>CM055677.1:13775697-15025697 GCA_029448645.1 Andrena camellia
CGGATCGGAAGTCGAAGGTGTACGGATTGGCGTTCGGCTCGATATCCGCGTCGTTGACTACGAACTGCAGCACGGTGTGGCCCAGGGGCTTGTCCTCTTGCACCACCGCGGTATAATTCGAAAGAGAGAACAGAGGTGGATTGTCATTCGCATCTAGGGTCTCGATGTTCACCATCACGAAGCTGGAGAGCATCGGTATACCGCTGTCCCGCGCGTGGACCTCCAATACGTAGTTGGAGACCTGGCACACAAAATGCAATTGCGTTAGAATTATATTCCTTGTAACACGACCTTAATATTTATACTTACTTCTTCTCGATCCAGGGGAGCTGCAACGGTGATTTGCCCCGTCTTCTGGTCAATAGAGAATTGCTTCTGCCTGTCGCCCCGTTCTATATAGTAAGTCACGTTTCCGTTTTCTTCGCTGTCCAGGTCGTTTGCGAATACCTGAAGCGCCAAAGACGAAATAAAATATAAACGAAACAGTGCTTGTGAATGTATAATTGTAAGGGTTGCCTGTCATTGCCACAGGTACCCCATATAAAACAATTAAAACGTTGCTCACCTGCGCGACTTTCTCTCCAACCTTCGCGTCCTCCCTCACAGAAGCCCTGTACGAAACTTCGCTGAAGATTGGCGCGTTATCGTTGCTGTCGATCACGGTAATATTCACCGTGGCGTGGTTACTCAGCGGCGGGATGCCGCCATCCACGGCCTGAATGGTCAGGAAATAATCACGCGCGCGTTCGTAGTCCAATTGCTCCGCGATCGTGATGACTCCCGTTCTCGCGTCGATCTGGAACTTCTTGTGCTCGTTTCCGCCGACGATCGAGTAGTAGACATCAGCATTCACTCCGGTGTCCTTAGACGTCGCGAGGACTCTAGCCACTTCTGTGCCAACCGCGTATATCTCGGGCACCTTGGAGAAGTAGACCTTGGAGGCGAACTCGGGCGGATTGTCGTTGATGTCTTGCACATTGACGATCAGCGACGTCACGCTCATCAGCTGAGGCGTACCCTGGTCCAGCGCTTGTATAGTCACGTTGTATATCGCCTTTGTCTCTCTGTCCAGTGGCTTGCCAAGGGTAACGATACCACTATCAGCGGCAATGAGGAAGTGGCCGTCGGCAGAGTCGATGAACTCGTATCTGATCTTGCGATTAATGCCGATGTCATCGTCCGTGGCGTGCACCTTGGTCACCAGAGTGCCCACCTCCACGTCTTCCGGCAGGGTGGCGCTGTAGGCCTTCATGGTGAATTTCGGGGCGTTATCATTCAGATCGGAGATCAGGATTTCCAGCTGGGAGGAGCACTCCCAGGACGGCTTGTCCCTGTCCTGCACGTGGGCCGTGAGCGAGTACTTCGCTTGGGTCTCGCGGTCCAGTTGACCGACCGTCTTCAGGACACCGGTCTCCTTGTCCAGAGAGAATTTGTCATTGCTGTCGCCCGTTAGATAGAAACGCAGCTTGGCGTTCGGCTCGTCGTCGTAATCGGTGGCCAGTACGGTGAGCACGTAATTGCCAGGGTGAGATCCCTCGGAGAGGACCTCCCTATAACGGTACCTCAGGCAATATGGCGGATTGTCGTTCACGTCCAGGATCTGTACCGTCACTCGGGTCTTGAAGACGTATTTGCCGTCGGTGCCGACGATCTCGAGCTCGTAACGATCGATCGTCTCTCGATCTAGGGCCTTGGCCACGTACACCTCGCCGGTAGACCTGATCTGGAACTGGGATCTCGGGTCACCGGACGTTATGTAGAATTCTATCGGCGTGTTAACATCCGAATCTTTGTCGACGGTGACCAGCTTGACTACCACCGTTCCTGGCAGAGCGTCCTCGTTCACCGCTGCCTCGTAACGATCATCTACGAACGCTGGAGCGTTGTCGTTGTAGTCCTTCAGCTTCACATGCACGGAGGTCCTCGCGAAGTGTTTCGGGTTGCCGTTGTCCGTGGCCACCACCTGATGAAATAAACAGCGATATTCATTGATAAACTGTCTCGAAACACGCTGGCAAATATAATAATAATAATAATTCTTTATTGCGCTAGTAGACATTACGAAAATAACAAGAAGGTAAAGAAATAAAAACAAATACATATAAGAAAACAAAACACAGAAAAATAGTAGAGCTAGAAATTATATAGTATATGTAAAAGTAGAAGTAGAGTGCAAAAGGCGAGGCGCAGCTTTATGTCGACAGATTCAAAACCTGATACTCGACTTACCTGGAACTTGTACTCTGGCTGTTTCTCCTTGTCGAGCTGTACCAACGTCGATATCCACCCGGTGTAAGCATCCACCGTGAACACGTTCGCCAGTTCGCCTATGTCAGAGCCAAAGGAGTAGCGAACCTCCCTGTTGCTTCCTAGATCGTCATCGTGTGCGATGATCTTCAAAATCGACGTCCCTTCCTCGATATTTTCCGCCAGACTGATACTGTACGGGTTACTTTCGAACTTCGGAGCATGATCGTTCTCGTCCAACACTTGCAAGGATATCTCGGCGAGAGCAGTTAACGGAGGGCTGGAGTCTGTCTCGGCGAGAACTCCGATCAGATGGCTATCTTTCAATTCTCGATCCAGAGGTTTAGTCAGGGTCACCTGACCGTGGGAGTCTATCGTAAAGAGCGGTGAATCCTCGTCTCCGGAAACTATTCTGTAAGTCACCGTGCTGTTGGTGACGGTTCGCAGTCTTGTTATCGGCGTGCCGATTGGAGATGCCTCGGATATGAAGAACTTGTCCTCTTTGCGCTCAAACAGGGGAGGGATGTCTTGTGGACCCATTATGTAAACGTTGAGTGGCACGTCCGCGTGATGCATTCTCGCGCCTTTGTCCTCTGCACGGATGAAAAGCTCGAACAATTGATTTTCTGGAACATATTTTAATAGACAATAAGTTGTTTAATATTCAGAAAACATTGATAGATACGTTAATGAAGATGGCTCCCACGACTTACCCCAGGGCATAGCGCTCTTCTGCAGGAACAGCGAACCAGTGTCAGGGTTGATGCCAAACAACGCCTTCGCCTCGGAAGCATGAAGCTCGTATATGGAGTAAACAATCCGCGCAGCATCGTCCTCGTCCGCGTCCTGGGCCTTCACTTTCAAGAACGGCGTGTTCAGACTAAGATTCCCGTGTATACTCGCCTTGTACTCTCTCAAAAGGAAAACAGGCGTGTTGTCGTTCTCGTCTCCAACCTTCACCCTGACCATCACGAAGCCCGATCTGCCTCCCCCGTCGGTAGCCATCACAAGCAGCTCGTACAGTTTCTGCTCCTCGCGATCCAGCTTCTTCCTCGTCACGATCTCGCCCGTCAGCCTGTTGATGTCGAAGATCTCCTTCATGAGGTCGGAGGCGATGGTGTACACCACCGTGCCGTATTCACCGAAATCCTCGTCGCTGGCGATCACACTGGTCACCAGCCTGCCGGGCAGCTGGTTCTCCAGCACCGTCACCTCGACCACGGGATTGGGGAACTTTGGATTGTGCCTGTTGGCGGGCAGGATCTCGATCTTGACGCGGGTGAAGCTCGTGTAGACGTTGTCGGTGACAGAGACGTTCAGCATGCTCAGCTTCTTCTCGCCGAAGTTCTGCATGTTGATGAGGGATATGATGCCGGTGGACTGGTCGATGTTGTACGTCTGCTGCTCGTTACCACCCACGATGGTGTAGGTGAGCTTCTCGTCGACGTAATCTGGATCGCTTGCGGACACCACCGTCACGAACTGACCCCGTTCCGCGTGCTCGGACAGAGAGCACGTGTAGGACGGCTGCTCGAACTTGGGCGGGTTGTCGTTCATGTCGATGACGGTGACCCATACGTGAGCGGTGCTGGAGAGGCTCGGTACGCCCCGGTCGATCGCGATCACCGTGAAGTGATGCGACTCGTGCGCCTCGTGATCCAGCGATCTCTTCAGGAACACTACACCTTCCTCGGGGTCGATGTGGAACAGGTCCGTGCTGTTCTCAGTGTCGTTTTGTATCGCGTAACGTACTTGCTGATTTATACCTGCGTCGCAAGAATTTTGCTTACAATATTCGTTGGTAACATGAGCGAGCTATCGAGTAAAAGACCGAAGGAGATCTTGAACCCAACTGTGCGTGCAGCCGAGGTTATTTAAAATCTCGGACGCTCGTCGATCTCGACGTAATAACGCGCGCTTGGTTCAAGCATATTGCATCGCCATAATCCGTGCTTCGATGCTCGTTAAAGAACCAGCCATTCGCAATAATTACGATAACGCGAATCTTACACGACCATGAAATTTCGCGTTATTTACGAGACACTCTAAAAGCCTGCCCTACTCGACGTTAATTAGAAATTCTAGGAGGGCTCTTCAGCGTTTGGGAAGCGAGACCAATCTACGACGTGCATTATAACGTACCAGAATGATTGCTTACCCGTGTCGTTATCCCTGGAGCTGACTTTTAGCACAGAAGTGCCGAACGAGGCAGCCTCCGACACGGAGATGTTGTACGAGTCCTGCGTGAACTCTGGCGGGCAGTCGTTCACGTCCAGCACGAGGATGCTGACGAGGACTTCCGCGTAAACGCCGGACACGCTGTCCGTCGCTCTCACGGTCAGCTCGTATTGCTTCTTCTGTTCGTAATCCAGCTCATCCACCACATAGATTACACCTGATTTATTGAAGAGAAGATTGTAGACCCAAAAAGCGCGCTCTATGCAGCGTTAGCGTCCACAAAGCCGAGAAACTAGTCCTGTCAGACTTGGATGGGGGGCGATCCGCGCGCGCGATCATCTACGATTGGACCTCGCCAGGCGACTCGTAAAGCCAGCGATCATTTCCATTCGATTCACAAGTGGTGTACGAAAGTACGAAGAGTTGCTCGGTTTCGCGGACACCAAGGGGCACTGGGTGAATATGCGAGTCACGTGGTAAACATGTTTGCACAAGACGCTCGTGTACCGTGGATGAATTTGCGAATGCTACCAGAATGTGTCTGCACCTACGAACATGACAGCGTTATGTGCAACGTAACAGGTTGACGGCAGTTCAGATTGCTTTCGGTTCGATGTTGATTCACTAAGAAACCAGATAAGTAAGAATCACTTCCTCTCACTGAAGGTGGTAGAAGATTACCTTGATGACCATTTCCTGGCACCAACAGAGATCCTCACTCACCTCTTCTTAACAAAACACTTACCCCACCCAAGGATAGCTATTCACCCGTCCTTATTTAACATTCCATCTTAACGATCTCGAGAGAAGAAACACCGAAGAGAGAATTACCACAGTCAACCTGTTACAAATGGTCCACGTTCCTGTACCTCTTCTCTCACTCTCGCGTTCTATGGCTTACTGGAGGTACAGGAACGCTGTCCCTTCGAGTTTGCGCTGTCCAAGGTGCAGGCATGGTCATGCGAGCGGAGCGAAGCTGCAAGAATCTCGGGTAAGTGAATAAGAAAAAAAATATGTATGTATATGTGGTGGTGGTGACGATAAGCCTCGGTCGAGACAAGTTTCTAGATAAATTGCTGCGGCAAGAGCGGTTCCCGAAGTAACAACATACTGGCGTTTAAGCAACACTGTGCTCCAAGCCCGCTTTACACAGCTCCGTTGCTTCTATGAGATAATGAGACCGGTTCGAGTTACGGGGCACGAGGAGGGAAACGGTGATTAAAAGTGAGAGTGGCAGGTTCCTGGGTGCAGGATCCGAAGCGTCCTCTACTAGGGAGGGGTGGAGAATCGGGGTTAGCATGCCCCGTGTTAAAAGATGCGTTGTTAATAGCGTTCGGCTCTTTTTACAGAATCCATTTCCCGTGCGAGTGGTTAGATTTCCAAAAGTCCGAGGTGTGCGAGTAGACGCAATCGCAGAAGCTATGTGGGAAACGGAATGCTTGGATGCGGGTCTTCTACTTGTTTGAGTTGGGATTCTGAGTTTCTAGCGCTTACAGTTCTGCACGGTGGCTTTTTTTATCTGAGTGTTAGAATTTTTCGAAGTCTTTGATTGTTTGAGATCTTTTGAATGGTCTTGAGAGAGGCGAAATAACGCGGTTGTATGTATTGACTAAAGGGAATGAAGAATTGAATACACTAAAGGAGCTTGAGTTCTTGTGAATAACTTGTGGTGGCTAAAGAGGATTGTAAGGAAGGTAGTTTTAGAGAACTGGAAATTTAAATTGAAGGATCGAGTCGCGGTATGGATGAGAACTTCGGGAAAGATTGATGGGAAGCAGAGGTATGTTAAAATATTCGAAGACGACTTGATTATTCAAACCTATCCGAGCACTAGAATAATCATGGGCGTTTTAAGTCTGAAGAGATTAGAAGGAAGGATAATCGTTGTTATTTGGAATTGTGCGTGAAACCGAGAGAGAGAGAGAGAGAGAGAGAGAGAGAGAGAGAGAGAGAGAGAGAGAGAGAAAGAGCAGTGCAGTAGCGTTGTAACAGTGCAACACAGCAGACCGATAGAACTAGTATGTTTTATACTCACAAGGACCATTGTTACTGTCGGGGGCTGCGAAACAGGGAGATACAACAACACTTTAATTTCTAGTTCAATCAGGTAAGCATTCGTAAAGAATATATTATGGGGAGAGACGGGTGAAGAGTGTGGATTCAACCGTAAACAGAAAACGATCGAAGTGACAAATCTTAAAAAACCTGCTCCAACTTCGATCTCGATCGACTTCGAAATAAAAATGGTAAATTGTACTTAAAAAAAAAATTATCGTAATTGGTGTAAACAGATCTCGCAGCTCGTGTTACGTGCGATACATTCCAACATCCCCCATTCTGCTAAAATCTCACCACTACACCCGTTACTTGATTAGAATTTAGTCACCGAATACCATTCACATTAAACGGAAAGTACCTGCGCGCGGTTCACTCGACAACCCGCGGCTTTGAAAAGTTATTACATGAGTCCCACAGCCGAGTTGAAATAAGAATCCTTGTAGGAGACGTTTAATTCGGGACTGGATTCGGGATGTAGCGCTCTTCGATCGCGCGTTTACGTTTCGAATGTAACACACGTTCGCCGCTGTCGTAACACAATCCGGTGCACGTCGAACGAAAAGACGAATCTCTCCCGACAAGATATACACGTTGAACCGTATAATTCGCTCGTCTTGATCATTTCCGGGCCTTCTCGAATCGACGCGAGTGGCATTTCTTTTAAGGCGTACGGATTGCTATCGGTCAATATCGGGAGCAATCGAGAAAATTGAGCTGCGTAGCTGATCCTGTACACGCCTCTACTCGTCCGTGTTATCGTCCTGCATGGAACGATGACGTGGGATGTTAAAAGAATGAAACAAACGAATAACCCGGGAACACGCCGGTCTTTTGAAGCTTTTGCCACGCGTGTGGCTGAAAGGCTGCTGCCGTTCCAATTCACTTTGCTACTTCATCGTTCCATACGCGGGGAGGGTGTACCGCGGGATTAATTCAATCTTCGGCACGGTCGTCGGACGGTTTTCGAAACGGTTTTTGCCAGCGTGACGAAATGTTTTCGCTCACCTGTGTTGAAATCCAGGGCGAACTCCTCGAAATCGTTGCCCTTCGTTATGCTGTATATGAGCTTGCGACTGAGCGGTGATTCGGCTTGTATGGACAGGGCCAGGGGCGAGTGCACCTCGATACTCTCCAGCACGCTGTCCGTGTAAAACTGCTTGTCGAACACCGGCATCGAGCGATCTATCACCTTGACGTTCACCGGCACCTCGATGGAGCAAGGTGTAATGCCTGAAATAACGTTTTAAAGCCTGTCGAAAGTCGTTCGAACGAGGACCGTTAAGGGGCATCAAACGATCGGTCCGCTTACCACCGTCGTAAGCGGCGATGGTCAGCTGATACTCGCGATTGTGGCCCTCCAGGTTCTGTTTCAGAGAAATCTCGCCCGTTTTTCGGCACACCTTGAACAGCTCCCCGTGGCCTTTCTTCAGCTCGTACCTCACCTCCCCGTTATCGCCGCTATCCATGTCTACTGCGTGCACCTGTGTGCCGATTTAAATGCGTTCCTTGCAATTTCTAACCGTTACACTCGAATATCGGGATAGTACAGGGTGAGGTCCAACGACCCTCATTAAGAAGAAAAGACCACGATAGAATCGTAATATTACTGTAAAGGGAAATCTCTTTGAAACACAAGACAACTGCAGCCCACTCACTTTCGTAATAACGTCACCCTTTTGCGCATCGACGGACACAACGGCATAGTAGGGCAGATTGACGAACATCGGGCAGTTGTCGTTGATGTCCAGTATGGTGACGTTGACGATCACGTGCGCCACCCTTGGCTTCTCCCCATCCGGCATTTGGCTCTTCGCCTCCACTATCAGCTCGTAATGGTCGCAGATTTCACGGTCGAATCTAATCCCAGTGGTTCGGATCGCCCCCGACGTCAATCCAATTACAAACATGTCCGTGGGATTGAGGATGCCGAAGACTATGTGCTCGTTCAGGGCGCTGCCGAGAACGTTCACCACCGCGACGGTCGTGATCCTCGTCGAGTTCTCGGGAATCGTGCCCTCGTAGACGTCCTTCTGGAACACCAGGCCCGAGTTCTCCGACTTCTCCACCATCACGTTCACCTGGGTGACGCTCGAGTACTTCCCGTCGGAGACGCGGACCCGCAGCAGATAGCTTTTCTTCATGCGTTCCGGGTTGTGAACCGTGATGATGCCCGTCTGAGCGTCTATATCGAACGTGTGCCCCTTGTTCCCGTCGATGATATCGTACCTGGACGAGAGAAAGAGTAGCATTACCTCCGGGGGCATCTTGGGACGGTGGAGAACGAGCGACGTCAGAGTCAGCGTTCGCGAAAAAACGTCCACCGCGAACGAACATGCAAATGTCCTCGCCGTCACGGAATAAGCGGACAGCAACGTTCTTCCGGGGCGCGGGAAAAAATGGACGCGTATCGGACGGGGATCGTAGAAATTTCATGCAACAATTATAATGGTAAATGGATGCTAATGAAAGCGCGAGTGGGGCATAAATATGAATCAGCTTTTTGAGCCAGGCATACATACAGAGGCACGCATAGGCTAGTGGAGCGTTCTCCGAGAGCGAGGGGTGGTTGAATTGTTTAGGAGGAGGGTTTATAAATGTAAAGTGGTAGTTAATGAATAAAATGCACTTTAAGGTCCCACGTACCTCAGCGCGATTCCTTCAGAGCTGTCCGGATCGACGGCGCTGACTTGGACGACAGCGACGTTCTTGTAGGTGGGCAACAGCAGGGTGGTGTTGTAGTCGTTCTCCAGGAACTTGGGCGGGCAGTCGTTCACGTCCATCACGGAGATCATCACTTTGGCTGTGGTCTCGGATGAGAGCTTGGGCTTGCCCAAATCAGAGACTTTCACGTGGAACGAGAACTTCGGTATGCTCTCGTGATCCAGCACCATCACGGTCCTAATGGCGCCCGTGCTGGAGTCGATGTGGAAGTACTTTCGTGGCAGATCCTCGACGATATCGTAATTCAGGAGAGCGTTCAGCTCCGAGTCAGCGTCTTCCGCCTTTATGACCAGAGGGGTGCTGGTGTTGGTGAGCACCAGCGAGCCTATGCTGGCGCCCTCGCTGATCTCGCCGCTGTACGTGGCCTGGAGGAACCTGGGCGCGTTGTCGTTGCGATCCAGCACGTGGATGATCACGTTGCACTGGGCCCTCGCGCCGGCCATGTTGGTCGCGGCCAGCGTCAGGTTGTAGAACTTGGTCTTCTCGTAGTCCAGATCGTTCTTGATAACTATGATGCCCGTGCTGGGGTTTACGAAAAACGTGTCGTCCTTGTTGCCCTCGACGATATCGAACTGCAACGAGGAGGTGCTCCTGGCCTCCACGTGCTTCACGTACGTGCCCAGCTGCTGGTTCTCGTAGATCTCCGCGGACAGCTCCTTCTGTATGAAACGAGGCGGAGCGTTGTCAGCCATGGTGACCATCACGTGGACTGGTACCGTATTGGAGAGCGCCGGCGAACCGTGATCCGTGGCCTTCACGAGCAATATGTACTCCGAGGAGACGCTCAGGTCCAATTCACGGGCCACGCGAATCGCGCCCAACTCTGGCTCAATGGAGAACATGTTGCCCACGTTCCCAGACGTGATCGAGTAAGTGATCCTCGCGTTGTCCCCACGGTCCCTGTCTATAGCGTAGACTTGCACCACTGCGGCGCCGATCGGCGACGTCTCGAACACTTTCCCTTGGATGATCTCGCTGATGAACTCCGGAGCGTGGTCGTTGTGATCGTGCACGGTCACCATCACCCTGGCGTAATTACGCTTGGCCGGCGTCCCCTGGTCCTTCACCATCACCGTCAGCACGTGTTCCTCGATCGTCTCTCGGTCCAGGGCCTCGTTCAGGGTCACAGCGCCCGTCACCGAGTCCACGTGGAAGATCTCCAGCGAGGCCTGGTTCTGTGCGGCGTGCAGGCTGTAGAACACCTTCTTGTCCTCGTCCTCGTCGGTGGCGTGCAACTGCAGGATCTTCTCGCCCTTCCCCACGTTCTCCGAGATGTCCACGCGATACGTGGCCTCCGTGAACTCCGGCCTGTGATCGTTGATATCGATCACCGTGACCAGCAGCTGCGTCACTGCCGTGTGCACGCTGTCCATCACGCCTATCGTCAGATTGTAGAAGTTCTGCGTCTCCCAGTCGAGCTTCTTCGCCAGCAGCACGTTCCCGTTGTCGCGGCCGATGAAGAACTCGTCCCGCTCGTTGCCGTCTGCAACACACGCGGACCCCACAAGTTCTCGCTTTTCGTTGGTAGAGGACGGCGTACCGTGACTACGCGGATTCTAATGAACCTTCCAACTCCGGTCAGGGATGTACGCGATTGTAACCGACGCGTCTACTCACCGAGGATATCGTACCACAGGGAGTCGCCGTCCTTGTCCGTGGCCTGCATCAGGGCCACGAGGAAACCGACCCCGTCGCTCTCCGTCACCTCCACGCTTTGATTGCTCGTCTTGAAGACCGGCGGGTTCTCGGATTCCTTCGGAACCTCGACAACTTGCACGGACACCCGTGTTTGATGACTACGCTGCGGTTCCCCGCTGTCGGCGGCCCTTATCTGCCAAACAGAGGCAAGTCAAACTCGAACTTAAATCGTATCGAGGGGAACTGCTTCCCGATCGATCGCGAGCCGTGGCTCTCGGGGCTATTACGCCCGTGTTGAATTTGCGGATGCTCTGTTCGCGGTGCCCTTTACGTCTGGCAACTTTTGTGTATACTAGGGTCCGCTCTTGATTGGAGGAGTTTATGCGTCATGGGATCGTCGAATCGATGGGGTGACACGAAACGATAGCCATTGGTGGTCAATGCGGCACGATGGCTTTCTAATTGACATTTTGCGAATTGGGGCTCTTTTATTGATTACTCACCATCATCTCGTACTCCTGTCCAGCCTCGAATCCACGCTGCGAGTACACCATCCCCGTGGTGGGATGGATCTTGAACTTGCCCTTGCCCCGGCCACCCTTGATGCTGTACTGGATTCTTCCATTATCACCGACGTCTCTATCATTCGCGAGAACCTGGCATACAGGAACACAGTGGGCACGTTAGACAAGAGTTACCAGTCCCCTTGTTGGTCTGACTCTCTACCAACATAACTTTACACGACAGAGAAGAGACATTAGTATCGTGCGCGGCCATCGGCTGCATCAGAACGAAATGGAAAAAGAAATCCTGAAAAGTTGGCAAGATTCAAGCTCCATTGAACGCGTCGCAAAGTCATTTCGAGGCGTTCGATCCTACACGATCGCGCGATAGAACGTCCGACAGTGTCCGGTAAAAGAAAGGGAACGAAAGAACTCGTATACAGCGATCGCCGAGTGAAAGTGAAATCTAGAGCGCAAATTCTAAACAATTTATTCTTTCTAAAACATCTTGTCCACGTTCTAAGAACCTCTCGATTCGTCCTCCCGGCTTTCCGTGGACGTGTCTCGCGAAACATTGCGCTCGTGACCTCGAAGCGTAGCATTCGCGCAGTCGACGTCATGCGGCACGCGAAACGAAACGCGAAAATGGTAAAAGAAAGGAACTGAACGGCTGAAGACGCAAAACACTGCTCCCCTTGCGAGCTGTCAAATATCCCTCTGCATCGAAGCGTATTAAACACAGGCCCCAGCTCCGCGAACTTACTGATCGATGGCGCGAGCACGGAACGCTGCAATATCGAGCTGAGAAAGAAATCACCCATGCTGATACATGGAAGAACGTATCCTGGCTAATGCATGGGACAGAACGAATGCACTGCTTCTTTTGCGCGGATATGCACAGCGGCTGAGGAATTCGTATGGACTCTTATGCTCTATATTAAAATTTGAGGAATTAAATGATTGATATGAAGACAGGCAGACGTGAAAGTGAAACAGTAGCTTTCACAAATACTCATTATAGGTACTTTGTATTTCTGCGAACGAATCACTAAGCCACTGTACATATTCCCATAGTGTACCAGCTCGTCAGCTATTCGAGCTTTCAGACCCAGAATTTCCATGCTGTTGCATGAGCGCAGCCTGAGCAACATCCTGAGCACAAGTAACGCACTATGAGTCGGGGGATGCTCGTTTCGGCGACGAAATCGTTATCCCACAAGCAATGCAGTCTTTGATCGGCGAACGAGAAACCGCGTTTCATGCATTCCATGGCACTTAGGTCATGCTCCCGCGTCTAGCGGCCCAGGCGCCGCGATCCTTATTATTAATCCACGATGACAGAGAATGGAGAATGATCAGGCGACAGCCCCGTACACAAAGGCGAAACATTCAACAACATAACGTGTACACACAGAGACGAGCAAAACTGGCAAAATGTCGCGGATAGATCCAGGCGGACACATACACAGGGGAGAGAATGGGGAGATAGATAGAGAGGGAGAGCGGGGAACGCGTGCGACGCGAGTTCGTGCGGACCTCTCGTTATTGAACATTTAATGCGAGCGTCCGCGCGCGCTCGGGCACTCTGGCGAGCTTGCGAAAGCGTTGTTAAAGTCGAATGAAACGAAATAATAACGGACAGTGGCGCACTCAGGATTTAATCTTGCGGGGGAGCCGAGTTGAACGGAGTAAACTATTTTGAATGCAAATTCAGTAAAATTCAATAGGTGATTATAAAAATTTATTTACAGAATAAAATTCAGTTTTCTTCTCTTCTTACAACGCCCCTTCTTTTCGTGGGTGCCACGGCCTTTTAGCCCCCCCCCCCCCCTGGATGCGCCACTGATAACGTTCGCACGAAGTCGTATCGCGCACGGTTAAGAGACTTCGAAAAGTGTGGGTGGTTGCATCGGGCAGGACGAAATAAATAGGAAAGAAAAAGGACGATCGATCAAGTTACACGAATGCATGGCGGTCCTATGGAACGGGCAGCGGGGTTGCACGAAGATGCAGCACCATAATTATATAACGAACGCACCAGTACCGAGATGAACAAAGAAGCGGCGGCCATAAATCAATGCAAAAAGAAGAGCTCGCGTAAACTACCCGACAGATCAATTTCCGCATTTACGCATGAATTATGCCCCCGCGCGTGTGTGCACGCGGCGGGTCAGTTTTACGTGCCGGCGGTGTCCTTACCCTGAAGATACGATCTCCTGACAAGGTGTCGGGGCTAAATGTCTCCCAAGTCCCGTTCTCTAGTAACGTATCGATCGAAAGGTCGAACTCCCGCGAGCGGTTCCTCGATTTCTGTCGGGAACGAGAGAAGGAGAGCGTTTAACTTTCGCATTCATTGCTGCTAATTCGCCCCAAGCCCCTCCGCGTGCGACTTCTCCCGGGCTCGTCGGAGGGACACTCGGCTCCGATCGCTCGATTACTCCAACAATTCGTTCAAACACGCCCCGACGACGTTGCTAAGGCGTCGCGAATGTCGTCCGCCGAAATTAGAACCGATTCTCGATGCTTGAACGGTTTATGGGACCGTTCTTCTACCCCCACTGGAACGGATAGCGCTTTATGCTCGTGATCTATGGTTACCCCCCCCCCCCCCCGATCTTCTCCTACCAGTTTTAGGTCCTAGACGTTCTCTGGTTGTCCGCGCTTCTCCTTCCTCCGTGGAAGACCGTTGGCTGTGTAGGGATTCTTGGCAGATCGAGCGTGAAAACGGGGGAATTTGTGTGCGGCTACGATCGAGGGATGTGGATCAGAAATTTGCCCGAGTACAGTGCTCGACCACCGGTGATAATTACGGAAACGAGCGGCTGTAACGCGATATTCGATGAAATCGGACCTGGCCTCGACGAAGTGCGACCGAGGAAATTATATTAAATATTCCGGGCATACTGTAAAAGCCATATCGCTGTTGACATCGGATTAACGGGACACCTCCGCCTCGTTAATACCATTTATTACCTTATTTTCCCTCGCGCCCTTGCAATTTTGCAAATATTTAGCGATAACGGGATACACTCTTAATGGGCGCGCCTCCATTCCCGGTTAATAGCCTTGCCGAATTCCGCTATCGTATTACATTTTCCAACACTTTGACTCTTCTGCGCTTGATCCTCTCGGGCTTGTTTCGTTGATTCATTATCATCGATTATTCGGACCTCGAAGCTTCTCTAATTCTTATAAACAGCGCGGAACAAACTTTCATTAGAAACGATCATCCGAGGCCAGGATCGATCTCTAAGCGTGCAACAATTGCCGAAGCTGAATTGCTCGTAACCGCGATTTCCGCCGATCGAAGCCCAAAGTCGGCGACACGTGGAACGCTGGTGCGTCTCTTAGTAGTAAATCCGAGGAACAAGGTAGGGTTGTGGGAGGATCCCGTCGCGAGGGTGTTCGCGCGGTAAATCTTCTACCCTTTCACGGTGCGGTAGGCAGCGAGAGTGGCCGTGGGTTGTTACACTTTGATCACGCGGGGAACAAGAGACGACCCGGAGGCAGGGGGCACGTTCGATAACGACAAAGCAGGACGTATCGCAAGCAATCCGCCCTTTGCGGGCGCGTATACGTACCAGACGCATTTTCTCTGTACCTCGGCTCGCGCGACACATCGTGTCACGAGTCAACGTCTGTGCACGCGCGTGTATGCTGGCTCTGTCATGGTGTACAAAATTAAGACGGGGTCCAAGCAATCACCAATGGAGGGTTAGATAAGCTGGGTCCACTTTTGCATCGAGGCACAGTTTCGTCAAGGGAAACCTCTGACTCTCGTTACGGGGAAGCGTGAGGTTTGAGACTTCGATTTTGCAATTGGGGTGAAGAGGGTGCAGATTGCAGCTGATCGTTTACTTATCTAAAGTGAATATTAGTTCAGGTATTAGTTGTGGAGTCTGCTTCGAAATAGAACTCAAGAACAATTGCTCCATTGGAAAATCCGTGGAAATACTGAGCTTCTAAATTCGACCTCGGAATCGTTCCCCTTTTGACGAGTTAACGAGCAGCTTTGAAGGAGCGCGCGAGTCAAGATAGCTAGGATTCGACGCGCTGGCGGATACTATTATTTCAAAGCGAGGATACAACGGAAACTATATAATCCAGTGATTTAACAGCTGGAAGCTCAGGGGAAACAAATAGCGCCGCTTCGAAATCGAAGTTTCGATTAGTTCTCGACTCACGCACGCCTCCTCTTGTCTAGCGTACGTAATCTGGACGAGCGCTCCTCTCGCGGGACGGTCTTTTTCCTCGCGAGTGAACAGATAATATGTACAGCAAGATATTCGGGAGATGGATGCTTCTACGTGTGTACGAAAATGAGGCAAATGGGGGAACGGAACGGAGCAGAGAGTCGCTGGTTCCGTCCGTTTCTCGATTAACCTCGAGGGCCGAGGTGGTATGTTCCAATTCAACTATGGAAGGGTCGGATAGAGTTACGAAGACGGGGAAATCGGTCAGAGTGGTCGAAACAAAGGGGTAACTTCGTACCTGGAACAAGGGTTTGTCGGCCGATGGGGAGGCTGGTATCTGAACGGTGTAGAATTTTTGCTCGAACTCGGGCCCGTGGTCGTTTATGTCCGCCACCGCGATCACCACGCGGGTCGTGGACGACAAAGAAGGCCTTCCGTCGTCCCTCACTGTCACCTGAAACAGAAAATGATCGATCGAAGGTTTGAGAGGTGGCTGGAGATTTATAGCTCCTCGGTGGAGAAGACTTCGGCAGTACAAAACAGCTTGGGCATCGAGAAAAATGACCCACTACTCCGCGGCCGAATCCACTGCATTCTCCCCGATGTCCCAGAGTGTGTTTAACAGCCGCGTTGTGACAGTACGGGGGAGAAAAATTGCGCGTGGATTCGACGAATCGAAGTAGATAAGGATAATAGCGCGCGGACCGGCTCTGTGTTATTACGCGCACCTGCTATTGGACCACCGTGTGGTTTATTCAAGGAAAACACATTTATACCGGGCAAAGTATATTCCTGTCACGGGCGGAGGGTTGGGAAAATGATTAAAGTAAGGCTGAATGTGCCATCAGTTTTACCTGCTTCCTGCCCACCTACCTGGGGTCATTTTCGTACAGCAGAATTACTACTGGTGGAATATGGCGCTAGCACATTCGAGGGCAGATTCAAATGGCGGCGAGCGAAAACGGAAACCGAAGGAATATAACGAGAAGTGTGGCGTACTTTGGACCGTGGCAACGCAATATCTCGAAACGTTTCTCGGCGAGTATGAGTTTCCGCCCGCGCGATCGCCCCCTTTTCTTTTATCCCACTTACCGCGGCCGTTACCCTTATCCTACACACTTTCCACCGTCTTCCCGCTGGGTACCGCGAAATCTTCCCCCCGGATTTTTCATGCGCGAGCATCGCACGTACGATCTCGCGCAATCGGCCAGGGCTGACCGGGTTCGTCCTCGGCGATCGTAAATGTAAAGGGCCAACGAAATCTCGGCGAGGATGCCGCTGCGGGGAAAGTTACTCCTCCGACATGGAAACCTTCCCGCCACGATATGGCTCCGCACACCTTCTGTCTATTCGATCGAGCTTATCCCCGTACGAGCTACCTCCCATCCCAACCGCGTCTTATTCTTCAAGCCGACTCGCGTAATAGTTTTGATGCTTATCCTTCAACGAGCAAACGAGAGGAAATCTCGCCGCGATATTATATTCGTCAAATAACTAGCGTGACTGCACGCAGAGCGCGAGGCAGATTTTCCGGGAGCACCCTGAGGAGTTACTTCGCATGCAGCCTCTTCTGAAGTTAGAGTGTCGGTCAGTGGATGATGACGTTCCGAAGTTTGTAGCATCGAGGCAACCGTACGCAGGGAGTTTCATTGAATTCACTAAAATGGCCAATCGCGAACTGTCATAACCAGTGCTCAGGGTACACCGATCGAGGCTAGTTTAATTACTTCGCTCCGATTGTTTCGTTAGCCACCGGTACGTGACTATTTTCCCTTATGCCACGGTTTTACCTGTTGTCGCATCTCTGCGAAAAATAGCCGAAAGCAATATCGGCAGGGTCCATCTGTTCCCGCCGCATCGTCCCCGCAGCACGGTCACATTGCACCCTCTGTGTATCGATTAACCGATATCGGGTTATCAATTATCCTTAGCGCATATTGGTGGAAACGGAATTCGCGATATTGAGATTTAAAGAGCGCAATAATTTATCGTAACACCTCGTTCGTTGATATGAATTCCTGTGTGCTCGCGTTCACTGATTCCCCCCCCCCCCCAACCTTTTTGGGGCTGTTGGCTCACGTGTCGCGGTAATATGCGGGACACTAAGCGTTTCCAGCGAAATTATTTACACGAACAGCTTTATTCCCCGCGGCCCTCGCGATCGATATTTAATCACATCCGCCGCTGGGAGCGCACAAAGGCCGGCGGTCTGGTTGCAAACTCGAATTCAAGACGTCTACGAATTTATGCATCGCTTCTACATTCTGCGAAGTGACAAGTGACTTTTACGCGGCGTGGAAGTTATTATTTTAAAATATAGTTGCCCTGGGAGGTGAATATAACAGGGGAACGATGGTCTTTGACTTAAGTAGCCCTCCCTCTAGACTTCCAAGCGGCGGGCAGAGTAGAAAAGAGGGTTGAAGATTTTCGTAATAAAAGAAGGGGTTTCTGTAAACATAAATTTGCTTTAAAGCAACGGAATCTCCTCGGAAGTCCTTTTACTGCGAACAGAAGACTCAAAGAATCCCCCAAGATAATGGTTTCGGATTTATGACGTCTCCCTTGGAGACGTTACAATTCCCATTAATTTACCTCGGAAAGATAGAGGTCGCTTTATTCGACTGTTTGCAGGCGACGGGTAAATACACCCCCTAGCAAGAATCACAAATGAAACTGGAGTGTTCGGCAAGTAGAAAGATTCTTGGGGGCATACTACGTTAGAATAAACCTCACAGAAATTATCTAATAAATACGAGCATAAGTACCTCCAACCAACAAGTTCCAACAAGTTTCAACGAATCACAGGGATAGTCACAGAGAAGTGCACGAGGTCACCCATTCACGCTCGTTGATGTTAAATATTTTAGTAATTGCTCAATTTTTAGTAGGTACTCCTTCTCACTCTAGCTGATTATTTTAGCCTAAGCAATAAAACAAAAAATAAAACAACAAAAGTAGAACCAAAATTCAAAGAATGAATGTTGATTTGTTTAAAAATATTGAAAAGACTTCTTAAATAAGGACAAAGTCATAAATTAAAAAGAAATGCAAATTTATTTGCTTCAGAATATTTTTCTTATTACATTCCTATCTTCTTATTCAATTTTCTTATTATTCTTTTGGTTAACGAGTTAATATTACACGAATAATTGCTATTATTAAAATTATAATATTTCAAACTAAAAAAGAATTTTTTCCACTTCAGTCGGTCTCACAGACCGAACTGCCAAATGTTTGCCAAAACGCGAAGCGCTGATTTTAGAGCTACCTAATGCAGAAGCGAGGAAAACTTTGAACTCGATTTTCTCGCGAAATTTGGAATAACAGGTCCTGCGTGAACGAGGCGTGCGCTAACTGTATGCAGAATTTGAGCCAAATCGGTGACGCGAACCTCGCTGCCTGCCCTCGTTCACGTGTGTCCTGAACGAGCTCTGGACCACTCCCCAAACACAGGACATACACCTTGTTTCGAGGATCTCCGCGAGGGACCGCGTTCTCCCTGTGATTAGGGGTAATAGTGGGGCACAATTCTTGAGAATCTTCTGGTTCGTGTGCCCAGGCCTTTCCCGTCTCCTCGTAATTACCCCGTCGGCATCTGCTGATTTCTTCAGGCATAACATCGCGTTTGCGGCCGAGCCCGCGGGACTCGCTTACTCGCTCGACACGAGACCCGCTCGCTACTCGTCTCCGGCGAAAGGGTTGCCGTAATAAACTCCGCCCGGCGGAATGTCGTCAGGCGGTAACACGCGACCGACATTATTCCTCGTTTCCCGAAGCTGGGGAAATATCGATGGGACGAGGGCTGAACGTGCACGACTCGCGGCTGCAATCGCGTACGTAATTTCGGCGGCGGCCGTGCCCCAGGTCGATCTCTGACCCACGCGGATCTTTGAATATTTGTCATGGAAATAGGGGCTCCCTTTCATATTTCCGTGGGTACGTGGGCCATGGTTTCTTCTTCTTCGAGCACGAAGCGGAGGGTGTACATTATTGGGTCGAAAGAATGGAACCTGGTCTTCGAAATAATCTGAACTCTGAAACTTTGAAACCTTGGCTCCTATGTAAAAGTCTGCGTAGACTAGAATATTGGACTGTTCCCGATAATAACGAACATACAACGAAGTAATAATAAATGAGGTGGCCAAGAAAATGCTTTCATGATTATATCTGAATGTATTACTCCTGGCGTGCTAATAAACCGAAATACATCATTAGCCAGCTACTGTTAATGAAGAAAGGTAATAGCAGTTGCGACTTCCTTTAATGAGTTTGGTAAAATTAAATTTCATTAAACACCTGCATTAAGAAACTTGAAGAGAATATACCTACAAAACACGAAATCTGAGCCCAAACGAAATGCTCGAAGGTATCCTAAATTATTCATAGAAGGCTAAAAATGATTCCTCTTGTGGCATAATTCCAGCATGACACGCCACGTAATCGAATGGAACCCGTTTATCATCGCCTCGCTAGTCATCATTTGCTTAATTCCCCATGCACTTTGCGCCCCGCGGTTGCGTGTACCCGGCCAATCTCTACCTACTCTGCAATATTTCCAGGCCGTCGCGGGGCACGCTAGAGATAAGGCTTTCTTTGAAGACGCGTCTAAGAATGCGCAACCTGTTTGAGGAAGACGTGGAGTGTGCTCGAGACCGAAAGGAAGCGGCACCCCAGATGGCAAAACCTGCTCCGTGGACTGTGTAAATCGCCGATGGCGCCCGGTAGACGCCATTACCTCCGCTTTTCGAAATTGTCTCCGCCGGTGGAGCACAACCTGGGCACTTTTACGGCCCTTTTTACGGCGAACGTGTACGCGCCCGTATATAGCCGGCGTGCACGTTGCGATCCCGCGACGCGGGGACAGGATATCCTGATTTTTACTGCAGGAACAAGCGCCGGGGACTTTTGCGGGGCTCTAATCGGTTAAGAGGATTGCTGGAGTCGCGTGGTTCGATTGACAGTGCATCATCGATGGAAATCGACCGCCATAAAACGTAACGAGCTACGTCTACGGCGAGGAAATATCGTGTAGACTATTTTACACAGGATGTCCTTCTACTTCGCCTTACAATCGAAAACATGAGCAATCATTTTATTGACGAATTATTGGGGCGTAAAATATAAGCCTTCGTTTTGGAGAAACTTTACTTTGGAGGTTCGTTAGGGTTCGAGTCGTGAGAGTGAGTACTCGATGGATGTTTAACATTGATTTTCCCGGAAGCGAAGTTTTATAATTAGGCAAATGTTGAACGCCCGTGTAAGGCTGAGGAAAAGAGCGAGATTTGGAAAGTTCCTCATTGTTCGAGCCCTCGTAATAAGGGAGACCAATTCTTGTTCATTGATTCCCCATTTTTGCGAGCGAGGCGAAATTTATTTACATTTAAATGGCGAAGAACCATCGAACGGCACCATTCAGGTTTCGCCCGCGGACTGTATCTTTGCAACGACTTCCTGGCGTACTTTGTAAGTCATCAGCGAGTATAAAAGGGACGTAATATTGCGGCGAGAATTGAAGATCGCGTTCGGAGCAGTTTATTTAAAGGCTTTCCTGAACGCAATTACCGTTACCATCGGCTTTGCTCCCGGATGCTATTCGCAAGACAGACCACGTTGCCCTTTTTCCTTTCTTTTAAATCGCATGCATCGCCTTCGCTTCTTACATCGAACCTTTGCTATTTACAGCCACCGATGCTCCCCCCTTTTTTCACGTTCTCTCGTCTGCCCCATTGTGCCCTTCTCAAGGTACGAGATACAGCTTCCTCTTCCTGCTGAATTTAATCCTTCGGGGACCGTTTTTGCGTCTTCCTCGTGCAAAACGACCGAACTTTATAAGACGTCTGTACGCGCCGCCGTTTTTGCGTGCTTAGCGAATCGTATTGCATTTTCGAGAATACTTTATTCGGCGGTCAGTAAATTCTATCAAACTTCCCACTCTCTGGAGATTTCTGCGGGATGTAGTGGAGTTCCAAGGAGTTCCTTCCAAAATTGCGAATATCGAGCCACCGTGGGAGTTCGCTGCAAGACATTATTGCGATCGTTTGATGGTCTGTGGCCCATTTTTAAATACGTTATTGCTTTTTTTCTAAGTTAGTGCACGCCAAACTCTTGTAAATTAAAAGACCCGAGTGCTACGCTTCAAATTACTTTGCTACCATTCCGACTTTGGATTCACAACATCCATTTCACCCTGTTGCTTATCGTCCCGTGAAATCAATTCTCCGCGAGATACCCGAGGAAATTATTTATCCTCGGCGGAGAATTAACGAGGAATACCAGGCTCCGGAGAATAATGCATGCCCTTAAAGGAATTAGCAGCGGGATAAAGAATCTCATTACGGCAAGTAGTGCAGACTCGTAAAAGTCTGGCGTCGAGGGGTCGTTGGTCCCTTCGATCGAGCAGCCCCCATTTTTATCGAAGGGTACGTTCCATTTGACCCGCTGCTCCTCCATTGTTTTCTTTCCCCGCGTAAACCAACAGATCATTAGGCGGGTATCACTCGCTCGCCGGTGCAGGAAAGCGTACATAATTCGAGGGCTGTCTGTCGGCGCGAGCATTCGCCCTAGTTTCCGTTCAACGGAGCCATTTCCGGTGAATGGCGGAGAGGAGAGGCTTAAACGAAAATAATTCCACGGGGGAGGGCTGGAGGCGACGAATGTGATTCCGAATCGAGCTTGACCGTTGAATGGAATTTTAAAACGACCACTGCCCCTACGATTGTTAACCTACTCAGGGAATTACAGTTGAATTCTGAATCAGGGAGGTTGAAAAGAAATCGAACTTGATTAACTTCTCCGCGTACGGGTGCTTCGAACTTTTATTATTTAAACAGCCACGAGGGAATGATTAAAAACCGCTCTACTCCGATCTCGTCTGACAACACGGCATATTTTCCTTTCATTGTACCGGTGCGAAGGTGCGCTCGCGGGATAAATTTTTTCAGCCAAGCTTCGAGGAAAAGCGGTGGAAAGTGATTTTGCATGTACGCAGAGTTACGCATGGAGAATTCGGAATTCCAAGTGTGATCGAAGGTTTCTCATCTTTTTTTATTCGACGATGGAAGCTCGTGATACTTATTGGGCATATCGGTGCCGCAAGTTTAGGTGGAGATCCTCTTCGAATGAATAGAAAATATGCAATTTGAATCTGAATGTAGAAGGGATTCTTTAAATAATTATACTAATGATGTTTAATTCAACATCATCTCGACAGTATAAGTGGACGTTCGATGTAAGCTTTGGTGCTTAGGACGTTGGAGCGGCGAGCCTGGATCGAAATAGGGTTAAGGGATTGGAAAGATACGTCTCGTTTAGCTCGCAGCTATGCATTGGAAAACGCTTAAGGCTCTCCGCAAGATGGTTAAGTGGCTAGATAAACGTTATCCTTTCGGGCAACGTGTCTTTGGTTTCGAAATAAAGCGTGCCTTCTGCGTGGGACGTCTGGAACTGTCCGCAATTTATACGACACTTTATGGATACGATATCACGGAATTCTACAATTCCGCCTGTTCGCCAATAAGTTCTTTCTTTCACAGGGAAAAGCTTGACAGGTACAAAAAGACCCCTGATTATCATTAATCAAATTATCTCAATCACATTATGCCCCCCCCCCCCCCCCATCAAAGTTTCTCCAGAACCTACAAAGTAAAAATACTCCAAGAACTTCCTAACTCCACGTGACCAATAAAACATCGCCGCAACGAACAGCTATTACAAACACTACTTAGGTAAATAAAAACAAGCTCCATCGGTGGTGCATCGCCTTAATGTGTTTCTAGTCGACGAGTGCTCATTACACGTAGACGTCCTTTATATCAACCTTTCCTAATCGACCGTATCCGCGGATGAAGTTACGCGTAGATAGCGGCCGAAAGATATTATCAGAGGAAACACCCTCGTAATTGCGGTCGTTAATAATTAGAACCTGCTCCCGACAAGGAAAAGGGGGGAGGGGGTGGCGAGGGGGGCAGGAGCAGAGAGACGGTATCGAAGGTATCCACTGACTGCGCCCGCAGCGCTCGAGTATTTCTCTTAATTGTCTACTTGTTTTTGCCCGTAAAGGAAGTTTGTCTTCAATTAACGAGGAGCCAGAACGTGTAATTAATAACTATAGCCGGCGGCGCGGCGGTGCCGGAACTGCGGGTTTCGCGAAAGTGACTGTAAAGTTTCCCCCGCCGAAGGACTTATGCTCTGGATACGCGAGAGCTCTCGGACCAGCGGACGCTTTTAAACGGGACAATGTTGATGAAGTTTCGGGAGCGGGGTGGAAGTCACTCTCATCCTCCGAGGAGATTCCCGATTTTACACCCGCAATATACTAGCGACGCCGCGGGTTTCCTATATCCTACGGCTATTTTTGACGTTCGGCTCCCTGCTCGCAATAAACTGCTCGCTACGAACGAGAAGATGTCGGAGGAGCTTCGATTCCCGTCTAAAATCTTGGGGGCTTTCCAATATCCTTGACGCGATCCAACGTCAAATAATCTGGGATCCCGTGGTAGCGGCAAATATTGGTTGCCGTGCAAATTCTGTTTGTATATATTCGTTATTTAAACCAGCGCCGTAGTGAAATTCGAAGGGAAGCTTTGGGCGAAACTTCTAAGTGGAACGGAATACGGTGTTCGTGGGTCTGCAAAGTTTGGTCGAAGATTGACAGGCGCAGGTTTGCGTGAGGCAGGCAGCAAACTTTTACTTACCGTTGATGGCACTGAAAGAAACACGCCCGTCAAAAAGCGACTCGTAAGAAGCCTGCCCCTCTTTCCTTCCGGCGAAGTTTATTCACGGACGCGACGCATCGCTCGCATGTGTAGCCTGCTATCGAGGAGTTAGCGATAATGGGGGCAAATCGTTGCATTCGGATGGTTCCACGAAAATCATCGGGGCCGCGACGTCGCGCGCAAAACCGACTCTTTAGAATTCCAGACAATGGTACGTTGAACCGCACGAGCTCACGCATTCGCTTCCCTTTGTGCCGCGGTCTTCCCGCGGCTGCTTCGTATTTTCTCTACCGGGTCGTTCAGTGGCAGCACGCGGAACCCTCGCGGCTAGACGTTCCCGACGTCAGGAATTCTGAATACTCATCGTGATTAGCCCATCCTTTTTTCTCCTCTTTCTTTGCCCTTCCCACCTTTTTGTCCCGCTTTCCCTTCTGCGCACTAAATCCCTCTGTTTCTTCCGCGTCCGCATTTTCTCAACACTGCCCACCAAAACAAGCTCAATCCCTGTTCTCCCGTGTGTCGCTGCGCCTCTTTTCCCTCGCCATCTCCACCTAATTCCTCGCCCCTGTCCCTCTATTCCTCTGCACATTCTATCCCTCTTCACCACTGTCCCACCATTCTCCTCTGTTCCACCACGTTTCATCTTCTATTCACTACCGTTCCCCTCTCCCTTTCGCCTCCCCGCTTTACTTTGAAGACACTTCCGTGAGCAAAAGGCAAACTCTTCCGCACTTCATTGTGACAGGAAACAGAAGGAGCGGTTGCCGTGCAAGGTTCCTGTGTGCTGCGAGCGGGGGAAGGGCCGCGTAGCCTCGCTTCGCTTCCCGTGGCATTATCCGAGCAAAGGGGAGGCGCGGTAACGAGACGAAAATCAAGGGAACCGGATACCCCCGAGCGAGGCGAGGGCGCACGTCTGCCGCGAGGGCGCGTCGCGTCGCTCCGCGATGACGACGCCGCGAGTAGCTTGTCGAAAACACCGGCCAGATAGCGAGATGGCGGCTCATTGTCGCTGGAGAGAATGCCCCCTCGCCGGGAATGAACAACGGGCCAGATACAACGGGAAAGAATCCGTGTACGCGCAAGTGTGCTTCATCCCCGCCGAGATAAACGCACTTGCCGTGAAAACAACGCGGGGCCATTCGCCTGCTCGCGTAGTAATTGGCACTTCTTAGCGAGCGCGAAGGTGAACAGCTGTGTCAACGACGCGGGACGCGTGCACTGCTATTTACGCTGCTAAATGAAGGATTTCTGAGAATCGAGGTATGTTTCTATATATACCATGCAACATTTGTTTAATGTAAGTGAGATGGGAAGAGGCGTAAAGAAGGGTTGCACGGGGTGCTCCAGAGAACCCTTTGTGATTTTCTTTATTCCTCCTTAAATGGGTAGTCTAGTGTAACTGCCCGTTTTTCAACGCCACCTTTGGGAATTTATTTAACAAAAACTATAAGTTTATACTATCTGGCGTTTTGCCTGCGTATTAAAGTATGTTTGAAGTAATACTCTGATTTTTTTCGAACTTTTTTATCGCACATATACATAGATATACCTGGTCGGTGGCGCAAACTTCTTAAAAATAGTTCTTTTCCGACGGGCGTTGATGTAGAAACTGTTCTAATCATCCAAAATGGAAAGACTAAGGTTTATTTTCTTTATTATGTTTGTCGCTATGGTTGGAACCATAGAGGCCCCCTAACAATAAAAGTTTGCAGAATGACAGCATTTTGAAAGAAATGTTCGATTTTTGCTGATAAATTTAAATGTTTTCGTTCTGCAGAATTAATTTTATACAAGATAGCAACTCGTCCGAGGTTCCAACCATAGCGACAAACATAATAAACAAAATGAACCTTAATTTTTCCATTTTGGATGACTAGATTAGTTCCCATACCAACGCTCGTCGAAAAAGAATTTTTTTGAAGAAGCTTGAGCCACCGACTATATCTATGTATATGTGCGATAAAAGAGTTCAAAAAAATTCGGAGTATTACTTCAAACATACCTTAATATGCAGGCAAAACGCCAGATAGGATAAACTTATAGTTTTCGTTAAATAAATTTCCGAAGATGACATTTAAAAACGGGCAGTTACACTAGAGTACCCCCTTAATCCACCAGCGACCTCTTCAATTAAAAACCGCGCGGTACACGTTCTCGCTCATCGGACCGTGGTTCAGAGGGATGCTGGCTTCGTGGGGTGGAATAAAAACAAGTATAGCTTGCAGGATCCCCCTGTCGCGAGTATTATGTTCACCCTCGGAAATTGGCAGAGTGCTTTCCCTATATCCTGGTCCTTCTTCAGAGCTCGAGCAGCGAGCGCCCCCGCGACGCTGTCAGATGCTCGGAAGTGGGAATTTTCGGTAGAACGCGCGGCAGATGAGAAATAAAGCCGGGTGTCGTAACCGGCGAGCAACGTGCAAAGGGGACAACGAACAATGCGAATCGAGCGACTTTAGCGACGGGTTCGAGTGTCCGAGGTGAGCGAGGGCTCTTTCGGCGAGCGCCTCCGAGAGAGAACGAAAGGAACGTGGCAGAGGCACGGGCGCAGAGAAGGTGAGCGAGAAGTCAGTGAAAAATGGGGAGAAAAAGGGAATTCACCCTTGCTGAACGAGCCCTTTTCTTTCTTTACCACACTCGACGATCGGCTCCTTCCTTTTTCTTTCTTACCGCCCCTCACCTTTGCGGCTGTAATACGTGGCGCGAAGGCCCCGGTGGTTAACCACCCCTAGAAAGACGCTGAATACGCGCGATATTTTTCCACGATGCTGCAGCCGCCTGACCGGAAATTGGCAGGCGTGTAAAGTTGGGCGGTGTAGTAACAAGTAGGTACCCATCGGCAGATGAAGACCACTCGAAACTTTACGTGAGCTACATGGGAAGACGTCGCGATGGAATTGCTGACTTGACGCGAACGAGGATCCTTGCCCTTTGCAAATTAGAATGTAGCGAGGATTCATTGATTGAATCTATACACGAACTTGCCTCGAGGTCTAATAATTGGGCCTAGTTATGCAGAAAGCTACCAACCCTCAAAATGACAAAAAATTAATTAAACACATTACACATACCCCAATTTTGTGATCGGTATTATGCAAAAAATTACCAAGCCATAGAACAACTCTTACATTATATAATTATTAAAAGCTACCAAGCCATAGTTGCAGTTTAGGCTTAAAAAATAAAAGCTACAGAAACGTAAATTAATATTAATTAAACAACTCACTGTTAAAACAATAACAAGAAATAAAATACACCTAATAGAAATAAAGCTACATTCCTTAACCAATTAAAATCTTCAAACTAAATTAACTCAGTTTCAAATCATTGAGGGTTGGTAGCTTTCTGCATAACTACATAGGCTCAATTATGGTAACACTGGAACAGTAGCGCACTCAGTATTTAATCTCAGGTGGGAGGCGAGTTGAAAGAATAAAAATATGTTCAATACAAATTCAATAAAATTCATTACGCGATTATAAAAATTTAACTTAAAGAATAAAATCCAGTTTTCTTTTCATTTTACAAAGCTCTTGAACTACTTCGGACGTGGATACATTAATCTCCTTTTTCCTTTTTCTTTGAAGGGTGCCAGGGCCCCTTGGTCCCCTCTCTGAGTGTGCCACTGCACTGGAACGATCCCTTACAATTGTCTCAGTGTTTCTTTAAAATCCTTCAAACCCCAACACCAGTGTATTCACCTAGCTGCAGCATTAATTATCGTGTACACGGAATATAATACGTGCGACTGCAGGAAACACATTTGTAGCACGAGTGCCAGGCCGCGTATCCTTATTAATGTACTTCGTGCAGGTCGGAGATAGTTCAGCTGCAGCGGTCCTGACATATTTCAGCGCGTGTCGCGCGGCTCGGCCGGGAAAGTGGCAAAGTGGCCGGGGAGAAGAAACGAGGCGGGGAAAAAGCGTGAAAAATCGCACCTATTAATAAGGCCGCGGCAAAAAGCTTTCGGCGTGCTTGGCCGACCTGCACGTCGAGGCTAAGCGGGATAGCTTTCACGGTTATACGGCGCACGATGCAATATCTTAGGTACCGGCTCGTTTTTGCTGCGAGCAATTTCCCACGATACTACAAACATAGTGATGACCCGACAGAAAGCGAGCTTGGTAACACCTCCATTCTTCACCTGCCTTAATACACTTTGTCAACGTTAATTTGTTACGGTGAACGGGCGATGGTGGTTTTCGTGTAACAGGTCCGGAATGGGGGCTGTAATATTAGTGATGGAAGACTTTGGTGGATAATAAAAATTCTGCGAGGGTTAAGTGTAATGAAAATAACAGAAACACGGGGGAGAAATATGATATGCCTGGTACCTACTCGGTCAATTAATAAAGAATCGAGGGAGTTTAACCGCGTCGGCCTTCGATCATAAATTTCAACCGAGTATTCCCTAAGTAGGTGCTTGAAACTGTATCTGTCAGACACTCTGCATCCTATGCACCCCGGTAAGCAAGTTTCAAGCCTACTTCGGCTACCTCATCGAGTGTCTAGAGCGTATCTCGAGAATGAGGGCGCTGGAACGCCCACCGAAACGGCGGAGTTATTGAAACTACCCGCTCGTTTGCTCATCTTGGGGAAGAACTCGGATGACACGTTTCCCTGTATCTCCCCTTTTCCCTTTTCCAGCGCGGATATTCTGCCTGGAAATAATCCATGCTGGTCAAATATGGTTTATTGACTTTGGAAGCCCCGAAAACTCTGCTTCCTTGATTATACAGGGGCTACGGCAGCGAAAAGATCTTTGCCGGAGAGAAATGCCACGAACACAAAACCGTAACCAAGTCCCGGGGACATTTAAGGATGTACACTAGATGGCGGACTGGCTAAAAAATGTCGCGCTTAAGTCCCACGCAGAACTGCAGGATTTAGGACAGCGAATAAACAGTTCCTCCGCGGAGAAACATATTTTAAGCAGATTCGGTGCTTTTCCAGGACAACCTACCGCCTGGAATTCTAGCAACGCTCGCATTCGAATAAAATGTCGCGCGAAAAAACCTCCGCGGTAGACTCTTCGTGGTTACCATAATTTTTAATTTCTGCTGGGGGCGAACAAACAGGTGAATTAAGAAATGGACTCGCAGGTTTCCGTTTAAGAACCTGAAGGCGGCGCAAGCTTGGAGGAAAGAACAACTTCGAGTTCAAGAAGACAGTGATGGTATGTAGAAATGTGCACGAAGTTTCAGACAGACGGCCAGTATCGACACGAGACTTTTCAAGAAGAATGCAGGTCACGTCGAATCTACTCCGTTCTCCGTTTGTGGAGAGTCAAAAGTACTAGAGGGGGAGGTGGAGCGGAGCACTAAAGGAAGTACGTCGATTTTACAGAATCAGAATATAGAACCCCTTTCGATGCTCGATTCTCGCGACGACCAACGTTGCAGGATTTATCACGGGGAAAAAGCAGCCGACGACAGAGCAGGAGACGCGCTTCCGCCAGGAGGAAAAGCGGTTTCCAGTTTCCTGCGCGCCTACGAATGCAGCGGGGGCCTCGTAAATTATGAGCGGAATTATGAAAAAAGGGACGCCGTGGATCGCGGAATGAACTCGCCGACATTTCTGCGAAAATGGAAACGCAGAGGCGGTCCGCGGAGAGCGGATCACGGGTCGTGCATTTCCCACTGACAAACGACCGTTGGAAGAACAATCTCCGCGTGGCTATCGACCACCATTCCGATAATTGACACGCTCCGGTTGAGTGAATTAAGGGAATCATGTTTTTGCCGGGACGCGTTTGGTTAATTAGCGTGAAACGTTTATGGAAGATTGCGGCGCAGGTTGCGCGACGGTAGGTAATTGAGCTAATTTTGTATGAGCAACCGAGTCACCAGCGCGATAATTAATTATTACGTCAACGCGGCCATTACTTCTTTTATCCATTCTAGTAATTTTCTTTTCACCCGATTCATTAACGTCGCGGAGAGTTGTCGGCGCCGAACGGGGGATCGACGTTAATGCAAATTTGTATTCCCGATATTAAATATCGTTCTGGATCATTATTTCGCGAGCCGGATTAATCCGGGGCACTGCAAAAGGTCGGGTATTTGCATTGCAAAGTTCCACCCGCCGCGATCCGAAATGTGGTTTAAATGAATCTCGTAAAGTCCTCTTGCGGAATATTCTATTAGCGCTAAATTAACGTAATTTTATATACCTACATACAATGAAACGCACGCCTTTTAATCTCTAATTAAATTCTCGAGGAAGATCTGCCAGCTAATCACACATTACCATACTATTCCTAATCGATAAAAATAATTTCAACAATAATAACAGTACTGAACTCGACAGTGAAACTTGAAATTCGCAGGAATTCAATTTCGAGACTGAAATAAAAAAACGTCCCTTCTGTAAAAATATTCATCCCCGTATAGCTGTTCTCGCATTTCGCCTATCATTTCACGGAGTCGATACAGCCGGCAGATTTTCCCCAGACGAAACGTTTCAAAAGTAACTTAGACCTCCTCTGCTCGATGGAAAAAAATTTCTGATTAAAGTATAGATATGTACGTTCGGCAACTCGGAGACGGAGTTCTCCTCTTCCCCGTGCACCGTTCGATCGCACTATATTATATGCATATGCACACACACACACACACATTTCAGAACGCGTACCACGAGATCCTGCCAGGCGATACTGCCTTCGATTCGCGAAACTTTAACCGCGACATCGATTCGCCGCTAAACAAACGCCGCTGAACAAATTTGTTGGGAACTTGTTGGGTGGCAAACAGTGGATAACCGCGTGCCGAAACCTACCGTGGGAACGTGTAATATTCATCGACAGGTTTACTTGTGGTATATGGAACAGAAGGAACGTGTGGGAGAGGCTCCTCGAGCTTTGGAGCTTAAGTTTGACAGTACTGCGCCCTGAGCCCATTTTATTTCGTTCCAATCGAATAGATGGCGGCTTAACAAATATTCCCCTCGATCGCGAGATGTGCTGTATTGAATCAACGGACAAGAAAGAGCGGCCATCCTATCTCTTGCTACCCCTGCGCCCCTCATTCGACGACATACAGAAACTCGTTACGAGGCTCGATGTAGACACCGCCCAAACGCTTCCATTTCGACCGGGCTCTATTTATTTCTAGCCCCCCGGTGTGACCGGCAAACCTTTTCTCGAGATTGGTATACTTCTTTGCTCTTTCCATTGTAACGAAATTCTGGTGTTTCGCGACACATACAGGGATGGGCACGAGGCGGCTGGTGGCACCGCCTCTTCCTTTAATCCCGACGTAGAGAGAAATCCCCGAGAGTCTCCAATGACGATCCGCGGAGGAATGCCTCACCTTGTCCCGTCCTTGATTCTCCATCTACTCTCGCTCGACACTTTGCTTTTCTTTCACCCGGCTCCCTTTCCCGCCCCTCCTACTTCGCGTCTGCCCTGTCTGCCCTCCTCTGTCCCCCGGAGCACGACACCCTTAAACCTGGCCCTCTAGCTTTCACCGTTCGAGAGACAGCAGGCTCTCCTCATTTTACTTTTCAATCTTCGGGAGGATGCGATTTTCTTCCTCATTTCCAGTCTGACAATATTAGGGGAAACGGAGGGGGCCGGGGGACAGGCCGAGGGGGGTGGGTGGTTTGAGAGATGTGCCGTTCGGGGACTGGGGAACAGGGCGAAACTAAGAGGTAGAAAGGCTGCATCGGTAATCGACCTATCACCTGTTAGCGTTAGCACGCCGTTAGGAAATTCGATTTACCTTAACGACTCGCCCTGCCATCGAGTATTCCGAGATTTGCCCGTGAAATGGGTTTAATCTTTCGCGCCGTATCTCGCCGGGCGCCTTTTGTTTTTTCCGATTTAGCGATCCGCGCGACAGTTGCCGGCGAGATGCTGCGCGAAACGAGAATCGTTCGCAGTGCCATTCGGGAATGCACGGTACTTAGGGAGATACCGAGCAGAACGATATTTCGGAAACGTATCCCAAGGATACAACGTCTCCTAGGATTATTCCGTTTTGGTACCGTAGACAGTCGGAACTTTGAATCACAAATGGGACAGGAGTTACAGCTGTGGCTAAAAGAAGGACATTTTCGAGGATGGTGGCCCGTTAGACTTCGCAATTGATTCCCATCGATATATCTCCCCAGTCGTTTCCAAAGGCGACGAACAAATTATTGAGTTGGCGGATTGCGAGGGTAACGTTGAATGACGAAACCTGTCGCGCACGCTGCAATTAGCGTGTCTAAGCTCGAAGGTACGTCGAGCGGGATCGGCGCTTTACCACCGTCTCGCCGCGATCTGGGAAATTCGACGTCGGCGCACCCTCCCACGGCACGCTTTATTCGGGGATCCGACTTAACTCGCGCGCCTGGGTCGCGTGCATCGTCGACGAGCAGAGCGTAAACGACGAGCACCGACGCACGATTATACTTAACGTAAGATGATTATTCCGGTGAAGCTACTTCGCGAGCTAAGGAACTGCTAAGCCGGCTACGGTGCCTCGTCAGGATCCGTCTGAGCCCCGCCGAGAATCGTTCCGAGAGATAAACAATCAGGAAAAGAGGTATTTCTGCGAATCACGTCGAAGGACGGTACCGAAGCGGTGCAAGTCGGCTAGAAGAGCGCTGTCATTTCTCGTGGGGATAATTTTTCATTGTGCCCTAAGGAACTGTAACATAATTGTATTTTGTGTTTATCAAAGTAAAAAGGGAAGAAGAATCATACTACAATTTGAATATTCCACGTACTGACCCAATTTAGTATCTACCATCCCGTGGCCAATTAATCTTAGGGCACTCCACCGTCATAAAATTGAAGATTCCAATAGATAACGCTGGCGCGCAGCTTCAAATCGAATTACAAATATTTCCCAGGATATGATTTACATGCAAACTCACCTCCAGTACATGCTCAGCCTGGTTCTCCCGGTCGAGCTTCCTGCCGCTGGTCGTGATCAAACCTGAAACAGAGTCGTGCCAAAGATTAGGCCATCGACAGAGCCTCATAAATCTTGATTAAACGGTGTTTCAATCGAGGTCTCCGGATGACGTTTTATCGCCGATTCGACCGGTAAACCGAGGGACGATTTTCCGCGGCGATTCGTCGAGGAATGAAAAAGCCCCAATTAGGAGAACAAAGATTAGCCCGATGGAACGGATTCCACGGAACTATAGCGTTCGGCTTTCCTGCATGGTGGTCGAACGCTCCTTCCTCTCTATTCTTTCCACCGTCGTTTGTACCCTCTGCTCCACCCGAGAATCAGTTTTATCGCGACCACCAGCTCGTTCCAAAATTCTGATAAAAACTCAGGAAGCAGAGAGCTTCGACTATACGGTGACCAACGACGAGGGGTGGTCGCGGTTCATTTCGAGACCCGCGAACAAACGTTTCCCGCTTCGCCTCGCGAGGATCCTTCGACGCAGGGGACGTTGGAAGCTGCTCAGCTATTGGCGGCGTTTCGCGCATCTCCCGAGTGTCGTCGAAAAGCAATCCACGGTGGAAGAAAGAATTTCTAGACCCATTGTCCACCACAGCCTCGTTACTGAATTGCTCCGCTGACGTTTCTACGATGTCGAAATAGTAATTGGGTTCCGCCGGTCTCTCTGCTCGTTCCTCGGACCATAACGATCTCGCGAGGTACAATTTTCCTCGACGGCCGTTTATCGACGTACTTTTCCCAGCGAACGTTTGACACAGTGCAGGAGGAATTTGAATAGGAACAGCCTCGTAGGTATCGAGGACGATTTTTGGCCATGGTGACAGGAAGACTCTCTCGGATGCAGACAGTTTCCGGTGTTTTCGAGCGGGGCACGATTCCTCGGGAGCGAAGCCCTTGGAATTGTGCTGTGCACGCCATACTCTTACCTTGCGGTTTCTACGGCTTCCGGTGACGGCGACAAACAGGGCGCAGATTTTATATGGCGACGGGAAGTACTAATCAGGTTACGTGGGAAGCCGCGTCTGTGTTCGAAAAGTCTCTGACGGGGCGCGCGAAATATTCCAACTTCTCTTCTGTGGTCTCATTAGAATTCGGCGATAGGTGATCCGGGCTCCACGGAAGCGAAATATAACCAAGCTGTGATCGGTGAAGTGCACCCTGCTAATTACAGAACTTCATCAACCCACCTCGCTTCTCAACTTGTCTCTCCGTTAATTGAATGTTCGCCGAATACTCTACAGTCTACATACTGGGTGATTCTTCGACGCGGGCAATTCGATCGACACAGCTTCTCTGTTCCTGAGACTAGCAAATCCATCAAAGTGATAGTCGAATAAATCGCAAATTCACGAGAGTTTAACTGGTGAAAGGATTAAGTCTCCGGTCGTAGAACGCAACCGTGCACTTTTCTCGCCAACTCGATCGGCAACCCCAGTTTCTTTCTCGAGGTCTCGAGCAGCAAGCTGGTTAGGTCGACGTCACGCTGACCTCGAGATTTCCCCGGAACGTTCGTGACAAAGCCTGATAACCGTAATAACGAGATTCCCTCGGTCAGGTAAGGCACCGCCGCGTTGTCCGACAAGGCGTTGCTGAAAATTTCCAGAGGGATCGAATGCATCGACCATCGACAGGGGCCGTCAAGTGCAAAGTCATTGTTCCCGTGCTCGCCGACGCGGCGTACCTCTCTCCCTCTCTCTCTCTCTCTCTCTCTCTCTCTCTCTCTCTCTCTCTCTCTCTCTCCGCCCTGGGATCCGACACGCAGCCCAGTAATAACGGGCGACATTCTGCTGCCACGCTTTTTTCGCTGGGATCGTGAGAGAAACGAGGAAAAAAGTTGGAACGAGGCAGTGAATCAGGGAGAAGGAAAGTGGCAGGGGCAGAATGTACAGGGAGAGTCTAAAGGGTGTCAGAAAATTTGCACGCGTATTATACGATGGAAATGTGAGTGGTTCACAAAAGCAACTTATACGCTATCAAAAGATCAAAGTAGCCTACCCATTTCATAAACCGATAACCCTTACATCAATGCAAAACCATCCTCATACGTTACACGAGAAATGCCAAAGAAAGGTTTCCAGACAAACCCATTGAAATCGTTAGAATTCTCTGTCTACGCTCGAGAGTGCAAAGCACGCCCTTAAATTTCGCGACACCATTTAGACAGAGCTGGAAGGGGGAAGGGCGGTCGGGAAGCGAGAGGTCGCCGCGAGGAAAAAGGGAAGCAAAGGACAGCGACGTGCAGTGAGAATACGGCGAGCAGAGGGAGGATCCGTGGCGTGGAACGCATTTAAATAATTGCTTTTCATAATGTCGGACGACGTCGCCGTCGTCGCGACGATTCACCTAGCGTGCACGCACACGGGCCTTTCCGGCTGTCGTCGCGTCTAGGCGACGCGCGATCGTGGAAAGTTCGTTATTGGAAATGAAAAGCGGCGGCGAAACTATTCGCGATATCATCGTAGCGACACCGATATCCGTGCCCGATAACCAAAGGCCGCTGGGTGGTCCCAGATCGCAAGGAACTCCGCGACGGATCACGACGGATTTATTTTTGCTCGCGTCGCCTCCCAGCGGACGGCGACGCGGTTCTCGCCACTCCTCGAGCGTGGATTTTTCGAGGCCCGTCGGGAGAATACTTTATGACGGTGAAAAATACACCCCGTTGGAAGACCGTGGGGCCGAATCCACGGCGCGATCCTCCCTGGAGGGAATCCTTTTTGCCGCTGTCGTCGGAGGGCGAGGAACGCGTCATCAGGTTCGATTCTTGGCGAGGACACTTCGCTGGATCGTCGGATGTGGTTTTTCCTCCTGCCTATGCACAGGACCGCGAGAGACTTTTCGACGATGCGAACTTTCCGCGTTAAAGCGTGCGTGCGTGGAATACGGAGATCGCGGAGGGTATAGGGAAGCTTTAATGTGTATACAAATGCACGGATGAATGTGTATTTATGACGAATCGGCAATGACGAGGCGAGGTGCGGCGGTAATGAAGTTCTGGAAATCGTTTCCATGAGATTCGCTTGGTATTCTATTCTCGACCGGGTAATAACATCTCTGCCTTGTCATTCTGCATTTCCTTTCGCGGTCTTTTGATATTTCGTTGAAAGGACCGTTGGATTATACTACCTGGCATTTGTACGGTTCAGTGAGGTTGTAGGAGATTGTGCGAACCTACACATGGGAGTCCCATGAAACAATCTTTGTAAAACTCACGTAACATTTTAAAGTTCACGTCAATCGTAAACATCAAATTATGATACTCATGGATTCAATGAATAATCTTCAAGTTCCGAGGAGTTCGAAATTGTTTATTGTCTGTTAAATTGATCCTACGATGTCCAAATGAAACTGGAAAGGTTGGAGACGTTTCCAGTGCACTCGACCAATTTGATAAAAAAAAGTTCGTCAACCGTCGTTCGCCTCCGTCGAAGCGTTCTAATGAGAGCTGCTCGTGTACCGTGATTCGGCCGATTTATCGTGGCCCGCGTTTTATTTATGTATGCAAATTGAACATCTTGGTCCGGTGAGCGTCAAAGGCGGTCTATTCGGAATCGCGAAGTCACGAGACCGCGATGGACTGGAATTTAACGAGCGTAGTTGCCAGTGGCCCGTCCAGCCGCCATTAATGCACGTATATGAGAATCGAAACAATTGCTACCCTTCGACGTGTACGTATCGCTTTGAATTGCAAATTGCCGTCGTGCAATCTCTCAAATCCGCCCCCGCGTCCCATTTTCGGTCACGCCGTCCGTCGACCTACTCTATTCGATTGTCGCCCGAAGAAATTCACGATGGTGTCGCGTCCAGTTGGCCGCTTTTAATTGAGTCCCGTGAACCGAGCCGCGGGATCTTTCGTATTCTGATTTCAATAGGGAAGAACGCTGCGAGACGAGCATAAGCGAAACAAATGCAAATGGGGAAGCTGGCGCAAAGCTCGGCGCAGAGAGCGCCACTAGCGCATGCACCTTTAAATTATAAAATATTATAAACTGTTTGACAATTTTTTATGCTAAAGTTGACTTCTTATATCTTTTTTTTCTTTCACCAGGTCTGACGTTTTTATAACCTAAAAGATCCAAATTTAATTTTTGTATCTACATAATTAATAATAGTTAATAACAATAACAATAATAATTATAGATGCATGCACTTATCACAGAAATAGAAATTAAGAAGTATAATAAGATAATTTAAATACATCTAAAAGTTGCAGGCAGGTTCCCCCTTGTATTGAAAACTATGAAGTAGTATCATTTGAAAGACAGACGTTGGCTGAACGCGACAGGCACAATCTCCTTACACCTAACGCGAAGAGAAATTTAGGGTCTGACTATATAGGTTCCATACTACTGATCAATAGTACACTGCCGCTTTACGAATACATATACATATATCGAGCTATTTGCACTAAATGGCTTCTTCTTCGACTGATTCGCTTAATATAAGCAAAACAGTGCGATATTTAGCAGATACGATGGTGCATTTGCACTCATGCACCTTTCCCTTAGCTACCAACACACACTACACAACCGCTATTTGATCTAATCTCACGGCGCCGTTCCCAAAACGCCGTCGTTATCCGTTATTATCCCCGTGGTTTCTTCAAACAGTAACAATGCTTGACCATAAATGCAACGTTAATGCGGGCGGAGATCGCGCGGAACTGATTCTCCCGCAATAACTTATGCAATCTCGTCCGTACCTCTTTGCCGGTCTCCTTATCGCGGCATTTCCACCGGGGGGGGGGGGGGGCGTCTTTACCACGTTTATTACACAAAGAGTAATCATAGAACTAAATACACGAAACCAATGATACGTTAAAAATCAGTATCAAGCAAGTTGCCTCGAGGAATGAAGGATCTGTGGGGGGGGTTAACTTTCTCCTTCCGATCTCCATTTCGACAAAAAGGAAAGACGCTTTTACAATCTGACGTACGAACGTTGGAACGAGAGCGGGATAAGGGGGAAACTCGGCGAAACGAGGGTCGGCCGATTTATTTCCAAGGCAGTCGGTCAGCCGAATCGCGCGGCTGGTTCGATGAAAAAAAGAAAGAGGTAGAGAGAGGGGGGGGGAGGGGGGAGGAAAGAAAACGTGGTCAACGGAGCGGGGCGTCGCTTTAATGCGACCCGGGTCGAAATAAAAACGAGCGGAGCACGTATTTATCGCAGCGTGAATGCACTCCGGGAATCGACGATAAAGCGAACGGTCGAGAACACTTCGCGAGGGCCACGCGCAGGGCGCATTGTTCGCCCGATGATAACCCCGACGACATTTATAAGCGATACGGCTCCCCTTTTATTGGTCGCGTATTTCCGCTGGCCGAGAACGCCGGCGAAGCCTATCCACGGCCATTTGTTTGTCCCTCTTCGCGTTCTTTGACCGTCAACGAGCTGCTCCGTTCGCGTGGACAAGCCTCGGCGAGATTTTCCCCGACTATGAAACGCGGAACGGAGGCAGGCGGTAGCCAGCCAAGAGGAGTTTTCATAATTCGGGCCCCGGGAATCCGAGCGAGGAAACTTTACCCGCAGCTTCGGAGGACTGATGAATACGAATCCGGGGACGCTCGACTTTTTAATTACAGACCCGTCTCCTACTGGTGTAAGCGATTTTCCGCGCCGCCTCCCATCGATCTTCAGAGATGACCGAGTATAAATGGCTGCTTACGAAACTCACCGAAGAAAGACGACGCCTTTGCTCGAGAGGCTTCTGGTAATTAGGTGCACGTGTAATTACGAGCGCACGATTCATCGTCGGAAGTCGAATGCTGTGCATAACGGGCACGAGGTCAGAAGTACATATGTACATACGTGTGCAGTGTCTCGCATTTTCGATTTTCCGAGAAAACTTTTAAAACAGGAGTTGACGAATTTTGAATGCAATTGTTACGACGGACGAGCTGGAAGCTGATCTGATTTGAATATCGTATATCTGAGTGGAAATTTATGCGCAATTCAAATGAACAAGGTCCATTCAGTATGGTTCACCTTCTATTTTATAATCCCTCCGAATTGCTCGACACTCAATCGACGATTAAAGAATCTAACCCTGGATGAAGACGGCATTACAGGGCAGCTTCCTTAGACCGGGTCCGACGTTCGAATTAAAGCTTCAATTTTACCCCCGGGGCGATTTGAAAGTCTGATTTAATCGTCCCTAGGGCCACTAGGACGAAGGATTGAAATCTTCGCGAGGGATTGAATCGAATTTGTATCGCAAATTTTTGCCGCGCGGCCGGATCGATTCGACGGCCATTTGTATGCGTGGCAGTTTACGCGCGATATCTTTGCCGTCGTAAGGCCGCCGCTTTTTCTCAATAACGAGTTTCCGACTTTTCATCGTTTCATAATTCCGGCGCGGCTGACGCGGGCGGCGAGCCGAGCGGAACGATGAATAATGAATCGAAGTTCGATCAGGCGAATTTGCATACGTTACCGCGTAAGGCGAAAACAATGGTCCTTTCCTTCCGTTTGCATGCGGTGAGTCACTTAGCCGCTTTGCCGTACACGTGAAAGCCGAGCGAGACACGCGAATTATATTCCCATCGAATTATTAATGGACGCCAGTTGAAAAGGGAGCCTTTCATTATGTAATACTCCCCTTTACGCGGCATTAAATTCGTAATTCCCCTCGTTAACCCCGTTACGCTCGTAATTCTTCTGCCGCGAAATATATTGGACGAAACTGTGACACGGCTACCAGAACGGATACGTGAATCGATAAATCTCACTTCGACCAACTATTACTACCTACCTCGGAAGAATTATACATCGGCCGACTTTCGGGTAAAGTAAAATATCGAATTAATCGATCTCAAAGCTACATTCGCAGAGACATATTTCAAAGTTTCCACATCGACGTGTCCCTGTAACCCCGATTTCTCAACGTGCAGAGACCATTCGGTTTCTATGAATTATCCCCATGGAGCCTCGATTGAAATTTCAAGAAGCACGAGCAGAACGGGCGGAGCAGGGGCTCGTTTATTTTGGAACACGATCCATTAAAATCCTCGTCCGGCAAAATTGATCTCGTTACACGTACAGGTGATGGGGGACGATGGGACGCGGCAATCTATTTCGATTCTCGGCAAGATATTGCTCTTCCGACGCGAGTGACCATGCGGAACTTACCGGTGGTAGAGTTGATGAGAAAATAACCCTCCGGATTGCCGCTGGTGATGGAAAAGGTGAATTGTTGGGGCGAGACGTCGCGATCGAACGCCCGGATCTGCAGCACGCTCACACCTGCCGGGGAGTTTTCCGAAACGGACGGATAGTAGACCGGAACCTCGGTCAGCGGGGTGTTGTCGTTCTCGTCCAGCACCTCCACGTACACCTGAACCAAAGCGGCCTGAATTATTTACGAGGCGACGGTCTCCAAGTTCCTGCGATCGTGTATGTAGAAAAAAATTCTAAAAAAAAAAATCGATACATGGCGCGAAATCGAACGCATCTGCGTGTTCTTGGGCGTTGAAAACAGCGGAGCTACGTTCACTATTACGTTTACCGATGTGCTTTACCGTTCCGATTATTTACTCAAGTAGAGCAGGCTGTTCAGAGGGTCGTAGGTTCGGAGAGTTGTATGCAAAGTTCCACTGTGTGCATCGTTCAATATCCTCGACATACAAAAAAGTGAAATAAATCTGGCCAAGTGCGCCAATTCCAAGGGAATTCTACAACTCCTCGAACATCATCTGCAGCGTACAAACCTGCAAACTGGAAGCCAGAGGCACCACACCGTGATCCTGCGCGTACACCGTCAACCAATACCCTCTCTTCGACTCGACGTCGAGCACGGCTTTCGTCCTGATGTTGCCTGAAACAGAAAACGACGACGGAACGTTGAAATTTACTTCAGTAAATCGAACGACCTTTCGGACACCGCTGCTCTGAATTTATAATTCACGCGTTCACCGGCGGTTATAATTAAAGCAAGGATATCAGGATATACCTGATCGGCGCGAATCGAGGCGCGGAGGGGGAGGCCGGCAAATGGAACGGTTGAAAATCGCGCGCGATATCGCGGAACCTTTTCACCTCCGGGTCCGATATCTGCGCGGCGAGGGGACGCGAGCTGAATGGAAACAGGCCTTTCCACGGTACTAATAGAAAATGGAGTAGGAAAAAATGAAAGGGGGGGGGGGAGGGATAGAGAAAGAGGCGGTATTACCACCTTGCAAGATAGCCGGCAACAAGGACCGATATGAAATGACGTGCACGTACGTGGCGGGCTGCCAAGCGTGCGCGAATAGCGCAAAAATTGGACTGCATTCCTGGTGTTAACACGTCGAGCACGCTGTTCCGCGTGTCTTCGATCGTTTTTGCGAGATTCCCAGCGCCTACCGGCCGCTTTTTGCTACCGAATGCATATATGTATATGTATACGTAGCGTCAATGGGCCTCTCGGTTGGTTTATTACGGTATTAATGTAAAAGATAACGGCTCGCTGCTTCGAAGCAACGATGGGGAACGAGATGCTTCAAATGAGGGAGAAAGAGAGAGAGAGAGAGGGTGGGGGGGAAAAGGTGGAGATGGGGCTTCGATTAATTAGCAATCGGAGATGTTACGTACGGGAGCAGATGTAGATCGTAATCAAGATTACCCCCGATTTGTTCTGTCAGTAATTACATCTTCGGATTTCGCCGTCTTCATTAATCCCGATCTTTCGCCTGCTCTCCGCCAGGCTGGACGTTACACGTGCGTGTATCAACGTAGATCGGTATAATATCGAGCTCGTAATTTCGCGATATCGATTAATTATCAGTCCCGGGGCGAAATTCAGCGCAACGGGGGCCCCGATGCGTCGGTGTCCGTGATATTTATAGCCTCGTTTCGGTGAAATTCACGGCCGTGGAATCACGAGCCACGCTCCGCTTCGCCCAGGTGAGCCGCGCGAGTGCGCGCAGACGGCGCCACTTAAAGTCGCCGACAAAGTAAGCTCGCGTTTAAACGATACGAAATATCGCCGTGCAGGAAGGTATGTCGGACTGCTAAAGGAACAGTCGGAACGAAACCTCGTAGCTTTACAAAACTTGTAGATTATTGCCGCGACTTGGGTGGCAACCACGCCGATAGCATGCATCACTAAGAATTACGCGCCACGCGTATTTCACCAGGAAATGGCGCCTGCGTTTTCCCGCTCCACATACTCGCCCCAAAAACTGCTGGCCATTTACTCCCAACAACTTCCTATTTGTCACTCTTTATGCTTGTACGAACTTTATTGCTCTTAAGCCGTGAATTCGTTCTTGAAACTCATTCAATTCGCTGTGAAACGCCGTGTGCACGGAACCGCGGTGTTTATGAAACGCCAGAAAGAGAAATTCGCCTAACTCGGAGCCAGAGATGGGCAAAAAATTATTTCAAATCAAAAATTGATTTCGAATAAAAGACAAAAATTTTATTCGAGACTCATCGAATAAAAATAAGCCATAGTTACTTTTATATCAAATAAAAATAAGCCCGAGTTACGTTTATTTGAAACGTCACAAATAATTTTTTTTGTTCCCAGAGTTATTTGAGCTTCAAATAATTTTCAAATACAAATGAATGAAAAGGCGACAAAATTATTTGAAGGTTAAAATGAATTCCCGCGAAATAAAAAAATTATTTGTGGCCGTCGGATAAATTCCCGTCAAACGAAAAAATTATTTGTGGCCGTTGGATAAATTCACGTCGAACAAAAAAAAATTATTTGTGACGTTTCAAATAAAGATAAAATCTCTTTTATTTGATACGTTATTTAAATAATGCCCATCTCTGCTCGGAGCCAGACGTAACGCGCTCAAAAGTAGACGCTGCTTGCATATTGTATTAACGTCTCCCGATAGCGGTTTCTTACGGCAGTGGAATACATCAAAATCTTAATTAATCACGAAGGGGCCTTCGAGTGTAGCGCACGATTGCCCACCACTCCCCCTCATCGGTGCGTTCCCGCGACGTGCACGTTACACGTGTTCCCGTCGCTCGTTCATCCGTAGAGAAAGCCGACGTAGACACGTGCTGCGTTTAATAGCGAGCCAAGTGGGGGGAGAATATATTAAATTTACTACCTTAGAGCGCAAGTTGCGCGAGGGGTTTACGGCGCCGTATAATAGAACCCCGTCGACGAGGAGCCGCGACAGATACAGCTGTATCCCGAAGGCGCGACACTTTTCGCGCCCTAGTTTTTCACCTAAACAACATTACCGGCTTAATCTCTCTCGGAATTGTAGCGACGAGAAACGTTTTTAGCGGAAACTTCTTTATCCGTGTCAAGGGGCGGATTCCGAGAGACCCCGGGAGTTTTCAGATGCGAAAGTTCAAGCTGGGGGGAGGGAGGGAGGTCTGAGAGAATGGAGGGGAGGTAATAGAAAAAGTTAGAGGTGGAAAGATTTTCCTTGCAAGGCGAAATAAATTCGTTTGGCTGCATATTCGAGGGCATATCCGGAGGGTGACTAACGAAGGCCGCGAGAAGCCGTGGCAGGATGTATTAAAATTAATTATTTTGATTCGTCGATAATGAGTTTGTTTTGTTTAACGCGCATGAGACGTGTAATCGAACGGTGCTTTCCGATCGCTGGGAAATTACTTTTTCAAGCAATTGACAGCGCGTAATTAGAACGTCAGTGTCGTTTCGCTATTTTACTGCGCCATTTCCCTGCTGCGGATAAACCAACGCGTCTCAACAGCTACGAATTCGCAACTTGGATTAATCAATGTACGGATCGAGTTTCCTCCGTCTCAAGTTCGTGCCCCGTCTCGAGTGCACAATTTCCATGTTGTCCCTCATCCTTGTTGGCCCTTCGAATCGTTGCGGCATCGAGGATGCTAATAATTATTACAGGTAACGGATACTTCGAATAACGGTCGCGTGCTTCGTTGCGAAATTGCGTTCGGGAGGGGTTCAAATGAAAGTCACGAACCACCACTTGAATTAGAGCGCTTCGAATTCCAAACAATTTCTGCTGCTTTGATCATTTAGAAGGCTGATACTGGAGACGAGAGTGGTACCGCGTATAAACTAATTTCTAGTCTCATCTAAACGTAATACTATAATAATTGATCACGAAATCCCTGTAAACAATGAACATTGTCCCCGTTACATAACTTCGTCTAAACCAAAAGATCCTCCTGAAAGCAAATAATGTCAGTCTCAGACACCAGAGCAACGAGGACGCTGCGCATGATGAATGGCAGATACTATACCGCAGAATTGAGTTGTCACAGTGGCATCGATAAGCATTCCATCGATCTCATCGTCAGCTGGTGGGAGACACGTATGTGGCATTTCATAGAGAGCTTGGCTATTCAATTCAGCCACGTTGGTGTAGGTTATAAAGCAACCCGTTGCCCAGCAAGTAATAGGAAACATTACGTTAGAGAAATCGACCCAGCGTTGATATCTTGCTCCGAGGAGAATCTCTCAGTCGTTTCGGGCAATTGAATCGTGGAAGTTGACGCGCCTCTAACGAGTACGCGGCATCAAATTTGACGACTGCGTCGTAAAGCATTCGCGACGCGGTGTTTAAACGTTTCAGAGTCGATCCGCGGCTGTAAAACGATGCAAAATGTGTCGGGCTCGGTTGGTATGCGCGGTCTGTTACAGAATCGACTTCGACCGGGGCTGGGAAATGCGAGGTACCAAATATTTCATAAACCTTCACGACTGTGGCACGTAATAGGAACTTCCGCAGAGGTCCCAATGATCCATTAGACCTCTGAGAAACGATCCATTCTACTCGCGTACCTATTTCGTGTTTCCGGAGTGGAAGTGGACAGACAGGATGGTACAAAGCAAGCTTCGGGAGTTTGCACTTCGCCTAACGAACGAAAGTTTTGAAAAACTGCTCGCTTCAAAGTAAACTATTCAGCTACACCGCCGGGGAGTGCGATCGCAGAAACAACAGAGAGGGTTCGGATTCCTAAGATCCAGGAGCACCGGCAGCGTTAGCGCCGGACGTTCAACCGGTAACGTGTACTTTCCGAACTAACAGGGAACTTCAGCTTTTACAAGTTTTTCCGCGGAACGGGCGGTGAAAGCACTTTCTGGGTCAATAGCTGCAGAAACAAGATCACCGCGGGTCCGAATAAATACAGCGAGTTAAAGACCAACACGAGGAGAAACTGGTATCCCGTTACCTGCCGGCGAAGAGTTAAAGTGCAGCGGCAACTGAAATGCTCTCGTTCGTTTCCGTTCCCTTCTTCGCCGCCCGGCTAGCTAAATACAATCAAAGGCGCACTTAACAATAACGCGATTCCTATGCCAGCTCGCGCTGAACCGATCCAGGGAGGAGTAATCGTTCGCCCGGCACCTGAAAGGCGCCGAGGACCCTTCAATCATAAGACCACGGAAAGGGTGGATACGGGGATGGGTGTTTGGAAGGATGGAAAAAATCTCTCCCCGGTAATTTCACCCTCTCCTGTCGACCTATCCCATTTCATAAACGGCTGAAGCCATTCGACGTCCGAGGTCCGTGAGAGCTTCACGGAAGAGTTACAGAATTCGTTTTCGCCGGGCTTTTGAGCCTTTGTCCAAGTAACGAGGGCTCTACTTGGCGGAAGCACGGAGGGAATCGATCGACGAGCTTTCGAACGGAAAACGCGCAATCTTATAGTCGAACCAACCCCTCCCCCTCCCGAGCGGTCTTCGGGCCTCCTCCTTTTCTTGGCTCCCGGGGTGAATCGGCTTCTTTTCCTTCCTTTCATTCTTTTATCGAATTCTATCTGTCTCCATCCACCTCATTTTCCCTCTGACATTTCTCGAGTTGCAGCCGGGAACTATGGCCGATCGTTAACCCAGATTCAGCCCTCCCCACGACACTTCAGACGTCTCCTCGTTGCCAATAGCTCGCGGATGTGTAACGTCTTGATCGCGGGGGTTCCATCGAACGTCGCGGCTAAGAAGCTTCTCGCTCGTCGATCTCTCTTCGTGTGAATCGGGGGATCTGCCGCGATGGTTTCGGTAAATATGCGCCTGTAGGGGTGTTCCGGAAATGGTGAAACGATACTTGCATGGGAGAATGACTTAATTACTCTGTCGAAGCGCTGAGTGAATATCAAAGTATTTTCCTAGGGTGGAGGTTTATGTTTCAAGACAATTATAGAAACGATATGTTCTTCCCATTCCCTTCTTTTTTCTCTACTGTACGTGGTATATCGAGACCGAAGGCTCTACCCTCGTGTGTTTCCGTTTTGAGGCTTTGCTTAATAGTCTAGAAACACCTCTTGCCACTTCGCAGGAGAGGTTTCCCAAATGCAAGCTCATTTCCGCAGCGGAAGCTTCTAGGTGGTAAAAGCTTCTTACGCACGATAAGGAGATTGGTTTTCTTGCCGTCGCCGCATTGATTAAATTACAATAAGGACAATCAAGCTTGAGGCTGGAACATCGACAGCTTCTGTTGCTACGTGGGGAAAGAAGAGAGTAATATAGGTCGGACAGAGGAAGGGTAAGGTGGAAAAGTCTACTAGCTTTTGTGCATTAGTGCTTCTACTTGTTACCTCGTACCGAGTAATGGAAAAATTATCGAACATTCTACGGGTGTTGGGAACCGAAGAAAGAGAACATTTGCAGGGAGCCTGTCTTACAAACTCCATGAGAATTCCTCGTCGAAGTGAAATATCGGCGCTATAATCGTTGCAAGATTCTTGGAGACACCCCTTCGAACTCCTCCAGACAATACACTCCACCGAAAGCTTCGATGCTCCTTCATCCTGGCATCCTTCGAAAGTAAATATCGCGCCGCGCGATTTTCGAGAAACCCCCCAGCGTCGTTCGTGGTATTACTTACGTGGATAGGGACGTGGAAATTTGACAACGGAGGATAGAAGAGGAAAAAGAGCACGCAGACGGTAAATCGCTCGGAGATAAAAGCATTGCCAGTAGCAGCAGCGGCAGCCAGTGCCATGAAATCGACGTGCCAGTTCGACCGGATTCTCCCGCGCATCCCCGATTCAAATTACCCGGGGCAAATTGTCATGGGTTCGATCGAAAAGGCGTTTCCACGAAAAGCTTTTAACGCCACGCAGCCACGTTAGCGCAATTACGCGCGATATCGCTGTAAACAAAGCTCGCAAACGCTTTTCGAAACGCCCAGATTGTTTCTGGGGCGGCGAAACTAAGGTGTTCGCGTTTGTACGAAAAGCGATTATGAGTTTCGTCTGCGCGTGGCAAATCTATTTGGCGCGTGGTTGTTTCAGTTTCGCTCGCGATGCTGGCTGCTAACTCTTGGACAGATTGATGGAAAAGGGAACGTACCTAACGCGAAGGAAATGATCTAGATTCGCGTAGCGAACTCTCGATGCAACGCCGAATTATTGGGGTGAAATAAAAGGATATCTTGGTTTCCACGGAACACGAAACTACCTCGAGGTATCGCGAAACTTCCAACCACTTTTCAAAGATATTGTAGTCTTAACTCCTCGAATGTGTCCAATTCGGTGGCTGCAATTTTCCGCAAGCTACCGAACAGTCTTGGCCTAGTTTCCCGCCGACAGTTCCTCTGGCCACGGCGCCATTAATATTTCATTTTAAACGCCTCTAATCGCAGCAATTAACACGTTCCAGGAATTAGTCCGAGCGACGGAGCGAGTTTCAAACGACACGAAGCAATGATTTTTAAACCTCCAGCTGATTCACACGCCCCAACATGCGTGTTACCATTCGAAACGTCTCACTGCCCCAATTTACCCAAAATTGTTCACGAAGGTATGAGATTGAGATACCAAATCCCAATTAGAAACTTCAAATGGCCATGCCATTCCCCATTCTGCGCCATGCTTATAATAATTCACCCTTAACGCGCAGTCGTTTCGCTGCTTTCGTGCAAAAGTGCCTCGCAGAATTACGAGGACCAAAATTACTTTCCCCGTCGAACTTATTAAATCTCCGTAAAACGATGGTCGGCGCTTTCATTAAAATCTGGTCTCGTACTTTTAGCGAGAGCTGACGCGAGTCCGCATCGAGGGAGTGTCCGTACCGGAAGCGCGCCACGTAGCCCACACCCCCTCTGTTCGCCGGGGTCATGTAAATCGAGTTTAACGACCCCGTCGAGTACGTGCATTCTTGAGAATATAATCAATGCCTGCTTCCCTTTCGGAATTCCTCCAACAGCCGGGGGACTCTTTCAACCATCATCGAGTCGCTCGAATATCTTATGAATCGTGAAATTCCCGCGTCAGCAATTTCCTCCCTTTATACCGGAATTATTGGAGAAACAGAAGGGTCGAAGGGCGGTCGACGGGGAGGAGAGGAATATAAGTCTATCGGCCACGAGTCCGCGCCCTTTGTCTACAACGACAGCCACGGCGGAGCGTGTCGCCAAGTTTTATTTTAACGAGTTCGTATGTACGTGCTCGTCGTGACCATTATTTTCTCCCGTGTACGTAAACTCATTATCCCCCGCTTTCTTTCTCCCCGTCAGTCATTACAGTCCCGCGAACTACTCGTAAGCTTCACAAGGATTACATCGAATGGGATCCTCAAGCACCGTTTGATTCGCACGGAAGTTTGCTTGTTTTGTTTTTTGTCGACAAGCGATGTCATTGAAACGTAGAACAATCGACAGTCGTTTTGTTTCCTGGGGAGGTTTGAACCCGTATTTTGGAATAATAGTAGTTATCGCGACTTTCGATCCACCCGGTGCAACGACCAGAAAGCCAGACGGATTTGAACGAATTAACCGAAGTGAAATTAACAGCCCGGCGAAATAAGGTTCGCTATCTCATCGGAAGCACATTCGACCTCTCTTCGTTAAACCTAAATTACTCTCCGCATCGGGTGGAAAGCGAGCGAGGCAAGCGCTCCAGCCACGATTCTCATAAAAATCCTTCGTTTCCTCGTTCGCTCTTTAATTAGATCGACCGAGCGGTCGTATCAGCGGAATATAAATTATCGTCAGGCTCGACGTTTGTTTGCCAGCTCCCTCTCGGGCCGAATCAACGATCGTGCACCGTTTACGCTCGACGATCCGGAGAGAGAAAAAAAAGGGAAGCGTCCCCTGTAGAGTTGGTGAGTATGTCCGGAGTAACGAAGGAGAAACAGCTTCCACGCTATGAAAATAGCTATCAGAATCACTCTCGAGGAGCTCGTTATTCCCCTTTAATGCGGGAAAGCTTTTCTGTCGACGACGTACAAAGTCTGTTATCAGGAATTATGTCGGCCGTAGGGTGCCACGAGATCCGCCTTCGTCGTGTACCCCTCGTCTTCTTTGTTCCTGCGTCGTTCGGAAGCCAATACCTCCCCCGTCCCTCGCCAGCCCTCCCCAACGTCCGACCGAACGAGGAAAATGTTATCGTCCACGGTTAGGCAGCGAGCTCTCCACCAGAAACGAATATTCCTTCTTCTTCCGCTTCCAACCCCCTTTTCTCGTTTTTCTTCCAAGAAACTTCCGTCGAGGTGCTTGTCAAGCTTCCCCATTCGTAAATCAATTTCCAAACTCGCGCTCCCGATTACCGTTCACGGGACCTCCCTGCCCTTCCGCGTTTTACAGATACAGTTTTGTTACAGCGGCTCGCAGGGGGTGGCACTCTAACCGTTGTGAAATTACTTTGAAAATTTCCCTTATCAACGGTACTCAAGGGTTGTTAAGCAGGCGAAGAGGCGCACTATTTTTCTCGCAGCATTTGGCAAGAGATAAATGGACGAACTCGATGGGAAGGGTTGCTAGTTTCCGCCGAAGGAATTAGGATTGATCGAGTTTCTCCTCGAGGAAACGCGTTTAGGAAATAAAACGTTCGGCTGATCAAGCACCCGTGGAATGGGTGTTGAGGTAATTGAGGTTTCGTTCGGCGAAATAAGGGTGTGAATAACACGAGCCAATGGGCGCGGGATAGGACAGGGAAAATTGCCTGATTACGGAGAGAAGAGGAGTACTGTGTCCGTTAAAAGTCGCTGGGTGAATACCATGCTCGGGGTAGCCGGTGTTCATCAAGGTACAATTACAGTGTGCTGCGAGTGGTTTTCAGCCTGTACTGAAATTTTCTTCGTTTTACGACCCGGGGACGATTTTCCCCGCCCCTTGCCTCACGCTCAACGACTGTTTTATTCCGTCGCTCCACCTTTTCGTGGCCGAATGCCGAGCTTAATCTTTGCCTGGGACTACTGGTCAACTCGCAAAATAATCAAGCTTATTTTCAATTGAATCTTTGTCAGATAGGTATAACAATGGTAAGAAAAATACAACCATCCTTCATATGCCACGAATAAAAACACATGGCGCGTTACATAATTTTCACATCTCGGCTCACACGAAAAGCCAGGCGAACAGCAGCTTTTTCATCCGGAAGCAGAAAGGGGAACATCCAACTCGAGGTTTTCCAGGCGGCAGAAAGAGTATGCAAAGAAAACTCGTTATGCATGCAATCACGTGATATCGAGCATCCGGCTGGAAAGGTCTTCCTTATAGCCGCGGACGCGTTTTACGTCCAACCGGAATACGTAAAAGTACTCTTCTTGGGGGAAGGGGGAGCGGTCAACGAACGCGTTGAAAAGGTGGCAAACCCATCGTGGAATGTGGGTCTTGCGGCTGGTTAGGATCGGCAGGAAGTGGGTGGGTGTCACCGCGAGAACGGGGGGGGGGGGGGGGGGAAATCGGCCGGGGTGATTTTATTTTGGCACGGTTCGGGAGTTTACTTGGATTTTACGCGCGTTTGATTGACGTTGGTTGTTTCACTAGGCGACGGCTGACAGTGTTGCCCGGGCCACGAGTTATTTTCTACTTCGAACCAATCCTGGATCGTTAACTTTTCATGGAATGACAGAGAAGTTGGAGAGGTCTCTTCCTCCGGGGATGCAACCGCTCCGTTCCCAAGTTTCCTTATTCGACGCTGAAACGCGCGGCGCTCTTTTACACGGGATTATATCCGTTTCGCTCGTTTCGTTTCCCTCTATCTCGCTTTTTTCCCCCCAAGCTTCTTACTTAAACGGATTCTTCCTACAGCGCGCCTCCAACAGCTCCGCCATTTCCGATCTCCATGCTTCGATTAAGAAACGCTGCTCGTCTAAGGCTGTTTGGCAAAGAGCTTTTTACACAGAGCGTGGAAACTTTCAAGTTGTGCAAAATTTACGTAGTTTAATACCGGAACACTCGTTTTGGACCGGAGAACTTTATTCCGAGAAGTTTTAATAGCTGCAAATTGACTAGTGAAACATCCACGGGAAAGCAACCATGATATTTCAGTAGTCGGTTAAATATTGAACTAAAGGAGAAGGATTAACTAAATAAAATCGAGCCACCCAGGACAATGACTCGAGAAACTAAAGATCCCACTATTTTTCTCTTCCATCACCTTCGCCTTTTCCTCGTCCAGCGACCCCATTTCCCAAAATCCATTTCCCATTCAGGAAACAGTGACATCTCGATGACGCGTTGATCATGAGTACCCCCCAGCATTAAGACGTCCCCCATGGAATGGCTGTTGTCTAGTCCACGGGCGTGTGTGATCCCCCGTGAACCCTTTCCACGGTTGCATCGCGTGCATGCACGCCACCTCCGCCGCGGCCGCCGCCGAGATTCCGCGCGGGCTGAAGAGCAGCGCACGGAGGAGGACACACGGGGGAGCATGTCGGGCTTCCGAGAAACGTGTTCCTCGCGTGTGATTGATAGCGCGCGTCTGACGTGACACGTGCTACACGTACCGTCGCATCTCTCTCTCTCTCTCTCTCTCTCTCTCTCTCTCTCTCTCTCGCTGGTGCAGCGGCTGGTCGAAACCGTGGCCATCGCGTGTAATTTTGCCAGACACGGGCAATTGTCTCGGAAGCTGGCAGCCACCGAACGGAATCAAAAGGGCCGAGGGAGGAAGCCAGGGCTGTGCTTCAAGGCGAGAGACACCACCGAGATTATATCGCGACAAGCTGGCCGGGACGTGTTCTACAAGACTGCTTTCGGCATTGTCGCGGGAAACTTATGTAATTGTACGGGGAAACGGCGTGCCGCGTTTTTGCGTGAGCCCCGCTGCCGCCCCGCCACGAGGAAGCCACGAGGATGCTATCTGCGAGGGGGTGGACTGGTGGACGACGTTCGAGGTTCAACGAGGGGCATTCAATCGCTTCGAGTGGTATTCGAGGCTGAAGGATTTTGGACGCTTTAATTTCTGCTGGAGTTCTTTTCATGGTTGTGTAAGAATGGCTCGGAGTAGGAAGGGAGGATTAGCAATTTGTTTCAATGTAACGTGATACTACTTAGGCACACTGGATATCTGGGCTACATGTAAGTTGAGCAGAGCTAGGTCTGGTTTAATGTAAGTTAATGCGACATAGGTTCGGATTAGGTGGTTACGTAGGGTTGGTAGACGGAAATTACACTAATTATGTGCGTAGATTTGTGTGTTCTGCTACTGTGAGAACTGCTACTGTGTAAACTGCCGCACGTGGAAAACGAATTTGCTTTGTTACCGATACATACTTATTAGTATCTTAAATGATCGACTAATTCAAAACTGGTCTCTTCTGTGACATAGGTACTGATTCTAATGGGAATGAGCATAGACGCTCGTCCACAACTTCTAGTTACTTTTCGTCGACTATTCCCTTCAAATGTAAATTGCATCCTGATAGATCTTCTAATAAGTCCTATTTTTCTTTGGAGCAGGTCCATTACCGCCAAATTCATTTGCGAGAAAGCATGTATCGAATCTGATAATTCACCTTTCACCCCACCAGATTGTTCCCTCCCCTCAATGAATATAGATTCCTCCAGTAATCGACTCTTTCCGATTCAATGTGGCGAAAAAAATGGACCCATTAATGGTTTATAGAAAGACCGATGAGAGTACAAGCGGAGGACGTCGCGCGCTGGAAAATCGAAAAGTCTGCCTTCCAATTTTCCGGGCATTCACGCTCGTCAACTGACCGTGTCGTTTATTCTCTCTTTCTGGCGCATGGCGTCGCTTGTCATCGAAGCGACGAAATTCAGAGAGAAATTGAGAGGAAAAGGAAAAAAGGAAAATACGGTGGGGAAGGGGGAAGATCGAAGAATGAAAAAAAAAACGAGTGAAACAAGTAAAACACGCCCTTCAGAAATCGACGAAACCGGACTCAAAGCGCCGATAAAGAAATCACACCGGGCGAGGGAGACACGCGAAGCGCGTAAAACGGAAGCGGGACAACGTGAACGAAATACCGAAGGACTCCTTTTCCGTTCTCGCCAGTCCTGTCGCGTCCAGGAATTCCATCGCGAAGGGACGACTCGCACGAGTCTTTTCTCGGATCGATCTCACCCAGGTTTAATTCACACGACTCGAGGAAAGCGTGAAGGGAAAATGAAGAACTAACCATTCACCTCAGGCGATTCACCACTTGCCCTAGATTACGCCACAATAATTTACACATCCTAAACCATGTAACTAATGATCGTAGACAAGGGAGATTAAAATAGCGAGGAAGTTACTTGATTGATCCTGTATTCCAGTATTAACCGCCTCTTAAAGTATTAGGCATACAAAAAAGGGAACAGTGGTTTTTCATCTTAGATACATCGCTAAAGAGATTTGCATCTAAATAGAATTACTCTTTTCCTACATACATAGCAGATGCACACTGCCCGTTAAATAAGAATATCCACGTAACCAGTTGAGTAATGTCGGCCAAGGAAAGGGCAACAGTGGTCATCCGAAAAGTTGGCGGAACAATGTCCACCGACGCGGAAGAGGTCGCGCCTTCTTTTCGCCGGTATAATTCGCCGATGTTACAGTGGTTGCAACGTTCACGAGGAGGGATTCAGCGAGGGATATCGCGTATAAGGAGATGAAACATGAAAGATGGTTAAGCTGACAGATGAAGAGGATCGTGTCCGGTTAAGAAGCTACTGTTCCGACCACTCCTATTTCTTGGGTGGCCCTTTAAAGTGGCTCGTCCTGGGCTTTCAGCGATGCATCGCTGCGCCTACCTCTCTCTGTCACTCCTGTCTCCTCTTGAAGATTTGCACGGCCGAATCACGACCGATGGGAGAAGCGTAGGGACCGCTACTGGCTCCCTGTCGAAGGTAAACCACAGAAAATAAGAGGAAACACGCGTCGAACAGCGCCGCAACACATAAATTACAACGCTGGAAACGTTGGTGTGCAACGCTACATCTCCTCAACCGTTTCTTCGTTTTCTCTCCTCGACAATGATACCTGCCACTGTGATCCTCTCCAAACGCTCGTTGAGCGGATTACGACATCGGACACGAAATCTTGCACGCTTTCAACGCTGTGGGGAAGACGATAGAGTGAAACTGTCCCTGAGAAGATTATTCCGCAGCTTGGAAAAGAGCGAATTAACGAGGTGGGAAAAACGAAAGAATTAGGGGTCTGGGAAATACTGCTTTCATGCTTGACAGTATTTATTTTTATTCGAGACTAAGGAGCTTGAAGAATACTGCTCTGCTGATAAGGTAACTTGGTGAATGCAGTTGGAGATTCGAAGATGAAGTCGCGAAAGTGCTCCTTGTAACATCTCGCGTTTCCAAGAACATATTACATAGGATATGGAGGATTAATGGCGAAATAAATCGATTATCCCTAAACGCCCCTCGTACATCACTGTTTTGGACATCAATAGAGTCTTTCAGATATCACGGAACTTCGCGGCGCGATCATTCAAGTGCTCAGTAGCGATGCTCGCTGAGCGAGGTGAAACAGAATGATACGCCGACTAGTTTAACTATTAATTGCTTCTAGTCTGGTGTAGAATTTCGAGGGAGCCGCGCGCATTGGCTGAAACTCACCGTCAAAAGCGTATCTCCGAAGCTCGCATCGATTCTTGTGCAGTCTAACTGCTTAATGTCCGCTGGGGGAATTGACTTGAGCTGAAGATTTGCTCGAGAGTTCTGTTAATGATAGAATCAAGTCCGAAATTCGCCAAATTAATATAGGAAAGAAGAAATTGCCAATGGTACATAGAATTGTACAACAATTTCAGCTTTGGAAAATAATTCTGCCCATTATGCGACTTCTTTTTCGATGGGAGATTAGCATCAAGATTGAAGTGACTACTAACAGCATGATAAGATCTTTGGGATCTCGAACATTCAGCATAGGATAAAAAGGGGAAGAAAGCTCCTCTACCTACTAACGGATTTCCAAAGTCCCCTCTGGAAGATTTATCCTTGCGAATCAGTCGAGCAGGCTCGCGATGACACGTCCCCCGGATTTGCGTGAAGAAAAAGGGCGGTTGGACCCTTTGTCCGTGCCCATTCATCGGGCTCTCGCTGAAGCGATGTTTCCTTCGCCATCTTTCACCGTAAAAGAGACGAATAGTACTCTTTAGTCCCTCGGGAAAAAAAAGGAAGCAGCAAAGGCAGGGAAAAAATCGTGCGCGTTGAAAGTGATGATGAAATGTTCTCGGATGCTAAGGAGCAAGCTATTCTTTAATTTTTCAACGCATGCACGGGCTCGCGTCCCCGAAGGGAAGAAGCTAGTTGTTCGGCGTATCCTCCGTTCCGTTTCCGTTGGAATATTCTTGCCAACGCGAGACGCTTTCCCGCGACAGAGTTTCTACCGATGCACGACATTTCCTTAGAACTTCTCCGAGTGTATTCTCGAGAACTCTCGCAAAGCCTGCATCGACTATACGCCACGTACACGTGTACATACATTTCCGGGCACGCTGGGAAATCTTTCGTGACCTCGCAGAGTCGATGACCGAAAGACGAAATATACGCGGAAGACTGGAAATGAAAACCCATGCGGGACTTTTTCGAGTCGCTTCCTGTCCAGGAAACAGGAACTGGCTTGGAAAGCGGTTGCAGAGTATTTTCCATATAGCGACTGATCGTGTTTAGAGAATTTCTAGTGGAAAGTATATAGAATCATCGATTTAGAAATCGAAGTAAATAGAGCTAAGAAATTGTTAAAATTTGTCCATTCTTAGAAAGCGAAATATTGAATTTAATTCGTAACTGAATTACTTTCAAACGCAACGAAGATAATTCTAATGATCGAGTTTCTTCTACCATTACCACTAGTATTTTATAATTACACGTACTTAGTACATTTAACACTGCTAGACACAGACTATCAACTTCCCTGGCCAGCGGTCGATATTGTTTCACAGGGAGTTCGACTTGACAGCTGTCAGGAGCAAGACGTGTCAAATGCTGCAATATTGTAATTTCTACGTTTAAACGTACACATCTGCACAAAATGCAGCTTGCTGCTTTCAATAATCCTAACAACCACAATCATCAATAAAATAAAGAACGATGTTTCATGACTCAAAATGGATTCCCCCGTCTTTAATCGAAAGCAGAGGAATAATATGCCTATCCACCACTGACATCATCGAAACTCTTTGTTGCCAGAAACGCCTCTCACGCAGAGATGAGAGAAGAAGCACTGAGAATAGCAATCCGTTTCGAAGACAGTCCTGTGGGAGCGTAGGAGCGAAGAGTGTGTCAGTGGCGCGGTGCTGAAAATTTATTCATGCGAATCAGTTTCACAGGGACAGCGTCGTCGCCGTCGGTGTGTTTTGCGGTTTGGTTTCCCCTGCGAGCGAAAAAGAAACTAGAATTCTCCTGACTCCGTTGACATCGGCGTACCATCCAGATGCTTCACGTGCGACACGCGGAGGTTGGATCGGACGCGCGTGTGCGCGTGTAGCGAATAAATCTCTCGTCTCTCTCCTCCGCTCGGCCCAAGAGGCTTCCTCCTCGCTTTTTCCCCCTTTTCACGTGCCGCGAGCCGGCACGGGATTAGATGGGATCATGCGGCGCCGTTGAAGTACTTATCTAAATATGATTTTCTTATTTGAAAGGAATTCAATATCGCGCGCACGGCTCCGTGGACACCAGCGTCTGCTCCGTGGATTCGAACGGTCTTCTTGGCAATATCGTGTCGCGACGAATCACGCCTCTGTAAATCCTTTACGAGCGGGGAACGGTTCGATGCGACGGGTTTTCGATCGTTTCGATCCTTTCGATACTTTCGATCGTTCACGGGTATCGAGAAGTGTGCCTTGTAGGAGTCGGGAGATGGAAAATGTCCTGTTGAATATATTGGAATTTGAGCTTTCCGTTCTAATTTTGAACACGGTTTCTTGTTATTGTAAAAATGTTTAGACTAAGTAATTACCTATATTTTGAATATTTCTCCTTCTAGATAGCTCCGTGTTATTGTAATTGGCAACGTAACCGATCGCGAGCAGTCGAGGCTTGACCACGGTGTATAACCGTCGCAATATTTCTATCCATCCTTTTAAATTTCATATTATTATGTTAAATATAAGTGCAGTTCAATTTAAAGTGTAATTCATTCAAATAGCCAAGGCAGCGATTGATTGGACAAACGATTTCCAACACATTTAGGTACGGGAACGATTCTACGAGCCACACAGTTGAAATTCTGTGAAGTAGAGCTAATTTTATGTGGTCCGAAATTGAGTTATACCGTTCGTACTTTGTCTAGGTAGAATCCAAATGCAAAAATGTCGAATGAGGGGCTTAATTAAACGGAACGTTTTCAGGCGAGCAAAAGTTCTCGTCTCCACCGAGTATTGAGATAGAAGTTGCCGCTCTACGAGGCAAAAATTAGGATTTAGATTCAGTCTCAGTTTCATGAAGTACAACTTCACTCTGTGAATCAATAACGGCAAGATTACGGGACCGCAACGAGAAAACTTTCCTCGCGAACCCTAAAATTGTAAATTCCCAAGCCTGAACGAGTTAGCCGCAGTTTTTTCTCCCCACCACCTCGTCCCCGCTAAAGAGTATTAAAGTTAACAGATTGTTACGAATCTGCCAGCAGAATTTCCTCGTAACCGGCCTAGTGGAGAGGCGGTGCTAAAAGTTTTCTGAAAATTCTAATTTATCATATTGTAACTTGGCGCGACCTGAATACTAAGTAAGAATTTCTTCGTCGTCTCTGGGTTACGTTCTATAATTATCGCGTTACTTTCTGTTATATTAAAAAAACAATCATTACTCGGCAATCTTAAAAGTTACTGGATACCAATACAAACGATTCTCCATTCACTTCAAAGCGTACAAACACTAAATAATCTAAACCCAATTTTCTATAAAATCAATATCTACTTTGTAATCAAAGGCACAACCTTCGACGCAGTTATAAACAAAATTCCCAGCTTACAAATGATTAATCTCCGCGGTAAAGCAATCAACGTCCCTCAATTTAATTGCACGGACGGAAGATAATCTCTACGAAGATAAACGAAGGATCTCCCTTGGAACTTGGAAATAAATTTCGTTCGTCCTCGCGGGTACTCGGAATGAAATTTCTTCGTCCATGAATACAGATAGCCAGCAATGAAACTTTCGCGCGAAACACTCCGTGATACAATATTTGAAGTTTCTCCGTGGCGATTAATTCGTGTAGGTATGAGATCGGCGGAGAAGCAGAGGGAGAGGAAGGGCAAAGTTTTTTTTTCTCTACAAAGGACGATATCGAAGATCCAGGCACGTGCAACTGACGGTGGCCGTGTGCTAAAAATGGAATTACTTGGTCGGGGCTGCGGCACGACGGGGGTGGAAAAGGGAAGAAGAAAGAGGAAATAGAAAAGTTGCTGCGACTACCGGGCGGACAAGGTGCGTCCAGGTCAAGAACTCATTTCCGATTTAACGACCAAGCGAAGAGCTTTGGGTGTTTCGAGCGAATTCCGTGACGGGGTTTCGTCGAAATTTTATTACCCCCGCGGTCTTCTCTAAAATCGCTGGAATTCGCGGACGGTAAAGAAACTCTGTTAGTCCGCTATCTCCTCGAGGAGAATAAAATGCGTCCAAGTATAGCCTAGCTATTCGCAAGGGCGTTTTAAAGAGAATTTTATAGAGCCAAAGTATCCGCAGACTGGACTATAAAATAATAACGGTTCAACTGTTATTTTATATTGTTTTGTGGGGGCACTAAACGGCCCTCCTCAATCAAGGTTCCGATCGCGGTAACACGGTGAACTTGTGAAACAAAAATATCCACGAAATGAACCCAGTCCAATAAATTTCGTTCTGCGAGGATCAAGTAATCTTGTCGCGGACCACACCGTTGGTCGTTTCTTTAGAATTCTTTAAGAAATTATTGAGCATCCTTTTTCTCTAAGAGGCCATCGATGACATTCCGAAAATCTTCATAAAATACTACAGAGATTCACCAGAAGCTCCGTTCCAAAATGGCAACAAACACGAAGCATTAGTCTCTTAAAGAAGACACTTGTTTGAACGTTTGAAAGCATGTGAGAACTGCACGGTAAAACGGAATTGATCAATGAGATTTGTAGGCAGAATTCGATCCCCGATTACCAACGATTGTTCTATCCATTAACCCTTTCAGCGCAGTGAGCCCATATATGCATTCAGGAAATGTGATGAACGTGCATGCGTGTGTTCATACGATTTCCATTACTGTGCGAATATACGCAGCCTCTGCTCTTAACACATACATCATCTCCACGAAGATTACCATCTTTTCTAACATACAATATAACTCTTATCCACCACCCTCGTAACACCCCTAAGAAACTAATCAAGCAACCGTTTAGCCCACCCTCCCATCGAGCGCAACCGATAAATCCGCCTGTAATAAAAGCGGCTAAATTCTCAGCCAGCAGAAAAGGAACTGTAAAAACCTGTTCCCGGATCGATTCAATTAACCATTCCCAGTGCGTCTGGAGCGCGCCCAGCCGCGTTCCCAGCCGTCCACCACGTAGATCGTTGGATTTCCATTTCGATCGACTCCTTCGCTGATCGCCGATGGAATTACGCCGGGCGGAAGAAGGCAAACGAAACGGAACCACCGCTGACAAAAGAAATTATTTCCGCAATTTCGACGGACGCGACGGGCGGGGGAGGATCGATCATCGCGAGGGGTCGGCCGCGCCCTCCGCCGACCGCCCCCGCCGCCGTTCGCGTAATTATTTCTTTTCCCCCGTCGGCGAACGGGGAGCCCCAAGGGCTGTGGGTGATCTTTCTCCCTCCTCCAGGGGTCGTCTAACGAGGCCGGGCTTGATTTATCGCGCGAAATTGCACGGCTCCGTCGAAATTACAAACCGAAGCCGCGACCGATTATCGCGTGCGGAATTTCCGGTTACGTAAGGAGAGGCAGACCGGGTAGAGGCAGTCGGTTTCCACCCAGACCACCTCTCTCGGTTACGTAACCCTTCGTCGTCTATGAATCGATAATGGCGTTACCTTAACTAGGTGCGCCTTAAGCGGACCTTAACCGAGGTCCCGCGGCGCGGTAGCCCCGCGTCGCGGAATTTCAGCCGACTAGGCTGCTTCGGGGAGGCGAGGCGGGTACACGGGGACATTGCTGCCTCCACGCATCCCGAAATCAATTCATTAGGCAACTGGGAAAGGGGAATTATTTAGGCGTCCTTTGGACCACGTGTTCCTGTGCCGCCGAATTGACTCTGATTTTGTATATCATTAGTGCACGTTGTGCGTAATAATGTGCGCAGCGTGAGGAAATATAATTAGATATTTGGGATGTTTTTAATGAGTGTGATTAAGAAACGCGAATTTGAATTTTCGCGCGAGATGTACCTGCCTATGCTATGTGTTTTAGTATTGAAAAGAATAATAACCTCGTTTCATCTTTTTTTTAGTAATAGAGGCGATTATTAACAATAATAATAATAATAATAATAATAATAATAATAGTAATAATAATAATAATTTAGACACCATTTTTGTAATAGGTACATTTAACCGTGTAGAGTACATTCGATGACGGGTTGACAAAGGAAATATTCGGAACACACTGTATCTAATTACACACGGAACCGTACACTTGAATCTTAACATAAAAATCGCCACGGGACGATAAAAACAACGCGCGTTGTGCGCCACTCGAAGTTCATCGACAGACTAACCGCAGACTGAGTACACAACACCTCAGGTAGACGACCGATACGAACCCATCGTAGCACTTTGAAAACAATCGTAATTGTGACCGCACTATTTGTTCAAGCCTCGAATTTCAACAACAAGGAAGCATGCCTACCGAAGGAAAACAGACCTTCCCCGAACAGTGTTGGATTAACGCCTATCAATATTTAAAGATGCTGTGACACAATTTGGACGATAATTACCGACTTAATTGGGCGTGAAATACTAGCCACGTGAGGAACAAACATCTATGGAGAGAGCAAACAAGAATGTAAAATAAGCCATTCCCCCTGCAAGTAGGTAATTGATCGCAGGGTTGTTTCGTTTTTCTTACGTGGACCATTGGCGATTTTTTTACCGATACCTCCCCGTGGTGCAAATTAAAAACCCCTAGTGGCTCGATCCTAATCAGTGCGCTAAATTGAAAAAGCAGATCAGAATAGTCGAGTTTGCTTGAACACAAAATAGACACTCGTTTTTGAACGATCATATCCTTACGTGTCCAGTAGGAGGGCCGTTTACCTTGCCAGTAAAATCGAAGTAATCTCGATAAGCTGCGTCCACGGCGATTCAAGGGACGAACTCAATTTCCACCTCGAGGAAATCCATTTTGCCGGCGAAAGATGAACTTCCGAAGACATCCGTCGCTACGAAGTTAGTACAATGTGGCCGGAAGAGAAAGGGGAGGGACGGAGGTGCGGGGCTGGGACAGAAGAAGCACGGGGCTGCTTTCCTGAAGGGGAAAGAAAGTGCAGACGACGGCTAGTCCCGACGCATTGGCCGGTTCTATCGCTACGTCTACGTCGTTACCGTACTTCCGACTAATTGGAGTGCTGACAAAGGACCACCGGAAGTGGTTCCGTCGCTGATGACCAGAAACGTGATGTTACCACCACCCTGCCCCCGCTATTTCGCGTGCCACGGCGCTTCCGTTTATCTCGGATTACTTTTCCGCCGGTGCTCCGGCGAACGTTTCGAGGACACTCGACGAACGAGCCGAAAGTAACGAGATAAAATGGGACAAATCCTCGGCGGGGCTTCGAAAAATAAGCTTCCTCGCCGATCGTCCGTCGCGGGATCGAGGAAACGGCGAAATAGAAAGATACGGAGGTGGACGAAGAGTTGGACGCGACCAAAGGGAGAAAATTGCAGATAAAATAGAGAGGGAAGTTGTCAAGAGAGAAAGGAATATGAGTAAGTACAGAGAAAATGAGGGAAATCATCTGCCAAGACGAACAAAAGTGAAAGATGAAAAATACAATTCACTGGGACTTGGTTGTGGAAAAGAAGGCAGGATAAAAGGGAAGAAGGGCATTTATTATTACTTGAACATCGCAACCAATGTGGCTCAAAGAACCTACTGTGGCACTGGAAAAGAAAGGAGATGGGTAATTATTGTTAATAGGTTTATTAAGGCAAGGATGTCTTCGGAGGTACCTACTTGCGATTCGGTGTCATATGGCAATCGATTCCTTTTCGGCGACGTTTAGCACGAGTTTCGTTGCTTCACGATAAGGCGGAGCTAGACAGACGAGAGGAATAAAAAGGGGACTTTCTCTGTTGCAGGTCCTATTTCTTTCGGGAGCTGAGAGCCATGGCTTGGCCCAAAGCGAACGAGGTCGTAATTTAAAATGGCTTTAAGGAGAAATACGTTTGAAGATAGTTAAGACCTGCCGTAAGCCGAGGCATCGGGAACGAGTTTCACGGGGGAGGAAGATCGATCTGTCAATCCGCCTCGGTGGTTCTTGAATGTCGCTCGCTGTTGGCCCCTCTGGAATCAATGAGGCTCTAAAAGACACTTGCCCCGAGCGAAAAGGATGGAAGAAATGGGTCGAAGCTACTTAATCCTTTAACCTTTGAACGCTTCTTAAGACTTTCTTCCGAAAGTGATTGAATTTCGGTTAGACCAAGACGGAGTCTGATTCTTTCGGAGATTAAAACCTTAAATATTAAAACCTAGTTACGTGACAAAAGTTTTACGAACGTTTAAAGTGTCGGTAGAGCTTCTTGAGGAGCCAGAAAATCGGCTGGACTTCGAAAAATCACCTACAGCGCAATCAACGCGGGGAAAAAGAAAGCCCAGAATTCTTCCAGATGAAAGGGCCAAACGCGAGGATTGGGAGTTCGGTCCGAGGGTGCCTCGACTTAGTTTTATTTTACGGAAACCCTTGTCCCGAGAGCTCAGGGCGCAAGGTCGTTTTCTCCCCCTACGAACAGGCTACCCGCCATAGAAATCGGGGACATTACTCGGGTTCAATCTCACGGTACAAGCTTGCCACCTGCTGAACATAATCCGACATAATCTCTGGCGCGTAATATAGAAGGGTAAGGCGCGCCAGATGGTGGCCAGCTCGCATAATCGAGAGAGCACGGAGTCTATTGGCGTGGTCTAGGCCCCTGGTGCCGACTCCTGTGCAGAATTTGTACCCCGGTATACATGCACGAGAACTGGCTAGCAGCCATCGGTGCACGGTTTCTGGTTTCGACCGCAGTCACCAGCGTCCGATGATTTACGCGCTTCCAATAGCCGCGATTCCGCGTTACCGCGAACCCCACTTGCGCGATAATCAAAACCCACGACTCCAAAATAACCCCGCCGATTGCTTCCCGCTGATTTTCGAGCACGGGGGAGAGCGAATCCAACGATATGCCAGCGATGGGGCAAGCTGACGCTGCTGGAACCTATTACACGATGTCTCCATTCCACATGAGTGGGTGGTTTTCGTAACTGATTTCTTGACGAGTGAAATGATGTAGTGGGAGGATTTGTGTAGTGGGAACGAACACGGGAAGTAGCAGAAGAAATTTCTTTCTCGGCTGCCCGCGACAACTCGGACACGACGAGCAAGTAGAAATGCCCCGTGCGCTGTCAGACATGCGTCAGTAGTTCACACTGGGGATGCACCGAGCGTTCTACTTTTAATTTGGTGACAAATTCCAGTTACCAATGCAACGAGCATTGAACCCACACTGCTTTTTACTCACTTCGAAATCGCATAGAGAAGAGACTTCGAGGTTCAAGGCGCAAAGTGTTAACCACTGCCCCGACGATAAAGAAGAAGCACGCTCGCTATGAAAGCCAGACGAGCCTCGCCCAGTATCACTTCACCGTCCGCGACGGACTTACTTGTCATTACACGTGGCGCGCAGTAACGATCATGTTAATTACCCCGAATGAAAAATGTCTCGTCATCGTTCCTAGTCGTCCGTCTGCAAACAGCCATCAGGCCGGGGAAGTTTTACGATAGTGAACGTGAATACTAATCACGGGGAATGCATCTTTCTTCATTACCCCGGGAGAGGGCGAGGCCGAGGGCATGCTCGTCGTAGTTCAAAGGGAAGTGCCGGCATTCTGGCCATCTTTGGAGCGAAGAAATCGAACGGGGCGTACCGCGCGATCGACTTTTATGGCGGTTTGCAACGCGACGCGGAACGGAGCAATTCGGTGCCGCGGAGCGGCTCGATAAGGCAATTAACCGGGAAACAATTGCAGTGCCTTCGACAAGGGGAGGGGGATTATACGGCCGTATTTTCCACCGGGCCTCTAATGAACCGAGCGTGCATAAGTGTTTCCAGCGTGGCGGAGCCGAACACGCCCACGTAAACGCAGCCCAGGTGTTTTAGGCCCGAGGTACGTTGGCCGCCGTTAGCTCAGTGATCCTCGTGCACGATCTTGATCTATAAACAAGCCGGGAACGGGAAATTGCGGCAACGTCCCCTTTGTGCGTCGGCGACGATATTAGCCAGACGATTTTCGGGAATATGTGCGACACCTGATTACCTCGCATTCCTGTGCAGGCTGTTCCGTATGGGATACATTGTACAGAGTGGCTATTAGAATGTGGTGCAATGGGGACGGAGATGATTTATCATGAGATGCACACGTAAATGCTCCTGATAAGAGGTAGACTTTGTACTCCAACCGCTTCGAGCTTCTTCTTATCAAAGTTAAGACATTCTCCACTAACAAAGTCATACCCAACCCTTAACATATATGCGCACAAGCATAAGAATTCAAGATAGCCGCCAGGAATTAATCACTCCCCGGACAACGCCGCCGCGGGTAGCCCGCGATCCTACTCGATGCTCATTCGCGCCACTCCCCGGTCGATTCAAATGCACCTACACCTATTGACCGAGTTCAGCATCGTCGAGCATCGTTTCGGGCTCTACCCGCTTCGATCGATGCCGCGCGCTTAAATCACCCGCCCAGGGCGTCCAACCCTTTCTCTACCTGCTCACTTCATCCATAATTAATAAACGATCCAGCGTCGAAGGCGGTTGCACGCGGTAGTTAAGGGACCGGGCGGAATAGCGATAGGTGATGGTGCAGGGGATGGCCAGAAGGGGCGGGAAAGGGGTAAGGAGAGGAGGAGAAAGAGTTAGCGCAACACGGAGTGCATGTCTCTGACCGGTTGCACGCGATGCATCGAATGCGCACCCGCGGCCTAGCGTTGCACCGTGTTCGCACACAGCCCACTTGAATCGAGACGTGGCCGAGAGAGTGGAGTCGAGTCGAGGCAGCGGAGGTTATACTCGCGACGTAATGGACGTAATGGCTTAACGCAATGGGGTCGGCACGGAGAATTCCTGGGAATCCCTATGGTAGATTCATGATCGCTGCCCGCGAACGCCGGCTATTAGTTTCACCTTTGCCGTCTTCCGAGAATTACGAATCAATTTCATGCCCGCACAATTGTAGAAGGAATTGCTTTCGTTCGCGAGGGTTGTTTCCTTGCCTCGCGGAGGGTGAGGAGGAGGCTAGCTGCCCCTCAGCGGCATTCAAAATTTTATCCTACTGGGTATCAATTTAGCAGGGTGCTGTTGATGCGTTTCCTGTGTTCACTTGCGGAGGAATATGAGACGCTTAAGTTGATGGGGTCTCCGGTAGTAGAAAATGGAAAGCCAGGAGGGAAATCTGTTGAGTTTAGAGGCGCGCTTCAAACTATATCCGATGATCATTGAAATCATACGTTATTTCCATGAATAATGAAGAATCTACATAACCCTAGACGTACGTCAGTAATGACAGCGTATTAGCATTCGAATTGTCCAACTTCTCTAAATTATGACCGAAACGATCGACAATGAAGAAGTCGTTTGGACGTGAAATTCGCTAACGCGGTTCCATGTAAGACGCGAGTTTACACGAGATTTAATAGACAGTCGTTATCCTGCAAATTGCAACTACCGAGGAAATGGTGGAAATTACCGAGGACATTCCAAAAAGGACCCAGGCCTCGGCAACCGCCGCGTACTGGAATTTCCTCGCGCCAACTTATTTACCACGTTCCATTGGGGTTCTTAATTGGTCGCTGCTAGATAGCTCGCGTTTCCTTTACGGGGCACACATTCTATCCCTGTAATCATACCGAGGTATACGTGCCCGCATCAGCGCAGCCGACGAAAAAGAACGCCTGGAAGGCATCGAAAAAATTCGCGATTTCTCCGAGCCGTCTGGCCGATGTTAATCGTCGGACGCTGGGGCGTCGTTGCTACCTGGCTCGATCACTTTTCGTGATCCAAGAAACTTGTTTGGTCTACGTCCAGCGTACGTCGATGTCGACAAGCTTGGCACCACGTTCTGCAAGACTTCCTCTGAAAATCCTACGTCATCCCAGTCTTTCTAGTCTGACACGCACTTGAGCTCGAGTCACCCAAACAAGCTGTCTTCCATTATAATTTCAGGATATCCGATTGATCGCACTCCTTCTTCTGAAGAGAAAGGCGCGTGTCACATGGCACGTGAAACGGATCAGAGAAAGTTGATAAGCGGAACACGACTTGACACATTGGCGATCGCAATTGATAAAGAAAATTCAGACGACTGTACGGCGATTTATTTCGCTCATTGCATCGAATCCAACGATGTAGATATCATTTAACGTTGCCCGATGAATCGACGCGCAGTGTTCGATTTCATTTCATTTTTGTTGTTAGATATGGATTTCGGTTTCGAGCACGATACTGGGATATCGGGTTCCTTTTGTACGAATTTTCCCGCTAGATTCGCCGATTTTGATTTGAAATTCGATGCGCGGCTTTCGAGTTTTAAATGGCTCGATTGGATAGGGGAGAGAGATAGCCGAGAGAATAGAGGTATCGTACGTTAATTACGCCGCTAATGTTCCGATCGATAACCGTGTACCTGCATGACACGGACACCCACCTCGATGATCCTCCGATACGTCGATTCTTCCTCTCCTACGCCGCACGTGGGTCGGACAATAGACATTTCGTTCCAGCGGCCTCGGTAAGACAATGCGATAGATCTTCGTTGGCCGCTCGCAGTCAAGATTGTCGTAACGTCACGCGCATCGCTGGATCTGCGGTTCTCACGCCGAGACGAGAGATTGATGATGCGTAATCAATTGGCATACATCTTCCCCTCCGACAATTGCGACATATTCGAGTGACGAGGACCTTTTCGATGACCCCCGTGACAATGATTCGAATCAGGAATGATCAAGGTTCAATGAATCACCGAACAGCGAAAACCCGACGGCTCCTCAGCGACAGTACTAAATTTCCCATACACTTGGATAAATACTGTAAATACGTAAGCTCCCCGCCACGTGAGGAATAACGTGGGAGTGGAATGACAAATTAACAACACCTTCAAGCAGTGGCGCACTCTGGATTTAATCTTCGGGGAGTCGAGTTGAACTCATAAAAATATGTTCAATGCAAATTCGATAAAATTCATTAGGTGATTATAAAAATTTATTTAAAGAATAAAGCCTATAGTTTCCTTTTCTTTTTACAAAGCCCCTTCTTTGGGGAATGCCAGGGCTCCTTGGCTCCTCTCTGGGCACGCCACTGTCTTCAAATATTTCATCTCCTGTCACTTTTCTCCAGTTTCCTACATTTCCTCTGATTTCTACTGCTCTCGAAAACATCAGAATGCAAAAGTAATGGATATAAGGTTGTTCTATGAACGATGCTGAAGACTGAAGGCCGTAGCAGCTGTCGTTTACGACTCTAAACAGTAATTTAAATCGTAGCTACTCGGAACGGTTCGACTCAGATTCAACGAATCAATTTGCCATCCGCAGTCACGTGAACATTCGCCGAACGAAAGTGACGTGGAAAATTCGGACGAGTTGGTTGCTCCCATTGGCGAGCATCGTGCACGATAGCCAGTCAGTCGGTGCGGTTGTCGATGAAGAAAGCGCACGGTCGATGGGCAAAAGGTCCCGGCGGGGCCCCGGGTTAGGCACGCGAATTAACTCGATAACGCGAGTTTCCGTGACTCGTAACGTTCGGCGAGTTATGAAAGCCACCGTTCCGAATTCCACGGGTCACGATATCCGTCCAGGAGAGCAGAGGAGCAAGAGCCCGCCGAGCGGCGGAGCAAACGAGACGCCGGCACGTGAGAGGAAAGACGAAGCGAGGCGGAGTTCGTTGCGGTCTCTCGGGCGCAGTAAACATCGAACGGCGTAATGAAATTAGGTAGGCCCTTTGGTGATGGTTGCTCGTGTGCGAACGTGCAATATCGTCTCCTTGGCCCGCAGCTGAGGCCACTTCGTTTCGCGTGGAATCGAGGCTGCCTCGTATTTTCGCCCCTGCTGCACACTCCGCATTGCGATTCTTTCCGTGAGAAGGTAACCTAGCTTCTGCTGGCTCCGAGCTACCCAAGTGGTCGATTCATGAATGTTTTCTAGTAACCCCACATTTCCAAGGTATCCCTCGTCGCTTTCCATCTCGAACTTCTCATTTCAAATTCTAATAAATTGTAGTTTCCTACAAGATCTTCTAACAGCGTTTGAAACGTAGCTCTGCAAACATTCGGTGGATCCCTTCCACCGTAAACTGCATAACACGGCGATGAAAATCTCGACCCTCTAATATTAACGCTAAAAAGCTGGTGAAGTGAATGGAAGCTTTTGTATCGGCTTCTCCTGGGCGTATTACGAAGCACGATTTCTACGGGAATCGCGGTAAATATGGGCACTGTTACGGCTTCCCTGCCGCTCGGCCTCGCCGTTGCTGGAATTGAAAAGGAGAATTGTCCCAGAGATGGTGATTCTGAATGCCTCGGTTAAATGTCGGGAATAGTGTGGATTCTCCCTTCGTTTTTTTATTTTATTATTGTCTTCGCGTACCGCGCCACGGTGAATGGGAACGGACTCTTGCAAAACGTTCGTATTATGCGCGGGAAAGATTGTTGCATTGCACGATTGCAACGGAACCGAAATTTACCGGCACCGAGCCACGCCGCGGTGTATTTTATGCCGCAACAGAATGTAAAAGCGAGTACGTGATAAACTGTTCGTGTTATTCGCGGTTCGGATCGAATCATCCTACACGAATCGCGCTGTTGCGTTTGGCATTGCTGCTATGTAAAGTGGAAGTGATCAGCGGAGGTTTCTTGTGCAACATTACCCGTGCGAACGGTTCTTAAATTATTCATATATCGATATCTAACGCTGCGTTAGTGAAACCAAGCTTCCAAGAATATTTTATTCCTCGTTCGTTTTCATTCACCCATGTCCGAGGATAATAATTCCCAGCCATGGAAAAGAACTGCTGCCAATAAAATCGAGTTCTTCTGTTTCCCGCGCCATCAACTTCGAGCATATATTACAGAAACGATCACCTTCGTTCCACTCGAGCCGACACAGTCGAATTTACTGGATACCGCGACACCGTGATGAATCAGTGCCGCGATTCGTTTCCACCGACGCAGGCTGGCGATTCGCGTCGCATAGGAGGCCTAATAAATCGCTTCACACGTCGCTGGGCATTATCAATCGTCTAACGGGACGAAGGGGGAGTGTCTTCCTCGACGTATCGACGAGAAGGTTAACGGTAATCAATGGCTCGTTCGTACGTCCTCCTTAATTCCCGGGGTCAAGTGTCGCCGTGCCAGGAGCGAGAGATCCTCGGGATCGAAGTAACAAATATGGCTGGTGGGCCCCAGGCGGGCTGATTACTCCGATTCCGACGTTAACAACCGGGGGGATTAATCGGGCCGTTAGCGTGGCGGTAGCAGGAAGAGCGTAGACGGCGAGGAAGTCGTCGATATCGCGTTGCGTCTCAATTACGCGCCGATCCTTTCGTCTTGATCCTGTTGCAGATTCGCGTGCATAACAGTTCCAGCGTCTTCCTCACCCCCTTATACGTTCGATTATTTATCGTCCCGCGGCCGGCCCCAGATTCCCCGGGAGCCGGGCAATTTTTCTTCATTAGACGAGATAAGAAGCGGTGACCGAACTCGACTCGTTTGCATTATCGACTTCCGTCCGCGTGACTGGTCCGTATCGTCGAGCCTCTCCCCTCGATCAATTACGGCACACGCATCCTGTGGGAAGAAGAACTGGATCCCTTTTTGCGTTAATCCCAGTGGGATGGTCGCTTCAGGATTCATTTTGGCCGCGTTGATCCAGGGCCAACGGTAGCCGGACGATGATCTACAACGCATCCAAACAGATCTATCGACTTTTATGCAACAAAGTTTACGAGCTGCGCGTGACAGAGTACACTCCGGCGCCACTTTGAAAGTGGAGAATGCTTCTCAGGTGAATCGACTTTTCCGCGAAGCGTCGCGACACAATTACAGTGCTCTCAATGGCACTTCCGGTTTGTCAGGGACTGGCGGAGCGTCCTCGTGCGACGAGCTGAATGAGAAATCGTTCGATGAAACGCCATATGGCGTAACTATAGCCTCCCGAGTGCCGCGACGATCAAAGGGACGCGTGGTGAAACGCGAACGCGACACTTTGATGTTTTTTAAACTGCAAACGAGTGTCACGGCTTCGTGTTCAGGAAGCTCTAATTGGCAGACGACAGAAGTCCAATCGTGACCCCGATTTTCGAGATTCCCAGCCGACAAACACTACCCACTCCCTCCCCCTTTTATCGCTAGTTTTATTGTCCGCGATTAAGCTTGGCCCGACATTTTGGTTAATTACCACCCACTCGAACCACGTCGAGAGATATGGGCGGATAGTGAAGGGAACGAAAATCGAAGCTTTGTGATAGGATCGCGATATCCAGCGTTAGTTTTCAGACGATATTCTGCCCTGGAGGAGCCGAGAGTCGACCGCCGCTAATTACAAGCGGATATCTCCCCCTTGAATAGCGCGCTATCGGGAAGCTGGATCCGACGTCGAATTATCTGGCCGCGCGCTTAAAATACCCGGGATATTTCTGGTCGGCGAACGGGGAGAAACAAGGGATCGCGCGCGATCAACATTTCACCGTCCATCGTCCGACGGAAATGTTATTCATTTCGGGGACGCGTTCGGCGGCGGAGGTTTCGAAAAAGGGACAAAAGGGCAAAGAGAGGAAGATGGATCTTGAGACGATGAGACGGTCCCTAGCGTCTAATTAAATCATTTTAATTAATTCGCCGTTTATTAAAAGTGCATCGCGGCATGCGCGGGTTTGCAATGCTTTCGGGCGAGATTGTACGGTAAACGAAAGAGCGTCGAGTAGGCGTCCTCGCCTGCTATCGTCCGCAGTGGACTGTGCGTTCTGACCTACACAGAGGTTGTCCAGAGATGAAAGAATCTGTTCTGATCTGGCTTTGAGTGAAAAAGTTCCAGTAAATAAACAGCGGCGGAAAAGTAGAGTATTCCCTTTTGTCGTGATGCACGAGTCCGTGGAGCTGAAATCGCGGAGAAGCGGACACTGGAAATTCTGTTATTGGAAGAGTCGTGTCTCCCATTTGGCTCAGATGATGCAGCTTCCACCGTGGTATCGGCAGCTCCCTGGCAAAAATCGCGGCCGAAATTACGCAGGAATCCGGCGGCGCCATGGGAAAGACAAGCTCGCGCGAAATTGCCCCATAATTTCTGCCCTTTCCAACGCGCCTCCGCGAGGAAACGCAAACGGTCGCGTTCCGACGTTTCGCAACCGTACGCGTTTTCTCCTCGCTCGCGTGCGCCCGGTCTCGTCCACGCGATACACACGCGATAGTTGCATATCCCTCGTTTTTTCCCTCCATAGATTGAGAAACAGTAAAAAAGGAACGAAAATCGCGGCTTAATCGAGAGCACAGCGAGAGGGGAGGGCAGGCTACAAGACTGTTAAACTCTGTTAATTAAACTGATGTGGTAAGGGGGGATTTGTCCGAGTGATCGCTGGGGTTCGTTTGCGATTTCTAGCGCATCGATTGCAGAGGAAAAGGAATCGACGAACAGTTGATCGCGGGGAAATCTTGGAGACTGATTAAACGGAGAACAATATTTCATGGTTTTATGAATTCTCGGTCTGGCGATCGGATGCTTCTAATTAGAGGTATCCGACGCCGGCGCCCGATGTAAACAGGAAATAAAGATTAACGATCCTGCGGCTAGAACGAAGGAGAAAAAACCGTACCCTCGTTCGACGCGTAACTGTCCCAAGTGACAAGTTTACAGCTAGAGCACCTACTTTTCCCTGACAGCAGTAACAAGCGAGCGTTCCCAACGCGTTCATATCCTGTCACAGTGCGCTAGGTGTTCTAGAATCATAGATGGAACTCTCGGTTGGATTTCTAAGTCCGAGGACTCGTGTAAATTGCAGACCGGCGATTTTTAATTAGAAATCCGTGAACTCTTTTCACTATAGTGCGCAGCAATCACTGGTGCGTGGAATCGAGTTTCCAATATTTAACAGCTTTTCCAGTGGAAAGTCTAGCAATTGGAAACAAATATTTGGATAAGTATCTTCAAATTGGATGCCCTAAGAGGGTTTCTAACTTTTCCCAACTCTGTAGGGGAGACCGGGGCAGATTGTAACAAAAAAGTTTTCACAGTTTTTTCTCAAAAGTGTTTTCCTCAATCAGGAAATTATTTGCGTGACTTACTACTTACACATGTGGTGAATTCATTGAGTGTAAGTACGTGACAAAATCTTGGACACTTAGACATCCAGCTTCATCTTAAACAAATCTGAACCTTTGTTACAATGTGCCTCAGTACGGGGTAAATTGTAACACATCTGTTTTATTTATTTAAATACAAATATGAACGCAAATAAACATTTCTAAAAAATATAAATGAAAACACAGATCATTATTAAACATTTTATATACATGAGTTAGACAATCATTGCTTATTCATCCGATTCTATCAAAATCTTCTTCTTCGCTATCTTTACTTTTGCCTTCTAACTTTTTTTTCTACTTTTTGGATTCTCGATTGTTCTGTTGTTCGTCTAGAGCATCTTTTTCCGGTGTGTCAGCAAGTAGCATGTTTGCTTTATCACCATTTAGAGCGGAGTAACTAGTAACATATTACAATTTACCCCGAGCTTGAATTTTTGCGTTTTATCTCGAGAAACTAAACATTAAATTACTAAAATGCGTACACATTATAATAAACCAATGTGTACTGATTCGTTAGCGACAAAGAAGCAAAAATTCAAACGGTTTCTAATGACGGTTAATTGAAATAAAAGTGCTAAGATAACATTTACTTACGTGCTCTAAATACTAAGATTCTGGGCTGTACCCACAAAATGAACACATAACGCTCGTTTGTGTAACTAAAACCGACGGTGCTAATATCGTGAAGCAGCTCTCGCATGATGTGGGTTATCAGTTTTGTCGTTCAAAAGATTTAAATTATTACAATTTACCCCGCGTTACAACCTACTCCGGTCTCCCCTACTGAAATTTCTATACATAACTGAAACGACTGCTAATAGGTAAGTATCTCTCCTTTTCAAATGAGTGATGCAAAAAACCTTGCCATGTGTAACGAGCAGGTTGCATGGAGACTCGTTTGCGCGGATCTTGATGGCGAATGAGGATTCCAGTCCCTTATTTTTAGAGGGAAAAGGGTCCCGTTGCAGTTTTCGAGAGGAAGACGTCCGCTTTGCAACAGTGTCCGTTTATTTTCTATTGTAAGTTTTCGCGCCACCAGTGTCTGTGAGTTGATTACACGGTTTATTGATAGACATAACGAACACTGATATTGACAATGGTCGGGATTGCAGAATAAACCTCTACCGCACAGCTGTGCATGTCGAGGATAATGAAACTCTGCAACTAAACAAACATTTACCCAGCGTTGCTTTGTGTAGCGTATTATCAGAGGGCGGGGGGCTATTAGGAGTTGGAAGCTAAAGTAGATAATAGCATGATAATATTAGCAATAATTAAGGAAAGTATTTTCAGCTCTGCGTTTCGAGAATACAAACAGTACATATTCAACAAACCACTTGTCCTTTACCTTTCAGCTCCCAGGATCCCTCTCACACCCACGCTATATCACATGAAATCACGATAGAGAATATGAAGATAGAATACTACTGTGAGTAGATTAGCAAGCTTCCCCTGCATCCTTCCCAACCGCCCGTAAATTTATAAATAAAAAAGAAATAAAATAAAGAAATCTAAGCAGCCTTCAAAGTATATTACCAAAAGCCCAGGACGTTACAGCCACAAGAGGGCCGTGCCCTCCACTCGGAAACGCAAATCCAAGCCCCACTGGTTGGCGGAGATTCGAAGAATTACATAAATGCCGCGATGCATGCAGAGACAAGGGTGCTTGGCCCGCGAGCAGCAAGGGGTGCCCCGTAGTTACAAGGACCTGCCACGAGGAACGAAGGGAACCCACCGACACCAGGTGGAAATCTCGAGAAACCGTTGATTCGTATCGAGAGAGTAGGAGCGAGCGGAAGGGAATGCGCGCGGCTTTCCGCTCCATTTCATCGACGCCGGCCCGGCCGTGCGCAAAAAGCCCGTGCACGCAGCGGGGTTGGAGATTAAAAGGCGATCCGTCCGAGTGGCGAGGCCCATTGTCCGAGCCCGTGTCCGTCGACAATCGAAAAGCTTTTTCACCTCTCCCGATGAACGGCCGACGTTCGGGCCGCGCCTCGTGACCGTGCTTCGGGGGCGCGGAACGCGCGACAATGCCGATAAACGCGTCGGCTCGCGCGAACAAAACTGTCAACGTCCGTCCCACGGATCTTGAAAGGATGATCTCCTTTTGTGGCTGGCTCGGCGAGGTCAGCGCGAAGACGGTGACGACCCGATCGATAGGGGACGTCGATGGGTCGGACGTTATCGCGCGCGGGATCGATTCCCAGCGGATTAGAAAGCACCGGGCCGAGTGGAACGCGTCGGGACGCTGGATGGTAATAATAAATCGACGGTAGGAAAGGCCACGTTTCGAGGAGAGGTGATTTTCTGTAATCATCGCGACGGTCTGCGTGGGACCCCTCTTGTTACGCTCCCAACTGAAAAATCTGCGATAAAGGATCTTCGTCTTACGGAGCATCCCTGTGCCTATGAAACTGGAATACAGAGAGCAGCTAATAGATCATTACGGGTCATTCGAAGACTAGTAGGAGACAGAGATCCGGAAACGCAGATACACGACGATAGCCTGCACTCCGGCACCCATAAATTCTAATCGCTGACAGAGCCGTCGCGATCGCTGCGGCCACGGATCATTGATCAATCATCGTGCACGCGCGTCACCGTCAGCGCTGGCTGGCTTAATTACTCGGTTTTATCCGCATTTTCGGCTCGCCGTGCGTCAAACGGAAGACGGGAGCCTCGAAGAAAGCGGCCGGCGAGTCGTACGGCGCGGGTTAATTGCAGGAAAATCATTTAACGGGCTCCGCGGTTTAAGTGATTCGTCGGTGGCCCAGCCGAATTTATAAGGCCCGTGCAAGAGAGGACGGCAGCACGGAAGAGCGTGCACGTCCCCGGCGCGACGACTACCTGTATTTCACTGTCGGTTACGGCACATGACAAGCCACCGGGGCGAATTATTCCGCGGGATTAAGGCCGACGAACAGAGCGACATGCGAGCGACGCCGTAATTGGATATACTCGGATCGCTTGGGGGCTAATCAGAATTAGTCGGTTTGAATGCCGGGAACCGAGGGGGGCCCGCGGTGCCCCGTGACAAATCGTAGCCGCGGACGCCTTTTTCACGAGCTTCCGGCCTCTGACCAAATACAGAAGCTCGTTGTTCGCTTTCTTGCGAGACCCCTTAAATTAATCTCCATGGTGTTTGCTTGGTAGCTACGGAATGTGGTATTCAGCTGATTACGACAGCTATATAGTAGGTTTCTCGAAACGTTGTGAAATTGTACAGTGATACAGCGCCAGGTGATTAGGTACACTCGATTACAATTTACCCTAACAGACCTTCCAAAAGAAGATTCCTATTTCTCACTGCCTTCACTTATCACTTCAAGGCTTCATACTCTAAAAGGGAATCGTGATTCGAAGTTATTAATCACCAGGATCAATCGTAAATCCGAAACAGTCTTAATCAAGCGAAACCAGGTTCGCGCTGGTTCGACTCCATTTTTACGGAACCGAACGAGAAAAGCACCGTAAAACGCGCGGGCAGCAATCTATCCCGCCCGCTCTCCTCGAGCGGACGTGTAGCACGCGGGGCGAACGAAATTATCGCGAATTCGTCAAGTCTGCCGTCGTCACGCTTCCGCGTTTATTGCCGAGCGCGGTTTAAACGGGCAACAGGGTTCAGCGCGGCCACCGAAACTCGTATACACGCCCGACGGTCTCCGCCGCTGTAGGAATGCGTCAGCTCGATAATTACTCGGCGAACTTTCCGCATCGATTACCATCGACGGCCGTTAATTTACTCGAAATCGACTTCGCGCCAGTCAGACGGCGACGTCAGCTCGCCTTTCTGCCGATCCTTTAATCTCCGATCGTTCAGGGACAAGAAAAGGAAGGGGGAAGTAGAAGAAGAAGAAGAAGAAGAAGAAGGAAGAAGAAGGAAGAAACCGAATCCGACACGAAGATCTTTTTATCAGCGACCGATGATCTCGGGGGTCGTCGTCGATCGAACGAAACGCCGCGGCGTTCGTGGACGTTCCCGCGAACGGAACGCGAGCCCCGCCGAAAGAAGTCGCCGATAACAAAGACCACCGCGAGCACGATGATTCAATAAGGCTCAATCTGTCGTCGGCTAATCGAATTTGCTTTTGAGACGGTCGATAAAGGGACGCCTGCCCGTGGCCGTTCGAACGCGATGCTCTTCGGCCTGATTGGGGTGGTACTCGGGGAGGGGGCTGATGATCAAAAGAACCCCTCCGTCTGTTCAGAGACGCTGAAATGAAAGCTACTAAAATGTGATTTCTGGGTTATCAGTGTCTTCTATCCGCGTCTGTGTTAGGTAACTCCGAAAAACTCCTTATGGCTTGCATTACGAGGCGCAATGATGAACGAGTCTCGTGGAAGGAGGTCGCCCCGAGTTCGCCGCAAAGTTCGTGAAACGAGATTGCCCGGTTCTCCGGTGCCAGCCTCCCTCGGACGTTAATGCATCGTGATTTATCGAGCGATTGTGCGTGCCTCAACGTGGCGTCCCGTAAATATATCCAGCGGAGGAGGAGGATCCCTCGACGAAGTCGTCCGGCTCGGCCCGGTCGCTCCTGACGTCGGGGAAACGAATCGAGATCTCGTGGAGATACGGGAGAAAGTTACGAGTCAAAGGGCAAGCCGGGGGATATATGCAGGGAAGGAACCGTGAGCTCTTGTTCGTAGGTTTCCGCGTCGCGACCGGCGCGGCGCGATTCCAAGGGATCCGCGGCGAGAGCCCGAGCCCCATCGATCATCGCTCGCGTTTTGTCCGCGCACCGATACCCCAAAGCTTTATGCGAGCTCGCGGCTCATTTTTCACGCTTCTTTCCGCTCGGATGTGTCTACACGGCACTCTTAAGCAACGCCGTGACAAGCTCGTTACGAGAGGGACCGACTTCTGCCCCCCCCCCCCTCCACCCCGCCACGAGCACCTTCAGCCAGCGTCACCCTGTCCGATATGCAGCCTCGCCTTTTTTCCCCTCGACTCTGTGCCTCTCGTAACTCCACGCTTGAAAAGCTTCGGATGATATACGAACGAGCGCGCCAAGTTTCGCGCGACCCAGCGATCCCAAGGCGGAGCGACGGAATTCTCCAAGTTCCCGAGAAACTCCAGCTGAATGAGAAGCGAAAACAACGGGCGTGTTTAATCTCCAAATGTTTCCTCTGACGGAATTGCATATTCTGCTGGCGCGTTTTAATCGGCAGCGTTGTTTTCTTAGGGGACGGACTTTTAATCGTTCGTCTCCGTGATTTTATGTAGCAGCCATTTGCGTTCCGACTTATCGTTGCGTCGATCGAGGGGAAACCGTGGTAACTGGGTGGACTGATCAGGAGCACCTAAACTTCTGAGTATGAAAATCTAGTCCGGAACACGTTCGGTGAATTCCTTGGAACTCTACGCGGCGCAAGGTGGGTATCTCTTCTCATTTTATCACCGAAGAAATTAGCGACATTCTTTCGAATCGAGGCTGATTGCGTCCCCTCACGATGGCCGTTGAATGTAAAAAGACAGGGAAAGTTTTCATTAGACGGCGGGGCCCAGCTATCTCTTGCTCATCCTCGGCTTTGGCGAGGAAGTCTTATCCAAGCCGCCTCGGTCCCCCTCTTCTTTTTCTTTCGTCCCTGCTCCGTCGCTGCCCTGTTCCGGGCGCCCGTTCCTCCTTTCCTCGAGATGAAATTCGTACCGCGCCGCTCCAAATGGGCCAATTAATTATTCCGTTGGGCTGTCGCTCGGTGTTTTCGTTCGAAATGCTCGCGGAATAAGGGAACGCGCCGGAGCCTTTGAGAAGTTCCACGGTTCTCGTTACAAGCGCCGTTCGTCTGTCTAGCCAAGGCTGGCTGGTCCATTCAGCCGCGAAAACTTGCGCTGCCAGCTTTACCAATTTGTTTTATTAACGCGCCACGCGGAGGAACTAATTGGCCGAATGAGAAAGATGATTCCAAGGGGTCGGGCCACTAATTAAGGCCGAAGGGCGTGCACCACGGAGGCGGTAGAAAATCATGAAACGTCGACTAGAAATTCCAGATTTGGGAAACAGCCGGTAGATTTGAGTCTAGGCTCATAATGAATACGACCCGAGTGGTTGGAACCTAACCAATCCTCAACTGGTTACTTAGGTAGGTGTACGAAGTGCGGTACACTTTCGGGTGGAAAAATTCGAGAGTTAATTCGGTCGAAAGATGATTGCTTTCAGCTTACCCACGCGGGACGATTACTTTCTAGCTTCGGGTAGTAGACGTATAGTAGACTCACCTGCAACAAAGTGAAAATTTCGATTAGTTACACGTATTGTGAAAATCCACAATTATAGTTGGAAATCATTAATTTCCACTTTTCAAGTAAATTAATGGTTCCAGAGATCCAGCTTCAAACAATGTAAGACAACACACTGTTGTTTACGCAGATGATGATAGAAAGGGCAGAATGGAAAGGCAAGTTTTTCATGGATTATTGTGTTCACCGCGACAATGGCCTTTCGCGAACGCTGTTTTAAACAAGACGACTTCTTGCACGAACGGCGGCCGGCAATTACCATACCTCATTATAAACTTCGACATTGCGTATTTCTGTACGAGTTGGAGCAACAGCACAGTTGGCTCCGTACTTCGTACACAGCGTTTCCATCAAAACACACAGCAAACCTGTATTTATAATCTTCATCAAGAGGAATCTCATTATCCGTAGAATGCCGACCTTTAACGTTCAACGAGACGTTCCAGCTTTCAAAATTTATGACCGAGGGTAAGCAAGAACCACCCAGCATCTTCTACGCACTAAACCCTAGACACGGCATATCCAGAATTGAAATGATACCATCTCTGGCTGCCTGCCGCATAGCAGAGGCAAGAAACACTCTTGTCTCTTACGCATTGTTAAATAATAACGATACCGGCATCGCCAGTAGAGTTAAATCCCTCATTAAATTCGGCGAGAATTCGCGTCCCCCTCGATGCGTCTTTGACGAATTAGTGGGAAAATTCTTGGCTCGCGGTAAATAAGACTGCAAACTTGTTTCTTATCCGACGGCGTTGCCTCTTTAGTCTTGTGAAGCAGTAAACCGATAGAGACGAGAAAGGAGGGGCAGAAAGGCGGGTGTGGCAGCAGGAAGGGTTCAAAGGAAACTGGGACACAGCGGGGTTGCGGATCACCGAAGATTTTCCCGGCAACGTCAAAATTACTGGCCGAAACGGGGGATCGTAAAGGGAGCTTCCAGGCGTCTTACGAGGCTTGTTTTCTTCCTAAGTTCGAGAAGGAAGTTGCCCGGGCAGGGAATATCGCTTAAGCAGACAAGACGGCGCATATTCCGTTCCGCGGATGCAATCGAGTCAAAGATTAAAGAAGCCCCATCCTTTTTCACGGTATTAAAGCGCGTTGCTTGGTCGAAACTTCGTTTGATTTAATTCTCCACGGGAGAATTCGCGGGATTTCGAGGGAATCGCTCACCGGGATCAGAGCCTCTCCCATTCACGCGAAATAAATTAAGTTCCTGGCAACGAGATAGAGACCTTCCCTCTCGACTTTGCCGATCCCAGTCGCGTAAATACGGGAGAAGGAGCGGAGAAGCCCAGTGCAGGAGTCTATTCGTCTCTCCGGGGATGGAAAGAGAGTCTGGTAATCGAAAGGGCATTATTCAACGTCTAATCGATGAACGACGCCGCCCTTCTCTTCTTCTGCTCGTCGCAGGGCAAACTACGAAATTGTTTCGCCCCGATCGAACGTTCGTTTCCCTCCCTTATTTTTCACGTCCTCCAGGAAGCCGGGGAACGCGAGTAGACAGCCACAAGTGTTGGGAAAGAAAGGGGGGTAGCGCAGAGGCGAGAGAAAAGGCTCAAAGGGAAGTAGGGCAGGCTGTCGCGGTTTATCGGCGGCTTCCCAAGTAGAACCGGAACTCGCAAACACCGGCCAAAAGCCCCGATGGAAGAGAGCTTTCGATCGGCCAGCCTCGAGACTCTCGTTTACCTAAGCAACTACCCGCCATGGCGTTTGTATTGGGATCGGTCCAATTTCTGCGGCGCGACCTGCTAGTACCCCCCGTTACTTACCACCCCCGTGAGCTTGATTAAGGCGAGGAAGACTCTGCGCGTTAAACGCAACACTTCTAATTAAATCGCGCTACCCTGCTTGTTGCTTCGTTACGACACGTCCGGGGAATAATGAGACACGCCGACTGTCCGAAATAGTGAGCATGAATTCGTTGGCTCAACGATTTGGTTTCCAAATCTAGAGTGGCTATGAATAGAAATGCAGAACCAACGATTAGCAGCCGAAAGTTTCGAAGGTACACACTGATTAGGAAATGGTTGATTCGAAGGATGAATAAGCTTCCTGGTGACGAACACTAACGTGGGGCGAGGGAGGGAAGGAATTAGCGACCGAATGAGGGACTGATTGAATAAGCGGGCCAACTGAATGGAAGGGTGAGGAGGCGCGTGCGATGGAATGGGTATGACTAAAGGAGCAAATAAAGGGACGGTACCCGACTAACAAGAAAAAAGAAATAATCTTTTTAACCTGTACAAGTACCCATTCCACGATCAAGACTATGGCCCCGCGCGTAGTAGATCAAAAAATGCATTCTTCGGGCGCGAGAAACGTAAAGAAAGGGACGGGCGATAAATTCCCAGCGGGAAAGTATCAGGTTTCAATTATCTCGGGAATAATCAAACCACTTATTGTTCCCATCTCTCGAGCACCGGCAATCACGGACGGAATGATCTTTGGTGTATGTACCTATCGTTGCCGGCGATCGGAGGAGCCATTACCGTAACCGTTCCAGAAACAAAGATATGTAAATTCGAGGGGGAGGGCCGTGGTTTTCGAGTTCCTTCGAGTTCCATACGGCCGCGATATTATCTGGCCGGGCGTATAGAAATTGAATTTTAATTTCGCCCTCGGCCATTCCCGGCATACGCTCCGCTGAACCTAAGCCAATCGAAATGTCCCGGAATCGGGCGCGCTCGCCGATAAGTGGTTCCCTTTTTTCCCCTCCGCTTAACAGCTCGAATTATCGTGCGCTGCGCAACGTTTTCCTTATGTTTATTGCGGCGCGAAGCGTGCCAATAAAAATCCTCCCGTCGCCCCCGCGCGGCTACCCGTTTCCACCGACAATGGGGTCCGCGAACGCGCGAGTGGAGATCGAGGCAAAAGTCACCACACCACCCCCGAGGCGGGCAACGCGAGTTTACGAATCGAACCGGCACTGGACTCGAACCAGCATACGGCCTGTTACTGTAACTCACTGTTATTAGATCGTTAGCTCTCCGCTACCGTTTCGAGGCCGCTGATTTCGCTGTAACGCGGCTCTCGACCGGGCTCCGAGAAACGAAGGAGTTAGCTGACTTCGATCGTTTCTCGTATTCGTCGCGGGCAGCCGAAAGTTCGGTTGGAATTCAAGCATCCTTGTAGCAAATTCCCTGGCACATGCCGAGTGAAACGCTACGTACCTCGGATATTGTAGGTACATGCGATTATGCAACGAACGAAAGACGGATATTCAAGTTTGGGTTCTGATGGAGAACAACAAAGGACAATAGGTCTTGGCGATCGACAAGAATCCCGCTGCGAACGAAGGAAACCCGGTTTTTCCTAGGCAAGCAGAAAACACCGCTCCTCTCTTAAGATACCCAGCTGTAGCCGACTCGAATAACTCACATTTTTCTCCGCATCCACGGAAATTAACTCAAAATTCTGTGTTGCTGCAAAAAAGGGGGAAGGAAGACGGAGGGTGCGGAGCGTGTGCTGCGAACGAAGTATGCATTCCCTGGAACGCTTAGGTAGCTACTGTAACCATCCAGAAGTATCTACGAGGAAGGAGCGTCAGCTGGCGAAAAAGAAAACGTTTAATGGCCGCGCCGTGGACAGAAAGCGAACGAGAGGAAAGGTTCTGGCGATGTTTCTCTTTAATTACGTCGCGACTGTCGTATGCTGGCAACATTATTACCGCGGTAGAAGGAGGGCTAAATTGATCGTCTACGTGCACGTGGCGGCTTCATCCCCCTCGGGCGAGTGTAGTCAGCCCTCCGATAAAACTTTCGCGAAATTACACGCTCGGTAACAAGCTCTTTCCATGCAAATAATCTTGCCCTGGCGACGCCTACCCTTCCTCGGTGGACCCGATACACCGGGACGCTTACTACCAATAAGTCTAATGTTATCGCCCCCACGATCCCCCGATGAGCACTTTCAAAGACCAGATAAGTGACAAAATACAGGGTGTTAATAAATAAAACGGCGCTGCTATTCGCATCGAAGTCTTATCGCTTGGATAGGAATCGTAACATCGATCACACCACGTGTACCCTCTGGAATTATTGATACAGATCCAGGGTGGTATAAAGATGATTTAAAGAGAGAATTAAGCACAGTGACAACTCGTAACGCGGGCGGCCATATGACGCAAATGCCGTGGCCCAGTTTTATAAGCCCGAAACTTTTGCAACGTTTCAAATTCAGCAAACGTTGACTAATGAACCCATTTTCTACTCGTTCCAATGAGCTCCCCGAGCACTTTAAATTCAGCTCCCCAACACGTTCGTGGCCATTTTTCACCAACCCCACCCCCCTACTTTACTCGGAATCGATATCGATATTTATTATTTTAACACCCTGTATATTACAGAAAAAAAACTGCAAGCAATACGTTTCCGTGCGCGACTAGGAGCCCGTAGCGATTTCCGACGTGATTCATGGTGGGCCCGGCGAAATAGAACGGATAGCAAACACCGATTCGTTACAGAATTACAGCGGTCCGCGACGCAATAAATATACGAGCTGCGAAACAATAAAATTTAAGGGTCGCATTTTGAGTTTGAAGCGGGAATTCGGGGTAGCCGGCCGCCGGAGCGATTCATGGCGCGGGTTACGGTTAATCTGCGGCTATCTCGTATTAGTTAATCACGAAATTACAGTCCCTTATCGTATAATAATGCCAGATAAACCGTGCAACGAGCGTACGGTTACCACACCGCGGTCACATGTCTGGAGAACATTCTCGCGGGCCCTCGTTATAATTTCGACGTAGATCAAATAAATTTCGCGCGTTAAGGGAGGAACTTTCATCGTCCAGCTGAAAATGCCCGATTTGAAAGTCTCATGAGCCGTTGCCATTCTACATAAACGCGTGCCACATCAATTACGAGAGAAATAAAATTACCAAGATTACAGGAATTGCGTCGTATTTCTTCTCCACTCACCCCTTAATCCCCCCCCCCCCAAAAAAACCGCTATCCAGACAGCTCCTTTTTGCCTCTGAAATTAACTGCGTTCCCTCTGTCGCTCTGTTCTTGTACATGTTCCATGTCCACTTTTCCTTCGGCAGATGTTTGTCTAATAGCTATCGATGCCCCCGCTATGATTGTCCTCGGTCCTGGGCGGAGCGCAAGTCGATATTCGGCCTTTCGTTGCGTCGCTCACGCCTTCAATGGACAATTGAATGCGTTGTAAATCTCCCCGGCGCACGATAAAACTGGAACGCGGGCCGCGAAAACGGATTAATGGACAGAAGTGACCCGCTTATCCCAGCGGACAGGGGCGGGGGAGGTGGGGGGCGGGAAAAATTTCATCGTCGCACCAGCCGTAAATTTCCAGCGCTGTCAATGAGTCAGCGACGCAATCAAAACTCACCATCCAGTATCACGTACACGCCGGAGAATTACAAAGCTTGGCTGTCGTAAAACTAGCCACCGCGGAATTAGATGGTGCGTGCCGGGCCAGATGGCACACACCGACTACGCGGTTCCGTTCCTTTCCACTTGACTCCGTTCCTTTTCGGTACAGTACGCGCGACGCCGCTCGATTTTAGCCCGCGCGCCTGTTACTTTGCCATCGTGATTAAAGCGTTTTCTAGCTTCACGGCTGCCAGCTCGGCCCGCCGCGCATTCTTTCCACGGTCCAGGTTAAAATATTAGAGCCGCCCGTATACGCGAGCCTTTCGTGTTATCGTTCGCCACGCGAGTGGTCCCGATCCCGGTGGTAAAAATGGTGATTTACAGGTATGTTTGCAGGCGTGAACGCGTGTTACTTTCGACCAACGCTGTTACGCGGTGCAGGGTATCGCGTTAACCCTTTCATCGATGTCAGCTTCCGAACGCACGGCGAATTCCGTGGTCGTGTATCGATTTAATTACACTCTCCGCAAGCCGTTAGAATGATAACACAGTTCAACAAAATTGGACTTTTTTCGGTCTTGTAACATTCAATATCCGTTTCTTATAGGCTTTCGTGCGCTGAAAACGAATCCGCAAACCGTTTGTCGCCATCGCCCTCAGTTTTTGAGAAACTCGATTTTGGAAAAAAAACTGGCGAAAATCTATAAGAAACGGCTATTGAATGTTACAAGTCCAGATGGCTGTCGAACTGTGCCTGTCCCGTTCGACCATAGCCACTTTCTCCGAAACCCATCCATCAACACACAAAACAGCTACTCAACTGGCTGGCTGAAACTGTACCTACCTACTATCTCTAGCATTCTTCGCATCAGACCTTTGTAGAATTCAGATTTTTTTGTAGGCAGAGACTTAGTCGACAGCGGCCTGCGTCTTGCACCGTGTACATCGCCCGCAGTCATTAGAATTGCGCGCAACTTCTTAGTAGCGAAAGGATTAAGGCAGCGTGGCTGGGGTCCACGAGTTGCTGGCAGTTACAGAAATTAATTTGGACCTAGTTACCGGCGCGCGGCCGGAAATTTTGCTCCGTTCGCGGCTGCTTCGCGTTCCGACCCGTCGCAGAAACCGAGTTCACGGAAATACCGTGGAAACAGACACACACTCGATATTACCGCAAGGATACGGAACGTGTCTGTCGGGGTTGACAGACATCTGGCCGCTGATATTCAAGGGGATTAACTTTGTGGCGAATTTTATAACGATACATATTTCATAATAAGACTGATACCTGTCCTCGTTTTACAAAGGATGCACAGCAATCCATTCCTCTTAATTCTCCATTCGTCCCTCCACGGCTAGGGGCTGCCTCGAACAGCCCATCGAATAATTCAACGGTGGAAGTCGACTCCCATTGAAAATCCTTTCTTTCAGCAGCGCAACTTCGAAAAGTTGGCCCCAACGGATGAAGGGGCTCGGGTTATACTACCTCCTCGTTGGCGTATTTTCAGACATGGAACGAACAGCGGGGGGGGATCGCGGACGATGGAACATGGAAATCGTCGCATCATCGCCACGGTGCACCCGCATTCTGGTTTTGAAGGGGGCCAATTGTTGTGCAGACGGGCGGCAGCGCACAGCGCGAATTATGTCGTCGAATTTTGATGAAGAAATTATTGCCCCGGCGGCGAGGGCGCCGTTTTCATCGAGCGGGCTGAACCCGCGACGATTTTTTTTGCTACCGAAATTGTTGATCCCGAATATATTTTCCTCCACGTTCGCGCAATCTCGCCTATCTCGATCTTCCTCCCTGTGTACGATCCAACAGCTGTGGCGAACGCCACCCCACCATCGATCGTGATCGCTTCGAAAATATAAAACGCAGATACGCCACACGAAATCATCGACTTTGTTCGTAAATGATAGAAAATTAAACGGCAGCTTTGCATTTTCCAAGCACGCCGGCGCATTCTATTACCATGGCAGTCGAACGAGGATACATCGGTTTTTAATTGAACGATAATCGCTGATCGAACATTTCCATGCGAAACTTCTGATTACATAGCGACACGTTGCCCCGCGAATCAATCCACGCTCCATCATATTCGATTTTGCGCGTTTCCCACGTAATACACGATACTCTTGAGTGTAACCTATCAACGACGACAGAGGAATTGGCAAAAAAATGATTGATTTTTATCGAATTTCATTGCCGCGAAAATGTTGGTCGTTCAAAGACTTGGAAATTAATTCATTCAATGGAGTCAACTATCGTGCCGCAATGGGGGATTCACTTTTGATGAATTTTTTATGGAGAATGCTTAATGGCTTGGACTCTATTCGTTACTTCATTAAAGGGAATGTAGCCACTGGTACAGTACAATTGCAGATTTTAATAATGGATCGCAACTGAATACAAAATGCAATGTTTAACCGCCATACAATGAACTATGCATTATTTAAAACAGAAACCGTCGTTTATCATACAGAAATTGAATTTCGCAGAAAAATTGAATCAATACCACACCTATATATGACGCATTGGGAGCAACAACGGACTAAACCTACATAGTACTCGGTAAATGGAGAAATAGGCGATCTAAAAAATAGGGTTTCAACAGCATTTTGTTTTGCAGACGTTGCTGCCAGTGCAGTCGTAATTTATAGCTTCTGATACTATTAAAAGTCTCAATGCAACAAGTAATTTTATTATGCCATATGGTATTAAATTGAAAAAAAATTAAATTTTCCTATTTTATATGATTAGTACAGCCTACTGGAAAACATTACTGCTACTAACTCAATTTGCAACAACTATCAACAAAACTCTATTATGTCTTCTTTTCGTGCACATTCTACTTTGGTCCGCCGTGAATGAAAGGGCACCGGTCGACTTAGAAATTGTCAATCACATGGATGCGTGCACACGTCGTACGAGGTGTAGTAAAATTACGAATGACGTAAAAGGAACTCGACGAGCCGCTGAATGAACGTGTCTCTTTTACGACGCGGTCTATAAAGAAGCGCCGTCTGTGTGGGACAGTTGAATGCAAGGAGCGAAAAACGAACACGAATGAACAGTAAAACAAATACTCGCTCGTCAAACATAATTATTTCGCCCGGTGCGCGTCCTGTCTCTAATTGGCTGATATTGCAGGCGCGGTCGAAAGAAAAAGGGAGAAATTACGACGCAAACAATTTTCCGCATCGCTAAAAGTTCCGCGACGATTCGATCGTCCGATTATTTCATTCGGCACGGTACGCCCTTTCATTCCTTCCTTTTTTCCCCCGTTCCTTCCCTCGTTTTTTCGTCGCTGATCGTTGGACACGACGAGCGCATTGTAACCTCACGCTCGCGTTTTAACTGCGCGGACTCTGTCTGCGAACCAACTGTCCGTGAAGCGTTTTCGTTTGTCCTTTAAACAGCAATTAAGGATCGGGTGGGCGTTAGTCTGTGTGAGCGGGAAATTGGCTGGAGTTTATAGTCTGCCAATATAAATTTTGCGACACCTTAATATCTAAGTACTTCGAGCAATGCCCAGATCAAAGACGACCAAATTAAGCTTCCCCAAAATCGCTGCAACCGCATAGCGTGTCGCCCAATTTCCACCAAAACAGTGTGAAACGCGAAAGCGATACACCAGTAAAATGGTCGTCAGTCGATCTCTCCTGACCTGAGGCGGGGGACTTGCCCACGAAACGTCCGAGGCTCGTCCAGCTCGTTTCATCCGTAGGTACACCTTTTCTTCAGGCTCCGGGCCAGGCGTCTCGCTCGATCTTCCTTCCCCTTTTTTTTCTGCTTTCCTCGCTGAGGCCGCGTTTTACTTGGCGTCTCCGAGCGTCCCGTTTCTCCATCTGGATTCCGCGACCGGTGTTAAGTTTCGCGGTCGCCCGGGTTTGCGGCTTTGTTTCGAGCGAGCGGCCCGCCGCTGGCTACGGCGTTCCCACGAGCGAGAAACCCCCTCGTCCACCCTTTCGTTCCGCCGCGTTTTTTCCCCCACCCCGCCGCGTTCTTGCTCGTCCACGGATTGTAAAATCCTTCATGATCGGCCCGGGTGCCGGCCACGGGCGCGCAGCGAATTAAAATAAATGGACGCGACGGGGATCACGGCCAGACACTCCCCTCCCCCCTACCCAGGCCGCGAACCGTTTTTCCTCCCCGAGCTCTATGCTTGTTTACGATTATTGCCGTGGCCTCTCCGCGGCTGTTACCTCCGCGCTTTTTACGGCAACGCGATCCCGCAGATCAGTCCGCCGCGAGATGGATCCTGTGCTGGACGAAAATGTCCTTTCGTATCCGCTTGCTGATGAAAGTGTGTGGGTGGAGTTGGAGGTTTGTCATGATTTGGGTTCGGTTGGGCTTGAGTTGAATTTGGGTCAGATAGCAGTTAGGTACAGATGTCACTTGAGGTATGAATTTCAAGATTCAAGGGAATATGTATAGCTTCTGATTGTAATGAATTGAAGTAGATGATTATGGTGTATGTGCAAGATTAATTACCTTTCCTACGGTAGAGTGCAACAGCAATTGCATTCCTTTATATTTCAATGCTTACTAAACATTAAAACGAATCGTGAAGTATTAAAGAAATAGTGCACGCTTTTACGTTTGTAAAATACCCATCCAGTAAAAGTCAACGAAATTCACGCCACTGTTCACGGAAAAGGGAGTTTTTCAATTTTTTGTGCGCGGTCACAGGGAGACAGAGCAGCGTGACAATCGTTCCTTCATAATCAACAGCGAGAAAATCATTTCGCATCCGCGCGAGTGCTTTTCATCGAACGCGCCAACAAAAAACGAGGGTAAAAATGGTGGAAAAAAAGAGGGAGAGAGGCCTGTATAGGCGCGCCTACATTTTGCAGCAGCCGTTTATTTTTCCACCATTTATTCGCGGCCATATGTTTACACGCCCGTCAATCCCGACGTTTTGTTTGATTAAAAGCTGTGATCGTTAGTGATGGCCACGCGTGTGCATCGAAGCTCGCGACAGCCGAGGCTCGCTAAAAAGATTTCACGCGAAAAAAATATTCAATTACCGTGAACAATTTAACGTCACCGTGGACAATACCAGCGCGCCACGAACACCTCTAGATATTTCCCAGAAATTCCAGTTTTCCTTCGCGAATGGTTTTGTCGTCACATGAAGCTACCGTACCAAAGATCGAGGTTGAAAAGATGAAGTCGATATTTACGCGTGTACCGTACTGGAACTCTATCTGCGTCATCTATATTCCAGCTTTGCTGACACGTAAATACTAAAAGGGGCCATAAACACGCCCACAAACGAGGAAAGTTTCATTAAACCCCGAGAACGTTAAGACATCGCCATTCGAAACCCAATTTTTACATACAAAGGACGACCTCGTCGTCCCTGCTGTAACTTCAAGCGACCTGGAGGAGAGTTTAATTTGATCGCTCTCTGAAAGGACGAGAACACCTCCAAAACGAGCGTGAAAAAAAACTTTCGCGTCGTAGAAGCGAAGAAGCAATTTCAGAAGATAACTTTGTGATCGAGGCAACGAATACCGGGGTGTGTGTATGAAAAAAAAAGAAGAAGAAATTGAGACGATGCCACGCCCGCGAGTCGAGTTTGTGGAATTCGCGAAGAAAATACACTCGAAGAGGGAAACACAGGTAGATGATTGCGTTAAATTCTTCGCCTGAACGACCGCGAAAGTGCAAAAGTTGTAATGGGTCCCTGAGGACACGGTGAAAAGGTGTAATATAAGAAATGTTCGTATAAAAACAGAATAAATGTGACTCGACAAATAAACGAAGTAAAAGCAAAAGTTGGAGCGTGACGCATTCATCATTTCAGCGATTCGTTTGCACAGAACCAACAAGTAAATAAATCTGTGTATTTTCCATGCGAATATGTATTCAGGTGTAATATCTACCTTCATTACTTCACAGGTTATTGAGTTTCCCCTTCCAATCCAAACATTAAATTATTCATTCGACAGGAGGGGTCCATTCGTATGGCTTTTTTTATTGCACATTCAGCACTAATAAAACAATATTTCGGGAACGCTGGCTATACCTCATTCATGATTTTGGAATGATATTGAGAGCCGGTCCACACTACGAAGTGACGCTTTATTCTCGATATGACAAATTAGTACTTCAATTTTTTGATAATTGACAGTAAATGAATTCCGAATTATTCTTCCTTCCTGATTGATCTCGCCAGACGAATAAAGCGGTAGAATTTTTTGCTGAGAATGATAACAAAGTGCGCAGAATAAAATAAGAACAAAGCGTGTTCATAAGAAAAAAGTGAATCGAATTCGTTTCGCCGATTGCATCGAATAATACTGACGATTCTTTTGTTACAAAATACTGTACCCTCGAGCAAATCCCCTTGCTTTCATGTAAATAGAAGAGCGCAGCTTGATCGATAGACAACGGCGAACGCGATAAAAGAAACATTCATAAAATTCATTTGACCAACGACGGTATACAGCAAGCAACTGCGTTGTTAGTGGTGTAACCAGCAACGCCACAGTATTGATGATCAATGTCGTGTATTATTGCGTTACGACGTAGCAACGTTTTCCAATTAAAAACGAAAAACGTGGCTCATTCAGTGAAAATGGAATTTTGTCGTTTGTCGAAAAATATTGTTTTATGCGGCGCACACCAAACAGAAAATAGTGCACGAGTGGTAGCAATTTAAAAATTTATATTTGACAACAGAGGTTATTAAAATGAAAATCTGTTTAAAAAATCACAGGACCATGGTATTCTATCCCTTTAAATGTGATGTAGCTTTAAACACCAGATGTTTCATGAGCATTCTAGGAAATGTCTATTTCTGGTGAATTGTCCTACTTTACCCCGAATTTAACCCACGTCAAGCCTGGACCTGACACTACCTAGCACACCAGACTCCGAAGAGTATGATAAGGGAAGACACTTTGCAAGAGACTAAATCCTTCAATCAACATCCACTACCTATCAAGATCTTTCCTATCCAGAAAACAGATATTCTCGAAAAGATTACACAGTAGAATTCTTTGGTAAACGCTGCTACCCAAATATCGTTTCGTCTACTACGTCTGTTCCCCACGATCAAACACGAAAGCGTCGCGTTACAAACCCACCCTATACCGCAAACGTTAGTTTACTGCTTGGCTTCCACTCGAGCGGACGACACGCCAGCGGACAAACCGTAATCCGGACGTAACTCGACAAACACCGCCGTCCCGGATAGGATCCACGTCCGAAATGATGTCCAGAACGCGTCCCCGCGATAAAGCAGAGTCACGAATTTGCTCGCCAGCTTGGTCGAGCGGCAGGGCGAGAAGCAGGGGAATCGTTCGTCTTTTCTCCGCGTTCAGCGTGGCCAGGGCTAGATACGAATCCGAGGCTGCGAGACCACCTATAAAGTTTTACCGCGTCACGAGGCGTAACGTTTCGGAGCAATAAACGGAGGAGTCGAGGATTTCGAGGGTCGAGCGCGGTGGCGGCGCGCTTTGAAATTTCCATTCGTTCCTCCTGCAGAAGCCGCGTATTAAAGGACTACTTAACGAACATTCCTGTTCTCGTTTTTTCCACTCTGGCCCTTTCTCCTTCGCGTTCGACGCGAAGTCGGCGAGAGAGCACGTGCTCCATTCGCGAAACAAAGGCGGAACACGGAGTCAAAGGAACTCGTTGACCGCCGGCGAACAGAATGGCGCCGATGCCGGAAGCGTGGAAGCGAAAAATCGCGTATAGTGGGTGGAGGAGATATAGCCGTGTACTTACTTGGGACACACTTGCGCGGCGCGGCGTGTGAAGCGAATACGCTTCAGTTATACGCTGCCAAATGCCTTCCTCGTCACTCGTTGTTACACGCTAGTGCAGGTTCAAAAAGGACCATCTACCTTTGTGTGCTCAAGCCCCCCTTACGCTACGATGAGCGTCCAATCTCTGTCCTCTAGCAAATTGCCAACCATTATTGTATTTCGAATCCTTTCAATTATCAGGTATAATGCAAAACATTGAAAAATAGTGGATGTTCCAAGATCCCTATTCCCGAAAAGCTAGATGCTTCTAAAAGGCAATGAATATATGGGTTAAACGAGTCCATTACGTAAGCACTGACGTTTCAAAGGAGACGAGCGACGAAAGATAATTTAGCAGAAATTTTTCTTGGTTAACCAACCAACTGTCCTCGACAGCGGGGTCGTGATATACGAACATTTTTGCGGTAACGAACGTAATTATTGTCCACCGGGACCGACGGGAGTAGGTCGTTGGCGAAACGAGTGGCGGGAAATTAATTTTTACCGTCGCTCCTAGGCCGTGACGGCCAATATTTTCGCATAAGTTAGCCGCTGACATGTCGAAACGACTTCACGGGGGACTGCAATCATAATAAACGTGGCCGTACGCGGTTACGGTTAACCGTATTGTTCAAGAGAACCTCTCTTCTCGGGGAAACGTAACCGAAAGGGAACATATATCGCGCGCGGTATGAGCTCGGTAAATATTAGCTCGTCCTGGATATTACAATTCTAGAACTAGTTCAACGCGAACCAGTCGCTTCCTTTATCCATCATGAACGATCACGAGAGCTTCCTGGTCCCGTTCTCTCTAAGCTCCTTTCAAATTCTTATGAACTGTGTCGTCGAAAATATTCCAATATGTTCCCACAGAAATGTTCAATTTCCTCAGCAATACTAGGTACATATTTGTTGAAGTAGAACACCCTTAGAAGCCACGGAGTGCTCGTATTTGGAGCGTAAAGGGTGACTTTACTTTCAGCCACGGAATTCTAATTAAACTTGAACGTTATAATGAGGCTGATTAAACTTACAGTTGAATACAGACACGGGGATATCTCGTCCTGGTTTTCTGGTAAAACTTTTAAGCAGTTGAAAGGCAGGGAAGATTCTCAGCCGCGGAAAACAGTTTGATCGGATGAAGCCATAGCTTCCAGATAATCTTCGGTTCGCAAAATTTACGGCTATAAATTCGCCCGGCGAACCCGATACCCTGGTATTTATAAAGCAAACCGCGTCTCGCTGGGTTAGAGTTTCAAAGCTCCTGCTTGTAAAGTGAAAGGGAGTATCCTTATACTTGGGGAATACTTCTCAGCCTCGTAGCGTCGGACGAACCGAAGCATTCGTTGTTTGACGTTGCGGGAGAAGGCGAGGAGAAAATCATGATCGGTTGAAAATTGCTTAAATAATATCTCACGAAATGAACGCAAACGAATCGGCGATGTGGCGATCCCGTAAGAGACACTCAACGCGCGAAACGTCCTCTATACCCATAATTATTACCGACACTGAATGCCCCGGACTGGAGCACCTCATCGATCGAGGCTACAGGAAAAGCGAGAAGAGAATTGGGATCAGCCCGGCGATTCGAATAACGAGGACGACCGCCAGGATCAATTCGATTCGCGATTGCCGTGTGCTTTCACTGATCGGCACAAGCTTAACGAGAACTTTGTGCGAGAATGAAAGAATCAATCAGGGAAAAAGCGCGCGATGGGTTTAAGAGCCGAAGGGCCAGAGCGCCGACGAGTTCGCCAAGGGGCACTCGTAGAGAAATAACTTGAGCAATAACGCGATAATCCCGCGGTCGGCGGTCGAAGGAAGCGAATTAAGCGATCCGTTCGCGGTCGGAAGCTCGAAACCGCGGCGAGCCGAGACGGAAATTGGGTCGTAGTCCCTAGTGAATTTCAGACCCGCTCGGCCCCCCTTCGGTGATCTTATTACGGAATTGGAGCAGCCCCCTCACCGGATATATCCAAGCCGATTTTCGGGATTTCCTTGGCAAATAAAACCACCCGTGGCGTGCCCGTCTAGTTCGCCTGCCCCTGACGCGGCCTCCCTGCTTTATTACGCCACCTCTATTCGCGTTTAGGTGTTTCGTTGGTAATTAAACGCGCGATCGGATCTGCGGCTCGAATTCGCCAGCAGCGACAGCAAGCCAGCGGCTCGGATTGCATCCGCGATATAATCTCCTTAGGGCTCAACTTTTTTACGATTACGAGTCGATCGTGAACGTTGCGCGTTGTAAAAAAAAGTTTTTACCACTCTGCCCGTATCGATGCAAATTACTGCCTCTGTCCGGCCGGTACGAACGTCTCTCGGTGTTCTTCAACTTTGTTGGCGAGGATCGTGACGACCGAGATTCGGTTAAGGGATACGAGTTTTCGATCTCGGTATGAAAAGTCTCGTGACACGAAATGTCCCTCCTCCCCCGTCGTCGGACGGGCTTAATACTTCGCGTGTTACTCTTTTTACGATATTTAACCGAATAAATTGGAGCTTATGGCGGGCGACTCGGAGGCGCTCCGTATATTCCGGCAAGCTTCTTACGAGGGAAATTTAACAGTTCCGAGAGGGGGCCCAGAGTGGCCGGATTAAATAAGGTGGTTTTATTGAGCCCTCGGCAAAAAATATATGTCACAGCACGGTGGCATAAAGGGAGTGATATACGGATGCATGGCGCACGTGTGCAATATTGACTTTTACGGTAGCACCTTTTTACGCGCCGCGTTATCCTCCACGTATCCAAAGAAGCTCCGCCGGAAACATAAAAACCCATGGGGGGGGAGGGGGCGTTACGTAGCTTGCGAATATGCCCCGCTCCTCTCATCCTCGCGGTGAAATCATAATTCCCACCGGCGATGAAGGTCTTCGCTGACACCTGATATCCTGGATCCACGCTACTTGACCTTCTTCGGCATAGAACTCTCGGGGAAGCGGCAAATATCGCAGCATATCAAAATCAGATATGTCTAATTAAAAAGAACGAATTCGCGTAGTATAGCAACGTGGAAGGATACTTGTTTTAATCAGGCGTACAATTTTGGAGCGCAGGCTCCTTTATCCACTCATCGATACCCGAGGAGATTACACCGATAGATAAAGTCCTGGAACTCTCGTATCCCCCGAAAGGGTCGTTATAACGCCGAGATTGTCGAATATTACAGAGCCACAGGCCGGATAAACGCGAGTTCATGAAGCGATCGCGACAGCCGTGGCATCCTGCCGGAACAACTAGCCGCTTTTATTAAATCCCGAAGGATCGGCCGAAATGGCAAAAGTTCGTGGCCGTCTGGGCCCGTATTTAGTCGAAGCTGGCTTAGAAGGATAAAGCCGCAGATGGTGGCGTACTCTCTCCTCCCCCCCCCCCCCGCCCCCACGATCGTTCCTATCAATTCCACCCATCTCCGGCGGAGTGAAAGATAACGGTATCGAGATGCCCGCAAATGCACGGACCACAATCGCTGCAACGTGTACCCGTCCTCTGTTGTTAACTTTATCGGGGATACACATTAAATCATCCCGCTCGCGATCTTTCTACCTGCCTTTTTAACTTTTCACGATGGTGTCCAGCTACGAATTGATCCCGATTCACACCGCCGCATTAATCTTCCGTAAGAACCTTCTGATCCACAAGAAAGAATACCTGCTCCGTGGAAAAGGGCAATACATTTCTAAAAACCCCAAATGGAACCCGTCTCGGTATCCCGAGCAAGGGGCGTTACCCCGTGCGCGGCATCGATACAATTCCTCCTTTCCCCTTGATTTATCGTTATTATCCGCAAAGATTTACCGTTCTGCCTTCCTTTTTATGACCAGGGATCCGAAATGTTCGCTACTCGCCTCGCATAATAATCAATTTTTTCCCGTTCTTCTGGTCCTCTTTCGCCGATCCCGGGTCGTTCAATCGACTGACGGCGGGGCATTTAATATACACTTAACGGGTCTCTTTGCATGCAACCTTGTTCCACGGCCCTGTCATTAATTACCAGCAAAAAGTTCCGATGTAAAGGGAAGCGGAGGGGAGGTAGGAGGCTTTTGTCGTCTTCCGGCCAATATAGCCGAGCACCTATGGGCGCGCGGCTGGACGAGGAGGAGCAGGGCGCGCTCGTAGCCTGACACTTTGCGCGTGAGGCGCCAGCGAAAGATTAATGACACTTACTCGGGTAACTCGGCTGCTCCTGCATCCCATTAATACATTACCTGTACACGGTGCCCATCTCTTTGCCCTTCTCTCGCTTCGCGCTCCCGACCATTGACACCGTTTTCCAGGCGTTCGTCGCCGCCGTCGTAGACGCCGTCTTGGGAGAGGCGCGCGCGAACGACGCTCCAGAGGACCGGCTTCTCTCGTCACCGTGCCTCGTGCGCGCGTTACACCTCGTAAATTTCATTCCTCGGGTAATCAAGGAGCCACGTCGGATCGAATGACGCCGTCGAGCGCGTCTTCCCCCGGCGCGGCGGCTGCGCCCCTTCCCGCCCCTCTTAATCTCGTTAAGCCGACTGCCAGCAACTGCTCCTCTCTCTTCTAATTGCTCTTCCCGAATTGCTGCAGGCCCTATATTGGCCGACACGTTTATAAGCGGTTGCTTTTCGGCGAACGCGCGCCATTACTCTCGAACAGCATCTTGCGCGGTATGTAATGCCAGCAAAATTAGAAATATAGTAGAATACTTGTGTTTTGGGTACCCAGCCACAGGAGGGACAATTCTTTACGCGTTACGCTGAAGAATGAACGAACTTTGCTTCGACAGGTGCGTATTTGTCAAACCAGTGGCGTTGTCGGTTCAACTCCGTTTCAAAGCTCACTTCTTTCCAGCCCTCCAGTTTTTCGGGACGACGGGTTTCAATCGGTCGATGCTCATTCCACTCGCGCAGAAAGCTGTCGAGACGCTTTCACGGCAGTGCCGCGCGGCTAACGCGATAATCGCATCACGCTGACCGACCCACAATGCCGGATTAGTCGACGGCTCTCCCCGCGGCGTAGGGCCAGTTATTCGAAACGGCTGCACCGGGCAAATTGATGCGTGATCGTCGCATTGTTCCCCGGGACGGTCCTCGGAGACGGATGCTGCAGAATTTCACGGCGTGCCGGCGCAACCGAATACACAGCGGCGGAGCTTTTCGCGGGAATTCACCGAGCTCGCTTGCGCGTTTGAAAGGCGACGCTCGTCGCTCGCTCCGACGTTGATATTTCATCCGTCGACGACCGTTCAATGAGACGTAGAAAGTTCAACATCGATCGACGTTATTGTTATTTGCGTTGATATTCACGGTAGATCCTGGCAAATGATCCCGGTGATATTTACAAGTCACGTTGCACGAGGGTGGTCCACTTTGTATCGATCACAACAGACATCAAGTACGAAGCACGAGTGTTTGCACCGAGAACTATCTTTTCCCATTCGATTTGGAAAAATTCAAGAGGCTTGTAAGTCCACGTAAGTTCTCCCTACTCGCAGAGATAAATCTCGATATGCATCGACCTAAGTCACTCACCCTGTACATCGCTGGAACGCTTCGCGATATTCCTGACGCGTCGAGATTTATTTCGATCGAAACTTTGTTTACTTCCTGCAACACGTAACGTCACTCCGATCTTGATCAACGATGTTGCAAGCGCGTACACGACCTTAGGCGCCGCGATTGGCGTCGATTGTCGCCCTGTCATCGGCGGATGATGATCGATGGTCGACAATCGATGAATTTCCCCCGGACGAGCCCCCCTTCGCTCTATGCAACGACGACCTTCTTTCCCCCTCTTCGCCAAGCCGCTCCTTTTTTCGCCGCGACTCGCGCGATATCATCGCGCGTCGAAGGTAATTTTATTCCAAAGTACCGTCGCGGGGGTCAGCCCGACGATCCCCGTGAATTTCAATGAAACTCGTTAGAAGCGGTCCGCTTCCGCGGTCCGGCTGTTTGGCCAATTTATAAGGAACGTTACGGCGTAATGGTTCGACGAATAAAATACGCTCGGCGGATTACAACTTCCGGCAACTTTTAATAATTCTGATAATAAGACTCGCTCAAGTTTCGCGTGCGAGGAGAAGAAAAAACGAAGGGAGGATCGCCGTCATCGCGATGGAAAATTGCTAAGGGCTGCGTGGGAAGCTCCAGGGCACATCACAAACTTGTTCCAACCCCGTTCTGTCGTTTTAGGAGATAATGCCGAGTGGAAGATAAATTTTCGAGCGCCGTTGACGTGTTACTATTTCATCGCCGAGGTAAATCGCTTTCAATTCTCCTTCGAACGTTCGCAGGCTCTTGGCGAGCGTTTACGAGGAGGGGGCCCCGGAAGTGGCAGCGGGGCGGCCTATACGCGTACTTTTACTACTTGGGCTGTTGGGTACCTTCTTTGATCTCTGTTCCAGCATTCAACGTCTAACGTGACTTTGTGTAGCGTACCGTATAATGTACGTAATTAACCCTTGCTACATCTAAGACACTTCAAACACTAGCGAAGCAGCTTTGCCTAAACACAGCGTCGAGGGGTTAGACAATCGCGCCCACGATATCCATTCCGTCGGAGCCCGTCTCCTTTTTTCGACGCCTGGTCGTTACCAGCTCCAGCAACGACGCCAGTACCTCGAACCGCGTGTTTTTTTCACGGAGCCGAATCCGGTGAGATCAACGAACAGGGGAAAAACGCGGGCCCAACAGGAAATTGAACGCGAAAACGCTATCAGCGCTGGGTACGCGTGGTTTAATGGAAGCCCGTTTCTTTATAGCCGTTTGATATCGAATGCAAGCGGTATACACATGACGGGCATCGAGGACGACGCTACAAGCTCCTATGCTCGGGTATACCGGCGGTATCGGCCCGTCGAGCAGGAAATTAATAACGGTTATCGCGCGTGTAAACGAGGATTATCGGGCCGGAGGAAGCCGACTCGAACGAGCAGGAATTCGTTAAAGAAAGCTAATACGCGAGTATTCGCGGGACGTGGCATATTCACGAAGCAAACGACACGTTTAACATCCCCGCCAGCGTGTAATCCGCTCGCCTTCAACGACCGTTTGTTTAATCCGGGACTCGAGGTCTTAATGAGTTTGCCGGGCCTGCAACGCGTGCACCGGCCACTTTTTCAAACATATCAATCGCGAGAATAAGATAAGATATTATATCCATCAGGTGGAGAATCGAACGCGCAATTTCCGGGATCTTTTTAACAGGGATTTCAACGGCGGGTTTAATATATTCGCGAGCATTTCGTTATTTACGTTCACGGCCGTTTACAACGTTAATAAACCAGACGGTAATAACCCGGGGGAATTTATGGAATATTGAATTTCACTGATATTCGGAGTATTCCTGATAATGCGAGCCGTAATATCCATTATCGGCTGGATACTGCTCGGGAAATCGGTTGTTGCTCAACGATGCTGCTTTTGTTGTTCCGTTCGAATGCTCGTAGCGTTACTAAAAGCGAAATGTAATGTAGCCGTAGTTGACTACTTAGTAAATAATTCATTATTTTTCATTAAATAATATTCAAATGCTACATTCCTCTGCACTATTTATTAAAGTCAAACTTAAGTAAAATTAGCCACTAAATTTTCTTCAAACAAAAAGATTCGAGATCGCCTGCGTAGTACAGTATCAATTCACTCTCAATTTGACTGATTCGCTATACCGTCAGTTTCTACTTCCAAGTTAGTCTCATTTCACTTGCAGACCGAGCTTCCTCACATGTTCAAGTCAGCCCCACTTCGCGACACCCGTGTGCGGACGGAATAAAGTCCTCTTCGTAGATCTATCCCCGATGTTAACTTTCGTGTGGGTCGGCCATCCGTTACCAAAGAAATACTTCCCCCCCCCCCCCGCGTTTATCGCGAGTAATATCGAATGATCCGACCCGGTGAAATCAATTCTCCGCTTCTAGCGTGTGCATCGAGCGACTCTCGCGCGGTGAAAGAGAAGGAAGAAAGAAAGCAGGGGGACGTGATTTGTTCCGCGGGAATCGATTCGGCATCTCTGTCGAGATTCCTGGACTGATACACGACCCGATCACAGCGCATATTTCCCCGGTGCCTGGAGGCCTTCGAGCCAACGATAGTTGTCGACAAAGTTTTCTCTATCCCCCACCCCCTTTCCCTATCCTTTTCTCTTCCTACTTCCCCCTTCCTCGTCCCTCTTTCTCCAACCCTTTTCCCTTCCCGGCGGCTTCTCTCTCCCGTGGATTCACAGATTTCCTCTTTCTCTATTTTCTACTCTTTTCAACCGCTTCTTCGATATCTACGCTTCTTCTATCCCTTTTTCAGATTTCCTTTACCTTTTATTCTCCCCCCACCTCCCTTTTGTACGTACAGATTCCACCCGCGCAACATCCTAGCTCCCAAACATTGTTCACCTTTCGACAACCCCCGGATATCCCAACCCCTTGCACCTGCACCCCTCGCCGATTTCCGCTTCGATGGGCTGCAAAACTTCCGCGAAGGTATGTAACTTCCGCGCGACGGTAGCTCCGGATTCATAACTTACGAGGGCTCCTTCGAGCTGGTCTTGTGCTTACACGCTGCTCAGCAGAATTAAGGGCCGGCATTTTAGAGTTCGAACGGGCCACAATCGGGGGAGAAAGAAATATCGAGCACGTAAGTCGGTAATACATCTTGCGATCGCTTGGAATCTGTATTATACAAACAGCCTCTTCCATACTGAATATTTTATAGCGCGAGAAAATCATTTCTATAAGTTTAGTGGTACTTTAACTGTTCTGCGTAATTTATTAATAAAGTACCTATATACTGAGGAACGACGGTGACATAAAATATGCTGAATCGAACGGTTTGTGCTCGCAACGAGCACCAACGAAACTCTGCCGAGCGACGTTTGCCCAGAAGCGATTTGCCCATCGAGGAAGCATGAAAGGTGTCTGGCCCACGGGCCGTCCATGATCATTTCCTCCTGGAAGAATGCAAATCCGTCCGCAATGTTCGCTCGGCTAGAGGAAAGAAGCCACGGGGATCGTCGTTCGCGTGACCGTGCCGCTGGAAAAGTACAGGGGCTCTTAAACAAAGTAGTTTCTCAACTCGAAACGGTCCAACAAACCCGGTGCTTTCTGTTCTTCGTTTTACGGACGCGCCGGTGTTTACCATCCCCGACAGCTTTCGCGCGGTCTCCTCGAGGAGAAAAAAAGGCACAGGAACGCCGCGGAAGGAGAGGCCGACTTAGCGTTATTTATGTTGCTCTCTCCCATGAAAATCGTCCGAGGCGAACTCTCTTGATGTCGCTCTAACTACAGTAATCTCTGGCGTAGCTGTAGTTGGCCTCTACTCGCTGCCCGTAAACCGTCCCGTTTTTACCTTAATTATCGTTCCCCCGGCTGAAAGATGCTTCCCGGCGTTGCCACGCAATTCCCCAATGATCGCTCGGATATTCCTCGCCAAGTTTCGTCGGGTTTATCGCGCGTTCAATTCGCTGAAATAGGCGACACGATCCTAGATCCGCGGATCAGGCGAAGTGAATCGCTGGTAACGATGTTTGACGTGGGTAACGATCGAATGGCGCCGCGCTTGAAGACGCGGCTCCCTCCGAAGTACGAAAACGGAGTAACGGGAGGTTGCTATAGAGTGGTAACAAATGTTGGAAAATGAGGGTGAGCTTGTTGCAATCAACGATCACCCTAGCAGCTGGAGTCTGCGAGGGAATGATAGTGTTCCGCGTTACCGCAACGAATCCCTCAAATATTGTTCCGATTTTCAATGTTGAGGGAGTCCCTGTATAGTGCAGTTGTTCGCCAAAGGTCAACGAAATTTCGAGAGCCTGTGATTACCAATCGATAACTTAGTGGGCAGCTGCAGCAGGAGGAGACTTTTGTGATTTCGACTACGTGTGATTTACGAATCGTGATTCCAAAGATACCCTGAACCTTGGCAGTGTAATCCGAAGTTAACGAGCGGCCGAGTAAAATATAGGCAAGGATACACCGAAAGTTCTGGCCGAGCGTGTAAATCAAAATTAAAGCGCCAATTAGTCCGGAGCTGTAATAAAGGTTGTACTCGCGTACCCAGTCACGACCTCATCGATTCATTTGAACTGATCCCTGGAACGGCGGACGGGCCCATAAGGAATATATCATTTAAGCAGAAAGACATTAGCTTGTCTAACGTCGATGATATAGCGATGAGGTGAGGCTACGAATTCTCATCGAACATGGGAAATGGAATAGACTGGTTGGATGGCACGTACCATCCATCACAAGGGTGGATTTCGGGGCGCGGAGCATCTGGTCTAGGGCAGAAAGAATTCTGCGAATTCACGGAATTCCGAGGCCCCTTTCGCGCGAGTGACCGTGCCAGCCCTCTTCTGGCGCGGTGCGCGAATATTAAATGGGAAAGCGCGGCTGCGAGAATGGGAGCGTGGAAAACCGCTGACAAGGTTACTCTTCTCGCTCGAGTACCGTTCGTTAAGAATAGATACCGGTAATCGTTAACGAACTGCTCGGTTATATATCATCGTCGCGGATGATCGAGCGTAGCTGCGCTTACCACGTCTGCTCTTGGATCGCGAGTCATCATCGTTGACGTCCAGCCGGTGGTTCTTACCTGCAAGCAAAGAGAAAAATGGAATTATTAATGTGGGCTGCCATGGGGACTAGAAAAATCGAAATATTATGGCGCACGATAGCGATAGCCGTGCCGGTTAATGTGTTTTAAGTGCACCATGGCATGGTTGTTATAAAATCATATCGAATTAGAAGGGGTAAGCAGAACTCTTGGGTCTTATAAATCGCGTGTTCCTTTTCTAAAGCGATATTCAATATTAAAATTACTGAAATAGTATCGTTACATAGTTTTTGCTGAATAAGATAACGAGAGGGTGAAAAAATTTTGTCAAGTAGGACACGTATCACTTCGACCAATATTCAGAGGCCCCGAGAGGCCGATGAAATTTGCCAGTCATTATCCACTTTGCGAAGACCTTCCAGGAACAGAATAATTATTGCTTCATGGACGTGCGTGTTGCGCGTCGCTGGCAGATTAGACGTATTTTAATGCACGCCCGCGAGAGTTTTTCTCCGTATTATTATACCACGTGACCCCTGTGTGTATCAACTGTCATTATGTGTGATCTGTCCATAAGTCACCGACAGGTTAATGACGCACTTCCGCGCGCCACTCGCCGAGGAACAGCGAAGCGGAAAAAACTACTTGCATTAGATTGGAGCGGCATCGCCGCTGCGGCTACGCGAAAACTATAGTATAGAAGCTGGGCCTGGGATAGTTTCCAAACCACCATGTGGAAACTTATGAAGCGTGTCATTATTGCCACCATTAATTAATAAATGGACCACGAAACGGAGTCACAAAATTATCCTGTCTGTAATGAAACCCCTCGCAGAGCCAAGACTTCAAATCAAATAGAACTTGGCCCAAGTAAAAAAGCTTAAAGACACTCAAATCCTCTACCTCTCACTCGATACATTAACAACACGCCTATTTCAATATTTACAACACGATTTCACAAGAAAGGGCGCAACGTGTAGCCACTTTTCCATCCAAAACACGTCAGACCTCAATTCGGAAACCCACAATAACGTCAGCATCTCTCAGACGAGCGGTCAAACCGTCCAGCTCGAATAAAAACCATCCAATTACCAGATAACGCAATCCTAGCTCGTAAAAACGCTAGCAGTGGGTCTAATGAAAATATAAAAGCGCCGTTCGCGGAGCTACAGAATATTTCGGGACACGGCGTGTCGCCTGGGAGCCGAAACGAGCACCCTTCTTCAACGTCCGCTGGCCCACACGCTCTCGCCAGCACCGTTAATAATAATAATAATAACGCAGGGGGTGCGAGAAGCTCGTTTTCCAAGGGTCTGGCGGCGGTTGCGCGTATATAGGACATTGAACGAGGAGACGCTGGGGTGGTTGGTGCAGCCTTTATGCGGATATTGGTGTGCCGGGGCAATTTAGGAAGATAATGCCCGGCGATCAAGCCCACCCTTTCTTCCCCCGAAAAAAAAACCGTCCGTCGCCCGTCTCCCCCTTTTTCTTCCGCCCCTTTCCCTTTCTCCTTTTCTCTTGCTCTGTCCGCTGGGCTGGTGCTCCGGCGAGGGCTCCTCTCTCGGCTTGTACGCCTCGGGGCGAGCCGGAGAATGGAGAGGACGTTATTGATGACGCGCCCAGAGCTACGCGGAGAAGGTCTATAAGAGGTGTGCCAAGCGGCGACGAGCGAGTCCCGCGACCAAAAGGGTACCCGAGGCTCCTTCCTTTCTCTCCCTCCCCCCTGATAAAAATTCCGTCGCCCTTTTCACCACGAGTCCGAGCTTAATCACGCGCGACGGACAAAGCGGAGGGCTGGACGAGCCGCGCGAACGCTTTGTTTATCGGATCGATCGAAAGTAGCCCCCTGGAGGCAAGCGTACGCGAGCCGAATGGACCGTTTAATGATTCATTCCGTTGCTAACGAACCGCTATACGCGCTATCGCTTTTCGATCCTGAGATCGGAATACGCGGGACGCGATGAATCTTGGATCCTGTGGCAGGTGGGATCAACCCTCTCCTTGCTTGACAAACCGTGATCTGTAATCGAAGCCCTTTCATGTATCGCGATTAAAGCACGATTGTTCCATCGCGTTTTCCCTTGCGCGAATGAGTGCTCCCTTCTAATTGACCCGTCGAAACGCGACAAGGATCATTCCCGGGACTCCGCGATCCAGGGCAGAAACGTTTCGATCGTGACGAGCCGATAAGCGAATAACGACGATGTCAACGAATGACTAATCGCGCGTGCAGCGTTGATAAACGGGGATAAAAACGAGTACGATTGCGGGCCGCTTAAGAGTTCATTTATCTCGCGAGATTGACGCGATTTAATCCGATTGTTGCGTGTACGCGTACGCGTTGGAATATCGAGTTGTCGCCAGCGCGCGGATCTAGTCGCGTTTGAACTATTTTCCAGCGATAAAAATTGTTCGAAACATTTCCTCTGTTTAGCGGAAGAAACGTTTCGCCACTGCGAGCTTTGAAGTAAAAGCGGAGCAAACTTTGCCGGCGTCAGCGCAGTTCGCGATGCACGAGGAAGACCGTCAATTTTTCACAATTAACTGGCTAGTTCGAGGTATCAAAAATTAAAGAACGACCGCGAGAAAGTCACGCTCGCACCGTTTCATCCTCCGTTAGCCACGGCTGTACCGGTACACGCCAGAAACATGGAAGCTATTAATAATCCTGGAATCATATTTTGACTTATTGCTTTGATAAATGAATTACAACCCGGCGCAGACCTTTCGCCCCATGCATTATTCAACAGCGATCTATAGAGGAGGCGAGAGGGAGAGAGAAAGAGAGGGGAGCGCTCAGGTAGAGGAAAAAAGAAAGGAGAATAAGCGGCCAACCTATACCACCGCGATTATACGGTTTCAGACGAAATCGACATTTACACGGGCCGAAATCCCATTAAAGGTGGAGGAGCGTTTATTTAAAAAAAAAAAAGAAAGAGAGCCGTGCCGGCAAGGTGTCAGATTGAGTCCCGTTCGGGACGGTAGGTGCTTCCCTAACAGAGAGGGCTTAATCGATTTTACCCTTGAAGCCATTCGATGCAAACATTTGCGGAGGGAATCTGCCACGACGAGGACACTTTCCCTGACGACAATCGAATCGTCACTGTGACTTATGGGATTGCTCCCACGCACAGGGGATAGACACGTGAATGAACGAGCAATGGTGTGGTAAGGGTGGGATCTAGTCGCAGACTTCGCGTATTATGAGCTGCATCTTTGGTCTAGGGCGCGGATGGTAAGGAGAGAATGATGGTAACTGGATTTCACTCGGCTCGAGTGAAAGTCATAGTTCTGTGATTATTCGAGGCGGTCCTAGAGAAAAGGATTCAATCACCTCGAGCTGAAGAAAACTCGTGCAGGATAGCGAACTTCCAGGGAAATGTTAGGTCAATTTTGTGGCCCTGTAATTAATTAATCAGTAACTCCTTTATCGCGCTATACTAAACCGATGCAACAGGTGTGAAGCGAAAATAGAATGGAAGCTCTTGTCATAAACAGAATATACTGTATGGCTGCAATCCGAGATTTAGCTGTTAATATACTTAATCCAAAAATGGCAATACAAATGACCACAAGCTCTACTTTCTCTGCTTCCATTTACGTCGAACGGAAGAAGCCAAAATTTAAGAAGAACATAAAGCTCGCGTGACAGCTGGCTGAGAAATGTTGCGTCAAGCCACGGGCTGGCTGCAATGGAACAATCGTGCCAGCGACACGGCGCAATGTTCCACGGGGCAAATAAAGAAAGAAGCCCGACGAACGTTCCTCTCCCTTATTTATCATACGTGTACGCGCGGCGGGCGTATACGCGCATTCCCGTGTAGCAATCGCTTTCCTGGGTACTTCGATTCTCATTGTAGACCGGCTGGAACCATTACCTGGACACGCCCGGCTGTATTCTAATTTTTCTCCGGCAGGTAGGTATCTCCGCTTGGAAACACACCGAGGCGCTTTCGTGGCCGACTGACACCGACGAGTCCGACTGCTGACGAAACACACCGCAGAGATTCGTGTTTCGATGGAAGCACGGTGTTGCAACCTCCGTTCCCACAACTGTGATCCACGCGAGTTCAGGACCACCTTTCAACGCCCGGATCAACTGATACAATCGCGACGCTTTTACACTTTGCTAGTGTTTAGGATTTTTAATTTAAATATCTGGGAGTGGAGGACATCAGCTAAGTAGTTTCGTTCTCGATATATTATTTCCTATCCCATCGAGATCTTCCACACTTTTTGGTAAGATTCAGATCTTTCGCAGCTCAGACGATCCAGAGAAGCCAAAAAATACAGTAGAAATTTCAAATGCCTGACAAACTTTCGCAAAAAATTCTCGTAACACGGCGCAGTCCTATTCCAATTAGTCGTGGAAACAGAGAAGCATCGTTCCTCTCGGCTGCAAGAAGATAGTCCCTCGCCCCGGAGAACTAAGTAGCTCCGAATACATTTCGCTCGGTCGGGGTACGTACAGCCGAGCTGCGGTTCCCTACGCAGCGGACTTTGTGGGAAAGATACGTTGGCTGGCCGGTAGAATCTGTCGGCGGCCAGAGTAATGGAAATAATGAGGCCATAGTGGCTGGCCCGCGGGAAACGTGCCGTAGATGCTGGTATCTGGGCAGCCTCAGGCTTCCATTCGTCGAACAAGCCTAACCGTGGCGGAAGTGCACGGGCGTGCAGCTCGCGAGCTCCTCTCCGCCACGGCCAGAAAAGAGGCATCCGCGAGAGATCGCGTACGCACAAGATCGCGGCTCTCCCCCCGTGGCCCGCAACCGCTCCGCTATGTATCTTCTGAATCGGATTCACCGCGACGGACGTGATCCAACACGATCGATCGTTCCGCCCTGTCAACCCTTTCTTTCGCGACGATGCGTGCTCGAGCTTTTGAGCGATCGTGCCCCGGTGATCGTGCGCTTTTTCGCGACGATCGACCGACTCGCGGTTTGATTTGTTGCCCGGCACCCGCGCCGGCAACCCGAGGAATTTACTTCTCGCCGCGCCGTTTCAATATTCCCCGGTAACTCGTGCTGGTTTGGAGCCTGTGATCTCTCCAGGCATCAATCTTTCCCAGGCTGCTGAAGGGGGAGGATGCTCGAAGATAATCGTGTGTAGGTCGAAAGAGATATTGGAGGGCTCCTTTGTGGAATCGATACCATACGTTTTTAGGTTGAAACGCTGACGTTGCAGAAACGCGCCGGGTGCCGTTTCTTGCGCGTTTTAGTGAGTAGCCTAGGTCAGGCCCGAGGAAGATGTTGGTCTTCTTTAAAATATAGCACAAGTGCTTTGCACACTTGGTAATTAAATTGCTAATAGACAGAAATATGTTCCACTCCAACCTTTTCCTTTCACGTTCTGACGTTTACGTCGGGCAATATCGATTCTGCGTGTGATTAAGTACGAAAGTATTTAATCATCGGTTGGAAGTATGAAATCAGCCGATTCATTGGCCTTTTTTTTTATGGCAAACAGGTATAATAATATTGTACCCGCGGCAATCAACCCCTGGCCACGTTTAAAGTGACCGTTTAATACCTGTTTTACGATGCCAACTTTCACGACGCACCACTATTTGTTAAGCGAGCGTTTTTAATACGCGGAATTACTTCGCAGCCATTAAACGCGAACGTAAATCCACAAATTTCGTTTTAATAAACCGCCAGTCGTGGGCTGAAATTTAATGCCGCGTTAAAACCGTCGGTAGTAAAAAGTGCCACTCTCCGCGGAGGATTAATATTGCTTCCCTCTTGCATGATTAAGTCTGTTAGTACTTTACTGGACGACCGAAGAAGCTGACGGGGATACGAATATTAACGGTCATTCTAGTAAGAAAAGTGACGTTTAGTGGAGACAGCAGTGACGGGAAGCTTCGAGCCAAGTCTCCCTCCTCGAGACTGTATAGTATGTACATTTTAGAAATGACTACCGTCGTGGAACAAAAGGAACGAAACCAGTAACGGTCGTTTAAGGCAATCCCCTAAACTGTTCACTGGAGATAGCGAAGGGAGCCAGCGAATCGAACGTGGCACACCTACTGCCATCTCGGCATGTTTACACGCTAATGTCGCCAATAAAATCACGCTAATAACGATAATCTGAAATTCATAAACGTGGTCAACGGGGGCTCGCTCGTAAGTTCGGCCAAGATACTGCGACTTGTATGCTGCCTCGGGGCAGGAAAAATCCGGGCGACTGTATAGGAAGCAACGTTATATTAAGCTTCATTAGGCGGGGGAAGAACTCATGGGAGCGCCTCGGTATTAGCCAGGGCGATAGAAATTTACGGGGAGCGCCTGATCGTGGAGAATATGGAAACGGAAGCCAGCACGATCCTTGGTAATAATCGTTGTCGCTATCGAGAAGCGAAACGGGCGGCTTTCCCATCGCCGTGCAGCCGGTGTTTGTCTCGAGTTTCATAGTCGCTTTTAAATGTCACTGCGCGCGGTCTTTAACGCGAGCGTAACATGCGAACTTTGTTGTGACATGGAAGATCGTGGCAAATTTTCCCTTTTGCAACGTGCAAACGCTCGCTATGTTGCTCCTGCCACTTTGGTCAGCGGCGCGCTACGGGTACTTCATTCTCATGTTCAGCCTTCTTCGCTTTCCTTTTCCCGAGAAGGAAGCTATTGCATAAGTGTAGCCGGATGGAGCATAAAAATGCTCATCTTACGCGAAACAGACGTAAATATGGGAAGGGAAAAGTGCTGGGAATAGATGATGCTAGGTAAAAACCGTAAAAAAAAAAAACACGAGACATACGCAAAGAACGTTTGTCTTTCCTCAACGTTCGCCTCAGATTTTAGAATTGAAACCCACTTTCATTTCGAACGACCAGTATTGTCTTCCATCAAATTTTATTCGCCCCTTAGAACTGCTACTAGTGTGAAGCAATGAAAAGAGATAAACCCTCGAGTGGAATGCGTGCAGTTTGCAAATCCTCGTCTTTCCTCCAAAGCAAGCCCAGCTCCGTTTCCCCATCGCGATAGATACGACGCATAGAGGAAAGGTCGTGCCAACAACGGAGGAGGGTGGAAGGATCGAAGAGGATAATAAAATAACGCGAGGAACTGCTCCGAGGATTGGGTCATCGTGGCTTAAGAGGAACATGGAAATCAATTCGTAAGGGTGGACGTGTAATTCCATTTTATGCGACGTCGAATGCAGACCCGGCTGTGTTCTGATCCCCGTAGGTAGCATTATCGACGCGGACTCTTGAAATATAGGAATCATTCTTCCGTGACTCTTTATGTAAATGGCTGCCGTACCGTTTGAATATATGATTGCCGCAGAGGAAGGCTGCTGCAGCTCGTGCTCGTCAACCGAACGTTTTCGCATGAAAAACAGCTTAAAACAGAGCTGCGATTGCCTACGTGGAATGCGACCCCGATCCTTTGTTGGATACGTTTCCCCCCGTCGACTCGGCACGCGTGTGCCGATAGTTCCTTGAGAAATTACACCGTTCCCGCGAGCTTTCATTCGCTGGAGATCGTACGGAATTTATGCCCTGGCGACTCACTGTTAAATAAAATACCCTCGCTTTTATGAGATCGGTAGCGGGATGTCATCTGCTGGCGTTGGACACCGAATGACGCACGAGTAATTAGTTCTGGGGGACCCTGTGGGATTCGAAAGCTCCTCTAATAAATTCATCGAGGAACCGTTCGCAATAGGAAGTGACAAAGCATCGCGCCGCAAAAGACCTTCCGTCTGAAGACGTTCAAGAGGCCCCTCCATCCCTCAGACTCATTGTCTAAGCAGCCGCTTCGGCCCGACGCAACGTTATTCTTGCCTTTCTACCGAGCGAAGCGGCGATCTTCACGCGTCACGTGTATACACCACCGCCCGACATTCTGTTTTCAAGAGGCTTCTTTCACTGCACCCTTTAAGCATCTTCACAGTTTTCAGACTCGTCATTAGCACTACTCGCCACTCCAGACGGTTGTTAAAGCACCACTCGCCCCGGAGGGAAGCCGCGCCGATGGATAATTTTAACCCGTCTGAAACACGTCTGACTTTGCGTGATATTCCACGGCGAAAGGTGGAAAGAAAGGAGTAAAGTGGGGGAAATGGACCGACGACCAGCGTCGGGGGAAAAGATTTCCCTGGGAGCGTTGTATACACACGTATGATCGGGTTTTATTCAGAACTCGCGTTCACGGTGCTTTAGCGAAGAGTTTTTTTGATGAAGCCTCTGCGGTGCATTAACGGAGAGGTTCCATGCGAAAAACGGGAGAAGTTCGCGGCGGATCGCCTCGCGAAGCGCTGATTAACTAACATTTACCACGAATTCCCTCCCCCGGGGCACGAGGAATTACCAGGTCATTAAAGCAGGATGCAAGCGATTCTGGTGGAAATAAAGGAAATTCGAATTCGCGGTCCATTGAGATTTGCAGGTGACCCACTAAAGGCTGAAAGACGATTCTCGTTTCGCGAGGAGTTATTAACCCCTGATAACAGAAAGAAATGGAGGAGACGAAACGAGTTTACTCCTACTTGCACGGCCGCTGCAATTTCTCATTGACTGTTACGGGCGTGACAGCCGGAGACAGGCGAGACACGTCTTTCCACCTAAACGAGTTAATATTCATACATGGTTAATGTAATGAATACGACCGTGCAGCATTATCTAGACATCAGCTACGTACACGGAGACTTCCAAACGCCATTTAAGCTGATGTAATCCAGCTGCCACCCACGCATATTCTTGCCGACGCATCTGCAAGCGTTTGTTTCCCACAGAAAAAGGTCTTTCAAGCTGCGCGAGCTCTCGCCTTTTCTCCCAAACGAGATCATCCACCTCGAGCGGATCTATTTATCGAGACGTGTAACAGCTCAGTTGTTCTCCGTTTCGAATGCCACTTGTAACTGTCGTTTCTAGGTTACCATATCCGAAACGCCAGATGCTGCGAAGAGAAATTACACGAGGTTCGATTCTGCGGAGGATCCGGGTCGCTCTTCTAACTCTCGCCATTCGCACTATATAACAATGCTACAGAAATGTATATTTCAGAGGTTCGAGGTATGTGTGTGTATTCCATAGACTTCCCGCCCCGAGATTATAGTTTATTTTCACGGTCCTAGTTGAATCACGATTCTATACATACCTACTCTGGGATTGAATTATCTCGAAAGCAAAGGCCAGAATTAGAAAACAGAACGGCTGAGGCAGGCAAGCATATGGAGACGTGAAACTATGATGCATATAATACACGAAAATGTCCCCAGAACTTGCACAAGTCTCGTGAATTTCAAACTAGTGTTCCCTTTCCATTTTTCGTACATAGGTGTATACTTGTTCCCGAAGCGCTATAGTCTTACGTCTCGCAAGGGTTAGGAAGTTCTATCATCTCAGTGTACTTCATCTCCCAAGACCTCTCATCAAGGGATACCGTACGCCGTACGCTAACTGCAAGTGTATACGGCTAACCGGGGGTTGGCTCTCTCGCATAACCATCGACAGACACCCAGAACCCGCCAGATATCCGCCATCAGCGGATCGGCGGAGTGCAGAGAGGAGCGGGGTCTACGGCGCAGGAGTGGGAACGGATCGACGGGCTAATCGTTGATAGGTTATCGCCGAGCTCGACGTTTTTCGCCAACGACATTAAGTACACTGAAGTGCACTCTGTTCGGTTTGAGAAGACACTCGATTTACGGGTTAACGAGGCACTCCCGGTGCAGCAGGCCGTTTCACGGAGAAGCGGTTAACCGTGCCCCGAAGCAGCCTCGACTTGCCAAGCACTTTCGGGAAAGTCGTTCGGGATGATGCACGGGTGCGAGGCGCGCGTGTCCGCGCCGAGCCGCGCCGCGCCGCGCCGAGAAGCAAGGAAAGAAACGAAGGAGGAAATGTATGCAGCTAGCCAGAAATTTTTCTTGCAATTTATGTGCATCCTGATTTTATTAATAAAGGCAGCCTCGCGGCCCGGTCGCCCGTGAAAGTTCTTGCACGAAAGTATCATTAAGCACTGAACCCGCGCGCCATTTAAGTGCATTTCTGCCCGGGAGAAAAAAAAAGGATGGTTTGCCTGCCTCCCGGCGGGATTTTAAAACGCGCTCCCCGCCACCTCCGACCGAATGGGCTTTTCGTAAAAAGTGCACGTACTTTGTGCCACGTAACAGCGTCTCTGTAATTTCCGTCTACCCCACCCCGAAAATATCCTTAATTCCTTGGCCTGCAACGGAGTACCGCCTCGCCGTGTCTCCGTCTCCTCTTTCTCTTCCCTTTTCTCCCCGGCATTATTCTGCAATTTGTTAACACCCGTTTCGACTAATTACAACTTCAAAGGAGGCTCTCGTGCCCTTCGAAGGAAATTAGCCTCCCAAATTGCTGACAAAAATACACGCTACCCTCTGCCGGCTAATGGCTGATCCACGAGATAAGGCCTCTCAGCTTCCCTCGAGATTTATGGTTTCCGTCGCCGATCGGAGCTCGTTCCGAGAAACGCAAGCAACCCCATTAGGAATCTATAATCTTCTGGTGCAAAAAAAAAAAACCCGCTGGTGCTTTCGAACGCATTCGTGTCTGCGGTTTGAAGATCTTCGCTCGCTCGATGACAGCGTCCGCTGGCTACCGCTGGGAAACTGTTGATGTCGGGTTGAGCGGATCATTCATCAACACCATCGACGCTGCGCTGGAACCTGAACGTCTACTGGACACCTGCTGTATCCGATTGAGTTATCCAAGCTGTCAGTGGGTCCCTTCTTCATCAGCCTGATAAATTGCAAATGACCGCTACCTACGCGATTCTGAGCACGATTCATTGATTCGGCGGCAATTTTGTGTAATCCAAACTGTCAGGAAATTCCCGCATCCTGCGCCTGATTATTGCAAATGGTTATAGTTCACTACAATTTCCGTGGACAGAACTGCATGCACCCGTCAACGAAATGCAAAGTAAAACTGAAATACGCGATCTCGGACCGGCGTCGCCGTTCATCGATAGGGTCAACGAGGCAGCCAGCATCCTGCACGAGGTCCAGGCGATGGTCGATCCTCGGAGCAGCCTGAAGAAGGTCGGTCTAGGCGCGGGAGGGCAGCGAGCGCCGCGGGGAGGAAGACAAGGAGGAATGTCGAGGAAGAATGCACGATGGGGAGAGCGTGTGGGCGCGCGAGCCAGCGAGCGAGCAAGCCACGCTGCCGCCGACACGGCCGCAGACAGAGACATTGCATCGAGGTTAAACGGCTGAACCCCGCCGAGGACCCTTAGGGTCAAATGCCTAAATTGCCGCGTCACAGTCCGCAAGACAGCGAGCCGTTTATGCCGAGCACGGCATTAAAGTGAGGCGGGACAGGATGAAACGGTGACCATCCGGGGTGAAGTTACGCGCTCGGACCGCGACCAGCAATTGTATCGTTCGGTATTTCGTTACAGGTGAGGGGTCGTGGGCGAGCCGAACGAGGATCTGGCCCGTGTAATCACTCGCATAGGATTTTCGATCGTATCCGACGAGCACGCGTATCGCTGGCAAATTGCAACCACCTCGCGGCAACATGCTTCATCAATCGTTGGCGATTTAAACGCTCAGAGTCTGGACGATGTTCGCGAATTGGATCAACAACGATTTATTCAAGTTACGAGCGCCGATGCCACGCATAGTTGCGGAGTAACGTTCAACTTCAACAATTTACTCGGGTTTACTAAGGTTCAGATCACCCAAGTGTGCTCCTGACGAAGTGGAGGCGAAGAAATAGGAACTGCATATCTTCCTGTACCATTTGAACTCCGAGCTGCTCACTCGCCGATGCAAGCCTTGCATATCTGGCGTCGCTAATGCCCGCGCATCAGGCCTCACGCACACGAGCCGCGCCAATTTCGTAAGCAGCAGAATTGTGCAACGAGCGCGCATCAGCGGTTCGTGTCGTCGTTTACCGAGAACAGACGGCGATGACGCGCGCTCAGCTTCGAATTGGACGATATTAAGAGTGGCGGTCGTTGACACGCGACGGGCCTGACACGCAAGACGCGCGTAATCGATGATCCGTGAGAAAATCTCGAACCGCCAATAACACGGCGCGCCTAAAACTGACGTTTCTATTATTCCCGCGTTACTGCACGACGTCTCATCATCGGCCGATCGACGTCTCGAATCCCATGCCCCCTGATTATCCACACTCCCGTTGTTTACTTCGCCCGGCGGGCCCCGCCAGTCCCATTTTCGCGGGCCAGCTCGACCGTAATCCCAATAAATTTCCAATATCCCCGCCGCCATTTAAGATTCGCCACGGGAGCAGCAACGCGGCCATCAATAACGGCGGCCGACCTTTACGGAATGGCTCATTCGAAACGCCATCGCGCCGCGACCAATGACAAGCGTGCTAAATGCGGCTTCGATATCCATTTCGCAAGCCGTCTCACCATTCTCACGCGAGCGTAATTCGAACTCGAGCGAGTACGGGCCCCGGCGAGATCGAACTCCCTCCAACCTTCGCCTCTTCGTTTATCAACCTTGGGGCGAAAATCATGCTCCGTCTGGAATTTCATCAATTAACCGGCCGTAGTACGTGGAACACGAAGCAGCTCCGATAATCCTGATCCCTCTCAGAGAAGAATCACAAGGGTGCAATCTATATCGCGTGCGAAGAAGTACACTCAACTACGATCCGTACGAAAATGAGTTTGAAGTACACAACTACGTTAACTCTTACAACTCGACACTCGATTCCCGTGAATCTACTAGCGCTCTCTGTGCAAACGAATCAACCGATCGTACATGCTCGGAGCAAGCAAATATCGCAGGCGGAGGCGACGATTTGGCAAGAAATCTGATTCGAGTGCAGACTACACTGACGCGAATGCAGTTCCATTACCCCGGGCGTGCGCGTCGATCGACAGAGATAGAGCGTGCATGTGTGCAGGTGAGCGCGGCGAAGAAAAAGTAAATGGAAACGGACAATTTTGCACCGATTCGCGATTACCGAAGTCGTGAGAATGGCAGAGGCGTGTTCGTTCCGTGGAAGGCTTCCTCTAATGAGGAGCTCGTGCGTGCGAAGAATCGGAGCCACTCTCTTTGTTCGTCCCTGGGCGCATCAGGGACAATCCCAGGACTCATTAGGCGTGCATCAAGATGAATCCACCTGGCGGGTCACCCATGAAATTGAAATAATGGTAGCACACGAGGACGGTCTGGCCGGTTCCGCGGGAGAACCGTTAGCCGTGCCTTCGGAGACATCACGGACGTCATCTTGAGGAGAGGCTTTTGTCCGACAGGAGAAAAGGTGGGAGTACAATGGAGAAAGAATATTGTGCTCGCCCCGTGGTCATCGTGAACGACATTAATCGTCCGACGCGCTCCACGGATTCCAGCGACATTAAATCGTAACCGTTCCCTCCGCCTCCTCTCGAATGGGGAGAAATGAGTTCTCGATGCGCCACCGAGAAGAATCGGGGTAGATATTGGTCGCGAAGGAAACTCGGATTCATCTGTGCCCTATTGATATCGTTACGGGGAAGAAAGCAAGTTATACCGCTCGGTAGTCTTCTTACGGACGTCGATGCTGCAACGTCGTATTTGCAGCAAGGTGCTTGGAAACATTTTTCACACTCCCCAGCTGGGAAATTGGAGGAGCGATCTCTATCCGATTCGCGCTCCACTTTTGACTGCGAACTGAAGGTCCCAATACCGTGTCCAGCCGAGCCGTAAATTCCCAACGCCTGCGGATGCAGCTATTCAAATTTTGGCAACTGGAATTTGCTTTTATAGCCGCACTAAACGGAGGAACGTTGCGAGAGTGGATTTTTCTAAACTCGGCTGTCTCATTCCTACTTAGATGCATCTACTTTATGAGATGAGGATGACTAAGTAGTAAAATGTGTAACTTGCGTCCAATGAGAACCGAAAACTGGACTTTTCTCAGCAACGAGGTTGATGGAGATCGATGAATCCGACATCTGGCGCCACGCGACTCCCGAAAAGTCGCGAATACCTTCAGCCGCGACGAGCTTTCGGGCTCGTTAAGCTCCGTCGCGGTCGAAGGAGGGAAGAAGCGGAATGCAAGGCGGAACAATGCGGTTCGTCGCGTCAAGTTTGCCGGTGAGTTCGGTGACGCGGCTCCGAGCAAAGAGGAGTTACGTGACACGGCCGTAATCGTGTGCAGTTTCGCAAACTTCTAAACAAAAGGGGCGACTGGCGTCGGGGAGACGGCTGCTGCGCGTTCCAAAGGGGCGATGGAGGCAAACTGGGAGCTTAGCGTCGGCGTCGTCGCGAGAGGCGGTGAACGTCAACCGATTCCTGCCAGCCCGCGAGCGTTTCGCTGCGTATCGCTGATAAGTCCGTGATCCGCGGGCCCGGATCAATTTCGATCGCGCCTCGGGGCGGCTTTTAATGCCTTGAACGTTGCGCCCCCTATTAAAATACTGCCGCGGTTTCGTTACAAGTCCCGACGCAACCGGGGATAATGATGATAGTAATTCGAGGCGATTAATGGTAACACTGCCGCAAACGCTGGCCTGCAAGCGTTTCCAACGACGCCCGAAATCGTTGATTCTTGTCAGCCGAATTGGCCTGCGGTCGACCGAACAATCGCCATCCTCGTAATTTCCCGGCAATCTCATCTTGCCCGGTACCGTTTCACGCGTGCATTGCAGCACCAGATTTTCGGTATTCTCCTATCTTTTCGTCACTTTCCCGTGGAATAATCGCAAGTATCTAACAACCAGCTAAATACGATCCGTCGTATTCGAAGCAGCTTGAACGAAATTCATGGCATACCCCCGTCGAAAAGAAATTGATTCGTCAGCCGGAGCCTGAATTTATAAAATTATCCACGTCCGTAAGCCATCGTAATCCGTTCGATTTAAACCGAGAGTCATTAGCATTTAAATCAGTCTTCATTCTGGATGCGAATAATTCTCCCCTCCCGTTTTAGGACGAGGGCGCACACACGCGCAGAGCCATGGACACGCGCATCCACTCGCTACGATGTCCGCTCCGGAACGGTCCTCGTTTGCGTGCCACGTCCGTGAAACAGCCCTTAATGAGATTTCCCTGGGAAGACACCTATTTCGCTTCCGGGTATTTGTCGATGGCCGAGTCGAGGTACTTGTAGCCGAGGGTGGAGCGGCAGGAGTTCCAAGGACTAGGGAAAACCTGCGAGATGCAGGCGAGACTGGATTGCAACTGGAGCGCAGGGGAAGAAGAATCGTTTGCTGAGCGATTCCTGTTTCGAGAATTGCTTGCCATCCGGAGATGGTGACAGATTCTTCGTCCACGCTATTTCGACGTAATGGGTGACTGGACATCGAGCCTTTGTGCGTTTTCCCGACAATCGGGGACCACCGTTGGACGGGAGCTTAGACTCCACCATCTTTTCTCCTACCTTCTTCCAATCCCTTTCCTTTCCATTGAACGAGTCACCCGCTGCGCCCAACGTTCTCGACCCGATTGAACCGCAGTGTCCTACCAGGCGAGCGGACGAACTACTCCCGAGGATCGGTAAATTTCATCTAACACGCGGCCGTTCGGAAGAACGAGGCCATATTCGGGCTGGTGAACAGCGGGGCTGTGGTTTCCACGGAGAACCAAGGACGGAAGCGATCGTGTTTCCGTAAGATATCGCTTTATCCGTGCGTTCGATCGATAACGCTTACCCATGGTAATCCGGAACAGTTAAAGGAGCCCGGCCTTCTTCCGGGATCTGAGGAGCGGATCAGCGATATCGGCAGATTCTGATTCAATTTTCTTTGAGACGTCCCTTTTTGTTACTGCTCCGGGGAACTTATACCGGGCACCGTCGAGTTTGGAAATACGGGTAAAACGTAATTGCGGGAATAATGATGTAGAATTCGTTATTACAGAATCGATAGGTTAAATAGAGGGTTGAATTGGCTCTCGTTCGATTGCGCATTTCCCAGTGGACCGGGTCTAACGCGGTCTGCTATTACTGGTTAAAATTATCATTGTGATCTCTAATATGGCTACGGTCCCGGCTATCTCCGTTTCTAAAACGGTTCAACGAGCATCAAACCCCCTTTGGGAATCGACAAGCTCTACGGAACACTGGAAAATCTCTACAATACAAACGTTATTAAAAAAATACTCCCCACTCTCTTCGCGTTAAACCGTCAACGTGATCAGACTCGCTTATGCCGCCCGACCCAATAGTTCACATTTAGGCAATTGTAAACTGGCGAACCAGCCAACTGCATAAAATTGGGTGTCCTACTGGCCATGGGGTATCAAGCAATCGCCGTGTGTAATTAATTCGACCGGTGTCGGGGAGCAACGAGAAATCGAAAGCAACGGACACCAGCCACGAACGCGTTGCCATTATCGGGCACACCATTACCAAAGCGGCCGTCTACGGTCCGTGTGGGTACATCACGGGAATCCTCCTCTCGGTCCGGTAGCGCGTCAAGACGAGCTCTCTCGGTCCCCTGGAATTGGAATATCCCGTGTCCTCGCTCCATGCAAACGAGTTTACATGCAAATACGTTTACCTGCCATAAACCAAACGCTCGCGGGGACACGGGTACGCGCGGCCGCACAGCTCTATCTCGAACAGCCGCGAGGAACGCTTCCTCTGGCCGCTCTACGAGGCATCGAAGCACAATGGTCCGCGTCTATTTTGCTTCCACGGCGCCCGATTCGCTGCTTGCGCGCCGGTGAATCGCCCCTAAATTCACGAGCCGCGACGCGTTTTCATGTTAAAGCGATTCCTAGCCGCCTGACTGGCGGACGCTGAGCCATGGACTCGTGGAAACAGGATTTTCTGGCCGGTCGGAGAAATTTTATCCAGATCTACTCGTCGATTTCCTTGGTAGAGAACTGCGAAGCCTGTTTGTATGGATGTCGGCTTTCTAGAGGCTAGAACTCGTGCAGCCACGAGAAGTTTACAGCGATCGAAGCTGCGGCAACGATACATGGGAGTGTGATTTCGCTCGGGGTTCGTTGAGGAGCAGGGAGGACGGATCTTTGATCGATCAGGGGGACCGCTAATACTGTTACTTGGGAACAGAATCACCAGCAAATGTGAAGGAGAGGAATACAAAGTCAGCTATCGTTTGGTAGTTAGATGACAAACGACATGTATTCATTGCACTATTATTCAATTAAATATTTCCTGGCTGAGATCAGATCCCACAAAAGAATTATCTTCTGAAGAACACCTTTACCACACCACCCCTCGTGAATGCATATCGTCGAATAAATATTGTTCGAAATAATAAGGGCCTCCCCGTATTTCCCCAGGAATCTGCTGAATAGAGGCACTCGAGCCGCGCTTCTTCTCCCTCGCCCAGATAAATTTCGCTCCGCAATATTCGCGGCCACGTCTTATCAACCGCGATAAATCAGCATAAAAGCGGCAAAACGCGCTAGATTCGAGCTCGGTTTGCCAACGGGCAGACGCGAACTACGTCGCCCCTTTTTCACCCCGTGTAATCGTTATTTATGTAACGCTGATCCCACGCCCGCATTAGCGTCTCGTCACGATTTCTTCCACCGTTCCGTGTTCCTTCCCCGAACCTATCGTTAACTTTTTCGCCCGCGCCGAATCGATTGCCACTGGAATATTAATTGCTCGACGAGTCGCTATTCGCTGGCGAGTGCCTGCCCGAACGATGCGAGCACCGTCGTAATGATAATTATTCATTGCAGCCAGCACAATATGTTATCTTTGTTACTACATACCTACCTACATACCATATCGCGACACGGATATGTAAACATTGATATTGCAGTTAAACACGATTAAATAATAAACAGTTTCAGCGGCCGGCGTGGCATGTTTGCGTGATCGTTTCGACGGGGGCGCAATCGTTTGTAATCGTTAATCATTATAATCCCGTATCAATTCTTGATTACGCTCCTCTGAAAGATATTACCGGGAGAGCGCGCCCCTTCCTCGGCCTGGCGTACCGTTCCAATGCGCGTCGGTTATAACCAATTGCATTAACCAACGCTTTGATCGTATAATATTACGTAACCGCTGGTTAGGTTTCGCAAACCGAATGGTAATCGGTAATATCGTAATTAATATCGATTCCTCCGACGCTGCCTCGTAACTTCCCGCGGTAATATGCCGCGTAATCTCGGGTTACACCGCGCTATTCGTGTAACACCAGAAAGAATGTCTAAAAGCATATTCCCGTTCCCCATGCATGGTAAAAACGTGAAAATACGAGACAGGAACACTACCATCGTCATCTTCTCTGAACAGTATTTATAATAACATACCTAAAAGGCTGCGAACTGTGCGCCCCGAAATTCATTAACTTTCCGGGCTTTCAAGTGCTGGGTAATGTGTCTTTAATTATAATCTTTGCATATTGGTGAGGAAAGTATATTATTAACGAATCCAATGCACTGCATCCACCAACTCAGAACGCCACGCGATTTTATTGTCCGGGGTAGGTACTCATCGCCAGGACTGTTTATCTCGGAAAGTCGGCGCAGCTCCCCAGCAACTTGCCGATGGGCACGGTCTCTTTTTCCACCGAGTGTTTACTCGGACTTGCGCTAAAAGGATTAATTATCGTGCTCGCTCCGATGATACCCGAGGATGGTGGGACCCAAGACGGCAAGGAGCCGAGAAAAACGGGAGGGAAGAGAAAAATATTCCGGCGAGATTCGAGGAACGAGCGAGACGCGCCTGTTGAGCGACGTAAAAAGTAACGATTCCAAGTTCCGACGGAGTTTTCCGTATCTGATCCTCGGAAACGCTACGACCCCTTTGACGCTCGTCCGTAGAATCCTTCGAATTCCGCTCTGTGTACTTAATCGAAGCCCATAAAACAGCGAGGCTACCTGGTTACCCTCGCGAACCGAAGGATACCTTTCAGTCCCACATTTCTCAGCCGAGGTGTAACAAACGCGCGATTTTCGCGGAGCGAAACGTTCGCAGGGATCTCGTTCGTGCACGTTTATAATATTGCGAAGGGTGGCGGTAATTAACGTTACCTTTTAGCGGATCGCCTCGTCAAAGAACATAAATTACCTGTCGCTATGAATCTCCCCAGCTCCTCGGTGGCTACGTGGAAGTTAAGTGGTTCGAGGCGGATGCGAAGGGAAAAAAAGAGGACCCGGTTGAATGGAGAAGCTGCGGCGAGGGCAGTAACGAAAAGTCCAGGAAAATACCAGAGTCTGGAGGAGCGCCATTCAAGCCCTGTATCTTTGAGAGTTGTAAGATCGGTGCTGTAACACCGCTTCCCAAGGACAATCGACGAAATCCCGTTTAATTAGGATCCTCGGCAAGAAATTGAACGGTCGCCGTAAAAGAATCTTAACTGACTTTATAGCACTATCAAACTTCACTGTGTTCCGCGAATGATCAACCGATCTCCTGCGTGTTGCATCGCTGGCTTACGATAAGCGTGATAGAAAAGTTAGTCGATTACCACGTGCTGTACTCTATAGAACGTGGGGGACAGAAAGTTATGAGGAAGCTCCAGTTAGAGGCTGATATCGCCACCAAGTTTTGGCATTCTCACTCGGGGCTAAAAGCCTCTCGAGTTGCGGGCTACTCGACGGCTGCCAGCTGCGTCTGAGGAGCCGTTCTCCCATCGTTGCCACGGACGATAATTTACAAACAATTATTCCGAACCGCTCCCTGGCCCCCGGGGCGGTGTTTTCGCTCTCGACCCGTTTTCGGCCCCTCCTCTCTCTCGCACACAGGATCGCAGCACCCCCGAAACGCTCGGCCACGAAAAATCGACCGCCATGGGACGGGAATAATATCAGGCGGAAAGGGACGGGGGAGGGGGGCAAAGTGTCGTGAAACGTAATAACCCGGCAGCGATTTAATCGCGCCATCGGCGCCCGTTGCTTGTCCCTGATAACGACCATCGTCCTGGCGAAACAGATTATCTTAATGGAATTTAATCGCCCGGATTCGTTATATCGTGAGACCGGGAACGTTCTGCCCTGGAGACGACGAAATTCCGTGGCGAGTGTGAGCACACGCCTGGGCGATCGCCCGTCGACTGGAAGGGAGTTCCAGCGTAATTCGAGCCGCTCGTAATTCAGCATTAACGGTCCCCCAATCGGGGGCGCGTGGATGAAATTGAAGAAATTCGATAACGAGCTGCTCGTGGCGTTAACTCTCTCGCGATTCAATGAGATAACGAAGAGCGATCGTAAAAGTATAACACTTCTTCATTGCTTGAATTAATACCACTATAGTTGCGTTTTGCAAGGTTATCGATTAGAAAATTTCAAAATTGCCTGTGGTGTTTCTCGAAGATGCCAATTTTATTGCGGGCAATTTGCTTGATGCAACCATCACACATTTCAATGCACTTTTCAAGGCAGAAAGTGAATGAACGGCTCGACGATTGACATATCGCTACGAGGGTGATAGCGTGACATACAAGTACATATATTGATGATGCATGGTTTTATGTCCCGATGCATCGTCGTCGGGCATTTCTGTCCACGCGATAATTAATACAGCTTCGAGAAGGTAATCGTGAGGCATTAAAATCAAAGATACCATGCTGGCCTCGCGTTCCATTAGGGAACTCCGTATCTGAGGTCAGGGGAGCTGTGTGTGCATAGTGTTTGATGTCGTCTGAAAGTGATGTCATAATGCGATGAAGCATCATGTCCATTAAAAGACATGTTATTCTATGAGAAAATACGAAGGAATGTGAAGAATCTCTCTAATTAAGAGTCACGATATTATTTCATTTCTTCTTCTTCTTAATTTCTTCTCATAATTAGCGTGAAAAGTTGTAACAACAAAACGTCTTTCTAACAGTACGCAAATTTTTGAAGATACACGGGGTGATGTTCGAAATTTGTTTCGTTGGGGAGTTGAAATACTACCGGAGACTGCACGCTGTTTGCTCGTTACGAAGCCCTTCTCAAAACAGAAAATGAAATTCCATGGAAATTTCATTCGTTAGTGGGTCTGAATGGATTTTTATTCGCAGTTGGAAAACTATTCCGCGAGTCTGGCCGTGCTCAAAGGTACGTATTCTCACGCGGTCTGCCCACCCCGTACTCCCTCTCTATTTTGACTATGGCTTACCACGGATTTTAACAATTTATTTGCCATGCAGGTCGTGTTTGAAGCCCCGCCAGGTATTATACGGAATTAAATAGTCATGTTAAGCTTCGGGCTGAGACCATGAATATGTACCGAGCAGTATTTACATAGCTGGGCTACGCGTTGTGAACGTCAATTTGCTTTTGAGGTCGGCCAGATTGAATTAGAATTACTCGTGCCCGAATTACGGGAAGGAACTAATGCCGAAAAGGGACTTAAAACGTGCGGTGCTCCAATTAGCGCTGAAACTGCGCTTCTCATAAAAAGTATTACAAAGCAGTGCGGCTGTTGTCCGTATCTCGAAGAGACTATCGCCTGCAGACACCAAAGGCAAAACCCACCAAAGACAAGAACGCTCTCGTTCGTAAACCTCTCCCCCGCGAAACTTTTCTCCCAACACCACAAGCACCAGAGATACGTGCAGTCGCACACCTAAACGACTCACTCGGTATATGGAACGGGACGCGTAAATAGGTGGAAACAGTTAAATCACCCTATACAAAGTCGGGGCGAAGTCGAAGAGGCGCGTAGAGGGGCTCCATCGTGGCGCGAATTCGCGGAAAAATTTTTGTGATGCAGAACCGTGCAGAACACGCGCGCATTCCCCGGCGCTCCGGGCACAAAGCGTTCGCCCCCCTCGTGTGCATGTGTATAACGTCTATATCGTTTATTTCCGCGTTCATCGACCCGCAATAAAAGCTCCTTCGCGGCACTTGAGCGGAAGAACAGTTTCGCCTCGTTCTCCCCCGTCCTGCCGCGATAGAAAGAAGGAAAATGGACCTGCAAATGGTAAAGTAAAACGGCAAAAACGTGGATGGGAAAGGGGGGGAGGGCCCCGGCCGGGCGGGTGAGCTCGCCCGATCGAAGCTCGTTTCCCGGCGTTTCCACGCCGTGTCAGAATCTTGCATTCGTCTCTTTGTAAGCGCGAATCGGAGGTGCACGCGTTTCACGGAGGAAAATTGAAAAGACGTCGATAGGGGGTGAGAAGTCAAGCATCGCCGTAATAAGCAGCGACGTGACCATCCCAGAGGCTTGGGAACGGAATGATAAATGTTATCGCTCCGCGAGTCTGCAGCTATTTTGACGTAGGAGCCATCGAGTTCCTTTCAAAGGGGCTTGGAGAAATTAGATGCCTTGAGAAACCGAAGTGAATGGTGACCTATTGCTCCGAGGAATTAAGATATTTGAAAACAACCACATAATTCTCTATCTCACAACGATGCATCCCCCTTTTTAGTAACGACTCAATCTTCATCGACGAAAAGATACACTCAGTATTGCGCAAAGGTTAATTGACTCGAAACTTTGAATTCTTCTTAACAAAGAAGAAGTTCATTGACACGAGATTCGCGTTTCGGAACGGCCAACAAACCGCGAGCAAATTGCAAACGAAAGAAACGAAACGATGTTGCAGTGCACGCGAGCTGGCAGCTACAAGCGGGCGGGCGTAGTTTGAAAATGTTATTGCAGTCCGTGGAACGTTAAGGTTATGTATAAGAAGGTCCACCGACTTAACAAAGTTAGCTGAAGCTGAAGGGTTCTCGCAGTAACGTTGTTCGTTGCATTAACGGTAGCGACTCGAAAGTCTGCCCGTTAACAAAGTCCTACGACGTCGGTGGAGTCGGAAGGTCGAACTCTTTAAAAACTTAAAGCGTATTTTCAGGCAGCGGGCAATAAAGCAATCTCTCGTCGCGTTCTAGACACATTTAGCGATCGACTTCGATATTCGCGTGCTCGCAGCTTCACCTATTACCTATTACGTATGCTTTCTTCATGCTTTTTTCCAATTTGCGACGGTGCTGCTCGCCCGCGGGCACCTTTAACATTTCACTGAAATAGAAACTCCGTGAAAATCAATTTCAGCGACTTCCACGCGAGTCGATTCTTCGATTACAAGTCATCAGCGTACAAATATTACTGTATTAAGAAAGACAAATCAACTCGTCGACGGGTTGCGCTAAGACGAAATGATTCTATTGAAAGGAACGATCAAATTTCATGAATACCTTGTTTATAAATTGATTTCAATACAAAAGACAATTATTCAATTAATAACACGTAAATTTAATAGCTGCCATTGTGCGCAGCGTTTTGCCGCGAGCAACACGGGTCGATCGAATTTTACTTATTTTTAAATAGACAGGCGGCGGTTTTTGGCCGAAAAAATGGTCCAGTCGACACGTTAACGAATTAGAATGCGATCGTGATCGCAGTCGAACGTGGAAGGCTCGTTAGTTACCGCTTCGCGATTAAATGCCCGTGTTCCCATCGATTTTATCTTCTGCCTGCCATGCACGATACCACGAACATGTCGTACCACCGTTGTTTGCGTGGACGCGTAAAACTGTCAAACTGATATGAACTATTAAACAACGTGACGCTCGTAAGCTTCTACCTGTGCCTCGTTACGGTTTACACGACACCGTGTTCCACGCAGATGCTTCTTCGTCGTTGCGCCAAGAGAAGTCAGATGAATCCACACTCTCACGAAACCTCTGGCACAGCTGAATATTGTTGGAACTTTTATATCGCGTTAGAGTGACATAACAATTTCCTGTTTGTCTGGTTGAAATACTGACGATGGATATTCGTTAATGGGTTCAGAGGAGAAAACGCTCTGGGAACACACTCGACAGCGAGTCGTTCTTCTTATTATTTTTCCCCTACGGTGTCGATGCTCGTGAACGTTGAATCCTCGCATTTCTCGCGGGAATATTCCTGAAGAATATCGATACGAGATACCCTGGCTTCGCCAGGTTCTCCTGGTCCATACAACACTCCGCCGAATGAATATTCATCAGTTCACTTTCGTCGTGCCACATTACCATGCAACATTTTACGGCGCGCGGGAAATTATCATCGCTATAAATTAGAGCGAAAGGAAAATTCTCCGTCCCCTCTCCCTGGTTCGAACGGGAGCGTAATAGATTGTGTAAATCGTTCGGTTCAGAATGATAATTCGTAACGCCGCGACCGATGAATACGAGGGAGTTACTGACCAAATATATCAATTTGAAAAACAACTGTTGATAAATTGATGCCGCTATGAGTGTAATTAGTGACGATACTGCGAAATTAGTATACAAATTACGAGTGAACCACAAACTCTACTCACGTAGCGTATACAATGCTCTGAAATAGCAGTGGGTATTACTCTAACTGCACCCTATCTATTTAAGAGCACAAAGCTCGTGCTTCTCTATCACTGAGAGTGCAGCTCAATTGCTAAGTAAGAAACTGGTACCTCTATCCATACCCTTCTCCTATGTACTACGAGATTCTGAGTCACCAAAGATATAGGAGGACCTAGTGCACTCGTCGAAGCTAAGCGTCTACAAACGACCATGTGTCGTAAAGGTGATGCATTTTAGCTCAGATGTCTTTCCGAGATCGGACTGCCTTTCGTCGCGGTCCGTTCGCCAAGTCATTGTCGCGTGGCGACCCAATTCCCTTAATGAGGCCGTCTTTCGGCAGGGACCCTCGACGTGCACATTGAAAAGTCCAGTGCCATGGCAGAGACGAAATACTGGGGGAAACACTGGGCCCGGTTACTTTCCTTGGGCGCCAGTTTCTGCACCAGGGAAAAAGGCTCTCGGTCGCGAGGTAAATCACTCGTGAATCGTTCGGGTCCTTGAAGCTTTGAGATACCGAATCAGTCGCGGGGGATCAGAGAGTAGGTACGCGCTCTAAACTGAATCTGAATCGTTCCGTGAAATCGTCTACACGGAATTCATTTACCACAGCTTTCAATGCCGTATGACTTCGACTATTAGTTAGTCTGTAAAGGATTCTTCATTTCTCCCTTCCTCAACGATGAGTTACGACCGTCGCGAAGAAGTGATTCGGGTAGAAGCAGACAGAATTTCAGGACTTCGATATTTCATGCTGACAAGATATGTTTGCGCGTCGCCATTTTTGAAACGCGGCCGTATGCTTCAGAATATATAAATGTTTTCGAAGAGGAAATCCGTGAATTCGTGAAGCTCATTTAAATTTCAAGGGTAGGGCGGAGGCACGATATTCTGGGGTTTCCTATAGTAGGCGGCTCACGGAGAACGTCACTTTTTGCGTAGCCGCGAGAAAACTTTTGAACACGACGTAAGGCGAGGTATGACGTTTCACGTCTTTGTGAGGCGAGAGACACTCGTTATCTGGAAACTTAATGCCCCACCTGAGATACATACTTGACAGACGTGTATAAATTTCTCATGATAATGATCTTCATTAAACCTGTCGACCTTTCCCTTCTGTCGGTTGTCGTCGAGGGATTTAGAAACTCCTCGACTCCCTGCTCCCTCATCCATAAAGTATTTCACCTTTCTCCCAACCAAAGGAATGGAAAGCAGTGTATCCCATTCGTAATCAAATACTTCAAAAGAGGGCGAGAAGAGCACGATACAAGTGTGATTAATTAAAACTTAAAATTTAAAGGGATCGACTTCAGATCAAAACTGTAATAGACGACCTGTGTTCGATTCAACCAGGAATAGTCTCTCGAATACACGAACCCTCGACGCAATTAATTCGCCAATAAAACCCCGGAATTCCGCACAGAACGTTAATCGACCGACTGTAGGTTTGAACGACTGTCGCGTTTAAAGGGCGCGGGATTTGGCACGCAGGATTACGCGTCCAATCGTCCGGATCGCGTTAAACACCGAAAACTGCTGGCCCGGTGTCTGGATAGTCGAGTCTGGACAGCGGCCAAGTTTCTTGCGAATCGCTCGGCGGTCAGGGATATCCGCGGAAAGCGGGGATTACCAGATGCACCGTTCAGAAAGCCGCGGGAGCGTTATCGCCAGATAAGATTTGCGCCGCCTCCCCGAACGAATCTGTAAAGGGAGGTTCGTGAAATTCGTGAACGGCCAGCTTAACGCGTTCTCGTTCTGGCCACTTAGGCGGAGATCCCTCGACGGTTCGGTGAGACGATAAGCTTCTTATAACGATGAACATACCTATTGACTTCGTTTCTAAACGCCATGCATTATTCTCGACGATTATAAAGTTCACTGCGCGTTAGTTTATTAGGAGAATTCAAATGGAAAGCAGGCAAACTGTGTTTCGCGAAACAACAGCCAGTCGAGGAGTATCCAACACCTGGAGTACCAAGGGTAAGCTGGAGGATTTCCCAACGGGAGGCAGAATGCTCCGAGGCCAGGGTCCGGGAACTATCCCCGTCCCATGGCGAGAATAGAAAAGGAAAAGCCCGGGGAAAAAGGATTCAATTAGAGAGGGAAGCGGCATCGAGGGACACGGTGCCCGCTACAGAACCAATCGGACACGGTCTTAACTAGATTTCGGCGGAGTGGAGCCGTCGGGGCACGGTGAAACAAGGAATCCAGGGGACTCGAAAGCTCTCGCCCGGCCTCTGAAAAGAGTCAATTAGAAGTTAATCGATCACGACCGCGAACAACGGGGGGTGGACGGGGATGAGAGGCGAGTGACGCGTTCGAAATGATTTTTCGCCGCTCGGCCAGCTAGAAAACGGGGAAATCGTCCTGTCCTGATGGTCGATCGAGGATAACAAGGCGACGGCCTCCGTCTCTGTCGCCCCCTATAAATAGCCGGATGCCTCGAGGAGCTAATAAACGAGGCAATTAGGCGGAATTATGACCGCCGTGGGCGTCCGCCGCGACGACAGTTCAACAGAGGACTTACGTCACCGAGTATTGTACCGCGGCGGAGAAATTAAAAGGAACGACCCGGGCAATTAGAATCGTCGATACCAGTCAGTCAGCGTGCCTGACGGTCATCCCTTTTAATCGCCCCTTTGTGGGGACAGGGAGGAGACTATGTATTCGAAATGGTGGTCGATTCGTCGAGGTTGACGGGGGCTGGCAAGTACTCGATTATACCGAATCGTTTAAAGAGTTCTCACAGATGACAGGTGGCTTTTCCAAGTCAAGCAACAAAATTACTTTGTTAAGGCAACAGAGTTCTTGCTGAATTATTCAAAGTACACCTAGACGCTCTCCAAGCGTGCTCCACCGCAGCGAGATAAATTCGCTGAAATTTCTCGCTAATTGCGAAGCTGCGAATTGGATCTGCAATTCGAGGTAAACAGATCGCTTCTAAACAGAGCACGGTGTTAATAACAGCGGCGCGATGTACGCGTTGAAGCTCGATCCCGAATTTTCCTGGGAAATATTGCGGGTACCTGGTGCCGCCCCGAAAAACGATCGCCCTCGTTTATTTCCGCGGCGAGTGGGCGCGGCAAGGTGCATTTGCATCGATAACGCTCGTGCTCCCCGCATGCGTGTCTTCGAGGCGAAGGGTTATTTATTGCGAAGCCCCGCGCGTCCTGCCACCGCGCGAGAAGAATATCATAAATCTTCGCCGCGCATGCAGTAAGCCATCGTGCGTGCCTATAGAACCTGACGTCCGATCGAAACAAAACGACGTGTCTCGTAACACTTTCGTTGAGTAACCTGGCAAGAAACTGTCGACGAACTTCTTCCTACCATCGACCGTCGCTGGGCTCCTTCATTTTCCTTGTTCCTCGTTTTTCTCGGGCGCGTCGAGAATGTCAGCACACACGTGAGTCTAATAACAATCTACAGCCAGAGGGATAATTCGATACTGAAATTTCAATAGTTTAATGGCGCTTCAACTAAAGTTAGATTATTCGATGTTCCAGACTATTCGCGGATATTATGTAATACTTTTTGGCTCTCTATTCCCGCTTGTAGAGTACGATATTACAGCTTCGCTGTTACAAATTATTACAGGAATATTATTATGTTACTTCTGTGGTCAGCCAAGGTATACATTTTGGCAAAGTCGAACGCGAGTTGCAATTGTTTCCTCTCCGTGGAGAATTGCTTGTGGTACAGATGCGATACATAATTTTAGAAAATAGAGCTGCTGGAATCCAGGCAGGGGGGCGAGAACGTTGAATTTGGTCACAGTTTCTCACGGTAACGGGGAACAGAACACGAATTTAGACTCTGAAATAGAAGCGAAGGGTATGAGGAATAATGTTTTCTATAGCTGCTTCGAAATCGTCTCTGGAGCCTGTAGGCTGCCCTAAAATTCCGACGTATCCTTAATGCCAGCGCACGAATGCTAATTAAAGGGACACCGCGTCCAACGACGCCGCGATTATTCAATTCCGGTGTCCAGCATTGTACGAACTGTCGGGCCGCGGCACGATAAATGTCCCTGGCAGCAGTGACAGCGTCGCCCCGGAGAAAAATACATACCAGAATCTACCGTTTTAAGAGACTCAGGTGTAGCGGCAGGTGGCGAGCGAGCTGCTCTCTTGATCGACGGAGAAAGGAAGACGTCGGTGGTTGGATGTGGCGTCGATAGCGACCGTTAAGCACTGCGAGATCGAGCTACGGGACATTAGATTAATGGCCAGAGGCGTGTTCGATATTTGTATCGTCCTTCGCATCGACGACCAGGCACCGTTGTTCCACGACTCTTAATATCTCCATCGATATCTCTTTTTGTCCTCGAGTAACGATCAGCAATTTGCGGCGAGCGCTGCGAGCGCGATCAGGTTATCAGTCGTTGACCAGAGACATCAAGGAAATGTCAAATCGATGCGGACAGGTTCGATACGGACACAGGTGTGCGGGAAGTCGAGCGACGTTCAACTATGGATAATATTCGTGCACCGAATTTCTGTTTTCTGTGACGTGAACGTTGGCACTGAATTACAGTAGAGCGTCAATTATCCGAACTGCTTGGGACCGAGATGGTTTGGAAATTCGAACTGTTCGGATAATCGAACAGTTGGGAGAATGAAGCATGCGTGTACTTTACACAGTTTATAACTATAGGAATTACGCCTAAAATTACTTATTAAATACAGGAGTACTACTGCGGTAATTTATATTACGCAAAAGTGAATTAATCAATCGGTACCGCTGCACTAAGGTCGAAACCATATATATTGGCCGGTGAGTTTTGCGAGGGGCATTCTCCCACCACACAGTTTTCCTGCCTCGGTGCTCCTTTTCTCAACGTATTCTAACTCGCTCTCGCCTTCGCAGAACAAGAGTGAGCCAGAAGTGGTGGGGATAGTGCCAAGCTTCTGGCGTGTAGGCCAAACCAAGCTGTCAGCGTAGAAATACACACATCAGAATAGGTGTGCGTTAGCTCCGAAAAAATTCAGGAGCTTTATTGGTCAGAACATTGATTCTTTCTCGATAGTTTCATCTCGTATTGGTCTATGCATAGCTTCGTAACGCACACAACTATTACGTTAAGAATAAATAACAGCCAAACGGCAAGGTTCAGGCGGAGCCGAGCAGCGTTCCCGTTACCCCACCATACCCTTCGGGGGCCGCGCAACTCCAACTGACAAATCCACGATCGTCAGATGGTGGTGGCTGATTTCTCCTCGATCGCTGTTCGCGAAAACGAATTCACCGGCCAATATATTTGGCCTCGACCTTAGTTCGAAGAAGTGGTGGGGATAGCAATGATGCAGCACCGGTTCGGTTAATCGAGGTTCTGATAATTCACGCTCTACTGTACAGGGTGACCTAGAAGTCGTGGTAAAATTAAGTGGCAGTTGATTTCTTACGAAGGGGGAAGTGAAACGTTATATACCAAGTCTTTTCGATAGGTTCAACAGTGCGAATGAGAAATGACTTTACCCATGACGTTTCGTATCAAAGTTTCTTTGCAAGTTCCTCCCTCAGTTCGATAAATCAGCTCGCTCAACTCTATTTACTGCCAGCGTCGACTGGCATGAACTTTGAGGGTGAAATATCAGAGTTCTCTGCGGCTCTTAATTGCTCATTGTATTCTCACGTTTATCCCCCATACGAGCCTTTGCACGCGTGATCTTTGAAACAGAAATATTGCACAGAGTGTCGGGGCACTATATCCCGCGCGTTCATCGGGTTAGTTCAGCCGCAAGCTAATTAGATTCTAAACGTGGCGAGAGTCGAAAGTACGTGTTACCATTAATATCCAATATAATATTCGATGCACGTACATCGATTGTGCCCAAGTTTAACAATAGTGTAGAGAACGTAACTGTGCCGCTGTTATTCGGCATTTTCCTGACAAATGGTAAACACAGTAATTTTCTCCCGTACTACACACGGGCGCGTATCGATAATCAATTTTTCTATAACACAACGCTGGTAAACATATTGCTCCGCTGGCTCGCTCGCTGAATGCTTGTAATCTACTCTTGTATTCGATTTACCGTTTGTGGATGCGCGTTACCAATCGCCGCTCCCAGTTAATTTCTGCGAGGCAGGGATGCGGGCTGGCGAGCGAGCCGGCCCGCGGACCTCGTTTCCATTTACCGACGTTTACATTTCGTTAATGTCCCCGTCGTAAAGCGGATGCGTCCCCGTGGAAGGGACCTCCGGCCACGATAGAAACAGAGGCGTCGTAATCGTTAAACGGGCCAATAAATTCCACCTGATTTATGGCATGCTTTTACGATCTGATAATAATGAAGCACCGGCTCTATCGATTCCTCCCTTTGTTGTTCAAAGAAGGAACAGCGGAGGGGGCATTGCCGCGATTCGTTCCTCGAGAATGAAAGCGTTTATTGCTCGTTTAAAGAATCCCTGAGTAGACCCGAATAAGAGGACGAGCTTTGAACGTGATTCGCGAGGCAGAGCTCCGCCTGTCGCGAGATATCGTTCCCTGAAAGAGGCCACTACCGATCGAATCTAGTACGCATTTGTTCCCCCTCGGCTCTATCGACGATAGCAGGCGTCGGGCCAGGATGAACTGCTCGAAAGGAGTAGGTTCCGATGCCGGCGATAAGTGCGAGGTCTAGCGCCGAAGTTACGTGCCTCTATGACAGCCGCCGAGGAAATTGATGTGCCGTGGATCGAAATGGAAAGAAGAGGGAGAAACAGATTGACCTTTTGATCCTGTAACGCCTACGTGACATCCGTAAGATCAACGTGACTCCCCTGGGCGCCTGACTTCCCAGTTCCTTCTCGCACACGAACGAATCCTCCGCGAGGGAACGAGCCGCGTGGGCCTCTCAGCAACGAACGACGTATGCATACGGTCCATCTGCTAACCCAGTGCCTCCTTTCATTTACATCTCATCTCTCCGAGGCCCCCCTTTGAATCGAATCGCTCTCTACCCGTCGCCGTCGCATCGAACGGAAGCACCTAAATCCGGGGAGAAAAAGCTTCGTCGGATTCACCTTCATCCACTTCTGATCCGCAATTTTTGTTCTCTGGAATAGAGTCGGCGGCTCTCTTGCCTCTGGCGCGACAGGAGCAGAAGGGGCCGAGAAATAGGACAGTTGGCGAATTAACAGAACACGAAGAAATTCGATTCTATCCGTTCGCCCGTCTATGATAACTCGAGGAAGGTCGGGGAAACGGAATTTCTAGAAGAACGAATATTGTCATTGTCCATGCGGACGGTAAATGCGAGGTTACATCTCGCGTCCGCGTGTTTCCCCTTTACGCGCGGTCCTCTAGCCCCACAGGCTTATTGTCAGCGTGCATGTCACCGCGAAACGCGCCGAGGTGGTCCCATTATAACCGCGGGTACGCGAGCAGATGCAAAAGGGCCGTGTGTCGCAGGTTACAAGCGTGGAAATGCAGCCGCGCGACGTATAAGGCAAGGCTGTCTGCCGCGGCTCGCGCACGCTCGTCCCGCTTGTGGGCGTCGCTGTGGGACGACGCTCGATTCCCTTTTCTTATGAAACGGCCACTCGTCCATGGAACGGCGGGACTCTCTGTTACAGTTCGCCGCGGACCTGGTCCTTTCTTGCCGATGCCCGTTCATTTCTCGCGGCGCCATTCAGGGCTGTGGATTCAGTGCGCCACCTCGATCATCCCTGGGCTCGCCACCCCCGAGTGTTTGTCTCATGGACACTTTCAGATGAGAAATCAATTGTGCTGCCTTTATGGTCGAATATTATAATCTTTAGGTGGCTGTAGGAGAATTTGCAAGCCTCTGGGTAATTTTGAATGATGATTATATCAGAGATGTACGAGAATGTGAAGTTCTAAACGGACTTGGACGAGAGGGTTGTACGCGAACTCGAGGAAATCGTGCAGACGCGCTACCAAGTAGACGCTACACCAGCGAAAGATAGTGCGACTAGATCGAGCTGAATTTCTACCGTCCCGTTATTCAAAGACGTTGCAAAATACCATCCAGAATAGTCGGCCGGATGCACTCTATCAAGCACACGTACGCGTGCATCCAATAAATGAAGGGGTTTGGATGATCACGCGGCGATTCGCGCTGCCACTTCGCGCTATCTTATTTTTCATCCGCCTATCCCTAACGTGACTCGCGAATTCAGCCCATTCGCTGCGTGTACGCGAACAGATCCTGCCGGGCCATAAACCGGACGATCTTAAAGATCGTGCTGCGTTCTGGGTCTCCGGGTTGAGCCTCTGCATTTATTATACACGATGTATTTGTACCTTCACTTATGGAACGATCCTCCTCAGTCTTAGAATCTGATCGAGCACCGATCGCGAAACCTCCCATCGTCCCTCGGATGTGCTAATAAGTGCCATAATCGCAAGCAACTCGCCGCTAATTGGATCGAAGTAACGCAGAGAAGGGGGCGGTCACCGCGGCGTGGCATCTTAACGAGCGGCAATGAAACTTTGCACACGTACGAACTCCACCCCGTGGCGACCCAAATATCGTCGCGGCCTGTCATTAACACGTCGTACAGCGTCGCGTAAGCGTATTTTATTATTTGGCCGGCGAGGGACCCGCGACGCCGTGTTCACGGTGGCAATTAAAACCGCCACCTCTAGCCTAATTACGCGTATCGCCGGTGCCCGAGCGTCGCAATAAAACGACGTGGCCCGCTCGGCCTGGACCAAAGCGGTCGAATAATTATATCGATCATAAATCAGCGAGTACGATTAAGCCGGCGGGTAATTGCCACTCCTGGCCGGCTAGGACACTGCGTCGAGGAGCTCGAGTACCAAGCTCCGAGTCTCTTTGTTGAGCAACTAAGCGGGATTCCTCGGGACCGGGCCCCCACCAGTTAATTATCCTACGACCGACGGAGCGTCTCAGATGCTGACTAACGATTCGAGGGACGCTCGTGACTCTCCTTCGGGGATCTATTATCGAAGCAACCCCGGGTCCCTGGGAATCGCGGCTTTTATTCGGGATGGAGAGGGAAACGAGACAAGCGACAATGTGCGATGGAACGCGACAGGGAGGGAGAGACGTGGCTGGAGGAAACCAGTCCTACGCGGAATTCCAAATACAGGAGAGGGTAGAGAACCGGGTAATAAAGAGAAAACGACGGAAAACGACAGCGCGTAGTACGGTGTCGGGCGAGCGCGATCCTCTGCCCACGCGAGATTCGCTTTTATCGATTCATTCAGTATTCCCGTGGTGGCGCGGACCGGCTTTTTTAAGACAACCTCGACGCGGGGTATCGAATTCGCCCCGCGGAAAACTGCCCCGGCCGACGGGCAGCACGATCTTCATTTTATCAATCTTGGCACGTGTAATAAGAGCGATAATGATTAGAAAGTGATTAATACGTGTCTACGTTGGAACTTTTTCTGGAGTTCTCCAGCTATTAACACTTTGACTGCCGCGTCAGCTATCGATATATATAGCTCCACTTGCCCAAGAAACAGAAAATAGAACTACGCGCGAACTATCCTTGGGATGTTCATCAGTCGAGCAACTATCAGCGTGTAATTGCCACGTTTTGAACTTCCAACGACAATCGAAGCGAGAGCGGACGAAGAAAAGCGCGAGGGACCGGCGATCAACATATCACCTCGAGCGGAACACGTCGTCGAGCCAGCAATTCTGGCGCTCTAATTAATTTCAACGTGGCGGGTACAATAAGAACCGAGGATCGAGAGAGTATCCTGGAAAACGACGAGGCGAGCCGGAGCAGATTAAAGGGTGCCGTTCGAGCGTGTCCAGGTGAAATGACACCTGGTGCAATTAGATAATTCAGCTGGTGCAACGAAAAAAGTAACGTTTCTTTCTTCTGCCACGGGAGAGAGACGAGCCAGAGAGAGGAGGGCTTTCACGCGTCGACGAGAATCGTCGGAGAAGGCTGGTCGTTATGAGGAAGCAATTGATTGCTTGGCGATGCGAGATGCGCGCGAAATCGGTCGTGACGCGTATCCTGTTCGCTCGCACGGACAGTCAGGATAATTAACTATTATATGCCCGATTTATAAAAATTTAATTACACGCCGCAGCGAATCGCGCGGGATCGGGAATTGTTAAGATCCTTACGACCGAGAAATTTATGATTTAATTACAGTTTAAGCACAGAGGATACGCGTAATTCCCGTTTGCCCCAGAAGCGTTTGTGGCTCCCCTCCGCGCCTCCCGCCTCGTCGCATAGCGAAGCGCGCGCGGTATAAATTATTTATTTACGAATCGAACGGTCGGTTTTACGTGATCCCGCGTCCCGGGGAAACTCGTTAATTTCCTGTATCGAAAGTACCCCGTTTCCGCGCGAGAACTATTTGTCCCTTTCCGAGGGGCCGTCGTTGAACGTTAAATCGTGGCAGCCTTCGCGTCGGGCTGTTAAATTAATCGATGACTTTCACCGGACGTAAATTGCCCCGGACGGATCGCGAGCAGGTAAATTATTTTTTCGCGCGTCTCGCGCCGAACGAGGCGTCCGTGAAATCCAGCGATTCGTTACACGATCGAAATTAATTATTATCGGCCGGGGGAGCGGGCGAGGCAGGCCGGCAGAAGAGAAAGCAGAGTGCTTCGCGAGCTCCAGGGTTCCCTGACGAAAGGTTTAAAAATGAGAACGAAGGTTACTGAGCATAGCAGATGCTGCTGCCTGACATTTGCGGAGGAGTCGAACAATTCGAGCGCACTTGCGTGCACCAATGGATCACTTTAGTGGAAGCTAAGGTGGTCCTGCTCTGAGAATTCATTCTAAATGTCAAGGCTGAAGAATGCTAAGTCCACCATTCGATCACTCGCTCTTAGGACATCCCTTAGCCTTCCGGTCCAAGTTCTCGACACCTCATTCTAAAAGCCATAACTGAGGACACCCGTATCCTGAATTTATCATCGCCTTCAATACCGAACGAGTGATCTATGGAACCATAGATCTCCTTGACGTATAGCTCATAGTAGCCAGCTTTACCCGCCGAGGCCAATGCTCGTTTCGCGTAGAAGCGAAATCACGGAATGGGATTGCCCGGACGCCGGTTCGCGGTGGAGATTCGAGCTGCTCCCCCACAATGGACGTAAAGCGAGCGTGCACCATGGCTGCAATAACGCGGCTGCGACGTCCAGCGATGCTATCGGCGTTGTAACGATCGGTCGTCGAATGTCGTTCGATCCGGGATGAGGTGCTTTCGGGATAAACCAGCTCGAAGCTCGCGCACCCGCCCACGCGGCCACCACGTGCGTGGGCAAGCCTGCATTTTCAATACAGAAGATACGGCGATGTTGGTGAATTCAATTACCCAGACCTTAAACGCTGCATTCAGCAATTTTTCTGACTGGCACGCGAGATTACGTTTCCGTAAATAAATCTTTAAACGCCCGTCAGCCTAACAGACGGACGGACCGAGATGCCCATCAGTAGACATCTACATACATACCTACACGAGGATCCGAAGAGATCCATCTCAAGCCTGTTAACCCACCAACGGGGGCAACTCGCTGAAAATCTCGATTCCGATTGGATGTTAATTAACCTCGTTAAAAGCCGCGGCTCGACCGCGATTTCCCACACGCGATTCTCGATCACGCACGCGGAACGGGGGAATCGCATCTCGGCGCCCGGCGCGGCCCTCTAATTCCGCGACAACGCGACGCTGTGCATAATAAACGCGACACGCATAACGTTTTATCGATCCCCCCACCCCCACCCCACCTATCCCGTGCACGGGTTAATGTCTGTATCCGCATACTATCGGCGGTAACGCGCGCGTCGAGCCGTGTAACCGCCTTTCGTGGCCCTCTCCTCTATTCAACAGAAGCCAGAAAGCCCCGCTGCGCTTTCGTGGCGACCGGTCGCGAAACCCGTGTTCCCGCCTACGTCCCCGAGGATCAACGTCCTCCGTGGACGTTTCGTAACATCGCTGACGGTCGAGGGTGTACTTGTACCATCGCCGCGCGATGCTTCGTTGACAGAGACGCGCCGCAGACCAAACGCCGTTCCGCGACTCACGAGTTTCATTCCGAAACTCGAGAATAGAGGGTGAGACGGGGGAACGATCGAGGGAGCTCGATGTGAACCAGAGACGATATTACTTCACAGACTGTATGGCGGGTCGAGGGAATCGATATCGACCGATAGGCATTGCACTTAACCCGTCCACGCTTGTAAATTGAAAGCAATGTTACTGAGAAGGAGGGCGATGGTAAATTGAAGCCTCTGATAACGACAATCGCGCCATTTTACGCTTTCAAAGCTACTTTCCCGTCTTCCTTTTTCTCTCTTCTTTTTATTGATACGATGCACTGGGAGTCTATGAACGCGATGAAGCGATCGAGGACGTAGTGCGCCTCGATTATCGCTTTCTAGTTCATTTTGCGACGAAGCTCGATGCTTCTTGGAAGAGGTTGTGAATAATCGATCTCTAACACCCTTAGAATGAGAATACAGCCTACTTACTTAATGTGTCTCTTGATACATTCATTTTGCTACTTCAATATCGAGGAGGTGCCGAAGAAGGTGAAGGTATATACAAGTTTGTTCTCGTTAAAACAGCATGGACCGCCAAACAGACATTCCACGCAGAACTGAGGAAAGTTGCCCCGGTTTCCTCGCCAACCCCTCAGACTTCATCCATAACTGATTGTTGCGCGGTTCCCGTAAATAAACAATAGCGAGCAAGAAGCCGCTTTTCCTGCGTGGCAAGAAATATTCCCGACGAGATAGCGGCTGCCATCGATCGTTGCATTTTATGCGCGGCTCGATTTGAATGGTTGATCAAGGCATTAAGTTATGCGAGAATAACAATTACTCGCGGGCACGCTTCGTTGTTCTCCGGGCACCACTCGCGGCCGCCATAAGCTTGTGCATTTGAAACGAAGCGTACAACGCGTCGACAGCGCTGTTTCGCTTCGAAATACAACGCGAGCTGCATATTTCGATACGTCGCAGAGAGAAAATCTACGGACCGATCGCGAATATTCTGTGCCGCGAATCTTCGCGGAAGGTAAACTCAGCTACAGCATGTTTTTCCACCAGAGAAGTAACGTTAGGAGCAATCAAGCGACAGAATTTCGTCGATCGGTTATTGAGAGTCACTGGTTACACAGATGCATGCTCAGGTTCCGCACCAACGGGCTTATTTGTATTCATCGTCAAATACTCACGGGTCGCGTTACGTTTGATCCAGCGAATGGAAAGGGATTTGCAGTGGCTTACCTGTAACAGAGAAAAATTGTGGTCATTGTATGTCGATGGAATGAGCAAGCTCGGCGCGGGATCAAGGACCTTTTCAAAGGACCCATATAAACCACATAAACCTAACAGAGCACTCATCGATTCCGGAGACAAATTCCCTACGCAGAATCCCAACAGACATCGATAAATCGCGCGTAAAAAAAACTGCCCACAGGACCCATCCGGGCGCGCCAAATCGCGTCTCGCGAACATCGCTTCAATTTTTTTCAAAGACAAGAAGAATCGCGCCAGCGAGACCTCTCCATTCGTCTTCGTCGGCCAATTTTCGCGGCCCTACGGAATCCGTCTTTTTTCAGCCAGCGCGAGTTACCCGGTGGCGAGAGCAACAGCGACGAACGACGCAGCGAATGACCGTTGCAGGTGGACAGCGAGTCGCGCGAACCGATCGATTCTGTCCCATTCCGTGTCTGAGAGCGGGGAAGGGAGACGTTCCACGCGCCTCCTCGGAAACGAGCCACGGACAGGGGCATTGTTTTCGACAGAGTCGTCGGGCCAAGTTGCCCAGGAACTTGGTGCTTCTGGCTTTGATTCGTGGCGACACGCAGCGCGGGGGACTTGGACCGTAAGGTGTCCCTTCCTGTCCAGACAGATCGATGTCAGGGAATGAAGAAAGTCGTCAGTCGAAGCGATAAACGCGCTCCAACGTTTACCCGCTCCACTTCCTCCCGACTCACTCTTTCGCGCGATGCCCATTCCCCTCGGCTGAACCCTCACGTCCCGCGCTCTCCCACTGCATCCACGAGTCTGTCCGTCTTTCCCGCCACGAGAATGGCGAACGTGCCGAATAAACACAGCGAGAGATCGCGGACCGGTTTGACCGGACGCGACACTGCATTGAATGGGCCATTCACTAACTTTGACGTTTCCTCCCACACAAGTTTCCAGACGTTTTACGAGCTCGCTGCCCGCGATCGTCCCCCGAGTCTATAACCGACGACGTCTGTTTCGTCCAGTTTCGGAGGCCTCGACGGAAAGGACCGTGGGGCGTCGACATTTTGTGGATATTTAGAGTATTTCTCTAGTGTTTGTGGTTAGCTACCACGAGAATGGGACGAGAAATTTTCGAAAGGCTTTTGGATACTCTTTTGAAAATTGTGTATTGCGTTACACGTGAAATAGGTTTGGAAATTGTGAAATGATAAGTTGGATTTTGGTTACGTACGCCATGGGCTGTTCGTGTGATGCGTGTTGGGTGGCAGGGTAAACGTCTTCGAGACAATTTTCGGTCACCGCGATGCAAGCTTTGGAGGAATTCACACTTAGAAAGTACACTGTTAAACGTTTATTATGGATGTTGAAGGAATCACGATTAGACGTAGGGAAAATGAAGATAAAACGAGCACCGCAAGCCAAGTCACCGTCGAACGTTCGGCAGCGCGCACAAGCCGACTGACGGATCGAGAATCGAAAGCACCGGCGAATCGATAGCGCTGACGTCAGCGCCGCGCATCGCGGTATATGGCGCGCGAAATTCAAAACGTCGAATATGGTTTTAAGCTTTTATGATGATTGATTGTGTACGTGGTGTAGTAATAATTCTAGAGTTAAGTTTTTTCGTAGCTACTATTAATAAAGTAGCTTTAGGCGTAGTGTTGCGTGCGGCGTGAGTTAGTATAATTAATAAATTAACAGGTAAATATTGCACATGGTATTCTCCTACACTACATCGATATTATCAATCAATTATTGTGACTCCTTTAATTTGTAAAAGGTGAAATTAAATAGAAAATTCAATACAAATGGTCACACACATATGTAAACTCAATGAGACTTTCTCCACGAAACGGAACTGAACGGGGCAACGTTTTTCCAGACGAAACACCTACAAAATTAACCTACATGCACGCGGGAGAGAGCAAGTAACTTCCGCGTCGTTCTTTTTTCGCAGAACTCTATCGAAATCGTTGCTTTATTCCTATCCTATCAATGTAAGACGCAATTATGCATCGGCCCAACACGCGCGCGATCGCATGCCGCGAGCGCCAAACGAGTTTGATAGACAATTATGGATATCGCGCTCATTATTCAGAATCACCGCGGCGCGATACCGTATCGGCCTTTTTTCACGCTTTCGCCGCGTAAATCTCGTGTATCAGTTAGCGGGCGCGTACGAAAGTGGATATTGACGGGTTGGCCGCCAATTAATCCGACACCGTTGCTAGTCGGGGACCCCTATTCAGCCAGCGAACCCCACCGTGAAATACTCTCGTCTGCTCTGGCCCAACCCCCTGGAAAATGCAACCAGAGAGCCGCGTTGCTACGTGGCCTCGGCGCGTTGACACAGCAAACTCGAGAAAACAACTTGTCTAAGCAGCCAATGCAACTTTCGCCCGAGGTGTCTTTTCACAGCCGGAAAGAGAGATGAAAGGAGCTTCTGGTTGAAGAGCCGCGTGAACAGACGCGTGCGCCTCGGGAAGAGGACCGATAGCAACAATGGGGGCCGAAAGGGGCGGCGTTGAACAACGGACTTTGAAAGTTCAAATAAATTTCAGGGAGTGGCGGATCGTCGTATCGCGCACACCTTTCAGGGGGAGGATTCGCGTATCTGACTCCCCAGTTGGCCAGTAAAGCAGAAACTGAAAGGAAGAAAAGGATCGCTGGGGGCGAGCTACAGGGGGATGGAGAAAAAGATAGGCTGGCCCGCTGGAAAATACACGACCTGGTCGAGGTTGCATGCGTCAAGTGCATACTTCAAGTCGCCCCAGCTGGCTTGGCAACGTCTATCCAGCCGCCTCCCTCGTTCTAGGGTGGAGAAGGCCGGTTTAATGGTCGGATATACGGCCAGGCGCCGGGCGTGCCTCGTTTCATCGAGGTCGAGGCAATTTCGTCGGGGAAATTAAGGAAATTTTCAGCCGTGGCGAGGGTGGTATATATTTTCGGTCAGCCGCCAACGATTAAATCTCTCTTGGAAGAGTTACGGTGGTCTCGAGACATTTATTCTTGCAGCTGATTAAAGATATCGACGCGTCGACGTGTTTAGACGCTTAAGGATCAATCGGACGTACAATATTAGACAAAAGTATATGAAATTTGAAATACTTGAACATCTACGTCTTACGCATAGTAAATCCAGATGTAAGGAACTCGAACGACAGTTGTAGTCTTATTTTTAATCCTAGGAAGGTATTCTTCACTTTACAAATGCTTTCACAGGCATTATTTGTTCAACTTTTCGCAGTGAAAATGCCTTGAATTTACAATTTTCTCAAGTTATAATTTATTTCATTAAAACGGTGTAGTGAAAACAATTGAAACTCGACAGTTATTTTCATCTACCCATATACTAAATGTAAAAAAAATTGAAAACATTGGTACCATTTCTTCAACATTTCTTCGGCTGTTTTATCTATCAAGATCGTATCTTTCCATAAGATTACGTGTAAAATCAGTGAAAATAAAATCGTTATAACTCAGCAACCGTTTAGTGAATTCGTTTAAAAATTTTGGAGCACATCAGGAAGATTAGATAGAACAATCTCACAAATTTTCATAAACTTGGTACCATTTTGAAAATAGGTCCAATACACCCTTAATACCGGTTAATCGCATATAATCTGTGCGGCCGTGATTCGATTAGATAGGTAGTCTATACATCAACTATAAAATTATTTACAGATGAATTGATCCGAGTCTCAAAATCTAATAGACCGACACTTTTTTCTTTTCTCTTCATCTTTTTATAACACATACATTACTTGAGATTCGAGATACAAGTTACCTACTCCTAAAACCTAATTGAATCCGAATGGCAAGAGGCAAAAGAGGCAAACGCAACGTCCTTCAAGGCGGACGAATAGCGGTTCTTCTTGAAATTTTGATCTCGTTCAGACGATTGATTGCTCTTCGTGGTGACCGAGCGGCCAGAGACGCTACGCCGCGGGACAGGGAACGCGGGCAAGCTTTATTGGCCCCGCACACCGGTTTACAAGTGCATTATGTTTTCATTGCACACTGGCTTGAATTTCAAATACCATTTACCCGAACCGTGCATCTTTATTGCATGACAGTTCCCGTGGCCCGTAAACTTGTCCCGCGGGGGCGAAGTTATTGCGCCGGATACCCGATACGTCGAAACGGCATTATGTCATCGCGAGCATCGTGATTTTTCGTCAAATAACACCACAAACCTGCCATTTACGGGGTGTCGTCGAATCCTGATGGCACGATCAGTTAAGCATTTGACGAGACAAGGAATCGGGACGATGGAGTGCATGAATTGCGCGAGGTTATCGATGGTTCTTGAATAAAGCATCATACGTTGACACTGTGACAAGAAGAATAATATCCACGCTTGCCGCGGACAAGATACGAAGGACGCTGCGATCTTGAACAATATCAATCTTGATTATTCCTCGTACCACCAGCAGGAAAGCTGTTCTTGTCGACCCTAATATTTTCCAAGCACGCGATTCCCTGCGGCTTCGTAACGCAGATCAATCTAAACGCCTAATCTCTTAATAAGCACTGACCATCGCGACGCCTTAATTATCAGTTTGGTATAGCCCCTCGACGATACCATCAGCAAAATGCAAAGTTCACAGTACTGTTCCCCGTTTCGTGCCCCCCGCCCGAATTAGCCTAATTACGTGAAACGATATTCCCCAGCCTCCGCTCCAAACACATGCCGATTAACCGGCGGAAGCAGCGCCGTCTAAAAATCAAACGGCGCCGACGAAATCCTTTTCGTGGCTCGCAACAGGAAAACAAATACGCGGCGCAAAGTGCAGTCGCGAGCGAGGGAGAAAAATAGAGTTCGAAGCGGGAATGGAGGCAAATAGAAGCGAGCAAGTTGGAAGCGATGCGGGTGGAAGCTGTCAGAGATCGATAGGAATAAATCGCCCGGCGAAACGATTATATGGACGAGCGACGCGAGCTTTTCGTCGCTTCGTGACGGGCCCTCGGACTGGTTTTCACAGTGGCGACGCACCGACGTCCACGCCGAGACCAGGGCACCTGTGCACGCGTGCACCGAGAGCCGAGATAGTTTCCAACGGGCGACACGGAGAGTAATTAATGCGGGAATTAACCTCCGGGGTTAATGATAAGCATTAACGACTAATCACCGGCCGCGGCCGAGAGTCGCTCGTCCGATACCATTCCGAGGGACTCGTCGGGTTCATTAGTGTTTGGTCGGCTTTACCGGGAGGCCCGACAGACCTGTCCTCTATTTGTCTTACCTACCGATGTGTCCCGCTGACTTTATCTCCCCCCGCAACGGGGAAAAGCGTAATTCACTGAACGTAGTCCCCGCTGCACGATATTTACCAGGGGCGATGGCCTTGTTAGATTCAAGGGAAGGTCGAGTTCTTTCCTACGAAGGCGTTTGAGAAGTGTGTTTTCTAAGTAGGTGATGAATTTTCTGAAGAAACATAGGTTTGAAGTTCAGTGACAGCGATCGTGTTAATAATTATACCACTAGAGTTTAGAAGAGATCCCATCGCTAGGTCTCGAGGTAGCCAACAGATTTAATTGCTGAACTCTTCAAAGAAGCACCGCCCTTTACCGTTCTTTATCATCGGCCATCGATCCTCCCTGTCCCCGCGGTGTACCGCTTCATTTCACGCCGCGGACTAGCAATTTTTTATCCCGTCGGTGCAGGGAAAAAGTGTACAGTGTGTAGAGCGAAGCTAAAGGGAGAAAAGAGCGGTAAGATGGCGAACGATTAGACCGGTACAGCGACGCTGCGTTCGGCCGTGTCTCATATAAATCTCGGCCGCCGCTGGGAAATTTATGGTACGCCCTTCCGACCAGCTAAGTAATACATTTTCTCCGTGGCTCGTAGATACGACGCTCGATTAACAAACCCCCCTCGCGACCACGCCCACGCCACCGAGTTACGATATTTAACAACGACGGAATACTATTCATTTACGCCCACCCGTCCCATTTATGAATGAACCGTTTAAGATCGAACGAGTAGGACGCGGGGTCAATGGGTACATATACCGGTCCCGGTAGCCCCCTATACGTTCACGCTATCTCTGCCTCCGTTGAAATATTGCTCATTCTGATACGACCCGCGAATACATTACGATACGGCCCGGGCGTCGGGCTGCATCAGAAAATACGAAGACAACGTATCGAAAACGGCTCTAATGATTGTTTCAGCGCCGCGCGGCACGAGAGACTGATCTGTCATATCTTCGAGCCCTGTCTACTTAACGCAATACGAACAACACGGCTCTGGGTCAGTCGTGTAACACGGTTGACACGGGGGAACGGAATGTGTCGTTGAATGACGGCTGTACTCATTATGAAACGCGCTCGATCGAATGTTCCACCGATCTCGGGAATCGCGCTGGAAGAGCTTGGGAAACATTAGCAGCGAACTTTGACCTTTTGTTTGATGGAATTCGTGAGATGGCGTGAGGTGGTAGATCATCGCGAAGAGAATAGTCACCGAGGACACGTTTACCTAATTTGAAGCTTAACTCCGTTCAGAAGTTCACGCTTTTGATTCACGGCATCGTTTCTCATTACCCTGCCTAGCATCGCTCTCGAATCGCACACGTGGAACGCTCTAGAACGCTACAGACCGTTGAAGAATAGCGAAGGGATCGCCGAAACTCGAAATCATGGCTTCTCGAAGCGCCAGGGATGCAGCAGCGGGTCTATTATATCCGGTTCGTTGGGAAAAAAGAATGTTCGATAGGAACGGTATCTCAGTTTCCGCATCGTTTGACGTTTGCTCGGGAGATATAGAGGCGGAGCTGGAAGGACAAAAGTCCCACATCCCAGATGGCAGCCTGGAAGATAGGTGGGACCAGCAGCGGCAGCGATACCGCACAAGTAAAGAGTCTTCTGCGCGGGACGGCCCGTTTCGGTATAAATTAAAAGTTCCTCTTACGCTGGCTTCAAGATCGTTAATCCATCGTACCACTATCCAACGCATAACTTCCATAGTTTATCTCTGCTGGCAGCCCGTGGACTCCAAGTTATCGAAACTTCCGCTCTATATTTCCGGTAACGCCTTTTCTACACTACCCCGCAGCATTTCTGCATCTCTCATCGCTTACCGATTGTTATACTCATTCACGTACAGAACGAACGGTTGCTAAGTTACTTGAAGTTGCCAAGTAGAAAACTCTTTAGCAATATTATCACTCGATATCCAGTACTTATCGCGATTAAGCACCACGAGCAGTTGCTTGCCACTCCCTCGCACAACCTCTTAATGCAACTGATTTAGTTTGGCTTCGTGATCCGCGTCAGAATTCTACACAATCGTGAAGATTTATCATCGTACTCCTATCGCGCTCCAAACGAGGGAAATATACACTTGTAGTTAATCGGCGGAAGATGGAAGACCGATCACTGTCTATCCGCGAATTAACCACCTACCGGAGAAATCGTTGATATTATCTCAGTGAAAGCGCGAGGAATGGGATCCTTCACGGATGCTTGAGCGCTATTTAATCAAGCCCCCGCGAATGCGTATTGCACGCAATCGATCGCGGTTAAAAGGGTTTAACCAGGCCGGGTCGAGCCAGATTTTCGTCACGAACGATCTCCACGGCCCGTCGCATTTAACGTTTCCTTTGTCCTGGACACTTGAAAGAGACGGGGTATTAATTTTTACGAAAGTGGTTCCTCCAGACGCGAACGAACAGGAAAGGCTATTTGCCTTCCAGGTTTCTCGCGAGTCCGCCCTCCAGGCTGTGTCCAAAAAAAGCCGCCCCCTGAAGGGGGCGCTGTGAAAGATCTCCGTGGAAATAAGGAGAGGCGGCGCCGCGTCGTCCACCGCGGCTAAAGAGCGAAAAGGAGATGAAATTGGCGTCAAAGCGAGGGAAGAGAGGCCAAAGAGAGAGAATGGCGTACACGTAGAGACATGGACGAGCGAAAAAGGGCAACCCTCGGCTAATTAGCAATTCTTTAGGCAAGCGAAGCGAGAGTGAAAGAAAGAGAGCAGCCTGGTCCTTTTCAGGCAGGTGAAGCACATCACGTTTGCTTACGATACACACCCAGATGTAATTCATTTCTCATTCACCCTCTACGTAGCCAGATAAAAGGGTCACCTGCTCTTTGCGCCTGAACGCGGCGCTGCGAGATTGCACAACGTCTGTGTCGGACTGAATATCATTATAATAATTCCATCCTTCGAAACTGCCATTTCTTCTTCCGCTCTAGAATAGAAACTTCAATTCTCGACCAAAAACCATTACAGCTAATATCGACGACTCGACAAAGGAAGGATAGTTTGGAATAGGCTGGAGCGTTGAATTCTTGAAAGCTGAAGAGAGCAGCCGGAGAAAGAGCGACAACAATGCCGAGGGGGAGTGACGTGTGGCGGAAAGGGCGCGGGATAATAGAGATAGCACGGTCGATAGGGTAATCCGTATCAATCATGGCTGACCCAACGCGAACAACTTGATTCGCCCAGTCGATAGGATGCTTCTTCCCGATGGCTGTTTGCAAAGGATCCAAACCACGGCGTCAAATTCTAAGCCTCTCGCATTATCGGGCCCGCGCGAGAGCCGAGTTCGACGTATCGTGAAAAGCTTTATTCAAGCGTGGCTTTTTGAGATAAAGCTACTCTCCCGCGGCCCGCTGCACATAATAAGGAGCCGAGACTGCCTTGAAAGGGACCCACACAGCCGCGGGCCACAATGACGAACAATGTGAAACGGGAACACGGGTTTCGAGAACCGATGCGTTACCGTGTAACTGGGCGTCATTGTGCCCCGTGTATTTTTACATACAAAAGACGATAAAAACCGAGTTGTCGATTCTACGATCTTAAGATCCGCGAACCCTACGCGAGCAAACAAACCTCCTCGCCACCGATGTGTCAACGTCGGCGGGCCTGAAAGCACTTCTTGCCAACTTTCCGTCGGGGATTCGTAAGTGCGATCGCTGTGTTTCGTGATGATCCCCATGGCGGCCTTTCTACCGATCAAAATTGAGCAACTTTTATCGATAGAAAAGTGGTCTGAGCTTTGTTTACTATAGTTCATTGTCGTCCCGAGGCTATGCTTGTGAAAAGAGGAGTTGCACGCAGAGTTGTACATACAAGTTCGTTAGTTGGTCGATGACACTTTAATAGCTCGCACGTTCGCGTGCACGTACGGATATTCCGCGCCGCACAGATCTATACAGCGCTGGGTGTTTCGGATTATCGATACTTCAGGTAACAGATTTCCGAATAATTGGAAATTCGGACAAGCGGTGCTCCGATAATTGAGGCCGTGCTGTAGATGGAAAGCTTTTCCACGGAACGCAGAGCTACGGAATATTCATGGGAAAAAGAACAAAGGGATTATTCCCCTCGTATTTTCATTTTCTCGCGCGTGTTTCGCGAAACAGTGAAACCCCATGAATACGTGCTGCAGGTGGGCAGAATGTGGGTGAGCGCAAAATATCAACAAATTTTATCATGGTCTCTTGTTTCCAGAAACCGCGGATGAAACGTGAAGACTTTTACGCGCGGCCTTTTTTTTTTACACAGGAGCTGCCGATTTTTACACCGTACACGTTGGTTCTCTGCACGGAGCACGCAGGTAACGTAAAAGGATTATATCCACAGCCCTCGGTTGCGAACGTAAGTATCTTCGAACCGCCGATTTTCGCTAGGAATGTGGACTGCAGTTCGTGATTAAGCGCGTTAGTCGCAGATGCCTGCGTTAATTCATGCGTATCGCGAGCAATGGCAGCATTTCACGCTCATTTGCCTCCTTTGAGCATCACGCGAGCCAAACGAAATCTGCCAGTAAATTTTATTTGCCAGTCGATCGTTAATCCGTGGGATTGGAATACCTGACACAACACGCTGGTGGATCTGTACAAGTGTGTGTTTCCCACACCTTATATCCCGTACACTTGAAGTATCATGGCGTCCGATCGTAGCTTGCTACTCTTAATCGGATGATCTTTCAGGGCTCTGCTCGCGTTACAAGCTGCACGCAAGGTACACACCAGGTCTTTTCGCCTTTGAAACCTGGTAAGATGAACCTGCCATTGGTTACCTGGCCGTTCGAGAGCTACATGTGGAAAAATTGGACGCTCCTCTATCGAGGGACTGGGTCGCGTTACGACTAAGCAAAGACTCGGGTACTTGTTGGTAATTCACCACATTTAGACAGTGGGAATTCTGATCACTTGGTTCTGTAGTTGGCTTGAGAAGAGATCCTCAATTTAAGGATAATTTTCAGGCGTTACCATCGCTGAGAAAGTGAACCTTAACAGGTCTTTTCAACGGAGATTTCCAGGCAGCGTTTAATTTTCGTGGGAGCTCTCGGAGGCCCGGGCGCACCTCGTGGCCGGCTCCAATAAGAAATTTCTCAATTACAGGAAGTTAGGAGACGTATCTGGGACGATCGGAACCGCAAGAAAGCGGCCTCGGCGAGGACGGTTTAAGCGGTTAATGAAACGAAACGAAGGTATCGCAATTTAATGGAAATCGACGAAACGAAGACGCTTTTGTATTAAAACCTATGAATAATTCAGGGCCGCCGGAACACGGATGGTGTCCTTTGCATCTCAACTCGTTCCCCGGCGTTCTACACGCGGCGAAATGAAGAACGCTGCCTCGACGCGAGATTGCTTCTTCAATAAAGCGCAATTTCTTCCGCGCTCCTCCCCCCCCTCCTCCCCCGATGCTCGAGTGTAATCGGTAATGATTGATAATACGAACCGGAGGTGTCTATCTGCCGGGAGCTGCTTAATTCGTCTAGAGCCTGCCCGTTGCATGTTCGATCAATAAAAATCGCCGAAGCGACCGGCCAGCGAGAAATTACGAAAGCGGGTAACACGGTACAATTATCCGGGACCCGTGTACCGAAAGTCAGACACATCGATAACGAGTCCCTGCTACCGCGCCGGCGATATATCATGCGTGTAATTATAAGTGCAACCATGTTGTACCACGCGGGGAACCAGTTTTTTCAATGTACACTTTGCATTTGAAATTGTGCGCGCAGCGATTCGGACCCCCTTCTCTCCCTCGGGAAATTAGGCTCCACCAGTTGTCATCGAGTTACTTCTAATCGCGAAATTGATATTTCCCGGAGATAAGGCTACGTGTAAACAGATAATAAATCAATGTGTACGTGAAAAGTAGACACAGGGGTGGCAAAAGTCCGACGTTTGTATTTCTAAAACAGCGGGGGAACAGTGATTCTAAAGGGTAGAATTTGCAGGAGAGACAGTGGCGCACCCAGAGGGGGCCAAGGGACCTTGGCACCCCCCAAAGAAGGGGCTTTGTAAAAAGAAAACTAAATTTTATTCTTTAAAATAAATTTACATAATCACCTAATGAATTTTACTGAATTTGCATTAAAAATATTTGTATCCCTTCAACTGCGCCGCTGACGAGAGAAGACTCGTTCGCGAGCTCCCCTTCCTTCGTTACCCCAAAAATCGCTTACAATACGAAAAAATGAGGCCGCACAATCAGTTCCTCCCCGAAACCTATCCGAAAAAGGGCATCGATCAGTCTTAACCGCCACGTAGCCGCGATAAATCATTCCGCACGCAGTACACGATGGCCAGTACGTTATCCAGAGCGAATCTTGCAGCGTTACGTTTATCGATCGGTCGATCAAACGGACGGGAGAAAAATGTTTCGCGGCAGACAAATTGTAGCTACGTAGAAACGGACGAGCGACCACGTAGGGGCTAGTGAACCACTTTATAAGAGGTTACGTAAACGTGCCTCCATTTTCCACGGTTAGCTGGAAGACGCGTGTACGCCGAGGAGATGGAGAAACACGATGGAAAGGGCGTTCGCGGGAATGGGGTAGCGAGAGGGGGGAAAACGGGGACGCGAAACGGTCAGGATGGGATGCAAAAGGGTCAGGGGTTCCTCGACTGAATTACGCGCCACTTAAAGCCAGCCAGGTACACGAGATCTGCATACCACGGCGACGCCGCGCCGCGACGTACGCCAACTGCAAGGGAACCTTCAAGGGGCTCCCGATAGGTCCTATCAGAAACTTATGCTCACGGACACGTGAACAGGAACACGCGCTTTTAGTCGTCGCACTTACGTTATCGAACGGACGGTAAGTTTATCTTTTTCCAATCCCTTTGCTGCACACTCGCTTTCGCGCTCTACTCGAGTGACGAAGCGAAAGAGGCCCATGGTCATCGTCATTTGTTATCAGCCGTTTTTTGTTTTTGTGGCGCACGTGGGTTCGTTGTTTTCAGGGTCTACTAACGGAATGTTTCATCGTTTTACGCTAGACGGCTGTAATTTCGCTGTAAAATTGTTTAATCTATGGAACGAGGATACCTAGTTATGTGGAGTGAAACATAGTTGTCTGTTGAAAATGTTCGTCGGGGGAGGCTAAGGCAGTGTTAGAAGTGCGTTGTATAAATGCATAGTGGACGTGTGTAGCGGGGTTGAAATAAGCTCGTGATAAACAGAAATTAAAGCACTATGTTGAATGGAATCGGAGTGAGCTGTAAAATGTAAACGGTCGTTTAAAAGTGTGGCAAGTCCGGTCACGGAAATCGAGATAACCAGGCAACTTCATCGTACATCACTCCGAGCCATTTATCAGCGCGATTTACATAAACTGATGGCGGTTCGCAACCGGAGGATTTTAATTAAAACGATGATGCCCTTAATTTTCGCCGGGGCTAAGTGCATATCCAGCATTGCGCCCGTGCGCTTGCATAACCACGCGCTCTCCGCGTTATACAGCGGCCTGTAGACGGTCAATATTTTTGTGCAATATATTGCACAATATTTATGCTGGATACTCCACACGATCAATAGTATTGTGCAATATATGGCACAATATATTGACCGTCTAGGGGCTTCTTACGGTCAATATTATTGTGCAATATTCAATATTGGACAATAAATAGGTATCAAAACCGTTTCGATTCACACAATATATTATACAATCTTCCAATATGATCCACAGACGGTTAATAATGTTGTGCAATATGAATATTGAACAATATATTGAGCGTCTAGGGGCCGATTTTCTTCTTCATTCACACAATATATTGTACAACCTTTCAATATTATTGTGCAACCTTCCAATATTGACCGTCTACAGGCCGCTTACCTTCGTTAAACATCGAGACGCCAACAACTATCGGCAACGAGGTTGCTACAAAATCGTCAGAGTTGCTGAGTCCCTTGATGAATGTAAAGGAGAAAGTAGGACGATGCGTTGCCAGAAGAATGGAGAAGAATCGTTTCGCGTTCTACTTCATAAATCTAGCTTTTGCCTTCTTCCCTCTAAATCCTGCAGGGGTACGAAATATATTAACCCCAAACCGCCGACAGTTCACCCGCCTTCCTTTTCGAGAAGCATAACAGCTCGTGTACCCTTTTCAGAACTTTAAATATCACAGATCGTCAGTCAAATTTGATCTCAACAAAGTCTTATTCACTCAGATTCAGTCAGAGATATCGAAACTCGCCCCTACTGAAGTGTCAAGGGTGGCAGAACGGCAGAAATACGTTCCAAGGATTCGCCAACGAATCCGACGCAATTAAATAGGCGCTAATTCCTGGAACGACGAGCTTGGAGCTCGCTGCGAAATTTTCTGGCACGTTTCAAGCATTCAACCGGGTCGACGGCGAATTAACAGCGAGCCCGAGGAAAGGAATGGCGGAAGAGCCGAGCAACGGCTGCGTCGTCGTTGCCTCATCGCAACGACGGACGGCTAATCCGAGGCGTTGGCAACTACGTTAATTTAGGGTCATTGACAATCAAGTTGAGTACACTGTTGGTAGCAGGTGAGACTCGAACGAGGCGAGTGGCGCGAGGAAATGCATGCGCCTGGTCTAACGCGAATCGTGACGCGTTAACGTCTCGTTTACTGCTTCCTGGTCACTAAGGAATTCCAATTAAGACGATTCCCAGCGCGGGAAAATGGACGCCAATAACCAGGACGACGATGCTGAACAGCAGCGGTCAATTCGATTGGAGCAAGACTTCTTTGCCCAGCGTTCAATAAACAGATTCTTCACTGAACCTGTCCGGCTGCCCAACATTCCTACAATACGGCTCCTGAATGGGATTCGCGATAGAATATCTCGATTCCGCTCGTCGTCAGAGGAGAGTCGAGCAGCGTCGAGTCGAAAAGGTCGCGCGACACGTGACAGCTCTAGTCGCGCGTCGATACAGCAGCTTCCGTAAGAGGTTACACGCGTTAAACGTCCGGCCGAATGAAGTGGCAACACAGAAGCGGTAGGCGGTAAGCGGGTTAGTGTCAAAACGTCTCTCACGATCGTAAAGATGGGAAACGAGCGATGGATAATTTGCGAGCAATCGGTTTCCTTAAGCGAATGGATCCGCCAGGGACGGTCCGTGGCAGCTACACCATGAAATTAAAGGATGAGACGAGATTAAGCTGGATAATTAGAAGCGACGGGTGAGTCGTGAATAAACAAGCCCTGTAACGTTCTCTGCTTTTATATTACTCTGATTATTTAGCAGCACAAAATTGAATAAACGAAATGTGTCGTTAAAACCACCGTTCTTGAATGTCCCTCAAAACACCACAAACAGAGCAGCCAACACTTGGGGACAGAGTTTCATTGAACGCGCGATTCAACGAATGATATCAAGTAGGGGGAGGGGAGGAAGACAATCGATCGTCCCGATCATGAGCAATTGAAATTAATTCAATACAGAATGGAGGCCCTATCATTCTAAGGAGGAAAAAGGGGGACTGTCAGAAGAAAAAGCGGTGGAAATATCATTTTTCGTAAATCTCGCGGGGAAAGAGACCCAGTGGGTTCCTCGGCGGAGAGACGCGAGTGCTCGTCTGTAAAATAAAGAATTTCAGCGCGTTGGCGGCGTTCTCTCGCCGGGATCGTGTATTCCACGGTGGATAGAATCTCGCCGCGAGGCTGTCGTCGGCGGGCGTAAAAAAGGAAGAGGAAAAACATGAGAAACGAGTGGAGCAACCGTGGTAAACAGTCGGCAAAATAGTTGCTCGCCACTCGGTTGACCGCAGAGAGTGCACGGCGAACGTTATTTTCCCTGGCTGCGTTTCTCGCTTCGATATGAACGGCGACCTCTCGCTGGGATACGCATCTAAGTAGTCGCTGATTTTTTTCGCGCGGATGAATAAGGAATAGCGCGAGGACGTTGCTGATGATCGTTGGAAACAAGGCTGTTAGGTTGAAAATTATGAGAACCGCGCGTGTTACGCGATGTTTGTGGTGAACCGTTGCCATTTTCGTACGATTTGCACACTGCAGATTTCATTCGCGACAGAATTGCAACAACAGCTCTCTCTCTCTCTCTCTCTCTCTCTCTCTCTCTCTCTCTCCAAGGAAAAGAGAAGCGAACACCCATCCGGTGCTTTTGCTTTTTCCTCTCAGTGCGCCGCTCTGTCTGTTTCGATTCGAGGCTGCCAGGTTGCTAGTGGCGCGCAGTTTTCATTACACGCTCAGCTTACCCGAGAATTAACCCCCGCGTCTTCGTACCTACTTGCCGCGGTGAAACGATTTACTCCGCCTCTGCCCTTTCGGGGCTCGGTCGGCCCTGTGCAAGGGGCATGGGTACCCTTAATTACCAAAGTCTCCGAGTGCGCCGAACTAAACTGCAAATTGCAATTACGCTTTGACACGTGTGCCGTGACAGCGCGCTGCGCCCGTGCGACTCGGCCCCCGCCATCAGCGATCCCACGTTACGCACACGCCCGCCCCGTGTGTCCCGCGAGCATTCATTACACGGCTGGTTTGCCAGCGCAAACAGGACATTGTGCGATGATGACGGTAGTCTGGACCTCTTTAGCCGAGGAGAGCAGCCACCCTTTCGCAGCCATCTCCGAAGCGCCGGCCTCCCCCGGGACGAGACAGGGAAACATTACCCATCCCCCGGGCGCCGCGAAACGACGGGGTAGGGTGTGTTGATCTTCTGGCTAAGTATCCCTCGACGGAGCAGTTCGTCATTACCGTCTCGACGACGTTACGTAAAGTCGATAAGCCGCCCACCCTGTTCTCGGCCTAGCGTTCGAAGGGGAAACACCGGTGACCCCCCCCCCGCCGCCCCGCGGGATCGGATCATCCGGATCTTTCGCGAACAACGAGAACGGAAACAACCGGGCGGAGGGGTCTCGGTGAATGCCTACGGAGGGGGGAGCGGTAGGGGTTGAAAACGGAGGAGTTTGCCCGCCGAAATGCCTGCCGAGTTTCGTTCTCGAGTCTCTGCACGTAGGAATAGTTCGGCAGCGGGAGCAGAAGGTGGGATATTCTGATTGAAATTAGAAGACGTAACCGTATCGGAGTCGACTGTCATGGCCGTCGATCGAATGTGGTGACTCCAGCTACTGGCACGTTGGAGATAGCCTTGATGAGGTTGGGAGTCGTGGAGACGGATAGCAAAATGATACCCTCGAGTCAAAGCGCTGAAAGCAGACACTTTAGACCAATGATCTGTGTGCCTCCGGGCAAAGGATGTTAGGTGCACTCGTACGTTTATTATTTCCGGAAAAACACGGTTACTTGCAGGATAGCTTCTAGAGGTTCCCTACAATGAACAAATGATCGGCGACACAGTGGGAGCGCCGACGGCACGATAACTGGATGCACCGAGCTCCGTGGACGAAATTGGATAGAAGTTCCGCGGCGTTTCCATCGAAACTTCCGCGATAGATACATCAGGGGCAGATTGTTTAAGGGCGCCGCCTCCCGAGCCAGTGTACCGAGCCGCCCTTCTTCAGGCCCGCGTTTTCCATAAAACACCGCAAAGCGGTAGCAAGTTTCGAGAGAAAGGAGAACGTACGCGACCCCGGAGACAAGAATCCAATCCGGGCTGTTCGAGCGGCTCGAACAAATCACCGAGAGACCCGCGAACAGGCGATGCGGAGGACGGGGGCGAAACAGAGAAAACCTGGGGGATGAGAAGCGAAGACCGTAGCGAGATAAAAGTAAAATCGGAGAAGCACGGTCGAGGAAGAAGCGACGCGCACACGGCGTAAATTCATTCATGGAAAAGAAGCGGCGGGCTCTAGGCGAGGGAAGCTCGAGGGGGAGAGGAGGAGGAGGAGGAGAGAGAGAGAGAGAGAGAGAGAGAGAGAGAGAGAGAGAAAGAGAGCCTGTGCGCGTTTCAACGTCCGCCCACGCTTTTCTCGTGCCATTCACGAGAAGCAACGCGCGTGAATGAAAACGCGCCTGCGTGGGTCTGACCCGCGGCGTGTGCGTGAGGCTTTCGAACGAGGATACGCTCGCGGCAATCGACGCTCGCTTTCGGTTTCGAATCCGCGAAAGGAATCGCGGAATGTCGCCGTCTGACGAGTGTCCATCGCATTTTCCCTAAAAACAGCAGTCTTTCTTTTGGATTGTCGAAAATTGATGGGTGATCGCTCGTTTCTGATGGAAATGGGTCGTTGAAATATTTTACCAACACTTTGTCCACTCTAGGTGCTTTTCGAAAGTAGTATTCCGTAGATCAGAAACTATTAGAATCAAAGGAAGATCATGATTTTCTCGGTTTAATAGAAACCAATTATTTCCCATCGTCTGGAAGCAACCGTCAACTCGAACTAAACGTCGTCGCCGGGCCCAGTAACGTTATTCAGGTTACTCGACGTTATCGCGGATGAAGAGCAGTAGGATACAGAGGCATTGTGCCAGTCCCGTTTTCGCGGAATACATAGCCAGGCCGAAGAAACGGGTTCCGAGAGGCGAACAGCACCGGGGCGGGCAAAGAAAAGGTGCGAGGGAGCGGGACGGAAGGACAGCCTCTGACAGGCTATGAGCGGGTATTTGCATATCCGCTGTCAACCCGTTGGACTGGCGAGCAATAAGCGGCAAGGTCATTCACACCGGCGGCGTGCCGTTTGTTCCATGAGTTCCGACCCTTTTTCCCCTCTTTCGTGGCGTTCCCGCCCTTTAATCCGTCAGCTGTCAAACAAGCGCGCACGAGCCCTCCAAGACTCTTGCCACCCTTCTTGCACGATACCATAACAGCGCTATTTCTTCAAACGCTGTACAGAATGCCTGTACATCCACTAATGTATTTATTGCCTCTACTCTGGTCCCTAACTATCAATCACAAAACACTAGCATTCCCGTGGAATTGCGCCCACGCTGTATCCCCTGCTAAACAATGCGATATCGGCGATGGCTTTTATCGAGGCGGACGATTTACGTCGGCGAAGACAGTTCGCGCGGCTACGCGGCGCGGTAAATCGCGCGCCAAGTGGAAAAGGAATCGGCCTGTCGGCCGGAAATTAGTCGGCGCTCTTCCCGAGGCAGAAGCAGCGAAATAGGTGCGGGAGACACGGCCAGATACGGCCAGCCAGACGCAATAAGAAGAAAGAAGCGGGGACGGAAGAGCGTAGGAGAGAGGAAGACGGCCAGCGGATGAAGTTCTCGGCGCCGTTAAATGAACTTGGAGACCCGCCGTATTTTTTCTCATCCCCGTTTTTCTCTTTGCCCGCCGGTGCAACCCCGAGGTCGGCAGGGATTCATTGTCGGCGCTGGTCACGGATGAAGCAGAGGGGAGCGGAGGAGCGGACGGGCGAAAACCGACGAGCAAAGCCGACACTTTGCGCGCTTTATTTACTGCGAGCGCCGGATCTTGGACGCTCGCAAATCGGCTGGCGTGTTCGCGCCGAGCTTTATTGTGCCCTCGTAAAAACATTCCTTCGACTGATGGGTTATTTCGTCCCTGTTCCTTCCCTCCGCTCCTTCGTTCGATTACGGACACCCCGGCTGACGGAATTAACTTATAAAAGGTCCGGGTTCTCTCGAAGGGCCATTAATAAACGTTCGAACGAAGAAGGAGCCGTGAATAGCAATGAATTACAATACTGATGACACGTCGCTGCCATATAGCCACTTGCCGGCTGTACAAGAAGGAAAGTTAATCCTCAATTCCTTGCAATCCACCACCTTTAACTCCGCCATCTTAAATCTGAACAATTACACTGTATAGATCATAAACGTCAGCGCATAAGTCAGACCCTATAGAAGCTTTCCACTCACTTATGGCTACGTGTCTCTGGCCCAAGACATTATGCCACGCCAGGCGGCCAAGTGGAAATCAATCTTGGAGTCCTCGCGCCGATTATGTCCTCCTGTTTCGCCGGGTATAAATTCGATTCCGCTTTGCGACACGCTATTATCGCCGTCGCGCATAAAGGACGGAATATTGGAAGCGTTTCGTTCTACTTCACAGCCACGCCGCCCGACTCTTGACACCGTTACATTCCCGCGAGCGACCAGCCGATCATATCGTGCGTGTTATTAGCCAGTGTGAATATATTTTACACCACGCTCCAACGATTCCATTCTGTTCGCCGAGGGGTTTTAAAGTTCAGCGCGCGAGCACGCTGAATATCGTTTCGACGGCTGGCAAGGGGGCGAGGAGTGGCCCCGAGTGTCGCTCTCCTTTGCATACGCTTTCGGTCTCGCGCAAGGGCGACTCCGTGCAACGCGCCACGGATTTTTCCGCGGACGGGTGTCAATTCGTATTAATACAGGATCCGCCGAGGGAGCAGAGATTGGCCAGGGCTTGGGTAATCGCGTAGGTTTTACGAGAAGTTTATGGGCCACGACGAGAGCGCGGCGATCGACTTTAGAAAGGGAGATCCGAGAATCGAGATATTCGCGAATGAATGATTTTCGCAGGCAGGTGATTTACCGATACCCCGTGAAACTGGAAACAGGGCTCGGTGAACCGAGTTTATGGCAGAGTTCCAGGATTGAGAAACCCGCGGGCGAACTATTTCTTCAGTCAGATAAGTCACCGAAATCTGGCGAAACCGAAGAAACCAGGGCGAATCTCTCCACCCCCTATTCCGAATATGAAACTTAATGTATAGCAGCCTGAGAAAGCATTTTCCTCTACTCTGTGAACGCCAATTTCACCGACCAATCGTTGGGTCAATTCGAGAATTATAATTACAGTAGTCCGCACGAAACATTGCGCGACTCTTTCCTCGTGGTCATGAATCCTTGAAATCGGCGAGCCGAATCTCACGCACTTCCCTCGTCAATTCAACGCGTCACGTATTTAATTCATTTCTGCAAAGCGCCTTGTTCGCGTTCCCGTCAACACGATTTAACGACTCCCGTGCTTACTCATGTTTTATCAAAAACTATCGCCAAGGTATACTACGGTACACTATTGCAGTAACTCCAAGGCTTCTCACTGGTATTCCAACGGTATCAGCCGACATCTACCATCGCGCTGATTATTAACGCAACTGCTAGCCAATAACTTTGAGAAGTCTCCCTGATTCCATCGCGAGCAAATTGTCCCAGGATCAGCGAGATCGCCGACGATAATATACGATTCCCAGCGAAGCACTTAACAAGGCCCAATTACACGGCGCGCGTCTCGCTGACACATTGCAGCCGGCAACTTTAGATTTTCCAGCGCACCTACACGGATGATTAAGGGCTGTAAAACAGAGAGACGAGTCGCGGCAAGGCGGTCTGACCATTAATAAGGAACGATGCGTCTGGGCCGCCGTCGCGCGGATAGACGAAGAAGGATCCGGCCGGTGAGGCGGGGCAGCGGAAGATGGAACACACCGCTGCCGGCCAGGACGAAGCGGTTATTATTTGGGTCGACACCGAGAGAAACGTGCCGCGGGTATATCCATTACCCCCGTTGAGGAAGTTTATTTGCGTCAACGGGGAGCATTTTTCACGGGACGACACCCCAGGCCGCGTGGCCGGGCGGGGATGGACGGCGATGCTCCTCCATTCGGTGGACAATGGTGTCACGTTGCACAGTTTTATACCCGTCGACCTGGTTTATTTTTCGTCGGTGGCATTCAATCATGGACGCGCGCGCCCACCGCCTGGACCCTCCCCCCCCCCCCCCACGCCACTCTCTATTATGTCGCGGAAAATCGACGCGCGGCAAAAGTGATCCATAACCGGCTGAAAGACGACACCGAATAGCTTTTTCGCGCCACTCGCGGCCCCGGTGACTCGCGCCCCCTCATTATGCGAGCATTCAGCGGCACGCGTGTCCAACTTTCTCGCGGCAATCGATAATAACTGGGTGACGGGGAACGGGACACGCGTACCCGACGATTACACGTACTTCTGCAGAGTTGGTAGTGAGTGCTCTTGGATTCGTTCTCCCGTGTGCGATTCGAATCGAATGGAAATGGTCCCTCCTATTTCAACATTCCTCGGTGTTCGCGTGCTTTTCTCCGACATACAGGATGAATTAATTTTTGTGATTGGATCCTATCGTTTACAGGTCAAACGACACATCACCGATCGATCTCAAATTACTAACCTCTTCGACGTCGCTCCGTCGTCCGAAACTTTTCACTGGCAAGGAGAAAAGACAATCACCCAGCGATGTTTACAAGCACTCGAGAAAAGAGCGAATCACCAAGACGATGGAAGCTGAACCCGGTGCCCCTTTTTCCGCTCGGCGGATGGGTAAACTTGGACGGGACAGGAAAAACATGCTGGTGGCGACGCTTGAGCGTAACGGGGCGCGAGGGTGAAACCGCGCTACGCGAATCGAATGGAACGAACAGTGACGTTTCTTTGCTAACAACGAGGCCCCGGCGTCGAAGCAAGGAATGGACTGGCTATCGCGCCCACCTAATTGCTCTCTAAATCTCTATCGATAAAGCGCGCGCGAATGAACAAACGGTGAGAAGTGTGAGGCCGCGTACAGACTTGAGCACGAACGCGAATGAGGCAAGCCGAGGCAGACCCGAATGCCTTCGGGTTGGACAAATTCAGATTTTTCGTTCTGTGCGCTCGGTACGAGGCAAGCCGGGGCAAACTGAGGAAACTTTTATTACATCATAGAGGATACATTTTATTTATAATAACGTAAAGTAAAGAATAAATTTTGATGTACTTTATAATATTCGTTGAAACGACTCCGATCGGAGCCGCCGCCAGCAGCGAAAGTGTTAAAAGTGGAAGGAATGTTTTAGGGGGTCAGTACAATTTTCTTCAAATTATGTGACTCCTCGTTCATGAAAAAAAAGATGTAGGTTCCTCAAAACAGATGTTTCAGTGTGCAATAAAAAACCAGCATTTATGATATTCTCTAGAAGCCAGATATTTGGGGACTTCGAGAATGCACACTATTCCCTACTTGCCTGCGCATTTGAGAAACACGAATCTGAAAGGAAATTAATGTACAGGGTGAGTCACTGAGAACATCAACCTTAAATAATTCGTTATTTATTGATGTGATGAAGAAATCCCCAAATTCATTGACCTATACAGAGTGATCTTCAACACCGAATGAGGATGAAAATATGTGAAGAGTATCATTTGCTTTCAATTGTTCTGTGCAAAGTTATGAATTTGTCTTTTTATAGACTACACCGCAGTAGTAAAGAAAATATGCGGTGCCATTTAAAATTCGTATTTCTGAAAGATTCGAGCGTGCGAAGCGAGCGAACGAATTTAATTATCGAGCTTTCGATGACGTCGCGTCGCCAAATTATCCCACTTAACCGAATAGAGGGATCGCGACCATGCACCACCGTAACGCGCGGCCCGATTACCGAGTAATTATCGAGCATGATTGGGCACGGATTCGCGGGCTCGCCCGCCGCCGTGAAACACCGCTGGGAAAAGGCCAAAGAGATGAAACGGGCCTTCCAACCGCTCCGGCCGTGGAAATTAATTAAAAAAGTTGGCGCGCGACAGAACGCGCTGCCTGTGTGCGCGGTCAATCGATAGATCTGTCGAGGGTGTGCGCGGTTCGACGTAACACGGACCCGGGCCGTTTCAATTAAATCTTCTTTCGCTTGTACCGGCCCAGCGTTCCAGCGCTCGTCAGGTACCAGTGTATTCTCGCGGCGGCCGTTTCGCGAAAACGTGCCCGCTTTCACGGGCCAACGAGCATCGAGCCGATCCACGCTTTTCATCGGTGTCTTCTGTGAAGGCTCGTAATCGAGTTTCGACCGTTCGATGGACCGCCGGGGCTTTTCGAGCGGACGAATAAAAGTCCCGTCGTGAAAGGGTGACAGCGGAAGTAAGTGCACGTGGATACCGGCTCGGTTTTGTCGATCGAGGGTCGACTTTCAACTCTGAGATCATACTTATTTCCACGATTCCTCATTATTATTAATAGCTGCGGTTACTTAAGACAAATTACCTAAATAATTGTTGAAGCGAGGCGAAGCACCTCTTGCTTTCATTCATCGCGCAAGTCTCAGCTCCCGCGATTTAGGCAGGGAGTGGCGCGCTTCTTCTTTCGGTGCTCCCTCTGAATTCCCATCGCTCTAGGAATCCCGACGTTAACGAATTCGCCCGCTCTCGGGGAGCCCTGACGAAGCAGCGGCCCTGACGAGTGAAATTGGGCGATTCAGAGGCGCGAAACAACGTTAATTACGTCGACCCTCGAGAAAACGTAATCAGCGTTCACATCGTCACGCGGCCTTGTCAGCATAATGGCAGCGCGCTGGCAGGTGGCAAAACAAACGAACCATCCGCGACCGTGTGCAGAGTTGTTCGCGAGCGTGTGTGTGTCCGGGGTTAAATTGGCGGCATAATCGGGCCATAATCGGATAAGCAATTAGAACGATTCGCTTGATACGCTCGTTATACGGGAAAATAAGAGGCCGTGGAGGCGTCGTGAAACTATCGAAGCGGAGAGGATTGGTAGGGGGTGAAGTGCCGTAGGAACTCGAGCGCGAGCGAGGAAACGCCACCCCACCCCCCTAGATTTTCCCCCATTTCCATTTATTCCTGTTTGTCCTTTTCGTTCTCTTCTAGTAGCCTTAATTAAGTCAGTATGCGAGGCAGATTTACTTACGAGTAAATTCGAGCATCGACCTTGGAGGGGCAATGTTTACCGAAGCTTATCCACCCAGGGGAGAAATATAGGGTGTGAAAAGTGTACGGAGGCGTTATGGAAACTAAAATTCTGGTATAAGTATGTCGTGCATCTTTGGGAGAGATAAATACATGGGGAAGAGCAATGATGGGATTAAAATCCACATGAAAACCCTGGTTAATATGTGAATCGAATCGAAGGCCAATTGTTACGGAGATGATTAAAAGTAGCTCCAGCGTAAGTGAAGCACTCCGTCATGATTACCATCCCCAAATACAGAACACCTTTGACAAACTGCTCTCGTACGCCCATTAAATCGCGCACAATGCCCGCATTAGCATCCCAAGAGCTACCGGGCGACAGGTGAAATCGACTTCGCGCCCTTGCCAGTAATCGGGTCGATAAAGCAACACGATAATAAGGGCGGGTCGTACACAACGATAGCATCTTGGCGTAGGAACACCGCGTGGAACGAGCTTTTCGCGCCGTCGTCGGTGGAAGAGCGGTGTAGTTTCAAAAAGTAATGCAGCCTGGAATGGCCCTCTTAGCGGCGCAGTTACGGGGTGATACATAAACCCGGCAACAAGAGCCGTGTTCCTCGCGATGGTAGCGTTATCGCGTTCCAAGCGGCTTTGAGGAACCACGGGACGATAACTCGCCGATGTTATCGTGACTCCGCGAACGTAATGGTTCCTGGACGGTCTACGGTCAATCGCGATCCACTAAAGCACGAACGAACATTTTCGTCCCGCCGACAAAGGGGGCGAGAGAGCCTCGAGGAAATTTCACCTTCGCTGCCCCTCGATGCACTGAACTGTTGGATGACCAATCTTCCGCTGGTCATCTCCAACCACTAACGATTCTGCCAAATCACTTTCCATCTTCAACTCTAAATTGACAACGATTGATTTTCTTTTTATCTAATGATTGGGAGCTGAGTGGCTGAGGTCAGTGTACTTGTTAGAACGTGGATTTAGTAAAATATTCTTGAAGTAGTCAGACTTCTACATACATTTTTTAACGAATCTGGACGCTGAGGAAATCTCCCGTAACAGCGTACGGGGATTCCTGTTTCCGGTTCCTTAAACATTTAGGGGCAAGTAGGATTCCACTACCTAAGGTTCCTCGCAAGCGGGAGCTCGTTGCGGAAATTTCACATAATACCGTATCGCGAGCGAGTAGGTAAGCGGATAAATATGAACGAGGTAGCAGGCGGCGGCGGACGATGCAACCGCGATAATTATTTTCTAACAATCGACCTAGGGAGCCTAACCGAATCATTGTGAAACGGATTAAATATTTGCGGTAAAATATTCACGATCATTATCGAGCGTTGCGTCAGATTTTTATAGTGACGCGTGAATAGATCTACGTATTTGCAATTTCTCAGGCGAATTAATCGCCGGCGGGGAAGCTGATTACATCGCGTTAATAATATAAACCAGCAGGATGAAAAATAGACGAGCTATTCGTGCACACGCTCCAATGAGCGTGAAAATCGATGTTGGCGAGCTGGATACACTAAATTTCGCAATACATACCAAAAGTCCGCCGTAGGCACTATCGTTCACTGAATAAACTGATTAGCGTTTAGGGGATAGAACGATGAAAAATGCAGCGCGAATCGTCAGCGATGGATGCGCGCGGGATTTCGCGCGTTCCGGGAGACAAACGGACGAAAGGAATGAACGAACGATTGTGTCGAACGCCGCGGGACAATCGAGCATAAGCAAATAGGTGCAATTACGCGGCGGGGGCGGAGAATTGAAATTAGCGAGGGGCGTTTCGATGCACACACGTCAATACGCCGCGACGGTGGATAATTAGATCAAGTTTGGCTATTTATTAGTGCTACTCGTGCTATGGCCACGTCAATTACCCTCCCACTATATGCATGCTAATCCCCTTTATGTAAATACGACGAATGCGTAATGACGTTTTGGAAACGTAACCCGGTTGCCCACTGATCGCCGAGAGTGCGAATCTTTAATGGCATCTGACGATAAGCAGATTTCCACCGTCAATCATAACGCTGCCACGAGATATTCCGTGAAATATATAAGCGTCGTTATAAAACTTTTGAAACTTCGCAAAGTGGGATTTGCTGTACTCCTACGCTACCATTACTGTCTCCTCAACGGGGCTGGTAACGCCTCGTGATGTTTGACTTGGATTTCCCAGGGGTTCGTTCCATCTACGTCACTGATGATCAAAATATTACATCGTGATTCAGAAAGTCAGCTAGATGCGAGATGAAAGTTCCACGGTTTGCGACCTTTGTTTCCTTTCTGACGTTTCGACAGAGATACTCCATTAGTTTACAAGGCTCGCATTAAGATGCCTCAAAAAGTTCCTAGAAGCTGTACCATGTAATCCTTCATTTTCGCTTTCAGAAAACAGTGTAACGTGTCAATATCCATTCATAGTGCTATCACATTCATAGAGCTATATTCTCGCAGGGGATATTAAGTCGAAGCTTCCACGCATAACAGGGCTATTGATTCTTCGTCTACACCCTATCACTACCAGCTAATATGCAAAGAAGATTAAGATCCTGGCCTGAACATGCTCACCGTCGTACGTACTCGATACGAAGTCGCGTCTCTCGATTGCAGCGCACTCGTTCTCGGATGCAGTATCTTGCTGTCGCGTGATGCCGCTTCAAGGGCCCGCGACAGGGTTATTTCACCCCCCCCCCCCCCTCCCCCAAAGTGGCTCTGACAAGCAGGAGATAAGCTCGTCCGCGGGAAAGGACATTTTCTCATCAACTCGAAAACGAATCGCCCGGACGGCCACGTGTCTCTTCCTGTGCCGCATCCTGTGGAATCGCATCCAGGCGGAAGCCGAATGCGGGCTGCACACGTACGCCGAGGCAATTTCGCGGCGAAACAAAAGAATCGCGAGCATGTCACGGTAATAAAGCCGAGCCCTCCCAATTCTCTCGTGCGCACACCTACACCGACGTTCCGTCATGATAACCAAAGAATTTCGACGAATTTGGAGAAGACAGAGCTCGCGCCGATCACGATTCTTTTCTAATTCTTTCGCGCATACATTTGAAAGCAACGAGATGTGAGATATCGTGCGATTTCGTGAACGTTCATCTTCTAACGGAGATGCTCCTGCCATTCGTTGGAGTTTTATTTACTTCAACGTGAACTACGGTACACCCTGTACCGCGTGAACGCACAACGCAGCGAAGTTGAGATTGCAACGTAATTTCATTGGAAAAAAAAAAAAGAAACGGTGTTACTCATTTTCTTCGGGCTGCTCCTTTGTGTCGCCCCTCATTATTTCCCGCTAGACTTTCGCCCGGGATGAAAAAAACTGGGACACGGTCGAACAAGAGTGAAAGCGATTAAAATTCGACCCGAGACGAAGCGGTCCACGTTGCGTCAACGGCGTGCCGAACGGATACAAAATTGCCTCGTTATTTTTTTCGTCGGTGAAAAAAAAGGAACGGGTCGACCGCCGAGGCATAGCGGGCCGGTCGAGATCACTGGTATACACAATCGGTTTCGAGTGCAAGGGCCCGAGGAATCGATCGATTTCTGCGCACAAGAACCGCAGATGAAAAGGTGGACGAGAAAGTAGACTGCTTTTTGCGGCATGCCAGCCCGTAATGCGCCTCCTCCTCGGAGGGGGTTAATAATCTTGGGAAGCGATTACGGTGATTAAACCCGAGTCGGTGTGCGATCTCGCCTGAAATGTGCTCACAAAGGAACCAGTCGGCGATTGTGAGAAAAAAAATCGACTTACGAATATATTACCAGATTTCTCTGCATTAATTCGTTAATGGATCGAACAGAGTGGCGAAACTACTCGGGAGGACACCTGGGTGGCGTTATTCCGATACCCAAACACTGTTCTCGGCAAATGTTTCTGACGCCACTTGTTACTCAGTGTATGGGGTCACGTGTTATGACAATTCTTCATTAATCGATCCTCAAACCGATTTACTTTTTCAGACTCGAAGACAAAGATCGTAAATTAAACGATTATTAAAGAGACTTGGGCTTACCCGCGAATCTGCTTAGGCATAATCCACAGTATGCTTACCTGTAACAAAAAAAAAATAAACTTTGATTACTGCTGTTAAAAATATTATTAATTTACTGATAGTGTAATGAAAGCTTGACGCGATCCCGAAAACTGAGCTACACCTAGACATCTAGTCGAACAAAGAAATGTACCCCACCCTGGATAAATCATCAAATCGATAGACTTTTAGTAAGGTTCGTTACCGTTGGCTTCTAATCGTCGCTAACGAGCCACCATTCTGTGGCGAATCCAATATCTAACCTATCGAAAGTGGCAAAAAGCCTGAAAGCACAATGTTCGCGGCCAGGGAGGGGGAATCGCATATCTGGTTGATCGGTTTTGGCGCAGACCACTGACCGTCGGCGTTCACAAAGTGATGAGGATATCCATTACTTGCCCATAAGCCAGTGGGCCGGGGTCAGAGGTGTCAATTAAACCGAAATGGTACGCTAATGAACAAAAGCTCCGGGTAATCCGGTGCGCAAGGACCTATTATTAGCGTGTCACGTAAGTGGTTTTCTTTTGGCTGGCATCCGGCCCAGGGGAGATAATAATTGGCCACGGGACGAGAGACCACCGATGGGAATACTTCGACACCTAGGCTCCTGGCCAACTTAAGTGGAGATTATTCTCAGGATTTTCCACGGGATCCGCGCGATTCTATGGTCATACTCCCGATTAGCAAAGCGCCGCTCGCTTCATTACAAGGTAACGTTTAGTCCGGGCAGATAGACGATACCCTTTCAGAACTCTGTACATTCATTGATGTACGTTCAAATTGCATATTAATTCGGAGGGAAATGGGAAGAATGAACTTGCACCTAATAGTAGCCACTCCTCAAAGTGGGTTTAAAATAAGATCAGCATAATTCCGAAGCAAGTTTGCCTACAAGCTTCTCTTACAGCGCGGAACCTGCCTTCACCGAGAATTTCAATGAAGTTACCGTGTCCAAAGCCAAGAAACTTTTTCCGCCAGCTCATGCCATATTGCATCGTACCTACTACTTAGTTTTTCAGTTATTTTAGATTCGATAGAATTCCATACTTCTAAAATCTTTTGTTTTAGTACGTATTTCGAAGTTATGTCATACTTTTTTAATCCCCTGCCGATTTCCGCCCATAAATATTCGACGCGATTAATTTCCAGACTTTATAGGGCTGTATGTAACCCATGCGGTGTATTATACAATAACCATTCTTGCACAATTTGGCCGTATGCTTGCGGTCATTGTCTTGCTGGAAATAAAAATTATCCAATAACCCCCATTTGGTTGCATTTTCTTCTAAATTTTTTTTTAAAATGTTTAAAAATGTATGTTCATCGAAAATGTCATCCATAAAAACGAGATTTCCAGTGCCGTTTGCAACCATACACCCCCACAACATCACGGAACCACCGCAGTACTTTACAGTAGGACGTACATTTTAAGTATCCATTTCTGAGTGTGGTTTTCTCCAGACATAACGCCCTCCATCCGAACTAAGTATATTAAAAATGTATTAAAAATGTATTAAAAATATATTTGGTTCGGATGAAGGTCGTTATGTCTGGAGAAACCCCCACTCAGAAATGGATACTAAACATGTACGTCCTACTGCAAAGTTTCAAGACAATGGATAGTTGGAAGTGGGTTAAATTTGAATTGCCAGATTTCAACCATACATACAAACAAACAAACAAACAAACCGAGGATCGAAGCTGAATGAAATCGTTTAAAAATCGTTTAAAAAGAGTCGCGATTGTTTTTGAGATTGTTCTTGTATTTTGAATTGGAGTTACTAAGTAGCATTATGATTGCCAAGCCTGTAGGACGGAGCTAGTACGTGGAACGACAGGCGTCGCATTTTTCCGGCGCAAAAACGAGCAGCTGACTTTTCCGATACAATCAGTTTAGAGCTTGAAAAATGTAACGGGAAGGCTTCGCTCGGGGGTGCTTTGCACAACAGAGAATATGAATGACGACGAGGTAAAGATGAATCTAAAACAGAAACGACGGAAAAGAGACTTGATCTTTAAAGAGAAGAATATCGTAACGACAGATTTTCAAGACCTTTGTACCACAGAATCATTCACAAAGCACTCTCTATCTGCTCAGAATATTCCCCGAGCACGGTCTATGGAGATCAATAAGCACGCGACCCGCTCTCTATACTCTCGATAGTCTTCGCGAGCGGGAAATCAAGACGTCAAGAGTACGAATTATAAATGGAGCCTTCGTATTTGTTTCTCCTAATCTGTTCGAGCAAGAAGCTAAAGGTATCGGTTCAACGTCGGTGTACCTGCGGAGTCTCCTTCCCAGGGGCGAATCGGCGTGGCAGTTGCATCCCGCAGCCTGCATACCGTTAAAAGCTGGGATCGCGTGACAAACCGAGGTTTGCGCTCGGGGTAGAAGGGCGATCCCGTCGACATTTATTACCGACTGCCTACCCACGATCCCAATAATTACATATTCGGCCTGCTTTTCTCTGGCCCGCTGCAATGCCACTTACCATTGACCCCTGAACCCGTACGGGCGAGTACCGTTCTTTCATTACCAAACACAGCCGCTTCGATATCGAATCTCTTACCTCCGACGATCCCCGCCACCCGGTTTCGGCCGGTGATCCGCGCGGCGACATGAAAAATGGAAATTGAACAGAAACTGGAAACGCACGCGCATTCGGAGTAACGGTATTCGGTAGGGTCGGTATGGTAGCAGCGTATTAAACGTAATGCCCGAACACGCCGCGCTCCTCGAGGCATTTCATTTGCCATTAGCCTGTTTCACGCGATTGCGTGGAAAAATTCCAGCGGCACGCGTTGCTGTCGATTCAATTTCGAAAGGTGTCGATGTCACTCCACTCTGTTGGCTCCTTGGTTGCGGTAAAGGATCGTTTTTCTCTGATGAAAGATTCTATCGACGATTTCATGTAGCTCGATGAATGGGGCATGCTTGGAATGACAGATTCAATTTCGAATCTCTGATCAGTGGTTGAATAAGCCTCTTACTCTTTTCTTAAGGGAGGCAGGAAAATCATAGGTTTATTTAGCAATTTTTCTCTTTTAAATAATGAACTCAATAGAGAATCTGATTAATGACATTTATTACACATCTCTTGAAGATTAAAAAGTCGGCTTAATCTCTGGAGTTAATTTCATTCGACAGCTATAAAAGTCAGCCTCTCTGTACTTACAAGCGTACTTGAACACTTGCCAGTGTTCCCCTGGATCTGCCACGTCAGGCGACAACCTACTTAGTAACTAAATTCGGCCTCCGCCAATTAGCCTAACGAAGTTTAGCCCCGGATTCGCCTCCGATCGGGCCCGTTTATTTTTAATTAATGAAATCGTCACGATTAAGGACGGGGCGCCCTAGACGTTGCTCAAGACACACCGCCGACGGTTAATTACGTCCATCGCGTATCATCGTGGACGTGCCTACGCCAAAATGGTTAATTAGTCAGTGTGACTGAACGACTCGACCCTCCCCCTTCGCGGGCAAGCCAGTTTTATTCATTACCGAGCATTTATATTAACTATCGATCGGGCGGAGGTGAGCGCGGCTGGCTGGAGAGTCGACGAAAATTTCGTACCGTTCGCCATTCATCGCGGCGTACGACGGTCATTTATGACTTCTCCATGGGGAAGGTTCATACATAAATGTGCATATAAATAACCATGATTGGCCATTACGAGAAATTAAGTGGGTTCCTTTAAATGTCGACGGGAATTAAGAGCGAGCGATTTTTCAGCGTAAAGCCGCGTTACGTCGCTCGCGGGTAACGCGAACGAGCGTTTATATCGGAAAGTATGATTTATCGGTACGGAATATCGAAACGATGGTACCTCTTTTTTCCCCCCCACTGCCTTCCTACTTGTTAACTACGGGGCCGACGATGGCTTATTCTTTCTGTGTAAATCAGAGTTACGATTCCCGTGACCGCTACGATCGTGAAAAGTAATTGCTCCTTGGATCACGGTAGCTAGAAAGTTTTTAAATTACAGATAGAGACTGCTCTCCCTTTACACTGTCGTATTCAAAACACACTTTCAGCTCCGAACTCTCTATTCTCCCTCAACTCTCGTTCCGAAGTTCGCCTTTATCACGCGCTGACTGCCCTTAACGACACATGTGCACAGTGCCACTCAGCCACTCTCACCTAAGCACGCACTCATTAGCCCTAATTTCTTTCGAATTTTCAACGGCACTTTTGCATGGAGAAACTGGAATGTAGCATTTTTCGTAGCAGTATCATTGCCGTGCTCGTTAAACGAAATTTCAGTCACTTTATTTTGCACGTTTTAATGGACAGTGACATCGGGTCGTGTTGCGTTGTAACGCTTGGGCAAAACGAATTCCGACGGCCCTTCTAAAAGTCGCGGCGCGATGTAGCTGCGTTTGAAATGTTATTCGCGTTATGCGTTCGAATAACTTCAAATAAACACCGGGGAGTCGAGATGCGCGATAGAAATACGAAAACGGGCGAAAAAATCGCGCAAATACTTTGCAGAGTAAACAGAAAAAGTCAAACAACCGATGGAGGAATAAATTCGGGAATTTATTTGCCAGTGTCGGTGTGACAGTTAGCAATATCGAACTGCAAATATTGCTGGTCGATAGTATTGAAGATCTAACTTTTTATTAACTCTGAGTGTTTACAACAACAATTATCGTTTCGTATAATAACTAGGAGTTTTCAGGAAACATCTATTGGATTGGGGCCTATGAAATTTCCGACCGCGGACAGCGTAAAAGTGCCATTGTTTATGATGGGGATACGATAACAATTGCTAACGCTGGCTTACGACTCGCGAAATGTCACGGGAATAAAAAAATAAAAAAATAAATATAGTTAAAAAGCAAAAAAAATTTTCATTTAAACTTCTCTACGCGAAACTACGATCTCATATGCACCAGTGACGCGACTCAGGATTTAATATTGGAAGGAGCAGAATTGAACGCATAAAAATATTTTGAATCTAAATTGAATAAAACTCATTACGTGATTATGAAATTTATTTAACGAATAAAATCCAGTTTTTTTTCTTTTTACAAAGGTGTTGAATGACTTCAGTCGTGGTTACACTAATCTCCATTTTCTGCATGCCAAAACGAACAAGTCTCTTACCGTATTGCGATATGAAACTCCGATCTCGAGAAACGAGGAACTCGAGTTAAGGACTTCGGCGTGCAGCGCGTGTTGCTCCGTAGAACCAGTGCTAAATGCTAAATGAAGAGGGGCGGAGATAGGACCGCCGAAAGTGTGGCTCGGCACCTTGTTTTCGTAGTTCGTGCCCAGCGTCCTCGCTGGGACGCGCGAAGCGTGTTTACTTTTACGACTGGACGCGTTTGACCCCCTCACCTATATTCCTATCGCCGAGTAAGCACGTGCGTCCAGTGGACGAGAAATAGCAGAGTTGGCGAAATCATCCAGGCGTTAACGTAAACAAGTTCCCAGCCTCGAGACAAGGGTGAGGGAAAACGTGGGAAAATAGAAACCCGATCCTCAGTTGGGGTCGTAAGCAGCACGCGTCTCGCTCTTCGCGCCTCCCCCTCTGCTCCGATTCATCCCATTGAAGGATAGACAGAACTTTAAAGCGAGACCGCTTATCGCTTCGATCGAGCTGCACGTTACTCACGACTCGGAGCAGCTTACCTCGTCGCTCGGAATTCGTTCGTTTTAACGCCCTTACGATGTTCAGACTTCGCTGCACATACCTATATATCTTTAACGCCGATATTAATTCGTTTAGATGCTAAACCTCCCAATCCAATGAACCCTCGAGTGTCCCCGCGGTACTCCATCGGAAGCAAGGTTTAGAATGAATCACAGTGGGCACGATAAATCGCGACTCACCGTTCGGAACGCACAATACCAAGCTCGTAAAAGTGCGCGCATAGCACGCGGTCCGTGACAGCGCGAACCCATGAATCGGTGAACAATCGTGGCTGATGGGTGGCCCGTGGAGGCGAGCCGAAGTCGTACACGTATGTCCGCGACAGAGCGTTCCCGTCAGGCAAGATGAAGTCGTTAATCTACTCGAGGGGTCAAATTAAAGGTCCCGTTGTAATAGTTGTAATGACTGGGCGAATCGAAGGCTCCGGCGGAATCGGCCGCTGCCTGTGTACGAGGGCCCGGGGGATCAGCCGGGGTCTTGTTAGCCCGCCACTGGGGTCAAAGATAAAGCAAACAGAAAAGAATCCTCGTGACAGGAGCGGCGTGTAACGACGTGAGTAAGCATAGCGCCAAACGACGTACGTGCTGGTCGACTCGGGCGAGCGACAAACTCGATGCTAGCCGCTCGCCGTGTTAGCTGTCCGTGGATCGTCGAGAAAAGTTTCACGACCCGACGGCGTTGTTCCTCGAATCTTCACCGATCCATCGTGGAATTCGGGTCGTTGCATGAAAAAACAGATCCCCCGGGTGACCGCGGCGATCAGTTTATGAATTTTTGAACGCGACCCCGTTCCCGCCCACCCTGCGGGAGGCTGCTCGTCGCGGATGCGGAAAAATCATGAATTATTCATGGGGGAGGAGCTTTATTATCGTTACAGAGGCACTGTTTCCAGAGTAACTCTATCCAACGCGGCCCGGACACGGACGCCAGACGCCCGGCTTCCTTCGAATTCAATATGGATTCTGTTCTCCGGTGACGTAGCGGTCTAAGGTTTCGCTCTTTCTCGGCTTTCCTTATTCCGTCGGGGGCTCCGCTCCGCGCAACGTCCAGAGTCCGGCTCGACGGGGAGCTGGGGGCTGGGCTCTCCCGTTGAATTCGAGCCACCGAATCGACCAACTCGCAATATCGTGGGGCGATGGCGGTGGAGAACGGGGAGTTGGATCGAGGGAATAAATCGGAGATACCGCTAGGATTCTGATATGTTTTAAATTAGATTTATCAGAGTTTTATACTCCGACGCAGCTACTGACGTAACACGTCCCCAGTCTTTGCTTCTGCCCGTTGCTTTGCGCGCTCTCCTTAGATTCCCACGCGACAATAATTAATTCCAGCCGCGGAGCAGAGGCGTGTTCCGTAAATCACAGCGCAACCAGATAGTCTATCGAAATCTGCGGCCTTATTTCACCTCCGCATCCAGGGCGTTTACTCTGCAACTTATCGCGGCCACGAATGTTGACCGGGCGGGTAATTGTTCACGGATTATCGCGCGGCCGGGAGATAACTCGAAATATTCCCGTGTACTGCAAACAGTATGTAAATAGAGGGACACGGGACGAGCGTTGGACACAGTTTCGACGCCACTAAAACGGTGAAAGTTCGCGTGACGCCGAGAACTGTTTTAATTGCTTCCGGTTTTGGGATTTCACTCAACTACGAATGGGTGGGAACGAAGGGAACCGTTTATGCCCGCGTCGCTATGAAATGGGTGTTTTCTGAACGAAAACAACGGACACGGTATCGTGGCATTAGGAACGTTCGACGTCTATTAGTTTTCGCGTGTAAAACAACAATTTGGAACTCTCTCAAAAGCAGTGTCCAAAAGTGAATGCAGTGTACGCGGGTGGATCCAGCAGGTCTAGCTATCTTCCCATATGTGTGTACATACGTCACCGGCCGAATATATCGAGCGTTTAACAAAATTACTGACTCCCATCCATCATTCAGTCGTCGGCGCACAATAGGTGCCAGCCGTAGGTGCGATACGCTTGTAACACTCGCGCGGATGCCATTCACCGCTCGAGGGCCTACAATTTTCCCCGCCATTAGGTCAGCGGAGAAAAGAAATTACAAAGCGCGGGGCGCCGGATTGTTCTATCCAGGGACGCGGCTGGCAGATGTTGGATCTGGATCTTCGGCAGCTGTTTCGCCAAATGGTAGCGTGCCTGGTGGTGAAGCATCAGCGGTCCGAGGGAAAACGAGGAGCAGCGCTAAGAGGTTTAACCATAAATTTGTAATCTTGATTCGGTCCGACCTTCTCGCTGCCCGCGCCGCGATCTCCGCTGGAAGCCGCAAACCTCGGGAGTCCTCGGCGCGTTTCCACAACTCCGAGGCGTGTATCGGCGAGTAGCCGTTCCCCTGAGGAATTTCGACCTGGCGATTTATGCCCGAGAAGACCGGGGCCTTTTGTGCCGTGCCGCTTCGGGCATTGCGCGCATAATTTCAATATCGTCTCGCGGTCAGCACGGCAAAAGCGTCGAGTCACGAGGAACGCGAGTCGAACCTGGACGATTTGCTTCTTTCTACCCTCCGGCAGGGTTTCGCGTCGATTTTTCATCCAGCTGGCTCGGCTTGAGTAACCCATCAGTCTCCTGACCTTTGCTCGCGCCTATTCAGTGTTCAGCGAATTCGACTTCACCTGACGAGTGAAACCGGCAGATTTCTTCCTAAATAATTAGTGAACTTTCCCTGTGAACAATTCTTCTTCGCCGAGTTTTCTAGAATGGTCAATTTTCATTGCTCAAATTTTAATTTAAAATGGAGGAGTGACTCCAGCGGACATAGAAAATTACGGAGCCAGCGTTCGCGAATCACTCCGATTTAGAGGAGCCTCGAACGTACGTAATGCACGAGGGATGCGTTGAGCGAAGTCACGCGAATAACTTCCGAAAGAAGTTGAACGAGCGTGTTGCACGATGAGCGAGGATTGGCGTGCTGGATCCCCCCATGCAAAAAGAAACTTCAAACGTAAAATTTCAGATTCCACGAAATCAGAATTCCTTGTTAGGGCGTGTACACGCGATGCCTGCAGGAAATGCGAATGTTCTACGATCCGTCCATTACGCGAATCGCGGGCGCATCGCTGGGAACCACCCTTTTGGCGAGGCAAGCAAATTACTTCGAGTACTTGCCAAGTTGCCACTGATTCTCCGCGAGCGACGTTTGTGTAATATTGCACCGAACGCAACGACGACTGAACGGGTTTGCCAGTCCTTTGGAAATCGATACACGCCCACTCTGGACTTGTCGAAACCGGTGTGAATAATCACGTAAATCGCACGGTGTCGTTCGTTCATCGGGAACATTTTCCATGAACACCGGAGTAGAGGATGAAATGCAAATGCAAGTTCATACGCGGCTTGAATTCGAATCGCATAACAAGTTGCAAAGTAAACCAGCGACCCCGGGCGAGAGGAACTGCTGCATCCGGCACGGTTGGCTGCAATATCGTTGCCGAAAATATTTCACCTAACCCCGCCGAGAGGAACATAAATGCCGGGAGTGAGCGTCGACGAAACAATAGCCTGTTTTTCTTGCCGGGGCCCTCGTAAAATCGAAAACGGCCGCGAGCGTTTTCGAAAGGTAAATGCATCGGGAAGTTCTGGGCCAAATTGATCGGTCAAATTACCGACTACCCGCCACTAATGCAGTTTCGATCCGTTCGTCAGCCTCGAGTTCGAGCTCGTGCAACTATCGGGCGATTTCCACACAGTATTTTCGCGTCGATTCTCTTCACCGTACGTGCACGTGTATTCAGAGGCGGACCACGTGAAGCTACTAGAAAAAACTGCTGGAAGTGACTTTGAACTGGGACACAAGCCTGTTAATCGAGTTATTCCTGGCGAATTAATGCGTTGAAAAGTGTTCGTCGTTAAGATACGAGGCGTTGATTGTAAATAGTGGGGTGCTCGAGGCTGCTTCGTTGGATTGTACCATCCACGGATTCATTTCAAACACATACCTACTCTCTAGGTGTCGCGAAAAACCTGTACGGATAAGGCTACGCTTAAGACCGAGGGAAACTGAAACTAAACGTGTCTGGATGGCCCGAGGCCACCCGCTAAATAAGTTTACGATACTGAAGGAGTAAACTAGACGACGATAAAGCGGAGGTGTAGCTGGTGTGTCGTGGAAGCAACCTGCCGCAGCTTTCCTGTACAGGCGGAGCCGGTCGAACTGAATAAAAACGTGGCTGCCGTCCTCTCTCGCTCTCTCTCTCTCTCTCTCTCTCTCTCTCTATCTCTCTCTCTCACTCTCCTCCTGTTTCTTTCTCCCGTTCTCGCTGTGGGGGTTGCTTTCCGCCGAGGCCGACCGGCAAAACCGCGTTACAAATTATCTAGCCGCGTGTACGTACGCGTACGAAAGGTCAAGCATGCGCCGCGACCGAATACTCCAGCTCCTTTTTGAACTGGCTGCGGCCGTGCACGGGGAAAGGAGAAAGCAGAGAAACGCGGCGCAATTACGAAGCGTATTGCCACGGGGACGGGATTCGCGTTTTATTTTCAGCCTTTTTCTCGCTTTTCCTTTTTTTTTTACTTCGTTTAACATTTTTCAGCGACCACGACCATTTTACCGTGTCGTTTTCAAACCTGTCGCGTATTTAACCCTTGCTCGACGGACCATGCCGCCGTTCGCGGCTGAATCGATTCTAACGCCGACTGAAATTTCACTTTAACCGTGTGTAGCGGCTGAACCTTTGGCGACGACATTTTGTTATATCGCGCCTGAAATAGGGAATAAATACTCACGTTCGGGGATCTATTATTATTATTATTATTATTAAGCGTGTTTCGACGATACTCTGAATAGGTACCGTGATGCTTTTGAAAATTCAAAGTCAACTTCAATTTCTTCATGAAGTGGATTGCTAATTAATACTTATATATTTGGGCTAATATAACGAGGGATAAAATCGGAGGTAGCTGTTAGTAAACGATCGTTTGCAGTTGCGATCCATAAATCGCTCCGATAGAGACTGGAATCGCCAGGGCTTTGCCTGGACAGCGAGTATTTCGTTATTAAATCGTAATTTTTAGTACATCACGCGGGTGAACGGAGTGGAGCGAGGGCAGCTTGGAAAAATATAATTTTCTGCTCGGCCGAGAGCTGAAAGCGCCATACGGGGAACATATTTTTATTCCCTTCCTACCCTTTCCGCCACCCTTGTGTTGCGCCGCCCACGCCGTAATTGCCATCGGACGCAATGACACGAGGTATCAACATTTTTTCCGTTTCAGCGACGTTTTAATTGAAACCCGTGACACCGGAAACTTTTGAACGGTCCGAATACCGTTTCTGATAGAACTATTTCGGTTCGGTGGGGACACTGTTACCAGGAAACAGCGTTCGCTTATCGAACACCGAGCATGGGATCAAAGAACCACTCGGGGTGACTGTTTCAAGTAAGGGGAACACTTCTCCAACTCGTCGCAAGATAAGACGAGCATCTGGTTGTCAGATGCCTTTTAATTAGTCTCGTTCCTTCCCTTCGCCAATTGGGGATCATGAAAACTCCATCGACTAATTATACCATCGAGGAGGAAAAGTGTATCAAGAGGGGGCACAGCTTTCCCTTTTTCCAATTACATCCAGCGATGGCCACCGTTTAACCTAGTTCGTGGTATTTGTTGCGCAGAATTAACGCGACCACAGAATTTCGGGCTATTAATTAATGAATTTTCCACGCGAGCGACGCGTCTTGTTGCACGGAAAAGCGAACATACTGATTCGTTTGGATCACTTGGCACGTTTCTATAATCGAATGCGGTGTACAATTTCGTCGATGCCGAGTGCCGTACCAGCGACGGTTGAGAGCCGTTCTTTGATAGTTATATTTAGCAGGCGCTGAGTAATTAAACGATTTAATTTAATTCAGAGTAGTGTATGAGAACTGAGATATTATCTTTTGCAGTATATTCATCGTGCAATAGTATTTCCCTAAAGTTCTCTTGACCATCGAATAAAGGGACCATTTCTTTAAAATTCGAACCCCAAACCAGCTGTAAGTTGCAATCCTGTCTCATAACGAACACGTCGAACAACTCGAACATACCATCTCGTTACAGCGCCTCATTAATTTGACGCAGAGAAAAACTCAGATTAAGAACCATCATTCCTCATCATTCATATCGTCTTCATAGGTAACAAACTTCAACTTTCGACACAGTGAATTCGCCGAGGAAAATCGGTCACGCGAGACCACGAAAAAGCTTGCTCCCGTCGTCATTCGTGCGAAGGGCGTCACTCTTACGGTTCGCGGATCTCCACGGTTTCTTTCGAGCCTGGTGAATCACCGCGTCGAGCGGAGGAGGATGAGCGAGAAAAGCGAAAGGCGCGAGTTCAATCGCGACACTCGGAAACTCGGTCACTCGTTACGAGAGGAAGATTTTGCGCGACGGGAGTTAACAACGTTTTATTGAATTTTACTCCATCGACCTTGCCCGCAATCTCGCATAAAAACACATCGGACACTCCAGAGCTTTCCGTATCGCGAAGACACTGATTTCCACCGCGGGCACCACTTTACATCGAACTTCCTTCGACCTGTCATTAAAACGGAAGCTCTGGCTCGCTTAAACAGCAGCCTCAGTCACCACTCGACAGAATCCAACCGCGCTAAGCGATTTTTCCTCCCATTTTTTCCCCTCCAAGCCAGATCCTTCGAGCGAGGCTCGATGTTCCGTTGAAACACAGGTCCCTGATTTAGCAAGTGTCTCGTAAAAACGCTGGATTGTGTCACTCTGCGTTGCATTTACCCCGCGGGATGAGATACATCATCAATTTTCCATCCACGGCGATGGGACACCGTCGAGGGGCGACTCTGCTCGAATGTCATCGATCGTTTGTATACGAACAGCGCCACGAGCATGGCGCAGTACGGGAAAAGGAAGCGGAGAAAATTCGAAAATCGTCGCTGAGCGATTCAATATGTGCTGGCGGTGTCGACGTGCGATCGTACGTGTGGCGGATCCGCGTTCAAGAATCGGTAAGGAGACACGTATACCTCGTCGCTCACTTCCACGTGAACCTTATTATTCCGTGGGTGTCGCGCGCGGATACCTTAAATCTGGCATGTCAAACACGCGGTTACCCCAGACGAAAGCCGCCCCCGAGGGGGACGTTGTCTTTTATTCCCCGTTCGGGGCGTCGCCAATTCACGCCACCAGATCGCCACTTGTCGCCTTTCAGAAAATGCTTATTGTGTCTGTTTATCTTGTCGAACGTTTCCCTCTATCTGTCGCATCGATACTTTCACTTGTCGTTGCACGTTGAGCACGTTCTCGTAGATATTCGAGTTTTGTCAGCGAGATAGTAATAGATCAGCAGCAATGGGGCACACAGAGGGGAGGGGAGGGGGGGGGCAAGGGGCCGTGCCAGCACCCCTTAAGAAGGTGCTTTGTAAAAAGAAAAGAAACCTGGATTTTATTCTTTAATTAAATTTTTATAATAACCTAACGAATTTTATTGAATTTGCATTAAGAATATTTTTATCCGTTCAACTCGACCCACCCCCAAGATTAAATCCTGAGTGCGTCACTGATCAGCGGAAGGAGAACAGAATACAAGAAGCCCCTTCCTAATTCTAGGAAGTTTCCCCGGAACGCAATCGACGAGGGCCGTCGCGGGATTTTCGAGCCTCTCGCCCGCGATTTATTAAATCGATCGGGTTCCACGAGGTCAAGCTCGCTAAAAAATGACCGTTTGTTTACGGGTACGCCCGTCGATAATGGCACTCGATACGGTGCTGTCCGCTGCGAAATGGTACCACGCTTGTTTGGTGGACAAACACCGTCGCGAAACGAACGCGGTCCAGGCTACGGGATCGCTTTGTTCTCCAATTTATAGATCACGTACGAACGGGACAGTCGAGTGCGTCTATGGTTATTGGCAGCCACCGACACTTCGCCGTTTTGTGCCGTTTTCAATGAACGCTATAGATCATTTCACGATACAGTGTTTTCTAAATTTACCATCGGGTTTCGAATTGATCTCGATATAATCGTCTAATTAGACGAACAATTTCACTCCAATGGCACAGTAATTCGCTACTATTAGTGTCTTCCAATAGCACATAGTTTAAATATACACGTCCGATCTCCACGCGACACAGAGAATTCGAGAAGAAACAAATACCAAATCCCTCGTGAGAGATTCAATCTCTCTCCGAGCGGTGGGATAGTTTCGAGGAACCCGATCGTGAGAGGTCTGAGTCGAAGGTCCCTGACAAAGAGAACATTTTCCCCAGGATACTGTACGCATCCGTGTGTATACTTTCGTGCATTCGTTTATCTGTGGGTATGAATAACAATGCCGATTCTTAAATATTAGATGTTTGTATTTGCACAAAACAGGTCTATATTTGTAGAAAGTCGTTTGGCGAACGCAGTGTTGATTTCTCATTTGTCCCGCGCACTCCTCCCCCAATCTCCCCATTGCCAGCGCTTCGAACAAGTGCCATTTACTTATCGAGCGTAGGGTAAAGGGCCCAAATTTCGTCCCCCTGCATTTCTCGATTCCTATGGTTGTATTTTCAGTGTCATCCGGTGGTAAATGTTGCATTAGTATACGTCAGTATTCTGATAGACTTGCACGTAACAGGTTAGGTGTTAGTGCGTTTGCGAAGGAGAAGATTTTCGAGCATGGTGAGATTTTACAGACTTCAGTACGATAGCACGTTACTCGTAGAAGTAAATATTATTTCGAATTCGAAGTTGTAGCACTTTTTCAGGCATATCTTGTAGTTTCTTATAGGTACGCAATAACTTTGATGGCAATCACTCGCGTGGTCTGTTAGAACGATCACCACATTGAAATTGCGCGAATTCGAAATTTCGTCCCCAGGAGGTGTCGTAATTTCGTTCCCGGAACTCTGAAGGAAATTGAGATCGGTTTTCTAAAAATTTGTTATTTGAAATATAAAGGGATGAAACATGAACAGTTACAGGAGTGAATTATCTTTTATCGGTTTTCAGGCAATTTTAGTAGAAATGCTTTAATGTTTTACAGTGGAATAAGGAGTCCATGCATGAAAGAAGACGTTAATTTGCCGTGATTGCTTGCACACATAAACTGTAAGATCACTTGTATCAGTAAAAAAATTAACTTCCCAATTTATTTCCTGTTTTACAAACATTTTCTTGGGGGACGAAATTAGGAACACTTTTTTCAGATCTCACATCTTGCACGTTTTCACATTTTGTTTATTATCTCGTATTGACATGACATAATTACATTTTGCGATTCGTGGATACATAGAGAAACGTTCAAAAAAAATTCATGCCAAGTGCCAGCTCATTATAACATTGTATACACCCTCTACAGGGTCAAATACAAATGGGGGACGAAATTTCGGCCCTTTACCCTATCATCGCGCGATAATAACGCGCGCACAGGCTTATCTCGTGACGCCGACCAAAAACAGTCGACAGTGTGCTGGGCAGCGTGAACAGAGCTATTGTACCAAAAGTACCAAAGCACGATAAAAAAACCGAGAGAGGGGGGCCAGTCGTTTCTGTTTGATAGCTCTAAATGGCCGTTTCGAGCGCTCGAAACAACGAGCCGCCAGTGCCTCTTATATCATCGAATGGAGTCAATCGGCGCGACCAGCGGCACGAAATTGCACTCGAATTCACGCGCATATCGCTAAGTGGCTGAACGGAAGAGCGCCGTCATCCGGTTCGCCATGACATTTAACTATTCTATTATTCCAGAAGCGTCGTTCATCACGGCCCCGCGAGCCCGTGTAAATCGCTCGCGATCGCTGAATCGAGATCAAGGCCGATTAATCACGGGACAAACGTCTCGTTAGAATAGCGCGGCTCGAAAAGGGACGGTTGCGCGGGCGGGATTCTTTAACGCCCTCGATAAACCGGTGGGCTCGGTTATCATCGGCGGCAATGAGGTAATCAACGCGTCCAATATGTGAGCCACCGTTCGAAAATAACAAACACAGCGCGCGCAGGGCAACAGAGATCTGACTGTGCGTTCGACGAATGTCAAATTAACGAGCCGATTCAGGCGTTAACCGCTTAATCAGACGCGCATTTATGCCGTGACTCTGTTTAATTACTATCGCGGGGGGGACAGGACAGCTATTACATCCGCCCGACAGGCATAAGCGCGGTGTGATTTCCACGGGAACCCTCCGCGAAATTCCCCCCATTCATTCGGCGAATCGGAATACTGTCTGGTTACTCTCGGTATCAATCCAACACGAATGTTAATGTAGTTTTCGTTTGCAAGCAATTCTGCCGGTATACGCGCACTTTGGGACTCCATAACCTGTAATCAGAGAGCATGGAAGCAAACGCTTCTCATCTAATCCTGTTCAGCCTTTTGAAATGTTTTGAAATTTCCAATCACAACCGCGCACTGCCACAATTCTCTCTCCGTGCGCTTTATACTGTCAGACCTGACACGTTCCCCTGTCGCGATCGATACCGAATAAGACAGATCGGCGAACGAACGAGGCACCGAAGCTCCCGAGTTTGCCGAATCCGCGCTGGCCAGAAACGCTGATGATCTGTGCCCAATGACCCGTAACGTTCACGGGGCTGAGAGACGAAAGAGCTGGGCCGCGACCCGCTTCCGGTAACGAGCGATATCGCGCGCGCCGCGCCGCGGATCAGACGGGCCAGCGGAACGCCAAGGATAGTAATCAGGGCAAGACGATAAATCACTAGCCGCTGATTACATATTTCAAAACGCGATCGTAAACCGGTTGATCTATGGCACCATAACTCCGCGGCCTCGCTCCCATCACGGTTTATCCACGGAATTTCGTTCGAACCGCGGCGACATTTTCGCGGCTGAGCTTCGAATTCCGTGCTGGCCGGGGTCTGATTGGAACGTTAGAAACGGGAAGCCTCTGGCATCGATCCTATCGCCGATTCGCGGGACCTTTGTATTCAAATTACCAGCCGAGTCGGCTCGCCATCGATCCACGTAAGCGGATCTCACTACGAAATTATGTTCGCCTGGGATCGTTGCGCCTTGGATCGAAGCAGGAAGTTGAGCGGTCTTCGGACAACTTCTATCTGCTTTGGCTAGATCTCGGATACTCGTATACGCCAAGGAGCACTTGAACCCCCATTGCTGGGAAAAGTATAATGGGATTCTTAGAGTTATACAGTTTCGACACGGACTTTCACCAGCAGCGTTACGTCACTGGCGTAACGAAACAAAAGGGGCACGTGTTTACACCACATATCTCATCATCATCGATCGAGCGGCAATAGAATTCCAAACAGCCAGCAGGAAACGGTTGCCAAGCGAGCGAACAATGAATACCGAAATCCTTCTAGAAGCACAAAAGAGTGGAGCGTCTGGATTCCACGTAAATGATACGTTTCCACCAGCAACCAGTCAGGGTATCAATCTTCGACTCTGCCAGGATCGAATGATCCCCCGGTTCGCGCAGCAATCCGGCCGTTGGCGACCCGCGTCGGCCCGTCTCTGCTCGGGACGATCGCGCGAAGGGCAGAAGCCGAGATGATAGAGGTGAGAGCGACCGCGATTGCCGTTCGAACGAAATTGTTTTTGCGCGCTTTTTGCGCGGATACCAATACGCTTTGCGGTTAAGTGTCGACGGGACAAGAAACGGAAGTGCTATTGGTCTGGTGCCCCTTGGGGAACGATTCGTTTCCCGTTTCTATCGCTGGCTCCGTGATAAATCGCGCCGGCGGCCAATAGCGTCGTAGCTCGTTCTTACGTTCTCTTTGCCAGGATCGTTCCTCTCCGGAGCCATGGGAGAGCCGAGGATTTCGAGCCGAACGGAGCGCGACGTGGCGAACAGAGCAGGTAGCAAACAACGCGCCATGGTCTATTTCTATTCCGAGAGAAGCAGAAGGAGTAATCGCCACGATAAATCTGAGTATATTTATGTTACGGAGACTATATGGAGATAAAACTGTAGACAGTAGTGAGTCTGCGAGGACGCGACACGAGGGATGCCTGGAAAACGACAGGAATCGAAGGTAACGCGAGGTCTGGAAGGGATCTACGTAGGACAAGCGGAGGGGTAACCACTGGTAATTCGATGGAAACGGCTATTAGTCAATCAAAGCGTGGCACGACACGTAGAGCGGTAACGCGCGGGTCGAGGGCGGACGAGGGGGCGACGGAGAGCGAGCGAGCGAGAGAGAGAGCAAAGGAGAGGAGCCAGGAAGCGCGTTAATGGTTCTCGTTCTCTTGCGAAATGCTACGAGCATTCAGCTGCCTCCGACGGCCGCCCGTCGATGGCGCCTCACCTGCATATCAATGCACCTTCCCTGCTTCCTCTCTCATTTGCATACTCGACCTCTCGGTCGGGCCAAGGCGCAGCCCGACACCTTTCGCGCCGATAGCCGTCGTACCTCTCGTTGGATACATCCGAGAGGGTACTCTCGAGAGGATTTCCCAGTCGACGACGACGACGGCGTAACCGATCTCCGCCGTCCCCCGGCTCGATAGCCGACGCGAACGAAGGAAAGAGGCTAGCTCCGGCTAAGATTGAATTTAAATGCCCGTTGAAAGAGAGGTAGCGAGGGAGGAGAAAGGTCGTATGTACACAGGTTAGCCCGGAATACACAAATACCGAACCGCTCACCGGGATCTCCCCTTTTACACTTACGATCTTCCTCCCTCTCATTCTGCTCGCCCTGTACCCCGACGCTCAACCGGCGACGACGGAAATCCGGGAAACAGTCGCTACGGAACGGCCACGCCCATTCGTCGTCGCCTCGAATTGGCCACGATGACTGGGGAAAATTAATTAGATGGAATTTCAGCGAGGAAACGGTGTTTCCTCTCGCCTGGTCCTCCGACAGGGACGAGCGCGTAGGACGTCCCGAAGCATCAGGAGATTGAAAACTGTGAGCATGATTGTTCGTCGACCAATCGAGGTTGTCGCTGTTAGAGCAACGGAGCTGCGCTCGCAGCTGTAAAAGGTAGCTGTGGTTGGTGCGACTTGTACACAGATTCTGCTGTGAAATCCTTCGTTCTCGAATAACGGCACCGATCAACAATTGTCTCGACGAGTCTCGGAGGCTATAGTTAAAAAGCTCACCGAAGCATCGCCCAGCGTCGCGGTGCCGTTTCACTGATTCCTCTGGCAAGAGGCTCGAAGCTCCGTTCTTGGCTGCCGGGACCCTCAACGGTCGAAACGTGGCTTTAATTCTGACGGATCTTTTAACGGGAAAAGGGGTCGGAAGAGGCTTTCTCCAGGCACGCTTCGGTTACCATCTCGGCGACTTTCGTTCAAGCTTCGCATCCCCACCCTCTTCTCCTTTCTTTTCCGTCTCCTTGTCGGCTTGATTTCCGCGCGGAAAAATGTCGAGGATAATGCAGAACAACATCGCCTGACCGAGTATGATTCAATCCTCCTGGCTACTCGTTTTCAACCTGGCTGCCTTAATTTTATCTCGCAAGGTGTACCGCTGTTGCTAGCAGCGAAAATATTCGCATCTCCGCTGCGCGTTAAGACTTCGCCACTCCGTCAAGCGGAATGAACGAAATCATTTATTATCCTTCTACGCGATGTCTAGATCCGACTGCTTTTTCACTGAGAGCCAGCGATCCTCGGCGTACTTCGCAGGTATTTCTCACGGAGATTATGTCGTACGCAGGGTGTCTTATGATACGAAGGAAGCAGCTAAGTTGGCGTCAGCGAGGACAGTGAGACGCGACAAGAGTTCCTGGTTGCCGCGGGTATGTATATACGTGCGTTTCGAAAACACTGTGTCTCGTTAAGAAGTTCGCGAGCCGGCAGGCTCCTACGAAAAGTCGATCTGGAAAGTTGGCGCGTACATAACGCCCATAAATCCGAATAAGAATTATTTATAGAACTCGGTGGATCCGTTGCAGAGTTGCTCTCGGGACCGAACTTTCCTCGACAATCTGACAAACTTGATGCCCACGGTGATATCCTTTCCTGGCCTCGTCTCGGATATTATTTCCGAATGGCGGATAGGTCGGGGGTGTTCCGTATTCAAAGTTAAAATCGAGTTCGAAAGTGAATAAACGTTAAGTGTACGAGACAGGGAATTATCCAGAAGAATAGGAAAGAAAAGTGGAGTGAGCCGTAGACGTCGCATCGGCGAATCCTTAATTCGCTTCTTACTCCTAAGAGAATTAACCTGATAGAAAGTGGGGCTGTAAAAATGTAAGCTTCGCCTGTTATCGCGGCGCTTAGGGGGATTCACGGCTGCAGCCACGGGCGCAAATTGTCTTGTTTGATGTACAAAGAGACTCTGAATGCTGTTGACTAGCGACGCTCAAGGATTCGTAATGGTAGAAGAGAACGCAGGCTACAGGTATACAGTTCCCCCGCTTGAGATTTCGTCATTATACGCTCTGCGATAGCAAAGCATTGTTTGTCACTGCTGATTGTCCGCCATTGTGTCACTCTTCCGTCGAAATTGCTACCCCAGTTCTTCCAGGCTTCTACGAGTGAACTTCCCTCGCAGATTTTCCGAAACTATTCCCAGCCGAGGATATCAGGAACCGCCTCTAGCCTCCGACCAACTGAAACTCGAACGTGTTAGGAGCAACGGCCCGGATTTGCCCTGTTAAGCACCAAATAAAGCTTCTCCCTTGCCGCTAATCCGAAAACTTGGAAGCTCTGGCTGCGGTGGACAACTTGTGGCCAGGGAAAAAGCCACCGCACCTTCGATACTTTGTAAAGTGACCGCCCAGGACATTGTTTACCGTCGACGCTTTGATCCTATCTCGATCTATTAACGGGGACAACGAAGAGCGAGCCTCCTCTTCCCCGGGAGGGTCTATTGACTAAATTAATACAAGTCTCGGGACTCCCTGGGCAGGAAGGAGCGATGGGTGGAGGAGAATAGTGGAAGTTGTCGGAAGGGAATTAATAAATGACGTCGGAAGAGGGAGGAGTAGCTGGCCGGGCGTTTCTTTTCACGGGGGCGAGGGGAGGCATGATTTCTGGAGGGAGTTCGAGATGGGGTCTGAGAGGATCAAAGTTGGTTGGGATCCAATTCACGGTCCAAAAGCCTTCGTCCTCCCGGGAGACGACTTTTCAATCCGAGAAAAATAGCAAAAACAAATTTATTTTCATGAAAATGTTTCCCGACATCCGTTTCTCTCCGCGCGTCTCGAGACAGCCGCCTCGAGAGCAGGCATAGATCGAAGCAGGATGAGGAATAAAGAGCACGCGACAGGTCTGAGCATTCTTCTATTACCTACTCTCAATATCTTCTACTTTGCACGCTGATGTCGCCAAGGTTCTAGCAATCACCGTCTAATTGCGTGAAAATGGTCATCTTGGACAATGGAATTTCAAATATCGATAGTGAAGCTAGTGTCAAACAGGATGCACCTGAATATGTACTTATCTCTGTGACATTCAGAGATGCGGGAACGTGGATAATGAAAAAGTGATGTGCGAAGTGGCGAGATTTTTCATTATGCTAAGCTATGTTCTTTAAGGAATTCCAAATAAACGAAACGGAGGAAAGTTTTAACCAAGATATTGCCAACGACGTTGGACTACGATTCGAAAAATCCAGTTATTGCCTGGATTTCTCTTTGATCGCGAGAATTCGACGTCCCACAAATATTTTAAACCTCCAATAAAGGCGCATCTCGCGAGATCCGTTGGATCTTATCCGCTAGACCAAATGAGGTCGGTCCACTCTGTCGAAGAATGCGCGGGCCGAATAGCCAAGATAACTTTCGATCCTGGCGGGCTCCAGTTGCCTTCATCAACCCGGAGCACGTGTCAGAGAGTATCCGAGAGAGCGTCGTTCTTCCGCTCAACGACGAGCTTCGACACGAGCAGCGAGCCATCAGGCAGGGAAGCAAAAGGGACCATTAAAGAAGATGAAAGCTTAAGCGCTTTGAATCCTTTTCACGGACTCGTCGAGCTCCCTGACCAAAGTTACCGTAACTGATAACGTTCGGCAAACAGAAACGCTCAACAACGGTAATTTCGTCCCTGGAAGTTTAATCAATTCCAACAATCTACCGTCCACCATTTAATGAGAAATATTTTCATGGAAATTTCCACTTGTTGGGGCTGCATGTGTTTGCTGAGGACTCGTAGAAAAATTCGTTGGAAACCAATGCACACGTACCTATCGTTACCGAGTACCTGTGCGACGAAAAAAGTAAAATGAAATATTTTATGTAACTGGGGAATTTTTATTCGTGTACATGTGGAACGATGGATCGTTTGGCAGCATCAGGAAGGCAATTTCCCAAGGGGTAAAAATTCAAATGACTTTATAGAATGATTACACCCATTACCTCAAGATGCTGAAGGGTGTCTTTCATCCTCTGAAGTGGGCCTGCCAAGGGTGTACTTATGTAACGACGTAATTTGTGGGTGAACGGGCGGTCATGAATCTCCTAACACCTGACGCAACGGGTCAGCATCTCCGTCGTTTTGCGCCGGTCTCTCTGGGTGTTTTTATTTAACCCGCGATCCATCCTGGCAGTAGCCGAACGCTCGTATCTGCCTCAGTTCAGTCGTTTCCTAGTCGAGCTACCAAGTCATTTGTAGGTGGGAAGCTTCTCTTGGAGACTGTGTAAGTCCTTCTATCACTGATATGCATATTTCGGGATTAGCACTAGGTGCGAGGAATTATATCGAATATGGATTTGTCCTGATTTAAGTATTCTATATCTGACATGTACCTGCTATCCCCGAATTATGCAGGCTCTGATATATCTGGAGCAACCTCAATTTCCAAATTCCTCAAGTTCAATGGCGTCGGTGCTCTCTACACCGTAATCCACGACCCGTAGCGCTCGATGTACCAACAACGAATTATCTGGCACCGGATGCAACGTCACACTCGCGGGTTACCGCACCAGGCCGGCTACGATTTAATGCAGCTTACCTATCCGCGTTCGTAAACATTTACGCGAACTGAAATTATTGGTTTGCCGATTCGGCCGACAGGAACGCCCCAATCCCACTATCATACATTGCAGCCTACGTTACATAGCGGTCTCTCGTATTGCCCTGTGCCTCTGCCGCATGAAAAATTGAATTACGACGCTGGGGAAAAATATGGGGATTTCATTGACTGGGAAGATGTATCTCCGATCCTGTTGTCAAATGTGATTCATCGTCCTGATGTTTTTTCACCGTCTGTTAGATGAATATTCATGAATAATCTCCCTCGTAACATTTAAAGTTTAAACAAGTGTTTCTCTCTGATTGACGTGATAATGAGAATTAAAGTATGTATATCTCACGTCTTCGAAGCTAACGGAAGGGAAGCTTAGAGAAAAATACTATGAAAAATATGGATTTATGAACTCGGTTGATACATGCAATGAAACGGCGACGCGGTGCCTGCGTTCCGCGGATGTTTCGCCCGCGCGAGCGAAAGAAGCAGAAATCACAGCCCTTCAAAGGTATCGAAGGCGCAAAGGCACGTCGCAAATTCCACCCTTGCGCCGGGTTACTCGAGGAGTTTCGAAGCGTAGGCATCCAGCCTCGGTTCCCTCGTCGGCTCGAGTAGTCAGAGGCCGTGTCGAATTCAACACCGGCAATCGGAGAAACAATTTTCTCGACTCGTACCTTCGCCTGTACGAAAGGCAAAGGAAACAGCTTTTTCTCCGGCGAAAATAAGGGTGAAAGTTTCGGCTTTGTGACGCGCAAATTCTTCCGCTCCCCCACGCGATTGCACGCGCGATTTATGCGCGGGAAGGCGGCTCCCGGTGAATTGAAGAGGAATTCCTTCGAGTGCTATATTTCCCCCTACCTCTGTTTCGATTTTAACGACTCGGCGAAGGGGTTGAATTTCTAAAACGACATTCATTCCGACGTAAACGTTCTTTAGACTTCCGGAAGCGAAAAATATCGATCAGACTAATGGTCGTGGAACGTTATACAGAGGGCTGACGCTTATTGTACTCATTTCGAGGGTGGAAAGTGGTCACAGCCGTATGTTTGGCAGCACTCTTTCGTGGACCATTTAAGCTCCGTTTCTGTCTAACCCTCCAGCAGAATTTTCTCTAGAATATCGGCGGTGTAACCCCCGCTCATCGATAAATCCTCCCTGTAGAACCGATATTCATCCCTCTGTAACAAGATGAACAATTACCGTGGATTTAGGAGGGGAAATCAATCGTGCAAGTCTATGGGCCAGCGAGCCGTTTGATTTATACGTCGGCGCTCGGAACCGTTTTAATTCGCGAAAGAGCGTAACGCGCAATCGAATAAACCTTTCCGTCGAGTACGGAACGTTTCGATTGCCCTCGAATCGTATCGTTAATTTTTACGCGCGGACCTCGCGCGCCACGGTCTCCTCATCGCGGAGGGAAAACGCGTTGGCAAAAACGCTGCAAGTAACGGAAACGCGTTCCCGATCGCAGCTACGCGGAAAGTAAAGTAAAAAATCGCGGACAATGGCGTCGTAAAACGGTCTGGTAACTCGACGCCATCGTCGGACAATGAAATTTTAATTGTCGCGTAAAAACAGTTTGACTCCCGCGGGAAGAAAAAGTCATCGAAATAATTAAAGCCCCCCGTGGAAATTCCGCGCCAGCCGCGGCAAAACGAAAACAGGGAATAAAAGGGGGAGGACACTGAACTAGAACAATAATTGTCGCACCGTGTCTTTTATCCTCCGATTCGATCGTTACGCCCGCGACGAGCTTTTATTTTGAAGCGTCGCGCGTTAACCTGTCCTTCGTCAAAGGATCCAGCGAACGGGAACTTCTGTGAACAATGTGTTCACTGGTTCAGAGTTCATTGTAACCCCAGGCTGACTTTTGTTACGTTGCGCCGCTAGGATTATTATCATTTCGACTTGTTTTAAAGGGTAGAACCTCCTCCTCGGTTATATCGCGTATTTCGACTCGCAGATTTCCGTGAGACATAAGTCACAGCATAAGTAAGCCAACTTAAGACGGTAAAGAAAGGAGCCTAAGTTACAAATAATCCAGAAATACGTCGGGTCGGTCAAGACCCGGGAAGTCTTGCCAGGGTTAATCGAATTTTTATCTAAAAATCCGGCGGTCTTCGCGCCATTTCGAATGATGTACCGCGCTCCTCGTTCCCCATCTCGCGGAATCCGTGGCGGTTCTTCTTCCCCGAGCCTGTTAAATGGGAAAGGCGAAAAAAGAGCCAACGCAGCCCGTAATGGCCGATGCGGGGTCGAGGCTCGTCTTATCCAATGATCGATCGCGTCGGATTAGTCGTCGTCGGACGTCGAAAATTTAATTGGGAACGCCAGTGATATTCTTGCCCGCCGCGAGAAACTGTTCCTTTAATTCAATAATATATAACGCCCGATCCTCGCGCCGCAACGCCGCGAAATTAACTGCCATCCGCAATTTAACGAGCCGCCCGGAATAATTTATAAACCGACGGGGCGACCGCATAGTCTACGCGCCGAAAACGTAGTCGCGGATCCACGAGTTTAATCCGTCCCCTCGAGGGGCAGCCGAGGGAACCAGCTGAATTTTCATACACCTTTGTTACTTGATAATGCAGTTGTGACGCGGGTATCTGGAAAGCAGAGGGGCCTCCAGATATTATCGCGTTTCGCAATTCAATCGCAATGACATTCGTTTAAAGCTAATCATTTTACGCGGGGAACCTTGAATTATAATATATAAAATATAGAACGTTCCATGTTCACATGTTAACTGGGTCATTTTTCACCCAGAAATAATATACATTCACGGGTTTACCACTGAACGAGACTCGCGTGCGCAAATCCACCAGGATTCGCAACGAGCACTGATCCCCACGCGGAAGCATCAGAGTCCCAGGATTGAAACCGAAAAGCGTGTTTCCAATTGATCCAAGAGCACACCCCCATTATCCGAAAGCACTAAGCCCCGAGGATTCAAGCCGAAAATCGTGTTTCGAAGCTAACAAAGAAACGTTTCTATTATCGTGCCGATTATTTATCCCGGAAGACGCGAGTGCAAAGCGCATAAACCCGCGGCTCTGTCAGCAGTCAGGGCAGAACCTCGCGGGATTCGTCGTTCGCTAGGATGATCGGTCTACCCACAGGAACAACAATTTTATTCCCATTAGCCTGGATAATGCCGCATCGCGTTCGTTCGCATCGCGCCTAATGCTCCCGGACGATTACGCCGCGATAGCGATAACGCGATCATCGGGTCCAATCATCGTCGCCCAAGCGTCTCCTAATTAATTATTAGCGAGCCGCGGCATTCGCTGTTTTGCAAACCCCGCTCGGTGGTTAGCGGCGATAAGCAGATTAACCGGCTAACGTTAAACAGGAATGATCGACTATTAAAAGTGCACCTACCAACAACTGCGTCTTTCGTTTCAACGAGCAACCACGATTTCTTTCTTCCATGAAACAGTAGCAAAGTTTGATAGATCACAGAAACTATCAGTTTACATTTCAAAGCATTTCAACGTTGTGGCCCAGTTCCATGCGAGACTTGTTGAAATTCTGCGAACTCTCGATTTATCCGACACAGTTCGCAGTTCTGGCGTCAACAGAGCCTGGCCAGCGAGTCCGAACTTTTTATCAAATTCGGGATATCACGGGGTTCGGTCGATAATACTCGCGCGTTCGATTTAATCCGAAAAGTTCGCTAGAGTCGAACGACTGAGCGAGCTGTGTTTCTCCGTTATGTCGCGTCGGGCGCATCAGCCAGGCGGACGCTAATTAATGACCATAGTCCCGTTTAGGGTAAAGGCTGAGAAGTGTGCTAGCCGAAGGCGCCGGGGGAACAATCACAGTCGCCCAAAGTTCAGGCTAATCACGTTGCATAGTTTACAGGCCGATGGCGAAGCGACAGCTCTCTGTCCGAGCGTTGTCGAGCGCTCGACAAACTTCCGGTACCGACTAATTTGTACCGCAGATTGAAAATTCTCCACCGTTTCCATTGATTCCCGGAGTCCATTTTCCCTCGGGCCTCGAACTCTCGTTTGAGAATTGCTTGCGGGCCGGCTGAAACTTGGCCGGCAGAACTTCGAGCTCAGTCTTGTAACTTGTATGTTGAACCAGTAACTTGTATCTTGTAAGAGAAATTATTACCGATAATGTATACCCGGCAAGGGGTTCACAATGGAGCTATGATTTGTTGACAATTTCCCAGCGCCGCGGAAAGAAGTATGAGTGGACAGCAATTTGAAGCAATTGCGCGCCTCTTTAAGCCAGAGTTCCATCGAAGGCTTAACAAGCAGCGTCGTCGACTCCTGTCGCCAGGAATTTTCTGTTTACAAAACTTGCTCGCCCTTTCACGGCAAAAAATGTTCGCGAATAAACGGCGCGGGACCATTCCGACGACTGCAGTTAATTAGGAAAACTTTGGAAACACGCGCGCGTTACGTTATCTGCCAGACGTATTGCCAGCCTGGAGGACGCTGGGACGCGTTTTATAACTTTTCCTTTGGCTCGTCGATTTAAAAGTTCAGCCGTTTGCCGGCACCGGTGCTACGTTAGCATTAATCAACCTATCGGTGAATTAAACGCGCGATAAACGTGCTCGCTCGACTGATTAACTACTGTTTTGCGCCCCTCTTTCGAGATTTAATCGATCAGGTGTATCAGCTGAATTGTGCTGTTGGATGCAAGAAGGGCCTTAGTGCCAAAAGTCAGTTTCGAGAAAAGTATCTGTAAACGTTACGAAGTTAGATATTTTTTATACTCAGCGAAGTTGTTGTAAAACTGTCAATCTACAATCGGAATTATGTAATAAAACTACAATCGGAATTATGTAATAAATTAACCAGTGAAATTAATTTTAATTATTGCCCTCTCAGGCCCTTCTTGCATAAAATGGAGAAATATAGAAAAATGTTGTTTTTTAGTATTATTGTTTATTTCTTTAATATTTGCAGAATATTTGAAAATATAGAATATTGAAAAATTATAGTCATAAAAAAGTCATAGATCGTGTCATTCAGGTCGGGTTAGGGTTAATAGTCAATCACAAAATTTTAAAGATACGGTAACGAAATTTAGAGGGCATATATAGAGAAGAACGAGGAATTTAATTATGCGTATTCATGCAAGAAGGGCTTGAGTGTCCGCAGGCCGTTCTTGCATCCAACAATTAATAATCTTTCACTTCCGTTACTGATTTCCTTAAGAATAGCTCCTCGGCGTATTCCAAAGCTCCATCCGCTGCTGACGCAATCTGCGTTGACCAGTAACCCAATTTGAAACGAGAAACGCAACTTGTGACCAAGCTACCTTCGCTGACGTACGCAACGAACTCTTGTTCTATACTAATCTATAGGAACGGAAGTACGTCTCATGATACGAGTATTGTGCGAGCCTCCGGTGTAGTTTCGATCAATAGACTCGCAATTTGCCGGGACAATCCAGCGATCTTATCTAACAGTCGGTCAGCGTCGACGAGCGCACACGAGCGCAGAAATTAAATACGATCTGTGGTGTCGTCGCGTTGGGAATATCGTGCGGGCACAATCGACGGGGAACATGCCCGGAAACAAATAATCCCTCGGATTCGGCGGGCGCGCGCACACCGGGATGAAATTAATCGAGCCACTTGAACTAAAATCGAAGTCCGCCGATTCCATCTCGTCGTCGTTAAAGCGAACGCTGTCCGAACAAGAATGAAGCGGAGGGCCTCGTCGCCCTTTCGAGGTCCAGGCAAATAGTCGAATGAAAAATTTCATACTTAATCGGGCTTTATTGGATTCGCCTTTAATTCCCGTCTTAATGAAAGTTCCTTTAGCGAATTGAATTTTGCCCCGGGAGGCCGCTCGCTGATGGGATTGCGTGATTTCTTGGCGAACGTAGGGAATTAATTGCGACAAAGGCGAGTAAAACGCCACTGCTTTGCGCGAACGGGCGGGAATTATTTATAAGCTGTAACATCCAGTGATTCAGCTGGAAGTCCAAGATTTAATTGCAATTATATCTACTGCGATCGTATTAAACGTCAGGGGCTCGACGTGCTTCGGTACTTCCTCGTTGGATCGCGTCGACGTTTCGCAAAAGCGAGGGTGTCGCGGCTTTTACATTGCTGAACGCGAGAAGTCTTGTTTCCTTATAGATAAAACGTGGACGGTGTCGTTGTTGGCCGTGTCTACCTCGATCACCGCGATCGAAATAGCTCGGTGGGAATCCGGTTGGAAAACGTGCCGCGACTTTCGATCCGATATATCCGATTATAAGCCATCCTGGCGCGGTGTAGTGTATCACGAGATGATGATCAACTTCCATTAAAGTTATTCACGGTTGATAAAGGAAGGACGGGGGAGAAAGAAAATCATAAATCACGCGAGAGACGTTCCCCCGGCGATGAAACGCATCAGCTCGCTGGTCGTAATTTTCAGTATGAGAGCCGCGAGGGGCGAAGAAATTAGAAAACAGCGTTAAATTAATAAAGAATAAATTCTCGTTCGATAGCGAGTGGAATTTAACTTCATCTATATTCTAGATCTGCCGAGTAATCGAAAACAATTGTCGCTAAAATATTTATATTATAAAGCTTCCAAGTTCCTAAGTGTCTAAATACGGTGAAATTTCTAGGATAAAGTTCAGGATGGACGGTCAAGACCCGCAGGACGACCCCGCGTTGGAAGTCAGGCGCGTCGGCAACGTGCTCGCGAAGGGTAGAAAAAGGAGGCGGAATATGCAAAGCTTTTAGCGGCGGCTATGAATGTACGCATTGAAACGAATAGCTTTCACGGCACGACGCTATCATCCACAGATGATATATAACTCCCGTAGAGTTCTGAATACTGCGGACTTTTCTCACGCGTTCATGCGGCAAAGCGGGAGGAACGAGTCGGAGCCACAGTTTACCGAACCGAACCCATATTCGATATTTTCCTTGCCCCACCGACCATTCCTCTCTGGACAATGTCTATCCCCGAGAACACTGCTTTAGACCAAGAAGAGACATGAAATTCCATATCGAGGATACGCCAGCCGTAGACAAAATACATGCGTTCGTTCATCGAAACACCAAACAATAAACTTTTTTCGTGGGTTTACAATCCTGTTCCCCTGAGCCTCAGCTTTGTACAAGTCACGTATTCGACTCTAGCTTCTCTGCAAGAACCAAGAGATCGTACAAGGCAGCAGGGATAAAAGTAAAGGAGAACGTCCTCGAGATGGACGGCCGCGAACAGCGATACTTTCGCGTGACGAATCGACACCGAGCGCGCGAGGGTGTTATCGCTAATTACAGGCGCGCGATCGCGCCCGACGCGGCATCGTATCATTACGTGGTTATCAATTTCGCTCTCGCCTCCGTCGGTGCACCCTCCAAAGCGCTTGGACGCTTATTAACCGTAATTGTACAGTTCTGAGGGAGTTGGCCGTCGCTTTTGAGCGACTTGGACCTAGATCCAAGTTGCCGCGCGAACGCTTAAGTCCCCACTGAGGCTTGAACGTAACGCGACAATTCGCGGCGAAATTTATCGCGTATCGCTTACAATTAGTTAGTTTACATGCGCCGGCCGCGGAAGAAGTTGCACGTGTCGCGACAGCCAGAGGGAGGTGACACGTGCGTTGAATTAGAGTTCCACGTGTCCGGGCCACGTTTCATATGCGAGCCGCGCGTTCACGATTCCTTCGGGTATACATGTTAGCAGTTTTCGGGAAAGCTTCGTCCGCGGGACCGTAAACGGGGAACGTGTCCCGCCGAGGCGTTTCGCGCCGAAGGAACATCAGGGAGAAGTAAAAATCGACGACTCTTGGATATCCTGTTCGATGTTTCCGCCTTGGGGCCTGTCGGGGGGCATTGAGATCTTAATCGGTCGATTTCGATCGTCGAGATAATTTCTCTCGGCTTAAAAAGGAAGGAAGCACCGACGATGATAGCCAGGCAGTTTCTAGTATCCTAATTAGGACTTGGTACATTCGCCACAAGTTAATTCGTTTCTCTTCGATTACAGACGGCTTAGATTTCCAATTTACGCACTCGCTCTGGAATCAGGAAGTTTCATTTAAACGAAATTGTCCGCCGCTACTGGCGAGCATTAGACCGCGTCCGGGAAAAATTAATATCTAACCAGATAAACGGAGGAAAATATAGACGGACGATAAAACTGCGGCAAACGTTCTTTGGCACTTAATGTCCGGCGTGTAATTTACCACGAGTTCGAGGTAGTTAACTTCCACTTTAAAGTACCATGGGCCGGGAAATTAGCTATAAACTCGAGTTTATCTGTAAACTTTTCTATCCTCCCGGTAATTATTATTTTTAATTAACTATCGCATCGGAATGGAGAGAGAACGAGAGAGAGAGAGAGAGAGAGAGAGAGAGAGAGAGAGAGAGAGAGAGAGAGAGAGAGAGAGACTTGGACGGAAATTTCGACGGAGGGACGTAATTAAACGTGAAATTTAAGCACGCGGTCGAGTCGGGCGTCGTCGAGGGTTGCTGAGGCGTTGAGATGGAAAAAAGAGCGCGCACGCAATCTTTGGTCGCGGATATCCAGACCCTACACCGGCATTACTATGCGGAACTTAATGAGATACAGAAAGCAGCTCCAAATCCTCCGAGTCCCAATTAAACTCTCATAATGACTGTCTTCCTCCATTGGACTTAAACGGAGCAGACGAGATCCCTGTGAGCGACCAACGACCACAGGCATATACCGCCTCGATCCTACGCAACTAGACGCGAAATGGGGCTGCGATGAGTCATCGTGATCGGTATGGCGAGCCGTAGAGCCGGACGAGAGGACAGGAACTGGACGAGACAGGAGTCGAAGCTCACGGGAGATCGAATTCTCGCCGCGTCTGCGGATTATTACGAGTCCCTACGCCGGGGCTGGAAAAAAAGAGACGAGAGGCACCGTCGGCGGACAGCTCTTCTGTCCATTATCGACGATCCTGGCTGCATATACGGCGAGAAACAAGTCCTGAAACCGGTTCTCCCGATCGGTTCCACGAACCGCATGCGCCATCGGATCCGGGTACCCACACGACTCCATCTCCGCCTTCTTCTTCTTCTTCTTCTTCGTCCTCCTCTTCTTCTCCTTCGTCGTCTTCGTCTTCTCCGTTCCATCACGTGTACGTGTGCGCGAGAGCCTTCTCCTCCTCCACCGGCGACTGCAGGCTTCTTTCCTGCCGCCGATTGCAGTTGGAAGCAGCGACTTCCGCAAGTCGCGCGCGGATGTGGGTTGGACCGGACTCGCGCTTACCTACGCCATATTTTAGGTGTTAGGCGCGTCCGTAGGTAGGGCTGCGGGTCGAGCATGCATCATCGTATTATCACCTCTGCCGAACTTGCCTTTTACCGAGCAACGATGGGAATTACGGCGTGTCCAATCCGCGCTCCACCTTCCACTGCGCGCGTACCCCTTGCGGCTGCTCACGCGATCGCGAGGGGAACGGTTACGGTGCCGGATTCTCTACTGCAGATTTTTGGACGCTTGATCTTGCTACCACTGAGGAGACGTATCTGACAACACGTCACAGTTCGGGAACAATATCAATATTTTGCCAACGTTTCCGCGAGCAAGCCGGGGCTTCTGACTTTCTCGCCATGGATCTTACGGGATTTGCAGTGGGATCAAGCAAAATTTCCCTGCCGACGAAACAGTTTTATAGAAAATCGAGGCGAACGGTACACCGGGAGGAAGTTTCTCCAAAGGAGAGGCTGACGTACGGTTACCGCGAGACGCCATCCATCACCGAGGCTGATCGTCGGCATGCATCACGTATTTTTCGAGGCTCCGTAAGTCGGAAGCGTGCACCACTCGACGCGCGGTTTTATCGCGAGCATTAACTTCGCCGCGCTCGGCCCTATACGTGACGCCGTTCCCAGAGCGCAGATCAGTCAACTATCAACTTTTTAATGCCCGAACGTCGGGCTGACGTTCCACGAAATACCCGCGAACGAGTCTCTTTTAAATTGCCCTGACGGAGGCTGTCGAAGCCTCTCATGGCTCGGGATGACGTTGTATAAATCGGGTGGACGAAAAAATTCGGCTCCCCGAGCAAGGCAACGCATAAAACCTTTAAACGAGGACAGTTAAAGCGAAGTTCAGCGTCGCGACGCGGGCCAAGGCGACTACAGCAGACCGAATAAACTGTACCTCGACGATTTTCCAGCTTTTTAAGGGACATTCGAGAGGAAGGCGGACCCGAAACTTTTCCACCGAGTTAGCGTGGCTACATTGTCGACTGCCCATTGCATACGACGAAATAGCCGTAATCAGGCTTTACTGTAGGTTTAAGAAGGCTTGCGAAAGATGCAGCAGTGGAGGGCATTAAATTGTACGACTCGTACAACTGGAAACTCCGAAATTCTGATGCAATCTGTTTTCCTCGTACAGTGAAAAATTGATGCCTTCGTGGATATTGCAATACCCGCGGGTATTGGCATGTCTGTAATAAAGGGTTTATAGAAATTTTCTACGTTGGTGTTTCAACAAAAACTTCACTATTTGACGTTCAATTTTGCACAATCGAGAACGACGCAAATAGCTCGCGAACGAATTAACTGGATTTATAACATTCTGAAGTTTACGATGGGAAAAATATTTCACTAGCAATTTTGTACGGCTCGGCGTTGTAAATCGAATTTCGATGTACATACAATGCAGTCGGAAACAAAAATAGTGCGGGGTAGATGTAGAATTGGATGCGCGTGAATGCGTCTGTGTGAAATATTAACTTTCATTCGTAGTTTGTAATGGATAAAACGAGGAACAAATGGATTGATATTGATTTTGGTTGAGAAAATAGCGAGAAATGTAGTGAAATTCGGTGTGCGCGACGGGTCTTCGTGAGGATCGCAATAACTTTGCGGTGAAAAAGGTTTGCTGAATTCAGAAACTCGATTCCTACGATAGTGTCTTGTACATTGCAGGCGGGCGTGCTCTTGGGAGCATTAGACATTCCGTACAGCGAGAAGTCGCGTTCAATAATAAATGATTACAGTGGCTCAAGCAGTCAGACTCGAGAAAATTATAATCCCTCATTGTCTCGGCGCTTGCGCCGGAAATTTATAAAACCGATAATACTGGTCGCGGATTAATTTATAGTGGGAGAAAATGTTGCGGTAAGCATTATACCTTGGAGAAATGTGTTTCTGCGCCCGATGAATACCTTCCTCCATAGTCTGCGTCCCCAATTCCCAGCGAAACTTGAGATACAGTAACACGATCGTCTGGAATATTTTAGAACTAAGGTGGTCTGACCCATGTATGTAATTGGTCAATTGGTTCCATCCACCTCACACTAAGAAATCGCAAAGAGGAACTATCTTATCGTATTATTACAGAAAGTACTCCCACGCAATCTCTACGCAAACAATTCTAAATTAAAGTAACAAAAAGATACGACCCATAAAACGATGACGACGATGGTTGCACAACTCTCGCCAGAGCGAAACATTCGTTCCAGTAGTACGAGTCAACGATATCGTCGGGCGCGATTCAAGTCCCTCAGTGACCCGACGTCCCCCGCAACTGCTCTCGCAATTTCTACACGGGGACCCGTTCCACGGGATGTTCCGCGAGATTAATTCCCGAATTGATAATAAGACGGAATAATACCCGGCTTAGCTCGACCGAGGATGCAGTGGGGCGCGCGATCACCGACTAACCAAATTTTCCGTTCTTCCTGCCGGCGTGCTGCACCAAAGCCGGCAAATGTTAACAAGTAAACAAGCCCAGCCGGCTACCCTGCAAGACACCGTGTATCGTTACACCACAAAAGACCGGCTTAACCGTGCTACGCGTGCAGGTGCGCCCGCAGCGAATTTAGGTTAATCGTTCTGCCGACTAATCGTTAGATGTATACCATTTGCGCAAGTAGCAGGGAAGGGCTCGTAAAGCATGCTCAACACGAGCCGCGCCATGGCGAAGCCACGAGACGTCATCGATCGCTTCATCCCCGCGATCGGCGGATAGTTTATCTCCGGGGAGCCGACCATCTCAGCAAAGCCGCCCCTAAAATTTCGGATTTCAACGGTGGATTTCGACCGCTCGGTCGTTCGGTTAACCCGTAAACGCTTGCATAAAAGTTTATGGCTTAATTGACTATACTAACGGCGCATAATAGCGAGGCGGAAGGGGAGTCTTAATATCTGCGACGATAATGCTGGGAATTGAGATTGGAGTTAGCGGTGATTCGGCGCCATTAAAATTGGTCTTTGCTCTCTGGTGTTTTAAGAGGTTAGGGCACCTTGAACGAAGCAAAGTTTGTCGGTAAGCTTTTCGGCAATTTTTTTCACCGAGATAATGAAATAAATGGAAAATTCTATATGAAGCCTGTTATTGGACAACTCTCGACGGAAAAAGTCGTATTTTTTTTCGTACGAATGACGTTTTCCACGGTGTTTAATCTCACGGCTATACCGTTTGATCTAGAACAAAAAACCAAACAGTTTTATTTTCTACATGCCTAAAACTAGAGAATATTCATTGCAATTGACACTTTTATAAAAACAGAAATGCGCTTCTTCTCCGCGTGTTCAGCATTTCGACACAAAAGAATGTTCATGAATATCCATACGTACTTCTTTAGTTTTCGGCATGTAGAAAATAAAACTTTTTGGTTTTCGTTTTACGTCATTCGGCAAGATGTTGCATATTACGGTACTACCGCCGCCATTTTGTATGAAAAAAATACGACTTTTTCCGTCGGGAGTTTTACAATAACAGGCTTCATATTGAATTTTCCATTTATTTCGTTATCTCCCTCAAAAAATTGCCAAAAATGACTATAACATTGCATCGTCCAACGTGGCCTAACCCCGTAAGCGCGCCTTGAATTTTCTTTTATAGGCTGTGAACAGACAACTCCGCGTTTTAGACTGTAGCCGTGAGAATCGAGATTCGAACGGGTCTCAAACCAAAGGTTTTCATGTAGCTACCGGGAATGAATTATAATCATACACCTGTTTTTCTGATTGAATTATGTGCCATTAGATCTAAAACACTGTGACGACTACGCTAATGCACGGTCCACTGTAAAAGCCCGTCGAGTATCGCGTTATCTAATAACGGAAATAGAAAGTCAAACGTCTACAAATTGGTCGTACCTACACGATCCGTGCGCTGGAAGGAGATTAAGGAAAGTGGCCAGCGAGACTCAGAACTGCGACCTCACTGGCATGCGATAAGAATTGTTCCGAAAGGAATTCTTCACGGCGAGAGATTTAAATGAGCCATTACACGATCGTAGTACGACTGGCCATTCGGCAAAGGGACAAATGGCTCCTACCACGGATTATCGAGAAATATTGCCTCATCTCACGTAATTCGACTAAGATGAGCTAGAAGGAAGCTGGTACACGAGTACTAATTTATTTTAACTGTAATCTCCACGTTATATTCTTAAGCTTCTGGAGATTTCCACTCTATTCCTCGTTATTATGTATCAGAGTTAATTAGGTATGTATAGTATATGCAGCCAGATAAACCCGCTTACCGAGGTCCATTCGTAAGCAGCGTTGACATAAAGGTTGAAATCGTATTTGCAGCAATCCGTAATGAGAGAAATCCTCTTAAGTGATCTACAGCTTTGATATTTTAAGTGACCTGCACAGTATGTGCGCATGTACCAAAGCCGTACCATTCGGAAATTGACGGTTTGGAATCGGGCAGGAAGATTTCTCCACGGTTCGCCGGTTATCGAACCGAAGTGATAAGCAATGAAGGGCGCAGGATACCGCTGCTGGCCCATAGCCACCAGAGCGTGTAATTTTCATTGAACTATGCATTTCCACGTACCCGATCTCCGGTGCATACACTCGTGCATCCATCATTTCTTACGATACCCCCGCATAGCTAAGGTTCGTGTTCCCGCGAGATCCGAAATCCCGTAGCGTTCCTTTGTTCGTTTTCATACGTGATTCACATCGAATGCCCCGAAGAAGGGAAAGAAGGGCAAAATGTATCGTAGAGGGGTGCGGGTTTTCCTTGCAACTGCTGACCCGTGGGTGTAGGAGTAGCTTCGCCGTATGCATTCCAAAGAAAGCGAAATACAGAGGCTCGAGGTTCCTCGAGGACGCCCAGGGACGGTGTGAGGGGGAAGAAGAATGGGCAAAAATTGGTTAAACCGTGTCCGTAATAACTGATATACGATTCCCATAGTACAGAGTCACGACTTGGGCACAAGGGATTAACCCCTGGCGCTCCTCTGTCGACGTGAATTCGATGTTGTGTTTCGTTGCAGCTGATCCTCTGTCGACTCTCGCTGGACACTGAGTTGCATGGCAGTTGCTATGTACATGTTCCAGTGATACCAGGTTATACTTCACCATGAAATGGCAGTGATCCAACGAGAGTAAGTTAACACCGATTTCTACGGCGATTAGCGGGATCTTCGCGCGATACATGTCCACTAAGAAAATCATTTTCTCCACGCTACGGGAGCTTTCAGCATCCAAAGGAACAGGCCCGCGACGCGTCTCGATGGACCAGCGAAATTGATCGTACCCGTGCATCGTTTATCAGCGCGCAGGTATCGCCGTAACGCGCGCGTAATGCATCCACGGGGTCGATACCATTAATTGTCCGAAAGAGTCGCTCCGACGTAATTTATCGGCCTGGCCGGATTAACCCGCAATGAGGCATTGCGTCTCTGCTTGCGTTTGCATTAACCGATTCACAATATCCCACGGTGACGATGTTCCGCGAGATACTCCGCCGCGGAGGAGGCGGAACGAAAAGAGGAGGGTCCGAGTCGGCGGGGGTCATGAAAAAGGGAAAAAAAATTCGAGGCACCTTTGAAAAGAAGCGGCATGGGCCGGGGCGCCGCGATTCGATATACTTAGGGGGTCGTGTACAGGAATAAATCGTCGGTCTTTTCAGCGCGGTCAGCCGGCGCGGCGGTGCATGTTCCAGGAAACGAGAGCTGAGCACTTACGTGCTCGTAATGCGGCGGATAAGGGTGAGGAGAGCATGACCGGTATGCGCTTCTTCGTGAATCTAATCCCCGAAGCGCTGAAACGCCGCCCACGCGAGCCGCGCGATGGATCGCGAGATTTTCTCGCGAACGGCCACGCTCTGGCCCCGAGATAGAGGGAGAGAGAAAGAGAGGGGTGAGGGGCCGAGGAGAGATAGAGGATCGAGAGAAGGGAAAAGACGGCGATAATACCGGTTTTCAAGGAGGCAGAGGCTGAGGGCGGCGGAAGTGACGTCACATAGGGGGCCACACGCGCACATCGCGCCGTACAGCCTCTCAAGAGACAATGACCCATCCTGCCCTCCCCTCTGCTCCCCGCCGGGGCCCGTCTTGTGTTCTCCAAAAGCTATTCGCGCGAGCTTTCAAAGAGAGGTCTTCCGGGGTCGCCTCGAAACAGTCGAGACGCGATCGCTCGGAACACACGAGTCTCGATTCTCTCGAAATGATACGTTTCCACCGACTGTGTTCAGGAAAAGCGTGGACGACTCCGCGGGTGTCTGATCCAAGTCGTTCTCTAAATAAAACGTTGCTCTTTCTTCTATCTTTCCCTCCCCTCTTTCTTTCCTTTCGTTTCAGAAGCCAGTCAATTACGAACGCTTTACCAGCGAACTTCCTTTTTGTCTTTCATCAGAGACCCGAAGGGTGATCTATATCACATCCCCCTTTGTCTCCTGCGAAGCCTTTGTTGTCTCCCTTGGCTCGCGAACGCGGAATAATTCCTACTTAGTAGATGCTTAATCGGTTATAAAATTCACGGCGGGAATGTGCGTCGCGTCGTTCCGCAGGTCGGGAGACTTCACTTCCCGGGAATTTACCAGAAAAGTTTCGCTCGGGGTGGGGGGCTTCTGCGTCGGATAGACTACCGGAGCGCGTAATAAAATCGACTTGGCGGGACAAATCGTCAAGAAGTTGAACGGCGACAAGCGGGAAGCAAAAAATATAATCTCGTTGATGGGACAAGGCTGTGAAGTCGTCGCGAGTCCATGCTGGAAGACATCCTCCTTCCCCACACAGCCGGAATGGACAGTTTGCGAGAAACAATGCGTACAATCTATCTCGACGGCGCAGACGAGCTCGCTCCCCGCGTTTCAGCAGAGGAATCAAATGAAAACCGAGTACCTGCTTTGAGAACGGAAGTAAAGGCATTCCTTTATATGCTCCGAGCGAATTGCACTTCATCATCTGAAACAGTCGACGCGGAAAACGGCGCACAAAGGATGCAGCAGTTAACAGACAGTTGGCTTGTCTAGCAGCCGGGCTGAAATTAAATATTCAACCCCTTGAAGCCGCCCGAGCGGTTAATAATAATAACCTCCAAATTGATCTGTCACGGGAGTTAACGTTACGTTGGTCGGAACGCTATTAGTATTAGTACAGAGACCCGATGTTTCTCGTGCCGGTGTAGACGGACGAGCACCCTCTATTTTTCTGAGAACAGATCAAAGGTGTCTGATCCTCTATTCGCACCTTTGCATCCCTAATATTACTAATAATCTCTCCACAGTGAGTGACATTCACGTTTAAGGGTTCCAAGTCGAACGTGCCCGCGAGAACCCATCTTCTTTCATCGAGCCGAACCGTTTGAACTCCCATCTGGGTTGCAACCCCTCGTTAAATTTGTACAGCTCAGCCGATTGCCGCACGCGTTAGCGCCAACGTTTGCGTTCGAGACGCGATAGTTACACGTGTCGGTGACGCTGGATTTAGGGTCTCCTTTGCGAAGGGCACAGGTGGCTCATGCTTTATCCAAGTCGCGGCTCGAGGGTGGTTGCACCGTGTGTAATTTACGAAGACGAGCGACTTAATGACTGGAACACGCCGATGCGAGAGGGCGAGGCCCGTCCACGGGCATTAAGGATTCACGACGGAAATTCGTACGCGCGGCACGCGTGAACGTTGCCCGTCCGAAACATGTTTTACAGCGTCGCAATCCTCGCCCGGTATCTTGTTGGGCTGCGCTACGTGACCTGTAATTATATGCCGAATGTGACAGCACGTCATTGGCCCGTGGTGTCACTTATGGCTCTGACAGAAATTCCACCGTCCCCCTAGAATTCGAATGTAAATTGGGCTATCATTTGACGTTGCACGCGCCGTAATTTCGATCTCTTGTAACCGGGACATTTTTAATGTCGCGAGAATAACGAGACTAATTGTAAAGCAGAAACTGGCGAAATATTAACGCGGACGTAATTAAAAACGTGGCGATGAGGAGCGACATCGGCTGCGGCAATAATAAAGAATGTGGGGGAAATAATTTATTTCGCGCTTTGATGTTCTCAAAATACACGGCAGACGTAGCGGAAGCATCCGAGTATTTTCTCTGGCAATTTATCCGCGGAACGGGGCACTCCGCCGCTACTGCAGTGCTTCCTGTAAATAATTAAGTTTATGGACTCCGAAAGAAGTCCTTTGTAACTTTCGATCCTGGCGGTTCTAGTTCCACAACGATAACGCCCGCTTTTACTGACCGATACTATCGGGGTCCAGTAATTTCGCGTTCGCTTTTGCAACGTGCTGGAAATTCGTAAAGAAGAGCAAACGTTGCCCGGAATACGTTGCAACAGTCGTTTAAGCGTGCAATTCCGAGCGCTCTTCGGTGTCCTGTGCTTCTGTTTGCCTTGAAAATATATTAATAAAAACTTGACGACCACGGTAGGTAAGTAATTGCAGTGTTATTCTCGACTCATTGAATATCATCACGTATAAACAGTACACGGCGGGATAAGTTCGTGTACTTAGCGAGAAACTGTTTTGCTTCTGTATTGGAAATATTCTTGACCTACATTTGAAACTGAAAGATGTATGTACGTGTGTTTCGCGAGTGTTAGGCAAGCGTGGTGTAGTCACGAGCAACTTGTGCAAATTACCAACATTGCTAAACTGTCCCAAATATCGTACACGCGCGGTAACTTCGATCGCGTGGCAATAACAACTACGTTTTAAGTAAACATTCCCGTAATTACTTATGGCAACGTGTAGACTTTTAACTTTGCGAGCGTATTGTTGGTCGTAAGTGCTTTGCCCGTCGTGGCTGCGCTCTCGCTTGCTTTCCCTGGTTCGTTAGAGGCCAACACGCCCCTGTTAATTCTAGCACAATATTTAAGCGGAGGTTCATAACCATTGAGCACACACATCAACCCAGGGGAACCTTGTAGAACATACCACGATCACGAACAGACAAATCTGTCCGGCTTACTCGTTAGTGTTCAACGGTGAGTTGCTTCGGTAACTTTGCTAATTTGATCGCGTTTTCTAGTGGTATTTTTACTTGAAATTAAGTAATCTCTCCTTCACGAAATATGGTTAGGGAAGATGTTTCTTGAACGCTTATAATTTGACGAATAACGGTTTGAAATTGAGGGGCCCAGTGGAAAACAGGCACATGTTTTATGATTCTTTACATGCCTAGAAATTTTCGTATTAGTTGTTTTCATATATTATTCAAAATATCACAATTTGTAGTTTAAGGTTCACGGATTTCTGTAAAATAAAAAGTTATCAAAAATATGTATAATTCTCCTTGAAAAAAAAAATTATGGATTCTTAAGAAACGAAGATTTATGCATATGTGACATGTGCCTGTTTTCCACTGAGCCTCTCAATTCTCAGACTGCGATGCTGGAGGCAGTATTAGAAATATGAGAAGGGGTAATTAACTCCAGAACTACAGAAACTCTAAATGCAACGCCGAGAATACGAGATAAAACATTTCACATTCATTTCGCAGTATTGGAAAAGTTGGATGCCCCGATAAAGAACTTCCCTCCAATCATACAACCTGAACCACCAAAGTGTCTGTGCTCCGTTATGAAACACCATTCACGCGTTCCATTCGTTCGTTGCTTACGCAGTTGCTCGTCGTAAAAGACAGTCGCGTGTGTCTCTTGGCTAGGGAAGCAAAGAGGCAAAAAGAGGGAAAGGAAACTGTACCGAGCAAAAAGTCGCCTCGATTGTTCTTCCCACCTGGCGGAGAGGAAAAAGGCCGGTGAAACTTCGGCCACTATACCACAAATTTCAACGACACAATGCCGCGCTGCAGCGAATGCCGTCGGCCGGTCGTCTTTCGAGAAACCACAAGAACGCGCCCTGGGTTACATCGCTTTTTGACGCGATTGACAGCAATGACGTTGATCCACACATTCTACACAGTGTGGCTTGGAAGTAACGTAGCTGAGTTAAAACGAAAACTATATGACTGGAATTTCCTGAAAATTCAGAGGAGTAATATTAAAATGCACTGTAAATGATATGGATAAGTGGCACTTATCACATACCTACAAATTTTCGTTCTGCATCCCCCAAAACGAAAAGTTATTTGAAATCAGCAACCCCGTTGAGCGACCCCTGCCTTTCAGCCTGATTGCCTTCTTATCCTCTTGTGTATCCCGCGCCCGTGCAAATGCAATCTTTCCATTGATCGGAACAACAAGCAGCGGAAAAACAACGGTGTAAATAAAATATCAGCCGTTGCGTAAGCCGTTCGTCTTGGAGCTGGGATCGATACCACCATCCAATATCGCAGAACGCGGGGCACAGCCCGGGGGGGAAGCAGGCGAAACGACTTTCGAGGGGAATAAAAACATCGCGTTTGTCGATAGAGGTAATTTAGAGCGGAGGTGCGGGAGTTCGCGATCGTTATGCCCGGTATAATTCACGAGCTGCTACGAATATACCGCCTCATACGGCACTCGTCGGGGTTAAATTGGATTTTTGCCGCGTCGGTGGGGAGAGACCACCTTCCCTGTCCAATCCGTCCGCCAGGAGAACCCGTCCCTCATCGTCGTCGTGGCCCCCGTCTTGCATCGAGGTATCAACGAGTTCGATAATTACTTGGTGGGATTTAATTAATTCGTTAAAGGCTAACGACCATGCCTACCGCCTTGCCACTCGTTAACGGGACGTGCACGCGCGCTTACCAGCCTGTCGTCTCTAAACGAGACCCCTTTTTTCTTTGCCTCTTAACTACGCTTCACGAGTTACTACTGACTTACACGATTCAGCTGAAGAAAACTTTCAATCGATGTATCAGAAGCTCTTCGATAAGTCTTCGCGGTCCCGCGTAAAAAGTGAACTTTTACAGTGACATCGAGCGCGTCGGCGAACCTTATGGCCCGCGTTCCAGAACCTCTGTCCACGGGAATTCCTCGAATGGCCCCGGTAATGGATCACCAGGCTTATCGCCGTGAGTCTTGCGATTCGCGGCGGACCTTTCGACTCCGAGGCGGTAAGTCGCCACTGTCGGGGAGAAAAAGAGAACGAATCTGCTGCTGGATGCCGGGTTCGGAGCCGGAGGGGTCAAGCATTTCCGGATACCGATACATCTGCTTGAAATTACGCGGGTCAGCTGGAACGGGCGAGCCGTTTCCTTCGTTTCGCGCACGATCAAGCTCGAACGAGCTTTCGGGCCGCGCCGCCGTAATATGGATATACGTAGACGCGTACACGTGTGCGCGTGTATACGGTGCTTTATTAATGGACTAACGCGACACCGGCGGCCGACAAAGTGGACAGTGCCGCGCGGAATAACGCGTTAGCTCGTTTACCGGAAAACGTGCCCGGTGCCGCGCTGGTCCTCGCCCTTGCAAACTAGGCGTGGCAGTTTTCTATGGTGATCAGAGTTTAACTGCATTTTCCTCGCGGTGGCGACCGGGTGAACCGCGTCATAGCGAATTTAGTCGATCGCCCGGCGACGTCGTTTGCTCGCAACGAACCAACGAACGCGGGCTGGCTAACGAGCCTGCACGTGCACCATCACCCACGACCCACTCTCTCTCAGGCCGCGTACCTTCCACGCGATCGCTCACTCTATACAACAAATCTCTCTGGCCAAATCAAATGCTAATTAGTAGAATAATTTCCATCAAACACTGTCACCGCGACTTGTAGATTTCACACGCGACTGTTTAAATGTTAAGCTATCGCGCAAGTTGTACGAGAGAGTGAGCTGTACCATTTCGACGAGGAATGCGATCAATCGATGGGGTGCTCGAATGAATTGGCAGCGATCGCGAGATCACATTATCGTAAGCATGTGAGAAATGAAGAAGAGTCTGAGCCTATTGCTCGCGATGAAATCGCGGAAGCATCCCGCGAATGGTGTTGCTCGCTAGCCACGGCTGGTATAATAATCGGCGTGTCCGTCGGTGCAGCACCGAAACCAACACCAAGAGCCAAGTTACCACCGGTCGTGCACCAAACACGAAGGCAATACACTCAGCAACTTATGAATATTTACACCGTTTGAATATGCATACACCACTGACAATGTATTATTTTTGCTCGACGGAAGATCGATATAACCCCCGCGCTCGGGCGGCACACATTCGGCCAGCGCGCACGAACCTTGCCCACCCACCGCCGGCCCAATACAGCTCGCGCGAGCTACATAAGTAGTGTACACGGCGCACATAACTGTGCACCAGGGGTGCAACGAGCGCGGCGCATACGACCGCGTTCTGTTCCGGTGAACGATGGAAACTCGTCGAACGTGACTGAAGCGTGCACGATGCCGGCTACGTGTTTTTTTTTTTTTGTTATTTGTTAACCCCCTCCCGTTTTATCGGCGCGAAATGGCTCGAGTGGAGTCGAAACGTCAGTCGTCGCGATTTATGGTCGCGTACCTGCCGGGACGCCGCGTCGTTTCTCCCTCGTTCTACCGAGGATTACTGGCCATTAGTAAATAGATCGCCGGGGAGAAAAAGAGAGGGAGAAAGTAAGAAAAAGGCCGGTCCGCTGGAGCGATATTCATCGCCACGCCGCGTCATTAGCATCGCGTTTATATTAATTAAGCCGCTGTCGGGACGAAGGACGACGAGGCGCGGCGAGGCGAGTCGACGTGGCGAGATTTTAGGAGATATCCTCGACTGGTCGCGTTCGAGTAATCACGACTGGCGTGGAGCTCTCTGCGAGATCGCTCGGGGAACTAGCTCGTTTAAGATGGAAATTAAAAATAAGGGGGATCGGGGAGGAATCTTGGATTAGCCTCTTCGAGCACGACGATGGAAGTTGCATCGGATGGGGTGCTTTGTCTTTCGTTTTCAAGCTTCTCGCGGCTTCGGATAAGATAATCGATAGGTAGTTTTCGTTTCGCATGCCGGAGAAATAACTGTATTCCGAGTGTCTGTATCGCCGAGGCTGGCTCCAGGAAATGGCAGCTCGTGCTGCGCTTAATCGGCCCAAACGATGCGGCGCACGTTCCTGGGTTAACTATTAAACGGGATGACGAGCGATTTCTCGAGTCGTTTTCGCGGTGAAAGGAGACCGCGGGAGAAATTTAATGCGCGGCGGTGGACTCGAAAAAAGGGACCCCTCGCGAGTACCATAATTCAATTAAACCCGTTGCATCGGTATTTAATGGGCCGCGACGTTGTAACTTCGTTTTGGACCAGTGCCACCGCACCATCGGCCCCGACTGTTGGATAAAAAAAGCCACGTCTCGTGCGCGCATTTCGCTTTTTTCCCCCTCATGTTTCCTTTGATCGATCAATAGCAACGGCCAGAAAGCAACGAAAGGGACGAGCAACCAAAGCGGAAAAGAGACGCGGCTCTGGAAATTGGAGCTGTTGCCGCTGGCACGAGCGATTTTTAAAGTTATTGTTACGGTCGATTCGCCTTCTGCCCGAGCTCGAAAGGGAGGCTACCAGCGGAAATCGCAAAAGCTTTGGTCGACGCACCCTTTTCTCCCGCCAAGCGACACAATTCCCTTCAACTGAATCATCGACAATAAAATGGTTTCTAATGATTCAATCACCTTTCCGTTTAAAAAATGATAGAAATATTCGTAGAGTTCCGTTGCCCCAGTTCGTAGAGCGAACACTTTGGATTATCGATCGTCCGAACGGGATTCATACACACAGAACATCACGCGTGAAATTTGAGGGTTTGGAAGAAACGAATGTAAATTACAGACCAACGAGAAGCACCAGCCAGCAAAGCTTCCTCTTAAAAAGGGTAATATGCAAATCGCGTGGGCAGGAGCTGGATGTTAACGCACCTCACGATGCTTGTCAGATTTAAATAAACGTTCGCATCGGTGCACCCATTGAGTGCAGCTTGGTTTAAAATTCAAGCTCCCCATTAACAGATATTTCATAGAACAACGAGGTACGTGGCCTCTATACGCGGTTACTTTATTGAAGCAGACGAAGCACGAACCTAGAAACCCCACTCGCTAAGATCAATCGATAAATGTACCAGATCGAAACGCGTCGAGTTTCGAAGCCTTTCGGAAAAATGGATTGACGTTAATGCCGCGATCGACTTTTGCAAAATGACGTTGATCGCGACGAAGACGAGTGGAAACGGGAACATGTCGACCTGATGGAATCTGGGAGACGCGTCAACAGAATCCAGGACAATAAAACAATCACATTTGTAGATGCCATCTAGGGTACAAGAATATCTAACACTTTGCCCTCGGTTTGGACTACGAGTCAACCAACCCGGAAACCTGATAGGAATAGAACGATTGAAAGACTCACCTTCGTTGTCGATGGAGAAGATACCGATTCCATCGCCGCCTCGAATAGTGTATCCAATCCTGGAGTCGCCACCGAGAGGGTCCGCGTCCTTTGCTCGAACGGTGGTCACCAAAGTACCAACTGGTTGGTTCTCGAACACACTCGCGGACACGACGAAGTCATCGAAAACCGGTGTGTGTAGATTCTCGTTGACGTCGACCACTTCGATTATGACCATCGTTTCGGAGGACAGGGACGGTTCCCCCCTGTCCTTAGCCACTATCGTCAGCGTGTGCACCTGGCGCTCCTCGAAGTCCAAGTTCTGAGTAGTCCTGATGGTCCCGGACACGTTATCGACTTTGAAGAAGCCCTCGCTCTCCATGGCGTCGGACAGGAAGTACTGAATGTCGCCGCCCGCACCTTCGTCGGGATCAGTGGCATCCACAACCGCCACCACCGTCCAAATCGGTACGTCCTCCCGTATCTTCACCGTGTAGCTGGATAACGCGAAGGTCGGCGCGTTGTCGTTCACGTCGTCCACCGTCACGCGGACCAAAGCGTCCGAGTACAACGATGGCATATCCGTCCCTTTACCGCCGTTATCTTGGGCTCGTATTCTCAGCTCGTAGATCTCCTGCCGCTCCCTGTCCAACCTCCCGAACACGCTCAGCACACCTGTCACGGGATCCACCCGGAAATCGTTGGTCTCGGTCACCAGGGAGTAAGTGACGCGCGCGTTCTCCCCGAGATCAGCGTCGGTGGCGTTCGCCCGCCACACGTTAGTGCCGTTCAAAGCGGTCTCCGAGATCCTGAAGCTCGCCAGGGACTTCTCGAATCGCGGCGCATTGTCGTTCACGTCCAGCACGGTGACTGGCAGCATCTTCGAGGCGGACTTCTGAGGCCTGCCCAGGTCGTACACGCTGATGTTCAAGAAATACTCGCTCTCCCTTTCGCGGTCCAAGTAGCCTATCACGTTCAGATCGCCGGTGTCGGGATCCACGCCGAACACGGAGTCGCGGTCACCGCTCGATATACAGAACACCAGTTTCCCGTTGTAGTCCAAGTCCCTGTCTCTGGCCCGTATCTTCACCAGCGTCGTCCCGACCTTCGCGGATTCGTTCACCTTGATCTCGCTGGGGAAATCGATGAACTCCGGAGTGTGCATGTTCTCGCCGTATCTACTGGGCGTCAGGGCGACCTCGTCGTCTTTCGACGGCACGTTGTTCTTTTCCGCGGCCGCGATGGCCTCCGTGAGTCGACGGGCGACTCCCGTGTCGCGGCACTCGAAGGCTCCGCTCTGTTCGGACACGAGCCTACCCTGAGAGCCCAGGTTCCTCCTAGCGTTCACCAGGTGCATATGCACGGCGTTCACGTCCGCGAAGTGCGTGCCATCGGTTGCCGTGACGTTCACTATCCTCTCGGTCACCTTGACGTCGGAGAGATCGCACGTTACCGACAGGACACCGCTCGCGGAGTCGAGGGCGAAGCAACCGTCCTCGTTGCCGGAAACTATGCGGTAGCTGATGATGTTCCCGGCGTCGAAATCGATGGCTGACACCGTGATGATTTCCGAGCCGATGGGCACGTACCTTGGCACGTGGCCGGTGCAATCGATCCTCTCGAACTGCGGCCTGTTATCGTTCACGTCCCTCACTTTCACGTGCAGCTGCATCTCCGCCTGCCGCCGGTAAGGCAGGCCCCAGTCGCTGACCCGCACGTGCAGCAGGTACTCCCTCTTCATGGTCTCGTAGTCGAGCACCTGCTTGGTCCTGACGATCCCGGAGAAGTGGTCGATCTCGAATGGCACCTTCTTGATATTGTCGATGCTGTAGGATATGTAAGCGTTCTCGCCGGAGTCACGGTCCTTCGCGACGACCTTCACCACCGAGGTGCCAGCCGGCTCGTTCTCGTCGATCCACACCTCCATCTTGGACTGCTCGAACGTCGGATCGTTGTCGTTCGTGTCGACTACGTTGATCTTCACCTTGGCCGAGGACTGTTTCCTGGTGCCCGCGTTCCCCTGATCGACGGCGGACACCGTCAGCGTGTAGAACGCTTTCTTCTCGGCGTCCAGGTTGACAGCGGTGTACAGCATGCCTGTCTCAGCGTTCACGTGGAACTCTCCGCCTTCGTTGCCGCCCACGATCTCCAGGAACATCAGCGCGTTCCTCCCTTCGTCCGCGTCCGTCACTTTCAGCCTGATCACCGGCGTGTTGACGGGAGCCGTCTCGGGTACTTTCACCTCGTAGATCTCCCGGCTGAACACCGGCGCGTTGTCGTTCAGGTCGGCCAGGTGGACGGGCACGAATTTGTAGCTAAAACGTTGCGGTATGCCGCGATCCATCGCGCGCAACGTCAAGTTGTACCCTTGCACCGCGGTCTCCCGGTCCAGCAGGTGCAGCACCTCGATGTTGTACTCGCCGGAGTGCGGACTACCGGCTGGTCGCACCCTGAAGTGACCAGCTGGGTCGCCGCCCACGATTTCAAGGCTTGCGATCTGCCCGTGGACACCCTCGTCGTTGTCGACCACCCGCACGATCGCGTAGATGTCAGCGTTCGAATGCTCCACTATGTCTGGTAGACGATGCACGTAGATCTCAGGCGCGTGCAAGTTCACCTGTCGCACTCTGATCGTCACTTTTGCCGTGCTGGCTCTACTGCCGCCCCCGCTGCGAAACAAAGCGCCGCGGTCCTTGGCTAGTACCACCAGCTCATGGAGCGCTCGTTCGGAATACCTGCAGGAAAATTCAACACACTCGGTTTTCATCGACTTTAGAATTCACGATACTCCCATACGCGACTCTGGCAACTCTAGAAAGTACCTATGCTAATCTATAGAATACTATCTCAAAGCGAGCAAAAACTCCGCACGTCTGTCAAACGCGCGAAAAAAATCAGAGGGATCGTTAGCTGAGCTATTGGAGCGTTAACACAGGCCGCACCGTGTCTCGCTATGCATCAAGATAAAGACTGAAAAAAAGGGCGGCACGAAGCCCCGACAAATTGCTTGGGGATCTACGCGCAGATCTCCAGTTCGTCGTAAACGTTTAGCGTTAGGTCCCGGAGGCAGGAGCCTTCTCTACCGCGATGATCGTCAGACGAAACACGAGAATTCTATTACTTGGACCTACCTGAGCGGCCTGGTGAGCGTTATTACCCCACTGACCGGGTGAACGGCGAACTGATCGGTCTCCTCGGCGAAGCTGTAATAAATCTCGCCGTTCCTGCCGAGATCGGCGTCCTCGGCTATTACCCTGAGTATGCTGCGATGCAGAGGCGTGTCCTCCGTTATGGTTGTCTCGTACTCGGTCGGATAGAAGAGCGGGTTCAGATCGTTGGTGTCGAGGATGGTGACGACCACGGTCGTGTCCGCCTCGAGAACGGCCGCCCTGTGCTTGCTGTCGGTCTTGCCCGCAGTGGCGCGCACTTCCAGCACGTAACGATCCTTTCGCTCGCGGTTCAACACGTCCACGTTCCCGGTTCGAGTCCGAATCAGAAGGAAACAGAAATCACCGACGGTGCGCTCCTCCGCTTTGAAGAACTTGTCGCGGTCCCCGCTCATTATGCGGAACCGGATGTCGAAATTGTCGTCACCCGGGGACGCGAGCATTATGCCCATCCTCTCCTCGGGCACCACGTACGTCTTCCCGATAGAGTTCTCCGGGATGGACACATTGTACTGCTGCTGGGTGAAACGGAACTCCTGATTAGGCAGGAAGGGGAAGTCTTCGGCGAGCGAAGTGGACGCGGATGTTGGCGACGTGGGTGAGAACGGCTTGGTGACCGAGCTGCTGGCTGACGAGGTGAACGTGGTCGCCGCCAAAGTGTCGGAAGGCGGGGAACCCGCTGTGGCCGCGAACAGCCACAGCCACAACCATGGCCAGGCGAGCAGCACGCGCTGCTTCATCCTCCGCATCGTGTCGCTAGCTCATCGTCAGCGGTTTTTGCGAGGTGAAGCCGTCGTTTCCCCGGCAAGACGAGGAAGCACCGTACCTAGCGCTTCCCGTTCCCGTTGCCCCCGTCCGACCACCGTCTGAAAACATACAAGAGAAATGCGAGTCAGCCCGAGCGAGTTCTCTTCCCTTAACCGTTAACCGGTCCGATCGATTCGGAAAAGCTGGATGAAGTGGGAGCTTGTAGAGCTAAATCCGGGTTATCCTTGACGACAGCCACTGGCTTCCGCTCGATCGAGCATGATGAGTAGACGGTTTACCCGAAGGGGTTAAGGAAGGGCTATTGACAGCCAAGGGTATAAGGGACTCTAGAGAGATAGGGGCCCTGTACAGGGAGAACCGCTCCGAGCTATCATCTTGACTTACGTCAATGTTATTACATTTCTCTAAATAAGGAAATAAGAGGAACAGATATTACATCGGTACGACATTAACAGTATGTAATATCTAACTGTTCGGAACATCAGTCATACTAAATAGGTATCGTAACTAAAAATGTTGAGACTAGAATGCAAAACTTTTTAACCCGCGATGGAAACCTAACACGGACCATTTAATCTTACCCCCACTCTAGTCTCATAGATACTTCGATGCGGTCTCGTTTCGTTTTATCAATTTACTACCTAGGTACCGCGCGAATTTCGCAGGGCGATAATTCTTCGTACGCGCGGACCAGGTCCAATGAAATTTACAAATTCGATGCCCGGCGGATAATTGATATCAATCGGAAACGCATCGGGGAGCGAAAATTGTTAAACGCGCAGAAAATAACGTCGATATCCGAAAGAGCGATATCCGCGGCTATTAAGCCCCGCGAAAAGTAAATCTGCTGCGCGGAATCGATACGCGATTGCGTTTAATTTCCCGCCAACAATCTTTCGCAGCTCGACTCGTCATCCACGTTATTAACTCCGCTTTAATCTCTCCCAACGTTTTCATTTGTTACCGAGCCACCCGTTTTATAGAGAGAAGGGACGTGACAAATGCACGTGGCCTGCGGGGGGACACGAAATCCACGACGTTTCGTTCCGCGAGAGATTAACCGATGATAGGCTCGCGTGAGCTCTAAATTTCGATCCTGGCAGGCTCGACCAAAGTGCAACGCTATTTGCGAGAGGGCTCGTTGCAGCCGCTGCATCCAGCTCGGTCCAACGATCATTTCGACCGTGACAGTTTCAGTGGCGGAGTCTGATAACAGCACGAAACACTGGATCCGATAACGGGCGCCGCGATTTTGCCTATCTTCGAGCGCCCACGACTACCCTCTCGACCGGCACTCGAGCTCTCCAATCTCGAGTCCCTTCGCCATCGTTGCCAACCGATCGCTGGCGTCGATCTAGCGGATCGATGTGTGTTCGCCGACGATGGAGCTTCCTGGATGCGGTATCGACGCATCGATCGGCAGGAAAGCCGTGCAATGCGTCCGATTTCGAATCCAAACAAGGCAAGTGGACTCGCGTGTCCTGCGCCACTCCGCGGGGGGGGGGGGCTGTCCAACGAGTGAACAGTAAATTAAACGCGGGGAGTTGGAGATGAAGGTGCTTCAATTTGTTCCTTCCAAAGTTTAAGACACCGTGGAAAAAGTAGAATATATTTTTCGGCAACTAATCCCACTCTTAAATTTTCGAGCATAATCCAAAGGTTCCTCCATCTTCCAGAACAAAATGAGCAAAAAGGAATCAGATCAAACCCCTGCCTCTCTCATTCCAATGGAATCCCTGTAACAAATTTCAAGACCACTCGTTCGCCACGAATGCCTGGGCATCTGATAATTTCAGCCCGACCAGAAGCAATTCCACAGTCGCAGAAGCGCGGACTTAACAGCTCGCGGGCAACGCCGAGAGCAGTTCGAAAGACGCCGCCGTCTCGTTCGTTTCTTTAACAGGTATTCCTACCACTAACTAGCCTCGCGTCTCGAGCGCTCGCCTATCTGCAGCCCGAGAATCAGAGCCGCTGACCGTGTGCTCGGCATCGTCGCGGAAAAAGCGCTCAAGACAAACTGGCTAATTATCGCGAAGCGTTATCCTCGTTCCTTCCTCGACGGTGTTTCTTACGCTGCGCGTAAAATCGCCGACATTATAGGCGCAGTTATTACGACAAACAGCGTCGCGTTCCACTGTGCGCTGCTAGTCGATTTTTAGGCTTGGCAACGAGCTAAACACCCGCAGCGATTCGCTACCCTCCGGGAGGAAGCCGAGAAGGAAACGAACCCGTCTGTGCCGCGCGCACAGTCGTCGCCAATAAAAGACCGTATGAACGACGGTGTATTTTCAGGTTCGCCGCAGTTTCCGCGCCGATAACACCGTGCCGGCGTGTAATGCGACCGGAGGAACGCGCGCGCGAGTGAAGCAAGACACGCTGGTCGGTGCGCCAGGTTGGCGCCACGGAACATTCGCGTTTCGTCGCTGCCAAGGCGAGTCCTTCGCGGTTAACCTTGAGCTAACCTTCCCAGACAACCTTGCTTGGACGTTTTCCACACCTGGCCAGCGTGTTTCGAAACGCTGCTGCGACGTAATATTAGCTTCGACGATCGCGAGTCGCGTTATGTCTCTTAATTGGAAGTAACACCGAGTGTTCCTAAGTTTTACTACTCTTAGCTACCTTGGTTTAAGCTTCGGCTATATTATTCAAGCAACATCGATCAGGTTTCGCCGCGAGGCTTTGTCGTGGTCAGATTGAAAAATTAACACTCTCGGAACCAGTCTCGCGGGACATAGGGCCGTAAAATAAATTTCCGTGTCACGGTGTAGAAAAGGAGCAGAAACGTGCAACCGGTTTCGGTACATCAACGATGTCTTCTGGTCCGGCGGAAGGTAAAGCACCGAACCGCTGGCTACGAGGTAAAATCGCTGAAACTACAAACATCACGGGAGAACCTTCGACCAGGGACGGAAAAATATCGCGGCAAAGTCTGACTGGCCCGCCTTGGTCAACGTTGCTAGAAAAACGGAAAAATTACTAAAACTCCCCTCACCTTGACTTACAAAAACAAGGAAACCTTTTCAGTGGGAGGTAGACAAAAGACAAAAGAAATCGCGAGAGAGATCATGAAAATTCGGGACGAAGGATCGCCCAGGTCGCGTCGCTGAGAACGGATGGAAACGAATGAAAACGAGTGAAAACGATGCAAGCCAGAATCGCCGTCGGTATTTTAGCCAGACAATACGAGCGATCGCATTCGTTTGCGGAACGACCGTGGTAGCGGGAAGGGCACGAAGGACGGTGGAATTAATTTTTCCAGTTCCAACGACGAGCGCCGTCGTCCATCGTTGTCGCGACCAACTTTTTCTGGGGCCGCGATCTCGCGAGCGTGAAGCGGATAACGCTGATATCTCGGTATGCGAGGCATCCCGCCCGTCGATATTGTCGTTTTTTCGCGAGCCACGCTCATGATTCAAGGTAAATCGGATTAACAGGTGAGCGCCGGTATATCTTGCTGTCGGTGGGCACGGTGACGCTGTCGGATTAGCGCGGCGACGCTTTCGATATTCGACGCGACAGTCTGGTAGCAGAAGCTCGCGCCGTTTCACGGGAGAATAGGCAGACACAGAGAACCACCGTTCCAGCTGAAAACTGGCGTTAAGGCGGGGCTCCCACAAAAGCGTCGCGCTTTCGTTGTCTCGAAAGGATCTTCCTCGAGAGCGCAGCGACCTATTTCCTGTCGCTCCTCCGTCCAAGAATAGCGCCGTTAAAAAAGCATCCGCGGCTCGAGATGGCCGCAAGAAAGGCCGCAAGAACGGGAGACGCCTTCAGTCCTCGTGGATCGCGGCTGCTTATTCTTCTCCTTTCGCCAAAGAAATCGTTGCTCGCGTTTAATAATCGCACGCGTGCGTTTTTATTAAAGCGGCAGCCGCGAGAGTTCCTTTTATCTCGGTGTGGTTGCGGCGGCCTCGTCCCGCTTGCCCGCTCGGAAAAGCCATTATTTCGCCAACTGTCTGCACTGCCGTTTGACTAACTTTCTCGCCCATATGCCGCCTCGGATTTCCGCGGAGCATAAATACTCTTTATGAATTCGCTGCGCCGCGACGCCGGCTCCTTTTGTATCCTGCAGCAGAGAGGCGAGCGCGAGGCTGCTTTTTATCAGACTATCTCTTGGTGGAGATCGCGCGTGTATATGTAGGTGCGCTGGCGCTCTGGCTCGTGATTATCGTTTCAAGGGCGCACCGAAATAAACGCAAGTACGCCTGCTTCTCGGTAGAGTCGAGTAGAGGAACGCGAGGAGAGCCTCTCCCTCTCAAGGATGACAACGTAACGCTCCGCGATCCACTTCTGACCTGTTCCCACGCTTGCTACCTCGCTGCCGTCTGCGCGCCACGTGACCTTTCAGATCCCTGGGCCGGTTTAATGAGACTCGATATCGATTTCACGCGGTTGGCAGGTGCTTCGTGCTGCAGTCGACGTGCCACTGTGCTTTGATTTGTACAAGATCGATTCCACGTCCTAATGCGCGGGGCATGGGCGATGGCTGTTACGTTGATGAAGTCAGGGATACGATAGAGACGACAAGTGTTTGACGCTTCACTGATTGATCACTGCATGTGGGCCCGCCACTGGAAAATATGCTACCTACCCTGGACAAGTCTCTCCCCAAAAAATCGATCGCTGGACGAGCGAGAATCACGAAAATAAGCATGGAACTTTTCCCATTTCGCTTGTCGTGGATCCCGGCATTAACGGGGTTGGCATCGACGCGTTAGAAGTTGCCAACATGCGGGGGATTACCACGCGGACGTCGCTCGCGTTCTAACGCGTAAACTTTCCAGTACATCGGGTAGACGCGTTATCGAGAGGCGCGTTCCTATTTTCATTTTCCCCGACGCTTTTCCGGCGACACTTCGATCCGGCTGTCGCGTCTGAAGGCCCCGGCAGACGGCGATATTTTCTGTATTTCCATCGACGCGCGACTGCCTGGCTGGATAATTAAACGGAACAGCCTGACCTCCTTCCAATCCCCGAGCAACCTGGAACAATCGTCCCGTGCGCCGTCGAATGCATTGTGCTAGTTTATCTCGCCCGCGGTAACGTTTCGAACGTGACGGCTGGGATATTGCATAGCCGCGACAAACGTCTCCACGCACCGAGTAAATGCATAATGCACCGAAGCCAGGGAACGCGGAGACTTCCGCTGTGAATCCTTTCTCAACGAATCAGCTCAGTGGACGCTGATCAACCGGACTTGGGCATCCGCGGTGAAAGATTCCAATGAAAACCGTTTCTTCCAACGATGTCATCGATTACTTTGATTCTCCGTGCAGAAGTAATATTCTACAGATCGTTTATTCTGAATATCACGCCGGGGGTGGGAATCCGCTAATCGTCCGGATAATTCAATCGGCACATGAATGCGAAATGGGTTCCCGGTCGGAACACGCGAATCGGCGCAAATACTTTACGTACGTACTTGATCGAACTCGGAACGACAGCTTGGCTTTAATGGGTCACAACGCGAAGCAGAAGTTGAGGAAAAAGTGGAGGAGCTGGAGAGGGCACACGATCGCGGGGAAACGCGATCATTACCATACCATCTTCCCCGGTGAAAAACAGAAGTGGCGGAGTGGTCTGGAGAAGAAGCAACGCAGGCGTTCTAACAGCAGCCACCTTCGAACGGCGAGTAATCGAGTAATGCAAATTCAACGGCCAACCGTCGCCGATTTTCTTGCGTTCCTTCGGCACTCGCCGTGCAAATTTTTGCCCGCCCCGGGGTGGGGGATTTCTTCTTCCCGCAGTCCCCGCCGAGACTCGGTTCGTTTATGATCGTTCGGTTGCGGTGTCTTCTCCGCGTGGCCATAGGGCGCGTCGAGGCTTTATCGCCGCGCGGAAATTGACGTCAGTTTAAACACCTGACACGTTATACACCTCGTTATCCGGGAATCGTAAAGGCTCGGCACCAGCAACCGTCGTCTGTTGCTTCCGTAACGTCAACTAGCGCGTAAGTTTCCCCTGCTTTCTACTCCAGCGGCTTGACGGGGGAGTTCATTCGCGTTAACGAGGAGACGGTTAGACAACGAGGCAGCAAAACCAAATTTCAATTCCACGTCGAAGGAATCCGATTTGAAGCGGCACCGAGGTGTGAACGAGTGCTGATCGAGCACGAGATAAATAGATGAGAAGAACGAGTCGAACACTTGCACAGATCTCCAGTGAAACACAAGCTACCGTCGTAGTTTAATAAAATTTAACGCGACACACGCTTAGCGACATGTTATACTGTTTTTAATTCCCTCGAGGAGCAGCTTGAAAGGCCCAGTGGCGAGAGTTCGAAGAACCCTCCTGTTGAGGAACAATCGCACTGACAAACGAGCTGTAAGTAGCCTAATCGAGTCCACCTCCCCGGGATAGAAGTTAGGGCGCGTTCCAAGGGAAGAGTACCGGAAGCAGAGAGCCCACCCGCATTCGATCGTCGCCCTTGACAAATGACCACTGACGATTAAATCCCAGAACGTACACCTCCTGCCAGCAGTGACGCGGCATTGTACGCTATTTACGCTCCCGACGACGCGATTATCAATTTTATGGAAATCTGCGGCAGCTGCCGCTACCTCCAGCCTTTCATCCGCTTTTCAATTATCGCCGGCTCCGCGAATGCAATCTATTAAACTGTTAATCGATCGAGAGGTCGCCCCGCTATTAGATCGCTTTCGGACCCGACGAACGTTCCACTCGTTTCATCCGCGATTTCAGCGGCTCGGCCGATTCGATCGATTAACCGGTTATGCCTTCTTCGAGGCCGGTAATTACACTAAAACGAGCTCGAGCGGTCTTTCTGTTAATCGCGCACTCGCGGGAAGAGACAAACCGAAGGACTTCGAGTTCCTTTCCCGACGATAATGTCAGCGCTAGGCCGCGCGCGATCCACTCGAGATGGAATTCTGGATTTTCTCTTGATAGCCTCGCTCCTTTTATGCTGTCGCCTTAATGTACCCGGGACAGGGGGTTGCCGATCATAAAACGTCGAAAGCGCCATTCTATTTAACCTTGGGGCTTCGATTGCCGAGTAATTAGCGGGACAGTGGGCGTTCGAATCGGAGACAGACATCGATCGACGAGGCATATAAACGCTTTCCTTGGGACTTAATTGCACGTTGCGGCGGACACCTAACGAGACTCGAAACAGCCACGAGCGGGAAGCTTTTACGCATCCAGGATTATTCCGCGGGTAACGTTTCTTCCTCGCGCCGCTTCAAATGCACCGTCACTTTCTCCCGTCACTGAAACTGGAGCGGTCGATGCTGAGTAATGGAACAACTTTTCTTCCCTCGGTGTTTCATTTAGAAACCGCGCGACTGTTTTGAAAAATAACGTTTGCGGGCTTGAAAGGCCTGGCAGACGGGGCCAACGACCCGGGTAACCTTTTTATTCCGGCGAAATAACGTTGTTTTTTTTTTTGTAAAACGATACCTTGCCTCGTTTCATTAAATGGTGAATATTCATTGTTATCGATCGGGACGTTATACGTCGGGTAATTTATTGCCGATCCTTACGCGGTGCACATCAAATTTATTGCTCGTCCCGCGATTCGAAATGCGGCCCGCCGTATTAAAATCGACGATTCATTTCGCCCGGAGGATGGAAGAAACGAGCACGAGTGGAATCGTCGAGGCAGGAAGCGCGGAGTTAATAGAGATAATTGGTTGGTGGTCTCTGCTCGGTCGCGACGAAAATTTTTTCCTCCTCCACGGTAATTTGGATCGAAACGAAAACGGCGGCGCTTTAAAGTACATTATGGGGACCAGTTCCCGAGGATTACAAGCGTGTGTGTCGGTGTTAATATGGTCTCCCAATGGTCCTAATGAGACAGATTGTACCTAAAAGCTCCGCGAAGCCATGAGATCCCTTTGACGGTGCTCACTGGGTGCAGGCAAAAACGGGCTTTCTTGCAGCTTTCCTCTAATTTCATGTAATTTAACACGGCTCCATGGACTCTATTTACCATTGCTTTCGACGGGATCAGTGGGAAATGCAATCTGTTAGAATTCGAGCGCCCAAAGTGTGAATGAAGGAGAATTTAAATTATGAGGATCTCAATGACTCTACCTTTGCACAAGATTTCGTTATAATACTTCCTATGTTACAGCACAGCTTTGAAGATTCATCTTTTATATTCGCTCGAGAAATTTCCATGCTTTATTCGCCTCGTTACGGTGATCTCTGTGGAACAAGTATCTACGAGTACCCAGGTTTGCTGAGAAAGCAGATACAAAGGATTTCGAGGGGTACTTGATTCAATTACCGTGTTTGGCAAAAGTCGAAGCCGAAATCCGCGTGTCTCTTGTCAGAAAAGAATCTATTACTTCTACCTCAAATGTTTTGTGAAGAAATATTTTCACAGATTCTACACTCTGGTTGGAACTATTTAAAAGGCACTTTATCTATTCGGTGCCTGAAGGTATCCAAAGAATATAAAACCGTCCGCTGCAGTCAAGACACTGGCAGTTCCAGGAAGAAGTAATCCTGCAACGCGCGCTACGTTTAAGGGCCCGCCGGGGAAGCTCTTTTATTCTGGTCGCCATGAAACAATCCGGGGACCAATCTATCCTCCGCGAAGAGTCTCCTCGAATGTCGAGTAGGCTAAGGGTATTTGTCAACCTTTATTTTATTTTCCCGCAGACGAATCCTCGAACGACGCGGACGGGCACGTGGAACACGTACGAGTGATATAAATGAAGGCGAGGAGCCTGGAGGTTGTTCGCCTTCTTCTATGCGACCAAATTCCAGTTAAGACAGCGGCGAGGGGCTTCACTCCAGTTTAAACGATACCAGGGGCGAGGGTGGGCAGACGTGTCTGGCTTCGCGTCTACATTCTCCGGGTTCGAGACCCGTTAAATCGATATTTCGCGGTCGCTTCGATGTGTTTTATTCCCATCGTGGCTATACAAATCGGGGAGAAATAAAACACCGTAGACCGGGGGCGATTGTGCAAACGAGTCGTGTATCCCGTAGAAATACAGTCATCGGAAAAATTGCGTCGCTGCTGAAGGTAGGTAGTGTAAACGCACCAATAAACAGTTAAGGGTAATGAATGAACAGTATCATAAAATTGTTTGGATATGAAGCAAAAAATTTCATATTTTAATAACATATTCTACTCGTTTTAATAAAAAATGTTCATTCTCTGGTACGTGTTCATTTACTGGTACATCCACCCTACTTTGAAACTTCTGACTACGCGAGAAAGGCTTTTGGTTTAATTAAGAACTGTAGGGATCAGCTTTCACGAATATCTTCAGCGCAGCAGATGGAAATTAAGTTTCATCGATGGTTGGCACTCTTGGCGCTGTCGATCATTCGTGACTCGCGGAAGGACCTATTTCGCTGGTGAACGAAAAAATGTTGCGGACCTATTGTTCCGTGAAGTTAAACAAGCCCGCCCCAGCGGAATTACATCGATCCAATATTTCGTGGAACAACAACCAACAATGCTCGGCACACATACGTCGGTACCGAATCACTTCAATTCCACGCGTGGATGATCGCTTGATGGTAGCCTCTGCCTTGCCACTGAAAAACTGTGCACACCCGCCGCTCCACGAATGTAAGCAAGAACAGCCATCCCGGTTGCGATAATCCACAGGCTCCCCGTGAATCAACAATGCCGAAAACTATACACGCTCTGTGGGAAAGCACGCACCGCATACTGAACCGCCCGAAAACACAATCACGTATTCAATGAAGCAGCGATCCTCTCGAAGAATTCCCTTACGAAACTTTCCAGCTTTTCATTTCCCAGCAGCCACGTTCTTCCGCGATCTACCTGCCCTAATCGATCCTCCGGACGCAGCCTCCGCCTCTTCCCCTCAGGGAACAAAAGGGAGTTTCTTGCCGCCGCGAGCCGGACGCTCGGCTCTGTGTCCCGCAACGAGCCCGTGGCGTAGCCATTCTGACGCGACGCAACAAATTTGCGCGGCGATGGCCCGGAAGCACGGAAGCTTTAATTACTTTCGCGCGGCCGGCACACAAGCGCGTTCGCCAAGTTGGTCGGGCCGGATACATTGCAATTTCCGGGACGAGGTTTCGGCCGCGAAGCTGCTCTCGGGCGTACGCGCGATTGGAAAGCCCGTTCCGAGCCCCGCTGAGAACAACGAGCTGTAATTTGCACGTAAATCGAAGAGTATTTCCCGGCCAGCTGCCCGTCTACGTCATTCCGCTCGGGCCGGGGGACGGAATTGAAAAAGGGCGTTCCTCCATTTCGACAATCGGTAGCAGACCTAAGGGACCGATAGCCTCGATCGATGTAATCATCGAGATCCATCGCGGATCTTCGGTAGCCCCTTTCCTGTTTCACTGTTTCTCGTTCTGTTTCAGTCGCTACCTAAGATAAGGAACAGGAAGGTTTCTAAGGAACAATGTTTTCGAAGCATTACCCTGTGTTGCCTTTCAGGAGAGCTTGGTTAATTCGAAAATTCTGATTCTCTTGAAACTCGAGCCGCAGCGATGATGACTCCAAAAGGATCCCAGATTTTATTAAAGATGCGGAGCGAACGGAGGATATGATTCTTTCGAGCGTTCCGCTTTAAGTTGCAAAGAGGTTGGTAGAGTCTCGGTTTCCAGGCGTGTGCTCTCGCGTAGATGGATACCTGCGGATCGGAGTGTGCGCAGGTAAATACAGGTGTGCAGCCGTGGTGCACCGACAGAGCGGAGCGTACACGCGGCCTGGACGGCTCTTTGTCATCCGTGGCTGGTCTTTTGTCAGAATAAACCCAACGCGTCTCTTTCGGCTGGCGCTCTGCTCCGCCCGCATGATTTTCCCGCGGTCTCTAATGAAAAAAGATTTAAGTCGAAGACTCGCTCGTCCGCGCGAACGCTTTTCACGGCTGTTGAGCGAAGACAGAGAAGAAAATGGAAGCATTTACAGCGGTTCAGAAGCTAAATTTACGCGAGACGAATACGTTTCGAGTCGAACGAGCGCCGATCAGATTTGCTTAATTAAGAGTGGAAACATCGACGATGCATATTCAATTACTTCCCCCACCCTCACCCACCCTCCACCCGCGGAGATGTAATTAGAAGCGGGCGCGCTGATGAACTTAAAACGAACTCGTTACCGTCAAGTCGACCGTTTCGATTCTGAATATAACTCGTAAGTATGCAGCGCGAGCAGCAATTATATTCCGTTGCAAGTTACCATCCAACTTTTTCCACCCCCCCCCCCCCCCGCCGCTATACCGTTTAAATAGCGAGTCAATTAATTCCCGCAAGTTCATTAGCTCGGTAGAGAATAATTAAATTCGGCGTCGGCTCGCTTTGTGCGGGGGAAACGAACCCAATACCGTCCTCCTTGCCTGCAGTAAATTCGATATCGGGGATAAACATAGCGACAAGATTGAAACGTGCTCGGGACTATTTCGATCGGATGGAAATTCGCGTGTAAACTTGATACACGCCGAGCTGCACCGATAACGGAGTAACGAAACGCTAAATGCGGAGTGCTAATTCCCATTCGCAGGTTACCTAAGAAAAGACCACGTGCCATCCGTAGCATTCTCCTTAATGGAGAAGAGCTCGCCGTAAGAACTTAATGGAAAGAGATGGAACAACGGGTAGCTCTCTCACGGTAGAACGATATTTTTAAAAACATCTCTTTCGGATTTACGATTCGAGCTACGATATTAAAAAATCCCGTATCTGACCCCCACACCCCTCGGATTCCAACCCCTATTTCTAAATCCAATTAGTCGCGGGATGAGTCATTGTTTCGCCGATGCACGATTCGCCCCCGATTTTCCGAACGACTTGCAGCGCTTAATATCGGCCGGGCTTCGCGGGACATGCAGTTCGAATTTCCCCGACGCATTGTTCGTATCCCCGGTATTACTCGATTCGTTCCATTCCTCTGATCTTTACCCCCGCATTGCGCGCGGCCTTTTTATTATTGCCGGGGGTTATTTATCGCCGCCGTTTCCCCCTCGCGAGTAAAACCCTCATTGTGCCCCACTGACGGTCGCTGTTCGGCTAAGTTATTTATAATGATTACCGTATCTTGCGCTCGGGCTAGACTCGATCTCACTATCACCGAGCGGGATAGTAGCGCGATCGCACCTGCTGCCGATCCTCTGCCAACCGGTGAAATATAAATTTGATGACGACACCGTCGCCGCTCCGTGTTACGCGGGGCCTTCGACATTACGTAGGTACACGGGGGAAGCTTGTACCAGAAGGGCGCAGCGTCTCGTGGATATTAAATTCCTCCGGCCCGAATTTCCACCCTCGGAGAGCGCGTCCATCATTTTTCAATTCGCCTTTCGACGGGATAGAATTTAACGTAATTCGAAGCGCACGCGTTATTGCGGCCGCCCACGTGCCACTGGGCCGCGTTCAATAGAGGTAAGCTCGAGCGCTAGTACTGCTTGAAGCGCGAGGCTTTTCTGTAAGAAGAGAAGGGGAAGAGGAGATATCTAAAAGATCTAGAATAAATGGACAGGCAGTACCTAGGAGCCAAAGGGAAATTCAGTTCAACCGAATCTAACAGAGTTTTTCTTAATTACTCAATAACCAAAAGCGAATGTGGTAGCCCTCGAAGAACTTTCAGCTCGCATTAACGTGCACGCGTTCACAGGCCCTCGTTGCACTCGCGATGGTGAAAGGAGAAGGAAGGGAAAGAGAGAGATGTCTAAGAGCCGTTCCAGCGTACCCCAGCATTTCAACGGGCGAAGAAAGACGCGAGGCGTTGAGGAAAGATTATTAACAAAGCCGAGCACCGGTCATTACTTCCGGCCGCGGACCATTTACGTGATCACAATTACATGTATTTACGGCGCGGCAGCTGCACCGTAATTTCGATGGCCGCGCGCCCGAACCGAATTAGGAACGATGAATATTATTTTTACCGGGTTTCAATTTAATAAGCTATCGCAGCCGAACCGAAAACCGGTCGTGATCGGCTAATATAGTGGGGTGGCACGATGCAACCTCTCCACTCAACACAGCTCGCACTTTGGGTAAACACGGTTGCAGTGTTAAGTAACAGGATTTAAATATTGAATTCGTTACATTACATTGCAGTTTCTAAGAGATTTCTTGGCATTCTGCTTATTCAGAACGATCTACAGAAGATTCTCTGAACGTCTCCCGGGCGTACAGAGTACATATACCAGTGTTTCCCAACCTTTTCTGAGTTGCGACCCCTTTTATAATATTTATAAAAAAAAACTGCGACTCCCCATCCCCCACATAAGGTAAGGTAAATTTAATAAGGCAAGGAAAACGCATTAAAAGTAGGTATTTCAGAATATAACTCTAACTTAATAATATTAAAAAAAATAATCCCAAAAATGGTGGCGACCCCCCAGAAAACACCTCGCGACCTCAGGTTGGCAACCACTGACATATACAGAGTACGAATGAAATGGTGCAGTACCTAATTTGGAAGAAGTTTGAAAATAATTTGGGAACATGGAATCGCTTTTCTCTCTGTTAGTCCCTTTTAGTGCTCCGGCGCACGATCCGACAATAAATAAACCGAAATTGTACTTGTTCACGCAAGAAAGGTTTAGCAGGTCGGGTTTATTATTAAAAAAAGAACCTAAGTAGCCATCCAGACAGATATATTATCGAAAAATCGCGGCACGAAGGACGGAACTATTTTCCCCGCAATAAATAGGTCGGAAGGTCGGGCAGCGGGGTGGATTTTGTCGGTTCTGCGGCCATTCGTAATCCAACACAGCCAATATTCTCGGTCGCAATTATTCTTCGATAAAGCGGATTTAATCGACGATCACGAAGTGTTGGCGTCGAAGTGTGTACGATGCATTCAATCCGCATTTTGGCCCGTTCCCACACACCATCCCGACCGGGGCTAATATAAAAACGAGCGCCCAGCCACCTGCGCGATATGTACGTAGCGTGGAAAATCCGTCCCTGGTATCCTCGCCGATGTCCAGGCATTGTGCAACATTTCTCTCCTATTTTTCCTCCCTCTGTTTCGTGATTCTGTACGCGTGAATCAATACACGGTCGGGGCACGGCGAGTGATTATAGGGGTAGCGAGCGTGTTTGTCGTCGACGTAATTCAAGTTAAATACGTGTGCAGTGTACACAGCGCTGCATAATCGAAATCGTCGGGATTGTAGGCCGATGTGACGGATAAAACTTTCGATTATTCCAGGCTAGGATATTGGAGTGGACGAAGCCTTTTTCATCTTCAACCCCGCAGTGCCCCCACTCTTTGAATTAATCCCGGTCAAGCTCCGTTGCAATATCTCGCGTAGATTGTGGGACGCTCATCCCCGACGGCGACAGTGCGCTGTTTAGAATGTAAGTAATAAATAACCGCGTAATTACATTAAAGGGGAACGTTGCTGGATACCATGCTGCTCCCTCCAACGCGAAACTCTAAAACTTCCGCGTCTAATGAAATGGAACCTGCCCTCGGTGTATTCTGAAAAACTTACCCCAGAAGTAAAGGGGAAATGTTTCGCTCGCTACGCTTTTCATATTCCGTTCTTTCCTGCTTCAGATAGGTACTGAGGGGAACGAAGCTGCGGTTCGTGCATTCGACAGTCGAGTGTATACCTACGTTGCTCGATATGAGATTGCACAAATAAGGGGAATTATTCGTATCTCATCGTAACTTCGATCTGCAATCTTATATTGTGCAAAGACGCGACGGTTGGTTTCGATGAAGCTGCGAGGCTGTGTGTTTAAAGATCAACAGAGGTCCGCGGAGTGCACGCGATCTTTCAGGGCCATTGGCGCAGAACACGGGATTGTACTGTGGTTCCGTTATTGGTAAGGCTGTTTCGAAGTCAATTGACTGCCTCGAGGTTGTAGCATTTGCGAGGGTAGCGAAGAAGGTAAGACTAGAATTTTCGTTGGGTAGCTTCTTTATCCGATAGCTTTGTGTCTTGGTTAAGTTAGTAGCTAGAGGAAACCGATACTTCCACCCCGAGAGAACAAGTACCCTCGCTTTATCACGATGGCCCCGATAATACCGTGCTCCGTTAGAACCTGAACAAACGGTAGCTTGTTATGTTAATCGGCTCTTCATCGACCGGCCGAACCTATTCACCTGTGAAGGCGGTTATGCAACGAGATCGTCGTCTGACGACGTTATTAGGGAGACGTAGGAATGCGAGATATCTAGCACATGCTTTCGAGGGCATTTTTAATGGTGCGCGATCATCGTCTCGCCACTCGTTTGCGTAAGTGTATCTACTCATCCCTCCCCCCTGCCCCGAGGAATCTGAATCCATCCACGGCTATCGATTTAATCTTCCGATACACGGTGCAAAATCGGAGCATCTAGAGACTCTAGGCATTTGTCCCACGTCCCCATCATCAAATACGTGAAGTGAAAGTCGAGAAGAGCAACACGAAGAAAAGCACTACCTAATTTACACGTTTGTCCCGGCGCAGAAATGCTCTCGAAACTGCCACCCGATCGACTCCATTCCACGCTCCCGGAGAGGCTTTGCATTCTGATCAGAGAGCCCGAAAACACTTCATTGGAATGCCGAGGAAAGTTTCACCACTTCCGGAGCATTTACCCAGAGGAGCAGCAACTTTTATTCCTCTGCATCTGGATGGCCAGGTGTGTAGGTATCAGCAGCAGATACCGAATCGAAGAGCCGCCTACGTGTTTCTGCTTCGTCAAAAATGTATGCACGCTGCGCCGGCTCGCCTTCGGAATTAATATCCCTCACCCTTTTCTTCCTTTTCAATCGATCTTTTAAACCGCGCGGCCACGGTGTGCACCGCCACGCTATATTTCAGACATTTCCACCGTAACCCGAGACCCGGGGCATTCTAACTGTCCCACTGTTGCCTGGAACACGCGCGTAAACGTCCAAAGGTGCTCGGAGCTCTTTCGATACCAAATTGCGTGTAAAGAGTGAAACGTGGCCGCGTCGAGTTTCACGGAAACCCCACGAATCCCCCCGAGTAACTCCAGAACGAGTTTAAAAACCCGTACAATGCGCATCGAGATCCGAGCTGTCGCGATCCCTATAAAGTTACAATACCCCCGTTCCTATTCCTTTTTCCCTGGTCCCGTTTACTCCGTCGGAAATGCCCCAGCGTCCCGCCACTTACGACATTATTACCAGCATCTTTCATCGTCGTAATGACCGATCTTGTTAGCTCGTTCTTACGTGGACCGGCCCGTCTAATAGGAAACTAAGCCCCGTGGAATTAAAGTACTTGCGTCGATTACCATAAATGCATCCTTGCTTGCGCAGCAGATGGGGAGGATCCGGGGGCAGGCTTAGGTGCATTAACGTCTTAATGCCGTGCAATCGACTCTATCACGCGCGACAAATGTTTGCCCGGGACCGCAGGGTGGTCGGGGCCAGCGGGCGCCCGAACTTCCGTGTCCGTCGGTTTAGCATAAATTTCGATACAGCCGAGCGCGGACGTGACCGCAAAGAATTCCGCGGGGCGAGCCACCAGACCGCGGGTAGTCGGCCGTCCCATCGGACGAGTTGTTTTTGGGGGATACGATAAGACGGACGGCATACGTGCAGCACACGAATGGCAGCAGCTGCGCGTGCCTTGAATATTTAACCCGCTTAAGGCCCCCGCACAATCGTACGGATCGCGTTTTGAATGGGGAGCGCGACCGGCGGGCATTCGCCCCCTGCCAACGAATTGGCCTGAGCGGGGCCCATATTTAATCAACATTCGTCCTCCACTCTACCCCTTTCACTGGCTCCTGCAGGGGTTTCAAACCACCCCGCTTTGCTGTTCGGCCCTCTTCAACGGGCTACGATAGCTGTCACCGCTGCTGCTGGGACAATCGCGCGTTTGTTTCTCGGTGTTAACCGACATCGAGCACTGTGGGCCACTACACTGGGATCAACAGTTTTGGGTGGACTCTGAAAGTGCTTATACACCGAGGACGGCGTAGGGGAGGGTTGCTGGAGGCTGGCCCACTCAGATACGGTTTACTGTAGGAGACGATCGTGATACAAGAAGCAGAGAGGCAGGAAGTTTGAATTGCTAGTTACAGAATTAATATTCAATGTTCTGGGAATAAACAAGAGGGTGTCCGGATGCCTCCATTCGCTTCGTTATGTAAATGACGAAGACGCCCGGCAGTAATAAATCCTTAAAGTAAAAGTTGCCGTCGCGTTATTTTAATAAATCCACCCGAGGAGGTTCGAGCGCAGGCTTGCGTAACACGAAGACGGAAATACACTGAAACGAATCTGAAGGGAATAAACAAGTGGCCACTCGGAGGATAATACGAGATCTCGCTAATTTGCGATTTCTCCAGCGGTGGACCAGCATCGCTCCTCCGGAGCGGAAGATCCATTAACGCGGAACAACCTCTCGAGTTCGCGCCGCCGATTCCACATTGAAGGGGCATCCAATTAACCACCAACGCGAAGAATTTTCGAGTTTTCAGGGGTACACCGGTTCGTTAGGAAAGCGGTCAGCTCCTCGTTATGGAAATGGAACTCGATGACCCGAGAAGGCACGCACACGGAGCATCTAGGATTTTGTCATCGATTCCCATGCTGTTACAATAGTCACGGACGGAGAGTGATATCCTCTTAAATATATTTTACCGTGCTGAAGCTGATAATATTTCTTTTATAGAAGAACTTTTCTCGTAAGGTGCAAGATATCGAAAGAGTAGGGGAAACCTGTAAAAAAAACTGTACACCAGGGCAAAACCGTATACCATACTTGTTCCTGAAAATAAACGAAAGAAGCCCACGCGCGTTTGGCAATTATTTTACGCCATATTGAACTGTCAGTCCAACAGAGATTCGTGACGAAATACGTACGCTCCAACGAATTATTCAATTTATTCTGTTTCTAAGTGCTCTGATCTTATTTTCGACTGTCTTTAAGTGGACTGTATAGTGTTTTGGTAATTAGAATGTAAGTTACATAAAGGTATCTATTAACAGTACCTATTTCTATTATATTTTGAAGATCGTGGCCGATTGTTGTCCTTTTCATATTTAGCTGTAACCAAAAGTATAGGTGCTTACGTCTTGGGGCACAACCGTACGGGATAAAACCGTAGCCCGCTGTTTCAAGCAACAAGAAGAAGAAAACACCTACTCTGAATATAGAACAATCCATAAATGCAAAAAATGCGAACCAAAGAAACGTAGAGAAAATAACGTTTAAAATATTTTTTGTGTATACCTGATGAGCCACCTAAGACAAGCCACCTGAATAATTTCTATAATTTTTGTGATAGGAAGAAATGTTTGAGACAAAAGTTGTTTGGTTCCGAGGGGTCCATTACGTCGTGGATAGAAGTGATTACTATTGTTGTTACTTTAGAACGGGGGTAAAATCGGAAAAAGAACAGGTTTTGTTTTATTGTTAAATTAAGTAGCCTATTTGGACTTTCCAATTATATTTTTGTTATTTTGTGTTGTTTATGAAAACATTTAATAAGTACCGTTCTCATTTCCCAATTTGTTTTATAATTTAAAAAGTTATGGACCTAGAACCTTGAGTATACGGTTTTGGACAGGTATCCCCTACACGAGAAGCTCTGCCGCATTTCTTATGCAACCGCCTAAGAGGGAACGTTCAATTGAATTGAAAGTGTTGCGAAAATGTTTTCGTTCGCTTCCCGCGGATAGGAAAGGTGGTTTCATTACTCGCGGCTCCTTTCGGTTTCGATTTACCAGCGATAGCATCTCCGTGTGACGTAATTTCGTGATACCCACACAGCGAGAAGACTTCACGCAGGATGGGACGTTCTAGGTAACACAATGTCATCCGTTAACAAGCCACGTCCGTGTTGCTAGCGTAATTTACCGTTCGAAACTCGCAGATAGTAATTGCGTTGCTTATCTTTCCTGATTAAACTTTACTCCGCGAAGCGACATCCACTTATCAAGAAAGTGTTTCGAGTTTTCCCCGGAAAGTCGAGTGTGCGTCCAATGAAAGTCGAGTCGGGCTAAAAGCAAAGTTCCCGACCCGTGCTACCAACGAGTTAGACTAATGTTCGTCAAGATCTCCTGGAAGTCTCCAAAAATCTTCACGTCGATACGACTTCGTGAACCAATTTAATCATCAGGCTACGGTTCGTATCGACGGTAACCACAACGTTGACAGTATCCCAAGCAAAACTCTACCGAATTCCATTACTCTCCACCCAAAGTAGGCTACGATTATACCGATAACAACGCTGGAAAATGAATTGATTGCTCACACTGTCACAGTACCAATGCGAAACTGGGACACTTGGACATTCGGGGCTACTATTCATTATGGAGGTAAACAGGTCCGAGTATATTCAGGGAACGGAATCGAAGACTTGGTCAACCATTGGATCCCATTCGCAGAGAGGAGGATTCGCCTTGTCGCGTGTAAATCGTATCTACAGAGAGCACGTTTGCGCATCCACGATCGGGACACTACTGACGGAATCAAGATGCTGTTACAGAGGAAATCCGTAGATTCGAGTCGCGTAGCATGCACAATCGATAGAGGATTGGCTTTAGAACTGACACATTACCTATTGAGCGCTTCCTTCGACGGAACGTCACTCCCTTCAAATGTAGCAAGCCCACCTGCAACAGGGAACAAAATATACATGATTACTTTTATCCAAGTATATTCACATTCTACGATAAAATCATAAAACAACGTGTCATTCACCGAGAGGACACAGTAAATCTCCGATTATACTCCCTCGTGGATGCAGATATGTACCTGCATTCCTAACTGTTCGCGTTTCGTAAAGTTTCTCAAGTTGTGTCCAAACAATCCAAAATAAAATTCAGCGGAATGCACGAACATCACGTTTTCGCAAACACCGTACGAAACATCTCGCTGAACGTCTGTAATCGCGCGGCGAAAGGATTGCCCGGAGCGCGGCGGTGGGTTGTGTAATTTAATTCGTTGAAGCTGGCGTAAACGTGGAAATTCATTTGCCCGCGAACACCGTAAGTATTAAAATGTAAAAGCCCGTGTACGCGGCACGTGAATCCTGAATAGATGGCTGGGCGTCGCGCTACTTATTCCGCCTTATTGTTGCTTACGCCGGAACGACGCGAGTTACCTGAACGCGGAAAATGTGTGCTCGCGCGCCGGTGTAACCAGAATTGTTTATCGCGGGCCCTTTGTACGCGGCCTGCACAAAGCGCGGTGTACCTAGTAGATTCTCCCTCGCCATCAATACTCTCGCTTCTTCCCCGTGATGTCGCCCGTTTTATACGTACCAACCTCGCGAGCGCGTTCACCGAGACAATCGATCAATGCAAAGGAAACGGAGCGTCGGTGCAGACGCTTTTCAATTCAATTATTTCCACGATTGTGCTCCTCCGTCACCTTTTCATCGTTCCGCGCTGACGTAGATAATAAATGTTACAGGTGCGAAGTGTATCAGATTCGCGTCCATTCAAACGGGCCCGCGTTTGAACATAAAGCTCCTAAGCGTGACACGATTATTCCATCTACGAGAGACTGTAGAGTAAAAGAGTCGATCGACGTTCAAGAATACCGCTAACTCGCGAGAGTCTGAGGCCCGGAGTTCGACAGCCGCCGGTGTGCATTTAGGCTCGCGCTTCGAACAAAATCGGCCGCGTTCCTCCCGTGAATTTATATATCTTTGTTTCGCCAGTGTACAAAGCGCGGCGTGCATTGTTCAACGCTCAATTCATACGCGCGTTTGTAATCCGCAGCGAGCTACAGGGTCGACGTAAGCTGCAGTGATCGCGTGCATTTCACGGCTGGAGTTCGACGGCGACGCGTTTTGTTTCGAGGTGACGTGCGCGCCACGGGCTGCTGCATTCACGCGCTGCACACGTGCATGCGGCGACTTTCCGCGCTCGCGGCACGGGCAGGATCGCTTCGACAAATTTCCCGTTAACGTGACATCGAAAGCATTTCCCCAATCACGGCTCCATTCAAATAACACATTTCATAAAGAGAGAGGTTATTTCGTAATGTATTCGGACGACAGAGGAGAATAAATCGGGTCGAGTCAGTGATCAAACTCATCAAGCATTGTTTATATGCGGCATTTCGTATAATTCCGTAGCGAGGTGCATCCAAATCCGCGAGACAAGCGCGAGCGACCATTCATCCGCGTCCAACCGAAAGCGGTGTTCTCGCGCGCCATGGAAGCCACCGCGGAGTCTCATATTCATACAGGCTTTCCGTAAGCGACGCAGCGTAATACATAACGCAATACCGCAAGGACGTGCATTGTTGAGGCGTATCCATTGATCACCAAATGCAGTCAGGCACCGCGGCAGCTTTGTCGACGCGACAGCAATATGAATGCGGCGTGTTCCTCTCGCCTGGCGTCGCCTCTTCGACCAAGTATCTTCTGCCGCTGTGTCGAGGCTCTGTTCACGGTATAACATTGTGGGGACGCGTCAACCAAGCCGTCGCCATGAAGCCAGAAAGACGGTATTCGTTTATTGTTAAACGTAAGGGGTTGTCCTTAAATTACGTAAGGCTTTGGGGGGGGGGGGGGAGTCAAGTATCGCCTTGCGTAATATTTTTAACCTGATTTTCAATAAATTCAAGTTCTATCATTAATGTTTCAGAAAAGTAATTTTAGTTTAAATTTCCCGAAACCGAGTTAAATGAATTAGATAATCCTTTACAAAAATTTTAATAACTGAAAAGATGCAATGTAAAAAAAATTTGAAGGGAAGGGGGAGGGAGTGGAATATAAAGTCTTACGAATTCTTATACTTGATGAGGCACGGGGTAAGAAATCGCCAAACTTAGCCTTGCGTAATTTAAGGCCCCTAAGTTTAGAACGAGCACGATCGAACCCTTCCTCTAATATTCTGATGATTAATCGTCACTCCCGCCTTTGTGCGCGTTCTGTCGCATTGGTGGGAGCATATTTAATATGTAGGTACATAGCTCAGCTATAATATCAGTCAGTTAAGTATAAAATCTGGAAATACTATACGATCGCAACATTTCCCTCGACACATATGTAGAATATCATTGTGTACGAACCGTAGAAAATTCGCAGAGAAAGATCGAGGGAGACACGGAGTTTATCCAACTCTCGAGCTTCATCCCCCGAGTACACACTTATACCCCGGCACGTGCGTTACAAAGAATGCGCCGGCAAAATATTGAAGCTGCAAGGGAGCGAGGCAAGCGGCAAATCCTGGGCCCCGAGCACGGTCGAAAACCAGTCGAATCGTTTTGCAAATCCAGGAAAGGATGCATGTGTCGCCTCGTCGAACCTCTGTTGCATTCGCAGCGGCTCTTGCTCTCGTCAGTGCGTTTACGTGCGACCGCCGTGCATCGCGCGCCGAAGGATGAAGTCCAATGGAAATGGACAATAAAATCCGCCGGCTTTGCGGCAAATATATTTCAATATTGGCGGCAAGAGAGGAGAAGGAGCGGGAGAGAGGGAGAGGAAAAGCGAGAGAAAGAGAGGGAGAGAGCGGCGCGCGATAAATCGAATCGCCGTTTAAATATTCCCGTGCCAGGGCCGGTAGTGCAGGGTACATGCACTTCGCCACGGGCTTGCCACTGCAACGGCCGATATTTATCGCCCAGATAGCTCGAATAATGCAGAACACCCTGGAGCACGGTTTTTCACGGAAACCAGGTAGGTACTGGAATCGACCCCTTCGAATTAGTTTCCGGGATCGATGGGACGGATATCGAAACTTTGGATGCATCTGCCCATGAGAGGAATTCATAAATTATTGCAGACCTGTAAAGGGAAGAACCTTCGAGTTATATATGTATTGCGAATGAATATTCTCACGTCGAAAGGGTGAAAGGATAGATCTGTTGATTTGACGAGTCTACTGTGGCGAAGCAACGAAGTGGTTTCGAGAATTCAATTTTACTGAACTGGAGGATCTTCCTTTTCTTTCCATTGATCGTTAGGATATTCTTAAGTAATTGCACCGCGGTACTGTGTTTCCATATATCCGGCTACTTGTTGCTCGGTATATTACGATCTAATTTCCCGTTTTCCCCGATGGAAACGCTCGTTACGCGTGCCACCACCCTGGCCGACGAATAACTCACGGGAAAATCGCTCGCGAAAGTCCGGGCAGCGGAAAAAGATGAGGGACACCGTCTCACGGCCGAAGCTCTAGGAATTTACCCAGAGAGGGTAGGTACTCAGAACTCCCCGACGAGCCTCGTAAATAACTGATAATCCCGGTGTAATTCATATTTTATGGGAAACTGCGTCCCTGCAAGCCAGCGACCTTTCTAGCCGGATTAATCGAACGGAGCAAGTGCCACTTCGTTCCGCCTGCTCCGATCGCTCGAGTCTCGACACGCTTCCACCCGTGACTTACCAATCTCCCGCTGGATAAAGAGACAATAACGAGCGAATGCAGCAGCAAAACGGCCGTGTCACGGTGCACACACTACGGTCACGTTGCGGGAAACACCGCTGCTGTGATTTCTCCCTTCAAGGTTTCTCCAAAGTTGTTTTAACTGAGCGCGCCTGAGGGCGCGGGGCGCAACGATCAAGCTCAGCGTCCACGCGCCACCAGTGCGCCTCGAGCCTGCCTAGCGCTGGCCAGATATCTTCGAATCCCATTACCAGATCGAGAACGGATGTCCAGAATGGTCGCGAGCCCACGACCCTTTGTTCCATTCCGGCCGATAGCCTCCCCGAGAGTAGGTTCATCGAAATCGACGGGGGGATCTTTGTCCCTAACCGGCTTAGCGTCTTGTAGCCACGAGGATGACGGCAGCGAATTTCAGGGGAACGACCGGCAAACGATCGTTCACCGGAAGGAGGCCGTTGGTGGAAGGAAAAGGAACCGGCGGACGGGTGCGCAGGGCACACGGTGGAATCGCGTGGATTTAGAGCTTTGAGAGCGCTGTCGGACCGACTGGCGCAGCTCGTTAGCATTTCTCGACCTTTCCGTGAACGTTAACTTGCCAGTAGCGGCGGCGATTTAGCATTCAGCTCGGCGTGCGTTACCCCGTAATCTCGTCCAACGCGAAATAGATTCCGTTTCATCTCGAGCAATCAATCTTGATTGGGACTTTTGATCAGAGCTCGGTGGAGGGGGATAAAAAAGAGGACACGACGATGGCCGGGTCGAGGCCTGGTTCTCTCGTCTCTGGCACCCGGAAAGACGGTATTATCCAGGGGGCAGCGCACGAAGAAACGTCCAGGTAAGATGTACCGTCTGACGGGATGGAACGAGGGGATTCGTTGCCAGTTCTGGTTGCTCCTTAAAACCGCTCGTCCTTCGAGCTTTCAACGTCGAACGGCTTCCATAAATTACCCGTGAAATCTGATGCAATGTGTACAGGGCGTTGCACTTTGGACCATCTAGGCACGTTGGATAGCATTAAAGCTGTATGCGATTTTAAAATAGGGTGTCGGATAATCATTGGAAAACTGTTCCAACAGATTAGCGCACTGTTCCCATCCGTTAAGCCTGTAACCACGCACCGATGCCTTAAAAGCCAAAATCCTGTGCAGTGCAGTGGACCTTCGCCCAGCGTGAAATACGGTTCATTTATTTTATCCAGCCGTTCAATAGGGGGCTTAAGTTTCAGGTCAATCGCGAATGGGGTTTCACGAGGTGCGAGGATCCCGCGGAGAAGACACGGCAACCGTCGAGTCAGACCTTTGAACGGCTGAAAGGGCAGCCGAATGGAAGACCGCGAAGTCGGTGCACAAATCAACGAGCCTCGCTGGGCAATGTTGCCCCGCAACCTTGGTCACGAGGTGAAAGGGCTCGCGGAGCAAGATCTCCAGAGATCCGGGACGCGTAAACCGTTTTGATATACGATCTGGTTATTCTCAATGCGCCTATTGACGCCGGGGCTTCGTTCCGCCTTGCTAACCGCTGCGACACCGAATCACTACACCTGCATGTATACTACTACGCGACCATTGTCGAGTGCTGGAAATGGCCGCTATTAGGTCCCGGGTGTTGACATTTTTCACCCCCGAACCATCTTTTATCCGCGATAATGGCCAGGACTCGTACCTACGTTTTCATAGCGTCTTCTTAACTGCGCGGTGGGTACATACACGGGAGACGTGGAGCAACAGATACACTGGAGCCGAGTTGAAGGGATAAAAATATTTTTAATACAAATTCAATAAAATTCATTAGGTGATTATAAAAATTGATTTAAAGCCCCTTCTTTTGGGTTGCCACTGCACCGGGGAATGTGTTGGAATTTCTATGTTTTAGGAAAAGGAAGCGAGGTAGAAGTGAAAAATTAACAGACAGGAGATCATTTCTGTCTTTGTACGGTACGATCGAAGAACGTGGCTGTGCAAATTATAGATCGCGTTCCGCGAATCGCTAACACCGCGAAGGCTAACGCTATTGGCCTTGCCTTTCAAATACTCGCCGCGTTCCGAGACCGCTGCTCCTTGACTGACGTATAATTATCATAAAATCAGCCTCTGTACCCCGAATTAGAACGAAACACGCTTCGAGCGGTTGGAAGCAGCGTTCGGTGACTATTTCGCCGTTTCCATCGGATTGGAAGGCGCGCGTTTGTTAGAAAATCGAGCTCGCACGTACAGGATTAATTAACGACGTAGCCTTTGCGGAGACCTCTGAAGCGAGCACTTGTCGGGATGTACCTGGCGCAGGTGAGCCTGGATTGCGAAACGGTTGGGAAAGATTCCGCGGGAAAAGAGGATTGTGTCGGATCGGAGCACGGTGAAATATTTTCGCACCCTTCCACCGCAGTCACGACTATCGTTGCGCAATCGATGAAATCAATACCCGACGCCTCTCTCGTGCACCGAGAAATGTCAATTGATCTTTTTCCCTGGCGTCGGTTCGCGAGCAAATGCCACGTTACCCTTACAAGCTCGAGGTTACCCCTCTTTCCCTCTGTTCCTCCTCCGTTACAAGTGAAGCCTCGTGGCGCGGCACGGCGCGGCGTCTCGTACGTTCCGATGAATTATTGCACATCCCATTAGAGCAGACAATGGGCCCCATTGCGTAGACGTACCACCGTTAGAGCCAAGAAAAACGATTAAACCGTCCTGTCACGAGCACCAACGAGCAAAAACGCAACGCTCGCTGCCCGATGATATCATCTGCGCGCGGCTCAACGTTGTCCAACGGAATAATTATTCATTCGAGCGCGAGCCGTGGCAGCGATATTAACAGGTACACTCGTACGTACGTATTAGGCTGACGACTGGGAGATGAGCGAGTATGGTGAACGATGAATTGCTCGACGCTATCCGCCCGACCGTTCTCGGACCTAGATAGACCGATTTCGAGGGGGGATTCGTTTATTTAGCATTCCGGAATGCCGAGGCTCCGCGAATCCTCTCAATTAGCGAGCCTTTCGTCAGAGATATCGCTACCTTCCGGAGCGTTATTCCTTTCCCAGTGACGTTCAAGTTGGAGAAACACGAGGCACGAACGAAATGCAGATAGAATCGCGAGACGCAGGTGAAAACCGATTGATTCTCGGAAGGCGTTCTCGCGGCGCTCGGACCGCCGCACGAATTTAAAATCTTTCGTAGAAAGCGAGGAAACACGAGATGGTGCAAGGGCGGCGCGAACTTTCAGCTTATCCGCGGTAATCGCGACCACGTTTTTGGGCCCCATAAATCTCATTATCGCGACAGTTTTTGGCCCGCGGCGCTACGTTACTGTTGCTTTTCCCCTGCCCTTTCGTTACCTCTTTCTTTTTTTCCACCTCGTTCCCACCCTTCCTCGACCGGTCTGATGGCCACGGGATGCGCCGTGCCCTCCTCTTCTCTCTATCTCTCTGCCGGGTGAAAACACGCTGCGCGGGGCACAAGAGTGTCCGCAGGAAACCGCTCAGAAATTCGTCTTCCTCTGCGGACGCGTCTCGCTCGCTATCACATTATCTACCCTGTCCTTCGAAACTCGCTGCTTCTCGCGAATTCCTCGCGTCGGCACGGCACAAAGGCGTCTCGTTTCGCGGCTGGTAATTACCAGCCACGGCCCCGAATATCTTCCTCCTTTTTTTCTGCACGATGAAACGCGCCCGTGATCGCGCGCGACTACCACAGAAGAAATCCCGCGCGGTGTGCAAGCGCGGCATCAGAGAAATCGCTGCAAAAAAAAAACTGCTTCGCCTTTAAATCCGCGCCGTTTCGCCCTGCAATCGCGCGGCCCTTTCGGTATAACGGCAATCCGCTTGCCAACGAATCGGGTAAAAATACGGGAATCGGGTGCACGGACAGCTGTGGCGCAATTGGAACTCGAAGGCTCCCGTTGAATCGAAGCGAGTCCGCTCGTTTCGACCGTAGTTTCTCATCCTTTGACGATGGAGTTGTCCCGTGATTGCTGAGCAATTCAATCGCGAGACGCTTAATGTACACATCGCCGATTAGAAATAAAAGTGGAAGCTACGAAAGAGTGTGAAATTTTATTAAACCCTTTCCATGCAGAGTAATTTCTGCTGGTTTTTCCTCGTCGCCGCGCCTCTGTGTATTCGCATCGCGTTGAATGTAGATGAATCAACGGCTCGCACCTCTGGCTGTACAAAGGACAGTTTCCTCCGTCATTTCAATGACAAGTGAAATCGCAACGACCCGGTGTCATCGCATACGCGACTCACGAGTCAAGCGATAACAATCGCGTGTCGCCATTCCCGCGACATGCAATTGCCAGGGGGTTAATGACATCTTTAGACTGGCGTACGCGTTCGTGATGGAGGGGGACACTTTTGAAACTCATTGCACGGCTCGTCGTTGGAATTTCAAAGAAATCCAACCGTACGCTCAAAAGCTCCGGGATCACGTTTTGCTATCAGAAAACTTCGTAAATTTTTCATACGCGACCCGACGACACCGTGGCTGTCTGGGAGCCATACATTTTTGATGCGGTCATGTAGATAGACGGTACATTTGCATGTTATTTTTTATGAATATTTATTCGAGTATGTGTCACTTCATTTTTACTCGAAGTATCCGTTCCTTCGACAAACGCTGCCACAATGCTTTACCATTCTCTGTACTCGCCTTCGGTGACGAGTCAGTAGATAAGCAAATAGCGTAGGTACTGAATTTAAAAACTCACGATTATAAAATCCCTTCCATTGCTACATACTGAACTCCCCGCTTAATATCACTGCACAGTTGGATGTAAGCTTCTGTGCAACAGCGCAACGATTCCAGTGATTGAACGGTACAAGCTTCCGAGCGACGCGACGGTGCAATATTTTTGATAATTGAAAAGCACGCAACAGATCAAGGTGGATAACGCGATAGAGCGAACGAGCGCAGGATTCCCAACGTTTCCCCCCCCCCCCCCTCTTCGTCAAGTTCCATTGCAGCGAGAGTTGGACGGGTTCGAACGGTAGACAGGAACGGGCTGCTGGTAAAACTGGCGTCTCGCTGAGGCACGCTGACTTTTCACGATCGTACATCACTTCTGCCACGCGAAGCTCTGGCCAACAAAAACGGCCGAGGGATACGTCGTGCCGGGACGTGACGCTATTGTACGCAAAACTGTGAAAGATTATCCATCCGCGTACACGGCGCGCTGCATTGTTCTCCATTTGTTATGACGTGACTGCAATCCGAGTAACGCGCCCCCGCCGCCGCGTTTTCACCTGCAACGAAAGTTCCCAGCCTCTGACGATAAGAGCGGACGCGAGTGATCAAAGGGGTGAACGAAAAGGCGTCTGGTTAGCATTGGAAAGTAGATTGCCCGGACGCTTTGGAGGCCGCGTAATTTATGTCCCCGTTTACCTTCGTTCTCCTTTCTTCATCGATAGTGGTCTCATACATTGTGGCGAGGAACTACTCAGGCTGAATCCAAGTAAAACTACTCGATACTAACATTGTTTGTCGTGGTGGTTAAATACACTCATTGTCAGAGGACACAGTAATTAATTATATCGTTGATCTGGACCAAATTCTTCTATCGAGTCGAGGGAGGGAATGGGTGATTGACTATGTTGCTTCATCGTTTTGAAACAAACAGGTAGTATATCAATAACATCTTTGTCGTTCTGTGGGAAAGATACGCCCCGTGAAAATCCCAGCGAGGAAAACCTAGAACAGCAGATCGCAATTACTCTGACTCTAGCAAGCGTGCGTTACTTTCATGCACGCGGGTAGCGAGGTCTGCTTTGCCTTTGAAATTTGAGCCGACGACGCTGCCGTCCCTCCCTGTCCCACGCGGGGAGGGTGGGCTAATTGCAATTAAGAGCATCTCCAGGAAACGGAGGAAGTACAATCAGAAGGCGGAGACCAAAGACTATACGTAATTGTCATTCGCGCGCTCATTATCCCGAAATCCGTGAATCGGGCGAGGCATTAGGAAACGGGCCCGCAAGGAGAATTAATCCCGGGCGAACGGTAGGCGGCCAGAAATGACGTTAAAGTCCCCATTGTTCCCTGGTGTCGCGCGGTTTAAGGCGCAAGAATAAAATTGGGTCAAATAGCGATTAACCTCCGTCCGTGAGTAGGTACGTGAGCAGCCGAACGGGCGAGCTTGTCGGAAAGACAGCCGGCGAGCTCCGTCTTCGAGACGAGCGCCAATGGGCAGAAAGAGGAGGTCGATGATTGCGCTACACAGGCGCCAACGGGGGCGTTGGCGAAATCCAGAACAAGGGCCTCGCGAAACCAGCACGCTAAGAGGTAACAGAGTGTGCTCTGTCGTTGAACGTTTTTCTGCTGATTAGCAGTGAGACCAGCGACGATGGTCGTTACGCGGAGGATGATCAAAGGAGGGTTTTAAAGAACCTGACGGTGTATGGGGAAAAGGAGATTCGAGCGTTCGCGGGCGCTGATTCGGCGTCGCGATAACCGAGGCTTCGCCGGCACTTGTCTTCCTCGAGCGTCTTCCGAAATCGAGCGATCCTGCACAGCCCAGCCTGCCTGGTCGACAGAGACGGATCATCAATTGCGGATGACGCTTCTCGGAGAGTCCTTGACGGGTTCCGTTTACACGTCAGGAGCATTGAAGGGGTGTCTGCACTCCACGTCGATCAGGGAAATCGCGTTCCCGTCGAATCAAAGGCCGGGGACACGCGTGTCTATCTCTCTATCTGTTTGTCGATCCGCTCGTTTGGCAACCGACAGACGGAGCCTCTTTTCTCCCGAAATTCCGCACAGTCGATGAGCGACGATGCGCGGAGTTCCCCGGATTGGTCACACGTCGCCGCGTAGGGTAAAGTCGACGGGACGGCTCGATTCGTGTCACAGGGAACGACGAGGGGGCACAGGCGGCTTCGTGACTCTGTCGATCGATCGGTACATCCACTCGTTTCCGTCGCCGCGGACGCGAAATTTCGGTGATCCAGTGGGAATCACGGCAAACGCGTGGCGCGCGTGCACGTGACTCGACGGCGGAATAATGCGCCGCGCGGACCGAGAAATATGAATTGGCTACCGTGATTAGGTGATATTTCGCTGCGTTGTAACGCTTGTTTGCTTTCACGGTTTCGGCGCGGAACGTTTGAGCCGCTCGGCAACAGGTTACCCGCGAATCTAATCGCTTGGCAATTATTAGTCGACCGGCGCGTATAATCTCTAAAATCGCCACTTGTGTCCTCGCAAATACTGGCACCATTAACCAAAAACATCTTCGTGTTACGTGACGTATATACTTGAGAGAACGCACTGCGCAGGGTGGTCCGTGCATCGTGATCACTCAAAGTATTATCTCGACTAATTATTCTTCGGAGGAAAAAGAACTCTACGGACGTGTTTCGTTTCGAGGGGCCAGCATACGGGATAAAAAGCTGGAGCCATCGGTGGCGTGCAATTTAATTTGCCTCCCTCGGACATCATCGGGGGCATAACGCGCGTTCCCTATGGGTATCGCGATAGCGGGGCCCAGGATCCGCCGATTCGCAGGGCGGGCAGCGGTTGTCCGTCTTTCGGGGGAAGATGCGCGCTCGCTTTCGAGGCCGGCCAATTAATTTCTCCGCGCGCGCGGCTTATCGAGATTCTTCGACGATGGCCCGGAGCGAGAGAGCCCTCGCTCGCATGCTCGCCTGTTCCCGTCGAGGTTGGTTTATTCCTGGCGGCGGTGGCGGTGGCGGCGGCGGCGGCGGCGGCGGCGGTGGTCAACACAACGAAGACGAAGAAATAGAAGTAGAGGAGGGCACGAACGAGGGGACAAAGGGGAAGGGAGAGAAGAGGCCAGCGGTAGTAGAGGAAGAAGGGCCCTACTCGCGCCAGGGAACCGCACGAACAGCCTTAGAGGCGAGGTCAACGTTCTTCGGAGGTGCATTGCCTCAGGGGTAAGGAGAGGAGAGGAGAGGAGGCTCTCTCGTTCTCCACGAGGAGCCGGTGCACCAAGGGCAACAGGCGAAAGGAAGACGCAGAGCGAGAAGATGATAGGCAAAAAGGAAGAGCGAGCGGGAGGAAGGAGCAGGCAAGCGAGAGCGCAGGATGGCAAGAGATAAAGAAGAAGAAGAAGAATGGCGGAGTGTGGTCGGAGGAGAACCAGCCTGGCTGGAGCGGCAGGTGCAACGGGCAAACCGCGAGGGGATGCAACGTTATGAGGATGCGGATTCCCATAATTGCGCTTGGATCGTCGACTTACGACCGGATTTCGATCCGCGTCTCGGCCCTCGAGAAGAATAGATTTTCTATCCTGGATGCCGCGCGAATGCTTCGACGCTTCCCCGAAAATTGCCTCCCTGAATTGCCTCGCTTTAACCATGGAGACCTGGATTGGCCGAGCGATCGTGGAACCTGCTATTTCAATTCCTCCTGCAGTTTCTTTCGACATAGATTAGTAATAGCTTCTCATAACCATCCTTCGTCTTCCATTTTTACAGTATCGTTTCTTATCGACAGATTATACTTCGTTATTCCTTACAGCGTTTCACGTGGCCATTGAATCGTGCAGACGTTGTTGCGGTTCTGACGGTGGGACTGATTGTTAGAGGGATGGCTCGACAGGAATCTCTGATAAACATAGCGAACGGTCCCCGCGCACCGATGTCCTAATTGAAGTTAAGTACCTTCGCCGAAACTTTGTGCACTGCAATTCTTATTTACCCCCACCCACAGCAGAACCTACATCTGACTCACTCTTCGAAGACCAAAATCTCGTTCTGCTCTATCAAGCTATCGCATTGAATCTACCCGAGTCTTAAACTCTACGTATCTCGTACCTAATTAACCGATTCAACCTACTTTCACATCTCGAGTACCTACCTGCACTTCGAGGGCCTGCTTCGGGCGCTAGCTCAAATTCATCTACATAGTCGTGCTCCAAGCAATCGAGGTTACAATGCAATGGAAACAAGTCGAGCTTCCTAGTGCAACCATTGCGCAATCGAAGGCAACAAAGGTGCAGAGCCTATACTTGCGTTCAGCCGATGCACCAAATGAAAAACAGCCTGACGGTGATTTCGATCATAAGAGACTAGCGATAAGAAGCGTTTCGGTAACGCATTGGACGCGACAAATCCTTGATTTAGGTTCAAGTGTTCGTTGAGAGGGCGGCGACAGCGATGAACGTAATTCGAGCGCGACGATGGTGTCGCACAAAGGCTGCACGCGTCACCGGTCGCTCGATTAAAAAAGATCATCCTGGATGGGCATAAATCAGCATTACATAAATTAACGGCACACTACTTTCTCTTTGCATAGCGGCGACACCCACACGCCCGCCTGACCAGCGTGAAACCGGCTTCGATTTGCGAAGTCATCGGTACCTCGCGTCAACTGCACCGTTCTACGCAGTTTACATTTGCTGCGTGACGGTGCCACGGGGAATATATCTCGATCTCGCCGAAGCAATTTGATCAAACTTCAAATCGATGGCTGCGCCGCGGTACCAGCAACACGCTTTGTTTCGCTGGGGCATTGGTGAACGTCCCGCGGCCCAATTGTGCCTTAACATTGACGGTGTTGGCTACCATGGCGCGCGTAAATCAAAGTTTACACATGGGCGGTGCAGCGTAAAGAAAGTGGCGACGGCAAACGTAGTAGCCGGATGCAACCGCATTACAGAGCAACGACCGTTTCGTTACGCGAACCCACTCCCGCGACTCTCGACCCGTTCAATTAAATAATCGTCGAGGGCCGCCGCGAAACTTGGATCGTTTCTCAATTATCCCGACGCCGTAATCCGAATGCCGCCCGATAAATTTGTAGACTCCCGCGTACACCAGGCTCTCTGTCTGTTTCCCTTACCCGTTACCCGCTCCTCGACCCACCGACCGTGCAGTGTTTGTCAGCATCGTTCCGCGGCTCGACCCAGCCACTCGCGAAAGTCGACTGCGCGCGGTCGTGATTCTTGGAAACCGTGGAAAACCGCGCGGTCAGATCGCTAACGTGTTATTAACGATTAATTAATATCGCTACCTATCGCGCGCGCTATCTGCTCGACAGCCGTGCGCGGGGCTCTCGGCCGTTGCACAACCCGCGCGGCATTCCAAGTGCCAAGCGCAATTATGATTAATTTTATCGGCCGATCGATTGGATCGTGGGGCTGTACGGTAAATCAATAGGACGGTGGGCGGTCGACGGAGAGACCCAACGGACGAAGAATCGATCCGGACTCGTTCGGAGCCGCAGCCGGTCGATCCGGCGATTCCTTTATCGCGTCGGCCGACCGAATACGTTTCACCTGGTCGTTATCGCGTCGACAAACCTCTCGGTTAAGACGCTCCCTTCTTCCTCCTAGACGGCGTTTATCACCGATCCCGGAAGATAAAGAACTTGAGCCGGGCGTACCACGGCGCGTCTGGCCTAACCAAACAGTGAAAAGGAAAGGTACAAGTGATAGAGGAAGGGAAAGGTGTGAATCACGGCCGTGAAGGGAAATTGATATGCGAGAGGCACGCACGTGGTACTATCGCATCGCCCCATACTTTTTCTACATTGCTGCGTTCATATATAAAATAAACAATGCATTTTTTGTACCATTCTCTACGAGCACTAGTTCGTTGCGCTAAAAATCTTACAGACTTCGTCGAGGTCGAGACTCTAAAACTTCGCGACAAAGCTTCTACGTCCGCTCCCCTTTTAAACTTCGCAGGCAAACTCGTTGTTTCTCCGTGTCAAAGGGACAGGTATCGAGCGTCCCTCTGATTTATCTGGAAAATTCCGCAGGCCACGGAACGAAGTTTGCGCCCGACGAAAGACACCGCGACGGTAGAAACGGGGGCCGCGGGGCGTCGTCAAAGAAACGACGCCGGATACGCCGTGTTCCCGGCAGCAAAGTATAAAAATGAATTTCCGGAGTTACGGAGCACTTTACAAGGGCTGCGCCACCCCGCTCTTCCCCCGCTAGTCGCGAAACAAGAGCCTCTCGAAACGGAAACATGACAAACGACGCCGCGCAAAAAGCACTCGACGCGGAATCCTGTCCCGCGGATGGCATTCTAACGAGTGGGTGGCGCGAGCCGGGCGTCGCGTCGTTTCGCGCAGTCGACGAAAACTGCCGCGACGACGTCGAATTTGAATCGTCGCCGATAAAAATATCGTGCCCGCCGTTGGGGAAGAGGATAAAAACGCGAACGCGCCCGCTTCAATGCCGCGTATACGTCGACGCGAAATTCCCCGTCGCCCCGCCGAAAAACGCGGCGACAGCTGTGCCAAAGCTTCGGCGGATTTTTCTGCCAGCCGGGGCAGACACGCAAAACGCTCGAATTACACGCGGGACGATCGTGTTCGGGTAATTTGGCAGATGCAAAGATGCGTCGGCGACGAGGGGAAGGCAGACTCTCGGGTATTTTGTCTTCTGCGGTGTTTTTTTTTCGGGTGTAGAAAGCTGAAGACGTCTGGTATGATGGGGTGCGTTTCACTCGAAACAACTTTTAATATCATTCATTTTGAGAAAAGCATTTCCCACCGGGTACACCCTGAAATTGATTGTTCTGTGCGCAAAGCAGCATGGAATATATCTATCTATCGTCCACGTGTCTGCACTCTGCAGTTAGAAATATTGAAAGGTTGATGGGAAATTGAAGCCCGCGAAAGTTAGCGCAGCACCTTGGTCCGCCTTCGAGCAGTGTCATTAATCAAGTGCAATTATCGAGCTTGTTAGGGAAGCTACTTGAGCCGTCCTCCTGAATTATTACGAGCGGAGTGTACGCGGCTTTGAGCGCGCGCGACGCGGAAATCTGCCGGCTGGTGGATAGAATTCACGCGGAGAGGCAGGTCGCTGGCGCTGTCTCCTCGTCGTCGAATTAAAGCGCTCCGTCGGTCTCCGGGAGGCCGTGCCGGCGCCAAGGCCAAGGAAAAAGGAGGAAAATAACGAAGGCACAAGCGGAATCCGAAACGAGAGCTTTGAACGCGAGCGCGGCTGCTCCGGCCGCGGGAAGAGAAGGTAAACGCGTGCCACGAGAGACAAGGACGACCCATAAACCTACTTCCTGTTAAAATAGTCGCCGGCCTCTTTCCCGTCGCGGAAAACCGGCGACAGAGGCGGCCGGGAACGTCGAAAGGAGGAACTGGAGCATCTCTAGTGACAGTAATTTGAAGCGACAGGGTTCCAATTAAAGCTCTTTAAGGGTAGGTCTCGGAGAGCCAACTCCCCCGCCGCGCCGCTTGCCGTGGGCGAACAATGTCAAATTCAACGCTCGCGCCGCGACTGCCGCGCGACTCCCCGCCCGGATTTACATATCGCTTTATTACGGGCACGGCTCGATTGAATCTCGCACCGTGCGACGATGCTGGGCGCTGTCAACACGCCGCCACGAATGTTATTACGCCCAACGTGAACGTTACGCGGAACGCCACCGAGTTTCAGCACGTTCTGCTGCTGCACCTATGCGTCGCGGTTACTTCTTCTGGAATCGTACCGCGTGGCACGGTTCCGTTCGTGCAAAACGCACAAGTGGGAGCAGCGTGCACGAGGAATAATTTTCAGGCGCCTCGCTGGATTAAATGGAAGGTTTACGAAGTGGCGTCCAGCGCCAGCCATTCGGTGTAACGGAGCAACGCACCTGGGAAGTGGTGGACGCCTTTCTAGATAATAAACTAAGCAAATATTGACCGTTGCGCAAGCGTGTGCTCGGAGGAACGGAACTTTGCTCGGAAAAATTCTCGGGTAAACGCGAAGGATTACGTAAATAACGTGGTGTCGTCGGCTCGTACAGCCAGCGACGGGCTCGCTTGGAAATGTAACGAGACAGAACGTAACCGCGAGATTTCCGAAAGCACGCAATCCCAGCTAATTATCGTAATTCACCGCGTTGCGCTCGACCCTCGTGGCTACCGACTAAGCGGGGCAGAAATTGTTGGGCATAAGCACGCGAAATACCAATGGAATAATAGTCGAACGCCACGTGAACGGGGCGCCTTATTGGCCGGGTCTTCCACGAAACATCCGCGACCGGCATGAAACGCTCGTTAAGTCAAATTAGCGGTGGGACGAGCGACCCTTCAACTAATAAGCAGTGACTGACAGTGTCGGAGTGTCGAGCGAGAAATTCATCGGATTCTGGATGATTTATCTTTCAGACCGCGCCCGGAGCGCGAGCTCTATTTTTGTCACGACTAGTTTACATTTGTATCCTCGCGCGGTGCGTGGTAACGAGGATCGCCGTCTTCGCAACGTTCGAGCAAATTAGGAAAGTCGGCCCGAACGAGACAAGCCGCCTGGTGAATTTCTCCGCTCGCCGTAGGAGTTGAGAGTGAGTCAACTAACAGCTCGGTGATGCACAAGGTGATTCTGCGAAATGGAACCGAGTATAGCCTTTCCAAATAAAACATTGAAATGATTAAAAGTTTCATTCAGCCTTCCTCAAAACAGGCTACCCTCCAACAGCTTTAAGGATATTCAGGTAGCATTAATTACTGGATGACCCAGTATACCAATCGAGCAGTTTACTTCAACTGAGAATTAACGAGACCGAGTCGACCGAATAACGAAGCAACAGTGGAACCAAAACGACGAAAATCGTATAAAGAAACTCCGCCATTGAGGTCGCGATTTCCTAAATTTTCTCTCGTTACGGTACGCATTTTAATGACGTGGGTTTATTTCAGGCAGCGCCGGTCGCTTTCCACGACCTGTCTCCCGTAGAATATTTTATTTCGGGCAAAAGCTATACATACCCGACACAGTCGCGGGTAAAAAGGAGTTATTATGCTCCCGTGGTCGTAAAGCATAGAAAAATTGGCAAAAGTGTGCACGGAACACGACCAATTCGCCTACTTAGATTAATAACCGAACAGATAGAAACTCGCGATCCATAACGGTGCCAGTTCGCCTTTGATAAGAGCCATTCGATGTACTTAATAATCGCACCTATTCCCGACTTACCACTTGCTATGGCCATGCGCGGCATTTGACGTGGGCGAAATGAGTTAATTCGCCATTGATCATTTTCAAACGCACGTAACGCATGTAACGTAATAAAAGGAGGTCACGAGTGTTGCCAGGTTAAAACAATGGAAAAGTAAACGCACGGAACGCGGCGACGTTCTGCCGGCGAAGAGAAACGAAGTCCACGGAAACGTGTGGCATGCGTCGCGAGAAAAAGCCGACCTGGAGTAGAAAAATCGCCGGGATATCGGGGTTTCGATAAATTCGCGGTCAGCCACGTTAATAGCGGCCAAGATAACTCGCGTCGAGATCGAGATCAAGGATTTACGAGTCGACCAGTACCTATGTACTCGTTTCACGCTCTTTCCTCTCCTGTTGTTGACCCGCGCGAGCTAGATGCAAAGGCCTATCAGGCTTTTTCGGTAAGCGTGCACGCGCACCAACTTGCCAGCAGGTTTAGCTTTTAATTAGAAAGTTAAACTGTTCTTCGGGTCAAAGAGGGGGATGAAGTTTGGTGAAGTTTCGGTGCTAGACGTTTTAGCCTCGTACGCTATTTACAAGCTTGCCTGGCGCAAAGAGGGTTAAATTTATTACGCGGCTGTTTGATCAGCGAGCGGGGAAATAACTGCGGATGCCCGTAAATTGGTACACGAAACTGCGGTGCATCTTGTTACGGTACTCTTTCCCTAGACTGGCTTTTACAGAGAAAAAAAACTTCCATTTCCTTAAACCTATTGACAATAAACTACAACCTCTAACTCCGTCCTCTTTTAAGTTAAACTTTGGACTTAAAGAAGATGCAGTCTTCTTTTATTTGTACGGAATTGGACCTTAAGGGTAACAAAAAGAAGTTCTTCTTGAAACGAAGCAGTCAACCAAATCGAGGAAGTAGAATTTAAGCTGGCTTCTACGATCCTCAGTTCCTTTTAAGTATATATTATCCTAAACTGCGGACTTTGGAGCAACCAGGAATTAACCTCGTTCAGATTTGATTGATCGTGATAATCTGCAGCTACGGGGGAAAGGATGGAAAAGACATTTTCGACCTTGATCGGTGCTTCTTGCACGGTTCCCAAGCAAACTCGCGAAACCGGTCTGGATCTGTTCGTTCGCTAACAATGAGTCATCGACCAGACATCCGGGGGATTCTCGAGTCGCCGACTTCTTGGGCAATTGTACATTCCGCGGGTTGAAGATAGAACAAGAGGAGGAGATGGACGTCTGCCGCGACAGAGGCTCGTTTCATATCCCCCGACTGTTGCGCTGGGAACAGGTTCAGAGCGCGTTACATCGAGAAGAACCCTTGAAACGGTACACACGGAATAACCCGAGCGAGTCTGAGGAATCGTAAGGGCCGCGTCGCCACGAGGATGCGAATAAAACTTGCAAAATCAAGGCATCAGCATCCAGTTGCAATTTGTCAAGATATCGTGTCTGGAGAGGCAGTTACGGGGTCTGAGTACTCCGCGATACTTTTCGAGAAGGGGGAGGTTTCGACGAGAAGATCCTGTAAGAATACCCAGCGTGTACCGAATTGCTCTCTCGACTCATCTCGCTTTCGTTGGACAAGCGCCCACGCGAAATTCACTCGCTCGAGAAAGCCCCGTGGCTGTCGCGTCAACAAGAGTGATCGAAAGATTTAATCGACCTCCACTTAAGGCAACGCTTTCCATCCGCGGGTAGCGGCCGCGCGCCGTTTAAAAGTGGCAGGCGGCCGAGGTGAGCGCCGGCCCCTGTGTATCGATTATCGCAGCGTGGTCATCGAGCCTACTTATTCAATCAGCTACGCGTAACAGTGCGTGCCAAATAATCATTCATACGGGCGGGCACGCAGACAGGCCCGTTTCAATTGGGCAGCGAGTGCACGCGCACGTAATCCACGCGCGCGCATAAATACAACCGCGTACCGACGCGTAAGCGTGCACGTATATCACGTTTCGTCACAGTAGCTCATAATTGATAATCCCCATGGCGCTTGGCCGAGCCTCGCCGCACCGAGCGCTTATTCGACACTCCTATTTCCCGTTCGGCTATCTATTCGGTTACCGCAGTTTCTATTTACGCTCCCGTCGATCGTTAATTATCGCACCGCGTGGCGAAACGTCCGCTGGCCGGGAAAAGTGTCGACATTCTTGACCACTGACCGGTTGCCCGTCGAGAAGGGGAAGATTTCAAGCGCTTCCACGGAGGACCTACGATATGGGATGGCTGTTTTCGGTATTACGCAACCGTGTCTACGGTCGAAATAGCGACTTCGACCTCCACTCACAAGGGAAGATCCCGAACCCGGAAATTCAAAATAATCTGGAACTTTGTGAATATGTAAGGGATTTCCTCCTGATTACAACACAATTTTTCTTTGTTAGTTAGTTTATTTTGAAGTTAACCCTTGAAAATTCGGCTATTTTCCGATTTTATTTTGTAATTCGCAATCTGTAAGAGATAGAAAAAAAGTTTCAAGACAGAAGTTACTTCTTCTAATTAGGACTATCATTTGGTAACTTACAGTTCTTACAGTTTTTATTTTTATTTATTTTTCGTCTTTATTCCACCAATTAGTACCTAGGATGGTGAAAAGGCGAGGCTCGGCTAAAGCTGTTCGCGAGTTATAACAGAAAATCGGAAAATAGCCGGAATTTAGGGGGTCAATTTCAACCCCTTAGAGTGGATTTGGGCAGCAAACAAAAATTTCGTTGTAATCCGGAGGAAATCCCCTGCATATTCACAAAGTCTCAGAATTTTTTGAATTTCCGAGTTCGGGATCTTTCCTCGTCAGCGAAACCCAATGCTCCAGACCGACAATCACCGCCTGAACCGTGAAATCACCACGCGTCGACTCCGTGCACACCGAATCGCCTGCTCCAACGGCCAACAATACCGAGGAATCTTTCGAACGTCGGAAACGTTCCGAGGGCTTCCCATGAAAAGGGACAACGGCGTTTACATTTTCCCGGAACGACTGCCCGTGATCCAGGCAGTGCACACAATTTTTTCCTGAAAAGGGACCATCACGGAGGGGGCATTGTAGTCGGTGAGACTACACGGGCGCAAGGTGGGTGCCGTGGTTAAAGGTGAATATCGTTCTACCTGCTCGACTCATCCTGAAGGAAGTAGCAGATAAAACTGGTTTGACGGGTGGCGGGGCTCCTCGTCCAGTTACTCGGTAGGATGTCTCGCGTTTGGCCAAGAGTCTCGCCCTTTTGCATCGGAGCCACCACTACCAAGCGACCCAACCGTCTGCCTCGGCCGGCAGGGCCTCTCTCATCGACACGAGGATCAGCCATCGTTGTTACAAATATTACCATCGCCATTCACGAACACTGGTGTCGTCGACCAGCCGGGATATAGCTGTCCTGAACAGGTTTTTTTAAAAGTCCGACTCATGCCCGTCGTGTTCAGATTCGGGCATGCTTACTCAACGCTATCCAACCCCCGCCACTGTTGGAGAACTCTGAACTCGGCTGGGTGGTAGTAGGCTACTCGTGCTGTCCTTGAGGGTAGATTTAGTAAAGCCTCTAGAACAGTGATGGGCGGGCCGCATTTGGCCCTCCAGCCTTTCATCTGCGGCCCGCAAATGTTTCAATTACAAATCTATGTCAGAAATAACAAACTCATCCCATAAATTAAAATTCTTTGATTAGTATATTTAAGTATTTAATATTGCGGCCAGCGTAGAGTATTAGGTTTCCACTTTTGGCCCATTACAGGCCAAAGGTTGCTCATCACTGCTCTAGAAGTACCTAGGATGTAAATGAAAGTTCCTGCTCCTCTAATCCTCTTGTTGAAGTATGATCAAACCACCGCCATTAATCCTTCTCGCAAGTGCCTCTCGAAAGTAACGAGCAATCATTGGAAGAAACTAGAAAACGTTGCAAAATAGTGTCCCGCAAATAGCTGTGCACAGTTATACAGCCACGATGACTGTTCGTTTTCTCCGCTTTGATAAATCCCATATTGCTACGGCGTCAGAAAAACCCCGTTGCATCGGATGAACAACGTTTCCCAGCGAGGAACCGATAATTACGAAGACATCTGTCTTTCATTACCCGCTCCCTCCGGCTCGGACGCATCCTCCGCCGCTTGTGTGTCCGTCCAGCCACCTTTCACACGCGTCAGACGCGCGGCCAACGCTACGCGAGCGCGGACTCGCTGATTATCGTGGCGCAGGGAAAGTTAATGACGCCTATTAGTCGCGCGTTAATCACGCTTTAAGGGATCGAGCGCGACCGTTCGTGCCGCGATATCAATACAAACGACGCCGATCCTCGCGCCGAGATACGAGCAGGTACGCGCGAGTCCCTGACTGATTTACCGCTCGCGCCAAATCGAACGCCGATCGCAATTATGGAAACGAACGAGTGGAAAGTATTTCCTCCCCGTGATTGCTCGTCCGCCTGCCTTCCGGGGCTGTTACAAATCGTGGATTAATTGTAAGATCGACGACCAGTCGGCTCGTTTCCTATTTCGATACGGGCAAGGAAAATCGATACACCGTATGTGCTCGCGATCCATCTGGCCGGTAGAAGAACTCGTAAATAAATCTTTGTCCTGAATTACTAAAGCAAATTTCCGATTGAACGATTCGAAAGTTGATTGCGTGCTTCGGTTGCAAATTCATCGCTTCAATTTGGCTGTAATGTAATCAGGATAACGTTAATAATACAATTACTGATGCTAGCAAAAAGTAGACTGGCCAAGGAGTGGTCGAGGTTCAGCATCGGCTGCTGCTATGAAACTTAACCCAGGATTAAGTAACGGAAGGAATCAAATGGGAACGAGGAAGCTTCGAAGACATATATGTATGTTTGAATAATAGAAGAGAGTGGAGCACAATTAAATTGCAGTCGACTGTTAATAGATCCCAAAGGATCCAAAGCATGCTACTGTATTTTCACGGAAATAATCCATTCCATCTCGGCTCAATGAATATCGTATACGGGCAGGTGTTTTACACTCCCCTTAATGGATTTCCAGATCCACCTCGAGCGCTCGTTAAAGGTTAATGATCATCTCTGCTCCCTTCCTTCGAGCGCCTTCGTGGCGCGTGAATTCGCTACGAGCGAACGTTGCACACACAATATTAGAATATAGGTACATGACTCTGTAGCAGATCAACGTGACGCACGTGGCTCGAACGTCAGAAACACCTCGGAGCCTGTAATTCGTGCGCCCGCGCCGCAGAGAAACTTCCTCCAAGACCACCTCGACGAGGCACCGTGAAATCAAAGTGCGCGAGACCCCGAAAGGTCAGAGATCGCAGCGCTCGCGTCGGTTTCCACTAAATTCTCCGTCGAGCGATGGCACGAGGGTGCAAAAAGTCCGACGCAGCGCGCACGAGCAGTCTAACGATAATCTAGCGATCGGTACCAGGGGAGAAACCATGTAAAACCACCGACAAAAGTCACGAGCGTTAATTCCTCCGTGATTCAACCAACGGACACCAGACAAATAATGTGGCCTCGATCCGCGGATTCGAAGGAATTACGTTGCAAGAAGCGCCAACGCGAATCGCGACCAGCTTGTTCGAATGACTTGGAAGGGGTGAAGAATACGCAGTGATTCATGGCTGTTGACGGTGGCGCGGGTGTGTGTGTGCCGCTAGCCAGCGAACTCGCCTAACTGCATAGAAACACGCGCGGAATAATGCGCCGCGGAGTGACTTTTCCTGTGCACGGCCGTGAATAATAATGGTCGAAGGCACGTCTTTGCCATCCAGCCGGAGCGGAATCCGCGAGTTTCCACAGCCATCGCTCTCTTTTCCCGTGGCCACGGATCCGCGCATTAACCGATGCGCTCGGTTCGAGTGTTGCGCGTGCATACCACCGCAAATTTGCAACGTGTCGGCTCGGCTCGGCGCGTCTTGGCGCACTGCCGTGGCCCTAGGCGGTATCATTTCTTAGCCACCGTGGCTGGAAGCGCGTAGCTTGGCTCCTAACAGCAAATTGTGATCAGTTGCTCCGACGACCGTGCCCGTTATCGTTACGCTTGTATCTAATCACCCGGCAGACCAAGATGCATTGTTCCCCGTGCATTCCCAATGCGTTACAACGCGTCTCCTTCCTCTCTTTCTCTCTCTCTCTCTCTCTCTCTCTCTCTCTCTCTCTCTCTCTCTCTCTCTCTCTCTCTCTCTCTCTCTCTTTCTCTATCACCCCGTTTCGCAGCCCCGCGATTCTCCAACCATGCATCCCTGTGTTTTCAGCACACCACGACGCGGCTAATTGGTTTCCCCGATGAGCCTCCAAGGATAAATCGCGCACGATCGATCATCGCAGCGTGATTTTGTAAGAGGATTAACGCACATCGGCGCATCTATGCGACGACATTAATACTCTCGACACGCAATACGCCGAAGAAAGCACGGATATTTTCATACCGGCGAAATTATCGTGTAACGAATGACGATACATTCCGCGGAATTATCGAAACGCGGATTGATTTAACTCGGAAAGGCTGGCTTTTCCGGGGACCGGGCTTCTATCTAGAAATGTTATTAACATTTACAACCCGTTGCGTGGTCGCAGTGAATGATTTTAATACCCTCCGGGGATCATTTGTAAACGCATTCAAATTGATGAACGGGATTCGCCGAGCTTTAGCGATGCTCCTCTGCGGAGTAGAATGCTTGTTCACGAGGCAATTATTTGCACATTTGTCTCTAATCAGGGGAATTGTACAAGGCAATTGTCCGGTGTCATGGAACTCCATCTTCCCGAGAACTTGTTTTCCTCGGTAACTAAGTAAACGCGCTTCAATGAGGAGTGTATTAACACCCGGACGCACGACGCCCTCCGTGCGTCACTCAATTACAATGAAATTTTTAGTCCATTTTATGGCGCAAATGTTACCTCGTTACACCGTACGAAGCCACGCGCTCGGGCGCTCATAAACGGCCGTGCACAAAGCGAAGGGGCGATGCTCAGTCAGCCTCTATTCACGAGGCTAGTCGCGAGGTAGCCGGTGCCTCGGGGGAAGATGAAAGGCTTTCTCATTGATATTATCTCCCAAAGAAATCTCCCGGTCCTTTTACGAGATTCTAGGAGGAACACTCTTGACCCGTCGCGGATGGATACTGGAGCGGGAGGTACACACGGCACGGCCTCGAAACGGCCAGGAGAAACGTGTGTCCACACGGGCAACGGTGAAGAAAGGCGAGCAGGATGGTGAATCATAGCAACGTTCACCAGCGCATCCAGGTTAGTGGACCATTGTTACGTAGCGAATATTAAGGTTACCCGTGAAAAAAGGGAGAAGGATGGTACGCGGCCAGACCCACGACCCACGTGAAAGTCCGAGGCCGCTTTAATTCACCCGCAGGAGTGCGCAAGTTTCCGCTACTGAGAGCTTCGCATCGACGATCCTTCAAACTGAGCGGGCGAAAGCGCCGCGCCGCTTCGAGGCCGAGAAAACGTAAAATAAAAAGAGGATCACCGTTGCCGGAATCTGGGAATTTTTACGGCGCAATACAATCTTCCGGGAAGGGTCGCTTCGGTTGAGATCGAGCTGCGCACAACGAACTTCAACCTCGTGTATCGCCAGTTCAGCAACTTTGTCACCCCATTCCCACGATATGAAAAGGAGGCCCACGATCCAAAGACGATTCACCGTAAAACCGCGCCGAGCCACCGAGATGCCAACGGCTGCGCGCGGGTGTTTCGCTTCCGGTGATTAATGCCGCGTTGATTAATCGCGCGCTACGTCAAAACTCGGGCACGCGAGTGAGGTTTAATGGATCCGGGGAGAGTTTTAAAGAAGCAAGATCTCGGGTTAAAGGTGAAAGACTGTGCTGCGCTGGCTAGATAGCGTACAGGGGGCGAGCATGAAACCTTTATAAACTTCGGCGGGCCGCGAAGACGCTCCCATCCTGGTTAAAACGAAGGTTAAAAGTAGCCTGACTGCCGTCTGAGTGACACTGAGATTACGCCGGGGATGAGAAACTTTGCGATCTTAATATTCATATTGCCGTATAAATGGCTCAAAGTGCGAAAACTTGGGATTTAATATCGTTCATGAGACACTGAGGAAGCTACGTTAAACTGGGCTGATTATTGAGCACGTGTTGAAATATTAATATATTCCACAGTAGTTACTTTATTAACGTTCGCGGAGATGGAGTGCTTTACTCAAGCGTTAATAACCTGCAAGTGAGGTTCAAGTTAAAAGTTTATTTATAAGCTCAAAGCTGCTCGTTTTACGAAGAGATTTTTCCGGCAAACACTTTGCCCCCTCGAACTGGAATATGGAAAGAGTTTATCAAAATTCCCATGAGATTAATGCTCGTGGATGTTATCGAAAACATCCAGAATGCCTGCAACCAATGTACAGTTCTACTCCTATTTATACAAATTCTACTCCGAACTGGAATGCAAGTCCATACTTTCGTATTAATTGCGCCGGTAATATAAATACTTGCCCGTTTCACGATGTTTCCATCCGGCTGCACGGGAACGCGAACGTAGCCAGGCGAAGAGGTTGCAGCCGATTAAATTCACTTACGGCGCCGCTCGTGGATAATTTGCGGAAGGCTCGGGCGAAGAGTACGCTAGCGTATCAAAGCTATTTCCGCTGCGCGTCCAGCCGAAGACGAACGACGGGGATACTGCACGGTGTTTGCACAATATTATCCAGCTATTAATCAGGATTTCGCGAGTATTCCGCCGCGCCGTGGACTCCTCGAGCCCGCTTCGTTTTAATTCGCATTACCGCGCGGCTCTCGCCGGGCCGGAACATCGTTTCAGCCACGATTTATCGCGGAAAAACCCGCGCGGAGTCATCCCCGTCGCGGACCGAGTAATAGCAAGCGTTGTTACACAGTCAACTCGCGGACAGGAAATTCCAGGCGAACCGGGTACGAGGCTGCATTGATACCAGAGCTCCAGGGACCGTTAGATGCCCTTAGAGCGGTAGCAGAAACTCCATCGATTCTAATTCCAGATACGCAGCGGGACGGAGGGAAAAAAGGAGCCCGACGAAAAAGAGCGTGCTCTGCTTCGAAACCCTTGAATATGCGACAGAGGAAGCGCGAGGATACGCTCCCTCGCCGAGATACACGCACGCGAACGCGCGTGCTGGCGAAGGCAATTTCATCGCGATGAGAGATGCTGTTTGAAGATCTCCGATCTGGCTCTTGCTTTGCTGAGCGGTATCGAAACTAAGTAATAGGAATGCGCGATGATGGTGGCGAACCTTTGAGTGACGATTAAAAAAAAGTACCTATCTTTGCGTGAAAATTAAAAAAATTATAGGAAAGGACAGGTCATCGAGCTAGTTAGTGTTGCCAACCGTATTATAATATATAGTATTGTACTATATTCTTGTCTAGTGTACTATATACTGTTAGAAATAGATATAGTATGTAAAAATACTATATTTCTGATCCATTGATCAAATTCTACAATTTTACTTATTTTTTTCTTCTACGGCTACATCAATACTTTAATTTGGGAATTTAAACTTTAACAGAGAGGATTTTTTCTATAATGAATATGAAGTGACTGGAAGGGAGAAACAGAGCCAGAAACAGAGTTATCTCTGATAAAAAATTACCTCCTTATATACGTTAATTTGGACTTTCAGTGCGAGCAAACCTTCGACATATTTGTTAAAGACAACAAATTAAATACTAATGTAAAATGCACAAAAAAATAACCATTTAGAAAATAAGATGTCGTTTTAACGTAGTTGGATTTTGTACCACTTTCCTCTGAAAAGTACTATATTTTTTCACAACGTACATATTTTTTATCACACTTGGCCTATAGTACTACATGTTCCAGAAAAAAGTTGGCAACCCTCAGCTAGTGTCAATCGTGTCTTTCCTTCTCATTCTTTTCCTTATTGCTAACAAACGTGCAAGTGGAGAAGTGTGGATGTTATAAACGCAGATTCGAGCACGGCCTGGCGTGCCTCTATCGTCTTGTCTGGCCGTATATCGAAACAAACGGAATTTAATCTTTCGCTGTTAGACATGCTCTGATACACCGTACATATTTCATCATAAAATTTAATTCCCCTGTATTTCTGTGCTGCTCGATGACGAAGGTGTACGCTCGCGTAACAAGCGCCGGCGCGTGTAACGGCTCGTACCGCGTCCAACTGTCGAAATGTATTACACGGAAAAATGACAGGGCTGATAATAAACCGCGCCTTCGTGTCCGAGCGGTCGATCGTAATGCAGAAAATATTTTTAGGCGAATTCTATGCTGGCGGTTTTGCATCGGGACGGTAAAAGCGTTGATTTGAATACGTTATACAGGAGGTTCTATAAAACGTTGTCGTAACTGCAGAGGAAAGTTCAGCGTACCAAAAATTATTTACAGGCAGTCCTTCTCATTTAATCCAATAGCCTGCTGCTCCTGGACACATTTATAGCGTGGTGTAAATCAATTTAATCCGTCGTCCTAATGTAAGCAGTATTGTAACGTAAAAACGATGACAACTGGTAAACAAGATTTTGCAGCACAAGCGTTTGTGTGAATTTTGTCTAATACTTCGATGTGCCGAATTCATCTCTGAAATGTACTCATCGCGAGCACTCGTCGCGACCTGATTTTCTAAATATCTTTGTCACGATTAAAAGCGGAAAAACTCTTTCACGCTGAAGATGCGGATCTATCCACGGGGATCGTAGATTTCGAAGGTGCAGCTTGATTTTCGCATATTATTTTGTAACACGACGGAGGCGGTTCTCGGGTTGACCTAAATTCATTTTTAAGTGCTTAACAGAGTATAACGAGTGCACGCGCTTCACCCTCGTTCGACGGGAAGCTTCCCTCTCGCGCCTAAAGGCCAGAACTCCATCCCCCCCAAACCAAGTAATCGGTGAACCGTGCTCGGGTATCCTCTCACGCGTCAGCAATTCACCTCAAAGATGAATGGGAACGAAGGGGAGGGGAAGAGGGGGGAGGATCAGTTCGTTAGCGATTATTTTTATCGTCGTATCGAGCCTGTGCATCGCGCTGACGATCTTGAAATTTTTCAGCCAGCAGGCTGATTCTACCTGACTCGAGACGTTTTTTTATCGAAACTGATTTTATTGCTGGATGTTTCAATATTCGACGTTCTGATACGACTGACGCAGCACGATGTTCCGCAAAGTTCGCAGCATACTGTAGCAGGCTCAAAGATATGTCTGGTACATTCTAACAGCAAACAAGTAGTACCACAGAGTGACTATGTTCTGAAACAGCCAGTCGATATAGCGCACAGTGGCTCCAAATCGCCAAAAGCTGGCCAAAATTCAATTTTCGAAGTATATAGCAGCTTTTTGCTATTATAGCAGATTTGTTGTGTGTGTGTGTGTGTGTGTGTGTGTGTGTGTGTGTGTGTATCAGTGCATCAAATGCCGCTTGAATTTCTTAAATATATTGATTGGTTGTTGAGATATAGGCCGTCAAAGTTGACGAAATTTCATTCCTTAATGTCTTGAAAATGGGAGCATGTTTAATGTGGTAGAGAAAGTTTATCTGAAGAGATCCACATATGAAACAGTTTACCATTAAAGTAGGTGTTATAAACATAAACTTTCCACAGAAACAAAGTAAAATATCTATGAATTTACCCTTGTAATTCCCTTCTCAATGTGTCATAAATCTAAGTCATGTTTTAATAAAACGGAAGGGAAACAAAGATTAGATCAAATTTGATATGTTTCTGATACACGCGTCCGCCATATTGGATTCGTCATTTTGTTTTAAAAATTTTGAATTTCAGATTCGTGATCAGCGACCCCAACAACTTCCGAGTACCGATTTCTGACTAAATTGAAGTACGTTTTGAGGGGTTTGCCGCTTTTTAGCGATTCGGAACCACTGCGTAGCGCGTGGAAGTCGAATCGATCCACCAGCCACTATCTTGACCGCCAATCTCACCCTCTTCTTGAACCCCGACGCAAGACAGCGGAATACACTGCGAGCAGCGCGCCGATCGGTCATCACGAGCAGATTCGATCGGTTAACGAGCCGTTTCCCGTGGCAGCGATAGAATTTCAACCGGAATCTAAATTCCAGCGTGGAAAATGGGAGTGCCGGTGGAAAAGGAGAAGACACTGCGTCGCGTGATGCCGCGCTTAGCGAGGCCTGCAACGCGATATCCGAGCGTTGCGCTCGCGGGGGGATTAATGACGGCAAATATCTGGCGATAACACGGAATCACGGATCGGTGACTCTTTCCATTGATCTCTATTTAATTCCACAGCAATTGGAAGGTCCGACGCACACTGGGAGCTTCGCCTATATTTCTAAAACGAAACGATCGACCACAGCGTACTCTCAATGTTCGCGTTGCTTCGAGAAGCCAGAACGGAGGGAAACGAGGGTCATCAAACCACTCGAACATCGGCCAATTAATCGAAGCTAAAGTGACTGGACAACATCGGCTGGCAATTTCCCTCGTTCCAGGGCGTTTAACTCGAACGGGGCGCAATTAAACGAGATACTTGAAGAACGTCACGCGCTATAATCCCCGGGCTGGCGTCGAACGCGATAAACCCGCTGGACGTTTCAGGTGGGCCACGACACGCAGTTTTCCAGGGATTTATGAAGCGGGATGCACGAAGATCCTGCAGGACGTTAGCGACGTATCGTGCATCGCATCCATTACGATGCACTTCCATCGCGCGGCGTGTGCACGTCCTAGAGTCATATACATTTGAATAACGCCGCACGCATCGATACGGGCGCCGAACCGCGCTACGCGACGCACAGTCAATCTCTGTGATTTACGTTTATCCTTACTTATCGTTTATCGCCGGCCCCGCGATACCCGTGCTCTGTCGCTGGCCATTGATGGGCGTCCGCGTCCCTGGCTCGTTTAAATAGGCCAGCTTTTAGATCCCCATTATCCGTACCTGGGAACAGAACAAGCACAGAATTAGACCGAGTTTATATCTGAGTCTCTGCGCACGCAGAGTGCATTTGATTCTCGGATACCAGCCGCACTCGCACAGTGAAAGAGCTGACCTCTCCTAGGCGCTCCCTATATCTTCCTCGCGCAGGGTGCGAAGGAGAGATCGGCTGTTTGGCCGTGTGAGTGCGGCTGGTCTTCGAGAATCAAGGGTAGTCTGTGTTGGCGACAAATTTCTATAAGCTTCATGGAAGAATGGAACGTACCGCAACAGTGGTCGGGGCGCGAGCGTTAACAAGCAACGATCGCTCCCGCGAGATTCGTATCAGTGAGTATAAGAGATTAGCATGAGCCGCGGCGCGTTATGATGCACGCGCGAACACTCGACGCGGCTGTTCGTAAATCGATTTCGATCGGCGCGGCGGCGCTGGCTCGTCCCGGTGCAATCCGAATCAACGATAACCGGGCCGTGCTCGGCACTCCTAGCATTAAGATTAATTACGGTGTACACGGATCCTCGCGTGTCGATGGAAACGCGAGTTTGATAAACCGGCGCGCCGTGTGAAAATTAATTCGAGCCGACTATCGGGCAAGTGATCGCAATTACGAAACTGATACAGCGGCCGCGGAGATTGCGGACGATACCGAAAATGACATACAACGCGCGCGCCGTTCATTAAAACCAGCCGCGATTCGTCGCGGCGCTACAACGCGTGGTAACAACGCGATGCACCTGCACGCTCAAGAAGCCCCCCCAGCTGTTATCGTTATTATTTAAACAACCATCGATAAGGACCCCCGAGCGCGATAGGAACTATCGAGAAATAATCAGAGATCCCTTGTACGAGGCTGCCCCCCAATTTCCTCGCCGTTCCGAGCGATCTTCATCGCAGATACCCCGTGCGGTGGCGTCATAATTCAACGCATAATATTAATTACATCAGACACGGAGTTGCTCGCGTGTCGATGGGAGCCCGATGTTCGAATCAATTCGGCTGGGGCGCAAAGTAATTGCGTGGAAGGGAAAGTTATCGATAAACCTGAAAAGCCTATTTCATACTCAAGTGGCTTGCCGTCGAAGCTACCGTGCTTCGCTAATTGAATATATCTTGGATATTACCACGCGAGTTACAAAAGTGTCCCGTGAGAAGAGAGCTCTAAAAGCCTACGGGCGTTGCAACGCGCAAAAAAAAAAATGGACGATGCAACGAAGACCTCGAGATCGATCGCGATTGATCGCGCCATGGGTGTCGAAGCGTATTTAAATGTTATGAAAGTCGCGTCGCCTCGGTGAATGCCTCCGCGTCTCGATCTCGTGCTTCCCTTCCGTTGTAATCGATCATAATCGATGCTCGCCGATGGGTCCGACAGAAAATTAATTCAACATGCCCGTGAATTCTTGCGTGTCGATGGAAACTCGGTACACCGTAGCCCCACCCTCTCGATCGTGGAGAATTAATTCAGAGAGCAGACGCGTCGTGGATAATTGCGATTATGGGTCCGTAATCGATCTCCCGTGCGCCATCGATCATTCAAGCCAACGCACGCGTGATCGCGTCGATCGAAAGTCGCGCGATCGTAAAGCTAAGTCGCACGTGTAATGCCAACGAGGGCAGTGCCTTTAAATTCGTGCACCGTGATATTTGCGAGGCGAGGCCACGGTTTTCCTGCTCAGAGGCTCGCCGGCCGACCAAGTAGAACGGGAATGCAAATACGCGGACCGCGAACGGTTCGCGTTCCTAGTATCGCGAGAAATTAAGTGACAGCCCAGGGATTTTTGTGGTGCTAGGAGGAATTTCATTTCGACGAACGCCTTTCTTCGGTGTCAACCGTCTGCGCCAGGGTTCAGATACAAAGGGCGAGAAACGTGCTTAGGGTGCGAAGGATAACAGAGTGGTAGTAGCTAGGTCATTTGTCTGTCCACGAAAGTTATCTGTTCCACGAGAGACCTCAACGGCAACTGATAATTTAAAAAGATACACAAGATCGTTAACCTAAATCCGCGTCCCTAGCGTGATGAAGGCGAATTAAGATGTAGCAGTGCCACAACTCGCTCATAGGGCGACCAAGTTCAAGTGAAATAAAACGATAGACACACTTATCTCGGTCTTTCTTAATCATACAGCAATGCTTGGTGGTAAAGAGGGTGAGCATATATCGACGATGACAGCACGATAACACGGTGGAGGTGAGGTCGAATCGAGACCTTTCCCAGGGCTCATCTACATCAGTTAGCAGTGAGTCGATTACACCATAAGGCGTAGGGAGTCTATTTTAAACATCCCGAAGAGTCGCTTCTTTCTCTCGTATATTACCTGGAGTACCATCGTAAACTCTTAACGATCGCCTAATAAAACCGCAAGCTAGTCCAGGCGTTTAACGATCATTCGCCTCGAAATGTTTTACTGGTGCTCCAATGATCCATCGAAATTATACGAGCCAAAAACGAAACAACTCCACTTGACCAATCTCCTTAAATTTCCCAAATTCATTCAAATATTCCCCGCGAACGTACATCACCAAAGTACTCAGACGCGTTTAATGGAACCTGGTTGCCTGGTCCCCCACAATTATGTGTTTCGCATCGCCTCGTATTCCTGATTATTCCCAGGAATACAAAGCCAAGCCCATCCGTCTTCGTGGCCAGAATGGCCCGGCCGAAGACAGTGGCTCTAATTTTTGCCGCTCGGCGGCGACCATAAACTGGGACATCCCGAGCGGTGCAAGTTGGACAGATTCGAGATAAAGTCGCAGGAGGAGCGAGAGCCGGCTTCACCCTGGGGTTATCAACGCCCTAACCCGCGGCTGGCTAACGGCCGGACGTTCAATTATTTATTTAGTCTATGTTATCGTGGCGCGCGATGCTCGCACGAGAGACCGTACAGTCGCCGCGTCGGCGTCGCGAGGCCTCCTCTCTTCCTTCCCGCCACCCGGAGCAGCCGCGCGGAATTGCACCCGTGTCCGCATGGAGACGCGTGGATTGCTCCGAGTGAAACTAAGTAGTTCCGTTGTCTCGCATATAGCTCGTTACGGTTTCCATGGCGCATCGAATGCGAAATGATCTATTAACGGCCTCCCTAGAGCAGCGAGCAGCCAGGGAACAATTTGCTCGCGTCAGATAGTTCGTCAAGCGCAATTACAGCTTCCCGCCTAATAAGTACAGATTACAGTGTGTTTACGTCGACCCCTGACCTCTTCGCTAGGCACAGGCAATAGCGTGTTATCGATTCAACACGAGAAACGCTAAGTCCGTGTGTATCGCCTATCCGATATTCGTCGCTGGATAAATATGAGGGAGGGCGGAGTACGCGAGCGGTGTATTTATTCAGCGACGCGGGAGTACCTTTCGAGAGAGCGGCCAATGAGAAAAGTTTGCCAGTAAATATACATCTGGAGCGGTTGAAGTGTCGAGGCGGAGCACCAGGCCTGACAGACGCGCATAATGTTTCGTTCTGTCACAACGAACGCATTGATTGTGCTCTCTCGCGAGCTGTCTCGTCCACGCTGTTCTCTCCTCCACTAACCCTTTGTTAACGGCTAATGTATTCCGAGTCTAACGGCCGCGGAGCATTATCTTTTCGAGAGTTTCGCCGTCCGCCAATCAAGCCGCCCGAAGAATGCCAAAACATTCAATACCGTGGAGAATCTGGTAGCGTGTTGCGTTGGATGAGTTTAGGAAACGGGTGGTATCGTAGGTAACTTGAAGGTACGTTCGAGGGAGCCGTTGATAGGATGGAGGATACGCTTTGGGGCCGAGGAGGCCGTGCTTGGCACAGTCAGCTTGCTTGCTCGACTAACGGAAGTTCAGCTCCCTTCCAGACCCACCAGGCAGGGAAGCTTTCTTCGAGCAATCTCGGTCCAACTCGAAAGAATCCTATCGAACAGCTTCCAGGCTCGCGAGGTTCCAAGGCGTTGAATTGGTTAAATCAAATTGAAGCTGAGGGCTTTTAAGCCACGAGGTTTCGAGATTCTTAGTTGGACTAGAATTCTGAGATACATCGAGCTGCTACGTACGTCTGAACTCGCGCTCGTGTCTGAGAAAACGCCCATGCATATACATCCATCAGCTGGCGATTTTTCGTGTCTATAAACCTTCCCGGGGACGTGCCTCTTTGCGTCGAATAAACTTTAACGACGACTAAAAGAAAGGGATTGCTTCCCTACGTGTTTACTGCCTCAATAAGGTACCACGGGGCTTCCAATAAAGTGTACAAGCCTCTCCAGGCGCAAAGACACAAAAACAAAAGTCCTCCAGAAAGCAAGCAGCACGGCGATCTCGGTGTCCACGAAACCGGCAGCGATCGCGTGCCTTGCGGGAAGCCTGACTCTCTCGCTACGAACGTTAGCTAGCTATCGCTAACGACGTCGCTCGAGACCTGCGCGTCCGGTAGTTCTCATCCTCGAGGCTCGTTCTCTTTCACCGTGGCTAACGTTCGCTCGCCGGGGGGTCGGACTTAACGATCTCGAGAACCAACGGGCCAACGTGATGCCAGTTTACACCCGGTGGCTGTCCTTGTGCGCCAGAGCGTGGGTGATCCACGTGTGTTGTCGGCCTGGCTCGCGTTGCCGCAGCGTCCGCAAGCGAGCCTGCATCCATGTTCTAGCACGATGCACAGTCGGAACGAAATTAGTGGGGATCCAGCAGAAGCGGATCGAAGGTTGGAGGAATCGCGTCGGACGGTTCCCTTGTCAGTACTCTTGAGCGGCCACTTCATTTTGCCCCAACTCTATACACATCCCCTGTCGCATTCCGATGCCTACTACTCGCGAATGCAGCCAGAGACGACGAAGAAGAGGAGTTAATCTAGCGCGAGACTACTCGCGAGTTGCCTACGGGCTGCAAGAGATCGCGGAAGAGTTGAGAGCTGTTCGTGTCACGCTCCGAGATGAAATTTCAATAAAGCCGCGCGCGCGCTTGCTTAACTTCGCCCTCAACTTTCGGGCTAAAAGCGGCAGAAAGCTCCGACAAGTGGCGAGAACGTCGGGAGGCTGTTGTGTATCCGCGGCCTAGGACCAGTTATGAATCGAGAGACCTCCTTGGGTACCTCGTTCCAACGCCACTTTCGGCGCTGCCAAGATAATGGATTGTAAATCCGATTCCTTTAAATACGACGTGTTCCCCGCGAGCTATTACTCGGCGAACTTCACGCGGAAATGACAAAAGTTTGCCCGGCAATTGAATTCGGGCGGGGCTTTGTTCGTTGTTTGAATAGGTACGTTACATTTATGATGAAGCAAATGGTTATGTCTATTGGGTTTCTGGTGCCGGAAAATGTAGCCTGGATTCTTCTCCCGCGGAATTGTTCGTGTTTCCAACTTTTTCCAAAGCTGCCTCGAAATAAAATGAATTCTAACGCAACAGGGTGTATTAGATTTAGGCGATGATTAAAGCTTTTGTGTACTTAAAAAAGAAAAATGTTTCTGCGGTGAAAGCTTCAAAGCCCAGAGAAGAAAGGGCGCGAGAATACCTGTTGGAAGAATTTTTTATCTCTAGACTGGAAACACGATTGCAGGATTTATTCACTAGATTTGCGCGTTTCGGAGCGGGCTTTTATGAAAGCGCGAGGAAAGCGCAGGGAGTAATACGAAACTCCGTCGGCTGTGGAGGGCGTCTTCAAGTCAAGCACCCCGATGCGAGGCAAGAAAGATGGCATAGGAGGATGTGGAAGAGAAGTAGGGAGGTAATAAAGGGACTTTCCTAGCTTTTCAAGCAGAAAACTTTTCGAACACGCTGCGGGGACTCAATTTGAAACCTACAAATATGTAGACCTCTCCGCCTGAAAATCCGCCGTACTCTGTCGTGGATAATGTAAATTCTCAGGATCGTCGCTGGCGAAGCAACGAGTAGTACGCATCAACAACACAAGCACCTAAAGCTTCAAAGATCTTAAAACCGTTTATACCTACCAGCAAAGATAAAAATGAAAAAAAAAAACAGCCAGTAACACACGCATTCCGGAAACCATAAAAAAACACTCTGCCGTGCAGGACATTCGGCTTTCACATTGGTCCCATCAAGAGCAGTTACACTCTTACGTCACTATGTCTGCAGCGTAAAAGACGAACGTCGGTGGCCCGGTTACATTGCTCGTTCGCGTGTTTTACGACTCATACCGGCACCCCGAAGCGCTAAATAAATCGCGCCCTTTGTGGACGTCATTGAGCTCGCGTGCCGCTGCATCGCCAGTGACTTAAAATTTTACGGACAACCCAAGCGGATTACATTTGCCGACTTCGTCTGAGGGGGGTCGCGCCACTCCTCGCGCGTCCAAACGGTCCGAAGGGGTTGCGAAAGTGGCCGCGCGCGTCGAGTCGGGAGCTTCGACGAGCGTTAAAAATTTAAAGGGTCGAAAGCGGGCGATTTCTCGCGTCTCGAATCGGTAATGCACTGGCATTCGAAGCGTCCCCCACGATTCGGCTCTTCCTCGAATGCGTTTACGCGGTTCGGGACGTAGCGGAGGAACGGAAAGTTGGAAAACGTCGGAGCAGTCGCAGGGATGACTCTCGGAAATGTTTCCGACCCCCCTCTTTCTCCTTTTACCACCTACCGCCCCCCCCCCCTCCACCCGCAAGCAGTCTTCTTTAAGCACCGATCTAAAACGCTCGTCGTGAATGGAATATGTGAAAGTTTCTCTGACGTAGAAAACTCGGGCCTCTCTTTCTCCGTGTGCTGGAGCGAGGAGGCGTGCACCCAGGAAGTTTCGAGCCTAGATCTCCGAGCGACGCGGCGGCATCTTGAGAGATATTGTTCAAGTTAGTGAGCTTGGCCTGGCCCCTTTCATCGTACTCTCCGTTTCTCTCCCTGCCCCGCCAGTCCCGCTTCTACTCTTTTCTCCAACTTTTTCCACCCCGTTCCCTTATTTGCTTGCTTTCTTTTTCGCGTGCATGGCCCGCGGTTATACGGGCTTCCCCCGCTCCCCTCTTCCTTTCCCACTCCTGAGCGTAGCTCTTTTTATCCGTCTCATCCCCTTTAAAAACTCGGCTAACATGTCGGATCGCGAAACAGCGTTTTATTAAAACGATCGTCGTCGTCGACTCGCCCCCTTCCGATTCTACAGCGGCTATAATTCAAACGGGGACGTCTTCTCTCGATATTACTTTTAGCGATGCTTTTCAATACGTCAACCTGCCCCGTGGAGTCCACAGGGATTTATGCGCCCCCGGCTCCAAACAAAGGATTCGTAAACGAACGTGGGATCACGCTCCAATTGCTTCCAGAAGGACCAAGTGACGCAAGTTCCCGCTGCCATTTTAAGATAGCAATGCAGCAGGGTTTCCTTTATTGTTAAGCTAGATGTTTTCTGCCCCTGTTATCCGATAGAAGCGTGAAGAACGAGGAGCGACGCTTCGTCCACCTTGCAGTCGCGAGAAACTAAAAAATTCGCCTCGCATCTCAACCAGGTGCCTTTCGCGTCACCAACGTATGAATGTATAAAGCACCCTGTGCCACGGCGCGGAGATAACGTTTTGAAGCGTAGCGGGCATGATTTAGCGACGAGAGGGAGCGCGCTTGTAAGCGAATAACGTTCCTCGCGCCAAAGCAAAGGCACCAGAGGAAGCTAGATCCAGGCGCTTTAAGAGAGGGAAACACAGGAATTTACATATTTCGTTTGCGTGTCTCTTGGGCGTCTTGGAACAACCTCGCGCATTGTCTGCGCGGAACAGTTAAAGCGGGGACGTTTCGCTGGAGTTTCGAGTTTATTGTCTCCAGGCGGAGCCGTGTTGCCGTGCTCCTTTGATTTTAAACCATAACTAAAACGCCCCGCGGATCTCGCGGCGCGTCGAACGGAATTTCATTACGCTTGCCTGCCGCAGACGGGGACGACTTCACGACTTCTCGATGGTTAAGCGAATTACCGTGCCCGTTAGACGACAAGTTCGTTCGTTCGCTGGCTAGGAACTGCGACGCCCACGAGAGATTCCGCGCGCCGTTTGTCTGCATAACAAAGCTCTTCCTTTCGCCGGGCGAATTCAATCGACTGGCCAAGACAATGACCGCCACGCGGTGTAACACGATTCGCGCGTGAATCGTTAATGCTCCCGTGGTGGGCCACAATGGGGAGCAAGGTGCGAACCCGAATCGATGACCAATTAAATGAAGCGGGGTTGTCCAGCGCGACAGGCTGCACCGTTCAATATGTAATCGCGTGATTAATCAATAACTCGCTGGATAACCCAGTCTATCCGAGTATTTTTCTATAATGGACACGTTTCCTAGCCTGCGCGCGACGGATCCCGGCTCACATGCGGAGAAACAATTTCCAAAACTTCGCTGGGACTTGTCACCCCCCTTCGCACCCCGAGGAACCTTCGAAGACCCCTGTGCAGGGAAGTTAAAAGCACGCTAACTCATCTGCATGGGGCACTAAAACTTCCCCTAGGAGGAATACACCATCGTTGATATACAGCGTCAAGAAATCCCGCAGCGTTTGCCAAAAGGGGCCAGAAACTCGCTAGCGCGGCTTCCGCTGCGAACGACTTAACAGCATTACGGAGACAATGCGCCCCGATAAATTCGCAGTTGGATACTCTCCTGTTCTGCCAAAAAGCGAAGGTACGCCCGCTCGGTGGCGGACGAGTCGCGTACCGGGCGCTGATTATTCCGTGGAATAGAATCGCTAGAATCCTCTTAACGTGCCTCGCTGGTCGATCCAGATTCGCAGTAGACAGTGGGACCTCGGGCCTTTGACCGAACGAGTTAACATCAGCATTGTGCAGCGACACGTTCTGTCGGTGCACGGCCAACCAACGTTATTACCCGTCAAAGGGCAACGACAATGCTGCCCAGCGCGAGGGAACGCGCTCCTAGTTGTACATACATCAAGTGAGCGCGTGCGCGTGTCTGGTGCCCGCGAGAACTTTGATGCCCACCCTCTGACGCGGAGGCCTGCATCGGGGTGAAACGCGGATCGACAAGACGGATAGGTTACGGCAACCGCCGAGAGATAGATGTAACGTTTAAGCGATTGTATTTATGACACTTCTGGAGACAAACGTACGTCCGAGCGGGCGGCGCCGCCCGGCCGGGATGTATAGGCGTCGCGTCTAAATAGGCATCGGCTGCTACCTAACGATATTATCCCATCGCGCGGGGGCAGGGACGCGGCGTTACGTTACCGGTTGATGCGACCGTAAAGGTGCATCGAGCGTATAACGAGGCATCCTGCAATCGGTACACAATCTTACGACTACGGCAAGAGTAATGTCCCGCTAAAACGGATAGTTCGCTCCGCCGTGTGTGGGAGACGGGACACGCTGTTGCACCGTGCTTACGTCCGCCATTTACATGATACCGCGACAGTAAAATCTTGCTCGACCGATGGGGACAAGAGTATCCTTGGCGGGCGTTTATTCGCGTCCCCTCGTTTGCATGCCCCTCGAAAAATTAAGGGGTCGCAACAGATGAATCACGCGACTGTATCTCATTCATTATTACCGTTGCTAGAAGATTGATGGAACTATTTCCGGCGCACTGGCTGCTACAGAATGAACTCGACCCCGACGGATTAATTACGAAGTCGAATCGATCTCACCGTTAACGACGGCGTTCCAATTAGACTCGAAGACAAGCGCAAAGGCGGCGGACTAAATCAACGGTTCGCTAGTAAAGAACGACTATCCGTCACTGACAGAGGAAAGGTTGGAAACGCGACGCCGACCTGTAGTCGTTTAATCGTAGTTTGCTGTACGGGGAAGGGCGACGCGCGGCAGACTACAAACGGTGTAATATTGCCACTAATATCTCGTGGAACAACCACCGCACGACTACCAAACTCTCAGGAGCCCTCGTAACTTCTCGGCGTTGCTCTCCGCCTGAGCCATCGATGCGAAGTACCAGCACGAGGAATATTACACTTCGAGGCCCGGTATGCGCTCCGTAACATCGCGAATAGTGACCCACCCCGGGTGCGTGGAAATGTTTGCCAATCGGCGTTAGTTAATTACGCGCGAGCCATTGCTCTCTTTGCCTGTAGTACGAGCTTTGTGAACCCCTCTCGATATATTAGAAATATACCAACTACATAATTAGCGGCATAAATTTAACGGAGTTGACTTTACAGGCGCTCCCACCTGCCTCCCTGATCCTCTCGACCCTGTTCGCGCTCACGAGCGGTTCACCGATTAGAATTTACATGCCGACCTCTCCCAGATCGTTATAATTGCGCGAGGAATAAAAAAGGACAAAGAGTAACGAGGCCAAGCGAGTCCGCGAGCGTATCGTAAAAGTACATAAACGGCGTTTAATAAGCGCGAGGGTGCGTCGTCGAGATTCATTTCGCTGCCCTATCGGAGTTATGAATCAACGGGGGAGTGTGCGGAGTGCACGTAACGCCGCTGATAAGAGAAGAAACATGCCGTGAGAAAGTTCAGACACGTTATTCCGCGAGAGGAACGAATAAGTGAGCGGTTTATCCGATTTATCGGCAACGCGACCGCGACGCGGCCAGGGGAATGGAGTTCGATTGCAGCTGTGCCTTTTGGACTCGCCCCTCCGCCGCGATACATTCCGGCAGCGATAATACGATCATCGGTGCGTATTCGACGATATCAGCGCGGCGCGCGACAGTGGCCAGCCTTATTAATCGCGGTAGAGCGATTATCAATTAACAGGTAGGGATAAAACGTGTGCATGATTTCGGCAGTGTGAAATAGATTTCGTGCGCGGCGGCTCTCGAGGGGCGAGGGAGCAGATAAACCCGGGCACGATGTACCGGGAACCGTGGTCGCCATTCAAAACGCGTAATTGTTCCGATAAAACGCCGCCAGCTTCGAATACCCGTGACGATGAGCGTGATAAAACTGCGCGAAAACTTCCCGATCGCGTCGTATCGCGGTGTAAAACACCGATATCGCGTTAAAATTCGGTGGAGTGGGGCTGAGCGCGGACGAGGCGAAAGGATAATGAACGTGTGTCTGGGTAACGGTGTGAGGGGTTTTTAATTTCGCATTCCAACGAGGGGAGATCGCATTAAATCATATTCGCGTCTAATAATGACGGTGGATCGCGATAAAAGTGTGCTTCGAGCAAACACGGTGTAGCTATTAATTATCGCCGATACACCGTAAATCAAGTTCGAGGGAAGGATGGATTGAGTTCCGTGCGATCGACGAGGGTTGCCACGTTCATTCGAATTACAAACGCATTAGGCGCATTGTCGCTGTTAATGAGCGATGAGCATTGGCAGAATTGAAAATTTCATGTTAATTACTCGAAGGTAAATCGGAGTAACGAACACACTTTGCTATTTCATTTACTCTGGAATGCACCCATCATCAATTCTTAAAAACAAGGTTCTGTGCGTATCACAGTAGGGTGGACCTTACTTATACGTGTCGAATTTTTTTTTCTCATAATTTTTTGCTCTCTCTATATTCAAACGCTATTATCTAGAAGGTGATTGGAATCACGAACAAATTATATATACAATAATTGTAGAAAATTGAGTGCTCTTTAAATATTATTTGAACAAAATTTCGATAGGGCTCACCATTTTTGAGAAATTCTTTAAATCCAAACTATTAATAAATTCTAAACTTTAAGACCTGGTCGGCACCCTTTCCTGTTGTCCGATTGCAATACAATCTTTTTCATGGACTATTTTTTTATTTTTATGAAATGCAACCATACTAGGGAGTGAGGGCAAACGAAATCGCATGTTAAAAATAAGGACCACCCCAGTACCACAGCCATGCCACGACCACAATGAAATCCTTCCTCCGTTTCCCTCATTTTTCCAGCCACGAATTGTTTGCCGACCGCGTCACAGGGTCAGCCAGTAACACGGCCACGGGTCGCGTTTTCAGCAGCGAGCCACGGCCAGAGATTATCACGTCGGGCGTCTATATTCGCGCCTCCAAAAGCTTACGTACACAGCGGCTGTTTTAAGCTGATCGTGGCTTAACCGTGGCGACGGTCAATGGCGACGGCAACGCCTACGTAAACCGCGCTACGCGGTTAAGGCTGAGGCGCGGCCGTCGTTGTTTTTTGTCTCGTTTTTGTTTGTTCATTCATCAGTCGACAGAGGATCGATTCTGGAGGTGAGCCAAGAGAGCGGCCAACTGCTAACAACCTCCTCGCGCTGCCTATCTGCACCCTCGCGGGCGACACACTGTTGAACAGCATAGCCTGCACCTTCGGGCACGCGAAACTTAAAGCTTGTGCTCGCGCGGCGGATGTATGCGCGACGTGCAGTCACGTCGCCTCAAAAACGAAAGCGATTTACTTTGGAACAGAGATTGCTTTTAGGCAGTGTTAGCTGCGAATTGCTCCCTTTCCGCCCTGCTGGCACAATTCACTGGCAGACGGTTGTTCCTTCGTGTCGTCGTCGACCGGGGAACACGAACACATGCTCCGATATGATGTGCAACGAAGCCTGTATGATCTCTGCGAGGAGAATTTCTATACCCCGAGAGTACTGTTTGCGATCTCTATGCGGAGAGTAATTAGCTAACAAGCTATACATCTCGTAGGCATGCAATAATATAATTGACATAGCTCCTGCGCCATGGTAACGGAGGTGGAGTGGCGGTAGCGATTGATTCTTGAAGCTTGATTGACTAGAGGACTGGTATAGATCGATCATGGCCATATTGCAACTGTTGGAAAATTCAATTTGGCAAGTGAGATTGTATGATTTTAAAAAACAATTGTGCGGTACGCACAAAGAGCAGAAATAAAAGCAGCGCGTCAAATGGTTACCGAGTCGTTGTTGCAGCGGTTTCTGTCGATGAGGTACCGCGGACGAAAATACGCGAAAAACCGAACGCGGAATATCGACGCAAATTTGTCCCTGTAAAGAATACTCGGTGCAGCGGATTTTCCTGGGGCGCGTGTTGAATTCCGCGCAGCCTGTTTTCGTTTCTAATAAATTGATTGACGAAACGCAGAGCGCGTACGAAACGACAGTATGAGTTTGCAGCTCCAAGTGCACACAGAACCGCAACTGAAACCGTATGTATCAGCAACGGTTGATCGCGGCTATTGATATTTCCATGGTAAAAATCGAGACAAACGCGAAACGCGAAAATACAGGATCAAATTTACAGGGGAGCAACGGGTGCGCGTAACGCGGCCACGCGAGATTCCCTTTTGTCCGGCTCGAAATAATTAAAATATAATTCTATGGAAACTGTAACAAACGTAACGAGCAATTGGGAGATTTACGTAGAGATCGGGCTACGGTTTACTCGACAGTGGCGACGAATTTTTTTAATGCATACGTATGGAGACGCGTCTGTAGGTAATTTAAAAATCAACGTTGTCCCCCGTTTCTATGAATCTGCGGAGAAAACTTGGGCGCAGCCGAGCAACGCGATAAAACTACCCATGAAAGTTAAAGCAGGGGAACACCGGGCGGCAGAGAGTTTCACGCGGCATAGAAATCTCGCTAAATGAATTGTATCGGTCGCATTCGAATAAATGCCCGCAGGATCGAGCGCGCTAGAACTAGGAAATGCCGCGAGGTGCGATTGCAAAAGTCGAGAGTTGCCACGGCGGCTATTCAGTCCGTGCAGAGATGCACGAATGGATTTCAACGTGCAATGCGCTTCATGCTTTCTGAACCTAGTCAAGCCACCGACCGAGCTCCCTTTACAACCTCTGATAACTCGGTGAATTCGCAATATGCCGGATGACTACATAGTCACCGTGTGCATCGTGAGGGAATTAAACTGGTCACTGACTCGTACAACGTCCGTTAGTCTCATTTCCCCTTAAAAATTCTTGCTCCACATTCTTGATTCAAATCAAATTTGGATCAACTTGCACTGAAAATTTTGCACCTAAGAATGAAGCCTACACGCTGTAGCTACATACACAAGTCCAAGCGTGAATCCCTGAGCCCTCTTTCTCCCTGGCCTATTTCTAACGCCTCATCCATTTCACGTTTCAGCGCGGGGGTAGGTCGTAATACCCTACAAACTATGTCTCATCGAGTGATCAGGGCATGGAGACCTCAACGTCTACTCTGACAACATCACACTCTTTGATAGCTTCTTACACGCTTCGAAATTAAGCTGTTCCATCTAACATCGCCAAGGAAATTTTCTCGACAAACGTAACACGGTCGCGAACGACTCCCATCTCCACTAAAAATACAATCCGCGTCTAGCATACCCTCGAAGGAAAAACGAGGGAGCAACAAGTATTCGGCGATGTCTCCTTCTTCGCATCCATGTTGACGACGCTGAATACGCCCATGATTTCTACACAATCCAGAAATCCGTCGGGGAGGGAGAGGCGGCACCGCGAAATCTCATTCATATGCAAATGTGGGACAGTCCGCAGCACAAAGGCGCGCACCTGTGTCGCGACAACGTTCGCGGATGACATAAGACGTGGTATCGTCATCGTCAAAAGACAGAATATCAGATGGTGCCGGTGTAGGTGGGGGGAGCAAAGAGATTCATTAAGCGTCTAGATTACTGCTGCCGCGATGCCGCATGCTTTAACATAAGCAAACAGTGTGTTTCATTGCCTGGCGGTATAAACCGCGCGATAGGGCTGTGACCTCATCCGTCCATGTTATTTCAGTTTCAACGAGTCTGGATACCTAGGTACATTAGCCTCCCTCGCGTGACGTTTCGGCCGAGATAAGCCATTTGAATCCAAGTATGGAAAACACCTACACCGTCGCTGCGGCTCCTCTATCTGCGCGCGAGACGCTGTAGGAGGCCTGTCCGACTTATCGACACTCGCACCAAAAACGGCACCGAGTCCCGTCGGCGTTTGTGCCGGGGACAAAACGCGCGGAGCTGGTGCTCTGTAATGGGGTGACTTCTGAGCAATACCTCGCACTCCATTGATAGATGAAAGGCAAGGAGGCTTCGCGATCTCAAATACCTGAACGAGCTCGGAAAAAGAGGAGAGAAACTAATGGTCTGGAGCGGCTTATCAGACCTGGAAACGGTACGATCCGCAAGTTTCGTGGAGCCGAGCGATTCGATTTCTTCCGCGGGGAGCAATAACCGTGATCTCGTCAGTTGCGAGACTGAGACGCGGATGAACGGGGCGCGGTAATTGCCCGAGCAATTGCGATCGGCGCGAAATGATTGTGTCCCGGGGTGTTTTTTATCGGTTGAAGGGGGAGGGATCGGTTTTCTGCGGCGTGGCCGATTCTTAGGGAAGATCGAGCAGCCTGGAACTGAACGTCGGAAGCGTATATCGGGGGGAGCCTGATTGACCAATTGGCCACGTTACGCCACACGGCTGGTCGGCGAGTAACAGAAACTGGTTATGCTCAATCCCATGCTTCTCCGCTCCCAGCTTCCTCGTACTTGCTACCACCTATTCCTACGCTCGCGTGCGTGCGCACGCATGTGTGTGGGATATCACAGAGCAGGGCATACCGCGCCGGTGCTAAGGCTGCGGTACGTGCTCGAGACTACTGTCCGTGTGTCACGGTACGCACACGAATCCTGTACAATTCCACGCTAGCCGACATGCTCTCTGGACACCCGTCTAATCGACTGGCTGCATACAGTCCGCACACCTGTTCCGCGGACGCTTGGACGGCCACATTTTGCATCCACAATCGACCCGGTCTCGGTGGATCTACCGGTTACGCGCTGTTCAGGAAATCGAGACAAAACACCACTGCTCCAAGGTATCGCTGACCTCGCCCAGCTTCGTCTACACTACGAGGCTTTATCATCGACACTGCTGTCGGCTGTTAATCACGTGTCGCGAGATCTTTCCGAGTGTTTATGCCAGCGAGGCGCCAGACACGGGCTATCGAGTCGAAAATATTATTTGTTTAGCATTCGAGGATCGGGGACCTCGGAGATTAATCTAATGAGGTGTCAGAAAGGTCCCAAGCATGTATATACCAGTGCCAGAGGGTGTTGCTTCTAGACGATTTTATAAATATTTGCAAGGTTTTTGATTTGCACTCACCCACAACATCGACGCTGATGAGGCGTGACTCCAGTCGCTGGAATGTTCCCTTATCGCGTTCCGCTTGTGTTTAGATAAACAGTTGAGCGGTATGGAGATTTTGAATCGCTGACGTAACAGCGACACTGCTTAGGTGCACCGCAAAGTCGTCGTCGTCGTCGGCTCGTCGCTGCGAACGAGCGTACATAGATAGAACTATGTTACGACACTTTCGTAACGCTCCCCGATGCCTTTAATTATCCGCGATCTGGCTCGGGCCGCATTCACAGTTCGAACGGCATGAATGACGCCGGCGAGGCTCTCGCCATCCGAGGGGGATGCTCGATAGAAGGTAGGTACATTCGAGAGGCTCTCGCATCAGCTCGCATCGGTTCGCACGGCTCGCAAATGCCAGGCCGCGACGACACGAGTGGTACCGTTGCGAAACGTCGAGCCGAGCCGGAGGGTCACTGGAATCGATCGTATGCTAATTAAAAGTACGACGAGCAGCGTATCAAAGCGGGCCGCGATTTTTGCCCGCGTACGAGCACCGAAACCGGCCTCGCGTAGGTACCTACGTGCAAAGCATAAATTTACAATCTCACGTCCCGTCCACGGCTCGCCTTTCCACCATATCCTCTCCGCGCCGCTAGAACAAACTACTAACTCGGCTAATCCGATGCTAATTCGATGCGGCGGACATCCATTCCGTTTACAAAGGATTTATGCGCGGAGCCGGCCGTCCGCCGCCGTCCGCCACGCATACACCCGCCCCGACGCGACGCCGAGCCTAATCGCGCCGCCAGCCGCACGAGACTAGATTTTCTCCAGTGTCGGTGCAACGACACGCTTGCAAACTTACGGCACCGACGACAGAACCGCACGAGGAACGTCGATATATCTGCGAGACGGCTGTTTTGCATCGCCGCGGCCGCTCGCCACTGCATGCGAGGACCGCCGTTAATAGACGCCGAGCCGAGCCGCGCTGGCCCCCCTCGATAATGGCTTTATTGCTCGTAAGACCCATGCGCTGTCTCCCTGTCAAAATCAAGATCATCGATACGCTCCGTCTACCCGGTCATCTATCAACGGCGACAAATTTGCTGGTTCATTAGCCGGTCGTTCGTCGTCCCGATCAACCAGAAAATCTGCCACGTAGCTTTTGAACCTCGCGAGTAGAATGGGGTCACGTCTCGTCATCTTTTAAGGTAATTGTCGTAATTGACCATCCTTTTGGAAAGATCGCCAATTGTCCAGTGTTTTCTAGCCAGTGGACTAAGGCTTCTCGTGGCTTCGCCCGCGTGAAGTAATATTTGAGGCGGCGTTAACGAGCGGTTAACCTCGCTTAATAGAGATGATAATAAGGTTAAAAGTGCCACGGGGAACGAGGGTGACGATACACGTACGATAATCGTGCGTTTGTGCAAAGCGATACGGTGTCTATGCTTTTAAAGTCGCCTGCTGTAAGAGTTTCTGGCCAGAGTGCGCTCCCTCAACGCGGCTAAGCTACGTCACAAGGTGGGAGACACTTTATTACGTTATTACGACGTAAGCTCTCTTATAAAATAACTGTAGCCGCAACTTATGGCTTTTACGAGCTATTCCATTTCCGCGCCGGCTTTCAGCTCGTACCCGCAGAAAGTTGACCCGTTTTATTAAATTAGAGCCCTTGCGATGCTCGCTTCTTTCACCGGCGTGTTTGCATTGTGCGCCCCGCGCAACGGCTCGCGCGCCCGGAAAAACTTTTGGTATTAAAGGGGCAATGGAGGTAACGAATCGAAAGGCTAAAGCCTGAAACGTTCCCTTTATTGTCGAAATCGTGACATGTTTCAGTCAGTAGATTAATTCATACATTTCAGCGGCACCGAGGAACTAATAAAGGTACGACTAGGTGTAACCATACACGAAGTTCAACGAGAGAAAGCAGCTGGCTAATAAGGCGCCTCCAGTCACGCCGACACTCGATTCAATTTACAACGTGAGGCGTAGAACGATCGAACTAATTGCAATCGTGGATCTAATTAAGCGAAAGAGGGCATACCGCGAGCTAAAGAATTCTACGGTTCCCGTGGATACGCCAAGTCTTCGAATTTCTCGTGATACGACGTATAAACTACACTTTCACCATATTTTTTGGTGAAAGTCGGTTTCAGCTTAAAAACGGCCATTTTCTCCGGAACAGCATCATAAAGAGAAGACAGTGCTTTCGAGAATCGCAGTCAGACACTGGATAATTATACAAATACGAGTAGTTCGTCAACTCTGGGTACTCCGCCGTCCCAGAATCCCTTCGTTTGCAAAGAAAATGGAATACGTGACCAAATAGTCGCGCAACATATACACCACAAGCAATATTTAACCCATTTGCGCCACCCCACGTCCCCGCCGTTCCTTTCTTCGCTAGAAGAAAAAGTTAAACACATTAGAAGCGCGATATTAAACACAAGAACCATCGACGCGTTTCCCCAGCAAGCCGCGTCGACAAACACGCTGCGAAACGTTTGCAGGTAACGGAAAATTAGCGTGAGAGCGCGGAAAAGTACGCAGAAATTACGTTTGTCAGGTTGACGAGACGACGTCCATGTAATTTTTAAAGTGCTCCCGTCTCTCGATGTTTGCATTGGCCCCCAGACACCGGGATTGCATGCGAATGCACGGGCGCGCGTGTTTGTGGACGCGTGCACGCGTGCAGGCGCACACGGCGCGCCGGCGGCCGCGCGCACTTTGTCGCGCTTCTATTACACCGAATCGTTTTCCCTGTGGCAGGCGACGCGCGTGACACGAAGCACAGCCGCCTCTCCTCGACCTTTGTTACCGTTCAATTAACTGAGAAAACGAGCACCCGCGTTCAGCGCCTATTTTACAACGTTTTGGTCGGGTTAATTGCCACGGCCAAGAAAAACGGAAAATATAAATAGCCCGCCGAATTCTGTTACAACTATGAAAATCAACGTACGTTACTCGATACTCGGCTGGCGCACAATTGCCGTATTCACGTGCTCGCCCGCCGAACGAACAATCGCGTTCCGTTTGATTTGTTTTTAATGAACGCCACACGGAATCGAGAGTGCAATTTCGGTGCCGCGTAAATAAGGGTTGGATTCTTTTGCGATTGGTCGATGCTAGGGGTTGAATGATAGAGTGGAGCTTCGAATCGCGCCAATTACGCGAGGGAATAAAGAAAGACGCCACCGGATGCATTAACAGGAAATGCAAGCACTGACTGCAGCCCAGGTGGCGGTATGCAGCGAGATAATTGCGAGAAGTTTGAAGGAATTAATATTTGCCCGATGTTGGCTCGCAAGTTGCGTCTTCTCCTCTTAAGCCGTGTCGAAAGTGCACTTTTCTACTTTCTAAGAACTAGTTCGATGCGAGGCTGGACCGTGAATTAGCCGGTTAAGATTTGACGGCGGAGCTAGCTGGCTGAACTTTCATTAAAAGTTTCGTGACAAGACCAATCTTCGAGCTCGTGTCCCGGCGAATCAGTCCCAGGGAACGAGGCGTGAGAAAAGGGAGATAACCAAAAAGTTTCCTGCCCGGGGATCTTCCGCATGCAACTTTTCTTCCACCCCCACCCGCCACGGTAATTCCAGTTTCTGTCATAATTGCGTACACCCGAGCGTCCCGTTTCGTTTGCGGCTGTACCTCTCGCAGCACAGAGATCTCAAAGTCAAAATGAGGCTGGACGCAATATCGGAGATACAGATATTCTAATATTCCTTCGCTTTATTCGCGGGATCTTCATCGACATTTCGCTATTAATAAAACACCGCCGTGTTTCCATTCCCTGATCCTTGGCTTCCGTATACAACCTTCAATTTTTCCCCGAGTGCCGGTAACGCGCGCGCCTGCGAGCGTACCTACATATTTTTCCCGATATGCCCACGCGGCCGCCCGTACGGGCGTCGAAATCGGGAGACGAATGGTAACTGAGAGACGAGTGGTTTCCTACAAGCGCCGAAGAGCCTCTTCTCCTTCTACATTCTAGTTTCTACCAGATTGCAGAAGACGGTTACTTTCCTCATATCCTGCATAGCTTCTTGACGCCCGTCAACCTCCAAAGATTCGAGTCCTGTCCTGTAGAAAAAGCGTTGGCCGATGGGAGATCCTTCTTTAATCTTTAAAGAGGCTATGGCGCGAGCCAACGGCACGCGCGATAATTCTTTCCGATCGCGATCGCGATAACGATCACGTCTGGTTGCGCGTTGTGCACGCCGTGCTCTCTGTCCCGCGCTAATTTTAATTACACCCATGAATAAATGCATTAATATCGCTCGCCTCACGCCCACGCGGCCGTGTCAGGACGACCGGCGTGGATTTCGCGTGAGAGAGCAAAAGAGAAAGGGCCGATGTGGAAGAGGGGGCACGAAAGGGGGTGGGCCCGCGCGTGCGGGTGAAAGAAAGAGTCACTAGCGAGAGGGAAGAGGGCAGGGGCGGAGGGAGACGGAAAATCGTGTAAAACCGCATCGTGACACCTGCAACCAGGCATCGTGTCGGCTCCTACGGGCCGAACCAGGATGTGTTACCCAAGGCATTGTCGTGACAAGACAAACGATCTACGCGCGGATGCACGCGGCCGCGATGGTGGAGCGTCCGCGGGCGAAACGCGCGTCCTCCAGCTGTGCGCCGAGGGCTGAACGCGTGACAAAAGAAATTTATGCGGGGGGTTTCGCGCGTAACCGCGAGATTCCATAATGAGGGACGGCTCGGGCATATTCCTCGAGCAAACAGCGCGACGAAGCCTGCGGCGAAGACGGAGAGGCGGCGGGGATAATTCTGGCAACGGGGTGCGGCCAAATAAAACCCGCGGAACTTTTGCAGGCACAGGTGAATCGCGGGGAAATGAAATACGACGCATTGTAATCGGGACCGTGGCGTTCTATCGGTGTTTGTCGCGCACGGAGAAGCGCGGAGGAATAACGAGGATAGTTGCAATTACTGAACTGTCCTTAATGGTCACTGGGACGCCTGTCTGAGAATGGTAAGTGCAGAAGTTGCGATGGAAACGGCAATTAAGTCCGCGCTGGTCGAATACTTCCCGTCGAGGCTTGGCCGTTTTAACGCCGACCGTTTTAACCGGCCACTGGAGAGTATCGACTCTTTAAGGAATTCGATTCTTCTCCGTTGCGTTAAAGTCGGGAACGCGCGAGGCATTCGATTTGTCTGAATAGATTGCCAGTGCGATGGCGTACGTTCGATGGACGGATGCAAGGACGATCCGTGACCAGAGATACGTATTAAGGTTCCAGTTCCATGAAACCACGAGATACTTTAGATAATATCTCTCTCTTATTCGTGAGTGACACTGATAGCACTTTTATGATGCAAATGCACTTCGCTGGCATTATATGCGGCTCGCTGCGGTGTCGCAGTATGCGTGGAGAAATTCTTGAAATACCGGTTGGCTGCGACAACGTTGCACTCACTCTGATACGAGAGCGAGCGAGAATCAATTAGCCAGCCCGAATGCTAAGTAACTCTGCGAAATAACTAGCCTTGGTGACGGTCTGCTAATTACGAATCGACGCTGCATCGTTGCATCCCTGCGACGACGCTTTATCATCTCATGTAATTATCACGATACAGCATGCTCCGATAGCGGAGCAATTACACCGAAGAATTAACAACCGAACAGTGCCTGACCTGTTTCCACCTAAACCAACTTGATTTCACTTTCTTGAATAGAGATTACGTGGCACGGAAGGAATGTACTGTTCTACCAGAAAACAACTTTATCAGAGCCTGCTAAGACTCATGGGAAGACTGCCTAACGTAAATGTATCTGCGATTCGGTAGAGTAGGTACTTAATCGGAAGGAGATCGTGATTTTCTCAGCCTCGTGGCTCATTGTTCCCGAAGACGTCTCGACGACAAGCTCAGCGAGTCGAGAAAGAAACCGAGCGTGTCATTCCGTTCACGTCCGCGACAGCCTCGCTGGTTGCAAGAAGTAGTCGCGGTGTCGTCGGTGGTTACAGCAGGCGCACTCGAGAAAGCGTTAATCGATTCAAGAATGTCGAATACCCGGTAAATTTAATGTTTTCCGCGAACAGCTTAGTCACCGTTTCGTCGACGTACGAGGCCCGTCGTCGTCGACGTCGCCGCGGCTAGAATCCGAAATGGGAGAGAAGAAACGGTGGTGGTGCCTGGGGTTGCTCGCCCGTCGCCTCGTGTATTATTCGCGACTCGTGTGTCGTGATCGGCTGGAGAGCGAGCGGAAGAGAAGGCCCCTCTCGAAGATGTGGGTGTGCGCGCCGCCAGGACACGAGAAGAAACCGCGGACAAGGTTGCGCCGAAGGCTATGTATCTCCGGGGATTATAATCGCAAATCCTCGGGCCGCATAAAATGTAGATTAGAATACACGTCCGCATTAACATAGATCGCTTTGACAGACGTCGCGCGCGGCGTACCCGCAGTCCTGTGTTCCACGCACGCAGGAAGTATGTTGATTTTTCAGATATACGGCTTCCCCTCGGCGAAACCTCCGCCAGAGACACGGAGAACAGATGGTTCTCCGCGGTACCTACCCGATGGTAAAGCACCGTAAACGTCAACGGGAACCGTCGATATTCGTGGCATTGTATGCTGATGCCCGCGTAGGCCTGCCGCGAGTAAGAGGAAAAATTCAAAGGAACGATGCTTTCCTTTCGTCGGGGAGAACTACGAAGGAAACGCGAAATTACGGTTTTTCTTTGGTCTGATTATTAAGTGGAGTTATTCGATAATTAGCGGAGCACCGGCGGCGCTGTCGTATAAACGGTTTAGAATTCTATAGAGTGGTTCGGTTTCGTAGCTGACGCGGTTTGAATTATTAATGGGGATACGGGCTGATTAATTGTCGTAGCAGTGAGCGGTACGAAACGGCATGTCAGTTCCATTGACTTCACAGAGGAACTGCAAGAAGTGCATTCACGGAAAATTAAGTTACCCTTTTAGTAACTATGAGTTGGTATCACACGTGTTTCGTATCATGTTCTTCTTCGAATTCTCTTTCAGTTTCGAAATGGACACTTCAACTGGGTAAGTTCTCTTTCGATCAAGTGCAAGAAACATATTTCTGGTTGTCAGATTTAACAGATTCGTCCATTATTTGCCTTTGCATCGCTTTAATGCATCATACCTACTCTTATTCCTTCCATTACCGACGTGCAACCCTTTTACCTTCACTCATGCTACACAAAGTGATCTTTCCGTATCGATATACCTACCATTGAAATTACCAGGCGTCAAGCTCCGTTCAGTTAAATTTTAGCCCTGGCAACAACTCAAGGGATTCGATTCAGTTCGATTCCACCACTCACGTGTCAGGGTAACGATAATTATAGCCTCGCTATCATTCGTTGATGTTTCGATTAACCCCAAAAGATCGCGCGTCACTCTCCGATCGGGGTGGATGCATTTCGTACAATAGCGGTCACGGGAGGAACGCTTGAGGAGCACAAAAGGTGCGAGAAAAGAGACAGCGAAAGATCGTCTACCTGCGTGAGAGGCCCTTTTATGCCTCGAGCACAATAACCACCGGACGTTTCGTTAATTTCAATGAGCCCTTTGTCAGTCTCACCTGCAACAAAAAAAAACAGAGGGAGCCATTGATGATTACACGCGTCTCGTCAAAGTAAACGCGTGATTATCGAACGCGAACTCGGGCATACGTACTGTACGTACGTATGTACACGTGTACACGTGCATTACCGCGGATGACGGCTCATTACACTTTACGCTCTGTTGCTCCGGTAACGTGGGTCAAAGCAGCATTTCATTCGTCGTTCGTTCGTGGATAATCGGAGCAAAGTGTGAGCGCGCTACTGCCTCGACGAGAACTGGGTGGAATCGCGAATCGCGGCGCATACCTTACGTACGGGACGCGACATTCGCGATTCCAGAGGATAACAGTCCATTTCAGATGTTTATTTGACATTCTTACGCCCAGGTCGTTACGATGTATCGCATAGGTGCTAGCGCAAGGCAAACCCGGGCGATATACATGGATATTTAGAGTCTTGGAGATAGAGAATGCGATCTACGGTTCTGTTTATGCATCGCGGCTGAAACAAACTCAAAGGAACGCTCGGCCTAGACGGGGAAACGAGATGCATACCGAGTTTTATAACTTTCCTTTCTTAAATCTTAAATCCATTCCCCATATCTCGCGAATAACCGTTAGTAGCGGCTCTGAATCGAGACAGAGACCCCTATAGAAAGTTTTCAACCGCGCCCCGGAAACTTCGATGCCAGAACATCTCGAGCGCGGTAGAGTAGGTATGGCGGGAAACCTGACCGAAACTTTTGCTCGCTCGCGAAAAGTCCCAGATATCAGGCGCGATTAACCAAAGCGGTTTATCGCTTTGTTACGCAAAGTACGAGGCTCCGACGATGGTTAAAAGGGACAGGGACGGAGAAAGGAAAAGAGCAGATCGAGGTGGAAATGGAACTCGAGAAAGGGTTCTCGAAGTGTAATCTTACATTATCGTGAGCCGAAACTACTGAAATAGGAATTTTGGGTAACACCCCCGGCTGGTCCAAGTTTTATCGAGTTACCCTATTACTCGAAACTCGTTCTAGCTGGCTGCGTGCTGTTACGGCGGTACCCTGGCTGTATTATTCTTAACCTTCGTTTTAAATACGTTTATTGTTAAGATAAGAGGCTCTTCCTCCGCAGCGCGGGTAATTACGGAAATTATGATTCGATCGTTTGTAGCCTCCATCTCGTGGTCCCCGCCGTACACGCTCGTTCTTCGATGAAACTCGTTCCCCATTCAAATCGCTGATCCAATCTTAAGTACCACGGGGACCCTACGGCTCGAGATTGCGTCGCGGCTACAGTGTTCTCCTCTTTTCATTTCTCCTTCTGCTCGGCTCCATGCGGCGATTCGAAAACGTGCATTCCGTTACGTAGGCATATACCTACGTGCGCGTACCCTTTAGACACAGGAAGCCCAGCGAGGAACGAGTGGAAACGGAACCAGGAAAATCCACCGGCCCAAGACAACCGCCGGGGCCGGGGGATCAATATCGAGGACTCCGATACGAGCAACATGCCCAATGCTCGCCAGATTAATGACCCCGTCGCGATTACCGACGGCCCACTACTCACCGCGACCGTATTAAACTCGGTCTCCCCGAGAAATCGAGATTGAGGCCCGGTTCGCGTGGAATTGATTTTCTGCCGGCTCCTTCGAAGAACGTCGGATCGATAAATCTGCGATCGTAGGATCAGATACGGTATCGCGTACGCACTACGAGACAGAGAGACGGTATTCATTATGTCCGAGCGATCCACTCTGATTCGTCGGGAGAAAATTAAGCCGACTGTCTCTGCGCGCGGTGTAGAAAGAGGACTGCTGGTCACGACTTCCGCCGATCAAGACCGCGCTTCTTGATTAAACTACCGTGAAACGCGAGGATCGATCGGATTCGAGGGACTCTATCGCGGAGGCAGCCGTGTTTTACGATTAATGTGATTACGATCGGCTATGACGTGACCGCGTGCTCGTCCATTGAAAGGATAATGCATGGTATAACGTTTCCACTCCAATCAATGGTAAGCAATAATGGTTCTTCGCGGTTTAACCACCCAGTACCCACAACAAGAGGCTTATCGGACCCTGGCTTAGACACGCGATCTTTCTGCCACTTGTCGTCTAGTCACTCTAGTCCGAATCGGTAAAACACAGATTCCCAGATGCAACGTCCACTATCTGCTATCGCGTTACGCCAAGTGCACGGTCGCGATTCGATACGTCGATCTCCCGCAAAGTGGCTGCGCGATGTTTTTCGATTCTCTTTCAGCTCGCAATCGACTATGATATTGACAAGCGAGGGTTGTTTTTCAACGTAACCAAAACCGAGGCTGCGCCTGGCGGTCGGCGACTAAGCTGTTCTGCGTTTGACACTTTTCTGCTTAAAACGCCCGAGACGTTCGTTTCGCTACCTCCGGCTCGCGAGTACGCGTACGTTCGAATTGCCTGTCGGGGCGTATTATGTCGACGGGGAGGATTATTTGAGCGAAAACAAGAATGATCACCGGGGGATAGGGAGACAGGTATCTGCCCTGTATTTGATAGAAAAGTGATGTTACATAAGGCGCGTTTCGATATCCTAGCTTCCCGTTTAAATTCCATTGCAATGATCGTGACGCAGAGTCTTACGAATTCGTCCGCTGTAAGCGACGAATGGGGGCTGAGGAGAAAAGCAGGGTGGAAAACTGCAAGTGAAGTTTAATAAATGAAACGACCCTGTGTTACCACGATCGAGAGTGTTACACCGCCTTTCATTCTTCTGCCAGCTGCGTTACGCGGGCTCTTCTTTAGTTGCAACTTCGCGGCAATCTCCGACTACCGGGGAAACTTTTCACTGGCAGGAAAAGGGAATGGGTCCCGCGAACAATATTCAAACTCTATTTTATTCCGAGCAAATGACGCTGTTCCCGGCAACGATACGTAAACATTTTTGCCCCCGATTTTCCCCGCAAAGTCGATCTGAAAGTCCCGTCGTTTGTTCCAGAAAGAGACTGCTTACTTCCCTTCCCAGTTGTACATCGAAATCAATGCAATTTTATTTAACGACCGATTGGTTGTTACTCTATTTCATAGGTTACGAAGAAGCATGCCAGCACGCTGCCAGAATCGTCTCCATATGCGCAGCGGTGCCAGACATGTGCACATTGCACATTCGCAGTCTTGCATGCAAAGTGCTCGACAAACCCCGCGTCCACCGTGACGCATCAGAAATAGAATACCGCAGAGATCACGACTACTATCTCTCTGCTATAACCGTGGCGCATCGCATGCACGCGTGAATGGCAGGCCAGCAAGCCGGTGCACGCGCGGGACAAGCACTCCGATGCGTTACAAAACGCAATGGCAATGTCAAGGGAGCTAGATATAAACGCGTCAAACGACGCGACGGGCAATGCCGTCCCAGTTTGGCCCCACTGACGAGCCATCGCGATCACTGTGCAACCTGACATCTCGAAAAATTTCCTCTCAGGATTACCTTTCAAACACACTGCACTCGGACATCGGTAATATGGTCAATGATAGAAGTGAGCTTGTTATTAGTTAAAGAGACAAGTTTTTATGAGATCTGGAAAAGCACGCTCTCTCAACGAACTCAGGTGTGGATTTTTTTACATCTGTTATAAAGAACCACGGTAAAGCCTCTATGTATGTCGATAATGAATAGCGCGGAATGGTAATTGAACGTTAATTGGTGAAATTACAAAGTATCTTCATTAAATGAAATTTATAGTCACCGAGTATGCACGTGAAAATGCATGGCGCATTCTCCCCGAGCGTGCAATGTGCATGCAGCATTCGAGAATTAATTTAAAACAATATTAACAACAGAGGCGTTAGACAGGTACCACTTTATTGCACAGACAGTTATAGAGATGGTGGAACGAGAGAAAGTTGCCACGGGAATAGGGAGAACGGAATTATCGCTAATTGATTGCGTCAATTAACGATGGCTAATACTTTCTAATTACGTAGCCCATCGGCTACCTCTGCGGCATTGTATGAAAAGTGAGCCACGCTTTTGCAAGTCGGAGTAGGTTTTATCGGAATCCCAATTGATAATTCCGCCGCACGTGCTTAATTAATTTCCCCCACTTAATTTCAAATTCCCATCAAGCGATGAGAACGCGGTGGACGTAACAATTATTCCAAGATTTCGCTGGACGCTCGTTAATCATGCAACGCTCGGGTCCCGGTCGCGAATCTGTCCAAAGTCTGATCTGTCCAAAGTCCGAGGGGGAATTGCTGGAGTTCCATCGATCGCTGGCGAAATCGAAACGAATGGAAAACAGAGGGAGGTGCAACGACGAACAGTGAACTTTTACTGTCTTACTTTGCCGTTTCGACAACGACCGTGGCAAATCCCTCGAAATACGTGACTGCGAATAAAGAGCCAACAACTTTGCGAAAGTACGGGGAATTGGCCGGATTCTTGTATGTTCCAGTGATTTAATAATCGTCCCGATATTGGGTCCCTCTTGCTTATAGGCTGTTCACATTTATTACCCCGTATTGATTCTGCAGAATAAGGGAGCACGGTACGAAGACAGGATAAAACGATACGGTTCCCCGTTCGAGTCATTTCTCCTTCGCTATCATGAGCCAGGCAAGCGTACGCACGCGCAGCACGTTACTGTCCTATCGAGGCAATTAAAATTCTCGGAATAAGGCCCTCGTATGGCGAGCTCGCGCGTTCGACAATAAATAAATCAATGGGGCGCGTGCATTTCTTCGCTCGGTCGAGCGTGACGGCCTGGTCCCGAACGACCACTGAGCACTGACGCTAATCACGAGTGCACAACCGACGGACGTAGCGGCAAGGGGACGGAAAAATTCCAACTTTTCCCTCCACCAGTGACTTTGTCCAACTACCATCCGTACCAGAGGTAATAAGAATTTGATCGAACGACTCTCCATTCCAAGTGAACGAAAGGGACCCGTTGTCTCCGCTGTCCGAGTCACGATAGCAACTTCCCCATCGACAAAAGGTGGAAGTTGTAGGTATCTACGGAAAGTTGAAATTTCAATGGACAGAATTTCCTATGTGCTACAGCGGTAGGTACATAGTCGGAAGAAGGGACAAAGATTTATGAGCGGGAAATGCTTGAAGAAACGGTCAGGAGGTCCTCGGAGGTGCCGTTGCGAGATTTTCAATGGACAACAGTTACAAGAGGCAACCGTATAGCATGGAATCTGGCGAACGTTTGAAAAGATTTCACCCACAGCCGGTGGCCAAGCAAGAGGATGCCTCTCGTGGCACGTAATCGTAACAGTTGGCCGCGTTATCGGAGCTATTATCAAAAATCGTGGCTCGCTGGGAACGTTACCAGGGAAAGGAAAAGTGTGGTACTGCGAGCTAACGCGTCCTCCCGTACAGGAAGCGCTGGAACTCGTCCCCAGGGTTCTCACGCGGCGTTACGCAGCGCGAATTATTTATGAAATATCTGGCATCCGCCGTCGGGAGATTCGGATTTCTATAGTGTCTTTCTAGGAGCGTAATATCTTCGCCGCGCCGTATTAGTCCTCGGCTCATAATGCCGAACACAGGCAGCGACCGGGCGCAAGATACGGTACGCTATCGTCAGGATTACCTGCAATGGTAATGCCGTATACGTACGGGGCAAGTACGGTGTGTACATGTACGTGTGTGCACGCATATATTGTCCCAGACATACCGCGTAACAAGCAACGGAACAGCCGATCTATCTGCCCACCTACCCTCTGCCACTGTGTATGCATGCATGTCCCAACCTCCTTTGTTCCTACGCTTACAACCAGTCTAGGGTTAAAAAGTGGCCAGAGTCGTGGCGGTCCCCTTTTCTCGTAGGAAACGGCCGATGCATACTTGCGGAGGAAAAGCATCGAAAGAGTCGCCTAATGTATTCGCGCCACGAGGCTACTGGAGAGGATTTCAATTCGAGGACTGTAGGGTACAGTTTTGGTCAACAGGGGCAATTCGGATCGAGGAGTTTCTCACGTATTCACATTTTCCAATGGATTGTATTGAATTAGAGTCGACAGCGATCAGTGTACACTGTTGCTCCAAAAAGCGTTTTCGAAAATTCCGTGCAAAGCCCAGAGCCCCAATTAGTTTCTGCCGCGGCAGCATGGCGCGCGAAACATGTAGGTAAGCTTAGGAGCAGTTACGACGAATAAGGTAGATCAGAGCAAGCCGTTGGAATAGTTATTGCGGAGCATTAAGATGGCATGTAGAGCAAGTGGTCTGTGACGAGATAGAATTATGTACTACACTTGGCAAAGGTAACTGCAAGGTTCGTGCCTACAGCTGAAACGGCGCCGCTTGTGAATGTCAAGAGCACAGTGCGTTACACGCCATTAGATTATGAACCCGGGCGCCTCTATTGAAGAGTTGCCGCTGTGTAGAGAAATCACGTGTCACGAGACTTCAAGACTTAATCGTGTGCTTGGCTTGATTCGGGGTCTGCCGAGGGACGCGTGTACGAGTCATGCCTTGAATAGACGGAAATGAATCAATTTATGTAGCGCTAGGTACGCTGAGATTCTCTATGTCCCGCGATAAGCGGACTCGAGAAGACTCTAATGCTGAGCTCCTTGCGAGTGGGAATAACTTATCGTCTTACTCGAGAATTTATTGTTAGAGCGGATGATGTACTTGACACAGATATTAGGAAAACTAGATGGAGAATAAATTACCCGTCAACCTTTCCATCAATTACTCCACTCAAACGTTCAAAAGTAGTTGAAAAAAATATTGTCTTCCGAGCATTGGAACCGATCGATGGGTGGTTTACAAATAACCACCGCGTAGCATGCTCGACTCCTCTCCATTTCTCCCCTTCGCTCGTCCCAATCTCTCTTGACCCTCCTCAACGGTTGCGAGGTCTACGCTGGCGAACCTAAAGGGATCCGAAACGGATCGAGGGTGGCCGCAGCGAGTCTGTAGGCGGATCGGAACGAATTCAAATAGGTAGGTCTACGCGAGAGAGCCCGGCCCGGCGCGGACGAGATGGGTCGAGGGGTTTCGTGTTACGTCCTGGCGGAGTCCTGGATAAATCAAAGCTGGGTCCAGCTCAAATATTTGTCGTGGAGTCTAAACACCCGTGAAGCTCTCAACTGGACCGTTAAGGCAGCCCCGCACGCTCGGCAGTGCTGGGCCGCGCGCGAGCCAGGAAAGTAAGTACGCGGGCAAAAAGCGAATGCAACGAATGCAGAACAGCACACGCTCTGATAATGTTTCCAACGAGGTCATAGGAGAACGACGGCGGTGCACGATATAAAGCTTAGAAGAACACGGTTGCCGAGGATCGTCATGCGACCCTACGAAGGGGAAGGTCAGAGAACCCCTGGAGATCCGTTCACGTCATCCTCTATTATATCGGCGACCCGGCGGAGCGTGCATGCGCACGTTACACGGGGGTTGCCCACGGAGAAGAATATCGGGATACTGCACGCTGCCACCACATACGTAATACACGTGGGTCACGCCGTGTCGCAGCAGCCTATATATATATCTACTTAACCCCTCAGTGTGGAGACTTTACTGCCCAGAACAGTACCTAGCTGTGGGATGAATTGCATTGGTCGAAACCTTGACCCCTGCTGTTAAGGCGTTACTGCATAGCAGACCTGAAGAAATATTGTCACACCTCCTAATCTAACCAATCGGACTTGCATCCCTCCCGAACGGCCACTCTCTTGAAGAGGCCCTCTTCACGGCAATATTTCCTTCCCAATGCCTACACAATGTATATGAGAAGAGCACAGCACGCCTCTAATTCGGGTGTCCAATAGACCTTGGTCCCAAACCCTACTGGCTGCGCCTCCGCTTCACATCCCATGACGAGCGGTGCTCGTCATGCCGCCGTTGCGGGCAGTTTTCCTATGACGAGCCCTGCTCGTCATACCACGCTGAGGGGTTAACTACCAGCGCGGCCAAATATCCACCTAAGTACGAGTTCGTTTGCATTCCACCTGCGTTGAACCACTTCTAACAGCGAAAAATAACGCGCAATTCGATTTGCAGATAGATTCGGTTAACAAACATCGCTGATCGATTAGTTAACCCCTTTTATTACTCGCTTGGTCCAGGTAACTTCGGGGTAAGTATCCACACACGCATTGCAGTTTGCGAAGCATTTGTACGTCGGGGTCAGAGGGACGTTGTTAGTGTCAAACGATCGACGCCGCTGGCGTTGTTTCCATGGGAATTTGTCGGTAGATTCGCAGCCGAATTCGCGCGGCGGCCCTCGGCCTCTCTCGTTTAATTAACGCCCGCTATCGCCGCGCAGCCGATCCTGTATCTTTCATGAAGGGGAACAACTGGAACACGGAATCTGGTTAGGTAATTGGTTCGATAATTGGGCATCGTTTTGAGCGCACGGATTATCCGGGTTTTCGCAAGAACAATGACCAGCCCGACGTATATCTCCGACGCTCGAAGATCCGACTTAATCAAGAACGCCGCGACAGGCATTCTGGCAATTTCGTTCGTTGTCAATAAGCGGCGAAAGACATTTGCGCGTGCGACCGTGCTGTCGCTTTGCCGCTATTCGTTCGATCGAACCGATTCGAGAGAGTATATTTTAAAACACGAACAAGTGAGGAGAACCTCGCGATAAACTATCGACTTTCAAGTTTAAGCCTCAACTACATAGCGACACGAGGGAATTGAGAAGAAAACGAATCGGCGCAAAGACGCGGAAAATTTGTAGAAAGGGTATTGGGATTTTCGAAATAGAGGTTCGCTTTGGAAGAACGCACAGTGACGGTAGAAAAAGATATGAAAAGAAGACACGAAAACAAACCGTGGCCTGTAAATTTCGTTCGCGGTACCAACGAGCAACATAATTTCCCCGCTTTAATATGTAATATAACTAACCCAAACCGGAGTCCCTCTAACACACGGACACACCGCGCGCGCACAAACCAGCCCTCTCACACTTAATTTAAACGCGCGCTACGGAACTCGCGAGGAATAACGGGCGAGGAGGGAAAAAGCGTGTCGTGTAATTTCTTTCTCGCGAAACCGACCCCCTGTTTTCCCGCGATTTTTAATTCTCCCCAAACAGAAAAAGAGTTTCCCGCTTTGTTCCCGGCCTTTTAATGCAGCGACGCCGACGAACGAGCGAATTTCTCAATTATCAAGATCAAGTTATGGCCGATATATTTATCGCGTCGCGCGATAAAACGCATAAGTAATTGAGCCGTAATCAGGATGTTTGCAGTTGCGGTGTCTCCATAATTCCTTCGATAAATAGGCATAGGATTGCTCGCAGGCCACCACATCAAGCAGACATTGACATGTTTCCACCCTAAGAATTATAGTGGTAATCGATTTCCTTGATTCTTACTCCCTCTCTGTAATCTCTCCGGCGAAATCGACGGGTAACTTCAGAAAACGCGTGCACACTGAATGGAAATTTCTACAAATGCAGCGTTCTAAGACCATGCATGGTCAATGATCATTCTTAGCTGTTTATCATCCCCCTTTGCTACATCAAATGTTCTTCGGTTCAAACTTTAGACAGCTTGCTTCAGTTAGTGACGCAATTCGTTCCGTTCATTCGGTGAGACAAGCTGAACAAAGTGCAAACCAGTTTCAAATCATCGCCGGAAAAAGTATTGCAACTCCAAGCGGCGTTTAATTACGCACGGAGGAATTACGGACTCGCACGCCCCAAGGAATTCCGCGCGCGTCGCAAATCTTATCTACTTAAACGGTATTAATTTTCTTGCAAGTACGATTACAGGGGTTCTCTGGCTGCCTGAAGGCGAAATTTTTATTTACCCCGAGGTAACAGAGCGGGCAGGTATTATTAAGAGGGCGAAGAACACCTCGGAATGAATCTCTTGGAACAGCATCGAGTGTTTTCCGTCGTTAAGGGAGGAGGACGGGGGGAAGGAGGATCGCGGGAAACGACGACGGCGATTACTATCTCTCTGTTTCCTGCTCTCGAGGAACGAAAGTACGCGGCAGTTGCGCGCACTTTCCCAGGAAACGTTTTTCCGTCTCCTTTTCCTGTTCCCTTATCTGCCGTAGACCAAGAGAATACGTACGGCGAGGCTTAATGAGAGGACCGTAGTAGTTCAACCAGACATTAAATCGGTGTCTGGCCAGCTAACAATTCTCCGTCCCGCTCCTCTCCAGAAGCTTTTTCAAGCCTCCGCTAGACTAATTTCTCGCGTAAGTATGCGAGGCGCTTTTGAACGGAGGAAGAGTCTTGTTAGCGAGATATAAACGGAGTACAGGATGTTCAATTTTAATCGATTCATAGAAACATCCCCCGTGTCGTTGATGGTATCAAACAAAGGGATTTCTTCATAATTGGAGGTGTTTCGAATTAAGCATAGATGATATCGTGCACTATATTACTCCACCTCCGTCAAGTGGATAACAGCGATTCTGAAGATTAAATTCAGGACTTCCGTTCCGTATTTCATGAAATATTAGTTAGTTCCGCTCCAGCTACTCCTACTCCGAGCCCTGTTACGAGTCGCGCGCTCGTATTCGGAACTGCCCACGCAGAATTTCTTAATGAAGTGGTCGTTCGCCGACTTTGGCCCGTGAAGTCATATTTGGACAGAGTTCGCCCCAAGTACACTGGAAGCTTGCAGCACCCTCCCAGCCGACCCGTAGTTGGACTTTGCCGCTGAACAAATGGAAGCGAATCCCTTCATTATGACATAAGTTGCCAGTGCCAACTAAAGTGGCAACCGAGGATCTTCGACGTTCCTGCGCTAAACTCCAATGTGCCGTCGCTGACGCTCCCTTCACTAGTCCTAGAAATTATGTGAACTAGCTGGCAACGGTGGTTTTGGCGAACGACAGAACGACTTATTCGCTGCTCCTCGACAGTCGCACCGAGGTAGGCTATAGATAATTACGTCCTCGAATCGCCACATAATTGCACATTTTATAGGAATAATAAATAGTACAGTGCATATGCGCAATGATTCTTTGGATAAACATTTGCTAATTACGCGCACGCGCCAGCGCATGCCGGTCGGTCTAATTTAAAACCAAAATTGCCTAAATTAGCAAACATAAAATCAGTGAACCGTGGCGTGCTCGCTCCAACAGAGGAAAAGGGACACGAAACACCGATAGCAAAACCGTCATTCCGCCAAATTCGGCCGCCGACTCGTGCCATGGTCGAGCGTTAATATTAATCGCCATTCGACCACCACGCGCATTTCCTTTGTAAATACGCCGCCGGTACATCCGTCTGGAATGACTGAATTCTCCATAAAAACAGCAAAGTGCGCTGCAAAGAGGACCTTCAACGCGCATCAGTAGTTTCATCTATTACGGCGCAGCCAAACGATGGTCGCGAATACCTGCTTAATTAATTCGATGAAAAAGGATCCGTCCATGGAATCTGGTTCAAGCGAGAACTTACCGCGCGTAATTTCAAATGATTCTCCCTATAACCATAAACCACGGACCACCCCATTATGTCATAGTATCGGCCAGTCATCTCGAGACGCGTTATCCAGGCACGGTAATTAACCGCGATTTACACACCTGACATTCTTATCATCGGCACGGGCACGTTTTACGAGAAGGACGTTGTCCAGAGGCGAGGAAACCGCGCACGGGTCATTAACGCCGGGGCATTGCGCGACAATAGTAATATTCCTCTATTAAGTCCCGCCGTGACCATCGAAACCCGATACCTTGGGCGCCGCATACATACGTACACAGCACCCGAGAGACCGTCTGCTCGGATTCGGTGAGAGAAGAGGCAGCCCTCTGTGAAATGATACAGCCTAGGTACTGGCGCACGATACTCTTATCAAAGACGTTCCCTGGAACCCGTCGCGCGACAAAATCTGAGAAATGCGGACCACGAGCGAGGCGGTCTCCTCTTGCTGTGTGTGCTGCACCCACACGGAACGACTTCGCAGACGGCGACCGCGTAAATCTCGTGCAACGATTATTTCGTAGCTTTTTTTTCTGAGTGGCTTTCAAGAGCGCGCGAGATTCGCCGCGCGGCGGCTTTATCAAATCATTAGAAGTTTCGGGACTTTCGGTCGCGATAGGGGGCTAAAGGCAACATCGGGGGTCGAGATCTTGCGAATAAAATTTACGAGTCACCCGCGAATAGGCGTGTCTCGAGCACGGAATGGCCGACACGAAGGCGAAGATAAAACGGCAAAGTGCAATGGCGAAACAATCTCTGCGCACGGTGCTTAAAAGTCAAAGTCATGCACCTTGCGCGAAATCGTACGCGGATTTGCACGGAAGTGCACCGGTCGGACTCGCGGGTTTCTTGCTATCGTCTTTGTGCCGCTTTGAATGCGAGACGTAAAATTAATCCGCGTTATGAGAGGATCAGAAAGAGTAACAGAACTCCGAGTGATAAGCGAAACCTGATACGGCGCGGACGAGTATGGTGGTATCGTTTCGAAGAAACGTCGGCTGCGATTAGCTAACGAAGCATGCACGGTAATATACACAATAGCTAATAAAAGAGAGAGAAACACGGGCGATCAGCGATAAGAGTCGCGTGAGATGTATTTATCAGCTAATACACGTTGCGCCCGAGCTTCGAATCGACGAGCCGTGTATTGATCCCGGATCGTTTTCGTCGACAGATTGCAGACGTGAACTGTGATAAACGAGTCCGAACGAGTATTCGTCGGCGAAGTGAATGCGCTTGCTTGAAAACTTGATCAATTCAATTGTTTGAGCGACCCTGTTTCCATTTAATTGAATTAGGAAGAGATCGAGCAACTTTGCTCTTAATTCTTTGCCGGAGATGTCAGAGGGCTGCAGCTACTCGTTACCAAACAACCCATCCAATTCGGTATTCCTATGCAAAGAGGAGAGCTGAAAGAGGTACGGCTAAATCGGAAGCAACGGCGCCATCCTCGCGAATTTCTGGCACGTCGATATCAATTAATTTAACTGCGTTTCCGGGCTCCTGCCTGGCATACAGCCAATTCCCTCTCAACCACTGTTTCAGATATTTTCGATCTTCCCGGAGGATAGCCCCTACCGTTCAAGTGTCGGAGAAAAATGATATACACCGTTCTTCATCTGGTGCATTTGCTGCTGGAAGGTAACGGGCAATTTCCACGAGCATGTGTCACGGTGAAATCCGTAAAATCCCTGGCAATTTTGTAAATCCATTGGCACCGGAGATGGATGCGCGAAACTCAGGTATCTTTCGATATTAATGCCCGTGGCTATACAGAATTACGATCACGGCTTTCCGAAGCAGCTTCCTTCAATTTCTAATCTACTCGTGTCAACACAGTTGCTCGCCAAGCTCCATTCATGCCCTCGTGCACTCCGTTAAGATATACGTGGTCGTTTTAATGAGAAACTGGCCGGTTATTTGTATCTAGGAAGGGGTTTAATAACGTATATATTTCAGAGGAGAGATACCCCGCGCTGATTGACGATGCCGAACCAGTTGAAGCTAAGTGTGCTGGTAAAAGGCCTGTCGGTTATCAGCTGCCGATGAAATACGACGTAGCCCCTCTCAAAGAAGCACCCGAGGTATTCTATGCCCAAAGGATATCGTCAATATTCAATCGCGTTTGAAGTCCACGTGCCATTACTCCGGAGACTATCCCTCCAATTTGACCCATTTCCCAGAGAAATCCTAACGCAAACTCGCGATTAACTCGTGGATCAAGGCAGTATCTTCTGACTAGGCGCGCCGACCTTGTCCACCCTGGAGATATCCGAAGCAGCGGGTGCAACATCATCGCCGACATAAATCTTTGACGATTGTCACGGTGCGCCCGGCTTTATTCCTCGCAGACGCTGTCGTGAACGCATCTGTCGCGTCCCGAAAGCAGTGAAAAGCAGCGAAAAGCAGGGAAAGGAATGCGCGCCAGCGTATTATAATAAAGTCGCCGTACGAGGCGGGGTTCACGGGGCTGGCTCGAACAAAACGAGCCTTTGTCGCGGCCGTTGGACAAAGCCGGACAAACGCTGCATAGTGTAACGCGATGTGCATGCGTAAGGGCGGGGAAGCAGGGCGAAATGAGGGAACGAGAGCGCAGCCACGAGGCGGTTCAGCAACCGCAAAGTATATAAACCGGAAACCATACGCCATTCAGAAGAGTCACATTGCTGCAACGTATGCCACGTCTCACCGGTGTACCTACCTCTGCAATCTCTGCTCCTCGGGTTATTAGTTATTACTTCAACGACGAGTTCACTGTTACTGCTATTACGAGCGACGGAAATATCTAAACGTCGGAGCTAATCGCTTCAGCCTGCACCAGTTCTGCATGGGACGTTCACGAATTCGTGGTAGAAAGCGCGCGAGCAGTATTCATTAAAGGTAAAAGCTATGACACGCTCGACGCCGGTTCATGCTCCGGCCGAATCGAAACAATGAATTCGGTATAAAAAGTTCGGCTCGTGGCATCGAGTTTAATCCGGCCGTTATTCAGGCTCAAAGAGAAAGGATCTCCCTGCAACCTAGATAGCTCAATTAGCGAAGCAATCTGGCCCAGCAACTCGATCGACCTACCTATTCTTCTTCCGGCCTCTGTACCGTGCGCAACATTTTCGTGAATTTCGCTACGAGGAAAGCAGAAAAAAGGAGGTCAATAGAATACCATAGAAATCAACTGCAAGGTACCGAAGGGAGATCTCGATGGAAATTTCCTTTCGTTATGTTCCGTATCGGGGGGGGGGGGGGGGGGCGAGCTGCCGGGGCTGCATACTCACGCTACTACCCTCCTTTTCGAGATGCAGGGGATGCAGGAATGAATCATCGTCCCCGGGGGTCGGGCCCCCTTAACAAGATACGTCGTTTCGAGAAGGGTGCACGGGTGATAAACACGGGCTCGGCGAGGTCCGGCACATTTCGGAGACAATAAAGGAACGTACGAGGAGCACCCTCGTTTAGGGGTCGTAAGTCTACGCTCCTCTAACTCTAAAGTTACGAGGGCGGTACCCGCGGTTCCTGTGTCGACTACACGGTGACGAACTGCCGTCGTAACGTGAAATCTTACCGCGACGGGAACAAACGAGAGCCTCGTCGCGCTAAATTGTATCGCTGCGTTACACGCGCGCGGATTCCCGCAGCCATTAAATTGCTTGCACGGCTGCGCCATGAAGTCATGCAGCAACGGGTGCTCGGCAAGAGAGAGAGAGAGAGGGGGAGGGGGGGGGGGGGCGTCTCCCGGGTAGCTCGCCTACGAAATGCATACATATTCGTCTCGTCAACGAATTTGAACGCCAGACACTGGCTATCCGAACTATTCGCGAAATCGTCGCGAAATTTCACAGGCTTGCTAATTCCACCCTGTTTACATTACGCCGCCAAAGTGTTCGCCGAAATCGGTATCCAGGCACGTTCTACCAATTACAGTTGCATCAGGCCCTGGGGAAATCCGAGCGGAGAGGAACGAAGAGGACGGCAGAGCGATTGCCACATGTGCACACCCTCGAACGCAGAATAATCAAAGTCGTGCGTGCGTGAACCCTCGTTGCTACTTCGCGTTGCCGATTGCGTGACGCGGTCAGCGCGAAAACGTCGATACGTACGCGCGTACACGGTCCAGTTTAGTTATGAATATTAAGCGTAAGAAGTCGTGCGAGGCTGCAGCTAAGTGGAAAGATTACGGGATAACCGGAGCTAGTGCGGCTTGGAAACGTGTAACGCGAGTATCGACGCGTGCGCGAGCCACGGTGTCGCGGGGCGTCTCGTTTCACTCGCGTCACGAATCAGGCGAAATCGAATTTCAAGGGAGCGCCGGTGGCCGGCGTTCCAGGGGCTGTAAAGCGCCCCCCCCCCCCTCCCGCTCGTACAATTAAGACGTTTCAGAGAAACAATCTCGACGAGCGGGAGATGCCAACGACAACGGGAACGGCAACGAGGTTGTTTCGTTAAAAGGAGCATTACCACCCGGGTAGAAAGTTTATACGGAACGTGAAGAACATACGGAAGACCGGAACTCGGAGCACTTTGTCAGCTCTAGAGGGCGACGGGAGGGAGAAGGAGGGCCCGCTCTCTGTGCAGCAACGGCAGGACAGTCCAGGCCAGCTTCCTCGTCTCCTTCGCAACATAAGTTGTACTCGAGCAACGTGAATATAAATGAGACTAACGAGCTCTCTGTGATGTCGGTAATGACGGTAGATTGCAGTCGGAACAAGCGAACGGTCAGCCAGCCCGTCGGATTCCACGTTGCCGTTGTCACGACTAGAGGCCCGCGAGCTCGAGCACGCCGCTGTATCAACCAATATGTATATTGGCAAAACCTTGGCAGTGGGGCGAGCTTCCGCCATAGATTGCACGGGGCGCCGCGTAATTCGTAACACAGCTGAGGAAGCTGGACGATTCGGGCGAATCTTAAGGGACAAAGGATGGTTAACACAGATCGAGCACGCGTCTGGTGAATCTAAAAGTGACAGAATTCAACGAACGTCCTGTGCAGTGAACCAACCGACCCGATTTCTAGAGGTGTTTGGTTATCCTAATAGGTATTTCAAGTACAGAGCCAAGGAGCCTTACCTCGGGTCAAGAAATGATCGATTCACAGTTCCTACAAAGACACCCTACACTTCCTGATTTAGGGTTCTGGTACCTGCCCATCCCTTCAAAACCCTCACGGGTAATCCGACCGACCGATTCTTCTTGCCCCCAACTGTGTATTGTACGCTCTGAACCTTATTGTTGGGAATGCTTTCTGGTTAGAGCATGATTTTAGATGTGAAATTTTACTACCGCGATGGAAGGAGTGGAAGAAACTGGTACCTACTGGGTAATGGTTTGAAATAATTTTCGGCGGAGGCTTCGCGAGGACACGGGACAAACGCGGAATCGAAGGCTCGCGCAGGAATGTACGGGACCATTAATCATGTCCATCGAACGGCAGCACGAACATGAATAATTGGTGCTGTGAGCGATCGTGAATAGTCCTTTCCTCTCGAACCAATTACCGGTGCCACAGGAGCATCCTCTCTTCTCCAATGGAAGATAGAGGGATCCGTGTAAAGATTATCAAAGAAATTGTTTCAGGAGCAGAAGCGGTAATGGGACAAGGAGCGAGGGGTGGGCAGCATCTTAGAACGATATTGATGGACTTCGGAGCGGAGACGTTCTGATGGCCGATAAGACAACCCTGAAGATCAAACGGGTAACGTAGTGAGGAAAACCTAGAGAGGACGGGGGAGGGGAGGGGGAGAGGGAATGAAGGTGCAGGAGATAAAGGCACCTAGCGAGGAAACCGAGACTCGTTATCTTTGATAAAACTAAAGAATATTGCAAAAAAAAACCGATTCGCGGCAGACAACGTCGAGAGTAGGTATCAAAGAGCACCGACCGCCGCGCCGTTTCAAAGAATCGTTATTGATAATGCAACAGTACAATAATTTAGCTTCACGAGCATTATAAGATCGCGTGGATAGACTTGCAGTAGTAGGTACAACGCACAGAGTTATTTTCGCGTATCGGTACTGGACGTGTAAATCTTGAACACTTGAATCGTTACGGAGTTCGGGATTTGGATGTGCAATTTACTAAAATTACCACAAAGCAAAATGTCTGGCCGTGTATTTACACAACTCGAACGAATTGCAATTGCTGTTACAAAACAAAGACTCCGATAGAAGAAACTCCGACTTTCATTGCACACGAAGCGCTAAAGACCGAACGGCACTTCCGAGATTACGTAAAAATAACCCGAATAATTCCCTTTCCCCCGATGGTTCCCCATTAATTTCACGATAACGTAATTACGTAAACGATGATCCAGGCGAAGTTTCACGGCGAGCGCGAGAGTGATTCCGCAGCTTGCACGGCTGTCTGCGTACGTGCAAGTTGCTCGAAGCACACGCGAGGCGGTATCACGCGTGCTACTCCAGCGCGGGACAGGAATCGCGTGTATTCCAGAAATAACGCCAAACTTCTTCGCGAAACATGTAACTCGACTACTGGGGAACAATGCAGCCAAGTCTGGCGGCGCCTGTTCTCAGACCGTGCACGCGCGTATATTCGCGCGTATGCGCGCCTATCCAGGGACAGCCTCGCGTGTACTCGCGCGTACACGCGTGAGCGAGAGCAGAGTAGCGAGCACACGGCGTTTCCTTCTTTCCCCCTCTTAGTATCGTTACACCCATACCCTTTCGGTTTTATACCGGCGCTTTATGGCCGGCGATAAAATTCGCGAGCTGCCTCGACAAACAAAAGCGGACACGACGAGAGTGCTTCAAAGAAACCGATAAAGCGGATTTCACCTGAGCAAGCCACGCCGATTTCTCCAGAATATTTTGACGTACGCGGTCGTGGGACTGCGACGAGGTCGCGTAAAGATTACGATTTACGTTCGTTCGTGCAGGTTTAGAACTGTTTCCGAACGAACCGTCGCTGATAACCGTTCACGCTTCCTGTCTGATACTTTATCCATTGCTGCGCGTTCAAGCTCACTTTTCTCAAACACCAACCGTCCTATGAATAAATTCTATTCCACATTTTCGGCTTATCTTTGCTCCAGCTTCGGCTTATCTCATCCCCTAGATAACACTTCGGCCTAGAGTCTATTACGTATTGAAATTTGCTGTAAAAAAAGAAGTTCCGCGGAGAGAATTACGAACGATCGTAAGCGACTCGTCGTCACGAGAGCGTGGGGGAAAAAACGGGATTGCAAAACGACGAGCATCGCGCCTGTTTTACTAAAGAACGCCGACGTTCCGGCACCGCGGTGCGGTTCGTTTACGTAAGACGATCTCCTGGTATAAAAACGACCGAAGGTACCAGGGATTAGTGATATCCCAAGTGTGTACCGAATTAGAGGAGGAGCTTATTACCGTGGCTGCAGCTGTGCACTATAATCCTCTGCTGCGCTTTCCATCGGTGTGGAAGTAGATAGCATACAGAGTGGCTTGAAATACGTAGAGCACCACTGAGGAGATTCCACTTCTCGAAGTACGTCGAAATGAAGCTTTTCTTGTACCGAGCTGCAGGGAAATAATCCATTACGTTGAATCGCAGTCAAGTGCACGGGTGCCCAAATTGATCTTCAAATTCCTCGCTCTCGCGAAGCAAGCTCGGCACGAGAAACATTTATAGAATCATTCCCACTTATTTTAAGGCGCGGAACCAGCTCCTTCTCGGTCGTAACGCATATTTCGACCCACCCTGTGCATAACAAAGCCTCGCCGAGGCGAACCACTCGTCGGGATGGTTATTGTTTCTAATTTAAACCGACGATTTCCTGTCACGCCGGGCAGAAACTAGACGCCACTGCGGCACGCAGCCGTATTCGTTCATTCAAACGTTCTTACGTTCGTTTCCTCGTTCGTACTTCGGAACGAGGTTACGTGGGTTACCATAGGGTTAGCTATGCGTGCAGAATACGCGTGGGCTTCTTAGCATGTCGGTCAACGACTCTGTCTCGCTGCCCCGACGGCTTCGGAAGACGGGGCCCCGCGTGGACGGCAAACGGCAAAAATCCGTCCACGCTGCATCGGACGGATAATGAACCGTAAAGCACTTGCTTGCCACTCCTATCCTATCGTTAATCACCGTTTAATCCGTTTTACCCGTTGCGGGATGATCGGAGCTATGCGCCTCTGTACTTCCTATCAGATAAGAGGCAACAGGAATCGTGGAAAGGTAATACGAAATGTTGAAATATTCTACTGTAAAGAGGAACAGAATAGGTGATGTTGTTGGGTGGAGATGAATTGCCTCGTGAGTCGAGGACCAACACCTACTACCAAAAGCAACGGAAACCTAAAGACGCTTGCACGTAAGTCGACCGCGAAAGATTAGCGACCTCGAAAGCACACGAATTTCTACTCGCCTGTGCGTACCGCTGGAATGACAATAAGGACCGTTGAATAGACACGAAACCTGCGGTATTTGCGGGGCAGCGTGTTTAAAATATTCACCGTGGCAGCGATTGTCAGATACGGGACGAGAGAGAAAAGCAGCGTTTCTGTTCGTTACCAAGTAAAAGCGATCTCACGAGTACCGGGTAATAGGGCAGTCAACGCGAAACTGGTCGAGCTATTATTTCCCTTCTTCCTTTTCTTTTTACAGCGTGATTACCGTCGCCTCTACCATGGAACTCAATTGGTCCATCCATGGCGCGCTACCCTCCCTCTCTGTTCTGTTCGCGCTCGTTGCAGGCCAATTTTCAGCGATCTGATTTTGTTGCGAGCGGGTAAGGAGAACGCCAAGAGGGAAAGGGAGAAACTAGAGGTCGAGGGAAGATGCGAGTCGGAGGAAGATAAGCGAAGAAGGGGAGGGACAGATAATGGAAGGAGAGAGACGGCGAGGCAGGTCCACGTAATTTCCACGTTATTAATCCGCCCAGAGCTCTAGCGCATTCCCATTTGCGCTCGTTTCGTCGCACATCCAGGGGACTTTGCTTAATAATCGCAAAGCCGCGCGAGAAGCTCAGATTACTTTAAGTACTTCAACATTTATCTGAACTTACTTTTACAAAATACCCTTAGGAAGGCGTGCTTTCTCGGGGGAGCTAGGGAATTAGTTGGCAGACTAAATGATCTACCAGCCGGCTTTGTGACTGTTGTTACGCTCAATTGCGAGGAACGAGGAGAGGCAAAAAACGCGAGAATGTCTGTCGTAACGAATGAATCGTGTGCTCTTCACGGCACGACAATAAGCTTTCTTTGCGAGGCTGCGTACGCGGCAATAGGTACTTAGCACTGCTGCAAACCCGCTCGAAGCAAAGTCATCGACGGTATTACTTAAAGAAAACTGGCTGCATTTATGTATATCAGTCGCGGTCACGAATATTTCCAACTCGTTCCATGCGTGCTTCCATTAATATTTACTTTCGCGTTACGAATGATGAATCAATTAACGTAATGAACATTCAATTGCGTGGCAACGATTTTCCACAATTTACGGTGTGTCACAATTAATTGCACCGTTACATTATGCGTTTTTATACAGTCCTGCGAATAACTCGAAAGTTAATTAGAATGTATGAAACCATCAGCGGCACTTTGCATAAAAGGAATTCTTATTCCGTAATTAATGACGCCACGGGTTCGCCAGATACGAGAATGAAAATTCATATTGAATCGTTGCTACAAATTAATGGTTGCGACAGGAAGGGATCTATTTGTCTGCACCGTGAATGCGTCTCGTAGAGAAATATACATTTCACGTTACAATATGCTTGAAGAGCTTGCAACAGCGTAGCTTTGCGCTGCATAATGCGTGGAGGCTCGCGAAATGCATGTACCTATGATACAAAATATCCCATATCGTGCTTCCATTTGTACGGATATCTTGCGAGAAGGATGCGGCAGAAAATGATTTCATATATCAGCCATCTTGATGTCCTTTTCCCCTCTGATTTTTGATGGATTCTTAAAAAACTCTGCTCCTCTTGAGACGAGAAAGTAAAGAATCCGTGCTCGTCGTCAAAGGACTTCTGAAACTTGTATGAAAAACCAAATATCTGTTGCAAAAGCGAATACTATATAGTCCGGGATATCTCCTCGGTCGAGGGAGACTCGATTCTTCGCAGAGGATACTTTGAAATAAAAAGGAAACCACTGCACCAATTCAAATTTTTAAATGAGGCTGCTGAGAAGAGACTAATTTGGGACACGCGAGTAAGATTCATTTCCAGCCGTTCTCAGAGATCGCAGATTTCTGGTTCGTGGAATCATAAGTTAGCGGATAATTGAAGCAAATATTACGGCTGGCTTTATAAAAGAGCAACTGTAACAGGTTATCGCAATGGCAAAGATTTCTGCTAATGCAGGATGCTTTGCGCGAAGGTTAACGAGAATGGAGAAGACTTTCTTCCAGCGAAATCATGCATATAATCGTCATACTGCATATCATGAGTTTCCACGTTTCTCGCCGCGGCATTAAAACCTGCGATATACCAAGGGACATTGCATTTCCGGCATTCTTCTCGCTCGCGATAAGTCAGTATAGTACAATGCCAAGTATTTATTGTCCCTTTCTAAATACCTAGAAAACAATGGAACGAATGAGTTGCGTTACTTCCCTAAGCACCTCTATTCCTCCACTTTATTTCACGTAAAATAAATAACGATCAGCGTGAGGAAATGGTCGCCATCCTTCTCTATTAATTCGAATGAAGCACGTTCTACAGCAAATGCGAGGTAGCGCGATCAAAATCGTCGAACTGTGAAAGCTCGTGAAATGTGAAGGGAAATCTCGTTAAAGGACATTCACTGAACGTCGGAACAATTTGAGGAACTGGACGCTAGGTCAGGGCTCACGTACGTCGGACATTTATCTCGCTCTCTCCGCGCGTCTAGCGTGTATTTGCAAAAAAAAATTTCGCGGCTGCACGTGTTGCTTGGTCCTCGCCTTTTTCATGCTCTGGTTACGATACGAGTGGAGGCGAGTTTACTTCAGATTGCACCGGAGTCTTACAAGCGTTTAAAACGCCGGTGACATTTTAGCTGTGTCCCGTACGTGTGCGCGAACTACGGCTGTGATTTAGAACTTCGCGAGGCGAATACCCGTGGAAACGGTCAAAAAAAAAAAGGCGCGGCTAAGCTGCAGTATCTCTCTGGAAGTATCACGTTGGGGCCCTGAAGAGTCCACTGAATGCGTAACGAAAAGGGGGACAGGTCCGGGAAACGGGGAGGACGGGAAAACATGGCAACGATAACGACGATAGCCGACACTATTACCCTCTTCAAGGAATCTACCGCCTCAATAAAAATCGCTACTTTCGGATTAAGATGGAAAGAATGAAGTCGCGCAAGAGCACGGAAGCCATCGCCACTTCGGTCCTCGTTCCTCGGTGAAATTAGCCTTTGTGACGAGGATCTCGTGCTCTCGAGAGGCCTGAGTCGAAGACGCGGCAGCTGCTCCACAGTATTAGCTGACCCATCGTCGTCGCCTTTATGCGACGAGCAACCTTTTACCGGTGTATTTATTGCCGTGCTCGAGTTTACGGTACCCGCGCCATAGACACCGGCGATTTTACGAGTCTAATGCTTTTCCATGCCTTTAACTGCTGAAATTCAATCGCCTCGCTTTCTCTTTCCCTCCTCCGCCTCTGGAGAGGGCAATTTGGCCCGAGAACAGGTTTCGAGAACCAGAAGAAAGAGATTCTCCGAAAAATGTCAGAGTAGGTAATCGTGCCTTAGGAACTCTTCGTTTCAGATTCTTCCTTTCCTTTTTTGCTTTCCTTCGAGGGGATTCGGGACAGGTGGTACAGCCAGGTCACACTGATTTCATCAACGGAGTGGATCAATCTGTACTTATCTACGATGCTCGGTGGTATTGGTTCGAGCGACGTTTCTAGGACGGATAATGGATAATCGTTGGCCACCTGTCCCTGTCGTAATCTCACAAGGTGTAATTAACGAAGGCTCGTTAACATGCGGTCTAAGACAAGGGGTCAAAGCACCCGCGGAAACTACGTGCACATAGCCTTTAATAGCGTACTGCGACTGGCTGCTCGGTAATAGTTCGACGGGGACTGTGAGAAATACCACGGCCACTGATCGCACGCTTTTAGTACGTTAATCTTATCGGTGGACAAATTTGGGGTGGTCCCTTAGGCGCACGCAAGGAAATCGACCGAGCAACCATGAAAAGCGAAACGCCACAGGAAAATGTACAGCTAAGCGATGTGTATAAATAATGAATACTTTGCTGCTTTTTTTTCATGTATTCCGAACGTTATGCTTTAGCCATTTTTCAATAAATACGTGAACCTTTTTGCAGAAGCCGTTATAGTGGCCCGCGCGTTGCGTTAAATTATTCCGCTTTGAAATATGATGTTTGAACAATTTCGTTTGCAGTTGCATTTTGAAGCGGTGCGCAAACAGAGGCGATTTCTCGTATATGCTCTTCCAATGAAATTTGGAGCTATTAACTAAATTTATCATGAAACTAAAGAGCATGCAGGTGAAACAAAATGCGGATCGCGCGAACAGCAACAAATAATGTTCGCGTTGAAGGATGAACGAGAGGAGGTAGAGGGGACTATATCAATCTGCCAGAGGTTGTGATTTATCTTCGTTCCACATAATTTCATTGCAGCGAAAAGGTTGCGATCTTAATTTATGAAAGAGATCAACGAAATCGTCAGTCTACCTTATCAATGCCAACCAGATTGCAATGACAATATTGAGATGACCCATTTTCAGCAGACCACCGCACACGCTCTACACCGAATCGTGTAAATATCCGCTGAAATAACATTTTACAATTGCTCCGACGACGTATTTGCACGTGAATTCGGAATACACCGAAATGGCAAACTACAGATATCAAAATACTGCACGAATCGACGATGCAAATGTGCTGCGACACGAATTATTCCCCAGCATCCCCTTTCTGCGGGCTTCGGGTTAAAGGGCAATGAAAAATGGCATTCTTTCAATCGACTTCGGTCTATCCACTTTAACCTCGCGTCTCGGGTCGGAAAGAGAAGTTCGCCCGTCGCCTGACGGATACCAATGCTTCTTCCTCCAGGCGACCTACGTTTCCACGGCGGAAAAAACATTTCGGGAACTGGTTTGGGAACTAAGAAACGCGTCCCCGACGTAATTGAGTGGGGCCTCGAAGGATTTCAGCGTCCATGGAAAGGAACACGCTCGTTAACTCTCGCGATAGCCTCGTCGCGTTAATTTAATGCGAATAAATATCGCATCTATCATTTTCCCCCCATCGCCTACATCCTCCACCTTTCAACGGAAAAATAATATTCCCAACGATAAGGCAACAAGCTTCTTGAAATAACAGTATAACCCCCATGGACATTCCGCTAAAATTTATTTAAAATTCCCTGGAACGCGTCCATTCCGAATGTATTATTCAGACATCTCCAATTCCACGTTATTAAAACACAGTGTGCTTCAAAACTGTAGGTTCGAGCCTGTATTTTTAGGAAATACTTCGATTCTTGCTAATTTAGATATTTATAGAAATGAAATGGCTCCGAAACACATGGCCAACAAAACATTGAATAATACTGCTACGGCTTTCCTTTCTCTGCGAGCTGCTAGACACTGCAAAGCAACGAAACGAGAAAACGAACGAAAGGCAAGTTTGTTGACACTGCGAGACGAGCAATGCACCCGATACCTACTCTCGGAGAAAACATCGTGCCGCTAAGGCTCGGCAAGTTAAACAGCCAAACAAACGGGTGGGTCAGGTGTCCCTTTAAATTCAAAATTCCCAGAATCCCTAGGGCACCATCTGCACCGTGACGTGGCGGGGGAGTTTTTTGACGGAATAATAAACTAATCGCTTGATTTCAAGATAGAAATAATACGCTCTGTTTCTCCGTACCGTACACGGTTTCGATTTACATTCCCGCGATGTGAGGTTGGGCAGAGCCCATGGTTTCAGACGAACGAATTCAGCCGATGACACATGTATCAATCCACCTGATTGGTCACTCGAGTTTGCTCGATGCTACAAGGAAAACAGTTACTCAGGCAATTCAAATATCGAACCTCTCCCTCGGTGATAACGGTTCTTGTATTATATAATTGTAGGAAGGGTAACGAAATGCACGCGATAAGAAACGCGCACATGTGACAGAAATGGGGAGCTATGTCCGAGCGATTTGAAAATAGGAGTCTTCCTTTGGCGCGTCGTCAAACCACCGGATCGCTGATCGACGACGCCATTTTGTGCTGTGCACGCGATCGAACGTTCAGGTCGATAAGACGAGCACGAAAGAAACGTTTAAGACGAAGCATCGATGCAAGGTGCAATGAAATACAACTTAGCAGATGAGTGCCTAGCAGTGAATACTAAATTTCGTGCTATTTAAATTCAAACCGAAAGTGTTCGTAAATCGTTCGCAGGAAGCGTGCAGGTATACACGACAGTCCCTGGCCGTTTCCACGCTCGAAGGAGGCTGGCGTCGAGACACTTGTGTGAGTATGAAAGACCACGCACCTTTTCTATCGTGGAGCTCCGCTCCGTGTCCCCCTGCTGCTCGGAAAGGCCCCAGGTCCCGGCGTCCGTCCTTTAGATTCAGGTAATCCAAAAGTGTGGAGGTAGCTGTGCCGTGGATTCCCAACTGAACACCGTGTTCGAGTATTAGCGCCAACACGCGTTCCCTCGCGTGCCTCCGTGCCACTGAACTCACCCAAGTGCATTCATTCGCGGAACGAAACGAAAACAACACGACGACGAAAAATACATATTTAATACGGCCGCGTATTCACTGTCACACCGAATTTTCTTCCCACTGTACGTCGAGAGACGCGCACCCGAGCACACGCGATCAAAACAAAGAGAAACTAGCAACACAACCGGGGGAAGGTCGCCTCCACGTGGAAGCCGGCGACCACTGGAAAATAGCGTCCGTCACGTCGGAGCGGCAAGCCGAAACTAGCGCGCCGCGCGGCAGCTGACGAAGGCGAGCCTAGCAGGCCTCTCTTCCCTCTCTTTCGCTCGCCAACACTTTCTCCCTCTACCTTCCGCGGTACCCCCATCTCTGTCCCAGTCTCTCTGTCTCTACACTCGCGAACCCTGCTCCCCTCTGCGGGCCGACGTGCAATCCCTTCCCCTTCTGTGCTGCTCCAGCGGCCGACGACGATCCCTTCTCCACGAACGATCTCTTACATAGACCAGCCAACCCCCGGTCCCTTTTCCAGCCGGAGCGAGTCCCCCTAGTCCTGCTATACGAATGTGTCTACCCGCACCGTGTGTGTACCCCGTGCTCTTTCGCTCTCCCCCACTTGGGAGAAGTTCGCCGCGTTATGCACCGGTGCACGCAACTTCGGCAGCGACGCGCGCTCTCTCTCTTTCTCCCGTTCGGTTACCGCCACCCTCGCGGACGATCGTCGCGCGATATTTCGGGGCTTTGATGAATGGACGAGGTCTGTGGGTATTATGTGCACCGGAGAATTCGAGTCGGCCTAGATCCGAATGATTCACGCGACCCGCCGCAGCACCCGGGACGTGCCGGTATGTGTTTCTCAAATCTAGCCACAGTCGTCCAAGGTAAACGCGTGTTTTAAGTGTTTACTGTCCTCTTGTTCTCGGTAACCGTGTTGGGGACGATTCACATGATCATGAAGACCGTTGTGCATTTCCCTAATTGTTTTGTTTCAATTTCCAATGTGTGTTGAAGTCTACTGAAAATTTTCTTTTGCGATCGAAAGTGAATTTCTAAAGTGGCTGATAGCCATATGGGTGTTCAATAAGTCGTGACGCGATTGATGGATGATCGTTAATGAATACATTGTGATGATTGAACGAATAAAGTGTTAGAAGCTGAAACTTTCAATCGTAGTTTTTCGGACAAATGATTTTGACTGTAAGGAAATCTAGCACACACGGTGTCACGTGAACTAGATGTCTGCTTTTCACAATGGTAATATTGTGATGTCGAAACGAGCGGTTTATAACGGTATTACAAGTTTTAAAAATCTCTTATCTATCAGGTTGGCGCCACAAGATACACTTCTTCGTAGTGCAGAGCTACATACCAGTGTGTCTACGATTACTGTATCTTACCGTTTCGAGAAATCTCTGATGACTAACATCTGCTTCTGACATCATAATAATCCCCTTGTGTTGCGTATAAAAAATAAAGTCACTCGTAGATATGTATAAAAATATCGATGTGAATCTTTCTTTGCAATGTTTCTTCTAAACCTACATATATGACCAGCAAAGGAAATATTGTTCTGTATCTCCTACTTATTTCTCTTGTTCTTTATTTACTGGACACCTCGTATATTAATTCTGTTATTTGAAAACTTCATTTGCATAACGCAATCGCATAGCGTAAATTAAGTATTGAATTTTTAAATGTACCGATGCGAAAGCATAACGAACTAATATGTATGCTAATGGAAAGTCGGAGTAACTGATGCTTTAAATAAACAGTTCCTTTGCGAAAGCTACTCCAAGCAAAAATCTTGTATATAAAATCACGGCGGAGTTTTTTGCAATGCTTTCCGTGCACGGCCAAGAAAGTTTTTCAAGTGTCTCTTACCCCGAGGCATTCCAGAGCCGGGCGAGAGCCTCTAGGATCGGTTTTACACTCTTCGCTTGTTTTTTGGGCAAGCCAATTTGTAAGCGAAGGATCTCCAGAATTAGCCAAGGCCTGCTTCTCTCATAACCATTATTTATAGCCTCGATTTTCTTCTTCTTACTGGCCCGTGTTTTCTCGGTTTCCTCTTATTTACTGCCTCGTTAAAACTCCCTTACAACCAAGTTATCGTATTAACTATTGTCACGCGATTCACCGATCACCACATTGTTCACGGCGCGGAGCTTCATAAACGAACAACTATCGTTACGTTAACATTGTGAAAGTGACACGTAAAGCAAGGTGGAGCCCAATTTACAGCTGAAGTATGAATCGTGCATCGTACTTCATCATACGAAATCTACTCTGCGATGCACAAGATTTATGTTTTCACGCGAATTTGCACGGTATACGTGTAACGAACTTCAAGGAACTTGGTAATTACTTGATTTAGTCGTCAACCGAGTTGAAAGCGATTTTCGGAAAGCTCCCGTGCATCTTGAGCTGAACGAAGGTCTTTGAATATACTGAAATGAGCATTTGGGATTTCGACGGGACCAATTCTGAAGGAGGAACACCGTTTCTGCGGTGGCTAGGCCACCAAATGTTCAAGGCTTACTTTTTGTTTCTTTATTCTGTTTCAATTCATACCAAAGTACACGAAATATAAGTTTAATTAATCTGTATCATTCTGCACATCATTCCACATCTTCTACGATACCAATTGAAGGGCAAGCGTGCACTAGTCCATTCTTAACGACCGTATAATATACGTTTCCATCTACTCGCGAAGACACATTCGCGGTTTCGATCTCAAGTTTCCAAACGCTTCCTTTCGCTCTGCCCTTTACACTGGTCGTCGCAACACCTACCGTGTGCCAGTTATAGACACCACCAACGATGGTAAATTGCGTCCGGATCCGAACAAACACGTGACCGCAGTACTATTTACTCCAGTAGTTGGTAGTGCCTAGAGTAACGGACCAGCCATGTACCAGGAACTTGCAGGAAGGGTGTACAGATCAAAGACCACTATATATTTCTCGCGCTCCCTCTTCCTCTGCTTCTAAACTATCTTCTCTCATCGCTTGAAATTGTGTTCGAACACTATCACTCGGTTGGCCACCGTCAAGTTGTCTACAGCCATTTGAATAAGCGTTTCTTCCAGCAAATTTCCATTAATTTCAAAGCGCCGAAAGCCATAACACCTTCGGCTCCTCGCCCGGCAATCTTAATGATTTCGCCGCTGGACATACGCCGCGTCGTAGAACCGTAATTTGGCAGGGTGATCGCGCGGTTGATAAAAAAGAAATGGTACTGAAGAGAGCGAGATATCCCCGTAGGTGGAAAATGAAACGTTTATTAGGTGGGGTGGGCGTGGGACCGTCCTCGGATCTCGACGCGTCCAGCATCCCTCTCGAGCGGCTCGTTACCCAACTAATTTGGCAAGCGCAAACCTTCTCGCTGTTTACGTCCCTGTAGCAACAACGTCCGTAGCGGGGAACGAGCAAGTTGGCCTGGACAAGGAGCGAGGCAGAGAAGTTGTTCGATGGAAGGGGATGGATAGGGATGGAGGGTAAGAGAGCCGACAGGATTTCCAGAGGTAAAGAGCGGTCAAGTCTGGACGAGAGTCGGAGAGAGTCCAAGAATCGGTCGGCCATGGCACGGCCAGCCGCGGTACGTACTCAAGGCTATCAACCTCTAAGCTTCCATTAACTGCCCGCTGTCGATGTGTGCGAGCTTGTCCGTGGGCTACACGTATAAAAGGGTCATGCCCATTCCGCGCTGTTTTACCCTCGCTGCCCGCAATTTTGCGGTCCTAAGCTGGCTGGCTGATTGCATCGCGAGAATTTTTATCGCGGTGCAGGGACGCGCGGGCCTCGGATATGCAGATACATACGTGCACGACAAGCCAGCATGCCGTTTATCGATTCTCATAGAGTTGATTAAAGTATTTCATCGGTCGATGGCGATTAGCCACAGAGAGTCGATCTATTATTGGTATCGGCAGACTTTTCGAGGTTGAATCTCGGATGTCGAAGTCCCTTTTTTCCCCTGCACCCTTTTTTTTTTTATGATTTATCAGTCACCTAAGATGGTGGCGAGATACACCGGTCCGACGCAGAGGGTGGCGCTAACAGGTTCATCGCTGGCTCACAATGAGTCATGCTCGATTATAAAAACTAGTCGGACAAGATAAATCGAAGAAAACAGTAGATGATCGAGTCCGATTCCAGGTTCATCTCCAAGCCTGGTACAACACGCCTTTTTCTCTTGATAGACTTCTTAACCAGTTACGAATACACGTATTGATATATCGCGAGATAAAAGGTGCGATACACACTCGGATTCACGGTAATTTGAATATAAGCAGGTCAAGAATCGTAGGTCTCCATCGATTTATCGCAGGATTACTGACGCGGGCTGTTGAAGTTAATTTCTACAAGGTTCTTAAAGACGATTTTATCAGAAACGAATTCACCGCAGAAAAGCGGTAATAAGTATAGTTTTCTGGTTTGCGAGCAACAGTGCGGCTCGCTCGGCATGGCTCGATCTTCGATCGATTCCAGAAGATCTTCGTCGGGATCGTGACCTTCGTTCGGTCATTATAGCCGTCATAAATCATTCGGGGAAATTACATCGCAAGCTTGCGTGATGAGAGAATTACTCGCCGGTGTATAAGGGAATATTCGCCGTGGAGGCATACGAAACAGTTTCCTCGTTGGTTACAGGCAAGGCTCTGCAGAGCCTCCAAAGATTACCCCATTAAGACCATCGGTTCCATTCCGCGCAAGGTAAATACGTACCTTTCGAGAAAGTTGTAGCAACTTCATTCATAATCATCCACCTCGACATTCGAGGATCTTTTGGAACACCGCAATGCTCGTTCGGTTGTCACGAAAAGATCGATCGACTTGAGCACAGTGTGTCCCGTAAATAGTGGCACAAGCAAGCGACATTATCAACCAATTCAAAGTTAATAAAGTGACGAAGACAACAGGTGTTTCGAATTTTCGATCTTCGCTGAAACACGTTCATTCTTTATTATCGCCGATTTTTTAGGAACTAGCCCTTTCTAGCTCTTTTGGCATGCAATTCGACAACTGGATCTCGGATCGAATTAGTTTCTGCCAGCAAGGGTCCGAAAATAATCAGTGCGATTATCGCGGTGGAATCCTAACGTTTCACTGACAGATAACGAAACGGGCCCCGCTGAACGTTGATTAAAACTGCAATTATTGAGCGTGACCGCAGAATTCGATAAAAGCCGAAACACCGCTCTGTCTCCGATGGTCACGTAGAATAAATGGGCGGCGGCCGTAGCTCCGACCAAACGGAAGCACTTTATGAAGATTTACCGATCGTACCATCGAAAGAAATTGGTTCGATGTAACTTTCTCCCGATGCACCTTTCGCGTTTTCCAACCCCCTCCCTCTGGATTCGTAACTGGTACAATTACCTATATGCATGGTCGACGATACTTCGAGAATAGTCTTGTCATGAACTCATCGTGTTTATGCCGACGGTAATTTGCTCGCGGTCTAATTATTGAAATTTATTCCAACCGGTAGGTACGTTTATCATATGGAAAAACGAGAATTGCTGTCCCTTCACATGGTAATAGGAAAATTATTGGCTTTGCTCCCTGCTGCATTCTACTGAGCTGCAGCTTTTGTGCTAAAAATATAGGCAATCAGTGGTAGAACCAAAGGAGCCGAAGCTGGGGATAATTCCCTATGCAAGGACAAGTCGGGAGCGTACAATAAAACTTCCGGTCCTGAAGAATCGTCGAGTAAATTTGCGCCTCGCTAAGTGTATACGAAAAAGTTGTACTTATTCTACGTTTCCTACTTATTTCAGTTGAATTACGTACACTTTGGAGAGAATTCCTCAGCCGATACTTGGTTCGTGACAAACAACTGTACCTTTCGGGATAAATGGAGGGAAACGAGCGATGAAGAAATGTCTGGAAAAAGATTTGGCCCCGGTGAGGTATACGCCGGGAATGAGCCCCTATGTCTTGGGGTGCGTACAGGTGGAAAATACCGATAAAAAGTTTCTTGCAAGAATTATGAATCCCAACGGTGCATGGGCCGTGGGTGCGAGCGCAAACCGGTCGTCCGTCCATTCATTCGTTCGTATCCTACCTACGTTTTATGGGAATTCCATAGCAAATATTTCAATACACGCCAGGATAGTGGCTCATGGGACGACCTTGCCCCGTCCAGCCTTGCTCACCCTCCTATCATTTCCATCGTATATCACGCGTTTGCTATGGCGTGCATTCCTATCGCGAACGCACATCGCCCCCCTCGCCCTTCACTCATTCGCCACCCTTTTACGAAGTGGAATCCAGAGGCCAGTGAATGATCGGCGTACAAATAAAGGCGACGCTCCATCGATCCTTGTTCCCCCAAAGGCTTTCGTCAAAAGTATCGAGGTGTCCAGCGAATTACCCTCATGTTTGAAATTATTGTAACTTTTCGCGGCAGGCGGTTAAGGTGAACAGCACTTGCTCGCCCTCTGGAACGGAGATACTCGAAGCAACATTCTTGCCATACAGTGTCTCCGCAACGTTGGCGTTGAGCGGAGTAGCGAAGAACCGCGAAACTACGGCTAATTTTCAGTGGTTCGTTCGCTTACGATTTACCGACGCTGTTGTAAAATCTCCGCAGAGTAATGTGTGCTCACGTTCGCGTACGTCTAACGATAAGTAGTTTCAAGTCCCGAAGTAGGATGAAAGAAGTTGTTTATTATTCGCTGTTCCTCCGAGCTTGCCTCTCCCGTACACGCTGAAAGATTTCCTAAACGCAATTAAATATACATCCCACTGATATTCACGTTTATCTCCTTATTAGCATAGCGATATTCCACGATACAGCCATAAATAATTGAATCGTAACATTCATCGTAACGCAGAGAATCCCGTAAAACGGCTAGCTAACGTAATAAATAGCTGCCTCGGAGTCGCTGCTCGCAGGAAATAGTAATCGACTGAAGCTATCATCAACTACGTTATTTTATATTCGTTTCATGTATCATAACTCTGAGGGGGGGGGGGGGGTTAAGTAGTTCTGATGTTCGGTTAATCTTTAATTGCAAAGTTTTAATTGGAGAAAACGTTTAAAAGTTTTTATCGAGTAACAAAATACTTGAACATTCTCGATGTTGCGATACGAGGCGACAATTGCGTAGGTATAATTGTTTTTTTTTTTGTTATCGGAGCGAAAAACAATTAATCGTCCGCGTCAAGAATTCGCTCCGATTCCATTTCAAACGCGTCAAGAAAAGTGCGCGACAGCGAAAATAACGAGCGTGGGCGGGGTTGACGGTGTTATATTAAAAAGAGCGCGTAACGCCAGTGAAAGCAGTGAACACACACAAATCAGAGGCGTGCGGCGGGCGTTTTACGTGCGCGTCTCGCAAGCCAACTGCTCGATTCACCTCTCGAAGTTAGTTGCGATATTAATCAAGGTGTTACACTTTCTGTAATCCGCGGACCAAATTTCAAACAAATTATCCCGGGGATCTCGGCGGGACAAGCAGCCGGTGGCGTTTTATAAATGGTCCCCGGGGAATAAGGAATTACGGACATTAGTAAGGGGTTGTCAACGTCTCCTGCTCAACCTGCCGCGGCAGCTGCCGTTACCGCTTCGAACCAACGCGAATTAAGCGGTCTTAAACGCTCTTTGATACCGCCGTCCGCGCTTTGAATTATTTTTCAGAGCTACATCGGTTCGCCGTGTCGACGCCTTAATTTTTAACGGGCGATTCGAGGGCCGTAATAAAAATGTTGCCCGCCCATGGCCGACATCCCGTCGCCTTCACGGCCAAACAAGAAGCCAAAGGCGCGCGAGGCAGATTGTACGTTTTCCACCGGGGATCCTGCTACTTTTCTCATTAGCCGTCCAGCCCTGTCCAGACCATTACGCATCAACTTTAATCTATTTCGTTTTCTGTCGCGGCAGCCTTCCCCTCGATAACACGACGGCAATGAGCGGCAATTATCGCGATGAATGAGACAGAAGCGTCGAGCTGTTCACCGTACCATAAAAATTTCGTTTAACGCTGCTAATAATACGTTGATAGGCGACTGCTGTAAATCCAGGAAATTTTAATAACGCCGCGGAGCGTGTGATTAACTCTGTCTCCGTGCGTCGTCACTCGACACGTTCGTTTAATCGCGTTCGGTATCCGACCGGCGCGAGATTACCTGGCACGCTTTAGCACTCGTTTCGCGCGAACCCTGCCGTGTTCCAGAATCAATGTTCCGCGGTGAATAATTAGACGTCGGTATGCGGGAATGACGATGCATCGACGTGGCCCCCTCGGCCTCGTAGACGCACCCGCGGGGTACCATTACTTCGCCGCCGGGACGGTGAAATTGAACGTTGCCCGATACGAGCCCCGGCAATACCCTATAACGGTAATTCGCGAGTTGCGGATCGTATCCTGCGGAAACGGCGAGTGTTTATATCAACCTGTGAGGCAGCACGAACGCTGTTTCAATCGTACGGCTCTTTCTCCTTCTTATTTCACCGTTCCTCGCCTACCTCTTCGTCCCTCTTCCACCTTCCAACGCGGCGTTTCTCTTGATTCTGTATCGTAGCGGGTTCGCGCGGCCGCCTATCGATAATCAGCGAGTATTCGCTAAGCAAATAGTAGTTTTCTCGGGTAGCGTTGCGAGTCCGGCTATTTTCGAAAGTGGGTATTCTTCGCGGCCGGTAGTTGCCAACGGGCGTAACGAGAACGACCCAGTAAATGGACGTCCGGAGAGACGTGTTCGCGGTACACCCGGGGAACAATTCATTTGCACTCATAAGCTGTTATACTTCAAACCCTGCCTCGTCGAAGCGGATGGCAACCGTCCTTCGATAGTAAAATTTCCTAGTAACCAGAGAAAAAGGCGCAGCCCGTTCGTCGTAAGGCTTCAACGAGGTATGCGGCTCGCGCGGTCCAGTCAATGGCAAATTCCTGCGAAAAAAAAGGGGCTGTCGGTGTCTGTTAAAGCTTAAACGCCACCGTGAATTCTCGCGAACGATCACGGGTCCTAGGAATTCTTGCCCCACGGCCGTGGGATCGGGGAAAAACGGTCACAGACGCCGGGCTACGAGCACGGGGACTTCGCGGTTCGGGATCGCGGGCGTCGCGTCGTAGCAGCTTCTACCCCGAGGGCCGCGTGGAGTCCAATGGGATGACTCAACCGGTCGTGCAGCGTGCCGCAACCGGTCCTCATAGAAACCCGTAGCGTGCCCTGCACCGAGTATCTGATTACACGCCGAATTTGGTAGCCCTTTGTGCGTAGGAGCCCAATTAACGTCCGAAATCTCGGGGGGGTTAATACGAAAACGCCGAGGAATGCCATTACGCGAGCTCTGGCGGCGATGCGCGAGCTGAAGCCCATTCCCGCGAGAACAACGATAAAAACGGTATTTCGTTTGTATCAAGGCTCATTGCTTGGCCCACTGAGATTCCTTTAACAACGAATGCCTATTTCTCGCCCCCGGCTTGCAAGATATACAAATGCAGCGTATAGGCGAACTCGTATATAAAGGGTTTATCTCGCGCAAAGGGAACGGATGAATAAAAAGTGGCGGATGTAATGTATCATCGACTATAAATACGGGCTCCTCCCGTGGCCGGGCGAAACCAACTGTTGCCACGGTAATCGGTGCGGCGCGGCGGTCGAAAGCACTCGAAGTTCGCGCGAGATAAGTGGCGAATTCTTCGCCGCGTGTCGTACACGAAATATGCATTTATGCTGACCAACGCGCCGGCCTCCCGTCGCCGGGGATCGTGGACGACTTTCCAGGGAATTCGTAGCTTCCTGCTGGAGGGACGCGCAAAGGAGGTCCTTGAATACTGAACTTAATAATTCGCGCAGAAGGTGAAGCGAAATTATAAATCGTATCGCTACACCGAAACCTCGTTACGGCGTAAATCGAGGGCTGTATTCGGCCGTGCTCGCCCCGGGATCGCTTAGCTTTCTCTTTTTCAGAAGCTCCCGGCGGCGTTGCTCGATAACAATCCGATACCCCGGGAGTACACGTATTTAACCACGTTCGGCCATCAAACGGAACGTACAACCGGCGCGGCGGAGCGGTTGCTCGAATTCGCACGGCCGCCAGTAGGCGCGTGATACAAATGAACGATTGAAACGAGCGGCCGGGCGGTTGCATTTACACGGCCGTACGTATCGGTTACATTAATTAAATAAAGTCCGTGCCGGTATCAGCGCGGCGGCCGGTGCCTGAGAGCATGTATACCGGGACCCCGGTATACGTTACAACATTTATTGCACGGGATGCGATTCGCGAGGGCTCACCATAAGTCTGACCACAGTATCGGGAACTCCGATCACGTAGACCCATCCACTCCGGGCCTCGAATACTTTGCTTCTGAATACTATTGGCCGTGGCCGATATGTGTGCCAACTTACACTACCCGCAGCCGTGGCGCGCTCCACGGAACCTGTATCCGTTTTCTGCCTTAAACCACCGCGATCCCCCTGATGAGGATCGTCGCCGTGTCCCGATCCACCGAACTGGCCGGTGCGCGGTTTACGACCTGGACGAGACGATCGACCTCCTTCGATTAAGCGCGGCCTCGTCGCCGTGCGTGTAATTAACACGTCGATCGCGAAAAAGCCACCTGATCCCCTTCGCGCTTCGCCCGGTTCCAGGTACTCCTTGATTCGCGGAATTCCAAGGAGCATTGCGCTCTGCGACGAGTGTATGTAGGTAGGTACTTACATGCACGCATTGCTACGACACCTCGAATGCATTCTTCGGGTTCTTTCTTATTCTGCCTATTGCTAATGACTATTACTGGACTTTGCCAGGTACCTAACGTGTAAACTACTACCCTTGGAGGTCAAGTTGGCCATAGTGGAAGGTGCCATTGAGAGTGGCCTTGAAAGGAAGGATTTATCCACCAGGCGAGGAATGTGAATTGAATCTGATTTACCGCGTTCAGTTCGCAAGATCCGCGTAACTCGATGAAGCCCGTTTTCTTATCCGAGACGGCTGGTGCGCAGACGACCAATTAAATTATCCGAATTGCCTGTCAGCGAAGCGATTCGAGCTCGCCGGAGGGTTTTGAATAGTCCAATCTGGAGGCTTGCACGGACTGTGTAATAACGTGTAGTCACGAAGGCGCGTTTATGTACGGTTGTAAGCATTAAGTAATAAATGCGCATGCCAACCGGCAGGCAAGGGGTCTAACTGTCCACAGAGAGCGGTGCGCGGCGTTGTTGCGTTACGGCACACGCGTGGCCCTCCTTCTCCCTCTGGAGCCGCCACTTTTTTTCCTCTTCCCGTTCCTTCGGTGCCCGATGCGTACACGCGTTTATGCACGCGTATAACTCCGGGACAAGGCGCATAAATACGGCCCGGGGTAGCGCAGAGGCGACGAAGAAGCGGGCGCTGATGCTGTATACCGAATGAATTCGAAGGAGCGCGCCGTATTTTAGCGGGCTAACGGAACATCGGTTCGATTAAATTGAATGCAGGCAGGATGCGCGTGCGATAAGCAGAAAAGAAAGAAGTAAGCGTGGATTCCCTTGCCCCCGGTGTCTTATCTGCACCCGTAAACCACGGATGGTGTTCACCAACGCGATCCAACTTGCCGCGACTCTTGCCCTCCTCCGCGAGAACGCACGACCCGCGTGGCAACTCGTTGTGAAAGTTTTCAAGCGACATCGGCGAGTTTGCCGAATTTCCTTTGACGATCAGCGGCGTAGAATCAACGGACTCTTCCCTTTAGGCGGCTCTGCTCGCCACGGGGGAACGGTACACCGCAAAATCAAGATGATCGCGGGAGGATGGGTTGAAATGAGCCCGAGAACCGTGCACCCCGTATTCGTCGAGCGAAATTTCCAAAGTTCAACCGGGCGCTGATTACAATTCGTTTCGATTGCCGGGTCGATGTTTGGATAAGGGAGCCACAAGGGTTAGGAACTTACGCAGCAGTAATTTTGGATCGCATCGCGCACCATTTTGGAACAATACAAAAAACGATCGATCCAACTGGAAAGTAGGACGCACCATTAAAGGGACACCCTGTACTGAAGTAGAAAATGATTCCAACGATTTAAAACTTAAATGCCAGACTGGTTTCGAGCGCAGCGAATGGGAAGATCGATATTCATTCGTAGACACATTAATTGGTGAGTCGTGTAGGAAAGTGCCAGGCATTAATGCAACCAGCGTGTGATGCCGTGTAGATTAAATTTCTGGCGCGTTTAAATTTACATAAATTCTATATGCAACGTTGTCATAATACGCGAACGAACAATTAATTCCGGAACAGATGGCGACAATGTTCAGAAAGCTTGCTTCCTACGAGAAATTGGTTTCACGTGCACTGTCGTGTTGCGGCTAGAGCGACATTATACCCTATCCCCGTTCCGCCATACGTGTAGCATTAATATACGAACCGGCATACCTACGTATGTATATACGGCTCATAAGCCGAATCTCGCGCAGGCATATTAAAACAGTGTAATAGCGCGCGGGGCTCGTCCCTTAAAGAACGGTTACTCGCAATCCACCGAGGTGCGACCCCATGCCGTAACCCTAATGCGATGTCATAACTGCGGCGGAACAGCTCTAAACCACACGGAAATTACATATTTCGAAAGTGGTTCCTTGAGAAGATATTAAATCGCGAATACCCCAATGTCGCCCGGTGCTTTCGGTTTACTGCGGAGGACACGGCGTGTTCGCCTCGTACGAATAAATCTTAATTCAATTCTCACGAATTAGTTTCCAGAAGCTCCAACCGACGCCGAATGTTTCGGCGAGCAGTTTCGAAACGGCCCATACATGCAATATTAATATCTCTCCCGGTGTTCTCCGTCACAGATGCCCGCTAACAAAATGTATCGATCTATTCGTCAACGTCCTCGTTAAAATTCAGATCCGATAACGCCGGACGATAATAATTTCTCATTACGACACAGAGGAGGAGACTGACGAGACGAAATCAGATTGAACTTCCGCGCGAGTGTGCTCGAAGGAAGATGCTCGTGGATAAACGTTCACGGTACAAAGAGGAGAAGACGGAGGAGGGACAGAGATACACGGGGAGAGCGTTATGCTGCGGCTGGGTGACCGCCGTGGCTGCTTGCCAACCCACATACATCATACCGTGACATAATCATCCTATATTCGCACCCCACTCATTCGACTTCCCATGCTCCTGACCCCCTCTGCACACTCCCCCTCTTACTGCTGCATTACGCTCTGCAGATAGTCTCATCCGTAGTATTACGTGGCGCTATCATTGCTACGACGCAGCGCTTGTGCTAAACGACATCCTACTTCCGTCCACGGGTAAGCAAACGTCGCCGTTCCGCCATCCCCTGAACGCGAACCGTGAAACACCTACGCCTGCCTACTAGAGGGGGTGGTGGTTGATTATTGAAACGCGTGTAATTACCCGAACGCGAGGGTGCAGCTGAGAAGGGACATCTCTATCGCGTGCCTGGTCGTTCAAATCACCGAGTGTCGGACATGAATGGATAAGGGCGTTCGTATAGAATGGATGCTTATCGACACATTATTATTGCTCTATATTTTACAGCGTGTTTCAGAAGTGTTGCAGAAACGAGGAAACGTTTATGCACGCTGCATCTTATCTTGTAGCATCCACACCCTGTATATGTGGCCATAAATTAAAGTATTACAAGGGATGATATTACGGAATGCTTGCTGTTTGATGATGATAAACGAGCGGGCTCTACATTTCAAGGGGGCAGTCGCTAATAAAATACGACGGAATAACGCACGAAACCTCCGTGCATTTCTGCGCTACACTCAAAGTATTCTCATCCATGGCATTATGCAGCGCTATCGTGTCTGTGATGCAACGTTCATACTAAACGAGGCGCCTTTACGTTCTACTTCCGCGCATGGTATTCTGATATCGGGTTACGCCCACACTGTGCACAGCGAAACTCGATGCGACTGTGTTAGAGGTGCAAATTTTCCTGCAAAACCTTGCGATTCTCTTGCATAGCTTGTGTGTACCAATTTAAATTATTATTATAATTTATTATTAATAATCAGTTAACCATTTGATACATAAAGGTCTGAAACAATTCTAAGTAGTTCCAAGCATCTGAGAACGATACGTAGCCCTCTGACATTTCCATGTCACCTACTTCGACGTTTGTTTAACTTATTCATACGCGACGCTCGTCTGCGAACGTTCCGAGAGGAGAGGCAAGAGCTTACCTGCCAAAAAGCCAGTGGAGTCTGTTTCATTCATTGTCTTTGCCCGTAGTTTAAGCCGTAATTTCGCGACGCCACGCACGTGCATCCTACAGTTAGTTTGCGTAGTCCTCTTAATCGTGAAGAACTGCGTTGTTTAAGCAGCGGGGATGCACTCTTGTTTGCGAAATTCCGCCGTAATTGCGGTGAAAAACTTTATCCTCGGACATTAAGACTCTGGGAGGGGCTTAGCGTCAGTGGGTCGAGGAAATCTCGCGAGTGGCGAAAAAAAAAATCCGGGGAAACTCCTCGATTCCGCGCATACCGTTCCGCCTGTAAGATTTGTCAGAGATACCTACTCGACGGATCGCGGGAATGTTATTAAATGCTGATCCATTACGGGCGTTATCTCGAAATTTATCCCGTAATCGTTTCCACGACACCGAATGGGCCATATTTCAGCGTAATCTCGGGGAATTGCCAATTTTCTGTCGGCGTTAAATTTTTAATTATTTATGCGCCGACTATCGGCACTCGCGCCCTGACGGGTGAACTTTGTGCGCTTCTCGCGTTACATAAAGCGCGGCTAACGTCGATGCATCGTTTAAGCCGCTGCACTGACTAAACTGTGTAATTAAATAGCGCGCATTCTGTTGGCGCGTTCTACACCGGATAACAAAACGAGTAAGCGGCGATTTACGATAAATTCGTAGGATCGTAAGACTTTTACGCCCGATACCTCTGATGAGATAAGTGTTTCAATAAAATCCGGTTTACGAGGCACGCGGTTTTGAAAGGGAAGGGGAGGTCGGAAATGTATTTACTACTGCAAAGCGTAAGCAATAAAACTACCGGTGCGTGGTATCACGAAATACGATATCGCCCCGCAGTACTTTCACAAAGCTTAATACGAATTTATTAGTTGTCCCCTACACGAGCGCGGTCTTACTTCATTGCCACGTGTAGCGTTTTGACGAACAATAGCACGAACCACGGGAAACATGTAATTTAATGTGATTCGTTTATCTGAATGGTCCGGGGCTTGTTTAGGTCTCATTTTACAACGCCCGGCATTCCACTGAATGAACAATTATTGCTTTCTTCAAGTCTATGAAACAGCAATGAGAATTACTGTAACGGGAGGAGTCTGCTATGAATGAAACCTTTTGGTTTTAGAGCAAAGTGCAAGGTTGTCCGCGAGGATTCAGAGGCGTACAGTATCTGTTCACGAGAGTGGAGGAAAAGTGTATAGTTAAGGTGGGCCATTTGGCGAATAAAGAGAAATAGTTCTTCTATGGTATGAAAACTGAAAATGGCACTTCTGTAAGTACTCACTCTACGCTCTCAGATTCCCATAAAACATATAAAACAGTGTAGTGCCGTTTTGAATAGAGGGTAGTTTATCTATTTTACAAGCCATCAGCTTTTACGAACTTCAACTTTCCGCGCGTACGAAGCTATGAATGTGTATCATAGAAAACTCCGGCGGCTTCTTTGTGCAGGCGAAGGACTGAGTCTCTTTATCGAGATTCAATAAGACATCCTTCGCCGGGGAGATGAAAAAGGGTAGTACCATCGTAATCCCATGAAAACGGCCCCATAACCGTGGATCATAATACAAAGTTCACCAGGGCGCCGAGTGGTTCGCGGTCTAAGGTGGGAGGTAAGTCGTAGCAGATAATGCGCCAAGTTTTAATTGTTATGGGTCATCATGGCCAAAGTTATTTCATTCCGTGGCTATTAAATCAAAATTATTAGTCTTGATTTCTTACTACAGCGAGCACGAGTCGCCTCCTGTACCGGCTGTTTTATTAAAGGGGCAATCCACTTCGCAACCTTCTTACACATTTAACATAGAACCTCCCCCGTGCCCTCTTCAAAGGGTTCTTTTGTCCTTCCAATACCTTTCCAGCTTATACATAGATTATTATAGGATAAAGCTCGTGGCCCTCAAAATTTTCGCACCGCCGAGCAGTAGGTTGTCTTCATCGCGCTAAAAATAACTTTTACAACGCCGTAACTCCTACTTAACACGATCCAGAAATATTCCATTGTGCCTGAAAGCATTGTTCAGTCATTATCGGGTACCTGGGAAAGATCTGGGAAAATCGTTTTGGGGACCAACGTGTTAAACACCGGTGAAAGATTTATTGCACTGCATTCTAAGGTGAGTACTGGAAACTGTTCCCTCGGCATTCCTCGTGTCATGGTCACAGGCATTAAAGAACAGACCCGGCAATCTTGCCAGTAACCGTTCAACCGACCGCGAGTTCTAAGTACAACAATTTCTTGTTAGAGGAATCCTTTTTTGCGGTGACACCAGAGGACCTCAGAACGTTGCGCTAATCTTGCAGAGGCCTCGTTCAAGTTCGTCCCACAAGAAACTACGGAAGAATTAATGACGCTCCCAGGAACGACAGATTTCATTCCAGAACGAATTCGTGACGCCCCTAACCGTACTTTCTCGTTAAACGTGGCGGCCGTTCGATAATTGCTTGGTACAGCGTCAAAGCCCGGGCACGCCTATTTACTATAATCAATTCACTAATAACCACGAACGAGTGTTACGCAGCATTACTTTACTCGCATACTTTTAGAATCCTCCGTAATATCGGTGCACTGAAAATTCGATGACTAAACGAATTTGGTTTAGACAAACGTTGACGAATTCCTTGTTCTTCGATGAGAAATGCTTCGTACACGCGAGTACCACGCGATACGTCTATATGGAAGCGTATCGGTTTCTTTGGGATCGATCATTCACCGTTTGACAGGTGAATAAATGGCAGAATGATAATTGCATGCCCGATAGTGTGTACGCGAGCTAATTTTTGGCAGCTCGCGATCCGGGCGGTTGTTTGCCGTTTATCGTGTCTATAGACCATCCTTGATGCGTGCACAAACGATTGCACGTTAATTGGTATCGCATTTAGGGACACCGAGCGGCAGCACAATTATAAATAGATTAGCAATCCTGTCCGTAATCAGTGCTAATGTCACTCGGCAATTCTCATTTGTCTCTATGATTGCGGACGAAATTGCCGGGCAAAGCGCGGGCACGGAAAACTACATACGTTGTCTGGCTTCAGCGGTCAACAGGGGCCGGAATTGGGTCTAATGCTTATCCTCCGTGTATTTAATCACATCTTTGAGCGGCTCGCGGCCGGGATACCCGTTGCAATTTAATTTGTCGCCTGTTGGCAATAATCACTGGCAGCTAGCTGGCGGCGCGGTTCGAGGGTCGACGAGTTACGCAAGCCGAATGCAAAAGTACACGGTCGCACCGCGGGTCTATTAATATTTACGATCCGCGATTTCAACATTATTGAAATTCGCCGGGGAAAAGTATCGGCGATAAGTAGCGATTTATTTATGTTAACAAAGCTCGTTAAAAAAAAATCGAATCCCCGGGCAGCAGATAAGTCTTTATGTAAATGTCAATCGTGCTAAAATGTTGTCGCGCTTAAAGTATCCCGGTTTTCGCGGGAAATGTCCGAACGATCTTGTCTCGGTCGAGTTACGAATCACGTGGGATGCTAAATAACAGTTACACGCCGCAAATGGACGAGTATCCCATGTCCCGTGATCGTTATGCGCTATGAAAATGTATGCGGTATCGCGGCGTACATTCGTGATGCCGGAGACTCGTAATTGACAGTTTAGAATCCATTAGTGGGCTCTAATTACCGGCCGACTGCACGCAATAATACGAACTTCTGATACTCTTACCGATCGTTAACATTTGCATGGGCCGAGATGAAATTTTCATAATTTTTCGCGTATCGCGTAATCAACGGTTTAAAAATAATTGCACTTGATCGCACTTTAATCGCCGCCGCTTTCCACCGAACCCTTCGTCCACCACTCGCGTTACGCGCGATGCAAAACTGTTAACCCATTAACGCCTAGAGGTTTCCCAGAGATAATCCATTTTTACTGGGCGTTAGTAGGTTAAATCGTTGCGTAACAAGTGTCGTTTATGGACTGCATTGAATAACCATGCCTCACGTTAAACCCAAGAATTTTCATCGAAATAAGAAGAGCCAGTTTTATCAGCACAGTTCTTCCGAAACCTGATCCAATTAACACACAAAAAGAGGAGATATTTTTCACGCAACAACCTCATTTCGGTTCCTAACGATCCTCGTCCGAGGCAGAAACGCCGGCCCGTTCGAAGACGACCTATGAATACCCGTGATTTTCTTTTTCAGGGGGGGTTCGCGTTTACGGCGGCGCTGGAAACTCGAAATAATGCCGGCCATCGCGCATAAAGCAAACGACCCGGTAAAAATGCTGAAGGCTCGGCCAGGCTTAACGTATGTCCCGAGACGGTCCCGGTAATTGTGCGTTTTTATCAAGGCGGTCTTCACAAATCTGTCGGGTTGTTAAGGTAAGTACCACGCGGGCTGCATCCTACCGTTCGGCTCCTCTTCTCACTTCTCGCGTCCTCTTTCGCCGGCGTATTCCTCAACGGCGGAGTTAAAAGGTCGTCCACCGAAGGAAGCCTCTACCTCCCCCCGTGGACGACGTAGGTATCCCCAGATAGAAAGCTACGCGCGGGCACACGTAACTTATCCGATCCTCAACGGCGATAAGATAAAAGCTAAATAGTCCGCTAATTAAAGACCCCTGCTGGCTGTTCGAAGCCACCCTGAAACCCGCGGCCGCGCGGAGAAAACGGAGAAAAACGGGCGTTCTCTTACGTACGTGCATACATACGTTTCTCGGTATTCTGTTATTACACGTTGCGCTACGAAATTCTTGTCCCGTCGCTTAACTATTAGGAGCATCGTGCCGCTCAATGGGAATCCAATTCTAATTAAATTTTATGGCAGGACCCGTTCAATGGGAGATAAATTCCGGTGCTAGTCGGCCTGCTAACGTTTACCGCCGACCAACGAAAGTAGGTACATATCTACCGATCTCCCGCAATAGTTTATCATCGCCTGTGTTTCGCTTTCGTTTGTTGCGATACCTTCGCCTCGGGTACGTCTCGAACGCACCGTGCACCTGGTGCGATCAAATGGATTCCTTTACAGAATATCTGGAGATTGGCCTCTCGATTCTATTCGTAGATAAACGGGCTATCGAAACTGGACCGGGCGAGTTCGGGTTAGTTGAATCAGTTGCGCGGATCAAAGAAAAGGCCTAAGTCAATTTCGTGTGAATGCAAACGGGTCCCGCCACGGTGATGCGGGTCGTGCTGTGTCCGAACAGGTTTTAAGTGACGAATCTGAATAGGTCAAGATAGCTCCGGACAGGCGCGCACGGATCACAACCGGTTGCGACGCGACAGTGTACATATGCTGAAACGATTTCGGGGCGGATTATGATGAGTTCGGATATCTCGATGTGAGCCCTGACAAGATGAGAGAACTCGATGCGGATCGGCACTATAATTTCAACGCCTTTGTTCCTTCGTTACTCAGATGGCGATGCTTCCTTCGTTCCTGGCTACGTTGGGTCAACCTTGTTCAGGCAAAGGTCCTATAACGACTCCGAGACTGGACGGGGGCTAAAATATTATACCGCCCATCGCGTTTGACGTGCCTGCGAATTCGAGCACGCGGACACGGTGGTGTATCAACAATGGTATCTCACCACCAGCCTCGAAATGTACACGTACGCACGCACGCACACTTTTCACCGATCGTACACGCTTGCTATGATAAAACCGGCGCGCTTAATCACGAGCAAATGAGGGAATAAATCGGGCCTATTGGAAATATATGCTCGCCAGATTTTAATGAATCCGTTAACAAACGAAGATCGATATCGGGGCGAAACACCTTCGTCGTTTTGTCGTAACTTTTGTCACTCAGACCGGCCGCGTTGCTTAACAGTTTTTCCCCAGACACTCGAGTGTGACGAACGGCCGTCGAAGAACGCTAACGAGCTTCGACGTTTCATTATCAAAGAGCCTTTCTCGCCCCTAATTAATCGCGGCCCGGTGATTAATGCGCCCCCGTGGAAATCGTTCCGGTCGTGTGTGTTATTTCAATTAGCCCATTGGAAACTGCATTCGTCGCTGCCGCGGGGCAGCGAACGAGATTCCGGCTGATATTTCACTCGCGTGAATAACAATCTTAAAGATCGTTCGTGTCGTAACGACGCACGATCTATATTTTAATATCGAGCGCCCGACTCTGACAGTGCCGAGGCCCGCTGTACCGTGACCGCCGCGCCGCGCGGATTAATTGCCCGACTCGTTGATGGTCCGTCAGTTTTAACTCCGCCAACGATCGCGTCGACGATGGCTACGACGCCGGCGGCGGCACGGAAACGGGAGGTTGAATTTGGAATCGATCTGGCCGATAATTCAATCTAAGGTCTACGATCCCAGTAGGAGGAGGGCCGCTCCGCTCCCTCTTATCCCTCGAGCCTCGATGATACGAGGGCCAGATCCTAGATACGGAGGTGGCAGGCCAGCTTTATCTCTTATTTGTGGCACCGTAGATTTCAGAAACACTCTCTTCTTGCCTCTCCATCTCCACTACCTACCTGCCCTCCTTCGCTTGTAGCGTTTCCCTCGCTTCTGTGCTTCGAGCCTCGTGGCGGAGCACAATGCCATTCAGGCGTACGGTGCCGTACGTAATTATTTCTTGAGCTGACAGATTCATGAACCCGATAGATGAACGTAGTTTCTCTGGTAGTTTTATGCCGCAAAAATACAAGCTGGCACGGAGCCTGTGTAAGGAACCAATCAGACTTTTTGCTCCTCTCAATGACAGAAGTATTCTTCTATTTGAAAACGGTCCTCGATCCTCCCAAGGCGTGGATTAATTCAAGCAATTATGGACGAGTACACACTGCACTGGTGCACTGCGCCAGGGCTACATTCCGCCGAGGGCTTGAAATCTCCCGGTAGGGCGACGAGAGCAGACAGGTAGCTGTTAGCTTATGTAGATTAAATTGTTTCGAAGAACCCCCGTCGCTGTTTATTCATCGCGAAACGACGATGCTCGAGATAAACGAAACGATTCGAGGAGCGTCGCGTAGCCGTTGCTCTTGGGCCAGACTATCGAAGCGTCGAACGAGTCCTCAGTCCTCCATTCGGCTGTCGAGGGTATTCAACCTTCGCAAGCTTTGAGGACTCGGGCGGTGCTGTTGCATACTCGCCTTTAAAACCCCCTTCCTCTTCTTTTATGTGTAAACATAAATGAGTATCAGTCACGTTACGCTCATGTTGCAACCCGATCGGATACACAAGCGCCCGTGCGTTCACCTCTCTCTTTATTGGACCTCGCCGTGCCATTGGAACGAGAAACGTCACAGCCGAAATGAACAACGTTCGTTTTATCCCACGATCTGTATACGCAATAACGATCACGCGCGGATTACCGGGATCGCCGGTCCCCGCGGCTGGACTTTAAATCGTCCGTTGTACTCCGGCATAATACACCGTTTAGCAGAGTTGTTATTATCAATGCTCTCCTCGTTCCTTCACAAAGGAACGTCAGGCTGCTCCTAATATCCCGAGGGGTGGACGTAGTCGCCGGAGAGACATTTATACGACGGCAATTAAAAACGCTCATTGTGCCCGCGAGAGAAGGTCGAGGCCCCGGCGGAAGTGAAAGCGGTCTACGAAAGCAATTAATCCCGCCCATAGTCGTCCAGAATTATAATGAAATTAAGCCGTAGGCGTAGCCGTGTTCGGTATGGACATCGGTGTCCCGGCAAAAAACCAGGATCTTAACAGCACGCGCATTTCGTCATCGGTTACGCACGGCCACGCTCGTTCGGTAGCCGCGAAACGGTACGATCTTTGGACCCGCGACCGGGCAGCCGTGACACGGTGGAAACGAAGGGGGCCACGGGGACGATTAAGGTATCGTAAAAAGGTTTTACGCTCCGGTGAAATTACTCCTGGGTGGTAAGCGGAATCGTAGCCGCGCCCCGAGACTCCCGAGAGGGCTGAGACACCGTTGCGCGTACTCCTGCCCGCAAAGAAAGTCCAGCGTGTATGATCCGCGCCGGCCCGGTCCCTCCAATCACGGTGTTTACTCGTTGTTAATTTACCGTTAGCCACGTTAGCCCAGAGGAGAAATTCTCTGGTTTCCTGGCGGCGTATAAAACGGCCGAGGGAAGAAGCGATTCGCTGGCCGAGGAACTAGGTCGCGAACGGTGGCTGGCTAATGATCGTCCGCGGGAATCGAGACAATAAACACGCGTGTGCACGGCAGCAGAGCCTCTTCCCGAGTTTGGTAACACCTACGGTGATCGACGGTTCCGATTGATATCTTACCTTCGAGAGGAAGAAGCACGCTGGCCGCTTAAGGGGTTAAGCAATTCGAAGCGTGTACGCGGCAGCTGTTTATTCCCAGATAGTCGTTAGTCTTCCGTAGACAGTGGCATCGTGTAGGATCGCCGACAGCCCTCCTCCTAGGCAGGCCGACCCGTTGAATCTTTTATCGCAACGAATGCACGTCGATTAGACAAGTTCCCCGTGACGTGCTTTAACGTCCCTTCCACCGGGGGTTGATTGGGGACATTTATAATGCACGAGCCGTTCGAATCGCGGTGCTTTGTGCTCACGCCTCAATATACTTCCTTATCGCGATATCGCTAGGCGAGAGAGTGAATTATGAACGGCGATGTTCGCGAGGCTTCGCTCCGCGAAGGAAAAACGCCCGGACCATTCCTCTGTTTTGCACGACGCGAGATATCCGCTCGCGATCCAACGTCGCCCCTTTCGTTTTTCACTTTCTGCTAATTTTCAGCTCCAACATTTTATCGGCCATTATATATTCTTTGCCTCGCCCGTGTTCCTACAGACGTTCCCGGCGGAATTTTCAATAGCAGCCGTCGTGAAAGCCTCGATAACGAAGCGCCCCGTTCAATTGCTCTTTGAGCGTCCTCGCAGCGCGTATCGAAGTTTAATAAACTTTAATTTAGCGTCGTATAATTTCCTCGCACACTTTCACTTGTCAGGCCTCATTTGTTCCGCGGCAATTAATTCGGTGCTCCAGTAGAGAGGGAATACTACGCCTCGTCTTTAAATTATCCCGTAACGGAGAGATATCGAGTATACTCCGGGGTGTCATCGCGATCGGTGAACCGTGGACAATTTACAAGAACGACTCAAACACCTGGCGGCAGTTTGTTAACAAACGAGGATATAAATACGTCCGCGCAAATTATGCATGGACGTATTTACCGTGCTTCCAGCTGTTGCATAATGAAGACATCGATATGTAGAATCCCGATTTAAGTTCCTATTATCGGAGACTACTTTTTCCTGGACACGTTATTCAGCTTTCTCTAGGTCCACGGTTCCTCTTTTATTTCTGCGCGTTCCACCCGAATTTCATTCACAATTCTCTCTTGGGGAACCACCACGATGAAATTCATAACTTTACGAGCCTCGTAACACCGAATTTTTACCGCGGCTCCTACTTAGAACTGCTTATTCACTGCGATGCTATTTTTCCGCTATATTTCTTCCGCGCCGCCATTACACGTATCGCCGCCCTCCCGGTAACTCCGGAGAATTTAAACTTTCTAAAGCATCCGGCGAACACTTGCAGCGAGAGTATCTTGCAACGAGAACATCGGAGCGTTACGTTCCATCTTCCGACTTCCACCTTACAGCTCCGCGCACGTGAATCACCATCTTGTCTCGAATTCGCGTCGACGTCATTTTTAATGGAATTGATGGGGCCCCGTTTGTCTCTGTATACGCGTCGGTATTATGCCCCCGCGGAATGACGAATGAATTCAATGGAGGATGACGTACGACGCGAGTACCCGCGAGTATGGGTTTGATGTCTTAAGCTTCGACTTATAATCGAGTGGGGGGTGCAGTTTCAATGGCGTCGCGGCTAACGGATCGCAAGGAGCATCGAACAGAGCGAAAAGTGCTTCGTGAATCGCATTCGTTTATTATCTCAATTAGTTAAACGTGTTGTCGATGATGATATATCGTCGTGAGACGTCGTGGAAGCGGCTAATTTAGTGTTACAGAGCACATGGGCGTCCGGAGGGGGGTGCAAAAGAGGCAGTTGCCCCCCCTGGCTTTTGAGAAAAATCGCTTATTTTTAAAAACTGATCTTTATTAAGTTTATACTAAATAAGTGAATATTTCTAAATTTTGGGTTTAAATTTTTAATTAAATTGGCACTACAAAATGAGCTAAAAAAAGCAAGCTGGCTACTCGTTGATCATTACTATATTTTTCTTCACCGTCACTCCAAAATTGCCCCCTCCTGGAAAAAAGTCTACGGGCGCCCTTGACAGAGCAGGATCATTGAAAAGATGAAACTTGTACTGAGAAGATGCACAAGACAAATTTATTTTTCATTGGTGCCATAGTGCAGTTTTAGTGGATGAAATCACCCCTTGAAAGAAACGCAGAATTTTCTTTTTCGTGGAATATCTCGAGAACGGTGTGAGATATTGGGAAGAAGTTTGTAGAAAAGTTGCATCTTTTTTTTATATCTACAAAACTGCATAAAAGTTATTACCGAATTAAGGATTTGTGATGGGGGTGACTTGAAAAGTATGGATTTCCAATAATTATTAACGTTGCATAATTCTCTGAATTTCCGGGTTGCCTAACTTCCCTTGTGAATTGAGTCTGAACTGGAATTTAATGGAATTCGAGTGAGACGTCTGGTTCGGAGGACAGGAAGGGTTTGGAGTGGATGGAAATATTTTCCTCTTTTAGGAGAAATATTTAACTGCGATAAAACGCGGTTGATGCATCGCATAAGGATGAAAATCTGCCGGTGCGTTCAATTCACCTTGTTCCGCGCGTTATGCGAGAAGCCCGCCGAGAGAAATCGCGTATTCAGGAGCCGCTGGTTTTGATTTAACGACTCCGTTTTTGTGGCGGTCGCGGCAACGTTTTCAAGGCACCGATTCATCCAGCTCCAAAGCCCGCTTCAAAGCCCGGCGCCCCGTTCCACGGACGGTGACAGGCGAATGCGCGTTTCGGCGGGAAACGATTATCATGTTGAAAAGAACGCGTCAACTGAATCGACCGCCTCAGGAACAAGCGTCGCCCGTCCAGCTGAATACCGACATTGTCGAAAGTCGCATTTGCTGAAGCTATTGAACTCGCCGGCTATCTGTTTTCCGTCGCGCCGGCACTTTGTTTAACCGTTTGCGGCGCCGCGTCGCGACGTCATTCAAACGCAATGGAAAAGCTAGAAACAATGCCGTTGCCTGATTTGAAACTAAAATATAACACGTAATACTATTTAACTGTTGCTGCATTGAAGTGGGCGTTTTGATATTCGCCTGTCTGCGGCAACACAGATCGAGGGATGCTTAAAAGCAGGTGTACGTGAAAAGACACATTCTTTTCGTTCCACGTTGTTACGAAGAAGTCTAACGTCCTCGCTTATCCCATCATGATGGGGCGCTTCCTGTACAAGAAAACCGCCAAGAAGCTAGTTCGGTTGACGAGCATCGTCTAGGGTGTACTTTGCAGAGTAGCAAATCGTAAAGAGTTATCGGGCGACATTTTTACGTAGCGCGTGGAAGGAAGGGCCCTTCTTTAAAGGACGCCGGAGAATGCTAGGGCCATAAAAGCCGAGGCACTCGAAGCGTCTCTCGCCTGGGAAGGATCAAGCTGCTGACGTTAACTTAGGCGTGGGGATTAATCGATCAACCTTCGTCCCAGTTTCCTGTCGCCGTGCATCGGTGTCAGGGATCAGTCCCGGCTCGTCCCCGTCGCCTGTCCGCGCGTGAAACGGCGCTCGATCGCCCGCGGAAAAGTCACGTTCGATCGCAGCCAGTGAAACGTGCAAAGTTCAGCCGCGATAATATATCATAGCCGGTGCAGCGCGGTCTCGCCGAGCGAACGCGCCGCTCCGCGACGAGCTTTTACGCTTTCGCGCGATTTAAAGAGATATACCTATTGTGAATTATGCCTCGCTTCCCTGTACGATGACGAGCATCTCATGTCCAGTATTTACGGCCATTGTCTTCGTAGCCCGCTCCGGGCTAGTGCCGCGACCGCATCGTGATCGTTATTGAGGCGCGTGGGTCGTCTTCTTCTTCTTCTTCTTCTTCTCCTCCTTCTTCTTCATCTTCCTCCCCATACCCGGTCAGCGGCCTGCACAATGTTTTCGACTTCGCGTGTATGTACGTATTACTTAGATCAATGGTTCCCACGTGTTCCGATAAGGTGACCTTTCGATGGCTTTTTTAACCCCCGCCGTTCCCTTTAGTTCCTCTTCCCGAGAACAGGTTTAATTTCGACGATAAATGTCTGCTCGAAGAATCTTGTTCGTACAAGCGATGGTTAATATTAAAATCAACAGGCACCGAGGGTGGAATTTATACAGTGAGGTACGACCAGCTACTCAGCTGTTGCAGCGGCAGTTACGGAGCACCGTCTATGCACCTACATAGTTTGATCGCTCGCGTCCCGTATCATAGACGTGGGCAGGTGGATATCCCTGGCCCAGCGGTCCGACCATTCAGTTTATCTCGCCGCCTCTCCTACCAACAATCGTCCCCGCTGTAAACGCGCGAGTAAACCAGTTACACTCGCGTTAGAACATTCCGAGAAACTCCGTTTTAATCGCGAGCAACCGCCGCGAACAGCATGAACCGTCCATGAATCACCGGACACCGGGAACGCTTCGCCCGCTTTTCCGCGATACTTAAAATTTTAATCTCGGTCTAAATCTCCGCGTGATGCCGTCGCCAGTGTATTTCACTGTTTATTGCCCGAAATGGCTTACAGGATTAGCGTTATAAATCACGGCAGATTTACGGGAAAGTTTTCGGCGGAACGTAACGACATGCGCGCCTTGTCGAACAGGTGTACGGGCCAGTACCTCTCTGTCAGCTTCGCGCCCCGTCCTCGCTGCCCGTCTCGCTTCCGCCCGTATTAACGAGCCCCGGGGATCGATAAAAGTCACCGCGACTCGATCCGCGAGAGCAGCAAAACTCCCGCTTAACCACTCGTTAGCAGACATTCCCGAGTAATACGAGGAACGACGCGGGATTTGTGGCGCAAGATCGAGCGAGACGTGGCGCGCTCGCGTGTGCTACAACCGCGACCCTTGCACACGTGTATCTCCGGCGTTGTACGTACAGTTATAATTGCCGCGATTCCGAGGCACGGTTGCGAGTGCGTCTACGATTACCCATTACCCGGATGAATATCTCGGATTACGGGACGGCAGCTAAATAAATTACGAAAGTACGAGACTCTCCCGCTCTTTCTCTTACTTCTCTTACTCCTCTTCCTCCTGCTAACTCCGCCGCGCTCGCCGGGCCTCGTACCTTCTCCCTTTCGCGCGATCGCTCGCTGCCGCGCGCGCGCGCGCGCACACACACACGCCTGCACTTTCGACTCATCGGCCTGCATATTAACAACGCCATAATGCGTATCCACCGGTATAAATCTCGGGCGCCGCGCCGGCCAGCCGCGGTTCTCGATTCTCGCGGGGGCATAGAGAGAAGAGCATCGCGGTTCGATCTCCATTTGGTAACGAGGAAGTAAAGGAAGCGAGGCAGCAGCACCGGCAACGTATCCACCGACTCGAGGGGATGACACGGCGGTCAGTTTATGCGCCGTGGCATGCGTAAATTTCGCACGCGGCTGTATTTTTGCGGGCGCGACGGGGACCCTTGTACCGCGGCTAGTTATACGGTAACGTTCGCCTCGTTATGAAAGGTTTATTAATTCGAGCGCACCGTGACGAGGGAAGGTGTAAGCGTGCAGCCGTGGGATCGTTTTACTTCTGTTTCTTTCCTAGGCGGCAGGAATTCTCGCGCTCCGCGGTATAAGGGAAGTTTGTCCGTCCTTTTTTGAAGAGGAATTATTTCTGTTAAATCAGAGATCATTTGTTCCAACTCAATTCCTTCTATTCCTCTTTCTCAAGAATTCACAATATTCGCACAATTCCATCGAATCGAATGAAAGAATGGAGGTAAAACAATCTCCCCACATTATGGAACTATCATTGAACTGCGTAGCTTGGAATCCCATCCCTCGTGGATTTGATTGAAAGTCAGGGTCTACCGGAGCCCGGTAAGGCACCGGTGATCCCTCCAGTTGCATTCTCACGATAATCCGTAGGCCTCGAGCACGCTTCTCCCCGGCACAATGAGTTTTTATCGAACGCCTGTAATCTTTAGTGGAAACAAAACCTTTCCCCGCCGGAGATTTATCGGCCGCTGTCCGCGCAACGTACTAACCACGCTCGCGCGCACGTATCGATAACTTTCACCCGCGTGATAAGCCGTAAGGTATAAATCTGAATTGTTTTTATAATTCCCCCCCGCGAAGGAGATGGGGTATCGAGATAACGGGGATTCTAACGAAGTCTGTAATTTGCGGGCCGCCAGCGACGCGATCCACGCGGTCCCGAACGTTACCCGCCGCGCGATGGATCACGATTTAAACCAATCGCCGCCCGATAAACGCGGGAAAAAAGGGCCACTCTCGTTGCGTCGCTGGTTATCGAGCGGCTATTAACCGCGCGAATCGACCACTTTGGCGGATTGTTGACGGCTCCACTCGGCCAGAGGTCCGACCAGCCGCAGGACAGACTTTTCACATTACCACAGTCTAACGTCACGTTGTTACATTGACCTCTTTTCCTTTCCTTTTCCTTTCGTTCGAATAAGTTTCATATTTCCATTCTTTCATGGTTTGAAGCTGAGTCTATACTGATATTTTATTTTTTCCTTCTGTCGTATTTGTATCGGAGGATTACTCTATTGAAATACAAATAATTATGGGGGATAGGGTTTGGTGAGACTCTCAACTTCATTTGAATCATGCAACGTGCCTGGTTTGTGTGGATATTTTGAAACTGTACTTTTTTCCCCCTGTACAAGTGAGCTGTTACTCTCGCAGTAGTAAGAGTGTATCAATGGACAGACTGCGTCAGTGGGTCTCGTATTTCCGATGATTTATATCCGGAGACGCGTAATTGGACGTCGCCGCAGAACTTCCTACATGCTGCGCAACGATCGCATTCAATATAGATCATCCGCAATTGGAGCTCGTAACAGTTCCGCATTTTCACACTCGCAATGCCTCGATAAGCACGAAACAAGGATTGGAAACGTAGATTCGCGTTTAACGTCCAAGAATACTGAATTGCTCGCCTGTTTCACGTTCGATCACGGTGGAAAGTCGAAGAGATTATTTGTTCGTGCTGTCCGCGTGACAGAGTTTATAATATTTATTTACAAACGAGAGAATCCATTGTGTAAATAGATGCGAACAAAATATTGGATAAATTTTCAACCAAAGCCATTATTAATAGGGAATTATATTCAAGCGAATTTATAATGCACCCCAGCGTAAAGTCCTTTTAATAATAAACGAATTTGAAATGCCCCAGTGGAAACATCCGCGCTCAGTCCAGTCCGTCGATAATACTTTTCCTGAATTTCGTGCCCCGGGGACTGACTGAAATGTTAGCAAAGCTCCTGAAGCGTGGCGGGGCCGTCTTTTGTCGCCGGTAAATTTCGGGGCTCCAGCGGGATGAATAGTTAGGGGTAGTTGTTCGCCAAAATACACAGAGACTGCCGGCTGAAACTCATCTCGAGCACGATGTCGCCGATGTCGCCGATGTCTTAGAATATTAGCTATTTCCCGCTCGGCTGCACCGGATGAAGCGGCCCTCCCAACTTTTTTCAGCGTTCCTCGTGCTCTCCTCCCTCCCGTATCCTGTCGTATATCCGTGCACGAAGGAGAAATCAGCAGCGAACGCGAGGCGGATAGAAAAGGAGGTTGCTTCGGTGGCCCGAAGCTCGAGCACCGTGTTCATCAGTCAGGCACGCGGTATTGATGGAAAAATTTTCGAACGTGTGCACTGGAATAGACGGAATTCCGCTCACGTCCGACTCGGGCCGGCGCTTAAACGTATTTCGTCGCAACGTCTCTGTTTCAAAGGTAGAACGTTCCTCCGTGGAGGCTAGGAGGGGCAGACTCTAGATTATATCGCAGCGTTTACGCGTCAGGAACGAGGGAAACGTTTTCTCTAGGTAGCGGGTTAAATCGAAGTTAACGCGTTTACCAGCGATACTCGGTGAAATAAAATTTCAGCGGGAGCACGGCCGCAAACATACGTAACCGCGTTAAAAACCAAAGGGTGGTCGTTTCTCCTTCCGCCGTGCATTTTCGTTCGCTGGAACGATCGAAGCGGTAATTTGATGGTAACCATCCGGTACGAGGTAAAAATTAGTTTTCCACGGAGTGCTTCGCTCGCTTTTTACGCTCCGGGGGGGGGGGGGGGGGGGAGACAAAAAGCGATGAAAGCAATGGTGCGCGAGATAATAGGTAGCGATAGGTTAAGGACGCAGCGAAATTGAGCGCGATGGCTAAGATGAAATCAGTCGATACCGCTCGATAACAAACCACTCTTCTAACGAGTAAATCATCTTTCGTGGAAGCTGATTGACTCGTTCTCAGATATTACAGGGAAGATCGGCGATGAGGAGAGGAGAAGGAAGGCTTACAAATACCCTCCACTGTCCGACGAACGAGTAATCTTGACTAATTAAAGAAATAAATAGCTCGGGGTTGACGAACGAACCATTTAATCGCATTAGCTGCATCGATCGTCGTATTGCTAACTCGATTTCGAGGGCCGTTAAGTCGCGTCGAAATATCGATCACTTTGCAGTTCGGCTGCTTTCCATTCTAGCCAAGTACCTAGTCGTCGTTATTCAACGGGCGAGCATTCCTTGCTACAGCGCTAATTATCTTTATTATCGATCTTCAGCTCCTAGTTAATGTGTCATTGACATTCGCGCTCAGCCCGCCCACATACAAATTCTCAATTCGCCCAGCCGAATTTATCGCCTGGAAGGATTCCAGTTAAATGTTTACTCCCCGGGGCAGTTCCGTCTTCCATAGACAGACACGCATTTCGGTATTGCGAGTAATTCTGTTTGCATGTTTAATTGCTTGCCACCTTTTTGGCCAGACAGTTAGTAAACTCGCGAATTACTGGCCACTCGAGATCGTTGCGGTACCACGTTCCCGGCAGGGCAACTTACCAACTTGTCGCGAACTTTTTACGAGATAAAGTCAGTTTCGCTGCTAAAAAAGGATATCTCTCGTCCGTTATACACGTTCCTAAGAGAGTTCTCGAAACTTCCACCCAATTTCCAATACAATCGCCCACGAAAATGGACGAGGGCCCCCTCGTTTGCGATCGGAAAGTACCTCGATCTTCCAAATTTTATACGGGATCGACGCGAACGACAGACCAGTACGCGCAAGATAAGAATAATTAGAAGCTCATGGTGTTTGTGCGCGAAAAGGGAGGTTGCACGCGTATAATGAAATTCTCGGCGGCGACTATCCTCCGCCGCTACCTATGGCCGATTCGTATGCAAAGTAATGGACCCGAGTCTTCGGTGGAACGAGATCTTTCGCGAAAATTAATATGAAGGGGAGCGGTGCCGATAAGCCACGGGTGAAACGAGAAAGGATCGTCCGTTTTCGATGCAGATTTGCATGCATTTTCATTTAAAATAAAGGAAAAAGCTGGTCCGCCGGTATCGGTCGGAGATAGGGGAATAATGCGAGATGTAGGTGTGGTATCGATCGGGCGAAGGTGTTCTGCAAGATTAGATAGAGATTGAGACGTATGGTCGCTGGCAAATAACTACACCGTGTCTACTTTCACGGCGCACAATCGGCCGGTCCGGTTGGCCCGCGTATCGGTAAAATGTTTACGCTCCATCGTTAAGGTTTACATTGGTCGCGTTGTCCACTGTGACCGGGCCTGAGCTGCAAAAAAATATTCAGCGTGCCGTGCGCTTTGTTTAAAAAAACCTTGGATAATTGAAGGCTGACGGTCTCGATGCAAATTGCGCGCAGCGATTTACTCGCGCAATAAGGCCGAAACTGCGGGCGGCGAAAGTTCGCGCAATTTCTCTTGGCTCCGCGAAGACAATCAATTTTGCGTGCAAAATGTTTCTTTAATGCAGATGGCTTTTCGAGGGGACGGATGGTTCGTCCACTGTATGACGAGGCACTCCTTTAATCCTATTAATTACGGCGATAGGAAGCTGCAATCACTTTTAAATGGACAGAAACAACCGCTCGTGAAATCTACTTTTTTTCCACCCTTCTTCATTCTTGACACGTTCGCAGAAGATGCTGCGTATCAAGAGGAGGATCTCGCGATAAAGTGCTCTTCTTGTCATATAAAACAAGCAATGCGGCGCGTTTTTAGGGCGCGACGTAAAGATCATATCGCGGCCCCTTACTTATGCATTATCAAGATACAAAAAATTCTCTCTTGCGGCATCGCCGAGTTGAGATGGCAATTATTGCGAAATATATCTTCGAGCCATCTGTATCTAGATTGTAGATCCCGCAAGGCTGTCCGTTTCCTCGTGGCTTCTTCCAGTTACGAGCTCCCCAACTTTTCTGAAATCGACAAGAATAAGTAAGAGTGTTCAACGAATCCTTCTATTCTTCTAATTTCACCTGTCATGGAATTCCCTATCACTTATCAATATTCAGGGAAAAGTGTTAAACATTCATGCTGGCACGTGCAGCTAATGCATACAGCTATTAGATCTGCATCTACCAGCAAGGTGTAATCGCCACGAGCATGTATAATTAGCTTGAGGACACTTTTCAGCGGGAGCACTCGGCCACGAGGAATCGCGGAGAGCTTCCGAAGGTGCTTGTTCGTAAAATCAATGCGTAAGCACGGATAGTAGCCCCTCTAATACATAATGTACCGATCGTGACAGAATTCTGAAGCAGCCTGCAAACTTTGGTCGTGTTGTTCTTTGTCGTGTGACCATCGATCATTTTCAGACAGCGATTTAAGAAGAATGCTCTAGCGCTTTAGCGGCGACACACATCGCTACCTTCTTGTACCTGTTTCAAAGCGCAAATTGTATATAACAGCACGTATTATTATTATTTATGTAGGAATGTATATTATATATATATATATATATATATATATATATGCTGTACTCTTATTCAAAGCAGAATTTCGTGATAGAAACACATACGGCGAGCAGTTGTAAATTGGACGATATTTCGGAGAAGAGCAGGTTCTCTATTAAACTTCGCAAATAGACGAAATGGTGGGTCATCGTTTGTTAACTGATATTTTGTACCGCCATCTTTCCCCGTTTATTTATCACGAGGTATTCTCGTGGTTTTGCCATATCGCGTATTTTTATTCGCGAATTCTATTTTCTCCGAGCCTCGTAAACTTGATTCACATTATAGTGCTCCCCACGAGAACAATCGACCCCATTGTCCTGACGAGCCATTACGGGTGACCGCGGTAAATTTTATAATTTGGTTCGAAGAAAATAGACGTACTGGAATTTCGTGGTGCCCGCGATGAGGAAGTCGTATTTGCTAGGAGGTTAACCGCATCATGGTGAAACGTACGAAAGGGCAACGGTGCTCTGAGCTGCCTCGTAATTGCTTGCTACAACTTCTGCAACTTCGCTGCAGAGATATTTGTAAATCGCGGGGACCACGATAATCGAGCGTCCTGCTAAATTCATCTTCCCTGAAAGTTTATGGAAACATTCAACGTGGTCTCGGAGCCAAACGAGCCCGAAATGAGTTTTAATCTCTGTTATTTATTTCTCACATCTTTATGTACCCAAGCTCCCCACGAATTGTACAACAGAACCGTGCGAGTAGGACGCGGCGGCATCGCGCATATTAATCGCCGTTTAACGAAGATTCTGCGAAACGAAAAAGCTAATTGATAGCGACGACAGTATCGAGATTCGGAATTTAGTGTCCGCACGCGTTCCATTTATTTTAAACGCGACCTCCCCGTTCAGAATTCAACGATTAAATCAACATTAAATTTGCTGCGGGGGCGAGCTAACACTATGTGTGCATACCGGTTTGAAAATATACGACTGCGCGTGATACGCGTACCATGAATTATGATATCGCGACGCATTAGTTTTAAATGATGCTTTTCAACGTCAATGACGAATTTATGAATAAGGATAACCGAGATCGCGGTAAATTACTGGATCGCTGCTGGCGTATCAATCACGTGCAACCCAAAACAGCAAAGTTCACTTGTTTGGTCTATTTAGAGACTGGACTATTCCACTTACTCGAGTCTCTCTGTTTCACCGAAGGTACACGCGACATTATCATTAAGGGGTCATTCTGGTAATTACGCCGCAAAATTCGGCAACATTCAGGTTTTTTTCTCAGTGAATAGGTACATTGAATAACAATGTCACACTTTCTTTTCATTTATTAAGCTACTTATAACGTAAACGGAACAATTTTTTTAAATACACTTTTAATTGTGTTATTTCAATGTTACCTGGAGTTAAAAATCGCGACTTTGAAAAGAAATACCTACCTGGCGGGAGTAAAAATGGAAAATTTCGAGACTTGAAGTTTGAATGCGCGCAATTTTGTTAAATTTTGACTTACGTGGCTAATTCTGGCACCCGCGATAGTGGTACTCATAATGATTAAGAATCAGTTTGGTTTTTTTGTTTCAGATGAGTCTGTGAGCTGACAACACTCCCGCTGCCTTTTCAAGGCGCGATTTTTAACTCCAGATAACATTGAAAAAACACAATCAAATGTGTGTTTAAAAAATTGTTCCGTATAGGTACATTATAAGCAGCTTAACAAATGAAAACAAAATTGACATTGTTATTCACTGTATTCACTGAGAGAGAAAAACTGAATGTTGCCGAATATTGCGGCGTGATTGCCAGAATGACCCCTTAAAAAGAAATTGCTCCTCGCTAGGAGTAAGAGATCTACATATTACCACTCCAGCCTGAAACACCCACTACGCAAAGTTTATGCCAAGTGTACAGTAACAGTTGACGCGTCACCCCGCGTATCGCGATATGATATACAACGCGACGCCTATTTCCGGCCCGGTAATCCACCTACCAACAGGGGTGGAAGCTTAATTCCATCAGCTTATCCGTCGCGAGGAAAGCCTGAAAATGCCCCCTTTCCTTGTACCCATATCTCTTTCTCCAGCCCAAGGATCACGTTCTAAGATGTATAACGAGTGGATTTCCCGTCCGCTGGAAAGATGTTTCGGAGTAACGAGAGGAAGAGTAAAAAGGTGGACGGACGTAAAGCGCAGAAGGACGCTCCACGGCCGTCCGGCAGATTGCCAAGAGACGGTTTCGACCCTCGGAGACCATCGCGCCAACTGCAACCTCGTGGGCGGAATTTAAAGGAGGGCCCCGCAACCATTATAAGTTTTCTGCTTCTCATCGGGTGCTTCTGTCCGCGCTGAGAGGCCGCGCGCTTCCATTAATCGTAAAGGTAATTATTACGAAACCAAGAGGCAATTTAACCGCGCCGGAGGTGAGAATGTTAATGAAAGGGAGTATTGTCCGAAATAAATGCGTTTTCCCCGTCGGAAGAAAGAAGCAGCGCCACCGGGTACATAGGCGTGAACGCGCCTCGCACTCGCTTAAAACTTCCGAATACATTACGATAAATTGTCGGTTAATGAAAAGAGAGAGCAAGGGAGAGGGCCCCCAATGGACAGCGGAGAATTACGAATAAAACTTGTAAGCAGAGCGTTTGTTGCATTAACGTCGTCGTTTGTAATTTTTTATTGAGCGTAGGCTAACCGCGCTGGAAGCTGCGCGCATAGGAATATTATGCGCCCCGGGCGATAAATAAAGCGCGGGGCGCGTGTTGCGTTGATATCACAAGCGCGACACGTAATTAATGTCGGCGCGCATAAGCATAAAGAACATGTGCCGCCGCGTTTATATCGGGCCAGCCATTACGTTTCGCGCTAATTTTCAAACTTTCGTTTCGTACTTTCGTTTCTCATCTCGCTTAATTATTTGTTCAATTTAAAAGCGTCCCGGGCCGCGGGCCCGCAGCCTCGTCGCTTTCCAGGACCCGCGGGATCTGGTCCCGAACTTTGCGATCGCCAGCGAAACTCTCGATTCTTATCGAATTAAACGACGCGACGCGACGCTCACGTACGCTTGCTCTCACGGTCTCGATTCGAGAAGAGAAAGAACACTCGGACGATTCGGTTAATTAAATCACGCGAATTTTCGAATCGGTTGCGTTGCGTGCAACGCGAGATCGGCTCCGCCAAGGGGGCGCGCACGCTAAGGGCACGCTTCTGTTTGCCCTCGTTTCGGAATCGATACTGGACAAAACGTTTCGCCATCGAGGCGTGCAAACGCACGCACGCCATCGTGGACGTTGCAAAACTGTGCCTCGGGGCAAAGTTCGGTACTGTTAACCCGCCGCTTAAGCGCGCCCCGCGTAATAGATCTGTTAACTGGCAGTTATGTCAATTAGGTTAACTCGAAGTAGCTGGTTTCTGGATTACTTAAATAGTCATTAGAGCCGTGGATGTCGGAAGCGTCCCTCTAATGTCCTGCTGGCTTTACGGTGGCCGTTGCGCATCGCGAAACGAGACGCGACAACCACTCGTAAAACGATCCATCCTCGAGCCGGGACAAGCACGCTTCCTTGCTGCGATGTCGCGATCCCCCTTGTCCCTGGCTCTCGTAATTGTAATTGCTCGCGACTCGAATATTTCGCCGGTTTAATGCCACCGAAATCGAGACTCTAAATCGTACACCCTGACGCAAGCTACGCGCGAGAGGGACGCTGCTCGTTTCAGGCTTGAGTCGCGAGAACGCGCGATTGCGAAACGTCCCCGTGCATGCTTGCGTCGTTATGAAGGCGTAACGTTATCTTAACAGCGATGACAAAGATTGAGTTAAACGCACTGCGTTATCGGCACGACCGACATTACTAAAAACACAATGGAACGCTCCGCCACGCCTAATATTCGCCCCGTTCCCCCCCCCCCCCCTACTCGGTCAGTTGCGACTAAATCACCGTGCAGCGCGGGGCTCGTTATCGCGGCTAATTACACGCAACGTTTACAACGCTCCCAGCCACGAACACTCTCGATTCCGCGACCTTTGCTGCCGGTATTCGCGCCGTTGTAAATCGTTCGGTGCGCTCCGTGTCGGGCCGTCCACGCGAGATCATTGCGCAGATATCGTTACGTATTCGCGCGATCGCGGCGAGCAATTTCGTCAAGTTACGCAAACACGTGTTGCCGCGGTACGTGCCCCGGTACGCGCGGTGATCCGCTCGTAAACATTTTATCCGGCGGCGCAGCTGCGCCGGCAAGAGATTCGCCTCAATGACAGAGGCTTCGTGAACGGTCGGGGGGAACAGATTTTATCGCTTGCCTCCCTTTGCGAAATCATTGAGCTCGGTAAATGAACGTTGCGTAACCGACGCGAAATTAAATGCTGCTCCCTCCGCGTCGGACGTGCCGCGAGCGTAAATTATTAGAGCCGCTTCGGGCCGATTGTCCAAAGATTTATCGAAATTTTTCATATCCACTTTTCCCAAGTGAGACGCTGCTCTTTCTAGAAAATCAACTGTCAGACTTTGTCCATCGCGTATCCGCGAATGCACTTGTATTATAATGTCTGTGTGGCTCAGGTAACGTCAGAGATTTCTGAAATGACGGTAAAAAGAGGGAAGAGTCGACGCGTTAATCGATTCTAGCTACGGTGGCTGGAAAATGGTGACTAATATTTGCATGCCACGTAGACGAACTCGCAGGGCTACTGGCTTTTTCGCCGATCAACGGTTCGACGTACCTACTCTCCGCGAAGTGATTAATAGCGCTCCTGCACCGATCGTTGCCGATGCATCGAATTAATTATCGCTGTATGACGAGGCGAAACGCTTCCGACGTCTTTGGTTTTATGGCCGCACGAGATGCCTGGATGGGCTACCGAGGGCAACTCGTGCAAGCCGTGTTATTGCGGGCCGATTAATTGCCCCAAAAAAGTTAATTAGTTGCGCCCGGTGCACTGGTAACGATAGCGCGTGTCGAATCGCCCGGGACGAGAGGAAAGTTGAAACGATGCCTCTTGGGCTACCTGTCGAATGCTGACGCGCGAAAGTCTGGCAACTTGAAGCGTTCTGCTGATACGAACGCGTGCAAATTGTTTGATGGCAGACATCGTAGAAGCTTGCTCCACTTATGCGTGCACCGAGGGTCAGGAAAGGAGAGAAAGGATGCAAGGCAGATGCATTTCCAGGATGCGTTCGAAGGCAAGTATCCTTCTTGTGAACAAAAATGTTATGGGAAGAAATCTTATCAACTTCCAGAGTGTCGCATTCATTACTCCACTAATCGCAGCACGAGGGTTCAATCGTAACAGATTGAATTATTTTGCACATAGTCACATGCATGGTGAAATATGCGCGATCTACTTAGTACGTCGAATATTGCGCTCGCGAGGAAAATGAAAGCGGCTTGGCGTCTCCGCGCGATGCGACATTAAAGCCAGAATGGCCTTATAACGGGGTCCGAGCGCGCTGCCACGGGAACCTATTCGGGGCCGTCCGAGTGCAAACAGTGTAAATCGTAGCTTAGATGCATCGTGAGCGGATAACGTGCCCCTTTGAAGTCGGCCGAGCGCGAGCGCCCAGTCAATCTTCATCGAGTCGCGGCGCGGGTTTGAATTATAACGCCTTACGTCTATCGTCCGGCCGGTGGACGCCCGAAACGCTGCCGCTTAATTAATGGCACCGCCCCGCGCCGTGGAACGCGGCCAATCTGCTGGCGGACTCGTTAAATTATCACGGCACGCTTCATTAAGCGGCTGCCCCTCGATAAGCCGATGCCGCAGCGAACCGTCGAGTCGGATCCACGCAACGCGACCGCGATTTACTGGCTCGCAGGAGTGGCTGATTGAGAGAAATCTGGAATTAGTAATTTCTGTAAGCCGATCGAAGGTCCCCGTAATCAATCACTTTAGAAGCACAGGATCAATAAGTAAGCGCCGAGTAGAGGCACATTAGTCAGACCGCGGCGCATCATCTGTCAACCCTCACAGTGCAGCGCCAGTGTGCAGCGTGCATAGTGCATGATGCATACTGGATAACGCATGGTACACGGTGCATGGTGCGTTGTGGATGGTGCGTCGTGCATGATGAATAGAATATGGTGCGTGGTGCAGGGTGCACCGCGCATAGAGCGTAGCGTACAATAAATGCATTTCCAAATCTTTCAGTCTCACAAGCACTGTGCTCGCATCATTCGATACATTCTGTATTTGTCTTCTATCTGATTTAACACGTTTCATCACTTCGGAATTCAACGCCCAGGCTCTCGAGCGTTGATCAATTTCCGACAGGCACAGTTAGTAAATTGCTACTAGAATGCATTCATTGCGATGCTAATAAGCCACGCAGCGTCACCGTGCTGCCACAAATAAAGACTCGTGTGTCAGCACGAGAATCACTCGCCGTTCCCTTACTTATTGTAATGAAAATGTAATTCTGCTATTGGGCGATGGGTGGATTTCGCGGCACTTTCGGCGAGTCCAATTGTCCCAGTTTAAATCAATAAGCGAAGGTAACGTTCGAGGATGCACGGCATCTCTGTGGCTGAGCAGCTGTGTCTCCGCGTTTGTAAGACTTTCGAATTAACTTAATGAACGCCTAATGGATTGCTCGGTGAGGACCGCCGAAGTGTTGGTTTCCCGTGTAATTAATGGGAAAATTTCGATTGGAAAAGGTAAGCTTTAAGAAAGGTGGCTGTCACGAGAGAATCATTTCCAAGTACAAATAATGTTCTGGAATAAGAGCTTGGGCTCAAGGTAATCCAGGTGAAGCTTAGTGGGACAAAGAATACCGTGGACCAGAGCCTTCTTCTAAATTAAAATATCCTTTCCAAACGACCAACTCACCAGAAACTGAATAGAAAATGAACGGTAGGTAGCGATACTCACCGACACACGCGACGAGTCAAGCATCCTCCGAGATGACGAACGTTTAGGTTTACTAGATTCACGACGGTTTCATCATCGCGGTAATTAAGACGGCCAGAAATTACTCGGCAGCTGCATAAATCGTTCTCGCATCTCGTCTGCGCGGAGAACTCGAGGAATCTCCGCCGGAAGTAGCGTGGATCCGAAAGGACAACGGGCCGCGAGGAAATGGCGCTCTCGCCACCCCCTTTTATTCTGGCTCGCGGCGAAACCCGAGAGGGCGCGGGAGCCGCGCGGACAGCTCCTGGAGTAGCACGAGCCCACCGTTCACGGAATCTATAAAATGCCCGAGCTATTCAAAGCTGGAGAAGTTATAATGTTACCGAGAATTCCCCGCGAGAGATCGTTATCGGGCCGGCAACGTCCGCGCCCCGACGTAACGTTCCTCTGGCGACCGAACGGACGCTCGTTCTCCCGTTTCCCTCCCGTCTCTCTCTCGTCGCTGGTCGGCACGCCGCGATACGCCACGGACTCCAGGTCTAAGGAGGCCGCGGAGCCGGCTGATAAATGGGCCTGGCTGAAATTTCAACGATAACTCCGTATACGATTTCTCATGAGGCCGCGAGCACCGCGGAGGAAACGCCTCCTCGTTTTTGCCACCGGCCGTTCTTCCTCCGGCGACCCTGAATTCCGTCTTCGCGAAGAAATTTTAAGCACGCGATGGACGCGCTCTCGCGGCTCGGCGAGAATGATTTTTCAGCTGATTCCGAGCCAGGGAGCAGGTATCTCCGTCGAAGGAGACGCGACGGCGCGGGGTCTGGTGGTTTTTCGATGGAGGAAAGTGGGTAATACGTTTCGGAGTAAGGATTGTGTAAAGTAAATAGGGAAAAGTGTACGTTTGACAGTGCAATCTGAATGGAATGGAGTAAAGCTACGATGCCTTGGTTCAACAGTCTCCTCTATACTCTCCTTCGTTTGAAGAATTATTCCTCGACGCAGCATTACGTCAATTAAATGCAGATGCGCCGCTTAAATCCTCCAGGAACTCGTGCACGGTAATTAAGAGTGACAAGCGAAGTTAATAAGTAGCGAAGCAAGTGGTAATGACTGCGAGCGCGAGCGACAGCATTAAACGAAAAGCCAAAACTAGTACAACTCTATACTGCAGCTCTCTGTGCCTCGTGAAACGAGAGATACTGTTTTATGCATCGTCTATTCCCCTCGCAATGGAGTAACAAAAACTTGCTTAATTCGAAGTTTCTCTATCTCTTCTGAAATGATGATTTCGAACGCGCAAAGACGCCTTAGAAATGAAGCGCATACATTGGTATAACGAGTAAAAGCAATAAATCCTATTTCGTTCTAAGCACTCAAAGTATTTATTCTGAGATTTAAATCTTCCACCTTCTACGAATTTCCACTTCGCCATATATGGAACAAGGCGACAGATGCATCCAGTACAGCTGAAGAAAACTTGTCGAAGGTTGCGGAAAGCTTCTTTTACGTTAGAAAAGGAGCTGCTTGCTCGGAGGCGATTAAAGAGAAGGAATTCCTACGGTGGTGCATGCGAACGTTTCACGGTAGACGTTTTCGATGACTCGCGTCAAGGAGAACGTCAGCAATTCCCTCGCGCCATTTGACGTATGCAGGCGCGTATAATACGCGCCGCGAGATATTGTGTTTCGAAATGCAACGCCCGATGCACCGCATCGTCTGCAGTCACGGCAACAAGAGAGGGACGATTGGATCACGTTCCACTTCTGCGGTTATACTAACGAAGTACAGTGCCGTTCTCAAATGTTCTGAAGCGCGCCAGTAGATTTCGGAGTGATACTCTTCTGCGGTATTCAACTGCGGAGGATGTTCTTCACACAAACAACTCCGCCCTCTGGCTCGTTGGTGCACGCCTCGACGATTCTTTCGACGCGTCGTACAATCGAGTTGCAACGAGATCTTTCAGTTCCCGCTCTGGTGCTTTTCTTTTCTCCGTCGTGTGAAACGCTGATAAGTCATCGAGACAATCGATGTGACTGAGCGTACCCTCTTCATCCCTTTTCTCTCAAAGCTTCGGTATAGAGCATTCCTCGTTTCGGCTTCCACGTAACGGCCACACCAGTCCAATTATTTTATCTATCCTGCCATAGATCTCTCCGACATTAGGGGAAAGGTGTCTAAAACGATTCCCCTTAAGGCGTAATTTATGTAAAAAATACAAATGCACATTATTTAAATAAAAGTAAAGTAGTTTTGGTAAGTTAGTTTATCTACCTTACTATTGGCTTACATCAAATTTAGCTACCTGTTCAATTATATATTTTATTGGCATTTTTGTGAAGGTATACTAAAGGATCATTTTGTACACCTATGTGTATAAAATGATCCCTACGAGGGATCCCTAGAAAAATGACCACTAGGATCATTTTATACTTACTGATAGTAATTAAGACGAACATTAAAAAGCATTGATTTATTTAAATAAAAACAGAAATTAAACTGACTCACAAAATATGCGGACATAATAAATTAAAACAATTTTTTTAAAAAATCAAATCTGAGATAATTTTCGGTACATAATCAATGAATAGAAATACTTAAAATCAACTAACAAACATAAGAAAATGAGATCAACTTTACAGACTCAAATTTTTTCACGCACCCCCCTGGGATTCCTGGGATCATTTTACCCTACTAGAGAGGGGTCTTGTGACCCCAAAACATCCAACTCACAATCCAGTGGTTGAATATAACGTCAAATTATTACGTTCGGTAACGAAGCATACATTAAATTATTGTTGAATTGTCATTAAATTCGCGAAAAAACAGCTGTCACACTGAGCCGTTTATGGCAAAAGTTTCACAGCATTGAAAAAGACCTTACCTTAGATAAAAGGCGGTAATTTTGATTTTTTCTTGTTTATAACACAGACAGACCTGATATTTACATGGCACTTCGTGCGACACTCGACGACGTACAGGCTGAACTTTTGTACATCGATATTAAGAAATAGCGGCACTAATAGCCGCAGAACAGCCGGGAATCATTTTACCCCGAGGGATCGTTTTAGACGCATTTCCCCTACGATACTTTAGAATTCTAACAGTTGTTAGACCTGCAATTATCAATTGCTTTCTCTTCACCCATTGCTTCCTTCTTTCGCTTGGATTACGTTTTGTAATCTCATGCTATCTGATCCGTGGAAGGAATGAATAGACGATGATCGCTCGTCTCGATAAACTTACATTAAGCAAATATTGACGTAACGAGAAAGTCGGCGTAAAAAGAACGGCGGTGTACAGGAGGCTTGCCTGTGGAAAGCTCATCGAGCTAATCGACTGTCATCTTGAGAAATGTTTTCGCAAACGCCTGGTGATGCAGCTGTTGCCTGTGCCGTATCGAGAGAAATGATTATGAGGCAGATGCCGTGGGAGATAGCATCGAGCCCGGTCGTAGTGAATAGAGAACAATCGTTCCGTACAGGTGCGCCTTCGTCTTATTCCGTTACGTTGAATTGTTTTCAGTGGCGCTCAATACCCGAGGCGCGGGTAATGGTGCCCGTATCTTCGCCGAGTCGAAGGTGCCTATTAAGATGCCCATTAACTCTCCAACGTCGGAGCACGTCTCTGCTAAAATATCGTCCCGAACTGGAATTGGGTTAAGAGTGAAAAATATCCCCGTCACGCTGACGCTGACCACGCGCTCAACCGTGCAAATCTTCGCTCGCTCGAGACTCGTGCGGTGTCTCATTCCAACGAAATTGCACACTTTTACTTTTGTATTACGCCTACGCCGTCACGTGGGTACTTAGATCTGTGTGGCTTTCGAGAGCGCAAGATCTGCGTGTACGCTGAAAACACTTGGGTACTTTGGGATCCCGAGACCACGGGACTTTGGGGTCTCGGGATCTTGAATCTCTAAGCACAATTAGCTGAGGCTCTACCTGACCGCAATAATGGCTCACATTTTCTTACTTATTTTTAAATCTGGAATCCTTTTCTGCTGCATTAAGTCGCCGACAGCGAGCGGCAACATTCCATCCGAAGGAAAAGAAGGAGCAAAGGCGGTCACGGTCCACTGAAAAGAGCGATCATCCCATTTTCTGGCTAGTTACTTATTCAATCGAGAAGCAGTAACGTAATTCGAGCATCGACTGAAATGGAAAACAGATCTCCAGCACGGTGGAATATCGCCGGTTGATTCCTACCCTGGATTACGCTCGCGATTAAAGTAACAGCTACGTTAGAGCTCGGCGTAATAAGACCGAACCATTACGCGCATTACCTTCTCTTCGTGAAATCTGATTTCCCCGTCAGACACCGGCTTAAGCTCCTAATATAAAATATCGACCATCGTTTGATCCCTTAAACCTGCCCCGGCTTTCTCTAGCCAGCTCCGATTCGTTGGAACGCGTCGTCCCGATCCGTCCGCGCTTCGATTTCTCGTGATTCAAGCGGACTCGAAGCAAGTTCGGCCGCGAGGGAATCGAAGCCCGAGCAGCTCGGGTCGCGGTGTATCGCCTCTCAGGTCGAAACGCGGCCACCATTCATCCAGGTAGCATAAATCCAGCCGGGGAAAGTCTACCTGGCCTCTCTAATAACGGCTCCTCCGTAATTGCGTTATATTTAGTCGAAATGTGCCTCATCGCGGCCACATATAACCATTTTCAACACGGTAGACACTTGAAAGGAAGCACCACGCAGTCTACTCACAATAATATGAAATTACAAAAGCCCTCGTGAAGTTATAAAAAACTGAAACTCTGCCCGAACAAAGTTTGGCAAGAAGCCACTCGATTAAGGCAAATTACCCACGTTGAAATCTTCACGTAGAGGCATTAAGAGTGAAGAGGAAAGAAATCGGAGTTAGTAAAACTTGCGGCAAAGCATTAGGTACAATTTAACCGTAACTCTGAATACTTAGCCCACCGATTTAGATCTTAATACGTTATCCAGCCTCCGGTTAGATATGGATCAACTTGTGTGTGTTTAGATGCATATCAGCAGTAGTAAATTTCATGGCCGGCATAGAGCCGCGCGATTGATTGGTACGAACTAATTGTCAACACCTATATGGTGCCGTTTCGAATGCAATTAAGCGTAGTCAGAATGACGGAAGACCCGGAGGAATGGGAGCACACCAATCAAGTACCTGCGACGCCGCCGTTTAGAACAATGCACCCCGTGTACACGCGGCACGGTGTACAAAAGACTGTTGACAAATGAGAAAATAAACCATAGGGAGTGGTTCGTCATCTATTCCGTGTGCCATTCGTTCACAGGAATTCGCACCTCGATTCGACACCTCTCAGTTTTGACAAGCTTTATAGCGGTAGGTGCATAAACCATCTTCCACGTGTTCCCTTCGGAATCGTTTACTCGTACGTCATCGCGACTGGGCTTCAAGCACCTTTTTCCCATCGCGTCGAAATTGTTCTTCCACCGCGAGCCATGTAACAAGTATTTCAGGCAACCAGTCGGGGCTCCTTACGGCGTTACAGCTTTTACGCTGGATTTCAAAGAGAATACGATATCGACACCTCTCTCGCGAGTTCTCGCCCGAAGATGCAACGTTTCATTCCTCGACGAGAGAGAGAGAGAGAGAGAGAGAGAGAGAGAGAGAGAGAGAGAGAGAGAGAGAGAGGATGTGCCGCTGCAGCGGTTGCGATGGCTTTGCGCTCGTAGTAGAGCCAGCCCCGTTTTCCCTCTTTCTCGATCTGATACGCGGAACCGGTTTATAGACGGAAAAGAACAACGGGATCGTAAAGCCGGACGCGAGAGCTTCAATTTTGGAGGAGTATCGCTTATCTTCCTCGTCGAAGCTCATCCGCGTGAGAGCATCTAACGTGATTACCGGCAACTTTTACGGGCAATATCGCTTTACAATGTGCAATTAAATGAATTTCAAGCCGAACATAATCGTTCCGCGAATAAGGCAGTAAAGGCGCAAATGGAAGATAGCGACCGGGCATAAAGCACGATTCTCGTTCAGCGTAAAAGCTGTTCTTGGCGAAACTGCGAGTAATCGTCCAGCATTGAGACATCGTAACGATAGACCGTACACCATTCCTCCGCCTGCATTTTGCCCATTGCTGACCGTTACCGCTAACTCCGAGTATAACATCGAAAGCGTAAAACGGAGCTGGCGAAATTTGGAGGGACGTGGCTTGTAGGAAAGCTTTCGACGTGAGTACAGTATCGATTCATTTGGAAGCAACGACCGATTTGCCTGAATGAAAGTCGACGCACAATGCGCCCTCCGAGGAAAGGGGACAAGAAGAACGGGGTCGAGGAACGGATTTAACGAGCGCCCCTTCTAACGGATAAAATCGCTCGCGTTCACCTCGAGCGTGCGCGAAGGAAAAAATACAACCGCCTGGACTGTCCATTGTCCTGCTGCCAGGAGGATCCGGCAGCCTCGGCGACGACGTTACCGTGCGCTGCGAAACTTTCTTAAACAGCCTTTGAAAGTCGACGAGCCGAGCTTCCAGTATCGATACAAAGGGGAGGAGAGGAGGCGAAAGCTTCGCGACGAAGCGCAAGGGACACTGGTCGGTCACGAAGGTAAGAAGGTGCCGGGCGGAATCTCCCGAGGTGACCGGAAGCCTGAAATCTGGCTCCGTTCTGGCAGCCAGGGTGGCAGAAAGGCCAGAGGGCTTTCTGCGCGGAGTTAGGAGAATCGTTGGGGGAAAGTTTCTCATTCCCTGGGTCCGGTGAAAAGCGTCACTTAGTAGTTTCGGCTGAGTCGTGATTGGAGCGGATTAAAACAAGTGCGAACTAACTGAAGCGCCTCTCTGTGGCACTCCGCGGGTGTAACGAGAGACACCCTGATGAACCCTGTCAGGGAAACGTCTCCGTTCCCTTTTGGGGAACGAAGACTGTCGATCGGTCTCCAAAGCCCGCCGGGAGCAGATCGTCAATTAGCGAGGTTGGATCGGATCGAATCGAAGCGGTCGTGGATTCGACACGGGGACGAATATTTCATGGCCTGTCGCCGGATTGGAGCTCCGTGACGTTTCCCGGTGCCACGGTCGACGATACCGGCACGCGTATTCGCGACGAAGTATTAGTTCCCCCGAACAAATTGCGGTTATTAATAATATAATAATGTAACAGAGTGTCGCGGTATGTATACGGGGGATAATTTATACGAGCGTGTTACACGCCGTTCTAATTTATTCGCCCGTACCCCCGCGCGACGTTTTATCGCGTCGGCATCGGCCCGGCCGAATCATTAAATTATAGCGGGCAAATAGATGTAAACTGTTTGAAAGTGGAAAACGTATTGGACAGCGATAACGCCGTGATGAGCCAGACGAGATTTAAAGAGATTGCAAGCGAACGGTCGTAATTCATTTGGCCGATAATCGCGGCGGAACTGGTTTGATAAATCTTTTGTAGGCATCTTTACCCGACCGCGGTTCGCCTAGACAGGTAATATCGTACGTGAGCAACGCTTGATCTCGCGGAGACCTTAATTGGCCGAGGAAATAAAAATTAATAAGAGGTCGATTGAAAAGAGAGGAAGCCGAGAGGAGCTTAGCTCCGCCGTGCTGGCAAAAAGTCCTGCTCCAAATGTAGCAGGCTCGCGCCCGACTTAACGCGAAGTAAATCCCTGATACCGTCGATAATTTCGTATTAACCAGCATATCGATTTCCTGTTTCTTTCGCGCGATGAAGATTACATGGGAACAGATGGGTCGTACCTTGCATGTAAAAGGATTACTTTGAAGTTAATGTGACAAAGTTAAGGTGCAAGGAAATTTCAATCTCCCCGATATCGTAATTCCAGCTCATTTACGAATGCGTCTTCTTATTATCGGTGACGTTCAGGGAATTCTGCACGGGTGTGTCTAATTCGGGATTAAAACGGTAATAAAAATAGTAATACGATATCGAAGGTTGTAATGGTATAATACGTAGTCGATCCTCTTGCTCTAATAATCCACCGGACGGAGTCTTTGAAACAATTAACAGAGCTGGAAAAGTCCTTAAGAATTTCAATTTGAACGCACCGTCTCGAATAATCAAGAAACTCTCCTCCTTACAAACCAGAACTATTACCTTAAGAGACGGAGATACAGATCTTATAACTGGGATATCGAATATTTATTATCAGAAGGCGGATTTCTTCGCAGTTCATTTATAAACTCTCCGACTTATCAAGAAGAATCATTACCCATATTGAATTATGCAATATCATATGATAATCATTGTTCTTTGTATCAGTTCTACGCTGTATATATGTATTATATTCCCGCGTGCATTAAATTACCGTAAAATTATTGTAAAGGAATGAACGTCGAGATGGAACTCTTAGCTGAAAAGAATAGATCTCGCTTATTATTTCGTAACAACGTTTTCAGGCACAATTGGCACCCATTACAATACAGGATGATAAAGCATCCGTATACCATTGTTACCGGGGCGTCCAACATTTCCTTATATTGCAAGCGAAACCAGAACGCCGCAATTTCCCGACTCAGTCGGCAGAACTATCTAAACTTCTCTCAATATAATTGTGTCAGATAGGAAGTTCGGAAACTGTGCCGGACGTTTGCGAAACAAAAATTCGCACGTAACCGTGCGTGCCTCTGTCTCGCCGAGCACGGGCATTCAACTTCCATTTGCGCGCACTCCACGCGCCAGCCATTTCACGTCATATCGACAATACCGTGAAATTATCTGGCATAAAATTTCAAGCTCCTGCCTCGAATGCTTTTCAAAATATTAAATGTTAACAATTTTGAAATAAAAACAATAGCGAGGGGAGCGCGCGCGAAAAAGCGCTATTTCATCGCGATGAATGATCTTCCTGCTGTACCGCGATTCAGCCAGCGCTGTACGCTTACAAATTCGATATATCTGCCACTCAAAACGACACGCGAGCCCTCCAACAAATTCGTTGTACAAACTTCGGCCCTGCTCCAGACAGATCGAGCATTAATTTCCCGGCAACTTTTAATCGCGCGGGAATCACAAGCCCAACAATTTCGTTGTCATTGCGGGTCGATTTGAGTCGCGGCACGACGAGTTCGAGGCGGAAGATTTATCGCGAGCGACGCGCGTCGCTTCGCGGCCACAGTTTTCGGCGCGCTGCATAAATTCTGCCAGTCAGAACGCTCGTTGGCCTTCGGGTAATTTAATATTTCGCCTTCTCGATTCCTGCCGGCGGCCCCATAAAAAGCGCCGTTAAAAACGGCGGGCCCCGTGGCTGCGAATCGACCACGGCCTTGTCCCGATGTACCCAGGGACGTTATTGTATAAACAACGACGAACTGACATGTTCTACAATAATTTGCAATTGGGAATATTTGTGCATACGATTGGAATAAGGTGGACAGCGTTGTAGGAGTGAATACAGAATGGAAGGATAATTCAATTTTTATTTCATTACAAAAATAATTTTATTTCATTACAATCTTCTAATGCATTTGTATCAAAGAGTACATACAGTGCATTCTAAACACAAGAACTCGGGAAGCATGAAGGAACAGAAATCGCAGATCGAAAGACACAAAGAGTAACTCAAGTTCTTTACGATGCCGGGCGATCATTTCGCTCGGTGGCTTCGACTCTTCATCCGTATAATTTAATATTTATTTTCACTTTTACATTCTGTCACTTTATTCGAGGCTTTACGGCCCTCGAAAGAAGCTGTCCCTCCGCGCAACGGCGGGAATTATTCGAGAATTATTCCGTGCCACCGTAATTGATCCAGATAATAAATTCCATACGGAAGCATCAATTAGCAAATTTATTTCCATCGCTCGCCTTTTGATTCCAGCCCGTGCATTATCAAGAGAAAGAGGGGTAGAGAGGGAAAGAGAGAGGCGCGGGGGAAATAATGGCATCGTGTTCTCGTTAACGGGCTGATATAAATTACGAAATTTCAAAATTACTCGGCGATCCCGGGGAAAAAGTTGATGAGCCTGTACGTGACGCGAACGAAAGTACGTATATTGTTTTACACGGATGAACGGAATGATGACCGTGCCGGAGAAAGAAGCCCGTTTCCTTTTTAATTACCATGGAAACAAAGCCACTGGTTAACGTCGGCTTGTTCCAGTACCGACCAGTATCATCCTGCACGAAAGTTACGTACACGCGTCTCTGTTCTTTATGCCCCCATTATTCTCCCCGTGACATAACCATACTGTTTCTCCTTCGTGTCCAGTGGAGCTTCCATCGTTCCACCCTCTTTTCCTGAACGAACCGATAAGAGAACGCTATCCACACGCTACTCATAAGGTAACCTTATCCTACCATCAGAGCACCGACGTTTACGCAACGATCCATTCGTTCGTTTGTCTCGTGTCCCGAAGCTACGCGCCAAGATCCGTCGATCTTTTATTACTCCACATAATGAAGCTGCCTCTGCATAAGCTCCTCGGGTACTACCGATAAGTGTCGAAGGAACGATGGTGAAAAAAATCGTTTCGAGTTGGTATTTGCTGCACGGTACGCCAAGCGTTTTTCCTCTGTTCCCTTTCGTTTTCCTTTTCTCCCACGTCCTTTATTTTCCGTACGGAGCTGGGCAATCCTTATCCCCCCCCCCCCCCCCCACCGAGATACTTAGCTTAATGGAGGGTTAAGATACGCGGGAAGCAGCATCTCGTACGAGCAGCGGGAAATAATATCGGAACGGCCTGTTCCACGGAGTCCAATTCTCGCGGCTCGTCCCGGGGTCACTCCACATCCACCTACCTAGCAGATACCTAGCAGTGGATCCAGCGATAGATCGGGCAGACCCTTCGGCCTGTGTGCGGAGGCGCGCGTACGTAGAGTCGACCAACTCGCGAGGTAATTGTTGCCGGCTCTATAGCCTCGAATCAACCGTATAATCGCCGCTCCGCGAATCAAGACCGAGAGTGATGCAATTAACACATTCAGCTAAACCAGTTCGGGGCTAATTTACGTTCAGCGACCTCCCGCGCTCGATAGCCCTGTAATGATGATTGCACCTTTTTACAGCAGACCAGAACAGGATCGCGGAGCACGGAAAATTGGCAAAGCGAGTGTCACCGTATAGAAATACGACTTGAGATGAATCATAATATCACAGTGCACCACTTCGCAGGGAATTTCATTCGAACTTCGTTGCGGAGAAACTACCGATTTCGAGATAGTATCGTAACGTATCGCTACGCTGGAAATCTTGTCCTCGCTGGATCGTTTCCGCGTAGAATTAGATAACAGCGACGGTGTCGCGATCGTTGCAATGAAATTTAACAGGAGAATTAGGGAGAGTATTATTGCCGTGGAGAAGAAATCGCAGGTGCAAGTGGTAGGATAATTATGGGAAACCGATACGACACGCTCGTTCACCGACGTTTCCCTTTCATCGATTATCGCGAGGCGATTAAATATTTCGAAACGATCGCGCGCCTTATCCGCGACTCCATCAAGTAGCAATTTCCCCGGCGCATTACCGCTCGCGTAACTCACCTGCTCACCTATCGCGTCCCAGCGAACGCGCCCGCGACAAATTACGCTACTTGCCGTGCCCGCGTTGCTCTTTTTATCGTTAACAATTAGGGGTTGTATATCTTTGGAACGAGCGCGTTGCTCGAACGTGTCTCGACGCGAATGGGATAGCGAGCGCCGAAATTAATAACGAAGAATTATTAAGCTTTCAGCTGCAGCGTATAAACCGAAGCGATATTCGTTTGTGGCCGCGCGCCGCGGAGAACGATCGCGCGCCCACCCCCGTATAAATTTCGACGCGGCGCGACCGCTCGAACGCGCGATTTATCATTGCGAGCGTAGGGCTACAGGCGATGTATGGAATAGGCCGAACATCCGATGCACTTTTCTGTCCCGGGTTTATGAGATCCTGGTACTTCTCGATAGATGTAACTTGGAACGCATCACCGAGGAATTTACAGTTGGTAAGTAGAAATTATTATTAACTATGATCGATACAACTCGAAATGTCAAGCAATCAGTAACATTTGAACTTGGATTAAGAAATGATTTTCTACGCCAAATGAATGTTATTTTATTCTCGGTGTTTAAACGTTCGAGAAATGTTAATGTTTATACGTATTACAAAGTATTAATATTAATTTAAATAGTTGTTAGTTGGAATGCGCGTAAATGAATACGTGCTGGAATATTTGTATAGAAGAAACATTTAGACGAAGAATTTGCTTTTTGTAGACGATGATGTGTGGAATTTTAATTAATTCCTCTTGCTACTAGGAAGAATGTATAAGGGCATACAAGGGCTCGAGCAATTATTATACATACCTTTATTCGATCGTATAAACAATTTCACAGTAATTTCGCGCAAGACTTTAAAGAACTAGATTTGGAACGCGAAAGTCCATAAGATGTTAGGTCTATTCTATACCTCGTCGGTATTAGGGCCCTCGTAGGCTCGTGTCGCGCGCGCTCGCCTCCTCCATCTTTGAAACTCGGAGCAATTTTCTTGAGGATCACCGCGACCGTCGGTTCTTAACTAGAATATCTATGTTCTAGCAACTTTACACGCTCCGCCGGCTCTATATAAATCAAGTAAAAACGGCGTACCTACCCGCGCGAAGCCTGCGGCGATCTCCGCCTCGCGTTTTTTCACCCTCCACTTTCTCGCCGTTCCCCGTTTGCTCTTTCTTTCACTGCTAACCTGTGGCTAGCGATGGGCACAAGTATCGATGTGCATCGAGGTGCTTCGAATCACTTCGATTATCAGTCATATTTGCAGAATTTTAAGCCTCAATAAATCTTGAAAGCCTTAAGGAATCTTTTATCATTCGATGGAGGACAAGTGTGTCTAGACGACTGCTCGTACTATTAATACCCATTAAACGGTTCGATAATTTCCGAGTCAGAGATTCGAGCTGCCGTCACTACCCGTGCCAGCGTCAGTCACTCCCCTTCCGCTGCGCGAGTAGACTTTTTCTCTCGTTTTATCGGCCGCTTGCGCACGTACGTATACGCGTTTACCCTCTTTCTCGCTGTGGCGCGAGGGAAGTCATTCATTATCTTGTTGCGGCGAAGATATTTATTATGAATGATCGCGACCGTCGTAAATAAGAAACCGCGAACGAAGTGCAAACAAACGTGATTGCCCACGGTCGAAAGTGCCGCGATATAAATCGCGGGGTGGCGAATGGGGGCGGTAATTATGTCGCGCTACGCCGTACACCCCGCGAGATTTATGACACGCTTCGACGCGGCTGTCGCTCGCGTTTGCTGCGTTTTATCTCGTCTATCCTTTCGTCTCTCCCCGCAGCCAGACACGCGACATATAATTATTCGCACGATTTGACATACGAGAGACGCAAGATGCATTAGATTATAGCGTACGAAATGTCCATTCGGTGGTCATGCTTTTGTGCAACGCTTAACCCCTCAACGACCACCTCAGTATCTGGTACGGACCTTAAGTTTTCCACTGGTCACCCACCTCCGTATCTCGTACGGACCCTCCGTTTTCCACTGGTCGCCCGCCTCCGTATCTCGTACGGACTCTGTTTTTCAAGCGGCTCCCGCGTCAGTACCAGATACTCTAGAGGCTGTCTGTACAGTGATGTTTCAGTGCCGAGGCCTCAGGTAGCAAAGTGACGTTTTCGTTCCGAGGGCCCGGACCTCACGGTCAGGTTTTCGTTTCAGGGGTCGGTCGTTGAGGGGTTAAAATCCCCTGATACCAGCGATGTCTTCGGTCCATGAGCAGTAGTTCGAATCCACGAGGATGCTGTGGAATAATCGAGAAAGAATGTTAATAATCAAACAGGCAAACCAATTCGGGGTGGTCAATGTGTCGTTAATAGCCACAGAGGGGTTGCCAGCGACTTATATGAGGGTCAAGGATCAGAATCGAGTGACGTTAGATGTTTCAGTAGCAAAAGATCGAGGCTCCGTCGCGCACTCAGGATATAACCTTGGGGCAGCCGAGTTGAAGGGATAAAAATATTTTTAATGCAAATTCAATAAAATTCATCAGGTGATTTTGAAAATTTACTTAAAGAATAAAATCCAGTTTTCTTTTCTTCCTTACAAAGCTCTTGAATTACTTCACTCGTGATTACATTAATCTGTTTTTTCCCTTTTCTTTGGGGGGTGTAATTATTCTACTATTTCGAAATGAAGACAGAGCACGAGCTAGGGATTCTAATATAATCTCGATCAAGAATCAACGTGCATGGCCAATTAATGACAATGATTAATCGAAATCACAAAGTCCAACTACCGAAGAATTCATATTCCACGGTTATTCCAAACGTGCATCTACGATTGTCGGATCACGGAATTACACATGCGCGGAATTTCGATTTAGATTACGCGGTAAGATGCCGAGACAGAGGTTCATTAGCGAAATATTCTTGTTTTGGAGCGTGACGGCGATAAGGGGACGATAAGTAGACGGCAGGAGTTGGACGAGAACGCGGAGGCAGAGATAGAGAGTTTACTTTTAAATTGTGTAGTAAAACGGAGCCACTTCCTGGCTCTCAGTAAATACGGTCGTTTAAAGTCTACTTTAGCGAAAGAACTGGCCAGGCAGAAATTCGTCTCGAGACGAATCCGAAGGCGTGCCACCGCGAAGCAAACTTCACCGCGATTCGTTAAAGGACGAAGTCCGTGTCACATCGAGCGACATCATTTTCACGAAATTAATTAACGTCGCTGCGTAATCCTCCAAGCTTCGCGGGCAGCACGGTGCCTTTTTGCCACATTATGCAAGGGGGAAGGGAGCATATGTACGTTCCGTCCGACAAGCAGGAAATTAATTAACTTGCAGCGCATTCTTCGCGCGATAAGAAGGGCGAGGCACGGCGTCGGACGAGACCGGCCGAGGAAGGAAAAAGAAGGAGCCGGTGTCGTCACCGGGTGCGAAAAAGCTCGCGGATTATTGCGCCCATTAAATAATAGCGAGTTCAGCGTGGTCTCGCGCTAGTCGAGGATGATACAAGAGGAGGACTTTCTCGAAGGAGTTTGCTGGAATTAAGCCGGATAAATCCACCGTTAGCCATGCTACGTCTACCTATACTTATCGTGCCTTCGCCGTATAATCCAGCGGCGAGCAGTGAATTAGGACGCTTCTCGATATTTAAACGCGAACATTCGAAATCGTCTTCTTGGCAAATGCGCGTAGGTACTCGGTTGGAACGCCCGGGCGGAATATGCGCGGCACCGATACTACTTACCTAGCTCTCAAGTAGCGAGATCCGTCGTGACGGTTTCTCGGGACAGGGAAATTGCACGATCGGGACGCGATTCCGCTGGCTCCGTTCGCCACAACTTTTATCGAGAGATGTACGCGGGATTTTGCCTGGCGAATGTAGATTAATTCGAATGTAGAGCAATAATGGAAGTGGCGTATGAAGAATGTTTCGTTTAACGCAAAGCCGCGTGGCGAATCTTTTAAAAGTACTTACCGTTCAACGTCCACTAAATGGCGGTGGGATTTGTTTGGAGGAATATCCGAGGAAAAGCCACCTCCGACGGGAAGTTAAAAGCAACTTAGTGCTGGCGCGGCTGCCATTAAAAGCCATGTATGTATTTTACATTTTATTAAAGCTCTTGTTCTTGCGAAGCAGCATGCTCGGCGGCGATTCTGTACCTGAATTTCTGAAAGGTGTCTGAGCATTCGAATTATCTAAATCAAGTAGACACGCGACCCATATTTCCTGATGCCATGGTATTACTTAAAATTTTGTGCTCAGTCATATACTCTAACGTTTTACATGATATGTTGCGTGAACGATAATAAAACACATCGCATCTTCAGGAATTACTGCATCTGCGATTATGATCTTGCTAATCTCATCTTCGATAACCCTAACTATACTTACACCTCAATAAAACTAACTTACTTAGTTCGGTCGCCTGCAGCACTTAATCGCGCGTTATCTAAAATACTTCATTCATAAGTAGCCTATGCCGTTACTGTCAGATACCTGCTCCCTACATCATTTCCTTGCACTAAAGGGATACGTAAATTGATAGATAAATTCCCCCCGCAATCGGATGGTTTAGTACGATGCTGTTTGGCGTGGAATAGTTCTAGTTCCAGGTAACCGCCTGTGGCACCGTGACCAACAAACGCAGCAGACACCCGGCGAACAAAGTCGCAGGCACCATCGATTTTCATTACGGCGCGAAGGAAAAGAACCGTAACTTGTCACAATAAAACATAACGAGCGCGTAATTTATAATTACCGTCCGGCGTCGCAATCAACTGCCAAATACGCCGATTCCGCACGCGTTTCTCTCCAAGTCTTTAATCGGCAATAAACGAGCTAACGATGTCTCGACTAAACCCGTTTTTCATCGTCGCTGCTTGCCACCAACGTCGTCAACGTCGTCGATGTCGACCAACGAGTCGTAACGCAGGCCACGAGATCCTTTCTTCAATTAACCGACTCGCCGCGCAAGCTCTCGAAACGAAACTTCCTGAAAGTTATCGGTATCGTGTCCTCGGTGCTTCGATACATTTTCTAATCCATTCTTCGAGGAATTATCAAATTTCAGATTCGTTTCCCGGCGTATCTATGTAACTACTTGATAAAGGTCACAGAGCGAGTATAGCGACAGAATTTTTACGACAAACGCCCATGCGTAATTTACACAGCCCCGTACGTTTGCTAAGGAAATTTATAGGCGACATAAAAACGGTGACCTTGTTATTGTGCCTCGCTAGGTACTTCTAGTTACATCCATCCTGCACGGACCCGGCTTTTGCAGGGGCATCGGTGTAATTTAAGTGCCGCTGGGACACTCCTGCGCTCGAGTGCACTATACCATTCCGCATTAACCTAAAAAGGGTTTCTCCGGCTCAGTGGTAACTCTCAGCACTTACACCGAGTCTCCCCAGCTGATGTAGCCACCGCTGGCCCGCGATGCTGCATCCAGGAGCCGTTTAAAGCCGATACACCTCCCGCCCTCGATACCGATGAACCAACCGGAGCATCTACTACCAGCTATTTTTTACGATCTCCGACCCCCTGCCTATACATATTCCAGTTTTTTTTTCTCCCCGCTTATCCTGTTCGTTCCTTTTCACCTCGAACAACTGGGATTTTTCGGCGGACGAGTCTCGCTTATACGCGCGGGCGACACGCCGAAAACGCTGGTCGTTTTTACGAGAAAGCAATTTTGCTGTCTGAAAAGTTTCAAGCTCTCGCCTGAGAGCAATCGCGCATCAATCTGCCCGCGCTTTTGTGCCGAAACGTATACACAGATCCGCTCGCCCATCTGGACCGTGGCGCGCGGAATCCGAAACTATAAAAATACCGTTCGCAGGGATCAACCATTGTTGCCCCCAACAGGCACGTTCGATGAAATCCCGCCACCGTTTCCACGGGAATGGTGTATCAACGACGATCGCCTCGTGGTAGAAACGGAAATGCGAGTTTGTCTTTTCAATATTCCCGCCGACATAGCTGGCGTACAGAGAAGGATCACCGCGGCAGCTAAACATTGCCGAACGAAGCCACGAGAGCCGAATGCGCCGCGTTGTTATGGACATGATTGCATTGAATTGCGGAGGTGTTACTGGAATCCACGAAAACTGAAGCTCTGTGGATAAATTCCGAAATAATAGAAGGATGATATTCATGATTTCTCAGAGCAGTGCATGGAAACGCTAATAATAATAAAATCCTTGATAAGTGTGTAGCAACACACGTACAGTGGATCATAAAAATATTCAGACACCTTTTGAAACAGAATAACTTTTTTAAAATTGGTCCAAACGACTTGAGGTTTTTTGAGAAGCTAGAAGGATTAGTTTGCTAGGTGACATCTTTCTTCGTTTTCAAAAAATTTGCAATTGGTCGGAATAGCGAAGAAAATAGTGAAGGCCGCTATGGACTCAAGTCGTTTGGACCAATTTTAAAAAAGTTATTCTGTTTTGTCCGAATATTTTTGTCATTCACTGTATATCAAAAAGTTTTAGTCGATTGCTATCTCCCTAAAGATAGTTATCTCCCTGAAGAGAGGTTGCCCGACCCAATTGTAACAACCGCGAAAACTTAATCTACCATACAAGGGAGGCGTCTTCCAGCAACCGGGGAGGGTAGTTCCCGAGTTCCGTTACAGCGGCATCAAACTACGTACGACGAAAACGACAATGTTTGTTATCGCGTGCCACGTTTCCGGCTACGTGCCTCGCGGAAATGGCATCAGTAACAAACTCTACGCGTTACTCTGGATCGCGACGCGCGCGAAATCCAGGATCCGCGAAATCGATGTCGCGTGGGACACTGATGATTCGTGTAAATTGGATGTACATAATTGCTGTTCTGCATTTGACATAGAATTATCGATCCTTCGCCGTATTCATGCCTGAATTCGCTTGATTTATCGTACGGTTGGATCGCCTTGTTGAGGAGAACCTTTCCTTCGATCAAACGCTCACTCATAAACAATCAGGAAAGTATGTCAGAATCTTTAAACTGAACTAGGCCGTAATGAATCTACCCGGAACAAGGTCTGGCCCAAAACTAGGCCAGAAATACAGTAGGGCAACTCGAGAACGCGACTAAAACTATATTACAGCTAGACCAAACTATACTATCGGGAGTCTACTAATCAATTTGCGAACAATTCAATTAAGGAGACTCTTCAGTCTCCGGCAAGGAGCAACTCCAGCGGCGCCAGGCTTCGTTCCCTCCAACTTTACTTTCGAGACTATAAACGCACGTATTGGTGAAGCACAGTCTAACGCTGGAACCAAGAGTGTACGGAAGAGCTTAACGATTCGATCGTCGCGTAGCTTTCAGAGCTACACCTTCGCTCGCCATCCATCAGCGTTTTCTGCAGGGATGCCTTCGCTTGTTAACGCGACCTCCCGTAGGCAATTAGAACTTCCACCGAGCCTCTATCCCGCCTTCGGAGGAACGTCAGGCCGGAAGCTCTGTCGACGACCAGCCGCTAATTAAATTGTTTAACAGGAAAACGAGAATAAACGGCGCGTCTCATTCATGACGAACGGGGAACATTACGTTCAACACGCGGACGGCGAACAATTAGCGGAACTGAATGGGGGCGTGCATACGTTTTTTTCACAGACACCCAGGTGATTTAAGCTGCTAAACAAATGCCAGACGTTACTGAAGTGCCACTGGAAACACGGATATTACAGCTGATCGCGGTTCAACTTTGGTACCAGGCAAATATGTCCCTTGCTATGCGAATAAGAATCGTGGGAGACGCTGCAGAAATACTTACCAGGGACTGCATTTTTGCCGAGATACTCCCAGAGGTATTGCCTCCCTGGAATCGTATGCATCTTCAAACCCCGAACGAATTTATTACTCCACCTACAACCTACAACCCCCTGGCGTGTCAGCGATGTTATTATTTCGTTGGCGCGGTATCATCCGGGGAATTCGCGGAAACGCGTTACAAATGTAGCGCTACAGGAGTAATTATAACGTCGGGGCAACGCCGATGGAAATTTCATTTCCACCGCGATGAATTTTAAATTGCTTCGCTCCGTCGGAAATTTTATTTCTCGCTCGCCTGCGCCGCGGTAGGGTCAACGTTTCCGTCCGCGTGGGGCCTCCGCGAGGATAAATACATATTTCTCTAGCGCCTTTCCTCTTTGTCTAACGGGGAAGAGGAACTAGGCATTCGCTATTTCGCGTGCCTAGATCCATTTCTCTACCGAAGTTGTACTTCAACGAATTGGAGAACAGGTGAAACGGAGAATACGGCGTGTTAACGTTCCCTCGGTGTACATACGTGACGGCGTGCCGTGAGTTAAGAATCAGCGGCGGTTTAACGCTCGAAGATACAAAGCGGGTTAATGGAGGACTTGACAACCTAGTCCGGACTTACAGTTTGCGGTTCACAAAAGGGGGAACGACTGCATAATCCATAACGCTCGTAAAAGTCCTTTTACGAGCTGCAGAAAAAAGGAGCACGACCTCGTAACGGAGGCAGTCGCGAGTGACCCAACAGCAGCTCGCGTAAGTTTGTGGACCCAAAAACATTTCATCAATTTCCGTACTCCTACCCTCCACATCTTTACGCAACAATTTCAATTATACCCAAGTTACGAAACTCCGTCGATCGCGCGATGTGAATTAACCAAGCATTTTATTTAGCGCACTGGAGCTTAACGATGCTCTATTCAGAATTTCATGACGCGATGCTGTTGTTCATCGCACTGCTCTCAAAGGCTGAATAATTAGCTATAATGGTAGGTACTTTGCAATGGCGTTTTCTCTGGCATAAGGTATTAACTTGTAGCAACTAGTTCGCGCACTGAAAACTGGCTCATAAATACAGCATTGCAAAGGGATGCCAGTACTCGATATCAAAGGTACTCCGCGAGCAGGATACGTCCAACGTTGAAGATAAGCTGCAGCATAGAGGAGAGGGGGACGCGCGGGGCTTTTCGAAAAATAGCAAAATGAAATTCCCTGCGCCATTATTCGACCCCGATGATCGAGGATGAACGCAAACTCCAGGCGCGCTTTGTGTACACGCTTTCAAATTCCTTCCGTCGATATTTCCATTACCGATTCCGCGTACATCGATGTTACAGAGTAAACATTACCTGGGGATAACAGCGAAACAGGAGAATAAAAGCGGCCACGTGTAACGTAACCTGCCCATCAATATTAAAACGATGAAGGTATCGGCGCGAGGCAGCGCGCGCGCTCGTTCCCCGATCACCAGCGCCGATAGCACGTCCCTCCCGAGATCTATAATTTCCTCGTTGCGGATCGAACGAAAACTATCGGCGTTTAATGAAACGCATCGGCGCGTATTCGCGGCCGAACCTTCGTGAAAGCGGCACGGGGCCCCGTGATTACTAGAAAGTTCCCATCGGCCGATTGTTCTTTAACCAGCCGCAGAGATATGCAACTGGAAGTTCACGGTTATTATCTGCTAGCCACGACTACGCGAATTCGTGGCGAGCTGGCGCGCGGCAACGCAGACGTTTCCGCTCAAACGGAAGAAAAGGTCAATTTCTCTCGGCTAAACATAGATCGTACCTTCTTTCAATGTTGTTTTTTATAGGAAGAGGTCGAGCCGACGTGACCGACAACGCGGCGAACTGGGCGTGCAACACCACGAGCCATGGGAAATTGGTTTTTTCGATGTAGACAGACGGGGCTCGATCTAGAGGGGCGCAAGTACGGCAACTGCACAGAATGGCTAATTTGGGGGCGGCAAAATTGTTAGACAGAGAAAATTAAAATCAATAAAAACCGGTGACAAACTAGGTAATACATGTTTGAATTTAGTATCAAACTTATAAATTGTTTTTAAATCACCCATATAATTCCTATATACTAAATAAGGAAAGGTGCGTACCTATATTAAAGATCGTTACAATAGGCTTTTGTGAAAAAAACTTCACTCACTGTCAAAAATTATATTTTAAAATAATTATTTATAATTAAGTATAAAAGGCGGCAGAAATTATTTTTGCCCTGACCGACGGAAAAGCTGGATCGGGCCCTGGCAATAGAATTGCAGTGGCAGGGGTCGAAGTAGGAACTCCTGATTGTTAAATCTGTCTGTTTCACCTGCAAAGCTTCGAAGCTGGGCCTGATAACTAGACTGTCAGCAGGATCCTACTCTTCGAACCTAGTATTCCAAAATGTCCACCGGCTGCACTTTCGCGAAGCGAATCGAACGGAAACCACGAGTCGCCGAGGTTCCCACGTTCCATCCGCGTATCCACAAACTGGAGAACACTGGCTGGCCCGTTTGCAAATACCCAGTGCAACGTAATATTATGAGCACAGCGTTTCTGTAAATTTACATTTCTTCTGCGACCGCGGCTTTCTCTTAATCTTTCGGCTCCCTTCGAAACACGAAGATCCCGGACCGTAATTCAATTTATTCAGTTCGCCTGACTTCTATGGTTATGGGAGTGTTCCATAAGGGCCCGTGATATCGCGTCGATCCGTCTGTGTTAATTGATAACCGAGAGCAGCTAAATCACGCAGGATGGCCTGCTTACTGATAGTAGAGGAAATGGGCGGTAAATAGATTGATAATTAAGATATCGGGCAGGGAGTACCTATAATCGAAATTAAGACGTAATTGAGGAATTATGATAATTCCCGGTACGCCCCTTCGTCTTTATAATATGTTAATTAATAGCGACTGGCCCGCGGCTCGTTGGCAGTGGCGCGATCGCCGAGTCAAAGGATATTCTGCTCTTCGTGCGACACACGAATATGGCAGGCACACGAGAATTTATACCCACGCGCGGCTATGCGTCGGATGCCCTTTATTAAATCGTGCTAGTTCTTCCGGTCCTAGGATTTCGTTCGATTCGCGTAGGTGCGAGGAGAACGTTGCTTGCGCGAATGCTTTGGTTTTAGCATCCATTCATTTTCTACCGGATGTCCGTGAGGATTACGTAAAATACAGCTTCCCCCGGCCGCTGTTTGTACGAATTTATGAACATTTTTAAGAGCACCATTTTATTTGAAAACGCCACCACCGTTGGCACACGTTTATACGCAGATATTTTAAAGCACTGCCCGTGAACGTTGATTCCGCGGATTAGCCGTGCTCGATGCCGAGGATACATAAATACAAGCGTGATCGATTCCCCGTATCATCGTTTAAATAGACCCGCGAGTGGTGCTCCAAGTTGAAACGGTAATGATACACGGTGGCGCATAAATTACACCGTGCCGCGCAATACGGGGCCACTTGTCTTCTTGAATTCCACAGACTGTATTCCGGCGAATATGAAATTCACATTCCCCTCGCAGGCGGCAAATGTAATTTCTCGGCAAAAATGTAGATCGGACGTCGTTACTGCGATCGTTAGAAACACGGCGAGTCGAGTGGATGTTCGTAAAGTGCATTTATCCGCGGGATATTCTGCTTTATAAATGTAATTATTATTATTAGTAGTATTATTATTGTTATTTAACAGGTGGTCACCCTTTGGTTACATAAAATAAAGTACATGACGTAATATCATATGCCCGCGTTTCGGTGACAGCTTATTCCTTAACTCATCACTTGGGTTTTCTCTAATGTGTGCTTCCAGGTGTGCGCGAAGCATTAAGAGACGAAGCGGTGCAGGAAGGTCTTAACTGGACGGATTGACTTTACTCCAACTGCGCCGATGTCCCTCTACAATCTACATTCACAGGATCACATTCAATGCATAGTTCGAAGTGGTTAATCGATCCTACAGCGGTCGTAGCCGTTTCACGCCAGCGCCTAAACGGAGGAACTACCACTAGTTTCTATTGCTGTTACGTCTCGAGCGTATCGTCTCGAGCAGAATATTTCCCACTGCCACCAACGTTCCATGGTACCCCATAAAACTAACGTCCCCCCGACGCGTTTAACGACAGTGACCCTGCCGGTAAATTCTCAACACGATTTTCCGCGTGCTGGTACACGTCCGCTTACGTAAGCTGATAACGGTAATTAACTTGTCGTTTTTTGACGAAGTTAGGTACCGAACTGGCTCGAACGATTCGCGCACCGGGTGCCTCGGTCGAGGGAAAAAGCTCGGCTGCAGCCGTCCGCGCGGGACACCGCGAAACTTACGCACCCGTATGCAAACGCGTGCCGTCTCCGCAGCGCGTGCACAATTTACGCGGATATAATTTTACAAGCTCGCGTCGTATCGGGATAAATCTAATTTCCACGGACGTCGTTGTCGCGGAAGTTCGAGCGAGGGAGCTTGAAATGAACGTTGCTAGTGGCAAAGTTCGAAATAACGTTCATTTATTAGCGGCATGCAAAGGCCGCGTGTTCCAAGCGATGTACGTACGTATCTTTGTCGCGAGAAATTGCTTCTGCCGCGTGCGCAGCTGTTGGATAATAAGGGACTGGACAGATAGCCAACTTTAAGTTTCCTAAAAAGTATTTTAACGATAGCACAGTGCTCCGTGGCTGTTTAACGCGTCCGCTGAAATAAATAATTATACGGGTGCGTGACGTTGACTCAGGAGTGACCCTGAACAAGAGGAACTCGCGGCAGTGCTGGAGAAAATTGTCAGCTCGAGCGTGTGTGCTGGTATCGCAGAAACAGTTAAAAGCGTAATGTAACCGTTTATAGCATCCAGAAACCCGGGGAAGTTAACGGTGATAGCTCCGAACATCTCTTTTGAAGCTAAAGAAAATTTACTCGCGCTGATAGTGATAAATCTGTTACCTGCCTGCTTTCCCGTATCAGTACGAGCTCTTCCCGGCCAGGGTTACTCGGAGGTGAACATATTGCGCGTGAATACATTTACTTCTTCTTCACCTAGAAGTGGATGGCGATGAAGGCTCTGAAACTCTAGAACTCGCTTCTAAGAAACATGGCCACGGTCGTCCACGTAACTCGGCCGCGCCGGGCCGGGACGCCAGGCCATCGAAAATCCGCAACACTCGGCCCTGCCGTGTGTTTGCGAATGTGACGAGCGTGCCAGTTTGCATAGGTCACGAAGGGCCTCGTAAGTTGGTCCCAGGAACAGCTTTATCGCGGCCATAACCACGGGTACTTAGATTTACCGAGCAAACGAAACGTGACGTCCCAGCCGCGGTAAGTGTGCCACCGTACCTGCATCTCGAATTCGGGCGTCTTTCTTGCTCGGGACTAATGAAACTCACGATCGCCGGAGACATTCAGCTGCGAATTAGAGCTGGGAGATCCATAATAGACTGTGTGACGCCGAAGGAAGCTTAATTACGAGCGGGCAATCAAGCTCGGCAGTTTGTAACCGGACGAAATATCAGTATCGCGTGATCTTACCGCCGCTATTAGACGTCCGTCGCCTTGGTTCCCCGTAGCTCGGGGCCCGTAACGAATTTTCCGTGTGTCCCTGGGGCGAGGTGTCTCGTTACAGGATGCCCGTCACATTTTTCGCCGAGCTGTTAAAGACGCCGCGGAATTGATTAAAATTCAAAGTGATCCACTTCGGGCGAAAGCTGCCTCCTTAATGATCCCCATAATACCATATATAAAAGCGGCAGAAAGTTCGATCGGGAAACGTGACTGAGATCGGAATGAATCTGCTCGGGGTGTGCTTCGGCGCGGCCAGCTGGCTCTCATTCACGATCATCACGAGGCCCGCAGCTTTGGCAAATAGAAATCAGGGGCGAGGAATCTTTCGAACTTCGTTCCTATTGTACCTATTCGTGGAGATTTCTTTTATTCTCTTTTCAGTCCCTTTGTATTCCGCTATGGGGTCCTCCGGTGTCTTCCAACGCGGCACCTTGGAATATTTCGGTTTCGAAATGGATGTTCAGCATCCAAGTTCCCCGCTGATTAGACTCAATATTCACTACGCATCCTACGATCGGTTACCGTATCCTATTCAGTACTCTGACACGAATTCAGACAATCATTCATTCGCGTTATCTCGCGCGTCCCTGCACTTCGGTACACATTATGTACAGTTATTCTCGCGCGCCTATGCCCGCCGCTTTGCGCCCCATGACATGTACCTATATCTCTCTATACGTGTACGTGTGCCGCAGATATATAGATATGCAGATATACGTCGGTGGAAATTCCTCAGAGGTGGAACATTATTTTTACCGGGGACCTGGGGAATTTCGAATTCGCATTTCCCCGCCCGCAGCAACGGACGATCCATCATTCGTTACTTGCACCGCCGCGACTATCCGTAATTATTCATTGCGTACACTTCTATGACTCTTACCCTTCTCTTTCGCACTCTCCTCTCTCGCCCTGCCCCTTATCTTTGGCTTATTCCCGGCCTTTCCTCTCTTTTCTCCTTTCTGTCTGGCTCTATCGCCCTGTTTCCACTTGCTCGTCTGTCTTTTCATCTTGTTCCCCTTTCTCTTCGTTTTCCTGCTCTCTTTCTTTACTCTTTTTCCCCCCCTTCGTCTATCTACGCGTATGTCTAAAATCAATGTATAATTACGGCGCTACTAACGGTTAATGTTAGCAAGCTCGTCGTAAAAGCGTATGCATACAATTCTACCAACATCCTCGTTGCCCGGATGTAAAATAGATTGCACGTCCTATACGTATATTAATAGCTGCAGTAATAGAGTGAGTTAATTAAATCATGAACATGATATTACCGTGTCTACTCCACCCTTGCAATACCTTCCCTTTCGCCCACCTCCTATTTCTCTCTTTCGCCGCGTGCGTTCAGCGTGCCCATTCGTTTCTCGCGAAATTTAACGCGTACCACGGTTTTCTCACGTGTCCGTCTCTATTACAAAATTTTGTCCAGCTCCGAGGTCGGCCTATCGCCGCCGGAAAATCTGCAGATCCAGCGACGATTCGTCGCCCCTAACCCGTCGCGTAACTGTTAATCAGAGATTCCGGAAGGTCCGCGTGATTTATCGCGCGTACGCGACGTGTGTGCGCATAGTTGCGTTCCTCCCTTCCCGCCTCGTGGTTTGTTTCTTAATTTCGACGATCGCGGGGGGATCGTTCGAGAGCGAGAGTCGCTTATCGACGAGCCGCGGCGGCTGATTTATCGACGAGGACCGGTTGCCGGCGAGAAAAATGCGTTTCGCGAATCGGCCCCTCGAACTCGAGGGGAAAGGGAGAGAAGCTTCCGCCCGGGGAATACGAGATTTTGAGAACCCCTGGCGAGGATGGGGAAAGAGAGGGGAAAAAAGGAGGCATTCCGTGCATTGAGTTATTCGACTCGCGGCCACCGCTAATAATTTTAATCCACCGGACGTATGTACTTTTACCCAAACGGGGACCATTAATTCACCATATATCCAGTGTGTCGAGGGGTCAACCTGTTATTTATCATAAAATATGAGGGCTCGTGCCGGGCGAGCCGCAGCCTTTATGTAATGGCGCATAATAAATTGCATTCAATCTGGCCGCTCTGCCGCTCGGAAATATTTGTATAGCCCGCGCGTTTCCAACGCTCGAGACGCTTTACTTTCTTTTTCTCCCTCGCGAAACTCACTCCCCGGCGCTATTATCGGCCGCGCAGAGCGGATTAAACAAGTATCCTCGCGTATCTCAGCAAAAAGTTATCGCCTTGCCACGTTGAACAGGGAACTTTTGCCGCCAATTTCCCTCCGCCGTGGAAGGAGGACGGTTCGGAACGCTTATTAACCCTGCAACGACTTCGGCCGAGTTTAAATTCTGGGATCATTCGAGACCCCCCTCCGAGTCTCCAATTTTATCAAGTTCCAATTGGTCGAATTTCCAGTAGAAAGAAAAGGGAAGATTTCACCAGAATGACGTTTCATAATTAATAGGTACCTTATTACCAGCATATACCATATCGCAGGTATGCGTAACAATTAAAGGGAGCACAATAAGTTATAAATAATCAAGACATCTACGGAGCCAGAACTCGCAAGCCCTCTAACGGCAAGGGTCAACTTAAAGTCTCGCCTGAATGGGCTTTTAACAGCGACCGAAAGGTAGGCGCGCAACAATGCAACCGCGATTCGGCGTTATTATCGGAGTAATTGGACTGCCGTCGAAACTTGGACTCTTTACGATCCATAAAGGCGTGCGTCTGAACGGCGAGCGATAAATCGGCGGATGAGCCATTAAGCGAAGTCGACGATTCTTATACGCGTTCCCCATAACGGCCCCTAAAACAAACAGGGGACGTGCGCGTTTTGCCAGACACCGTCTCCGCGCGGATCCGAACGATCTCCGGAGGATCTCGTCCCGTATATTACCCCGCCCTGCGAATTTGTACGCACGTTTAACCCCGAGGAAACCTCTGCGCGGGAGCGTATGGTAAACGCGCGCAGGGTCAGGGATAACGAGGCTTGCCTTGTAACTTCTTGTCTTCGGGTGCCGCGGCCCGGCCCGCCGACATTTACTTCCAGGGAAACTGAGGTGCGACGTTTTGGCTTTTTTCGCCGAACAAAAGCGCAATACCAGCGGGCGTTAATCTTGGAGCCGTGAACGGCAAGCCACGCCGCGATATCGCGGGAATGTCTGCGGCGACAGGGGTAATTTCTTCGCGTGGCGCGCGGTTTCATCGATACAAATTGCGAGTATCGTTCCGCGCGGCACTCGGGGCCCAGCCTGAAATTTATTAACACCGTTCTACCGTCGCTTTACGCGACTTTCCAGTCTCGCTGCCGCGGATGATTTTATTACACACGATCCCCGGGGGACGGGGCGCTACTTTATTGGCGAGGTGCAGTTTAAGGATGGCTATGATGCTTGCAAAGGAGTTGCAATCAGATTTTCAGAATAAAGAGATCTTTATTTTACGGGCAATTTCGTCATAGATCGGATACAAAGATGCGCTGTTTCGTAAAGAAGTCGTTAAATAACGAGCACGTCCATAAAGTAGGTCAACGGTAAAAGGATATGATTTATGTTCATAAGATTTTGAATATCAATGCTACCGTTACGGCGTAAATTAAGCATTCGGGGCCAAGAAGGCAGCAGCAATCGAAGAGCGCTTTATTACATGGCAATCTCATAAATTGGCATTCTTGGGGAGTTATACTGATCCCAGTCTGATCAAAGTCCTTAATGCCTCGCGCACCGCATGCTGATTCCCGAGATCTCCTGGATAATTGAAGCTTTCCCTTTCGCGACAGTCCCATTCCGCGCTCTAGACAGTGTAACGCATGTCCTGCGATAATCCAATCCGAAGATTTATTTAACAATCACGTGGGGACACTTGTCAGTGAAAATTCGTTTTAGAAAGCCACCGGCGCTACTTTACGCGGATCAGTGGTCCGTAAATAATCCGCGAAATTCTGTTGAAATGTAATAACGAATACACGTAATCATTATCATCGTTTTCTTGCATTTCTCTCGATTCCACGAGCGCAGTATTCGAACCGTGAAACAAAATAATTTTACAGGTGGCCGTGTTCAACATATTACTTGGAACTTGGCTGCGTTATTATCATTCGGTGGTAGATATTCATAATATTCAAAAATTAGCAACCACAGAATTTGGAAATGTTAACCAGCCCGACTGCGTTATAACGTGTTACAGCTGAAATTACAACTGAGAGAAATTGTCCGTGTATGAAACTGGACAGTACAAAAGCTTTCGTAAATTATTCTAGACCGCATTAGCCAGTGTAATATAAAGAAAAACGCGGGTTATATGTACCTACGGCGGAACACGGGTGTCGATGATTAAAAGCAATGACTGTTAATTCCCCGCGAGCCGAGCACTTCCGCGTATCGTTTTACACGTTCGAGGATTTTAACGAGAGACATCGCGATTATATTAATATTTCGTGGAACACGATACGTTCCGAACGGAACGGCGTCGTTAGCATCCTAAAATACGTGGCAAGTTATTAATCTTGAAAAGCTGAAGGAGCCCATCGAGCACAGTTTCAGTTAAGTCTCTTAAATTTATCCTTAGCCTGAGATGATCGTTCTTCCTCCTGGTCGAAGAAATGTACCTCTCGTGCACGGTGACTTTAACGAGTCGTTGAATAACCGATTATGGACTCGCAACCTATTTCCCTGCTTAATGCTCCGTTTAAGGGGGCGTTTTATTGCACGGACTGCCCAAAGAATTTGCTACGTACGTTCTCGCGTGGCGAGGGTTCCTTTCGAGAGACTCGTGTTTATGAAGCTGCGTCGCCTTATTACGGGACGAGAACAGGCTTCGACGCGAGGAAGGGAGCCGAACGGTGGAATCACGAGATCCAGATTGGCCTGCACAGCAAACGGAAGTTCGCCGGAACGTTTACCGGCACGAAGATGTGACTTTCGGCACCCTAAGGATATTGGCGCCGCTGCGAACCGCTCGAAAAGCGCTATCAACGGAAGTCGGAGAACAGCCGTGGGACCCGTTCCCCTGCTCGTAATTTCGTATTCGCGCCCGCTTTCGGGGCGCCCCCGTTCTCTCTGTACCTTCTCGTTTCCCCGGGAATAAAGTCCCGATGAGTCGATAAAATTCGAACGGAGAAATTCGCTTAGACAATACGCCCGACTCGGAGCTGGCTAGGTTCGCACGGTCAACGTTTCGTCCCGCGATTTTCGGGCGCACCTATCTCCAGTTCCAAATCACTTCGACGCTCCGCAAAAGGGAGGGCAGGGAATCGTTTTATTTCTGCCTCCATTCCAGTCCTAAATTGTATTTCTTTCGAATTCCTTTTCGATCGATCGTCCATCGAGTGCGACCGAATCGCTGACCCACTAGCCCGGGGTCTGAAAGATATAAAAGAGAAACCTCCACCTCCCGCTATATTTTATGCGCCTTTTTAATCGTCGCTGCAGTCGCATCGTTTAATGAGCCTTTAATGGCGCGTTGTTCGACTTTGAACGAGGTTAGGATATTGTTTGAGTTCGGATTGTTCGAGCACGCAAGCCTCAGAGGAACGCGTCCGCTGTCGATATTGAAAAATTGAACCCCGGGGCAGCTCTGTTTTTTAATCTGACGATATCGAGGCGGAACGTTGTTGCTCCTCTCCGAGGATTCGCGAGTAATCCTGGCTTTTCAGACACAGGCTTTTATTCTACACGGCCTGCGACAGATGTTCGATGTTTTGAACGAATGCCGCGACAATCTGTCGAGACCCTGATGCATTCGATTTGGGGTAACATCGGCAGAAGTAATGAAACTAATGTAATCGATTCTTCAAATGTAACGCGAGTGGCGTTAATCCCAATCGCGATCGGATATGTTTAATGGAGGGTCGAAATCGGTAAAGTGGATTGAATTATTTGTCTCCCGGCTAAATGTTCTGCTGAATATTTTACTTGTTTGTGAATAATTTAAGCACAGTTGAATGCAATTCTACATTTATTCAGAGGGGCTCTATTGATGATGAAAATGCGGTTCTGTGGAACTGCTGGGAGCAGTGGATTCGCGTGCTAACGTCGTTGAACGAAAACTATGTAGTGCTGGAGAGTCAATGGAAAGAAAACAGGAGAGGAAAGGCGTTAATTTATGTGACAACAATTAATTATCTTCACGCGCAGAGACGCGGCCAATGCACATCCACTTCGTGCCCTCCTCTTCCTGTTTCAGCATCTTCGTTGTCAGGGGTCTAAAACACCGTGCCCGAAAACAGAAACCTCTTACTGTCACTGTAGTAATAATATCGAAGACAGATATCAGGGAGAGACCAGAGGAAGATGATATTTCTTGAAATCATACTCCGCTTCATAGAATAACGTTTCAGCTTGTTTGAAAACGGAGTGTTCCGAGTACTACATGTTGAAACATGACGATATGCATATAATTCCCTTATAATCATTTCGCAGCGAGCATGCACAGGTCTGGTTTCATATCGGTCGAATGGAAGATCGCCTAGGTAGGGGAATAATTTGAGAAGTGTACGCGCTGCCGAATATATGAAATTATGAGAGACGCTAGAACGAGCGATGATAGTACTTAACGTTCCCCCGACTTCCGTTTACACGAAGAACGAATACATATCAAAGCGAAATCCAAGCAGTCGCGAGTCCAACACCGTTCCCATTTACAAACTCGGGCGTTCTGTATTTCAAGACCATCCTCTGCGTTTAATTAACTTTGCAGAATAACGTGATACGTTATCTTCCGTCGCTGAAAGTTGGCGAATAACTCCGTAGAAACGTCTTCCTTCGTTGCTCGAGCCTTATTACGAAAATTAGCTCATCCAGCGTTGCATGAACAAAGATTAACAGTTCACCCTTGTCTCTTGTAAAGCAGAAAAAGGTTTTCTGGTCGACAGTTTGTCGTTTCCGGCCGCGAAGTGCATCCTTGTGTACCCTATGCGTGACAGTGCATGTACTCCCGTTGTACCACATTTTCCACCGTCCGACGAAACTTCTGCCCGCCCAGTTCCCGTCCCTCTTCCACTCGACGCGCTCTCGCGACTGTTTCACCCTCAGCAGCAAGGAAGAAAAATCTGTGTACCTACGCTGGACATTGGATTTAAAGAGTTGCGGGTGCTCTCGGAGCGACACTGAGAAGGGCCGCTACTGTTGGGCGGCCACTCCTGTTCTATCACCCAAATGAAGTTGTATTTCTTTCAGCGGGTGGGCAAGAAAGGTTTCGTGTTTCCAGACGTTCGTATTTGTCCTAGTTATTAATGGCACAGGAAGTTTTAGGTAACGTCTACGGCGACATTCTTAAATATCGATGTGTACAAGCGTGTCAGAAGTTGTATCGTAACTTGATACGTGCGAATCCTGCGTTAGTATTTCTAAAAGCGAAGACACTCGCGTAACCAACACTGTAGATAAGGCTACGCTTAAGAAAACAGTAGCACGCGCAGCAAGCCGGAAACGGGTATTGATTCATAGTGTGTTCGGTAATTTAATTAATTATAGGCTCCCGTGTAGTCCGCGTACGCTGCATTAGAGTAAATTAACAAATGAATCCCGCGGGAGCCGTAGAGGCCCGCTTTATTTATCGCCCACGAAGACAGTCCACGCGTGTTTTATCGTGGGAGAGGGGGAAAAAAACACTCGCAAATCGATCGGTCGTTAATTAAAATTCGTTTCTTCTCCGCCCCTTGAAATAGATTTGTTCGTTTTTACGCGGGCCACTTTTGCTCGGCACGTAATTCCCGCGACGCGGTCGTAAATTAGGCTCCGCCGTTTTCCTTCGCGGTACTTTTACGAAAGCGCGATAAAAAAGTTTCGCCTGATCTAATAATTATCGGTCTAACTCGTTACAGGCCGCATTCCCGGCGCCGCGATATCATGCTCGCGAAGAATCCCTGGACTTCGCCAAAGTTATTATTAATTTTCTGCCTATCGAGCCTCAACATCTGGGGCCCGCTTGAAATTCCACGACGTCTGCTTTTAATTAACGCCCGATTCCCACCTATTCCCCCCTAATATACAGTTCCTTCGCGTAATGTATCATTAAAGTAATTTTTTGAAAAAGGAAATAATGGGATCGAGTGTATTAATTAATAATCTTCGATGCACACGTGAAATACGATACGATACAAATCGCGACTGCTAACGAATTACGTGCTTATCATAATGTAAATTCTTTTTCACGAGTTTCCTTAAACACTGCTCGCTTGCTGCAGACCAACGAGATACAAATTGAAACGAGACGATTCTGTAAGATTCGCCGGTCTGCTCCTGTAATCGTCGCTTTGCAATGAGAAATAATTTTCAAGATTTAATCTGCGTACTAATCACCCATGACAGCGCCGATACAGAGACTTTTCAATCGTGTTTCTGGAACGAGTGTAATTATACCTGTGCCAACGTACCGTTCGTATGTATTATTCGATACCCCTGTCAATCAGCGTAACAATCGCTAACAATCGCTCGTTTTACCTTGCTCGCAGTCTGCTTTCTCACCGTGCGCGGCTACCGTGAAACTTTGCACTCACGTTTTCTATATTTATCGACTAATTAACCGCGATACGTTTGTGCGTTTCGCTCCGCTCCTTTACCAGGCGTTCCTTCGACCTGTCCAACAGAAACAATGTCCACATATCTTCCACCGTGTGTCTGTTGTACGCTTCGACGTGTTCTCAATGTTGAACGGATTCCATTTCATGTTTCAGCTTTATAAAACGAGATAACACATATTTCTCGCATCAGTCGTCATTCCAGTTCCCCTCGGTCGATTTATATATTCCCATGAACTCCTTTGTAGCGTAATGTTAGAAATCTTGAAGGATTACACGCCGCGGAGGTGAACCACGACCCAGTATTACGAATACGCGTAAGTCGTGCAAGTTTTCTGTTGCGCAAGCACCGACAGGGGATATTTTAGCACTGCACGTTTGTTGAAACTTGCAACGCGCATTATTAAACCTTCTGCTATAAAGTTCGTCGTAACTGGGCGCCGTAACGTGCCGGAAGGTTACAGTTTTACAGCATCGTCTGTCATCGATAAAAGTATGCGTACGCGGCGTGCCTTCGGCTATCAATTTTGGAGCATGAAAAAAAAAACACAAATGTCCGCGTTCTATTGGTTCGCGCCCTTCCCCTTTTTTCCGTCCATGCCAGGACGCCAGGCAAGTTTGCTTCCAAGTTCCTCGTTCTGGGATAAATTGTTTTCCTCGCGGCACAGCGGGGGAATACGAAATCCTCCTAAGATGAAATGCAGTTACCACGGGAGCATAAATTTTTATTATACCTCGAGGATTCCCATCGAACACGCCGCGTTTTTTTTTCTAAGGGCGTCGGTGAATAAGTAGGTACTAATCTCTACTCGAAACGAACTTATTTATAGATACGTACACGGAATGATAAAATATCGCGGTGTTATCACGTACACCTATAGCCACAGGGGTCTAATATTCGCGGTACTCTCGAAGGCAATACTTTTCGTATAATTAACACTTATTCAGTGACACGTGCGTTCTGTGCATTGACATGTTTACGGATATGACTTGTACTTTGAGCGTGAATAGATAGGATTGTTTGAAACCTGAGTGTACCACAACCGAAGTCGACTTTAGCTTCTTCGTGAAAGAGGAACTTAATTTTTCTAAAGGACTTTTTCAGTGATAAAATTGGACCCCTATCTAGCTCCTCATTTCCCGTGCGCCCAGAATATCGGGCTTTCATGAGTGTAGGACGAACTTGAGTATCCTCTGCACCGGGATGCCTGCATCGGAGAAACGAGAGGGGGCGAGAATTCGCCGTAAGTGGAAATAATGCGAGATCCTGTCCCCTTTTCGCTTTTCGTGCGGCAGCCAACTATTTCGAGCGGTTGCTCGCGCTAACAAGAGAGGCGGAATACATCAAAGCATCGAAATCGTGCAAAATGTCAAGTCGAATCGAAACTCGCCCGCCGCGGGTTATCGATAACGCGTCATTATTTCCACTTGGATAAACCAAAAACTTCCGCGCGACACATTAAACAGGCGTGGGTGGTGGAGAACAAAGTGACATCCGAGTATCGCCACCATTCAGCAATCTGGCTCGTATCAATACCTTCAACACATAAACAACCCTGTTACCCATTGAGGGTGGCTAGTATCGTACTACTGAAGCTGCCTGACAACAAAATGGAAAATTACCTTCGCATGTTTGCGAGTTGAAACCCTTCTAAAATAATCAGAACTGCTTAAAGTGGAAACATATTACAAGAGAATTTGTAAGGGTCCATGATACATGACGCGTTAACGTTCCACTCGAAGAGAACCTGCCAAAGTGGCAATTACTCGTATTATTAAACATTAGACGTACCTCGCTTCGTTGCAGCATTATTCAACGATACCGGTCGCGTCCGTTCGGGAGTTATCATCGCGGAAATCGCGATTAAAAATGGAAAACACGCAGTCGCTCGGGGAGGGGAGAGGTATGGAAAAACCGCCAGGTCGACATGGACGCGAGGTAACAGCCAGAGGTTGGAATCTTGGCGCGATATCACGTCGCGGCTGAATAATTCCCGTTCCCTTTACCATGCTAATTATGAATGGGCGCAGCGCGGAAATAAAAACTAAGGGATCGGGTGCAAACAGCCTCGGCCAGGCAAATAATTTATTCTTTCATTTCATTTCTTTGCCCGGTCGCGTAATGCGAGTTCACCGGTTCTGTTTATAACTCTCGCCGCCACCGGCGAAGATTAAAACGGTCCCGGATAATGAGAACTGTGCGCCGCTCCTCCACGGTATTCTCTCTTCCATTTGCGAATTCTTTCCTTCTCCCGCGCGGGCCTGCACTTTCCGCGAACACCGTCTCGGTCTCTCTCCCCCCCCCCGCCCCCCCCCCCCCCGAGCAGAGCATTACTTTCCCTTCGCGACCCGTTCCCTTGGATGATTTCGTATCGGGCTACAGCGCGCGGTGGGATGTCTCCTTGGATTTTAATCGCTTTTCCGCGCGTCACGACGCGACGCAAGGCGACGCGCCCCGTGCCGCGATACCTCTTTGTCCGATCACCGCGCGCGACCCTGGACACCGCGGGTGTTACGAAAGCTTGTACTCGGATCTCCTGGCCGAAGGAACAGCGTATTAAGTCGTCTAGAGAGTGACTAAGGGGACCGAGATGTTCCACCGACGCTGTTGTCTTGAATCGCGCGTTATCGAGATTTCGTTGCGAGGCGACATTTCCAGCGCCGAGTCTCTGCACCCAACACTCCTTCAACTCGCCGTTCAGTTCAGAGCAGGACGATTCTCTGTGAATTTTCCGAAAGCTTCTGCAGTCCGGAATGTCTATTTCAGCTGCTCTGGCTCTCGCGAAGATCCCATTTCTGATATCTACCAGCGTGCAACTATTTTTGAGTGTTATACGATCTTAAATTCTCCGATCCTCTCTTAGATTATCCAGTACATGCGATGACTTTGTGTATCCACTGTTGCATTTCGTTTTATGCTCGTCTTAATAGCGCTCGCGCCGTTTGCAATCTGGAGAACAGCCTCGGCGACGCCGCGACCAGGTGAAATTAATCGAGGCTGAGTTACCGGCGCGTTGGGGATCATGCACGGGGCTAGCTAGGAAGATCGATAGCTACCGCGATTACGTGATGCTACTTAAGATACGAACGAAGGTTCCAGCGGTAATTATGATGCAACGAGCGTGGTGAAATAAATGAATGGCGCCGCGGATGGGAGTCGGGGGACGGAGAGTATCGTTCCCGGTAAAAGTCCGATAAACGAATCCTAAGTAATAACGGTGGGCGTTCCTCTGCAACTGTTTGAAAAGTCTCCATGTAAATTTCCATGCTGGAACAGATGTTATCTTGGCGAGCGTGTACACGAACCTCGCCGCCACTCATTACGGCTCCGCTGCTCTAGTAATTACAATAAATCGATTAATGGACCGATAGCGACTGTAACGTATGATTATGTCCGTCAAACGTTTACCTTCTATTCTTAACTCCAAGTAATGTCTAATTATTTAACATTTCACGGACACTCGCCAAGGCCAAAGAACCAGCGCGTCGCTTCGCTTTTCGATTCGCCATATCTTTGTTCGGCAAGCAATTTAGCGGAGCCGATGTAAGGGAGAAAAAAAATTCGAGTGCTCGATGGTGACCAACGTTGAACGTTCAAAACAACCTTCCGGATGGTAAAAAAGCAGGAGAACTCTTGGGTGGAGTGGACGAATGGGCATACGTAGCGTCAGCAACGATCGATTGCATTGTTATTATGGAGAAAATGAAATGTCCATGCGAAACGACTCAAGGGCCCTCGCCTCGCGTGTTGACAACGCGCTCGACGGCCGACAGCCACAAAGGCGCAGCACTTGGGAGAGGAGTTTATCTCGAAGCTTCGATAAATTTTCAATTCCGTGATTGCCTCCCGTGTAGAACGTTCTCCAGCTGGCAGCCTAAACTAGAAACGTCGCTCGTTGAGCTAAGTGAAACGACGGGCGTCCGTGGATTCGATCGGTGAATTCGATTTATTGGATGAACCCGGCGAGGTCCCTCCGTTCACTCGAGAGCCGCGCGAATTAATTAGCTGTATCGCGAATTACGGTTTCGGACAATGTATCTGCTGCCTTTCGACGAAACTAATTTCGTAGCTTCGCTCCGCGAACGTGTTACCAGCCATCCTAACCAGTGCTACCCTAATAACAACAGATCTCCTCTTCTGTCAATAAGCGACTCGTGTACAATGAAATCCATCATTGGGCGAGCAGAATTTTCGTGCGGAACTGCTAAGGTGTACGGTCAGGCTCGGAAAGATTCAGGTCAAACAGCGAAACGCTTTGAAGGATGATACCTTACCGCGATGGACTTGCAAATTTCCCCCCGGTGGTTATATTGGAAATCCTCCTCCAGCCTGTTTTTATGAAATCATGAAAACGAAGGGTCCATCGATCGTAAAAGGAGCGCTCGTGTATGATGATCGCTCGTGAATTTATACGAGGGTAGTATCTCGCGAGGGTTTAAAAAAGGGGATATTAATTTGAATACACGAGGAGTAGCGCTTTGTAAGTTCGATCTTTCGTACTGTAGCCAGAAACTGCGGAACGAGCGAGAGTCGAGTAATTCCGTGGGAAAAATATCCTCGAAAGTGCGGGACACATTTTCTGCGCAGAAGGATCCGCGTTCGCGTGAAATGTGATTGTAATTTAGTTGGGGGGCCGTACACCGAGCTGGAACTTCCTGGACCACCGGCATTCAATCACCTGCTAACAAATTGCGAGTTTATCTGTTGATTAATTCGATCCCGCGAACTTTTTCCATAAAGCAAAAGAAAGTTGGGGAAGAAAGCTGGGTCGCGCGGTCTACTCGGGTTTCATTGGTTGTCGCTCGTGCAGAAGAATGCAGGGAAAGATTCAAAGGGGACGTAACTATGTCGCTCCTAATGACATCGGTCTCGTAAACTTCATTAAGGTTGGTAATATTGTATCCTTGGTACGTGTACCACGGGGTCGTGAAAGTAATCAGCGATCAGGGACTTTCAATTAGAAATGCCTCTCATCGGCTTCCATGCGGTGCACGCAATAAAACGAATCAGTGGCGAGCGAGATTGATTAACGGGATTTACACAGAGACTAGCGTTCAAAGTATTTATCCATATTATTAGGACTCGTGTCACTGTTCCTCGACAAGGATGAGGAAGGTATTAAGGATTAGGAGATTACTATTGTCTTCTGCAAGGAGAGAAGGTATTAATTTCGATTCCATTGGATAGATAGACCGTGGAGGGAGAATCAAATCTGAATGTTTCGCTTGCCACGAGGTTTTCCCATCGAATCCCGCGAATAGACGTCTGAGCAAGTTCGAGGACTCGGGAACGGCTTGTTTCGACCTCTGTACTTCTCGCATTTTAATACGAAACACGAGCCCCGCGAAGTTATAATGTAAAAGTAGGGGCGAAGTTCGGGAGGGGAACTCGCCGAAGCGACTGGATAAACTTGTTTACCTTGCTAAAAGTAAGACTGCGCGTTGTTTGCGAATGAATACATACGAAAGTAGCGGCTATGCATAAGTAAAGGCAAGGCAAACTATGTATACAGCGTCTTGCGCGTGTACGTCTCGCGAGAGAGCGCGCGCGCCACGAGAATTTCCGCGAAAGAAGTTGCCGCGCCACGAGAATTTCCGCGAAAGAAGTTGCCGCGCCACGCCGTAACCATTCTCCCAAACGAAAAGCACCGATAAATGGAAAACATTCGGCCGTCGGAGAATTGGGGTATCAATTCATTTCTATAAAAGTTACAGCGCTACGAAAGTGGGGCAATAACTTCGTTCCCTTAAAATATTTCGCTTATTCCGAGCAACGCGAAGAATGGCCCTCGAAGTACATATAGAGATCAGCTTGGAGGAATCTTTCGTCTTTTTCTTACAGAGAAACACTATACCGTGTCATGCCCCCTTGATAACGGGACATTCTCGCCACAGGGGCCCCTTTTTCTTCTACAATTGGAAGAGACGAAAATATTCGAGGGTATATCGCGATCGATCATTTCCACCTTTCCGATTCTTTGGGTTTATCGGTTAATTGCTTTGCTATCGCATCGATGGATGCAGGCCAGCATCGAGAATATTAATAGACGTCGTCCGAGGTATTTGGTTAGAAAGGAAGGTCGAAATCCGTGACGGCGTTCGCTTCCGTATATGCACAGAGAGGCGAAGAACTAGTACCTCTTAGCGGTGACCTATATGATAGACATTAACGAAGACAAGACTGACGAGAGGTGGGACGGAGCGTATTCTCTCAGTGTTGCGGAGCAATGGATAATTGGTTCTAATAGGCGTCTGGAGGCTGACTGCCGTTACAGAACCAGAGAGGTTCGTCCTTTCTTTCCCTCCTTCTTCCACGTGTCCCAGGAGTCTCTCTGATTGTGAGAGTTTCCAACGGCACACACGGCGACGTGTCCGCAAACAGGTCTCGGACGTATATCTGTAGTGTCACATTACGTTATGTGAACATTAGCTGTTACCAGTTTCATCCATTCTCGTCGCGGGGCCGCGATTCTTAATCGTCTCCTAACGTCGTCGTCGCGGCGATGCTGCATTAAAAGGAGATAGCAACGTTACGGTCGTTATAACATATACCACAGACCAGCTAATATCCTTATTCGTGGGGGAGGAATTTTAAGGCCTCGTTGCATCGTCCTTCCTCTTCCAAATTCACGATGAGACATAAATATCGTGTCTCACGTGAGACTTTAATCTCACGAGACAATTATTTCATTATTTTATTATCTTTCAATTATTTTGTCATTAATTTCATGAAATTAGACTCTGACAAGTTTCATGATATATTTTCAAAAATCTCATCTCGCGTGATTATTTCCAAAATTTACATTGAGTTGTTTCTGAGACTTTTGTGTTATGATAGAAAAGTCTCATGTAAAATCTTATCGTGGATTCGCACCTTAATATTCGTTTCCTTGTGAAACATTAGATTGCTTAAGTTGAGTTTTTGCCGAGTACCTCCATTAATATTACACTGGCTGTGCAAAGGTTCACGTCTGACTAAGCACAGGTAACTTACAATTAGACAACTGAACTGAGAATTGGAATTGTAGCGAACTGGGTGGTATCGGTACATTGCCTCTTTAGAAACGTACCTATTGCACAATCTATTATATTGGAAGTAAAGTTCATGCAGCCTATAGTAAAGGCGTTACATGATTCTTCGAGACAATGTCGTAGCAAAATACCAGCGCATTAATTGAATAATTAATCAGCGCGGCGGCGAAACCCGCTGCGGATGACGTCCTCATAATCCCCATCCGTGCGTTCCCCGCGAAACGCTGACGGGACGGATACTAAATCTTGCCGTCTACTCTATGAACTTCTGTTCCGCATAACCGTGCACCTGCAACTGCATTTTCCGAACGGCGGAGAATGAAAGTCTTAAAAGTTTCGGGGGTGGGTAAGCGAGTTGCGCGCGGCGGTGGCGGCGGCTATATAGGCACTTGACATTCCGGACAGGCTGCCTCATATCCTTTTACGAGCGGTATAGCCTTCCACTTGATAAGGCCAGTTCCCAATCGATACTTCGCGAAACTTCACGGCGACATGTGTAGTATAGAGATTGTCGCCGGGGAAGTCGAAATAAAGAAAACGCCGCGCCGTGTACTCTCCGCTTCCTCTTACGCCTCTCAGCCGGTCACGAGTTCTTGACGAGTCCCCCGTTCAGGAACGCGGCAATTGAGCCGCACGCGTAATATTTTACGGATTAGTCGGCCATAAACTGTCCTCTTATTCGAGAATGTTGCGAGAAAGAACAAGATCTTTACGATCTGAATACAATGCATCGAAGGCAAGGGCCGTTAACGACAATTCAGGAATATGGGTAGTATTCTTATCGTGGCGAATAATTGATAACCTGCATATACCGTTTATGACCCAGCATGCTCAGCATTTCTCGAATTACCTTTCTCCGCCTTTCACTCGCCGGTTTGCCAACGCTCATTGTTCTTTTACCACTCGTTCGTTACAATTTGATCTCTCCATGTGGCGCCGATGGTCTTCATACCTATATCGAAGGCCACGCGGTGCCTGGTGCCTCCCAAAGGAGTAGGCGTCGACAGGCTCGGGATACTGCAGCGGGAACGCGTAATTCTTCATCCGTGAATATTTTTGCTGCTCCTTATTTGAATAACAAGTTGCCACGGACCGTCGAAGGTACATACATCGTTGGCGCCTTCGATTACGGGAAACGCGCCGGAGACGCATCGTTCGAGGAGCAATCTCCGATTCCATTCAATCGCGTCGATGTAGGTACATACGTAAGCGGGTTGGCAAAAAGTCGCGCGCGCCAGGCGGCTTCATGCATATTTAACTACGGGTTGGTTGAAAGGCGGGAGATGCGGTGCGCGTAAACTATATCAATATTTGCTCACCCTATAAGCGCCGAATACCGCGGAAGAGACAGGGGAGACGGGGTACCCGGTCAAAATGCAAATAAAGCCTTGCTATTCGAACATCGAGCCCCGTGTGTAGCTCGCGAAATTTTCTATGGTCGCGAGCGAGCGTTTGCTCGCGTAACGGGACGCCGCAGACGGGAAGATAACGCGTTCGGTTGATTGCAGCAAAGGCATCAGCGGTGTACTGATGCACCAGGATCCGTCTGACGACCTATTTTGCACCGTGGCAGAACGGACGTGTAGACGGCGCTTAGCGTTACACAAGTCTGTAGACGGCGTCGTGCGGTGATCGGTGGATGTGTTATGCAAATTGAATTTGCGAGGAGCGCGCTCCTAAGCGTTGCGCCTAATTTCTCTTAGAACGAAATTATAAGTCCGTAACGAGATTTACGACGCGACGCGTTTGTACGTCTGTGTGTGTGTGTGTTCGTGTACGTGCGCCGTGTGTAAAGGAACGACGACGGCGTCGACGACGATTTGCAATGGCCATGCACACGGCGCACGGTGTACCACTTCTCGCATTCTTTGCGCCCGCCTCGGTAATAGTTGGCATCGGACACGTTCGAAAACTCGAAACATTGACTACACGGTGCAGGTCGATGCAATAAATTACCCCCCAGCGCAGCGCGGATCTCCTTATTTCCACGCTTGTCACGATTGGAAACAGTTAGAGGAATTTCGGTGAACACGGACACGCGGCGAGGGAACCAGGCATTCGGAGTGGAATCGCGCTGGCTCGATACCGTGCCGGTTGCCTGTTAAACGTCTCGATACTCCCTTAGGCATTCTCTTTCGATCATATACGCTGTACAAGCTTGCAATATTTGTGCTCCAAAGACTGAGACCGTCGAGGGTGTGTTTGAGGACAGGATTTACGAACTTCGGGGCATTAAGGGGAGGAAGTTTAAATTACACTGGGCATTTATGAGTACGATCGGTATAAACTTACTACCGTGTAATGTATATTTAAAGTACAAGAACTAATGCTGATTGCGTAAAAGGAGCCAGATACAGTTACTAATTGCACGGCTCGTTATAAATGATCGGTTGCTGCTCACTGCCTATACCGCGCCTCTGCTACAAGCAAAAGGCGTCCGCCTGTTAATAGAATCCCGAGCGGCTGTGACACGAGATCAATTATTACTCACAGACGTACCAGTAGTTGAACCGGCTGTATCCGATATTCCCTGTGATCGTAATCGTCAACGAATGTAGGAAAGAATTTTCCCCCGGAATCGATGAAAGTTTAACGCGTGCGAGATGTCAACGAAAACCCTGGATGTGATCCCGCTTCTGGTGGCTTTGATACGGGGCGCATCCTTTTAAGGTCTCTAGCGAGCCGGGTCTCTACTGAGAATTTTAATGACGTTCTAGTAGCTAAAAAGCTTATGGAAACATAGATGGAGGAACGATAATTTAATTTCACATCCCATCTCTGGTAAAGCGAGTCTACTTCAAGGGGGCACAAGTCCACCGTTATGTTTGCGATCCGTTAATAGGAGTCGCGAAAAGGATATGTGCTTTTCATTCGGTGAATAGCACGCTGCGTAATGGAGGCACGAGTGGCGTCGGATGGAAAGAAGGATCATCGCCACCCGACCAGATAACTATCCGCGGCTTTAAAATCCTCGTGATCTTTCCTCCGCGAAAATTAGTTTCATCAGTCGTTCTAATTGTCGCGAAGCAGACCGCAAACGCGGATCTCTAAAAGCATACCTACGTTGCCATTCGGAAACGTCAGCTCTGTTCAAGAGTGCTCGACGTAGGAGGAAGCGAGTGTTGCATTATCCGACAAGTCATGTCCGTCTAATAGTCCGTATAATGGATATTCCATTGCAGGTTTTAAGGGAACCAATAAGTATCGAGAAACATTCGACTGTTCCGAAGGGGGTGCTGCGAAAGTTTGCTGGCAGCGTTGGAACGTGACAAATCGCAAACAACGGGTGACATTTTCCAGGTTGCGACGCTCCTCGAGAATAGTTACGAAGCTAAGTAGCGAGAACGATTCCGTCGTTACGGTTCTATCTGCAGGCCGATCGTCACGAAAGTTTAGCGTACCGTAAATGTCGCCGGTTAACTTCCCTTTTGTAGCATTATTTCACGCTTTCGACGCTACATCCATCTGGTAATTGGTATCTTCACGGCAGCGGAGTGTCTGCCGTTTAACACCCGTTAAATTTCCAAGCGAACTGCCAGACAACGCCACTTTCTCCGGATTCGTTGGCTCGAATAGAACCACGGGGCGAATTGTTCCCGAAAAAAAACGAAAAAAAAAAAGAACAACTGGAAATGTCACTTATCGTCGAGTCGATCGTTAGCCACGGGTGCTCCACGTTTCGGCGGGCGCGAGCGCGAACGCGTGACGACAAAGGACTGAAATTTGTAACGCGGTCGTATTGTTTATTTTCGCCTTCATTGTTTCCACGGGCCCGGATTTGCTCGCGATATAAATGTTTATTGTACACACACGGAAACGGTGCGTGCGCGCCACCCGCGCATAATATTCTTAATGACATTCGGCAGCTGGTAAACACATTCGAAATCGGTTTATTAGCCGTGGCGAGACCGTTTCGTGATTATTGCCATGAATAAATATTTATTACAGAATACGTGTTCGGGGCGCGATTCTATCTGCTCTCCCGCGCGTATTCAATTAACGTATTTATCATGGATAAACGTCGGCCTTATAATTAACCGTGAAATTCGATCATTTTTATGGAGGAACGTTTAATGCGGTATACGGCCGACGATACAAGCTTATCACCCGTTTCATTCGATCCGTGCCATTCGAACATCTGCTTTTTTTATCGCCCGAGCTGTGCTTGCCATTATTCCATCCGTTCTGATAAAAACATGCCATCGCCTTTTATTCTTTTATTAAATATATTCCGAAATGTCAATATTTGGATAGGTACACTGTGTGATTGCAGTCAATTTTCGCCCCGTATTTGTCAAAATTGTGACATTCCTGTTTCATTTTCTACGTTCCACATAAGCTACCGGGAATTGCCTTGAAAAACCATCCTGCCATTAAACTCGCAGTATCGAGGACAGCGTCATTTGGTCTGGCTTCGCCCGGGGAATGCCGTGTATTTTCGGATCGTGGTAATCTTCGGCGAAACGATCAGAGGCTCGCGATAATGGGGAAGCCAGTCGTGCGCAACTGCACGGGGCACGGCGAAGAAACGCGCACCGCTGCCAGCAAAGAAAGGCGGCTTAATTAAAACAATAAAGTTCTTACGTCGCGAAGGGAAGAACCGACGGGCTCCGGTAACAGTGATTGATGGATACGTCAGTGGAAGAATAACAGTCCGACATAGTCTTGGATAGACGAGCTGCACCGTTCAAGAAACGTCTCGTCTAATTGTATCCGCTGTTTTTGCATCGAACCAGATCCCTCCACGAGTAACAGCTGAGTTCCCCTCAATGATAAAATAATTAAATCGCCCATTCCCGGGTAACCATCTTTCAATCAAGCCGGGCTAAGTCTTTTATCGTACAGCCATCATTTCACGCGAAAGATTCTTTTGCTTCAATGGAATTTATGGAGACCTTTGATTTGGATATCGGTACCTACATCTGTGAATGTAGATCGAACGAAGAAATTGTGAAGTTTATTCAAATGACTTTATCCGCGATGCAAAATTGTGTTTTATCTACACAAAGGATCTACGTATATTCGAATATGCGACAATTTCCGTGCCTTTCGAATCGGAAACGATTTTCAATATCCCTGACCGAATAAACGGAAGTGGTGCCTTTCCCGTTTTCTTCAATCGTGTGCGTGTTCCATGAGGCTTATTCAGAAATGGAGCTGAAGACTATTGGCCCGAATACAATTTTCGAACACTTTTTTAACACCTTATATGTTTTCGAGGAAACATCCTATGTATCTCGTTTGGCGAGAAATTCAATAAAAGGAATGTTTCGCGAGACGGACAACTGCCTGGTTCAAATTTTTCCGACTGGCATTCAATATTTCAGAGAACAAGGGAGTGACTTATATTCTACGATGCTCCTCATAGCGGAAATATCTTTTTTTACGGGGAAAGAATCTGCCGTGCATTCCGTTCCACGAAATTTGTATACACGAGCGAGAGCAACTGTGAGTTCATGCAGTCTGCTCGCAATGCCGTCGGTTTCGTCGTTACAGGCGGTTTCCCTTTCGGTTCGTTACCTCGGAAATTGCGAGCCGTCTGCAAAATTTCGACAAAGAATGTTTAATTGACGTTGCTCTCGGTACGCCACGGAATTAAAATTAAATTCAGTACGCGCGTATGCCCCCGAAAACACCAATAGTTCGCGGCAACCTTGTGCGTCGTATTTCTGCGATCATTATCGCGAAAAAGCGGGGGAATGCGCCGCGCTCGAAAGCGAGCTAATTCTGCCCGAAGAGAAATGTAAAATAAATGTTTCTCATGCGAACATCCGTTTTGAGGAGCAATTTAATTATAAGTCGAGTCTTTCACGTATCTTTAAATTCAGTGTTCTCGAAACTAAAGGCTCGCGAAGGAATACGATATTGCATATTTTCTATTTATTTTTTCATACAGAATCACATCCGATTTGATTGTAAAATTCTTCTGACGGGAACAAAGAGTTGGCGGAGACAGAGAGGAACCGTGGAAAAGCAATTTCGAAGTGGATTCAAAACCGAAGAAATTGAAAAATAAGATCCTTTGTGCCCCTCCGTCGTCTGAAACGTTCACTAGCTTGCCGGCGTGCAAAAGGCTCCATCGAAAGAGGCGTCTAGAGATTTGTGCCCTCGCTTACACTGTTTCCCCTCGTTTTTACCTATGCAGCTGCAACGCTCGCTTATGCAAAACGATCTCTGACATTTGAATCAATAATAATAATCATCTTTAAGCGGAGAAAACGTTGCAACGTGCACTTTTTGCTGGACGTTGCATCTCTTGGGAATCGTTTTACGCGCAGTGATCAGGCGCCAGCAGATTACATATTGCCCGCCTGTAATTTTGCAATTTTTTGCAATTAAGTTATTAAGTTTGATATTTTAAGCTGGCGATGCATTGAATACACAGTAGCGGTCTCGTTCTTCTAATTCCAAGAGTCACTTACCCCGCGAAGTGATCAGCTCTCGCGTTTTATTATTTTTCTCGAGGCGAACGACTCGAAAATTGCGAAAAAGTTGCTCGCACTAAATACCCGCGTAACGAAGTGTACTTTCTAATTTAGTCCGCTGTTCGTCTTCCGTTAATCGCGTCCGCGGCACTTCGCTAGCCGGATTATTTTCCCTCAAATTTCCGCGCAGCGTTTCGAAAAATAAGAGGGAAGACACAGTAGAAAACTCTCGAGGCCGGCGCAGAATTTAGTAGAGAGGAATAACAGAAATGAGAAGATTAAACTCATCCGGGTTTTGCGGTAATTACATTCATTAAACCGCTGAAGTGGAGGCACGAAAACAGTTTTTAAAAAGGAGGCGCCGGCCAGTCGGGTTAACGAAAACTTTGCTTCGATTACGATTACCTCGGGCGTGAAATAAACGTGGACGATCCCGTGAAACGACGATCATTATTACTTTACATTCTATCTTATCCGGTTCTCTCGCGGCTGTTCGTGGAAGATAATCACCGCGGAAGGTCCACACCCGACAAATCAATCTAGTTTCATCAGTGTATCATTAAACGCGCATATACAAGGCTGGAAATTTATGCCTTCCTCCTGGCGCCCTAGCCAGGAAATCGCAGTATTGCTTATGATAATATTCAGGCGAATTATGAGAACGGGGCGTCCTACTAACGCGGCCAGTGTCAGAAATTAGAAAGCACACTAATTAAATCTTCTTGCGCGGCGGCGAGGGTCGCAGGATCCTCGTAGCGAGAATAAATCGTCAGGATGTCCCGGTATTACGATCGTATAATTGGGTCAGCACGGATCGACCGAGAAGAAACGTGTCGCGCGAGCAATTTGCGGAATCTGCCTTCTACACATTTCCCCTGTACGTGGGCTCTCGTCGTACGGAAACCGGCACGGCGTAGCGCGCTGAACCGTAGGAGCCTCGCAACAAACCGCGACGCGATTTAATACACGTGTTCTTAGTCGAAATTAATGTTAAAATTCGGGCTGAACAAGTCCCCACTCCGTTACCAAAAGCTCCTTCTTCTGTTCTGTTCAATTGTATCCCCGTCAGAGAAAACGGCCAAGTAGAAACGGCCCGTGTGCGATCAGACATACTGTATACACTTCATTTTGGGCTACAGATGTTCCATTAGTAAATACATTCGTTCAACATTGAATAACATTTTTTAACAAAAATCCACGCTTTAAAGTGCCCGTATTGGAAAGAAGCCCGGAATTTAATTGTTAAACTGTGTCCAGAGTTGGGCAAAATGTAATCTAATTACAAATTACAAATTACGATTAAAATGTAATTGTATAATTGATCACACATTATTTTCTGTAATCGTTAATTTGGGTAGTTGACCACAATTTTGTCAACTACCTGAATTAACGATTACAGAAACTAATGTGTAATCAATTATACAATTACATTTTAATCGTAACTTGTAATTTGTAATTAGATTACATTTTGCCCAACTCTGACTGTAACGCACAAAGTGAATCGTACTAGCTAGTAACTGACGTATAAACGAAATCACACCCCGAAAGGGTTAACGCGAAATCGATTAGTTGACGCTGGGGAGTACAACAGCGCGGAACAAGCGGTTGCCACTCGAAAATAATTGAATGCCTCCCGAAAATGTTTATCGGTCCAAACGAGGTACCTACTCGTTAGCAGCACAAGCATCCCCGTCGGAACATTCATTGAGCATTTAACTTTTACTCGCCGGCTCGTAAACTTTTTCCGAGCATCCACTCCACCCTCGGCGGAAAAAAGCGGCAACCAGGGGAAGAAACCGGAAGCGAACATTCTTCGAGCGTCAAAAAGATGCCGTGATAGGTTCGTTGTTGACCCGCGACGACCCACCTTGACGTTCCTCGCCGGCGAACAGATCCGGGAACGCGAACAGATTATGACGAATAGTCGACAGCGCGGCCAGAGGTACATAGCCGGTCGCCATTATCCCGTGGCCATTTTTCAAGCGGACGAGGTATCGTTAGCGGCGTTGAAGCCCCCTTTTTCGAGCAAGGCTCGAGTTAACCCAGCACGAAGTATAGGAACTTGCTTGATACGGAGCTCGCGCGCCGGATTCTGCGGGCAACGCTGAAAAGTCACGCCGCGACGGGATTATTAATTTCTCGTTATGAACGAGAGAGCACCGACACCGTCGAACTGCTGTCGCGATATAATGAAAGAAATGAGGCGATCCCTTTACCCGTCCTTGGCGGAACACTTGCAAACACCTGCAACGACGCGACGATTCGCTCGTGAACTCATTTGTTTTCACACTCGTGGAATAAACTGTTGAACACTGAGACTTTTCGACTCTTCCTGATCTTAGGAACGGTCACAGGGGTATCAAAGAATCTGTTCGTGTATCCCACATCCCAAATGGAGAACAAGATCCTGATAAATGTGGATCCACTTGTACCGAGAGGGTGAACGAACCCCTTTTGGCAAGGTGACCGGAAGCTTTTTCGAATTTTTATTTGCACACCGCGGTTTTTAAAAGAACATCGACGAACAGGACACTCGATACTCGGCTAGCCGCGTCCCTTCGTCTTCAAGTATTAAGAAGAAAAAAGTTGTCACGCATCGGAATCGCGGCGCGGCGGTTGGTTCCGCGGCGGACGCGAATCAAATTCAGCGGTAAGGGAGCTGCGACCGCAATGCAACGAGCGAGGTCTCTGAACGACGAGATCTCCGTGAGAATACGAATGGACCATTCGGCGCAATATCATGGCCAGGCGTTATTATACGGCTCGCAACGCCCTCCGCGTATCCTCTGCCCGCAACCTAAATCTTAGTTATGACTTCGCAGCGCTGCTTATGGTTTTGCAGTAATTATAATGACCGACAACGAAACGACCCCTTTGACAATCATTTTCTGCTCTTTACACCGCGAATCGTGACTATGTGCACTTTCATATCTATTCCGCCGCGATGCACGTACGAGGGAAAGCAGTGGGATCCAGCTGGAAGGGAGGCTGGTCTATGTCGTCAGGAAACTAAGTGGCCGAACTTGATTTTCAGGATGAGACTGTTACCATAGCATTCTTTTTGATGGAGCCTCTTCAAAGGTATAGGTATGTATAGGGATACGAAATGCCATTCTACGGTTAAACATTGCCCTTTTCGCTCGCCTTGTGTCTGACCGTTCGGCACTCGGCCGAACCGGCGGCGCGGCGACAGACACCCGCGCTCTCGGAATAGAGCGACGCGGTCAGAGCAACACTTCAAAGCATATTTATTCGAGCGAAACAGCCAGAACGAATAAGTAATTTCAGACGGGGAGTTTAACTTTCATGAAAAATTCCCGCGGTGCCGGGCGCCCTTTGTGAATCCGTCCGCCTGGCCCCGTAATGTATGCCCCGGCTTAAAAGCCTTCTTTCCGCGGAATGCGCAATTATTTTTTAATGCACATTATTAAATACTCGCGTGCCCGTGGCGCGTATCAACCGCGGGCGAGGCCCACCGTTCTGGCAATCGCGCGGCCGTCTTTCCCGGCAAGAACGCGTGTTGCGCAATTCGTGTACTTACTCAGGTAGGTACACGATTCGAGCGGCGCGCCGCGCCGCCACGCCACGAATTCGAGCGTAGAATTTATGCGTCCGATCGATCGGGTTCGACGATATTCTCGCATTAATGCCGTTGAAATTCTTATTACTTCCTGGACGTTTAATTTTTCAAAGGGAGCAGTGGGCCATGCAACGAGCACCGCTGCGATCTCGTGGAACGCGAGCGTGGAACGAGGTTGTAAACGCGACCGTACACGGCCAGGACGGGTGCGCAGCCGTGTTTTCTTTCGAATCGAAGGATCGAAACGGCAATAAACGTTTATACGATCGAATAGGAACGCCCATTAGGGATACCTAATAGGCGAGAGAACGGCGCTCGCGGATGCTCGCGAGGCCGGAATCGGCGTGTAACACGAAATCCGATGCTCGATCGCCATGAAGAAAACTTCTGGACGATCTGGCCGGCGGAGGCAGCGCGCGTGCATCAGTGAACAGGATTCGCGGAGAAAGCTCGGGAAGAGGGGAAAAGGAAGCTGGCGATAGAGCGGGGCGGTGGGAGAAGGAAGGCAGAGTAGAAATCGACGGAAGATGGAAAGGGGTAACGGAAGGAGGAGGACGGTGAAGAAGGTCGGTGGTTACCACGCCAGACGTTGGCTCGTGTGTTAAACTATGCGTGTAATATGCTGAATTATTTTAGCCCGCCCACCCGCGCACGAGGTTCTGGCTCCTCCAACCCATACGCATATAGCGAAGAGATTACGCCACCTTGAATACTTAAGCCGCTATTCCGATTGCCAAGTGCAGCCAGAGCGAGTCGCTAGCCGATCTAATTAACGGCCACCTCGATCCATCGGGAGCCGAGACTCCTCGAAAACGATCGAAAGGAGAATCCTCCGAGCTGCTGTTTTCTTTCTGCATTGCACATACGCGCGCGGCTGGAGTTCTCTTCTCCACTCCTTTATAGGTATTCTTCCTTATCCCTCTCTTTCTCCTACTCTCCCCGTGAGAAGAATGAAAGACGCTTAATCTTTCCGAAGCTTGATGTATTCCATTGAAATCGTTTCTGTATCATTCTTCACACTTTCCATATTTCAGCGAAGCTACGACAATCAGATAGTGAAAGTGCTTCGAATTTTCCAAATGCATGCGACTGCCTGGAATCGAGTATCTGAGTCGATAATTCGATGCGCCTCGATGGCCATAATTTAAAGAACATCGGTCATTTCGAATCAGTGAATGTTATACGCGATCACTTAATTAATAATCGGAGAGGAGGCGTCTTCGTCGCGCCAAGAGGAGTTACTGTGAAATATTGGTTCGCGAAAGGTGAGAACACGATCGGCCCCGCCCGGCGATTGTTACACCGTGGCCCGGAACTCGAGCCCCCTCGAGCCGAACATTTTTCTGGATTATTTTCTTTTTGTCAGGAACGTCAATGAACCAGCGATCTATATTCAAATAGCGTGGAGGGTCTGGGGTATAAGGGGAGCGAAACGACTGTATTATTATTATCTACATTGAAATTCACCTCGCATTTAACGTTACGCGTGAAATATCGAGCCCCGACGTCGTGTATTTTTTATTTCGTGGAAGCAACTCTATCGTGACGAGGATATCGCACGGTCGTCGGGACATCGAAGACAAATTACGCGTCTCATTAATCCCCGAACGTCGCCGCAGGGTCAATTTCACTTGCAATAAATTTCGTGCACAGTTAACCAATAATTCCACGTTCAATTAATCAATATTAAAGCCTCTCCCGATTGTATAACTGTGTTCGGCGCACCGTGCACGAGGGGTGTTCGATAAATAAAGACGTAATTGCTAGTAACACGGGATATATTTATTTTGAAGATTTACAGCGCAGGCCGCCTCGCGGCATAAGTTAACCTCTTTCTCGACGAGCGCTCGATCATCCTAAAGGGAGTCTCTGTAAATGGCAGACGCGTCGGATCCACTCGTAAAAGCCGAGCAGTCGTAATCTGCGGGTCGTTCAGGAAATATCAAGCATTTTCGCGGCGAACGAGACACGGTGTTTGCCCACGAGGAGAATAAGAGGAAGAAAGAGCCAGCCTCGATACCGTGGGTTCACCGTGCACGAGGTTACAAAGGGTAAGCAGCACATTACTCGCAGCGTAATGTGTTTCACGGTGTTGCGCCGCATTCTGCAGCTAACCCCTGCGCCCGCCTTCCGCTCTCCGCGCCCTTTGTTCCACTCGGAAGGCACGAGATCCAGTTACTCGTAGGTGGAGGGCAATAATTTTACGCGGTGAACGTCGCGCGGCCGGCCAAGGGACGGGGACAAAGACGATTCAACGCCGATTCGTACGCGTACCCAACAAAGGGTCGTTGCGCGTTCGACTATCGGGTGTATCGTGACACCACGCTTCCTCTCCATGTCAAATGGTTAATGAGATTTTCTGCTCACTCCTCCTTTTATCATTGATCTCTTCGTTCTCAAGAATTTCTCACTCATCTGGTTGGAGCACGCCGATATTCGAACTTTCAGTCAAAGTATTCGTAGATACTATTTGGGTAGAACTGAAGTCTCCGGTTCTATAGATTCTAGAAAGACGATCTCTGCGGACGAAGTGAAAGAATGGAAATTAATGAAGCATGGGAAATACTGTAGAGTTTATTGGAAATGAAGTTCAGAGGAATAATTGCTATGGCTGACAATGCCATGCAGATATGCTCGATTTTAACGGACTCCGCCGTATCACCTCGATATTCCTGCAGCAATGTCGGCAAATGAACATATCGTCGCGGCGCAGATTGACAGTGTAATCAAAGCAAGTGGGCAAATCAGCCAGAATTTGACGGATCGGCGTATGCAGATATCGCGATTGTACCCCAGCCGACAATTGGCGAACACGTGGAAGTGTGTCGTCGGGATCGATTCGGGCGTAACGCTGTACAGACTTCAATCAGGGTAACGCGGTTTCGCGTAATAACGCGGTGTCCCCCTTTCCTCGTTACACATGTCGATACTTACGGACGAATCGATTCTTCCCACAGGATTATCCGGCCGTAGAGCGTCTCTACCCGCGGAGCCTCTCTCGATAACTTCCCCTCGAGAAGAGGAAAGAATTACGGGCAAGGTAAATGCGAATCTCTTGGGAGCAGATCGACCGATTTTCCACGAATTTTTGCAGATTCGATAAATTCCAGAAAGTGCGCCAAGGGGAGCGCCCGCTTCAACTCCACGCACGATTCACCGATTATTTCCGGATTTCAATTAAACTGTTCGGGGAGATCCAGTATCGCCGAGGAACTTGGAACTCGCCGTAACGAAAGTTAAGAACACCCGACACATTCCCCAATAAATTGAACAACTTAAATTACTTTCGCCGTTATTGAACCGCCGGCTCTTCCGCCATCGATTGACATGCAAGCATACGCGGCGGGATCCATTATCCGAAACACAGCGCACGCTTTCGAAACAGCAATATCGTTTGAAATTACCGTGAAATATGCGCGCCCGGACGTTTTCACGGGCTATATCGATATTTTCGTATCAATCCTAACTTTGACGCGGGATGGGTTCGAATTTATAGAATGAAATGTATGATAAAGCTGTAAATGTATGATAGACGGTGAGAAAAAAAAGTCCGCCCATTTGTCGCTTTCAATATTTCCAGCCGTGGCAGCTCGTTCGATACCCACGCGAACTGATACAATTTTGAAATAAATTCGTCCGCTTTACGATAGTCTGGTCCCGAAAGTATCGACGCGACGCATGTATTGTATTTTTGTTTCATTGTAATTCCAGCGGTAAACGCATTGCATATATTCTCACGCTCGGGATTTCATGTGCACATATATCGATTTACGATTACGAACAAAGGGATTGGCGAAAACGATATTTGGTCGCGACTGCGTTGAAAATTCACCAGTAATATCGTCGCTAATTAGCTGCTGGGTGGAATTTTCCATGTGCCATGGGAATACTCGTTTCACACCTTTTTCGTTATGCAGCAATTACTTTCATTCCCTTCTTTAACGAATAGTTGAACGAAAAGAATGCGCGTGACTGCTGTCCGAAGTTTAGAGAAATTTGAGACAGATCGCGTTTTCCCCCTTTTGCTTTGACACGCAATTTTTTTTAGGAAGCCTCGCCAAAACTCTTCCCTTCGACGATAAATTTAATCCCAGCCGGCTCACCCTCCGCCCCGCATCAATTATGTCCGCGAGATAGAAAAAGCTTATGAATAAATTTGAATAAGTATAATTTTTATTGCGTAAAAATATTAGGAGGCGCCGCCCGTTCCTTTTGCATAATCCTTTTTAACTCGGATAATCGCATAGAATGGAATGGTGTATTCTATTGCCCGGCAGATAACACCAAACTTTGCTTCCTCCTTCTGCTCTAAATTTTCGCGAGGGTACTTCGCTCCGAAAAAGAATTTCGACTTCGCGATAGAACGCCTAAATAAATTCGCGCGTTAATGAAAAGTACGCTCCCTCTCCTTTCATCCTGTAATCGACAAGTATATCGAGCGATTTCAATGACTTAATCTGTTTCGGATAAATCGCGTTACTTTTGTTACGAGGTGGGTCCATTGTCCTAAATATGCCAGCATTATGCGCCATTGGAAGAGAGAAACTGCCAGTTTTCGTTTGAAAATAAAAGCACTCCGCGATTATCGTGCTGTAATCGCGAAATTGATTACTGATTGCGAACAAAGGGAGCTGGCATTGTTATTGGGTTCAGTTACTCGAGGTCCAACGAGGAACAAATGTTTCCAGTGTCGTAAAAATCATGACTGAAATGTGAATATAAAATAAACCCCGTCTGGTTTCACCGTGAAGTATATTTCCCCAGCGTTTAAGCGGCAAATGGCGCGAAACGAGCATTGCGAATAAATGTCATCGCGCGGCCTTTCGATGACGAAAGATAACGACGAAAATCGCGAAACGCAAATGCGTTTTTCGTGTTCGCAAAGTGGCTGCATTTTGCACGATGTTAATCGTGCCAGAGCGCAAGGAATGAGCAAAACACTGGCAAATGGCGGGAGGGGGGGGGGATATATCTCGATGCTGTTGAGGCATCGAATCAGTTTCCAATAGAGCCGAACCGATCGTGTGCCAGCCAAGTGAGCGAGCTAATAGGTTCGTGCACGGAACGGTTGACGCTGTCGATGGTAATTCATAGTAGCGAAACAATAATCCACTTGGTCGTTGGAATGATCGAGGAACCGATCCAAACAGCAGAATTTAATCGAATACAATGATTAACCGATGAAAGATAAGCTATGCTTTTTTCTGATTCCCATCGTTGGCTTAGAAGATTGCGCCTGGTCGCGGACTACCTTCACAGTTTCAAAAGTGATCGATGATTACTGGGAAATCTAAATCTATAACTAATGGGCTAATAATAGATCTAACGGGTTCCATTAGAACATTTTAACTCGTGCAACTGTGTCAACTATTGGCGGCGGACACGGCGGCGGTAAATATGATTTTTATTACCAGTCGAGCAAGGATAATGGCTCTACATGCTACGCTGCACTCATTGTTTTAATCATTTTTAACCCCTCGGGGGATTGGTTCTGTGGTTCTAACTACAGCTCAGGTATTTCGAACACAATGCCAACAGCTACTTATGAAACTCAACGAAAATGAGTTATAGTAGTTGCTCACAAGTACGCGGGCAGACAGAACACAAATTTCCCAGATTGCTGTGTCTTTCGCATGGTATTACCGTCGTTCCTCTCGTATTACTGATCTCAAAGTGTACTTAGCATAGGTAAACCTACACTAAACTCTTAACAAACAGGAGATTGTAGGTTTCTTCGCGGTGCTGTTACTTTCTAAGCCATCTGGCTTCGCAAACGATGCAGCGTTTTATCCTCCATTTCCATTATTACAAGAGAAAAAGATTCTCAATCAGAAAGATCGCGCGGCAGCGAGTCAATCGACGCGCAAAACTTTCCCTGAAAATTCTCCGCTGTGACACGGGCGGAGCTTTTTACGAGCGACTTAGTAGGGAGGGAAGAGAAGAGAAGGTACTGTCGCGCCCAGCTACGCGTTCCGTATCGATTGACATTTATTGTCGCTGTAAAACAATTTGAAATCATTGCCTGGATCGTGGTAGCTACTGTTATTGCCATTGTTACACATGTCGCCGACCCTTGGACGCGGGGGTGACTTTATGGCCGGAACGGGTGGCGCGCGACGTTGTCTGGCACGCGTAAAAGCAGTAATTGATAATATAGAAGTGACGGTCACCGTGTAACGCCGCTCTAGCAGGCCATCTCTGCTGATCCTTGCACGCCCACGTGTCGGGCGCAATGTCACATAACTGTCTCTGGCTAATAAGAACTCCCCCGTGAAATTACCATCGCTATTGTCACGCTGGCGGTACGTGAATGGCCATTTTATTGTCCGCTGCCCGAGAGGAAAGTAGCAATTTTACACGCCGTTTCAGGGATTCAGATTTGACGTTAATCTGTGGGAATACTTCAACGATTTAGTGCAAGCCACTGAACTGTATTAACGGGGCCCGATACAAAATATAGAGAAAGAATTATTATCCAGATATGGACGATAGAACAAAAACGTGAATGCGCGGATAGTGCAGAATGTACAGTGAATATTGAAAAGATGCATACATTGGTATTAATAAAATTATCAGAAGATCTAAAAGGACCATCGACAAACGCTGACCGCGACACGGAGAATTCCGCTCGATCCCATAGAAAGATCTATGCCGGCGTTCATGGAATACCCGTTACGATAAGTAAATAACCCGATAAGATACCATTACGTCCAGCTATTCAAGCGACTTCGTAAATCCCTCTTTTCCCGCCGGATATCTGCATATTTTCCGGTTGACGTGCGCGTATCGTTTCCATTTCTAGAATAATCAATTCTATAAATCCGTGTTTAATGATCCGGAGTGAGGAGGCCGGGCGCGTTCGCGGGTACGTGTAAACGTGATTCGCATCGCTTTCACGAGGATCGACCGTTAGTAGACAGGAGGCAGGAACCCGGTGAGTTCCTGCAACCTGAGCCCTTGTTGGCCGTGATTCCCGCCTTCCTCGCCATTCAACTGTCATTAGAGTTATTTATCGGCAGCGAAATGAATTACAGCCAGTGTAAATACTAGACCGGCCTACCTGGGCCACCGCTGCTACAGGATGAGGCGCCATGAAATCTTAATAATGACGACAACGCGTCTGGTTGGCTGCCCAGCGCGGTTTCCTGTACGCGTTCTTGAATATCCACCAGACCGACTGTCTTCTTTCCGATGGAGGGAAGCGGGATAACTCGCAAGAGGATATTCCGTGCCCACTCTAACGAGAAAAAGTAACGACTGATTGGCCCGTTCAATTGAGATATCGATGTTTTTATGAACAAATGATCTAACAATTGAATTCCTCGAGTCGCCGACATGATTTCTTGCTCCCCAAGCCAGTGTTCCAAGAATCCATTCGAATCAGAATCTTCCGTTTATTAGGCGATTGCTGTAAGTCGTAAGTTGCGCCACACGCTGAACCATTCCTTTTCACAGGCCGAGCTGTTTCTCAGAAAATCCCTCTGTACATTTAGAAGTGATCAAAGGGAAATTAATTCGTTTTGCCTCTAGCAAATTCTGTATTTATCGCCAGCAGGTTTAAACCTGAAATGTGACTATTCCCGGCGTGTAAGAAAAAAGGAGGAATCCTATGCGCCCGTGTTCATCGTGTCCCGCCCCGAATGTACACACGTGAACACCGTCCCGCATCGGTAGACGATTTTCTTTTATTCCGTCCACGTTGGCCGCGCGTTTTCCGTATCACGTGGCACGCGGAATAGGACGACTAACGAGCTATCGTACTCGTAACGCGCTCCTGCACGCCGTACCCTCGGCAACAGATGCCAGCTCGCCTTCCTGGAGGCTCCAATTAATTGTGGTATCATCACGCGACCGCGTTATATGTGCACGCTTGCACGCGTGTACGCGCGCCACGCCGCCGCGCCGCGCCGCGCCAAGCGCAAACCAGCTCGGACCTGGCGCAGCGAGCTGAAACTACGACGACGTACTTAACGAGGGTCGACCTGATCGTCGTCGGATTAGGAGCTGGAACGCATTCGATATTTACGAACGCGACACGTCCTTCTATTTCTACCATTTTCACGGCAAGTAGGATTTCTATATTCGTTGGGTATGTACAAACTACAAGGTGCTTCAGAAAGAGCTTAGGGCTTGGAGGATGCCGTGATATCGAGCTTGTGAGGGGTGGAATCAATTTTCTGTGTCGATGAGTGCAAAGATCCTTTTATACTGCTTTGAGGAGGGAGAACTTTTATGTTTGCGCGCTTATCGCGCGAAGATTCTTTGTGGTATGATAGACAGAGTGGATTACATGAACTGATGAAGCGATAATTATGACGCCACTAAAGATATATCTTCTTTATAAAGATTTTCCTATGCATATTTATGACCAGTATCAAGAAGTACGTTCCAAATGATAGCACGCTTATCGGACAATCGTCCACTTCTAGGTTTTTGTGTTCGCATAATGTCCTGCTGATAAAAGGGGATTTTTAAATAATGCCCGCATGATGCAGTGGCGATTGTTACCTTATCTTCGCTGATACATTTGTTTGAATGTAGCGGTGGAATTAAGGCACTTGACACGCAGAATTTACGATAAAACTTGCTTGTCTATAGTACATTCTCGATAAATATCTTCAGCATAGAAGTCATTGCCGCTTGCATATTGAATATCGACTAATGCGTAAGAATATAACTCTGATTTCCTTGATCGCATGGTAGTTTAATAAAGAATCTTTGTTCCGCCGGGTGCATCTTCGACCTTCTTCTTCGACTGAAATTAACTTTTCCGGTTTTCTCCGCGACAAACAGGACAGAAGAGCATTCCTCATGTTTTCGATTCGACGCTTGACGATGCTTAAGGGAGTCCAAGTTAAGATTCGATAAACTTTAGCGGAAGAAGAAGCGAGAATCGCCATCGCATTCCACCATCGAGAAGAAGCCCTGTATCTCCTCCGAGTAACTTTACGTAAAGTGACGAAACTGTCTCCTCTGACCATTTTTCACCGAGTTCCACCGATATTTTGCAACCCCTCTGTTAGTTTTTTTACTTCAAGCTCCAAGCTTCTCGAAACTTGGAGGATCAGTCGAGGATTCACAAGTACCCATTTCCTTTCCTCTAATTACTTATCGATTCGATCAGCTTCAAATCCCCACAAGCAAATCTGAGCACTCGATTGTATAGAATGGGACCGCAGAATAGTAGAAAAACTAAATTAAACCAGAAGCAATTAATGATCGATAAAATGAAACTAAGCTTCGCAGTATTCATCAAGTCCTTTTTAATGTCGCAGCTAAATTCTTCGGCCATCTTCATCCCTCTCTCACGATTTGAAGCCAGAGCTACCAACTCAATAATATTATATAGATATACCTACCTAACATTAACGTCTAGTACGTGGATACCATGGGAAAAGAATCTCCCATTAAATCGTAATTCGGGATCGTCGCAAGAAGTATGCGGTTCTTCGCGCACGGCGAACAAGAGGAGGCAACGGTTCGATAACCGTGCAATATCTTTCTGGTCTCTGGCTGCTCGCCCCATGACCCGATCATATTAATTAATCGCCCGGGCCGAGCGTAAAGCCCGGGCAAGAAATCCGGCTTCAGGAGGAGTTCTAACGCACCTCTGGGCGAGGGAATCCACGGAAGTCGATGGGAACTACGATAAAGGGCTCGAGAAGAGACGCTCGAGATAGATCGTAGAAGTCGGTCCATGCCCTTATTACATCGTAAATTCCCTCTTAGTGATGGATAACATTAACCCATCGGCTACGACAAATTACTTAAACCCGCCGAGATCGGGCTCGGCCGCTGCTCAACCGGAACTGGGCCGTTCTTCCGCCGTGGTCCAGTAACCCGGATCGATGGCCGTTCGAAGAACTCGCTACACTTCCGTAAGTCGGCTCTGAGCACTGTCGCGCCGTAATCGAAAGTTTCGTGGTGGAATAACTTGCTCCCATCAAGCCTAAAGTGACTTCAGGCGAATCTGACTTCTACTGTCATTAGGGACTTCTTTAAATCCCTTTGAGACTTCTCTGGATTCTCTCAGAATCGATTGACGAATTGGAAACGAACAGGCGATTAACGCCGATTGGTAATTACCTGCGCACAGCTGTTTTGATAGAATTTGGTCGACCCTGGACAGAAGGTATTCTCGCGGAAACGCGGAAGCCGTGACTTACGAACGCGATGGCCACTCTCTCCGCTGTGACATTGCGTAAATACAATTAAGTGTTGCCCAGTCTCGCCGCGTGAATCGCGCACGTCTCGTTTCCTTTCGTTCGCGCGATTCGAGCGGAAGTTATTGGAGTGCCGGTAGCGGTGCCCCTGAAGAGACGCGCGATACATCCCATCGAAACGGTCAGTTCGCGTATTTACGCGCGGGACCCGCGTAAAAGCGGAAAGACTATTGCGTCGAGCCGGCCGCATCGATTTCCTCGGAGACTCGCAACTTACTGCAACCGGATAATTCGTTAGCGATATAACCCGAGACGCCGCTAGCTTTACGACGATCGTTAAACGTTCCCTGGGAACTGGCGGCGTGTTTTCCTTTTTCTCAGATTTTACAGTCCGCGCCGCTTCCGCGCGAGAACGTCGAGGGATTCGCAGGGAGCCTCGATTGTGTTATAAATCAAGGGGGCGAAAGAATGCGATACGGGTAATCGAGAGCAAATATTGGTAAAGACGGAAGTTGCGGGGACCATTAAGGGGGAAAGCGATTCGGAACGTAGAATTTTGATAATGGCGTAAACGTATCTTAATTAACGGCGCCGGTGAGGAGATTACGTACTCTTAATTTGTACCTATCGAGGATTGCCGGAGGAAAAAGAGGCGCAGGTATCTTGACGGGTGATCACGATGATTTATCATTGCTGAATCTTTGAAGGGCTGCCTTAACGACGCTGGGTCCGCTCATTAGAGCGTATTTTTTACGATTCGAATGGCAGATAAAGTACGGCCGGTGTACGTATGTACGTACGTACGGTGCGCCCAGCCGAAACTGAAACACATGTCACCGGGCCCTCGTTAAATCGCGTGACGCATGAAAACTTTCGTATTAATCTTTGAAGAAATTCATTACCGCTATCGGGGAGGCATTTATACGCGCAGTTATGACGACAGCGGATGATCTTTGCAAGCTACCGCGTTACCCTCGACGAAAGTAACCGCGCGCAGCTTGTGCTGCTGTTCCCTTCGTATTCACCACACTACCGGATCTCTTTTTAATCTAATTTCTATGTATAACTCTTGACGCTTGCTGTCAAAGGTACACTCTCTATTTACCTAACGCAGCGAGCGTGTGCATAAGAACGTCACCTTAAAAGCGAGCTGGTTCGTTCCCCGCCAGAAACAACGTTACCTAACCGCAGAGCGGAGAAATTCGCGGCTTTCGACGTTCTATTTTTGCAGGATATAAATGTAGTCCATAAATATTGCAGGGCGAAAATTGGAATTCAACGGGAGCCCGTCGCCACGCCTCCGTACCTCGTTCCTGGCCGGCCGTGTATTCGGCAGAATGCATTTGACAGCAAATTGATGCATATATTATAATAGATTAACGGTACGCGTGTGCATCGCGCGAAAATAGTGGCCGGTGACCTTATCGATTTGTAGATATCGAGACTAAATATCGCGTTGTAAACGACTGGCCGAGGGGTTAATTGATACCACGTTGCGCGAACGTTCGGATATAATCGTTTGCCAATATCTCCATGAGATACCCGATGCGTGGCGAATAAAGTGCCATTGTAAGCTCCAGAAATATACATATATTACTTCGAGAGATTTGATTTTTGCACTCCTGTTAATTGAATACTGCTCATTTGGTCTTGTAGACGCGTAGGCTCCCAGCAATGTAATATCAAAGAGTCATGCAATTCATGCGCGAATAGAATACCGCGCAGAAGTTCATTTCGTACTGCTTCAGCCCCAAAAACAAATCAACGAAAGCTTTTGTCTTCGGTATTTTTCAGTAACGCAATATTCTCATATCTCATGAATTGATTCAGAAATTCAAACACGTTCCAGCACCGATTCATGTTTACCCGTGGAATTGTGTGCATTCCATTATGCCTCCCCCCCCCCTCCCCCCCTCTACTCGCATACCCGGGCAACTTTAATTACCTGTATAGAGATTTTTCGAACAGATATCACTCGTCGCGATGCACGCTGCGTAGGACGAAGTATGCGTCGAATTCCCGGAATATTCCGCGACGATTCCACCGGGAAACGGGTGACTTTTTTCCCGCGTGCGTGTACGTCGCGCTTTCGAATGCAAATAATAATCCGCCATCCCTCCCACGAAACGCCACGAACGTGACACGCTTCGAACTAATAACTCGTAATAATACGCACCACCGAAAAGGTGACACGTATGCCGAGAGCCTTTTTGATATAATGTACGTGATCGAGTTGCATTTCGTAAGCATCACGTATCACGAATGTCGAAATCGCGTCGAAAATCCCCGCGGCACCGATGCATCCCACGTTTCTCGACATTTTGATCGGAAAGTGCCGAACAAATTCCCTATTTTAATTCCTCAAGCTCTATCTTGACCTATGGAATCTGCCCGTCACCGCGAATTCTTCTTAAAGAGGACGAACCTCGGGACGATTCTACTTCTTGTCTGTCTTTCTCTTCCGTTCTCGCTTGTTCCGACGGCGTTGAGGCGATTGTCACATTTCCCGCAACTTCGCCGGCCTACTTTATCGCCCCCCCCCCCTTCCTATCTATCGTTTTTGGCGCAGTATATTCACGTCAGACCGCGCAGCGAGCTACGTTTATTCTAGGAAACGAAATTCTCTAGCGTGACGTCTGGAGTGACGAGAAACGTTAATTACTATTACCTGGCGCATCCAGGTAATCGAAACTGAACTAGGAGTTTCATAAGGTGGCGATCAACAGACGAAATGAACAAATGAATACCAATTAAGAAGCCGAGAAGTAACCTTTCTGCCATCTCATAAACTAGAATCACAACTATAACCGTAATGATTTCAACACCCTGCATTAAACCACCTCTCAGACGTTGTTATATCCGCCGAACCGATATTCGTCTATAAACGTAGAAATTCCGCGTGGCAGTGCAGAGACATTCATTCTCGGAGCGGCTGAAGGAAGAACGTGCACCGCGGCACAGTTCTCGATCTTGTTAGGAGTGTGCCTTCGAACGGCCGTTCATTTGCTCCGGCAGATCGTCCCTGATAAGTGCGGTGGGCCAGCCAACGTCATATCTCGCGAAAGTTCGATAACGATCTTTTCCTGCAGCATGCGCTCCGATACAATGCAAACTTAATTAAATAGAACGCCGCACATCAGCCTCTCCTACCTGGCTGTCCTCTTCTTCTCGCCGTTGCAGGACTCTCTAACAGAGAGCAAATGGGTTTCGCGAGAGGAGCACAATACCGTGGATGGTACGCGAAGATAGCCGGGTATCTGCCGCGGAAGGCTTCTTCCCGGCGACACCGCAACCAGAATCGCGTTCGAGGCGGAGTCACAAAGAGGCTGCGGATGCTCTTTGAAACTGCAAGTAGGTAGCTCTTGAGCGTCGCTACAATTTGTAAGCTTCTAGTACAAACGCGGTGTTGTTAACTTCCTGACAGTTATTGAAACCGCGAAATGTCACATCGATAAGCTTAGAGAGCGTTCAGTAGATACAGCGGAACATAGTGAAACAGTTTTATGCCTATGAAAGGCTCACGCCAGCTTTTAGGTTTCAGCTACGCTTTGTCTGGAGACCTACGGCTCTGTCTACTTGGTGGCTACCAGAATCAATGCCCGTTCAGGCGAGACAGTTTTACGTTCGAGCCAAAGGTCGACATCGGGAAGTTTACTTTGCCGGGTAATCGGTACCGGCCGGCGACAGAGATTCGTGTCACCGTGATTCGAAGCCGAAACTCGCCGGCAAAGGCTACAAATTACGCTGACAGAGGTGTACGACACAGGCGGTCGGGCGGAGAGTGGAGGTCCGTTGAAACAACAGCGTTTCCGTGACAATTAATCGTCGCGAAAGCAGGTGGCAGAAGAGCCAAGAAAAGCCAAACCGCATCTCAGGTTGGGGAGCATCTTGACACGGTCTCCGAGGCATGCCCCGCGCTGCCACTCGATTCATACGGTGCTTTACGGTGTCTGTTAATTACCGGTGACCAAGTGGCAGACACGAAACGGCGTCGAGTGGCTTAACCGGCCCGTTATGCTCCTCCCGCTTACTCGATGCAAATCACTCGTACGTCGCCTTGCCAGCACGAACTCAGCACAATTCTGTGCACCGAGTGGAGACGCCTGGTTCTGCCGCCGTTACTACACCTGCCATCGCTGGCCCCGCTGCTGCTACTGCTTCTGCTGCTGCGGGATCAATGCGAGAGGAAGCTGTAAATCAACTGGCGCGTCTCTAAAGACTGGACGCTTATGCACATCGCAGTCTGCAATCGATCCTTTGTCCGCCTTCGCTCGAAATCTGTTGCGACGTAACAGTACATCAGAGAGGCCGACGCGTATCGGGGAACTGACTTGCTGTCTCAGAAATTCCACTCTATATCTGTTTTAATATCTGCACTATCGTTGCTGCACTGAATTGGCGTCGGTACCGAGGAGGTTTAGTACGTCTTTCCGCACAAGTTGAACTATAATACCTGCGCTGCCCTCTTTCATAAAGTTCCGCTTTCGGTTCGTGGATCTTCACCGGTAATCGATAGCATACCCAGCAAGCTATATAGGTAAACAACCGTAAATTCGAAAGGGTTCTCCGATGACCAAGGAACTTATCCCATAAGACACCGAAACATCTCAGGTTACCAGTTTGAAGAGGGATTAAGAAGGATCAGGATCTAACCTTCTGGTATAAACCGCTAAGATACCCTGCTCCTGTGCAATTAAATCCGCAGATCGATACCTGCCCGACGGAGCCGGAAAATAATTTCTCGATGGTAAAACGATCTCGTTCGGTGACTGACTCGTCAGTCCCTGAGAAGGGTAGAAGGGTGAAGAATTTTTGACATTCGGTCTTCAATTTCATGCAGATGCTTCTGGTATACGTGAACGAATGAGTAAACATTTCAACATATCCTGCTTCATCTTGCCAAATTTTACATTGACACGCACTACGTGGAATGCTTCTCTAAAACTTCCTTTTTGGAGAAAACTGGTTCCTTTTCTTCACTCAAAAAGTTATCCAGAATCTCCTAATTCTTTGGCCGGTACGGAATTACCGTTCGGCCAATTAGTTACTCCTTTTTCGAGCATCGATTCGACGAACGATACATTCGGTCGTGTTCTGGCCCGTGAAAGCGATAGATTCTCAGATTACCGGAGTCGAAATTATAATGGGAACAGGTGGCCGCCGGTTCACCTTGAACGCGTATACCCTGGAGTCGCGGTGAACTTTCGTTTCCACCCGAAATCACGAGAACGACGAATCCCACTCGTCCGGCAATCTTCGAAATTACCCAACGGTATGATTTTCGATGTTATGGTTTCCAAGCACCTGCAATCTTCCGCTCGTCTCTACGGAGCGCAGACAGCGACGCGTAGAAGCGTGGAATAACACGATATCGCTAATACTCCCGTCTCGGATACGTCCGTCCTCTCCCCGTGGCTCGATGTATCGTGTCAATATCGTGATTCGGGTGCGAGATCGTAATTAATAGCGAAATCCCCCGGCAAGGGGACAGGGCAGGGGAGGAAACGAAAATAACCGTCGGTCGCATTTTGCTGCGGCAGCGTTGGCGTCTTTTCACGCGAGGTTTCGAAGATAATCGTCTTACTTACCGAGGGGACGTGTCTTCAAGATAAGAGGATCTTCTTGCATGCCACTGGATTAGGTGGCTCCGAGAGCAGCAAATCTCGGCATTATGGAAACCCAAGACGCCATAATTTCCTCGGGCGTTCCTCGCGTAAATCATATTCCATAAACGCGGCAACTAGTCAACCGTCAAATGGGATCCACGAAACGATTAACAGGTACCGTTCGCGTGAACGAAACACGTATGAATTTAACGTCGGAGACTGTACGGGACGAACACCAGTGCATAACGTTGATGAGAATATTCAGGAACAACCTCCGATTAATTAGCTCAGCAAGGAAATACATGCTCAAGGTATTACTCGTTACATGGATAAAGTAAACAAAATCAAAATAACCCCATTTCCGCGATTTATCACGATTGCGATTTAAATGATAAGAAACTCGAGAGGGGAAAGATATACCGCCACATTTTCATTTTTCGTCTTTCCCAACGGAGTCCTTCGAGCGTCAGGAGCGATCCAAGAAAATTCTTTCAATTAAAACAGGAAAAGCATCTTCGCAGGAAGAGAGTGCGCAAGCTTCGCTCAAGATATGTGATGCCCCGCGTCAACCGTTCGAATCTACGAACTGTTTCGAGGAGTTTCTAGCCTTTGCCAATTGATAAATCGCTTCGGGAGCCACGAGGGCACGAAGGTTCGCGTCCTCTTCCTCCTCGAAGATTCACGAAGCGATATTAACGATAAAGCTGCCCGTGAAATTTACGAGTCACGAAAAGTATAAAACACCGTGTCGCTATAAAACTGGAAGCATTATTACCGATAAAACGAGGGAGCGCAAGCTTGTCACGGGGCCGCGGCGCACAGTCGCGAGAGTCGGCCAGAATCGTGAGGGAATCGTGTAATGGAAGCAATTTTGTCGTCTAAACGGATACAAATAGTACAGCGATAATGCAGTGACACGGTTGTGTATCGGCTGCTCGATACCTCCATGATTTAATGGACGTCGGGGCCGGTGGTGCACGGCTAACGGGTATTTTACGGTAATATTATACGGAGTTTGCTCCGCGGCGTAGTCCACGGGCATTGTGTTCGAATCAGTGAAAATAAGCTTCCTTATCTGGCCTCCTCACGAGACCGAGTATTAAGTGAAAATTCGTTTATCATCGCCGGTCACCGATCCTCCGCGCAAGATATCGCGTGACCGCGGTTAACGAGTTTCGCCGAGTCCCAGGCTCGCCCTGCCTAAGTCGAGAAGGCATCCGTAACCATTGCCAATTTTCCTTTATTAAATGTTCCGCCCGGGCGGCAGGTATCGCGCGAGCAAAGGCCGCTGCTCGCGCAGCAAAAGTTATCGGGGCACTGAGGGGCCATAGGGAAAAAGCAGCTTGTTAAAGTTTCTGGAACGCATTAAAGTGGTAGTCTGTAATCCGAGTTTCGGCGGATCGCCGAAAGTGGGGAGCGGCACACGCGCATTTCGCCCGGAATTTCCATAATTAGTGGGTGGCAAAGGTACAACTATTAGCGCACGCGGGAGAGAAAGAGGTAGGGCATGCGAAAGTTGGCGAGTTGCTAACTGATTTGCATCCAAACGGGGGCTCGTCGTATCAGCGGGACCCGTCCTGCTTTCCTTATTACTTCATCGTGGTCCTTTCTTTTGCGCACTCAAGATTCGTCTGACAAAAACACGATCGTCACGGAAACTCGAACTAAAATCGAAGACTTTAGGGACACGTGGTATACTTGGTGAGAGTAGTAAGGAATAATCAACGTAGATTTCAAACTCAACCCTTACGTGTACGAACAGTTAAGAAACTATGCTAAATGATATTTGAAGACTGCTCCATATTCCTACATGATATCACTCGTGAGTGGCTACCGATAACCAGCCAAATCGTCCTTGACTGAACTATCAGCGAGCTGCTTCCGACGATAACGAGGGGTCGAAGAGTGAATGAGTGGCAAGCAGATTCAAGGTTCAGCCAGGTACGCCTGGAGCTGGTACAGATAACTAGTACGAGACGCCCTGTGCTCGCTGAACGCGAGTTCCGCGCGCTGGCTGCTATAGCCGGCGCGGAGTATGGAAGCACGATGCTCGTGGAGGAAAAAGGGACAGCGATAGAGGCCGGGTCTCTGTATGTGGGTGGAAAAATGCGGAACCCATGCAATTACAGCGTGTTCGCTCGGGGAAGATCGTACGGGGTTATCAGCCACGTGTGTGGCAATAGCCGAAGGCTCTATCGCCGTGTCCTACGCTATATTTCTTTTGTGTCAGCGATCTATGGAAACGAGCAGATCACAATGGGTACTTGAAAGTAATTCTAATAGGGCCGCGATAGGCCAGGCCGGCTCGTAACTTAATCTACGGTCGCGGGAAGTTAGTCACGTTACGTACGTACATGAACGTGCGCGGTGAAACGACGAATATTTTTATCAGCGCTACGTAGGTGCAGGGTTTTTCCGAACATTGTTTTACGACCGCGGGGAAATCATTATTAACGAGAGGAAACTCGGTCTTTATGTTTGCGCGATTATCAACGATTAAACGAACTCTGTTTCTCTCGCTGCGCATAAAGCAGAGGAGGTGAAAGGGAAAGTATAATTAGGGGGGGGGGGGCGGAGAAGAGAAAATTGTGGAGTTAGGGAGGGGCTGGATGGGGAAAGAAGTCGTGTCTGACAAAGAAATTTGCAGAAACAAAGTGATTCGCTCCGTGAGACAGTGGATTATGAAACAAGTTGAGTTTTGTGTAGATAGTTTTATATGCGAGCGACTGTTGCGTTAGTAAGACGTCACGTAAGGGAACCGTCTCGACGACGCGACAGGGCACCGTCCTCAAACGAGAATCTTAAATCTCGCAACGACTTGAATTTGATCGCTACTCTTTCGATGTCTTCGATGAAAGTACAATCGAGGCCGTGTGTACTTTGTTTGCTGGTTCCCTTGTATCCGGAGCATGCGAGCTTAATGTATTCCGAAGGCAATCATTGCGGTGCCTTGTTGTATGTAAATCACTGCTCCTGGCGGAGATAGATATCGTTCGAGACGGTTCGGCTCCGTCGTCATCCTTTCGAAATAGATTTCGCCGGACCGAATTTGGCGCGGTATGTTTATTTTCAGGATACGCGTTAAGGAAACGATTAATTTGAAAGTGAAATGCGGCCGAACCGCTCCGAGACGAGAACAAACACCATCCCCGGCCAAGGAAAAACGTATCGACAACTTCGTGTTTGTCGAGCCATCCAACCAGCGCTCATTGAAATGCGCGCGGCGCAAAAAATGCCGCGGCGTTGATTTCAAATGAAACATCCCCCGACGAGAAAAGCAAAACACGGTGAACAGTTCTTCGTTAGCATCCAATTATTTTATAAAAGGACCGTCTATCTTATTCACGGAAAAGACAACCAAATGTATCGTCAAAGATTCGACGATCGTGTGGAGAAATTTCAACAAATAAAGAAGAAGTTACGCTCACCATTAGATGTGCCGTTATCACCTGCCAACTTGTTCTCCCTCGCGCTTGCCCAGATTTCCCAGAAGGGAGTCAAAGCTGCCGACCGGGGCCGCAAATAAAGCGTCAATAAAATCTGAAATGAGAGAAACGTGTTACAGTTGTAACGCCGCGCGCCGGTGGATAAGATCGCTAAATGGAGGCAGGGTAACACAATGGCGGTCGGTGACGTTACATGCCACGATAACGTTCGTCAAGTCCTTTCGCGGGTTAATTGCATAAAGCACACATTTCGCCCCGAAACGCGGCGAACACGCTGCACCTCGGCTTTCACGGGATATGACACGCGTAAATCCGATGCGGGGAAGACAAGTGAGTCGTCCGACTACCAAATACCGCGGTATCGTCGATCTTTCCCTTTTAACGTTAAACGGCCAGGCTATCCCTGGCAAATGTATAAGGCAACGTAACAGTAATGGATCTCACTTCCAACCTAATTCAATCTAATCGTTAGCGGGACTTCTCTCCGTGTACGGTTATGCGCTCGAACAAGGCACGGGATGGCAACGTTCGAGATCGTTACTAGTACCTTTCAGTACCTACTAATTCGGCGAATTCTTGGTGCGGTAAAACCTCAATCATTCGAGTACTCCGCTCCCCCAACCATCCGATATATTCGCGGATTTCTTAGAATTCAGCGCATGCAAGATTATTTCACCGCACTGATATAGTCTAAAGATTAAAGATCTGTACCTTGATCGTGCGCCCACGTCGATTTCGTTATCATTGAATTTCAAGCACTACTTATTGCGCCCGATATCTTCGGAAACGTATTTCCACTATTCGCGACCGACGGCGAGTGCTGTTGTCAACGTGAAAAACCACTGAATATTCTGGCCGATGGGGAAAACCGATAGCCTCTGTTAGCGTGCCAGATAACTAAGCAACGTTAAGAACGCGCGTACGGGGCAAGGAAAACAGGCGATAAACGATGATGCAGAATCACTATTATTCGGTACTAAAGTGGACAGCGGCGAAGTAGTCGGGTGCGATCGTTAAGATATTTTCTTCCGCGAGGTGTGGCCAATAATAAGCGTTCCCGTGCACGCACGCACGTATACCTAGAGGTCGACGTGCACGACGGTATAACAGAGAAATTGGACAATTTTAAGCATGAGTGGAACTGTTGAGATCACGGGCGACACGTACGGTTCCAGTTCAACAAACAGAACACGCATAATAGCCCGGGAACATTACACGCCATGCACTTTGCGACTCGATTCTCTTCGAGCGCCGGTCTAAAACTTTCCACCGTTCGATTTACAGCGCACCGTTACACGTCGAGAACTGTCAGTCAAAATGACTACGGGGGACACCATGACTGGTGCATAGGTACACCTTTCAATAGTGTTATTATCTTTTTACGGGGGATGGACCTACTTCTACGTCTTCCTATCATTTCAGTATCAGCGTAGCAGATCCTTAGATCCATGATTCATTGCCTTATATATGTACGAAATAATCAGCTCCATTTTCATAGGAACACATAGGGCAAATTTATTTCTATCCTTAATCCATCAATCCTTACAGATTTTCTCTTTATGTAACAGGTGAGTGGATTGAACAGTTTGGAGACTTTGTTCTAGTCCGATGTTAATGATCTCTTGATATTGAATCACGATAAACAAATCCCAGCGACCTAGGTTTCATCGAGCCGATGAAGTTGTTTACTACTGTTCCCTGGGGATTTGCGATCGACAAGCATCGACGCATTTATCGCTTCTAATCGATGTTTTTCTACGCTGACCGCATTTGAATGAGTTATCTAAATGGCCGCGCTATCTTTAACTGCTTTTTTATGGATTGTTCGAGAATTTCTACTAACGGCAAGGTGCTATCGATACTGGCCTCGATTCTGCTAGAATACTTAGAACACTTTTACTTAAATATCTTACAAAAGAACAGGGAAGCTTTGTGGGAAGGTAACGTCAGAAAACAGATTATGCTTACAAAGAAGAATTATTTTATTAAATCATCTCTATAAATTCTCTGCTGTCATACACATGACTGTGAATGAAGAACTGACAATGTCGGGCTTGAAATACAGCTCGATCATTGCAAGTTGAAAATAGTAGAAAGCAGAAGAAGCTATTTGACCTCATACAATGTTAATATACCTAGTTCTAATCGGTACCCTATATTTATAAGAGTATTATGCGCATAACTGATCCAGTTCTTATTACTACACTCCGTGCACGGGGTGACAGTCCTCGTTCATTCACGAACAGCCTTGCCGGCATAAATCCAGCGAGTGGAAATTGTTGGCATTTCCTTGGCAGCCTCCGTATATGAATTCCTCGCACAGATTCGTGATCGGATTGTATCCATACTTTATTATGCGCGCTTTACACGGACCCTGCACCAGTGGCAAAAGGCACTCTGTGAATAAAGGAAAGATATTGTTGCATGTTGCATAAAATGGCGGGAAAATTATGTTACAGTGAAATCACTGGTCAATCGAATTTTAATTAGTGGCGGATTTAACGGGCGGCCGATGAACAGTTGCCACCTGGGCCCCAGCCCAGAAGGCCCCCATCTTCCCCCAAAAATTATGATTTTATCCAAAAACTAATTTTTTTTGTTTCCTATAATTTTCATACCACACGCGCGTAAATTTATTTGTAATGCTGTTATGTATACAGGATGTCCCAGAACGTTTGCCACCTGGGCCTTTTTCTTTAAATCCGCCATTGGTTTTAATATTTCAAAGCTATTTCGGAAATATAATAGTGACTAAAGTTACATACGTGGACCCACTCCAGCTGACACTTCGTACGCCAAGACACAGCACAGAACGACCAAGAACAAACAGACAGTTCTCCCCTTCATTTTTGCGCAGCGTCGCCGAGTTTACTAGTCGAAACGCAATTCCGTGTTGTCACTTCGTTCGGAAACTACGCCGTTTTAGATTATTGAGCATGCTTTATATAGATCGCGCGAGGTCTGGTAGGGGACATTCGTGAAGATGAATGTACGATAGAACGCTTAATCCGTTATCGCCGTGTATATTTACAGAACACATACACGCTCATATGTACTTCCATTATTGCAGCTAAATGCATTAAGCGAGCTCGAGATCAAGAAAAATACAGGCTAATACAAATTATCGGGAATGTAACTCGGGAACGATTACACATTGATCTCCCGCCTGATGCACCGTTGCATTTACTGTACTATTTCGCGATGCCGTGTAACGATGTTGATTTCGCGATTCTTGCGAATAGATACGGCATTTATCTATCTGTTTTCCACTTATTAATATATGATGATAACCTTTCGGGTTCTATATAGCTGAGCAAAGTAAATAGATCTTAACTCTGTGCACATGCAATTTTCCTATTCACAATTGAAGAGTCCTTGTAAAAAACACTGTGTCAAAAATCAAATTTACCAGGAGGGAGAAAAAACTTCCCAGACTTTAAATTATTAACGAAATTTGATTTGCTTTGATTGCTAAATGTGCTTAAGTAGGTATACGATAACCCAAATGCATCACAACATTTTCTGTTTTTTGCATTAACATAGTTCAAATTCGTGAAAAAGAACTGAATTTGTAGAGAAGCCTATATCTGCCACCGCTTAGTTGTAGGGAAAACTGAATGTGCCATTCATTTAAATTTGCAAGCACTGTAAGTGCTAATTCTGTTTGCCTATCGCTTAATTGGCTCTTACGTTGTTTTCTACAGAAGTGACGTTGGACGTCCCAGCGGTATCTACCACCTTTTGGCACTATTGCTAATTTATTTTCAAAGGGAAATTGCATTAAAATTCTATGTTTTAGTATTACCATTGGCATGTAGAACATTTTTCGATAATTTTTTTTTTAATTTTGTCACTTACAGTGTTGTCTATATGGACTCTTCAATTGTGTTTGTCTGCTTCAAATTTAAGCTTAGTACGCGAACCATTCAGGATGCTCTTGCATTCACTGCATAGCTACGTTATGCATATCCTCTTTAGCAAAACGTATTACAATTATCTTCTGCAGCGCAGTCATTCCCGCAATCTTCTGTTGCAATCGCTTATATTCTTGGATAAAGGAAATTTTTATTTTATCAGCAAAGGCGTCCGGAGACTTTTTTCCAGGGGAACGGGGGGGGGGGGGGGCAACTTTGGGATGATGGTAAAGAAAAATATATTCGTCTTGCTTTTTTAACCCATTTTATAGTGCCAATTTAATTAAAAATTCAAAACAGAAATTTAAAAATAATCCCTTTTTTAGTATAAACTTAATAAAGATTAGTTTTGAAAAAAAAGCGATTTTTTTTTCTCAAAAGCCAGGGGGGGGGGCAACTGCTCCTTTTGCCCCCTCCTGTGGACGCCCATGTTTATCAGAGACAAGGCAGAGGTTCTGCTTGACCAAAGTCGGATCCAGATTACGCGGATTGTTTGCGTGATAACGGGTTTTTAATGTAGCGAACATTGCAAAAACAGATAACAGGATCAATATCTTAAACTGGTAAACATCTTCAGTATTGGAATCTATTTCGTACCTAAAATTCTACAGACATTGGGTCTAGTGATATCAGCATTAAGTTGCTCCACGTTTCTTGTATTTGATTGTATATAGCGCACAGCAACTATATAGGTTTCGGATTATAGATTAGGTGACTATTTTTTCATAAAATGCGCCCAACTTTAGCGCTCGATCGTTGCGCGTTGCGACGAAACCGTTCACTTTTATGTCCCCTTGTTGCCTTTTACTCGAATGGTAATACCACTGGACTATGCCCGTCGTGCCCTCTACGATTTTGCTACTGTCGATTCGTGAATGAGCATCCTGGCAACGCCACGTACCATGAAGAAATCCACTCTAGCGATTTTGGCGCCCTAACTTCAGGCTTTACATAGAGGGAATTGCTGTTTCGAGTTTGGAAACTCGTTTAACCTGTCCCGTAGTGTATGACAGAAGATTCGAAGGTGTAATAAGTGTTTGATAAACTCCCGTTTCGGTGGATAAACAATAAACACGTCGTGCGAGAGAACGAGCGCACAAAGAGGTACATCGGGATACTTATTCCTCTCATATTTACCCAAGCAAACCGTTTTTGTTTATCTGAAATACATAACCTATTTGTACTTTGAACGTTTATTGTGAAAACTAATACTGCAGGAGACGGCCTATTATCGTTTCGATTCTCTCCTCCGTTGCGTCTTACGTCGCCGTTGCATGTCTGTCTTTTTATCCACTGTGTATTTGTTATGATAAGCGATGCTAGTTTGCGCGGACTTCTAACCTTCAAGCTATGTTTATTTGGCAGCTATTTAATTTCAATTTCCACGTCGTTTCTCGATTAAACCCGTAGCAATTCTGTTTCTAATATCGTACTGTGCGTATTGTGCAATAGGAATCGTTTGGCCATTGGTAATATTTATATGTATACTTGTAGTGATATGAAGGAGGTAAAGCTGTGACGGTGGGAATCAAACATAAAAATAGCCCCGGTGACGACAGGAATATCTAACCTTATGCCCTCGGCTACCGGTACGTACCGAGCATCCTATAATTTTCAAATGTATTTGTTTTCTGTACCAGGGTACTCCTTAGCGTACAATTTTCGTATGAGGTTTTGAACCTATATCGGTAGAAGTTGCGAGGCAGTTCATTAGATCAGGCCCTCGGAAGCGTTGAACTTGACATTCATTTGTTTAAGTTAAATGACAATTGATCGTATAATAGATACCAAAGGTGAAACATGTATGCGCGACCTCTAAAATAATGCATGTGGCACATACTTATTACAGGAACTGTGAAGCAATATAGATAGAGTACTTTGGATTTATGTGGATGAAGTTAGGAGGAAGCGTCCTTCCAGAAGAGCTACGTAATTGAAGTCCTGTTTGAAAGTAGTAGAATATATTAGAACATGCAATGAAGTTCCCAAGAAATATACAGTCTCTGTTGCTGCAAGAAAAGGTGTGCGCTTTCAGAGAATTTCAGAAGAATGCACAGATGCTAGAAGGTGCAGTTTTATGAGCCATTATATGGGCTCTGTTAGATGCTAATTATCTGTATATTTCATTCCGAATAAAATAAGATTTTCAAAGTAACGAATAAGAACAAACAATCCACTACCCACGCTCCCGCCATTTTTTTTTATAGAAAGAATTACAAAATTTATATTTATGTTACTTAAAGAAGTAGTATCAGCAGTGATAGTAGCGTATGATATGGAAAGGTTTCTTATGAGATGAAATTAGAGAAGTTAACAAAAACTATAAAATGTTAGAGTCCGAGAAAACGGACGCTGATATATTATACGAAAATGTGCGATAGAAATCGTACGCTGGTTTCTGTTGTGTCATTGTCTGTTAGTCCCTGCTGAATAATGTTGGTGTTTTACATAATTTTTCAGGAGGAAACAACCCTATAGGGCAGCAGAAGGGTGGGGCGACTATGCCCAGTAATGAAGAATGCGGGATTCGAGATGTTTGGGGCCACAATCTCGAGGAAGAATTTCGCACAATTCGGCAAGTCGTACAACAATATCAGTACATTGCAATGGATACTGAATTTCCCGGAGTAGTAGCTAGACCTATTGGTAAAATATATCAGGAAATAATAACATGATTATTTCACTGTAGAATAATCGTTAAATCGATCTAATTCAATTTTTTGGCATAGGTGAATTCAGAACTAGTGCCGATTACCAGTATCAGTTGTTACGATGTAACGTAGATCTTTTACGAATAATTCAACTCGGTCTTACGTTTCTCGACGAATCAGGAAACACGCCTGGGGGTAGTTACACGACATGGCAATTTAATTTCAAATTTAACTTACAGTAGGTTTCAAATATGTATAATGTATTATCCGAGCTATAAAGCGAGGTGAAAGACGATAGTATTGTATGATCTTTTATTCAATAGGGAAGATATGTATGCACAGGACAGTATAGACATGCTGCAAAACAGTGGTATACAATTCAAAAAACACGAGGAAGAAGGTATCGATCCATTAGACTTTGCTGAACTTTTAATGACATCGGGAATCGTTCTTGTTGACGACATAAAATGGCTGTCTTTCCATTCTGGCTACGACTTTGGTTATTTACTGAAACTCCTAACAGATCAAAATTTACCACAGGAAGAAAGCGAATTCTTCGAACTTCTTAGGATATATTTTCCAACGATATATGACGTAAAAGTGAGTTTGCGCGAGCAATTGTTCGGACTAGATGAAAGCTGTGTTTTCCACTATAATTCTAATACGCAACTTTTTGTACGCAGTATTTAATGAAATCTTGCAAAAATTTGAAAGGAGGCCTACAAGAGGTAGCAGAACAATTAGAAATTCAAAGAGTGGGACCGCAACATCAAGCTGGATCTGATTCGTTACTCACGGGAATGGTTTTCTTTAAAATGCGGGAGGTAAATGAATGTTCAATGATGCCTACAAATATTATTTGTGTATCGTTTTGAGAATAACAAGGGGAAAATTCTGTTCCAGATGTTTTTCGAAGACAACATTGACGACGCGAAATATTGTGGTCACTTATACGGTTTGGGAACATCATTCGTAGTGAATGGTTCAGGAGGATATCTAGACAGTAATGGAGACAATTCTTCGTCCTCGTAATGTTAAAAAAAAAAACTATCACGCCCCAGTCGGAACAGATTATTTCATTACAAATAAAATGTTATAAATAATGTTTCACTTAATGATCAAGCGTATAGTTCATATCCACAATATTACATTCAAATCACCACCGTAGATCACGACTATCATCAATCGAAGAACATGAAACTGTAGGGACATTTTTTCATATGCGCGCATTTTTTCTTTGTATTCTCGAATTTGAGTCTTTCGTAGGTTTCTTCTGTGATACATGTTATTAATCGAAAATATTTACAATACTATGCAAGATAAGATATGTAATATAATTTCTTTACGAAACATTTACGACAATATTGGTATACAAGATACAATCGCAGTACAAAAGAGAGGAAAATAGAAAACAAATCTACTTTTAAGATTTTTCAAAAAGTCTCTTGACTGTTGGGATAGGAGATTAGAAAAGCATTGCGGGAAAAAATTGAAAGGAAAACAAATGCAATACTGCATTGTTTAAGTACATCGATCAGTGTTCATATGTACATTTATCATACAATACATTTATAGATCATTACATTTTAAGCCGGGCAATTTCTTATATTTAGCATTTTAATAAATATCTGTCAAAATCACGTTTTCTGCAAATTCAGATCGACCGAAGAAAGCATTAACATGTAGCATTAAAAAGAAATCCTATCGTTCAACTGACTAATTCCTCTCGAATGATTTTCGCTATCTCTATCTCTATAAACAGCAGAATTATTTTCTAAAATTACTTCCCGCGCAGTGTTCCCCGTACATACCACGAATGTTTTATTGTAAAACGCATAAGCTATGAGACTAAATGCAGGAACAGTCTTTCGCCACACGTTGCGAACAATCACGCAAGAAAACACATTTCCTTTGTAAATAACACGTCGTTCCAGAGATACAATAAACATCTTACTTAAAAAAAAACTGTTGCTTTTTACTGACTTCAAAAAAAAAAAACACCAAAAAGGATATTGAGACGTGTGTAGCGTGTGATTACTTAAATTAAGGAATTGCACAGAATTATTTGAAGGGCATTCACGCCTTCGAAAAGTAGGACACTGGCCCTTCGGCCGTTCCATTCGTTCAACTTTTTACGTCAGTATATCCACCTGTAGTAAAGAGATAAACGTGCGTTATCACAATATAACTGATATCAGTACCGTTATCAGGATTCGTTGCCTGAAACGAAACTCAGTATCTTCGAGCGTGCTAAACAAATCGGTTCATTTATCCTGTTTTATTAAAAATGCGGAACGAGTTTCGCCTCGACCGCGTTTTTCGATCCTCGAGATCTATCGTCGTCTCCTGTTGTCTTCTGTTCTTATTGACAACACGGATATCGGCCCAAATCGACAACGAAACATTCGAGAGTGCATTCGGATTGATCGAGCCCGAATCTACGGAGAATAAGGAATCCCTTTACACGGAAAGCAATGGAAATCACGCAGATTTGTCGGAGAAGGAGGAACCAGGCGCCCCTTCAGAAGTGGAAGACCTTATCGAGGGTGAAAGTAATCATGAAGAAGAAACGGGGAAGGAAGTTCCACCTGATACCGATAAAGAGCCAAAGAACGAACCAAAAGCAGAAGTAACAATTTCCGGAGGGATTACCGGCAGAATAGCTGAGGAGAAGACCGGAAAGTACGTGAGATACGGTAAGTCTTTCGACATCGAATGGGCGTGACCACTATATCATCTATTTTCTTGTGCGTGGAGTCATTCCTTCGCGTAAATTCACTAATTGAAGTTATTAGAAATATTATATTCATTGAGAGAAGCGTACATACTTTCCTTTTTCTACTATCGGCATTCTCGAAATACGTACGCTATAGCATAGAGGTATCATTTGTTATATAGTCCAACTAACGAATCAGATCTTATCTTCTTTATCAGTTACTCACTCCAACGTGAATCGGAGATGAATCACTGGATTTATGTCGTCATGGTTTTCGTAATGAGTACCTACCGAGTACTTCAGTCTTCCGTTCACGTTTAAATATAACTCGAAATATTTCTTTAAGATCCTGGTTTTATTAAAAGAAGCAGAATCCAAAATATGGAATTTGTAATTCTCGAGTAGACAAAAGTATCCAAGGAGAATCGAAGATAATATAAAACATCTGGATTCACGTGTTTTTTATAGATTCGGATTCACCGGAAGCGGACAGATACGCGCCTCGTTCAGATGATTCTGTCCCCGACTACGTCTTAACAGAATCGAGATTGAAGGACATTCGTTCGAAGTTCATGTACTGGTTCTTCGACAAGGGTGGTGACAACGATCACGGCGATTATCAAACCGACATACAATCGTCCACACCCCAAATACACAAGAATTTCAACTATCAGCTGCCTTTCTACGGCTTTAGATTTAATTACACCAGAGTACGTTACCCTGCAACACAGTACATAATACTTAATGCACCAAATTGGATTCCAATAGACTAGCCTTACAAGACTTCTAATCATCTTCTAAGAAACTCCATCACCTTCTAGGTATCCATGAATGGATTCTTGGAATTCAGCGACCCCCCTGTGCACTACACCTACCCCCTCGTATTCCCAGTCAAGGACTGGCCGAAAAAGAACGATCCCAGTTTCATAGGAATATTCTTCAGCAAATGTCGCATAGGAAAGTTGAGGAGAACCGACATTGATCGCAGGAAGCCAGGCGTGTACTTTAGGTGGGTGAAGGCTGCATACTCCACAAATATACCACAGAATCATGATAGTCATGTTTAACTTTGCAACTTGTGAAAATGCATGCCAGGCTCGAAAGAGATTTGGAGAGGAGGAAGGATCAATTTGGCGTGGAAATGCGAGAGCGTATCAAGTGGGACATCCGCGAAGCCATCGTTGGTTCCGACAGCTTCGAACCCAAACACGCTGTTATAGTCACGTGGAAGAACATGTCTTTTGCTGGTGGTATCGACAACTCCCTTTACAAGACGAACACGTTCCAAATGGTCTTGGTCACCAACGAGGTGATAACCTACGCGATGTTTAATTATCTGGACATTCAGTGGAGCAGTCACACGGAAGCTGGTGGTGATACCACTGGAGGAGAAGGAGGTGTTCCAGCATACGTAAGTTTTGAATTTACCGCACCTACCCATGCAGCAGACTTAATGCACTAACTAAGTCTTCCAAGCGTTGCATATGGGGTCGCAACTTCAGTTCCCTTTTTCAATAAAGCACTTATCAATTCCACACGTTCCGCGCCGCGTGAGTCACCGGTAACGCACGGTAGGTACTTATCGCGAGCAAAATTTTCATCAAATAGACAAGCGCATTCCTTGATTCGATTACGGAAACGATACCAGCGGAAGAAACTGAAGTACACGCGCAACTCTTTCTATCATTCGCTATTGCAATCTAATTTTTCATCACAAATTGCGCGAAGGTTGGCTTCAACGCCGGAAACGGCACCCAGAGCTACGAATACAAGCCCTACTCCCAAATGTCGACGATTCGCGACTTGACCGGAAGAGGATGGGCGAACGATTTCCCAGGACGTCACGTCTTCAGAATAGACGAAAGGATCATGCTGGGAACTTGCAACAAGGATATCGGTAAGGCCGAAGAACGACATCGCGAGAGAAATTGGAGGATCTAAGACGCCGAGACTTGACACGATCGCGTACGTTACAGCTGGAACGAATTTGCCACTCGTGTACGCACCCGAAAGCGGAAACATGTTGGGCGGCACGATCGTTAACATCACAGGGCCGTGTTTCAACGAGACTGAGAAAATTCGATGTAGGTTCGAGACCGAGGTCGTGGAGGGTATCGTGATCGACAGGAATCGCGCCATTTGCATTCAGCCGTTCGTGAAGGCACAGGGGTACATCCGATTCGCGATCAGCATTGGTGAAAGCAAAGTTTACAACTGGAGAGGGAAATATTTCATCGGTAAAATTTATTCTATCGACCTATTAATCGTTAACTGAATGATAGGAAGACTATTAACTGTATCGGCACTGTTCAGAAACCCCAGCCACAGCGACCGAGAAGATCTTCGTTGAAAATGCCGTTCGCGAGCGTGAGCCGGCAGAAATAAAGATCACATGGAATAGTTATAACTTGACCAGTAATTTGAACGCGGGCGTGCAGATATCGTTGTGGGGATACCGTGAAACGAAAACCACCCCGGAGTTCGAGTACATCACTAGTTTAGAGGTTGGTAGCAGAAGAACTCATGTACAACGATGAAGAATATTATGCACGTGTATATCGTTGATAAAATTTTAGAAAGCGTACACGAATCTTGGCTACTACATCATCAGGCCAGCCAAATACCGGGAGCAGAACAATCTCTACCAGCAAGACATGTCCTTTGGATTTATTCAACTTAACTTGACGGAACCTCAGCAATACTTCGGCCTTAATATCACACCGTACGTAAATTATTAGTAAGGAATGATCCCCAGAATTGGCAGGTGAGTAACAAGCCGAGAAATCTTTATAGGAACCTGTGGAGTAGGCCCGTCCCATTAGGATGGTATTTCGGTCCTCAATGGGAACGATTATATGGATCGAAATGGCCCCAACGTCTTTGCGACAAGTGGATCATGAACGACAGGTACTTGAAGAACTTCGCCGCGGACATATCCCTGTGTCCGTGTACCGTGAAGTTTGCGTTATCCGACAAAGGTCGATACCTTCCGGATTACGACTGCGACAAGGACTCGAATCTGGACTGCATGTACAACCAACACGCGTATCACTGCGTGAGGACAGGAGCGCCGAAGTGAGTACCTTTCTTTTACGTGACATCAGAGACCAATGTGGTACCAATATGGAGACCTATGGTATCACGCTACGTGCAAAGAGGATTTTAGCGTTACGTTTCGTTTGTAGCATGGACGGTTCCGAGCAGCAATGTTGCTACGACAAGAACGGCTACTTAATGCTGACGTACGATCAGCAATGGGGCTCCAGGCCACACCGCTCCCACAACTTAGGATATTACCCGTGGGACGAGGCGAACAAAGTGCCAACCCTGTCCCACTGGTACCACGACATACTTCCGTTCTACATGTGCTGTCTGTGGCAAGAGGAGCATGCAGTCGGTTGCGAAACGTTCAGATACGAGAGACGACCGAGCCAAGATTGCGTTGCTTATCAGTCGCCAGCGGTGGCGACGGTATTCGGCGATCCCCATATCATCACGTTCGATAATCTACCCTACACGTTCAACGGGAAGGGAGAATTCGTTCTGCTGCGTGTAAACCGCGCTAAAGATAAGCTCAACGTTCAAGGCAGATTCGAGCAATTACCAGACAACGTGTACGGTGAAGTTAAAGCTACACAGTTGACGTCTGTAGCAGGTAACTGACACGGTGATTGGAACCCGACTGTTTTTCCCCGGACCACTTTAATAGATCCATCCCTCTAATTTGCCCCACAGCGAAAGGGAACGACAGCTTTACTATAGAAGTTCGCCTGAGGCCTAAACACGCACAGTGGAGGTATAGGCTCGATGTCTTCGCGGATAATCGTCGAGTATACTTCGACAGGCCATCCCTCAAGTACCAACATTTCCCCGGCGTGGTGGTTTACACGCCCACGTACATTCTAAATCAGAGCGAAGTGATCATCATGTTCGACACCGGTGCCGGCGTGGAAGTGGTCGAAAACGAGGGATTCATGACGGCTAGAGTATATTTACCTTGGTCCTACATGGTATGACTTGAGATTATTCTGTGTAGTGTTGAATTTGAAATGAACGGAAATCCTTATCATCGTATTCGATTGATTCTAGAACAAGACCACAGGACTCTTCGGTAATTGGAACTTCGACATATCGGACGATCTGACGAACCCAGACGGACAACGAGCGCCCACGACCAATTTGAACCACTTCGAGTCTGTTCATAAAGACTTCGCTGTGCAATGGATGTTGGAAGATAAAGAAGATGAATTAAGAGGGGCTGCTCTGTTCACCAGAGAATTCGGTAGGACCGCGAGTTTCTACGCCAATAGAACTTTTGAGCCCGAATGGAGGAAAACGCCTGCGGAAATACTGCTGTCTAACAGGTGACTATCGGTTTCTTTGACACTTTTGGATAAATACAGAATTATTGTTGGAAAATCACTTATACCGTCCTGTCGCAGGTCACACGATATACAACGAGCTAGCGATCTCTGCGGAGACGTGTATCAATGCCAATACGACTACTCGATGTCACTTAATCGGGATTTGGCTCACTTTACGCTCAATTACTACAGCACGTACACTGCAATAAGAGACCTTAACTTGGGTGCTCCAGGTGAGATATATGAATCTATTTGTGCCATCGCTAATTGTGCCTTCCACAATTTACACTACTCGTTTCAGTGAAATCATGCGGCATATTGGAGACCCCGCGTTTCGGACGCAAGAGCAATTTCTTCTTCACGCCCGGCACGAAAGTCACTTTCGAGTGTAATCAAGATTTTATATTAGTTGGTGATCAACGACGCATTTGCATGGACGATGGACACTGGGACATACCGGAATACGGATACACAGAATGTCTACGTAAGTATTTCAGCAATGTCTATCACAGCCTACTTTCTCACCCTCTACTATACTTCACACCGTTCGAGGCCCATCCCGAATTCCACAATCACATTCCACGCACCGAGAACGATGCAGATAGGAGAATACAAATTCTTTGCTATTACGTGAATATAGGTCAGGTCGAGTATGCTCAGCGTACAGCGTGGACGACAATGGGCATTATTTGCGCCGTTTTAATTCCCGTAACAGCATTGGTCGCAGGCGCCTTTCTTTATATAAGAAAGAATCAATCGCGAGGAGGTTCCGTAAAATCATGGCGTTATTCTGAGCGGGGGTCCGGCGTCGACAATGAGTCCACATTGTTGACGCGCACCGCACCGTTAAAAACATACGACAGACCAATTTCACCTGCTAGCGACTCTAGTACCGCAACGAGCACTATCAAAAAGCCCCATAGCTATGACAAAGTCTATCGCACCCACGAACCCTTGCCGAACAGACCGGATGTCGATTTCGAGGACAAAGATTGGGACCTCAAAGAGCCCAATTCCCCCACTGATTCGGAAAAGAGTATGCCAGATTCTATTAAGAAAGCTGGAAGTCCCACCAAAGAGAGCGACGTATGAAATGGTTGAGCAAATATTGTTAAACGTTTGACTAATATAATTTTCATGGCACGCTCGACGTTCCAGAATTTCATCATCTAGGTATATATCGAATCTTTGGAAGCATCTCTTCCATGACAAATAATCGTAAACATTTTATTCTTTGTTCGTAACTATTTGCATTTATATTTTTGAAATGATTCCATGGTAAATGGCGCACGATAGTATAATTAAGTATCATTTGCATAGGAGTTCACCCCACTTGACAACGGGTATATACATTTCGCATCGAACATTAACGAAAGAATTTATTCTGCTCGGCCGGGAATCTGCTTTGCTGTGGAATAGAAATGTTCTCCATTTACAGAATTCTGTTCATTGAGTAATACGCTGAATATTATATCGTACTGTTGAATCAGAAATAAGCATCATATACTTGTATAAAGCATAATGCATAATAATTTTGAGAGCATTAAAATGCAGTAATAAATATTGTTAATTCAATAATAAAGTTTAATGTAGCGTGATTGTATAAAACGCTTGATAATTAATGTAAAAATGCGGTTCAATAAACTTTTTTATACCTTCAAATATTCAGGAAATTTCTATTCCACATGCACTTACTAAGAATTTCCCAAAAGATCTAAAGAAAACTGTTTGGAGTCCCTACAGTGGAATGGAAATTTCCACCAAAATGATTGTCATCATTTTTGTTACTTCCATCCTTCTACCTTCGTCCCTTTTTACTCAGGTGCTCAATTATGATTCAAAGCTGTATTGTGACTATTCCTGAAGATCTTTACCATTGCATTGACTATTAGAAACATTGCCATATCTGTCTCCCATTAATACTATAAATTTCATTGGAAACCACAGGTCAACAGGAGTATAGTTCACGTCAAGCTGGAATTACGAGTGGCATAATACTTGCTTGCCTAATTCCAATTATACTTGTAATAGTTTGCGTGGCAGTGAGACTTCTAAAGAAACGAAAAGAAGAACGAGAACAGGACGAAGCACGCGATAGGTATTACAACGAATGCAAATCACGACCATATCGCTTTAGATTCTCATTAACCGGACACTAATATACCGCAAACCTTTTGCACAGGGCAAGAAGCGCAGAACTACGCGCATTAAAGAAAATTGGAGACGATGATGACGAGCCTACTGCATATCCAAGTAAAGCAACGGACATCAACTAAATAGTATTATATGTATTTTTTAAAAGAATCTTTTTTATAACTTGCATCATACCATCGTACATTGTATTTCTCATTTCAAGACACAATCATATTCTAGAAACGTATCTGTGGTATTCGAAACTTTTCTACTCTAGTTTCAACTTGTTTGATAGCATAAACATAAATATTGTAGGATGAAACATTTCATTAAGAGTAGAAATGCATCCTTCTTACCTGAACTATAATCTATGACATGAATTATATTCTATGACATGAATTGTAGTGTATTTATTACGTATATACGTGAACTGATAAATAGTGTGTAATTTAGTATACATTGAACTTCATTGTAATTTTGTACTCTCATAAGATAGAACAATAGACTGCAAAATACATCTTTCTAAAATTCCCAGTCTTTCCAAAAAGACCAATGTTCGAATAGCAGTTTAAGTTATCGGAGGCTTTTTGTACTCACGAAGGTCTTCCATTTTCGGGTTTGCCGCTCTGTCTCTGGGTACTACGTTTGGCATGGCACTTCTAACGCTCATATAACTAACATATTTCCGATGCACCCAAACGAGATTGTATTCGCGTAAGCGTTAAAACGTTACGAGCAGAACTGTATATATTACAAGCACTATTTGCTAGTTATATCTCGGAAAAATGCTACGTATTGCACGTTACAATATCTACCGCGAACTTTTGACGTGTTCCGTCGAATCCACTTTAAAAAGAGCTCTCGATCGCTCCTGCGGCACCCGCGGCTAGTTTCAGACCGTAGGGTAGACACTGCCCCCTCGTAACGAAAGCGAGTAACTACCTTACCACGTACCGACTGTTCGTCGTCTCGCGTCCCGTTGCTTGGACAGAGTGGTAATTCTAGGACTGCGTTATCCAGTGATTAAACTATTTACGTTAGACTTCCTGCTTCGAGTGTTTAGGATGCGTGCCGTTCCGACGTTACTCCCGAGTAACTACAATTACGTGAATTTACGCGGTTTACAGTGAACGCACCTAGATATAACTGCTATTCGTTGACGCATCGACGGGCGCCGGTGCTCGGCGAAGTTTTGTGTGTAGAAATTCACGTACAAGATTCTTATTCGCCCGTGGTGCCCCGTACATAAAGTAGTTTCGGACCGATGGATTTAATTGGATGACAGTCGGGGAAAAAAGTCGCGGTGCCGGAGGTATGTGTCTGCGGAAATTCACGTTTCATTCGAATAGCGTTTTTCGATACTGTTGCTGTTTTTAATAAGTCCATTGTTGGGACAACAAACACGTAAATTAACCTTTCTCATTTGTTTGCACCGTGTAGCATTTGTACATGTCATATCTGCACATGTACTTGACTGGCGTTGTACCTGCGTAATGACTTTCGATAGAGGTGAAATAGATTATAAAGTTTTTTTAAATGTGACGAGTTACAAGTAACGCCGCGTTCAATGTAACGTAAATAATAGCGTATGTATAACTTTTTTCCCTGAGTTGAAGCTAGAATTCACGCACGTAGCACACGTTACGTGCTGAAATCTTATAATCCTATTTGTTAACCATATTCGCTGAACGCCTATAGGCGTCCGCCGCGCGCGCTCTGCTGATTCCATTGTGGACTTATAAGCGCTGTAGTGTATAAAGGGTTTTAAAGCAAGAAACGTGAAACTACACAAAAGTGATGCAATTACGTAGCCGGTGTTTTCGATCGCTGCATTAATTCCGCGTTTTTGTTTGTAGATCTTGGCACTCGTACGATACAATTTACTCACTAATCATTCTACGAGTTGGGAAATATGTCTATCATATTACAATGGCTCGATCATGGCTAGGATGTTTGTTGGGCGTTTTAGTACCGTCGACAGTCTTTTACCTGTATTTATTGTTGAATGGTAATATCTGCGTTATTGCTCCGCCGGATCTTGTTATTGACGTAGCGCGTGTTATTGTAGTTCCCTCCGCTGAAATCGGTTCCTTCAAACTCGACGAGAAATCGGGCTTGTCCATGGACGTGGAAAAAACGAATTTCTACGTGAAACAGCCCGTCCTCGAGAATTTACGATCAGAAAATGATCGTATCGAGGTAAAAAGCATAGTTTTCGCACATTTATCTGTTTAGTTGCTCGATTTTTAGTCTTCGAAGCTTTCGGAGTTAAAACATACCGGGGATTTCAGTCTATACGAATAAAAAATTGCTGCAAGGTGATTCTTAATTGTGTGTCAGAAGTTAGTAAGTGGTAGGCATTATCGAATATTAGGGTTGCGGTGAAAAAGACTATCAGTGGTCTGGGTAGCTCAATTGGTTCAAGCAGTCTTCCGGTTCAAATGAAAGATCCGGCTTTCAAATCACAATTCCGTAATTCAATCGATCGATTTCCTGTAATCCCGCTTGATTCTTTTCCTTGTAAAGAACTCGGCAGTTTGGAGAGCCGAGTTTCATCTCGCCTTCACATTTAGTCGTTTTGTTATCTTGACTGTAGAATTAAACGGTAGTCGTCGAATTCCAGGCCAACGAATCAATCGTTTTACTATTTTATTTCTCCTGAATTTATGAGGTCAATCAACAACTTAAAGAAAGGTGACATGCACTTGAGAACCACCCTGTATGTATCATACAGGAATGAAAAGACTAACTATCCTATTAAAAAAGAACTTAAAGATTGAAACGTTGAAGATCAGCGATAGACCGTGAACGTCGTTCTCTTTTAAGGCAAAATGCGAGACCATACACATCGCGATGGTGTGCGCTGGCTACAATTCGACGTTCGCTCTGGTGACAGTAGTAAAATCCGTTTTATTCTACCGTACTAAACCTCTGCACTTTCACTTGCTCGTCGACGAGATCGCAAAGAGAACACTGACGACCCTGTTTCAAACATGGGATCTACCACATGGTTAGTAAACCGTCGCCGTGATTGCCGTTCTCATCTGTTCCTTAGGGTCCATCAAATGGACGAATTAATCTCAAATCCATCTCCTTCAACTGTCGTATATTCCTACGCAGTGGCGCACCCAAAGAAAAAGAAAAAAGGAGATTAATGTAACCACGGTTCAAGCAAGTCAAGAGCTTTGTAAAAAGAAAAGAAATCTGGATTTTATTCTTTAAATACATTTTTGTATAATCACCTAATGAATTCTATTGAATTTGTATTAAAACTACTTTTATCCGTTCAACTCGGCTCCCCCAAGGTTAATTGCTGCGTGCGCCACTGGGTCCTACGTACACATATTATTATTATTATTATTATTATTACTTCGTCTTTATTACTCGTTAAACAAAACAGGAAAGAGAAATAAAAAAATAAAAATGTAGTACACGAGGAAAAAGTAAAGGCGAGTAAAGGCTATGTCCACTTATAAATTGAAACGAAAGGTCCTGCACGTTTTCCATCGATCTTAATTCAAGAGCGTTACACTTCCACGCCATTAGCAACGAACGTTGCCTGAAAAAAATGTCTAAACTCGCGTGGTTGGTCCGATTGTAAGAATTAAGCGTGCTGGTCACCGGGTGAACTAAATTTGAACGACCAATTAACCTCGGGGTGTGGCGTTGCCCAAGGAACGGATGGGAGCTGGCGAACGCCGCGCGAGTCTCTGTCGTCGACAATTTTTTCCTTCGTTCGCTCGTTCCAGTGAATTTGACGTATTACAAGGCCGAGGGATGGGTGCCGATGGTGTCCTGGATACCGAACAAGCATTACTCCGGCGTTTACGGGCTTCTGAAATTAATCCTGCCGGATGCGATGCGGGAGGACAAAGTGCTCGTATTCGACACGGACGTGACCGTCCTGAACGACGTTAGCTTGCTCTGGAGGCTGTTCGAGAAGTTCTCGAACGAGCAGGCCCTCGGACTGACGGAGAATCAGAGCCACTGGTACATAAAGGCGTTGTCTTACGGTCAACGGCCATGGCCGGCTCTGGGACGGGGCTTCAACACCGGTGTGATGCTAATGCACTTGCAGCAACTACGTAACAGAAAATTTACGAGCCTGTGGGAAACTGTTACGAAGCGCGTGCTGGCCCTTATACCGGAGACTAGCTTAGCCGATCAGGACGTGATCAATGCTGTTATCAAAGAGCATCCCTCTGTCGTGTACAAAATAGAGTGCACGTGGAATATTCAGTTGAGCGACCACACGATCAGCGATCTCTGTTACCGCGACGCTGATCGCATAAGTGTACGTAAAGTCCCCCCCTGATTGGTAATACTTTTTCCCCTCTTCGCTCCAAGAGTTTTCCACGACTGTCCTACGGCTTCTTTTAGATCGTGCATTGGAATTCTCCTCGAAAGCAGGATGTATATAATAAACACATCAATGAGTTCCGTAAGTTGCATAAGGTCTTCCTCGAAATGGATGGGAACCTGTTACGCAGACGCTTATTCGGTTGTGATAAACACGAAACTGTGTCCCAAGTAAGAGAAATCTGTATACAGGTGTAACTGTTGCAACACTACCTTTCTTCCTTCGAATCAAGTAACTTTAACGCGTTGCTACTGTTATTTAGTATCTGGTGAATCTCCTCGCTCTATGTGCCAACTCTGCTTGCCAACTGTACTTACTATCATTGCCACCGTCTGTGCTTTAAACTTAAACTTTCTCTGAACCATCGCTGTATACCGCAAAGATTGGAATTGCCAATTTCTAGTACAACGAGTCGAGCCCGTGTCGAGATTTCACTAGGGGTGCCACCATGTTGTATCGCACCCATCCGTTTCTCCTCGAGTACGAATACAACGTGTACGCCTCGGCGGACGTCGCTCTAGTAATTCAGTGTAGCGTGGAAAGAATACCGTTGCTGGAAGACCTATCGAAACACTGGTCAGGGACCATAAGCGTTGCATTATACCTCACCGATGCTGAAGTCCAGAATTTTCTCGAGTTCGTGCGTGGTTCCGTCGAGCTACGAAACAGGAAAAACATTGCGTACCATGTGGTGTACAAAGATGGGGTGTGTGTTTCGTTTGCGTCTACACCGACAATAGCAAGGAATCGTTTGTTAGGCGTAGATATCCAATCAGTTTAACGCAACACGCGCACATTTAATTACACGGGGGTATGTTTTATCCAGGAATTGTATCCGATCAATTATTTGAGGAACACTGCGATGTCATACGTGTCGACTCCATTTATTTTTCAACTGGATGTTGATTTTCTGCCGCAATACGGGCTACACGAGAGCCTCATGGGCTACATCGCTAAATTAAATATCCGCGAGTCGGACAAAGTAGCTTTGATCGTCCCTGCGTTTGAAACCGAACGATACAGGTATACTTCCACCGCCGAAAACTTGCGATATTTTTCCGTGCACGATATGCGTTTTGTAGGTTCACTTTCCCCGCTAACAAGGAAGAGTTATTGAAGTTCTTGAAGCGCGGCGTTTTGTACACATTTCGCTACCATGTTTGGACGCAGGGCCACGCTGCCACGAATTACAGTTACTGGCGAAACACGTTGGAACCGTACGAAGTATGTTCACTGAAGACTTTGATCGTTTCTTTAATGGAGAGACAATTTAGCTAGCATTATTCATAGGTTTCTTGGGAGCCAGATTTTGAGCCGTACATCGTAGTCTCGAGATTGGCACCTCGATACGATACCAGATTCATTGGCTTCGGTTGGAACAAAGTTTCCTATCTAACGCATTTGACGGTACTAGACTACAAGTAAGAGATGATTCGTGACTATCTTTTCTTTTTTTAAAATAATTTTTACAGCATCGGGCACTATAGCGCAATGCCATAAATTGAAGATTTATATAGGTACATTGTCTTGCCGGATACGTTCATTATCCACCGACCTCATGCCCCTAGTCTCGACATCGGCAAGTTCAGAACTGACTCTATTTATAGGAGGTAAAGTACCATTAAATGCGTTTAAAACCATTTATAGATTTAAAGGGTCATGCCTAGTTGCCTGGCGAAAAAAAACGTGATTTTCGGGAATTTTTTGTGGAAAATCTAATGTATATTTTTTACAACTATTTGCTTATTTTAAAAGTACGTATATTCAGCAAATCTCAGTAATTTTGTTATAGGAGAATATTAAAAAATGAACGAATAACAGCCACTCTCCCGGAAGCTATTTTTTTTACCGGTGAGCACGATTTCTCCGAGCTGGATCATCTGAAATCGAAAAGTGAAGGAGATTCTGTTAGTATATGAGTTTATCTAGTTCGTGAACGAAGGATTTTTAAAAAAAATGATTTCAGACAAAATGGCGGCCGTTTAACGCAAAATCATGATTTCCGATGTCTGAATTGTTCGTTTTTCGTGAATTAAAAATAGAGTTTTCATCAAAAACAAAAATCCTTCTACTAACAGAATCTTCTTCACTTTTCGATTTCAGATAACCGCTAAAAAAAATAGCTTCCGGGAGAGTGGCTGTTATTCGTTCATTTTTTAATATTTTCCTATAACAAAATTACTGAGAGTTGCTGAATATATGTACTTTATAAAATAAGCAAATAGTTGTAAAAAATATACATTAGATTTTCCACAAAAAATTCTCGAAAATCACGTTTTTTTTTCGCCTGCCAACTAGGCATGACCCCGTAACACCTCGGGGAGATAGACACCCCGTGTAACGCGCTGGAGATTTCGTCGTGTTGTGTACTCCAGCAAACGATAACGGCACTTCCCCGAATTAAACTAATCTGCTTTTCTCTTGCACTTTCATTTTAGATGCCTGAAGAAGTTGAAGGACGACTTTGTCGAAGAGCTGGTGACGAAGTACGGCGAGAGTGCTCTATCAAAGTTGAAGAAAGTAACCAAAGAAGAGAAAATAATAAAGTCTGTCTGAACCAAACGAACCAGATTATATTTATATTTTGAGAAACTGTAAAGATGCTAATATTAATGCTATTTTTCCGAATAAAAACTGTCATGAAAGATCACAGAAACCCTTGGGCCCTTCGTATTCTTATCTCCCGCATTAGGTAGAGTTGCATCGGAACGCCGCGATGGGGTTGGGAAATATTTATTAAAATTTAATCATCGTAGTGGAGTGTACAGAGTGGTGCTTTCAGTACATTCTCTTAATGTTACAGTCACGCTAGATAGTTTCATTTATAAAATATGTATAATATTTACAATGATAGTACATTGACATGGCATGTATAAATTATAACTCGGCCGAAACGTTACACCGAACAAAATTAAGTCCTGTAGTACGAGGCGAGTCGCATGTTTCACGGCAGTACAAACGTTCGTAGAAAAATAATTGTGACCATCAACGGAGCACAATGATAATAACAGCGCAACGTAACCGCAATAAATCCAATAGTCGATAGGATATATTAAATATTAACCACAGCGATGATAATAATAGCATAATAACACGAGCATTAATAAAAAACAAAAGTATATAATAAAAAACAGGAAAATAAGACATGATCAACGTTTCGAAACATTTTTTACGCCGATTATCCATCCTTAACGTTCCTATGTCATCTAGGAGCTATAAGTAAAAGAAAATCCGAACGACGCTACGTCCCCTAAGAAGGTTCCCTTACGCCTAATATCATGACACGCAAACATAGTTCCTTTACACCTATAATAATCCCTTATTACGATAAAAACACTTGAAAGCGTTTTTATCCTGTACAACGAGAGCTGTACGAGATACGAAAATATGTTAACGTGTAAACGTCAATTATTCATGACTCAGCCCCATAAGTCTGCACACATTCATCAAGTACAAGAAAGTCGGACGCTGGCCTGATCCACAGAAACCACGTCCACCCCCCACAACACCTTCGCTTAACAACCCCTCGTCAGGAACACGCTTCGCGTTTTTCTGCACCGTATTATTATAACACGTTATAGTATACACACGGAAAAGTGAAGTCCCTTTAGCATTCTTTACAGACCTGGCGTGAATGGAATGAATTATTATTAGGCAATCTCAACGACGATTAGGACACGATCCGAGCGATCGTTAGGTATAACGCAATTTCGTTAGAGATCCATTCGATCTTGCATCTTTGATGCTCCGCCAAGATCTGTACGTGCCGATACATTCGCTACGGACATTATTTCTGGTCACACGATCGTTCTTCTTCGGAACTTGTATTTCGATCGCATCCTACTTTTACGCTTTCGCTTGATTTTCTTCCAACGCTCTACACGCGAAAACATTCTTCTCGCGCGACCTTTTGGGCACAGTCTCTTTATAGTTGCCTATAGCATTGCTTAACCACGTTTGTCCATTCTATTAGGAGCGCAATTCCTTTGGATCAATAACTCTAACGCATGAAACGAAATTACGTCGTCTGGAGTTTCGAAAATATCAGTCTTCGAAGAGCGGCTACGATTTCGGGGGCGAGTGAACGGACGCTGAGATTGTACGAGCTTTACGAGATTGTACGCGATTTAGTACGCAAAGGAACGGACGTGCCAATTAATGCACAGTGTTCCGAACTCTATACAATTTAAATATCAACATCGCCGTCCGTCGTAGCACACGGCGGATGCTCGGAAATCAGATTTTAAACATTCATACTCCGCACTGTGCATCAGGGAAATGCTCTTGAACGGAAACAATGCGGCATAATGATTACTATCATGTTTTTTGGAATGTGTATGAACAACGTGGCACGAAAATGCATTTCCCGTGGATGTCTGTCGATCGAGTACATAGTCCAGGATTAAAGAATCAATTTCTTATATTTTTACCAATCGTATTATCGGTTACCGCGAACGAAGCGTCTAGGATTGGTACCTAGCAGATAAAAAGCGTCGTACAGAGATCGTCGTAAAGATGATCTGAATCGTCGAGGAACGTCGAGCTCCTCGAGATAATTCAGTCCTTCGTTGAATTAGATTAATTACACACGCGTGGCATCCAGATGGTTATGGTCGGATCGGTGTATTGGACGGTACTTTCATTTGCACGCTCTCACAGATGCAGTCGAGAACTTCGTGCCAATAATTCAGTGTCGGGGTCTAAGAAATTATCTAGAAAATGCCGTTGAAGTTTTCGAGCTTAGTAAAAACAATAAGTATGGCAGTTTTATGGCGTCGTTGAGATTAAAATGAACGGAAGAATAATACGATTTTTAAGTACGTCTTTTTAAACGGAGCGACTTAATAAATCACTGCTTCATTAGCATAAATGCACACGATTATTTAGTTTTTTTTTCTGATTCGATCTTGTAGCTGTATAAACACCTTATTCGTTATTTCAAAGGGTGGGTGACTTTGGGGTCTTGAAAATTTCAAATGGTAACACGATTGTTAACTGTGTATCGTATAAGCCTCTTTGGACTATATGGAAAATTTGTCAGAGGGGATTTTTGTTGAAATCAATATTTACAGAGTTATCGGAATGGTTCCAGTTACGTGTCCCGCTTTGCATGTCAACGTGTGTCGCCTGATTGACGATTTTACGATCGTATCTCTTGAAATTCACGTCCGCGTTCTCTGTTCGGTTTAAAAAATTTATGTTGGGCTTTTTATGCGCGAACACGCTATTTTTGTTGACGTCGATATTCCTTTTTCAATTTCCCGTTTCCTCCCCGGTTTCAAGCTTGTCAATATATGCTATTCTGGCGTGATATCAAATTTTTGATAATCTTTGAAAACGGTACAGGTCTGGATCTTCTGACTGGCAATTCATCAAACAATCTACGATCCAACCGTAATCCGGTGACAAATCCCATCGACAATGCCAGCCTATGAACGTCGTCCTCTACTAACGTCCCCGTCGACGTCTTGAACCGCCCTTTCGTCGCGAATCGCGGCTGTCGTCCTTTTGATTCCCATCTTTCGTTTCGTTCGTGCGAAGAAATCTCGACAGAGGCGGTCGCGCGTGTGTCTCATTAAAAATACTAAGTGAAACGTGTCCAACATTCGCAACTGCGCGAGCTTCGCCCCATCCCCCTCGATCCTCCTTTGACTTCCGTCGCAACGACCTCAAGCGGATGTATACCCGACAGGCAGACACGCAGAGTCATTAGAAGAAGAGATGACGCTAGACACGGAGGATCGAAGCATCGCGGGCTGGCGTCTATCGATTCCGAGCAGGATCGCCGCGAGGGTGGAGGAGCCTCCCGGGGGCCGGGCGCACGTAAACTATGTTATTGCGGCGTTGGGGTGTCAAAGAGAGAGGTCTCATTAAAGCCTAACCACGCGCACAAAGTATCTCGCGATAATAATTGCACGCTGACTGGTGGCTCGTCATGTGCGAGCCCCGGTAAACATGCCTCGGCTAATAGTGCATAGAACACACGGCTCTCATCCTTCCCAAGCCCTGTAATTGCGGGGCTTGCGCGTGTTCTATTTTCCTGTATACTTGTCCTGCTATCACCGAATAGGAGCTTCTGTGCATCAGAACGGACGAGTTGCGATCCCGCGACCCTCTGCGTGGGAAGTGGAATGGAAAAAGTTTGGACTTTTGAGAATTAATAGGAAGAACTTTAGATAATGGGAGAAGTAATTGCCAAGACAGGGTGCATCATGGTCGTCGAAATCTTGCGAATGAACACGAAGTGTAGATGGGAGTCCACATCGTTGGATGAATGGACCATCTCATAGCTGGAGACTTGATCGAAGATGAGAATCTCGAAGCTGCAGACAGTAGCAATCAACGGTAAAAGTGGATGACCCGTCGTCAAAGGACATTTAGAAGTCCCCGCTTCTTGTATCGTTCTATGTTAATTTTACTCCGCGACATCAGTGTATATACGAATTTATTCTCATTAACGCACGTGCCCAAACCGCAGAGCAGTCACGTACTACCCTCAGTTTCCTACTTGATGCATTTTAATTTGGAGCGCACCATAAACCCGCGGAATACACGTGCAAGTGCTAACGCGGATGGAGGAAAGCAGCGCGGAGAGCGCACGAGGAACCGAGTTCTGAGAGGCGATCGCAGCCACGATATATCGTAGAAACCTAACGACCGTTCAATTTTACTGCTTGTGCCGTGTGCGACGCAGGATGCGCGGCGGGTTTAATCGATTCCTCGGGAGCCGGTGTCACTGATCTCCGAAGGATGAAAACGAGCCTGTCTTCCCCGCGCGGTTGCAGTGGGCTTGGACGTGTCGCCGGAGAACCCGTCAAAATACAAAATTACAAAAATATACTCGTGGCGCCGTACCAACCGGTTGTGCCGCGCTGCGTTTAACGTGCGTATCTTTCACATTTACATTATAAACAAACGTCCGTGAGTCAACGTGCGATTAGGTCTGTGTGTATGTACAGGGCGCAGCACAACGATTGGATCAGACGAGCCGCGACTCTGCTAGGCCGCTTAAAATAATTCACGACGATTACCGCTCGTGTAGCCTCGATTCTAAGCCCGTTGATTACGGTGACAGCTTTCTCCGTCCGATTACCGAGGTGTACTCGATCCACCACCCCCTGGGATTGGACAATGGAGAACGCTGCCGATTGGCACCTGTTTCGCGGATCCAATTGCCCCTGAACAACCACCCTTGGATCAATGCTCCTCCGACTCGCGTACTCTCTCACCATATTCCCCGTTGGTAATTACGCTAATATAATCGCTATAATATTGGACGTAGCCGAGGAAACGAAGCCACACGACCGCGTCGCGATTTTCTCCGCGTCCTCTCACCAGCACCGCGTCATCGTCCTCGAGTCTCTTCCCGTAATACTGTTAGGTGCGTCACGATAAACGGGGAAGTCATCTCGTAGTCATTGAATCGATCAGTTCATCGATCTACTATTGATAATTCCTGCTGGCGAGTAGTTGATTTTGAAGGACAGCAGGATCTTTTCTCTTGAACGCGAGGGCATCAGAGATGAGCGGCATAACGGAACGAGTTGTATCTCCTTTTATTTGGGGAGGGAAGCAGGTTGCAGGGGAAGAAGATAAGGGGTTTTATGAAACCTCATTTTTCATAAGTCTGCTCTCGCGAAGTATAATTCCTTCTGTTCTAAATTTATAATAAAGATGTGCAGTTGCAGCTTGCGGGTATGTTCTTGCACTCATACAAAAAGTGAAGTCATAGGGGGGAATGCTTTTACACCGCTGAACCTTTTTCTACCTTTAAAGAAAGGAGATATGCGAATGCTCCAAATTATTTCGTAACTCGTCCTGTATTTCTCACGAATATACGGCAGCTTCTAATGATTCTGATTAGTATGTATTCGCGAAACGGAAGGGATGAAATTTCGCAGATTTTGAATAGACTGCTTGTCCCGAAATAACGTTGCAGAGGAAGGATCCGCTTGAGTTCGCAACAAGTTGCCAAGCGATCGATCCCAAAATCCCCGCTAAAGGCAGGAACGCAACGTTAAGCTCCGGATAAAACGTACCGGAAGTATAGCAAGTTTGTAGCTTACGAGCGATAAATTTCTGGTTCAAGAATGATCCTTCCTTACGTGGTACCTACTCGGCGGAATCGAGTTGACCGCAGGTATTTCCCTTTTGTTCAATGAATTTCACTCGGGCGACGTGATATCGATCGCCGAAAGCGTTATAAAAATCATCGCGAAAAGAAGTGGCTATTCCATAAAAAAAAACATGCGATCAAAACTTCGTAAATTCACTCCAGAAAACTATGGATCGTGTCTCCACAAAAAGGATGGAATTAAGAGTAAAATTCAATTAAAAAATAATCGCCTTAAACATTGACGCATTTCTGTCAGAGATCGTTGTACGAAACGTTCGAATTGAATTTTCAATTAAACGCAAATCGCACCCTACGTTCGGATCGCGATAAAATTGTACCTACGTGTTACGTATACAATACAGCGTCCTCATTATTACAAATTGGCCAGCTGCTCGTTCGCACAGTTGCGTCTCTAGCTCGTAGATAGACTCGTCCTGTTTTATTACCATGCTTCTATACCCCTTTGTCATGTAAAACCACTGGTTTCGTTAATGTGTGGTCTGATCGAGTTGGCAGAAGACAGGCGAACTATTTCTTAGATATAATACACAGTATATACAAGCTATAAGTTTCGTTTCTTCTTTTACAACACACTCGTCAGTCAGTCCAAACGCGCTTCAAGATCCCCGCTCCTAGAAATGAAGTGGCACGCAACATTTCGTGATCTGCGCGAATAGTAAAATATTTCCCGGAGTGCTATGCTTCAGAGGACGAGAGAGTACGCGACGAAATACGTTTTGGTCACGGTGCCGTGGTGCGTCAATCATCACGACAAGAAGGAACGCGATCGCGCTCTTCGAAAGCCTAGAACCGATTAGGATCTCGCAGAACTTTAATTGGAACATCTTCGCGTTATTAGCATGAAGAACAAATACGTTCGGGAGATAGCTCTTTTTTACATACTCGTTCTTTAAAATTACTAGAAGTAGATACTCTAACACCTCTGTTATTTAATACGTTTGTCCTTACATACTGATGAACCATACGCATGGCTATTATTTACTCTTAATCCCGATTTACAACGTCGTTACAACGATTACTTGCTCGGCGCAGTCAAGTATCCAACGTAATGCGCGATTACAATAAAAAAAAAGAAGGAAAAAAGGGAAGACGAATCTACGGTAAAACTAACGGTAAAAGAAAAATAAAGCGTCGCCTGGCAATCACCCCGAAGGATGTGCCCGGCGACGCGCGAGGATAAAACACCACTAAACTTCAAGTATCCCGTAAAAATTATTCCCGGCTAATACACAGGCCGGGGCGAGCGTAAAAGTTCAAATAAAAAAGAAAATAAGAGTCGGATGTGCCCGATCGCACTACCGCTTTTACGAGGAGATCGTATAAAACGTTATTGTTTCCGCAGTGTCTTGGCTTCAACGTGATCTTCATTAGGCATGCGACAAGCACGTCAATAAATAAGACGAACGGCCCCTGGAAGGGACGTTATCCTTAATACTAGTGTCTCGTTACGCTGTATCTTGCGTGATCCACGTATGATCTCGTCTCTCAACTTCTTCGTGGACCAAGAAACAGCACGAGTAGAACGTCCGGCCGTGTCCACCGTACCATCGAGTTCCTCGAGGAACGGACTCGGGGTTCGATCCCCTCGTGCTCCCGCAAATCGGGGTCACGCGGCAAACGTTCTCGATCTGGCGAGTCACAGCGGTAAACCCTGGCACAGCGCGAGGATAAATAAATTAGAAAACACAAGGGGAGAAAACGGTGGGGGAGGAGCAACAGAAAGAACGTGACCAGTGAAGGCGTTGCGTCTGAAAATTTGTTCGCTTCATCACAGCGAGTCAGCGGGTTGAACCGACGACGACCTGTCTCACCGGATGCGGAAGCCCCCGCACACGCTCGTTCGTCAGCACTCCCGACGGGCGAACTTATCGCGCTCGAACCAAACCTCGACCCGCAGCAGCGCGGGCTCGTCTTTTCTCGAAAGGCACTACCGGTTTATTGTGACTGCGGTCATGCGTCTCTTCTCCTCAGCACGGCCACGACCTCGCGGCCTCATCTCCGTCGACCGACGTACGTCGATCATACCTCCGTACCGTCCTCGCCCTCGTCCTCGTACAGCGGCCCGTTGGTCGATTTCTTCTTAGGCTTCGGCGGCGGCCTAGGCGGCACTTTCCTGCCGAGCGTATTGCTGCCCGACTGTTGCTGCTGCGGCTGTTGCTGGCTGAGGACGTGGTTGCTATCCGTCGACTCGTCCGCGACTTTCGTCGGCCATTCCGCCGCGCCTTCCGGGGCGGCTCTATCTAGAGGGCTGCTGGTCAGTATGTTCGGTGTGCTTCGTTGTATCGTGCCGTAGTGGGAGCCAGGCGTCCCTGGCAGTGGTCGACTCCTCATCGTGGACAACGGCTCGGGGCTTTTGTTCAGTGAGAGAACAGAGCTGCCGTCCGCGGTGGTGCGGAGGCCCAGGTTGTCGTAGACGGGCTCCAATCCGTCCGTGGGCGACGTGGGTGGACCGCTGCTCCAGCTGGGCGCCCTGGGTCTTCTTGGGATCGTGACGTACCCGTGGCGGGGCATCACGGGCGCGATCGTGGAGCTCGCGATACCGTACGGCGTGACGCTTCGGTTGTGGGGCAGGGTCTTGAATGCTGCAGGATATTGGTTCGAGGGTGAGCCGTACGCGGCAGTTGTGGGCGTAGCGTGCTGGCTCGGAAGACGCGTGTTGTCGGGTGCCGTGGATGCCTGGCTGGTCGGCGAGGCGCCTCGACCTCCGGAGAAGGCCAGAAGATCGGGCGGATACTGGCGGTAGCTGCCACCCCCGCCGCGGCACAGGGTGCCGGTACCGCTCTCGAGTTCCGGTGTCGCTCGTTCCTCCCTCTCGTCGTCGCCGACCCCTCCGATCACTCCGCTGCCGACACCGCCACCGATACCGTCAGCTGCCAGTACATGAACAAAAAAGAAGGACGAACGTTAAAAAAACGAAAAGCGACAGGCGCGCGATGAGAAAAGAAGACAAAAAAAAGAAGAAGCGCGGATCGAGGCATCCTGGATGGATCTCAATCGCTTGGGTAACTAAATCGGTGCTGCGTGGAGATTTGGACGTACGGGACCAGGGATACACGCTCGTGAATTCCGCTATTTTCGAGTTCACTGATTTTGAATTTACGGATCCTCGGAATATCGACGTCCTTATTCAAGCAAGACTTCTCGGATTGGCGAAAGCGGTCCCTGTACACGTTTTGCATTTTGCACGTAGTCGAGGGCGTGTTTGAAACTCGACGATAAGGGGCGTCATTATGACAAGAACATCCTGGCGATACTCCTTTATGCAGCAACCACGATACTCGCGTCAGATACCACACAGCGGTATCAGAAAACGTTATATGTATAATGTACAAGACCTGCCAGGGGTTATATCACGAAGACACGTAAATCGATCGCGGCCCGCGAGATAAAGTTTCATCGAGGGGAGAGAAAAGTGGGTCGACTTCTGCCGTGCTTCGCGAAATGCACGTTCGAGTTATAATTTAAACGACGGGGCGCGAGTCGTCGTAACGAGACTGTCAAGGAAATGAAATACAGACCGATGTCGATGCACCCGCTCGTTTTTATCGCGTCTCGGTAGCAGTCAAAGGCTCGGCGGGTCTCGCAATTCTCTCGGCGCGGAGCCCTTCGTCGCGTGCTCGCGTAAAATCTTTACAGGTGTCGGTGGCAGGTAAACGAGTGCCAAGGAACTTTCACCGTGGCGTTCCCTTTTTTTTCGATATTCGTAGCCCTGCTCGATGGCAGACGGATAGAGGAAATGGGGACAGGGAAAAGAGTTGCGCGAATTAGCCTGTCTGATAGACACAAAGGGATCGCCGCACGCCCCAAGGGTAGTTGAGATGCGGAACGTAGGTAGCTGTTCGGATGGTACGCGAGATCCTCGACAGTTTCAATTACCATCTCTGAGAGCGGATAGACAAAGACTCGTGGACTATGTACGTACACGAAAGAATCGCCAGTATCGTTCCCAATAAACCGCCAACTTGGTAATTCAGACCGAGAGCACCGTAATGATTATTACTCTCCTTTTGTGCGGCTCTATCCCGAACACCGCGCGGCGCGCCCTCCCCTTTCCCCTTATCAGTTTAATCACCGCTTTATGCGTACAATCCCAGAGCGAGTGTAACCCGCCTCCGCTTTTGTTTTCTCCGCATTTTCATTACTAACGGTAGAAAGCAAGTAACGTCCCAATTAACGGTGTCTTTGCCCGGTTCTTGTCGCTCGCGCTCTTCGACTCCCTCGTTGTTCCCCATTCTGCTCTCCTTAACGTCCCTACACGCGCACATTCGACTAGCTATCTCTGATCGTCATTATTTATCGTCATCGTTGTTTTCAGTAACAAGACTAATGTTTATGTACAGTGGCGATGATCGCACGGCAAAAATACTTGGATTCTCTTGAGCGTTCCGCGCCGACGTATAATCTACTGCCTGGCATGCCGCGTTACGTATTTACATCTCTATCAAAATAATTATCCCACAAAGTGACGTGGCTGTGGAGCACGACGATTAGATACGCCGCGTTTAATTAGCGACGAGCCGACGTTCGACGTTCGACGTCCGACACAGACGCGGCGGGCGGGACGCTTTTCCTTCGCGGAAAACGAGGTTGCTCGCGGAGAAAAACGCTATCGCGGGGGCAACCAGACGCAAATGACGAACGCTTTTCTCCTCTCCTATCATTACGCGGTGCACGCTCTCATTAATCTTGCAACAGTCTTGGCCGATACTTGTTAGCCCAGGATCGATGGCGCCTCGTTTATCTGCCCGCTGGGATTACCGAACCCCAGCCGGCATCGCGTTAATGCGACTCTGTGTCTTAAACTTAAATACATTCGTCGCTTACGATTCAATTAATCTACTCTATCCCCTTAATTAGCGACGATACCGGTCCACCGATGTAAAACGAACCCTACGTTTTCCCAAGGAAATCGGAAGATTAATGGCCGTCCCGTTAGCAGCACCTAAATTGAATTCCAATTTCGTACGCGCCGTTTGTCTTGAAATTTCGACGTTGGCGGTGGATGTTGAATAGTCCTGAATTAATCTATGCGACCTAGCGTTAAAAGATCAACGACGAAAGCCGTCCCATCGATTTCCTTGTTACCCGTACACGCGCGCACGTGTCTCGCAGGATACACCATCGAACCTGAGCGAACGTCGGCGTCGGCCGTCCCGCGAGCGCTCCACGTTCCGCCTTGATCGGCCGGCGGAAGTAACAAATAGTTAGTAGCTAGCACCTGGCCACGCACTGTTTAGTAATGTAGGCAGTGTACTGACCGAAGACCGAGTCGTTGTCGAGCAATGTACGGTTCAGCTCCGTCATCTCGGTGCCGTGCGACGTCACGGACGGCGCCTCGTACCGTCTGGGCGGCTTCACCACGGGATTTATGGTCGTGATCAGCGATTTCTCCTGCTCGCCGAGTCCGTGGTGCTCCATCGACGCGGCCTCGAGGCTCTTCTCGTCGTGCCTTGTCTGACGGCGACGGCAATAGCACACGCAAAGGGAGACGGTGACGATCAGCAGCACGAACGCAGTTAGGCCCAGACCAAGGGCGAGTGGCAGGCTGATTATATTGTCCTTGCCACCTATAGCGTCCCCGGCGATAGCCAGGGTCACGTTTTTCTCCGTATTTCCGCCTGGATTTTTCGCCACGCAGACGTAATCACCCTTGTCGGAGGGCGTGACGTCCGGGATCGTGAGGTTCAGCCAGTCGTGGCTCGACTTCAGGATGTAGCTTCTCTCGCCGTTGTGCCGTCTCGTGTGGTTGTTCAGGGTCCTCGACCGGTGGGTCCAGAACAGCTGAAATTGAGAAGCAAGGTTCGAAGTCGTGTGAGCCGTCCAGGCACGTTTCAACCTATTGTGTAGGGGACTTAACTTTGAGAAGCATGCTCTGGATGTCTATCAATTTTAAGGCGTTGCAAAGAATTCAAAAGGTGTTCTCAATTTTTCGTCCTCGTGCCGAGAATAATCCGAAAGAACCTCGCCATTAGACGGATAAGTTAGCTAGGGTAACAACGAGTTTCGTTCTTCTTCTATCATTTAATAAGTGCGTGCTACATTCAGGACGTGGATATTAAGTTCCCGCAAAGTTAAGTTTTTGAACGAAAACTTTTCCAATGAAAACGTAGCGAAGATGAAACGAGAATGAGAATGAAAACAATATATCTATGCTGGATAAACATATTCTATTGGAAGATCAGAGAAGAATGTTCCTCAGGTAGTACGAACATTTAGAAGTTTCGAAGCTAAGTTGCTTGAACGTGGATTTAACCGGCGCAATCTTTTCAACGGACCTAACCCCCCGCGCCGTGCTAGATTGTACACCAAATTGCTTGCAAGTTACTGTGGATTACCGCAGTCAACGTTCTTCCGCTTTGCCGCGCTTCCCTTCGCAATACCTTAACCCGCCTCCCCTCTTCCATTCCACTCTACCGTAGCTTTTAACCCGTTTTCCATCCTCCTTTCGGTAAGAAAAAGTTATAGTTACCTGCGGCCGCGGGATCCCAGTCGCCTTGCACCAGAAGGTGACGTTCCCGTTGCCAGCATCGATCTTCACCATTGGCCCGATCGTGTGGATCTCCGGTCTGCAGGCGAACTTGTCGCTGGTAATCTCGTCCCACATTTTTCCGACCAGGCTGGCCGGTTGCTGGCACGTGGTCGGTTGTGTGTACAGCTTACGCTCGATCGTCCAATCGCGAAATCTCTTGAGAAGGCAATTGCAGTTCCATGGATTATTGTGAAGTTCGAGGCTGCCGAGCTTCGGCAGGGATTCGAAGCTCGGCACCTTCAACGAGCTTAGATTGTTGCCGTCCAAGGTCAACAACTGCAGCCCCGGCAAATTGCGAAAGGCCTTCTCTTCGATGCGCTCCAGCTGGTTGCTTGACAGCATCACCTTCTGCAGGTAGACGAGATCGCGGAACAGCCCGTTCTCCAGCACCTTCAGCTTGTTCTCGTTCAGCAACAGCACCCTGAGCCGTTGGGTCTCCTCGAACGTGCCCGGGTACAGGGTCCTGATGTTGTTCGCCGACAGGTCGATCTCGATCACGATCTTCAGGCCGTTGAACGCGTCCGTGTGGATCGACTCGATCTCGCATTTCCGCAGCACCAGCTTGTGCAGGTTCACCAGGTAGACGCGGCTGAACGAATTGTGCATTAGGTGAGTGATACGGTTCTCCGTGAGATCGAAGTTCTGGATCTCGGACGACAGGCTGCCGGGTATCTGCGTGAGGTTCTGCTTCACGCATTCGGCGGTCTTCTTGCCGGATACCCATCTGCACTTGCACGAGGACGAGCACTGCGCCGTCCAATCTTCCTGGCACCAGCACACGACGACCACCAGCGTCGAGTAAAGTAACAGTTTCGCTGTTCTTAGCTCCATCCCGAGGATTTCTGTTAACAAGGGAAACACGACCGAGGAGATTAGAACAAGTTTCGAGCATGTACCGGTGTGTACCGGCACCTGACCAGAAAATGGTCGGACATATTTGAGGATGTAACCCACTTTGGTACAAGTCCGGAGTCTTACGTCATGTTACACGTTACCGTTCGATTCACTGTAAGATTAAATAGATCAGGGTTCATAGGAATTTCTGTTCCGACGAGTGACAAACGGTAGGGTAATATCAGACGGTAGACCCTAATCAACAACAGGCATCAATTAAAGCCTGTAATGGCGACGACCGCGACAGGAAAAGGTGAATAACAAAGCGGTACCTTTGCGTAACAAGTGTGGCTTTCGTACACAATGAGTAGCGAGTAGTAAAGTAACGAAAAAATAGCAAGTTCAGCCACCGTAACGTGATCCGTACAATCGCGTTCCCGAGCAACGAGTTCTTGTCAATTAGTATTTCTGCATGGGGGCGCTTGTTATCGAACAAAATTCCCTGTAATCAGTCGGCAGATCTGCGGGGCATTCAGCCCGGGACTTTAATTAAAAACATTTTTAACTAGCAAAGGTTTTACGCAAAACCTTGTACTCGCAGGCGGTGGATAGTTGTAAGGCCTGGGCAATACGATCAACAAGAGGAAACTCAACTTTCCCTGTTATCAGAGGAAGCCCGAGAGAGCGGGTGCAGTAGAATACTTGCGGAGCCGTGGGCACCTCCGTTTTCGTTCCGCTCCTTCTCCTTCCCCGTCTTCTTCTCTACGCCTCCTCCTTTTTCGTGTTTTTACGTCGCTACAGCCAGCCGGTTCCCTTCATATTTCTTAGCCTGTTTCGTTAATCTCGAAGCGGGAGGCCACCTTAAGCGCGCCGACCGTTGGCAATTTAACTTAATATCGTTTTGGTGTCCCCCTGTCGTCGGTCGGCCGGCGCGTTGCTCAAGTTAAATTAATACAACACGACGCCGAGCACACTTTACCCCTTTTATTATCGCCGGGGCCCGTGGAGTCCGAGGTTGTGCATCAAATTACTCTTTCCGCTGGGAGGCGGTGGGTACAATTCATTTTCTGCCTCCCACCGGGATAGAACCCAGAAGAAGAGGTCGAGGAAACGGCCGTACACCGACGACGACGACGACTACGGCTACGGCTACGACCACGTCCTTACACTATTTGAATTTATTCCAAAACTCCGAGGGGAAGGATGAACGCCGGGAGGTAGACGACAGCCTCGGCTCGTATTTTCCTTCTGGCGGGTGTGTGACGAAAAAACGATAGAAGGGAGCGAGGTAACGGCGAATATACGCGGGTAAATCGATTCTCCAGCCATCCTCCTCGAGGGCCCTCCAACATTATAATAATGTCAATCCTCGCGGGCTCGATATAAGCGAACGTTACACAAATTCAATTACCGTTGACGCGTGTACACCATCGGCAAACTGCGTTTATCAAGTGCGGGAGACGCCACGCTGCGGCTTAAATCACTTTCGGCTCAACGTTATCAAATATTTATAACGGGGGCAACATTGGGCGACGTGGCGCGTTAACTGGTTTACTTGAGCCTCCAGGCGTTTTCAGGGAATCGAAAGTGAACAGCAATAGGAGTGGCAAATACTGCTTTTTCTGGCAACTGCGGTATGACAAACAGACTTTTCCCGCGAAAGGGCTTTTCTCTATCAACGTTATACAATCGATTTATAAAACAATTACTTTGTTCCTTGCTAACGCGCGTAGAAAATCGCATCGTTTAGTGACAGACGAGATGATCGCTCGTTCCGACCATTGCATCCCGATGACAACGTAATTCTTTCAATTCCACTCGTGAACCGATTATCGCCTAACGCCATTCGCTGTCAATTAAGATTGTATTTCACGAGTTTTTGTATTCACCATCGGACAACAGGGCGCCCGGACGCAATAAATAACACGATTCGAAGATAATGCAAATCCCCGTTGTGCAGCGACGCAGCAACGCGCAATAATCCCGTGTACACCGATCAAATCCCTTCGCAGTGAAAACGTGCGACGAAAATCAATTACAGGCAAGTGGTAGTAAAAGTACCCTTATACGTGCAGGAGTACAGGTGGCCCGAGCTCTTATCTCGCCAGTAAATGTATTTAAACCCAGCGTGCACATCATTACGAGTGCCAGCACGTGTTCTGTAAGCCAGTCTGACTTTCAACAGCAAAATCTCCGGACCCCAGTTATCCACGAAACATTCCTAAGAAAGTAATAGCGAGCCATCCAGGAAAAGAGTGTAGGTGACGAGGGTCTCATAGAATCGATTAAATTTCGCTCGCGAGGAGAAGCAAACGTGTCGTCGAAGAAGAAATAAATGGGCTGGGCGGTGGAAATTTATTTCACCAGGGAATCGAGATTTCTTCGATGGACCGTGAGAGAACTTTCTACATGCGTGTCTCGCACGAGCATTCTTCTCGGAACGGGGAACTTCCCGAAGTCCCCGCCCGCAACGGGGCGAACTAGTGGCTCCGCGCACTTCACCCAAGAGTTTATCGTCAGAAGACCAGGGGGTACGATTCTTTTGTGCCCGAGTGCGCGGTGAACCGCTCCAAGGCAAAATAAATACAGTCCGGGGGGCTTCATTGTGCGTCCCATCTTTCTCGTTACATCGTTTTACATCCTACCGCATTTCTTCGCTTCCCTCTCGTTCCTCCACTTCCTTTTCCGGGCTTTCCCTCGCTGCTCTTTTTTTTCCAGAGGCTCGACACATTCCTATTGCTGGCTTTTTCTTCCCCTTTCAAGCCCCCGAGGGTCGTGCCGGTTTCACCCGATCGTTCTAACGCTTCATCGATCGATCGCATTTGACTTGTAAATATCCGGGCAACCAGGACATTAGATATGCATAAGGCGAAAGTAAAGAGTTTACGTACCTTCTCTGTCTCTCTACGTATGCGCACAGGGTGGGCCGTATATCAGGATTACAGGTGCGACCGAATGTGAACTACTTTAGTTCCTACGGTACACGCGGAGAGCATAACTCCGGAATGCACGTGACGTGCTCTTTCCCCAAATACTCATCACTCACGCCGAAAATATACATCAAATTCTTCCATCGCACGCTACACTGCTCCCCGATTCTACACTGTACACCCCGTGTTTACAGTGATGACGTTAAAGTGGACACCCTGTGCAGAGGCTGAGCGAGCTAAGTGGTGTGTTTCATAGAGGTGAACCGGTGATCAGAGAGGGCGAACTGGAAGCAGTGTCCTTTGGAAACACGGCCCGGAAGGGACCTTCTACGTGCCTTGTTCCAGGACGTGCACGGTCGGAAGGAGTTTGACGTGGACATACGTCCCTACGCGAGTGTGCGTGCGTGCAGGTCCAAATTGCCAGTGGTTAGCATAGTTAGGAAAAAGGTCAGATAACGAGGGAGGCCGTGTTTTTCTCGCTCGGGAGGAATTTCAAATTCGGCCACCCTCTATCCATCAAAATCATCCGGTCGCAACGGTCACCGGACGGTGTTTTCATAAAAACTTCATCGATCACGCTGCCCGCGACCAGCAAGATTATTATCTCTCGCCCCTCCTCCCCTTTTTCTCTCCCCCCTCTCATTTTCCTGCCTTCCTTTTTACTCGCTTCAACTTGGCGATAACGGGCGCGACGCTTCGCATCCCGCGAAACCCGCGGGCGACGCTGAAATCTCTGCTACCCGACGCGCAAATTGGGGCATTGGTTTTAAAAAATTGAAGGGCGCACTTATCGTCGGCGATAGAGCCCCGCGTTTAAGAAGTGGAAATCGTTTCTGGATAAACGCGCGTTAGCGGGATTATCGTCCGTCGCGTTCGGGACGAATGGGTTTCCCATCGGGAGGGGAATCTGAAAGCCGGCGATTTTATTTACAGGGGTCCTTTTAAATTGAATTTTCAATCTCTGAAGTTCGCATTGCGGTGTTCACGAGCGTCGTTATTCCACTGAACCGATCTGCCGAGAACCGGCAGCGAGATCGATGCTTTCCCCCTTTTTCCAGAATCTCTCGTTCGTTTTATGTCACTTTTCAAAGTTTAAAAACTCTGTTTCCTTTTTGTAATAAATTGTGACTCGTTACAGTCCCGATCATGATTGCGATTCAAACGCTCGCTCTCGGGATTTCTCGTGCTTCCCAATCCCCGGCGCGCTGATTAACGTGTCTTTTCATATGCAAAAAGGATTGCTCCTCCCATCGACCCTCCGTTGAATGAGACTCTCGATTAATATCCGCTATTTCGAGAGTAATCGTCGAAGCGCGAGCCCAATGAATTATGGCGGTGATCGTCGGTTTGCCCGACCATTATAAATCCTATCAGTCCCCTCTAACTGCTACGGATATGGTCCGAACGATGAACGTCACGTTTAGTGTACACAACCATGGACCGATCGAAGCTGTTTCAATGATATAATTATACGATATGTTAATTAAATGGAGACGCGGAAACCTGTTGTCCGCTATTGGCGGGTGTATTGAGAACGGCGCTTAACTCAAATAAATTTCAAGAGAACTGATGCACCAACGTTTCTTTCTGACGGTGTACCCTCGTTTATCCTTTATACGTTCCCTGCAGAGGGTACATTCGAGGGCCTTTTTAAGTTTAACCATCCGTGGAAATGTCTCGTTGCATATGCACCCACATGGACCACGGAGTTTCGAATGATGTAGCAAACGTGTTGCGCTCGGCGAAGTCGATCGGATAAACCTCCTTCGATCGTTGCGGCCGAGACTTCTCTAATATCCACAACAATCGAGTCGTTCCGCCGAAACTGTCGTTGCGAAAGGAGAATCCACTTTCCTCGAAGCGCGTGTGCTCGAGGACCATCGCGACACGTACTTATTTTCCACTCTACGAAACGAAATTTAAAACGCCTCGGAAATTCATGGCTCTCCGACGCCCCCGCAAGATCCTTTTTAATTTACGTTCCGCGTGGGATAAGGCGAAATTGATCGGGCACTCTTTCATCGAGGATACTCCTCTTTTAACTTCAATTTAATTCCTTCATTTCTGATAGTAATAGTTTTCTATTGGTTTCGTATTGGTACAAGATTTCAATCCATTTTTTATTTTTAATGCTGGAATCTTTTGATCCACAGCTAGGGTGGAGGGAAGAAGAAACCAGACGAGTGTCATTCACTCGAGGACAATTTCTCCCTATTAGGCGGAAGTTCGTCCCCCTGGACCGGGAATATTTTTATACTGTCGCAATCGAAGCCCCGACGACTTGGAGATTCACGGAGAAGTTGGGATAATTATTCGCAGTCCGAGCGTCTTCGAAGTGGAATCGATTTGCTGCCACTGCAGAAGAGGGAAAGCAGAGATCCGGCATTAGGATCCTCCTGGAGGCAGCGTCGTCTATATACGGTACATTATATTCCAGTTACCATAGAAACTTCCTCGAAGATTCAGTTTCAAAGTGGAGCGGCCCGGGCGTAATAACGAAAAGGCGCGGAGGGGGTGGAAAAGTTTTCGCTAAATTGGTCGGTCGAAGTACAAATCGTCGGCGTGGTCGAAGCAAACCGCATAGACACCGACTTTCTGTTTCCCTCAAGTAATTATATTATCTCGTTGAATTTTCCTGCCTCGTTCATGTTCCCTACATTTCCTTCTCCGGCTTTGTACATACTACGAAATGCAAACAGTAATCGCGTAGGAAATGCTGCTCGTTCAACTATTTGTTAGCCTTAAACGAATCATTGATATCGTCTATAATGTTGAAATTATTTATTTTTTTATTATCCCAGCCATCGACCATAAAGCCATTAATCTATTTAAATTTCTTTGAACTTCAGTTCTGTACGATTATCTGTACAACCGAAAACTTCTATGCTATTCAGACAATTGAACACTGTACAGCGCAATGATTAACACTGTCCAGTTGAAACTCGATCACCGTATGCCAGGTTAAGAGGAAAATAATACGTTCGTTCTGAAAAACGAACCGGGGCTTATGACTTTCGCGGGAGTTGAAAAATAGCCGCGCTGTTAAATAGCTTTTCGGGGGCAGAGGGATGGATTCGAATGTTGCAAGCGTCACCGTGTTCCAGCTAACGAAAATTTTCCATTTTCCTCGTTTTAATGTTTCCCCATTGATCGCTCGTGCTACGGGGTGAATATCGCTGGGCTCGCAGTCGAGCGTTTTGTTAAAAAAAAATCGAAAAGCTTTCCACGGTTGGTGATTGTAGTATCCCAACAGAAAAATTAATGGACCGTTGTGTATTAACGGCAAAAGATACTTTATTTGCCCAATGATGGATGTTCCTGTACATTAAGCGTGAGTGTATCGAACAATGAACGAGTATAATAAATGAAAGAGGTTTTGGAGCGAGAGAAGCGGGTGATGGCATTCCATAATTTGCTCATTTTTCGATTGGTTGCGTCTTGCGTAAAGCATGATCATAGCCGAGGAGAGAAGTCAGAGTTTTTCGAAATTATCAAAGTGCGAACCGCGTTTATTGCGTCTGTCCGGGGACTGGGAGCGAAAAGGCGCCTGGGTAATCGACTTTCTAATTATAAACCAGAAACGGCGGGTGCCAGAGGGTGGCCTGAACTCTCGGCAGAGGGGTCACTTTTCCTCGATAAGCCGTTAATACTTAATTACCAATGAATATCGATACCGTCGCCGGCTGTTCGAATAATAGTGGAGCTGATAACATAATTCCGAGCGAGCTGCGCGCGACCCCCGACTGCGAACGCTTCTGCAATTATTCCCGTATTTTCCATCTGCATGAGCGCGACAAATTTCCCCGAACCAATACCAATACGCTCCCTTGAAAGGGAAAAGACGATCGATCCAGCGATGGGGTTCCGCGCTGCTCCCTATCGAACGCGATCGCGATGCGCAGCGCGTTAGAAAAGCGTGCTTTACGTGGTGGTTTCGATATTGTTCGCGAATATGTCTTGACTGACAGTGACTGCTATCGAGGAGGAGGACAATCTACATTGTGATTGGAAACGAGGGTGAAGAAAATGATCTGGCTGCCGTGGGTTCCTACGAAAAGGAGAATACACGGAGTTAGATATTAACGACGGCTTGCAATGGGAAATCCCATTGAATCGTGGCTTAACGTTCTCCACCAGCAACTCTGCGCAGGTGGCTGGGAACCAAAGGAAGAAAACCGATCGATCGACAGTCAGAAACCTATATTCGCTAATAACGGGAGAGAGAGAGAGCGGCTCTCCGGGTTCTATCCGCTTACAGTTACACCCCCGTGTAGCCGTGACGTGACAACTATACAGGGTAAACCGAGGCGATGCCCCGGAAGACTCAGCCAGCAAGATATTAATATGGGTGCGGAGTCGATATATACACCTGCTGCCTTCCCCTCTAGGGATGACACCCTTTATGTAACTAAACCTCTCATCGTCTATCCAGCTGCACGTACGCAACGTCGTTTCGCGTGCACACAGAGAAACAGGAGAATACCACTCGTGATTACGAGATACAACTGTCTCCGGGGAGCTCCGTAAGGAAGAACAATGTCACGCCGGGGGAAGCTACACGTACGTGGCTACAACGAGGATCATATGTGCCACTGCTTGTCCTTCCTGAGGCTTCTGTCCCTTCCGCGTGTTCCCCGAGCCGCCTAAATGGCGGCTGCTCGTGTCGTGGATAGAGGAAAAGGGTGTCGGATTTGGTAACGCTGAACAGTTGGACGTGGCGTGACGGGCAAGGCGTTTAGATCCTTCAAATAATATACAAGATTCTTTATATAGACGAAGAATCGGTATTTTCATCCAGAGTCATCTGTGCGTAGTCTATGCTCCGAGTATTTAAGATTGGATAACTGCTTGAAAAGAAAATTTATCCATCAAATGATTGCGAGGGGATTCGAGCAGAGCCATTCAGTTTCTCGAAAAGTTCATTCTCTCTAAGCCTAATATTCGAAATGGCTGCTGTGTTTAAACGCAGCGAATAGGAAGAAGTGTATAGAAACTAGAAACTTTCAGCGAGAGTAGCTTCCTGAAAAACGGTAATTACTTCCCCGACTAGGTCAGTGTCATGAAATGCTGGGGCCCGATGTCCCCATCCTGCTAAATAGCCCCTATTAAAGCTTCAGCACAGAAAGCTAATTTGAGGCTATGGAAATGTATAGTTTTATAATTAACACGGAACGCGGTATTATGACACCAGATATGAAGTCAGAATCTAAATCTCGAAAAGAGCAAGTTACAATCAACGGTGATTAGTGCCGTACTTACTACCCTTTAACTGTAATGAGCTTTAACTTCGTTTGGCTTCCTAAAAAAGAAGAGTTTTTAAAGAGAACGAACTGGAGGCTGATGCTTGAAATCGAGTGATAAAATGTTTCCCGTTGGAATGAAAGGGCCTATTACGGTATCGATATCAGAAAGATACATGTGATTTGTAGGGTACACTTACGCCAGGGAAATTAGTACGCAGTCCTTCTGTGTGATCTCGTTTTCAAGCACGCTCGTCGAGGAGATATTTGATCGACAGGGTGCTACAGTTCCCGGCGCTGTAATTACATATCGCAGGGACGTCATAATGAAGCGCGAAACTGAGGAAAAACGGAACCGTCGGGGAATATTAAAATTTTAATAGAAGTTTGATGCACGTTCTGTTCGTTAATTCTCACGTCCGCAATATACAGTATCGCTCCCTCGTGCTGAAATATGCCCGCCTGCCTCCACATCCCATTAAAATTATCGAAGACGTGCAATTCCAGCGATGTCATTTCAGAATCACCGATTCGCGTTACTGAATATCTAACATTCATGATTAAACACGCACCATTTCGCTCTGCACAGCACGCGCTGCAATATCGATTGCTCTCTGCCGCTCGCAAAGAATCGTTCGCACCCGAAGACACACTTGCGCTCGCTACGAGCAAGCTCGCGAAACTAAGCATAGTTGCGCGCTTTGTTATTCGCGCGGGTCCGATTGAAACGTGCGGCAATAATTCCCCGTTCTATCTATCTATAAACACAGACGAGATACAATGAAGCGCGCAGATGTCAAAGGAGACGCAGCTGTGCCCGGTAGGAAGCTCATATTTTATCATCGGATCCCTAAGATTACGCGGACGAGTCAGCTAATGGCATATCCCTCGAGAGCAACTCCGTCTGCTCCATCGAAACGAGTGCAGCGCAATAAAGGAGGAGAGTGTTCATCAAGTTTATTGCAAAAACGAAGGAGAACGCTGATGAATCTCAATGAACTATCGCTCACGCCACTCGATGCTTTGAATTCAACTTTCACGGAGTGCTAAGTTCCTAGACACCTTATAAATCTTAAAGACAAGCTCCCAATCACGAAGAGTGATTCATAAACTCTTAATCTTTCGTCGAGAATCTTTTAGATCTGGGATTTTAGAAAATCATTCGTTGAGAATCTTTTAGATCTAAGATTTTAGAAAATCATCGACCTTGACGCTATCGCGATTCATAAGAGACGAGACTCGCGCCGGCGAGGGGAGGAGTTCAGCGAAACCGACGCGAATAATGGAAAAGAAAGTTCGCCCCGGGGGGGGGGGGGGGGGGAGTGGGTGAGAGAAGGCTGGTTAACAGAAAAAAATTACAGAGAAACGATAATGAGCGTGTTATGGTAACGGAGCAGATAATGAGAAAGACAGCGTAAATCTTTGGTTGGTGGGTCATTTATACCACGGGGGATGAGGGATAAAGGGTCCGCGATGGAAGATGGAATGGTCCCTGGTAATTTTCTTTTAGTGGCGCTTGGGATGTTCACTCGCGCACCGAAACCGGGAAAGCACGTAGCCCGAAAAGACAGAAAGCACTTTTTCCAGCATGTAATTATCAACGATATTTCTCTCTCATTTTCTCCCCCTTTCCTGAGCAACTTCGCCCCACAGCGAAGTGAGCGATCACCAAGAAACGAGAAAATAAAGGCGGACAACGGAATTCCTTTTAATCTAACCGCGAAATCTACTCTCCTTAATGCCCGCTCGCCGCGATAGATCTGGTTTGTCGGATGATTAGCGGCCTTTGTGTGTTTCTCCTCTACCAACGATTATGAATGCAAATGGAAAAAGAAATGACGCGGCCAACAACGTCGCGGATAACAAGCATCTGGCGCCGGGCCGCGTGACGCGATAGAACATCCCTGTAACTCTTGATCTCGTTAAAATTCTATTGGAAATCGTTACCCGTGGCGACGGCACTGTTCTTTGTCGCGAAATGTAATTCCTTATCGGATCGCCTATCTTTAATCAAGCGGAAGTCCTTTTTAACCCGCGTTTTCTCCGGTTCTGTCTCTTTTCAGAGGAGCCCACGGTCGGGAGTTCATTCTGCAATGTTCGACAATGAAGTCCCAGAGCTTTATTCGCTTTAGAAAGCCACATTTTAATATCCATCAAGTATCATAGTCGTTTGCGCTTGTAACATCAGCGGCTCCCTCGTCACGTTTCTTTTAACGTTATCTGCGATTCTAACGATTAGAAATCTGCTGCCACCCAATGTGCATTAGGTTTTGATGCTCTGAAATATATTGTCCTCCACTATGCATTGCTCACAAAATATGTGTCGAATCGAACAAGAGAAACGTATCAGTTTCCAAAGTGTGTAGTTTACGTTCGGCCCGATGTCGAAACGCACGTAATAGCGCAAGTTTTCGCGACTTCCGGTGTATCGGCGACTACCTTATTCCATGGAAGTTTTCAGTTCCCCGGATATTTACAGGTCGCGCGCCGCGACCGCGAAATTACGTAAACTTTTCAAATAACTGGGGTGATCTAGTACCTAAATCATTCGCCACAGAACGTACAATACGATGAAATTCACGTCGCAGGTACGCCAATCGAAAGCTCGTTAAAGATATTCTCCGGCGTGGTGAGCGAGATTAATTCTCGAAACTTTTACTGCCAATTCGACGGTTCTCTCTTCCTCGAATCTTTCATTCTGGACGAGATTATCCTCTGTCAATATTACAAGTCGAATCGTGGATGGAATTAAAAGGGAGAGATGTCAGTGATTGACGTAACTGATAGGATTTTAAATTGACCCGAGACTAAATTTAGCAGAATTTTCGGAGACGAAAGACTTTGGATCTCGTACATTTTCTGCGAAAATGAGATTTCGGAATATAGGTACCTACCTATTGAGGTCTTTATGCTGACTTTTTTTAAAATCCACAATTCCGATTACACTTGTATGTTTAATGTTGCACAATAAATGTTGTACAATTCCGATACGTACATGTATCCCGTAACAAAATTCCAATCAGATATTCGTATCGGCTTCGCGAACTCATCGCTACAATTTTCCACGATTTTCCTGAATTTAATTTCAAACGCTTTAATTATTTTCCGCTGAACCGCGCGCGGCATGATAAAGCCCGAGCCACGTCTTAAAGGGACGTTTGCTATTTTCCATAATGACCGGCTAGAAGAAAAATTTGCGTTTTCAAAGGCTCCCAGAGGCAGAGCTCCTTTTTCTGCCCGCGATCCCTCTTTGATGTCGCGACGTCGATCTATCAGGCAACGCCCGCGCAAATGAGAAACTTCCGATGCCTTGAAATATTCAGAAATCACGGCAATGTGTATCGTGATCGCCGTCTAATCGAAATATCGCTCGGGACGAAATTATTTCTCGGATTACTTTTACCGACGATACCGGGGCGTCGTTCCTGTGACGAGGGTAAATCGAAAAAATGTAGCTGATGGGATGCTCTTTTACCGTTCGCGTCGTAGTATTTCCCAGGAAAGTTAAGATACGGTATGGCCTCCTACGTTTCCCAGGCGCTCCGCTGCGAACTTCACTGCATGGATAGCAGTCTTTGGATATTCCATATTTCACCTTTGGATTTTCAGTCGCGTAGGGGCCACGGCAAGCGTTTCGCCTAACTAGCAAATTGTTGCAGCGACCTCTATGGTCTTGCATCGGTGAGAGTGGTGCAGGATTTAATTTTGGGGGAACTGAGTTGAACGGATAAAAATATTTTTAATGCAAATTCAATAAAATTCATCAAATCAAATCAAGAATAAAATCCAGGTTTCTTTTCTTTTTACGAAGCCACCCTTTTGCACCCAGCTACTTACAATTAGCTTCGATTACGACCCTGATGCTACATGCCAATGGATTGTACATTCAAAGTGAAACACAAAGGCTAAGAGCGAGAATACCACTAAAGTTGAATCTAAATACATGCTTACCCTTAATTTAGAGAGGAGCGAGAAATCGGTGGCTGCCCTGAGCGTCACTTTGCCAAGGGAATGTTCTGAAACAAAAGAAAAGAAGTGTTGATCGCCTCGACTCCATTGATCGCAGGGGAAAGATTGGCGCGCAAACAAGGGCAGGGCTCATCCTTCGGTCACTTTTAGCCCGGGATCCGGGTAATTGATTCAATGCGGCGGACGCGTTTCGCGAATTCTATTTCGCTGGGCAAACGGCCGTCATAAAAATGCGCGCAGGGACAAAGAGAGAAGCCCTTCCTACCCTTCCGTTACGGTTATGAGGCCGAAGGGACCGGAAAACTGGGACGATACGCGGTTTTCTATGTTGCACAGCTCAGCAAACAGCGAAACAAAAAACTTTCCTATTAAGGGAAATAAAAGGGCCGCCGACTGGAATCTATTCGCCAGTTATGCGTCGCATAAGCGGCTTTTCGCGGCGGCTCGTTTTCAATTTCACGTCACGGCGCGTCGAATATTTGCGAAAAAAATCGCGATAACGCTCGTCCGCGGGAAGGCTCGTCGTCGACGCAAGCTACGATTACATCGAACCACCAGGCACGGCGGCTGCTTTCGAGCGATCACGTCTGGATCCGAATTCGATTCGAGTGCGTCCGCTGCACCTCGGTGAGTTCAACTTTTTCCGCGATCGGTATCGCGCAACTTCTCTGCACGCGACTCGCGAAGCGGGATTGGCGAAATTCTGTGTATGTACGTAGAATAGAGGAGTCATTTGTCTTACGAATTGGAACGGAACCAAGACACCCCGCCAAACTTGGAGTGAACGGAAGTTCAAGTGTTGCTGCTGTGCAGCGGGAAAGAAGATAAGGAAACGAAACCACGTTCGACTGCGATGGAAACTTTCTGTTCACGCAACGTGGGTGGGGAATAGCTTCCTTTCACGCATCTTATTCCTTGATTTGTGATTTTTACTTAAGGGTGTAAGCCCCATTCGGCTTACTGCGATCAATATACGCGATCGAATAGTCATAGACATTGCACGTGCAGTACCTACTCCGAGTTTCACGAGTATATTAACCGAATACGGTATAAAGGTTATAGATCTAGACTGATTGAATGCGAGGACGTAATGGCCTGAGGCCTTTCAAGGATCCCATCCGCGCTAAATTTGATTTCTCTCTCTCTCTAGACACGCGAACGATGGACTGTTTTCGGTGAATGCCAGGCATTCATTTATTAAGCAAACCGAAACGCTGGGGGAGACAGATTTTACGAGGGTAATCTAGCCGCGTTCCAACACGGAGTACGCGTATCCACCCAAGTGTTTAATTATTCCGAAGACGTACGGTTGCACATGGTTTACGCCACCCATCTTGGACACCCCAATTACTTCTGTCTTATTATGGCTTCCCATCTGCTTTATTCGTCCCTGGACACAGGGAAGAGGCAATTTTTCTGAACACGACTTTAGGCTATTTTTCCATGTATTCTGTGTAATTAATCTCTCGAAATCATGACGAGATTAGTTTCTGAAATACTTTCAAGTGGGAAGAAATTACATTAGTAATGTAATTCATAGTTTGTCTATTAACAAATCAAATTTCTTGGTGTCCAAAGAGTTTGTTAACTCCTCGTAGATCTTTCGAGCCCCTCAATTTTGTCCGGCTCCAGGTAACTCATATAGGGAGAAATACGGCTGTAAGTATATAAGGACAGAATTTATTTGATTTAATTCCAACAGAGTTACCAACCTGCATCCTCTTGAATCTGTATCAAAGGACTGGGGCAATAGTGACTCTGTAACTTCTTAAACGAGAAAACAGTCGACGACGGGAAGTGCGCGCCCTGCATCTTTTATGGGCAATTCTTCAAGCGATAAAAGTTTCGGACGTTTCCTCGTAGGTGTTCCGCAGGGCGTTGACGTAAATACGGTTTACCTCATTCCCTCGAGTGTAATCTAATCTGTTGGGAAGCAGCTCGTCATTTTCAATAAATCTTGCACACACCTTCCGTAACTTGATTGCCGCAAAACTGTGGAAAACTTCTCGCTTCTTCATCGGGTTAGTGAATCGAAGTTGTAAGGAGTTTCTTTCGTTAAACCGGGGGTAACCGTTTCCTTTCAATTCTCAGCGAATCGGTCAAATGTTCCTTCGATGTTTCACACACTGCTGAGACAGTTGACTTCGCGGGCTGCTGTGGCACCATTTCTTAAGATATCAATTTCTTTTTTAAGGAAATACAGCTTAACTTATACACAACGATGTGTATATCTTGATTTTTAAATATCACGTTTCTTTATTCGAATAAAAAAATCATAAAAATGACCTTATTTTCCGACCTGTAAAGGGTATGTAACCCCTTAAACGACCCAATTAACGGATAGCTTACTCAGAATCTTTAACCGTACTTATGCACGCGTTCATGATTAAACCCGGAAAACAGAATGTAATCTCTACGCTGTTCAAGCTAAGTACGCCCGGTTCACGATCGTGAACTGTGTACATATAATACAGCGTATAAGTACTATCGATTCGATATTGTGCGAGTGAGGAGGCAACTTTGCCGGAATTCATTAATTATTCAAGCTTCATCAACTTTCGCGGAAGCTCCGTTAATTTCTTAATCGTTCTCATTTATCCAGAGTGGTTACTCGATCAATGCGCGCACACGTAATCATCTGTTGATAGGAATTATTTCATTCCAAATATACGCTGCATTTAAAGGTGAAAATGGGGCATGTATCTATCGAAAGGACAGTCTGATTTAATATTTCGGTTAAATTTAGGCCCAGCCATGGCGCAGAGAAGTCGAGCACGCGGACGACCTTCCTTTGTAGCGTGCACAAGCTTCACGGTGACTTGATAATTAATTACCGTGACTTATTAACGAAGAACTCGTAATGGCTGTCATTGAAGCGAAGCGAGCTATAACGTAGTTTCGGTAATTTCGGCGCCGATCGTCCCTTAAACTGCATCAATTTCAAGTGAATTCATTACTCCCGCCGCGGCGCGATATTAAACGCCGGTTTTCTGACGATCTTTCTCGGAACGTGTCGCGAGGTACGAGACTATCGAAAAGTAATTTGGCAGGTCGGTTAATTAACTCCTCTACTTCATCCCCTTTAGTGAGTCGATGAATAGGATACAGTTTTTAAATGTGAAAATAAAAATACAGATTGATTTTTGAAAGGTTGAAAGATAAATCAGAGAAGGAAGTAACAGATGACAGCATACCTAAGTCGAAAATATTGAATCGAATGATTAAAAATGAACTTTTACAAGAAATACACCGTACCCTTGGTATATACGCAATGACACTCGACTTTCCTGAAATGAAAAGCCCGAGTACAACGAACCTTATCCCCCAGTTTTTACTTATTTTTTCACGACTCGACTTCTTCCCCTTCGTTGCTGTACCAATTGCGTGAACGTTCCTTTGTAGAAGAAACGCGAATCGCCTTTTTCCGCGGCTGTTTTTTCCGCCGCGCGAAAAGAGCCCCGGCCACCGGGCGAATTCCTTCTCCTTCATGCCTCGATTTCAAATGCGAAACATCTACATGTTGGGCGAGCAGCGGGACCCTTCTTGGCTTCGTAACCGGCGTAATACGAATTAAATTATTTCTGAGACGAGAAACGCTGGAAAAGAGGTCAGGAGGAGCACTCCGGGGAACAAAGGAGGAATATAGCGGCGAAACGCGGCGCGGCGAGGATGGAAAACGCCGCCTGTAGCGGTTTTCAGGCGACGGCTACGGCTGGCGATGGCGGTGCGGAGCGGCGCGAACGAGCCGGAAGACAGAAAGGAAGAAACGAAAGGAAGATAAAGCGACGCGTTAAATCGGATACTTTATACGTGTAATAAGCTGCAGAAGCTGCATACTCATGCGCGGCGGGATGTTTCATGAGCGGCCATAACCATCAGGGAGCGGGGAGGAAAAAGAGCTTCCTCGCTGTTTAGTTATGCGCCAGGTGAAACCGAGATGTTTCGTATCCGAGCGTGTTCCATTGCACATCGTGGGTTGCGCTCTTCCGAGATATCGCCTGTAATTCGCGTTTTACTGCGTCTAGCAAGCCTCTGTTGACGTGGCATGGAGCACATCGATTTTACATGCTACTAAATTACTAACGGTTGCTGCTTGTCAGATTGCAGGTATATTCCAGTGACAGATTCTGCGGGGTAAACGTAGAAATAGAACGTAATTAAGAGTGACGAATGTCGTGAATAAGAAACAAACTGGCACCTTTCTTCTGTCAAAGATAATCATTTTAAGTAAGTTTATCATGTAGGGACAAGGCAACACTGATTAAAGTGATAACGAGTGACAGGAACAAAGCTCGGATCATTTAACTCGGAGATTCCTACGCTCTAATCACTAATGGAATCAGAGTGAACGGGGATTGTAAGCGTTTGTTGCTCCAGTTGCACACTTCTCCTCTCGGCCGGAGGGTGAAAGCGAGCGCAATGAAAATCTCGCGTGTTTGCGAAAATTCCCCCTTTCCACGCGTAGGTACATTTGTCCCTTTTTCTCTCGCAGTGTCGACGATAATTTCCTGACACAATATTGTCCCTGCGCTGATACGATAATTGATGGGATTTTCAGCGAGTATCGCGTTCCATTTTTCCTCTCTGTCCCGCCGAACACGATTTTCCCTCGCTTTGAACTCGCAGCCGTGTAAATACGCCGAGGTTGTCGCGTATCCTTGTACATTTTCGAGAACAGCCGTGTGTACGGCTACGGATAAACGCGATGGCAATAATTAAAAAACAAATAGTAAATACTTTAAACTCTTTAACAGAATACTGTTTATAACATGATGTTTAAATTCTTTTGATACACGTTTGCTCTCCATGGAAGGTATCTACAGAACGGCAACCATTTTTCAAATTTCGCAACGATCCTTGTCAACTATTTACCCATCGATTTATCTGTATTACAGAGGTATAGTGAATCGCGCGAGAGATCCACCAGCGAGTATGTAGGTATGTACGTAAATAACTGAAAAGCTATATCGATCCTATATCGCGAAGCTGGCGGTTCTCCCATTGTGTCCCAGTGTGCACGTCAGTCTTCCTGTTCAGCGCTGGCAAATATTTGCCAGAGCCGAAACACAACGCGTTTTAATGGTGCCTCCCGCCTCGCGACCAGATACTGAACAATACGCCGTGCAACTCGTTTTGTAGGTTTTCCTTTTTGTTTTATTCGCCCACCTCTTTCCGTCATTAAATTAGCGTATTGCCCGCGAACGAGTCAGCAGAGGGGCTTGTACCTTCGTGGCCTTTTGTTTCGTCTACTTTCCCGGCGCAAACGAAACGGAAGGAAGTTCGCTCGTTGAGAGCGTTGCCATTGATCGCTAGCTAATAACCACGCGCAAAAAACCTGCGCTAAAAGAAAGCATAGAACACAATTGTGGCATCATTACTTTTTTGCCAACAGCTATTATTACGCGCGAGTTTATTCAGAGGACAACTCTCGAAGCCGCGCAAAACCTCTTGCCTCGGTAAGTCGCTTTTCCGAGGCAAGCATTACCAATAGTACGTGTGACAATATTTCCACGGTTCCCCCGTTGAAACTGGAATTCGATTGGAAGCGAGCATGGACGTAGGAAATAGTAAGTTTCCATCTCGTTTGCCTGCCCCGTCCCCCGTCTTCCTTTTCTCCGGTAGCTTTTTATTCAGGCAGGTAGAGAGAAGTCAAGGACTGCCGACAGTTCTCGCTCGCGGTCCGACAGACTTCTTCTGTTCAAATTTTTGCCCCATATCTTCTTATCCCCACGGGCCGCCTAAGTCCGCCACTATCGCCCTGAGCCACCTTAACACCTCACTTGTTCCGTAGAATTGATTCCAGCCGCATAGACGCGGGGAAAGTCAGTGTTTATTCAGGAGCACTCGAGAAGTCGACTGACTGAGACCGGCGAGATTGAGACCGAACTATTTTCAATCGAGCCACTCTCAACCCGGTTTTCTATACTTTGCAAATCGAATTCGATTGCCGCGATATCCCCGATTCAACGTAATCCTCCGGTCTCTTACTCTCTCTGTCTTGCTCACTTCGAAGGGATTTAGTCGAATGCGGGGCACGATTTATTTTAATGACCGTTCAATGACAAACTATCGTCGCGCAATTTAAATGTCTACTAGACTTCTTTTTAAACCAGGAAGAAACTACTCAAGTAGTTTGGATAAAGTTATAAATTCAAGGAAAATTACTGGCATTTGCAAAACTCTTTGAACAATTTCAAAAGTGCCACTGTCGAAAGGGTAGACGCCTGATAAATGTCCGTATGTGAACTGCTATTTGAAGATCACTGAAATAAAGAAGAACTCCTGTCTCGTCCCAGGATTCACTGTAATTTATAGTAGCTACGTCGACCACCCTCACGACCTTAAGATCATATTTTCAGCGTACTTTCATATATAATATTTCTTTCCTCCAGTAATTTCCCGTTTTTATAATCAGACTGTTAAATAATGAATAATTCTTTTTAGAACATTATCGTACCTCTCACGCGTGTCTCATTGGCTGTTGTTCCATTTGCGATATCTACCCTTCCGTCACATGTAACTCCATCGAAAATATGCACTCATGACGAACACCACGCAATTTACACATTCAAATGTAGCAACACGACTGAAATTTTTTACCACACACATTACTAAAAAATTTCACTACGTGTGCAGCATTACATGCGATTCATTATTACTATTATTATTAGTCATAGTGCAACAGACAATTGAAAATCTTCGCACAGCAAATAGAGGCATATCAAAGCTCTCAACTCGTCTACCGAACTGAAACTAACGAATTTTCGAGGCTGCCTAAGAAGTGGGAAATCCCATTCCGAGCACTCTGGCGAAGAAGGAAAAGACGGTTCGCTTAATTGGTCGGTTACTGCTTATACCTGCTCGCGATAAGGTCGCAGTCAAAAACAGGTAGCAGGGCTTTCGAAATCCAGTTGTCTTCTTCTACGCATTCTTCGCCCCTTGAATTCGGCTGGCGTAATGTCCTCGCCAATTCGCTTGTTAGCTTGTCGCGATCGCGAGTTGAGTGGTTTAGGTGTTCTGACAGTTCGGTAGTGTTGGCGCGCGAAGCCACGATTGAACGTACGGAAGCCGCAAAATGTTGGAGCAGAGTGACGAAGAGGCACCAAGCACAGACTCCCGGTTCGCGTGCAGATGGATTTTTCTCGAACGAATCTTCTCAAGTAAGGCTTGTTTAAGCAGTGACGAGAGCAATTACGCCGCGTACGATTAATTAAACTTGGCGTGCATCGTCGTTACCGCCCAGACCAAGTTTCTCGCGCGGTTCGCGTTTTTATTCCCGTCGTTCCCCTCGTGCCCGCATACAAGAGACTCCGTCGTCGTTCAATCCCTTTCCTGGACAAAAAAAAATGAAGAAAAGTTTGCACGAATAAACATGCACGAAATGAGCCAGCCTCGTGAAATCCTTTCCATCGATCCCGCCCGCGGAGTGGAAAACTTCTACGAAGACATTTCTAATAACAAAACAAACTAGTGCAGTAACTCCGAGCGGCAGGTTTTGAAGTAATAACGTTCCTGGTTGCACGAATCCTCGCGAGTCCCCATTCAAAGTTTCTGGGGCTTGGTTTTCGTTTACCCGGGCTACCACGAACACCCTCGTACAACGATTGTGGATCGCCGTTGCGCTCGCACGGAGCGGCGATCCCAAATACGTGGGATTATAAATCATTCCGCGTCAATTTCCGTGGCAAACGAAGGGGACAATGGTCATTCCAGTGCGGAATGGAAGAATGGATTTCATTTACTTTTTAATTATTCTTGGACGCATTGTGGTATCGGAACCGGGCCTGTTTGTGCGCCGCGTTTGTCAGAGGCTCGTCCCGTTCTCGCGAATAACTTTTTCCGCGACCCCGCTTCAACGGATTTCGTGTGTATTTTATGGTCGCGGCTGTGGGCGCGGGCTGGTGGCCCGTTTCGAGGATGCTCCGGTTGAAAAAGATGGCCTACTTCACCGCGCTAATGGCATAATTCTTACAGATAACCGCGCCAGGCCCGCCGCAATGGAACAATAGACATAGCACGAATTGTACTCCCGTGCACTTTCATTTTCCTATCCGCGAGACCAGCCCGCCTGAAAGTATTCAGAGATCTGTGCTGCATTGAAAATCATTACCGTTTTATTCGTCGCTGGGAATCGATCCACGGTCAGTTTACTTCATCCTCCGACACGTCCGATAAAAAGTGTGCAAATACTTGCTTATATTCGACGACGAAAATCAGGTCGATGTAGTATTTTCGGCGGAAATGGCGCACGGCATATTTTTAAAAAATTGATGCCCTTGCCATTACGCGAGGGTATAACATAAAAGTTAGGTAAAAGCTTGCATCCTGTTGCAAGCAAGGCAAATTGCAAATAAAATGTCCAAATAATACCAGAAATCCATTAATATTTGCAAACACCAGCAGGAGCGACGAAGTTATGTATGTTTTTATAAAAACAGCGCATATAATACAATTATTGCGCTCTGACGGAGGCTAATGTATTTCGTAAAATTTACACATAAACATGTAAAATGAACGCGTTCGTTTCGCGCACGGATTTGGTGCTGAGCTAATCCTATTCAAAACACTCTCCGACCTCCATAATATCGCTGTCCTTGTGGCCCATAATACGTATACCTTTTCATTTAACCAGCATAACTCCGACGTATTCAATTTGCCTTCTAATGACGCGTAGCCGTAAAGACGAGGGAAAAGTAATAACCCGGCAGCCGTTAAATCGTTCCTTTGTATCGGTTAACGAGCGGCCTGTGTACTCTCTTGAATTACGATCGATACTATTTCTTGCCGTTGCGCGCGCCCCGTCCCTCTCTCTCTCTCTCTTTGTCGCAGCGCATTTAAAAACAAGCGGCGATGTAATTACGAGTCAAAATTCATTCCGTCTCTAGACGACGCGGCGCGTAGAGCCGAGCAAGTTCGCCGGCCGGCGAGAAGGAAATGCATGACGCTGGTTTGTTCGCGGCTCGGGGAAAAAGCAAATCTCTCGGAGGGTTGTTTTAAAGCAGCGGGAGACGCGTGTCCCGAAGTCGATGCAAATGGAATATCGATTAATACTTTACGCGAGCTTCCTTCCACGCCGCGGCTCCGCGTTCGTTTCATGTAATTTATGGATGCAACGACGGGAACACGACGCGAAATACCAAGTAACGGGGGTAGGCCGCGAGGGGGAGGAGAAAAGTTGGACAGTTTGCGCGTTCGACGGCGAGGGATTAACGCGTCGCGGCTTGTAGCTACGTTATGATAATTGAAACACATGGGCTGTGTTTGTTCTTCCATTAGCCCCTTCTATTGTGGTCGCGTTTTCGCGCAAGAGTGCCTGCGGCCCGTAAAATTGAGTAAACGGGCATTTAACTTCGTACTGCCGGGGAATATTTGAGGAGTTTCGATACCTCACGGGGGTGGCGGCGAGAGGGGTAAGCCTATGGTTATACATGGAGCTCTGCAGTGATACAAATCTTAGATAAAAAAAAATTATGTAGGCAAAAATGTTATTTATATGTCTATTCTTAATAAAATTATTCCTACACATTTTGTTTTGGAATTCAATTAAACAAAAAGTATGTTTAATGCAGCTAGAAACACAACATTTTCATTGAAAGTAGCGTAAAATATGTGAGTGAAATGCGGCAACGTCGCTTTGCGTCCATCTTTTTTTCTCTTTCCATCTCACATTTGTGGCGTCCTTTTGCGCGTTCGTACCGGTTCGCAACAAATTACTAAATACATGTTTACAGCTTGGTAGTGTTTTTACCAATTTTTACTGTATGCTTTGTACAAGTATACATTGCATAGATGACTACCCTTGCATAGATGACTACCCATTTCTTCAGCCAGTTCCAAAAATACGAGCACATTGCTGTCTATTTATTCAATTATCTAATAAATCGTTACGGTTCATGTCCGATTTTCTTTTTTAGAATTTCACAGGAATATTTAAGCTTTTCATTGCAGCATTTTTTAGAACTTTCTCATCATTTTTATGGACTATGATAACATTTTATAGAAATTGTATCGCTTCTCCCATAACAGCCTGTGTCTATAAGAGCGCAACTTTGATTTCAATTTTTTCAAAAACCGTGCGGTCAATCGACTTGAAATTTTGACACAATGCGGAACTACACTTTGAACATTAGATTAAAACACTTTTCAAAGATTTCTTATCATTTTTGCTCCGTTATCGAACCTCCTTAAACGTCTCTCTAGGGTCACCGCCACGCTAGATTTCTTCCAGCCGCTATACTGGCGCATGATCCTCGTCGAGTAATGGATGGATGCTCGGCAAAACAATACGATGGACGGCGGGTGTGCGACACACCGTGCAAGTGTAAAGGAACAGGATCCGTCGTGATTCCGGCGTCATAGATGTAATACGAGTTAATACGTGTCGAACACGTCCCACACGATGCATCCACAGGCCACAGTATCGTGGGGCTAGCTGGGTAAGCGTACGTAAGCGCACGTACGAGTCCACACAGAGGAGTATCGGCCGAATGGACGTCGTTTGGGCGGAGTGCAAGTCACTCACAGCTGTCCTCCGCATACGAGCACGCATGCTAAGCATTAATCATATCGAGAACACCCTTGCCTCTCCCTCACGCCCACCCCTTCGAGTCTCCTCTGGCCGCCACCCTCTCCTTTCCGCCGCTTAAGCTCGTTCAACCCTAGCCAGCACCGGCCACCGATCATGCACATGCACGGGCTGGGAGATGCACTGCGCGCAGTATATGCACCAGAGCCGCCTACGGACTCGGGCATAGTGGGTGCGCTTGAAGTTGAGCTTAATGACGATGTCAATCACGGTCCCTGCGGTCTGGACGCGGCCTTTCCCGTTTTCGAGGCCGCTTAGCCGACTCGCAGCCACGGCTTCTGCCTCGCGAGGAACGCGAGACTCTCTAACGCCCCCGTATCACGAAAGCGTTTCGCTTTCGGGGCGGGGATCGCGGAGGTGCTCGATGGAATATCATGTGATAGCGACCAGATATAGGGCGTTGGAGTCACCGTTCGCGACGGATTCTTATCGGGCAATTAACCTCAATTCGGTAGACATTCGTTTGGTATTTGTTGGGAAACAGGATTGGTCATTCCATTTCGCGTAATAAGTACCTACTGTTTTTCTCAGTCTGGTGTGAAGTTAAAATTCCTACCGTTGAAACGGCATCACGCATTCTTCTAATTGGAAACCGACAGCTCCAGGGTACAGTGGTTGGTTGGATGAGATAGCGAACGCTAAGCAACGAAATTATTACGCTTTTCGACGAACACGGTATCCCGATATAACGACACCGCGGGAACCGGTGGCAGGCGAATTAAATGAATTATCGGCCGCTGGCCAGATCGCGAAACGATAATTGGTATTAGCTGGCGGAGTTTAACGACTGTATAGGTATATCATAATAGTGTAAATTGTAACGGGCCAAACGTAAATAATATATCCGTAATATCGACAAAGGGGAGTGGAACGGCGACACGATAAATTGTTTACTGTAACCGGGCTCGTGTGACGAATAGAAAGTTCGTTGTCATTATACGCAAATGGACTTTATTAGAATCGTTTACGCTCGTGGCAAAACAATTTCGAAATATACGCCGGAATATCGTGTAATAATATCATGAAATTTCACGGTCCAGCGATTGCAGGCTCAATTTCGGATGTAGTAGGTATTCCACGTGAGTAAATTTGGTTTATGGTATTCTTCAATCGACTTTCGCACTGACCGTAATTTCACAAAATCCTATTCGATTCGTCGCAATGGATGAATTTGTTTGTCGAATGTCCATTACATACATATATTTCCAATGTGTAATTTCATGCCGAATCAAGCTTTAATAATTACTCGTGCAAGTGAACATAAAGTGTGCATCTCACGTTACTGTTTAGCGTTTCATAGTCCTTGACAAGAGTTTCTGCTGCAGCTACTCCGATACTCTACGTCCCGCGATGTCGAAAGGTGGAGGTTTCACATCGCGCGAGTGGTTAATAAGTGGCAAATAATAGGCAGCGATTACCAAGAGGAGAGCCTTCCATTCTGAAAAAGTGTCTGCATTCTGTGCGAACGCGTGTGCACCGTTCGGGGCCATTTCCTGGCACAGATGCAGAACGATGATACACGACGCGATATCTTGCGCCCTATCGCCCGCGTAAGTGCCTTTATTACGCCGGACGAGATTCCCGCGAAATTACGACACTAGCCACGGACTCCGTCCCTGGTTGCTTTTCGAAATTGCCACTGTATCGGCACGAGTGCCATTCGTGATCGGGCGAGGATGAATGCGAATCGTTCGATTCGCAATTCGCATTAACTGCGTCGCCGGTAATGCCTGGACCAGTGGCAGAAATTGCCACTGTTGCGGAAAGGAGGACGTGTAACCGTCACCTCTGTGACGTTTCGAAAATGCGCGATCGTCGAACATTTTACGGTGGCAGAAGTACGCGCTTGTTGAAGGGCCGATAATCGCTGCTCAAAGTGAAACGTAATTCAAGGAGAAATTGCGGTAAATAAAAAGTGGTTCGGGAGAAAAATTGATTCGGTGCGTAAGGCTGAAAGGTTCTCCAGTGAAGCGATAAAAAGAAATAAGTAATTATTCTTTAAGTAGGTATATTTCAAGTACGCCAATTATTCGTGGCTCAGTCTTAAGTAGGTAGTTTAAATTTTCGAGGAATTAGAAGTCTTGCTTTATAGTTCCTGTAATGTACACTAATCATACTTTCGCCAACTTGCGATGAAAGCTTTCTCCTAGCAGTTCTCCTCCGCCAGCTTAGCGACAAGGCGATTATAAGTGAATCTTCGTTGCAGAGAATACTCTGATCTTTCACATTATTGCTCGTAATTATGGTGAAAGGAAACTAGAGATTCTCGTACAGATATGATGCCACAACGCATAATAAGCATGAAAATAATAGTCAGGTAAATGCGAGAAACTGCTTAAAATGTACATATGTTGGAACAACAACAGCACCCTTATCATATAACAAACAGTTTCCGCGTGAATCCCCTTCCCATCCTCGCTTCAGAGCTTCAAGCTAGATAACGACGAATACTGTTCCAATGAAAAATCCCCAAATAATCGCGGGCTAACGCACAGATTAATAATCAGCGACCATGAATGTCAATCGAAAAACGAGCAAAAACGTAGCCCCCATTCAAGCCGAAGAAACAAACAGATAAACGCGGCGAATCAGCAAACGAAAATTGAAACGTGTACGGTTCACGTGAATGTATTTTTCACGGTATAAAAAACTACGGATCCATTCAGAGGCAGGTTGCTCGTTATCCGGAGCGCAACCAACGTCAGCGCGAGTGTGCGTTTTAATATCGTCAAAGTAAACACGGATTAAAACGGGCGTAGGATAAAATAGGAAAGCGAGCTCGTAGGAACGTGGACGCCCGCGCGCTCTGACCGCCACGAGCCGTATAACTCGCGCGTTAAAGTCAAGTGTGCGGAGTTGTTCCGCGCCGCACGAAAACACGTGCGCGGCACGCGACTTTTCTCCGTTTCTCGGCGCGTTGCGTGGGCGTGGGAGACGCAAACGTGCCCGGCGACTAAATAAACCGACTATGGAATTGCACCGCGACTAGGGCGCTTCGACGTCCACGGGAAACGTTATTGCTCCGTTTTAATCGAAGAGAACGACGACTGAATCGAATAACAACTTGATTGCACTGCAGCCTCTATTTACAGACCGCGCAGAAATGGATAGGAGAGGATGTTGCACGGAGGACATTCGTTTACGCTTTCGCGCCGCGCGGATCGGTTATTTTAACGCGGTCATTGCGTTCATTGCTGATTTGTATTGCCGCGGGAATAGAAGGAGTAGCTATATAGAGACGGTGTCTGTATATGTGGTTGAACTCGACGATTTTATCTTATGTTTGTATGTAAATATATAGATGTACGTGAGTTGTGTTGTGATTGGGGATTCAAGTTTTGAATCGATTTGAATACTACTTAGTATTGCACGTGATTTCAGAACGTGTAAAAGTATCATTACGGGATAGAATTGTATAGAAGAAGAAAAAGCCTGAATTTTAAACTGTCTTATACTCGCGCGATTCGGAAATAATGCGAACGCCATTCATCCCCCGCGTTTCAGTGTTTCCATTATGCGGTTGTTCTCCGCGAGGAATTCCGGCGTGTAGAGCGTCTGAATGCAAATTTCATATTTATTCCCATTAATCTTATTCACCCTGGCCGCTTGAAGCGTAAGACGTCACGCGATCCTCCTCCCGAACGTGCCAAACGGTGTAATCCCGTTCACCGTGATTATATTCCACCGCACAAACGAGAGAAACACGCCGAATCGTGACGAGCGTGAGAATGCACGCTCCCCGCGATCCGACGTTCGTACGAACGAGCACTTTTCATTCGTTAGAGGCGGCGCGTTAAAAGGAGGCTGGAAAATTGAAACTATTACGCCCCGGGCGGTTATTACGGGCAACAGGGGATGCTCGAGGAGCAAGTGCTTCATAAACGCTGCGTTTCTTTACGTCTGATAAAACCACTCGGTTAGCATCTTTACGACCGCGCGGTACGAGAGCACAAAGCGATTATAAGAGATGCCTTCTCGCGGGCGTGTACAATCCGTTTGCTGAACCAACAGAGGAATGGAATGTTTCTGGGCATGAAAGATTTCCATTTTTTTTCTATTCTCTGCTGCCAGCACGGAGGTGGAATCTTGCCAGTGAAATTCTGAGAATAACAAGTCGCTGATAATTCGTTTTGTGCCATGCCAGTGTTATTATACCTCGCGAGGCATAAATTAAAGATTGTGGCTCGTTTTACTACAACAAGATTAAAAATGAAAACATCGCGGGCTGTCTCAGACGACGAAGTTTGTCGACCTACCCCTGCATAGAAATTTCAGACGTATTGTAGACCTCGAGTATCGATACTCCCTCGTGTAGGCACGCCAAGACAATGAGCGTGCACGGATGAAAGAAAAACGTTCTCCTTTGTTCCGCAGTCGTGCAACACGTGAATGCGATCTACGGCGTGACGGATACTCTCTCCCGCCATTACTTCGAATATCTTCTAACGCGGAAATGCCACCGTTATTTAAAGAATATTCGTGCGGCACCACCACGCGCGCATTATCGTACGAAGGAATTTACGTAGGAGACGGGGTGGTATCGATGCTTTTACAACTCACCAGTCTTGCTCCAACGTTCACCAGTAACTCCTGATGGATCTCTTGTACGATGCTCGGCGGGAGACGATATGCATATCCCTTATACACCCTGCATACAATACTGCTTCATGCCTGGCTCGTTCACAACCGATGGCTCGCGTTCCGCGACTTCATCGCGGCTAATAGCGCGATGCACGATCGTTTTCGGTGGTACCCAGCATACCTCCAGACTCGACCGTGCGAATTTTCACGGAACACCGTCTGCATCTCGGTAGAATCCTCGCAGTTATGCGGGGGTTGAATCGTGAATGATGGCGCGAAGCTGGTATGCGTGGAATGTATTCTAAAGTGTAGATGATTGTTGGAAGTTTCAGTCACCTTTTCGGTTTGGAGAACGCTGATGACAGAGAGTGTGCCTCGGTCGAGACTCGGGGCATTTGATAAGTATCACCCGAGTCTTTATCTCGTTTCATCAGATATTCAAAGAACATATTGGAGGTTGCGAACAATCGTTTTCTTGTATATTGAATGATCCTCGTATTTTATCGGCTCGCCGTGCAGTTGATCCTCTTGTGAGCTGCATTCGGTCACACTGAATCTCACAGAACGCAATTATACGTACTTTGCACCCCCTCCCTCTCCCACTTCTCCCGTGATTGCCAATATCGCTCAATAATAATATCCGGATAGCGATACACGTTCCGACAACAGGATGAATGACATGAAATCGTAATTACGGAACTGGCACGGAAACACGGCCGATAATGCATAATAACGAAGACTCACGATCGTCGCAGCGGTACGACACGACGCGATAATTAATAACGCTCTGTATCGGGATATTAGAACGTAAGTGGCGAATTTAACAGCAGCTGAAACGGCAAAGTTCCCCGCCGCGCTGGAAAATTATTGCTATTACGATTTTGAAGCGCGATAACTCAGCGTGATTAATTTTGTTCGCCCGGCGAGCACGCGTCGGAGGATGTCGCGTGATTTTATTAAACACCCAGAACCCTCGGGCGATGCCAGGTTTAATTCGTCCCTCGACAATTCGTTCCAGGGTTAATCATCGACCGTGAATTATTCTAAACTGGGGCGGAAGAAATAATTGAAGAAACTGAAAGGCGGCGTGCCTTTAAAGCGTCGCCTCGAACCGAGGGAATATTACTATTTAACTCCGACATTCTCTCTACCAATATTGAAACAGTAGCCGAGGAATGTCAGATTTGTTGCGCATTTCATAGTGGCAGAGAAATTCGGAGCATATTCTTTCCGAGGGCAAGGAGCATATTTCCTCGTTGCAATCCTACCTCGTGGAATTAAAAAGCGAGCAGAGAGCGGTATAAGAATACGCTGCCATTGTTCTACGGTGTGGCGAAACCTGGATCGATAAGTCCATCGATCTTCCTCCCTGGGACACGGGCTCCATCAAATCTAACGACCATTACCACACAAATCTCTGGAATAGTGGAAAGCAGTAGCATGCTATCAATTATATGAATAAAAGAATGTTCGTAAAGGGAAGAATTTCCGAAATCTCCTTTCATTTGTCATACAATCGTACCAATCGAACTATTTAAGGCCGTCTTCCTGCATAAATCCATTAGTCAAACACAAAGTGGATACCTACGCTGTTACAAAATATAGCGACAGTAATATCGTGTCTGCCGTAACGATTTTAATATTGAAAAAAGTTCAACGGATATGAGTGGCACCGCGTGGCGCTGTGTTTTATTACGAAAGTTTTCGCCTCCGCGATGAACGGAAACGATGCATTTACATGTATGCCTTTTTCATGTAAAAATGATGTTCATTTTTCCGCGATGTTAACTTTTCCGTTTCGAAAGCAATTCTGTTTCCCGCATGCCTATAAATTTTATAAATAGAACTGTACGCTTCTACCTCTTGCAGAATGCAGGCGATATAGTGACGATTCTCTTTGCCGTGTCGTCAGCCTCGCTGAACTCGAAGCAGTACGGTGTTTCCCCATTTCGCGACATCCAAATCCCCACGATTTCAATCCGCAGCCCGACACCCACATCCAGCGGACTAGACCAGCGAATAACCGTGATCAACGGGTCTGGAGTGGATCGCCTTAACGTATGCGAGGCGATGCGCGGCCTCGAACGATGTATCGAACGATAAGCCGGCGGATCGGCGAAACGCGTGGACGTTTGTACGCCCGTACGCCGGATAGAGCCAAGGAAGAGGATCGGATCGTGGTGCTGCATGCGAGGGTGGCAATTGAGGCTTCGACACATCAAGCTTCCCGTCGAAACGGGGCCCGCCAGCTTCTACTCGATTCTCTACTGCACATGGCAGGGCGAAGAGGGTATATACAGGCGCATGAACACGCATAGAACCATCGGCTGAAACTCGCGAATTACTTAACGTTGGAGATCGCGCGCCAAGTCGACGCTTCAATGCCGCCCATCGACGCTCTAGCGCAAATTAATCGCTCAACCATCAAACCAAGCGGCACCGCTGTGAAACATTTGCACAGCGTTAGAGCCGGAGTTTTGGAAGGGCCACTGATAAAGGTGAAGCGGTAGGGACCACATGGAGCTGTTCCAAAGGAACTAAGTAATTGCGGTCGTTTAATACCAGAACAGAGAATAATACTGTCGCGTGGTAAAACACTGAGGCGACGTTTTCTCGAGATCGATGTGTCAACGTTTTTGCCCGGCGCGTTCTACTCGGGGATCCTAGCTGGACTAATTACGATTGAGGTAATTATGATAGTGTCAGGATAAGGAGCGAGTTAGATTGAGAAACGGGCGCGAGCTAGAGACGGGCAATCGATTTGCGATCACGTTTCTTGGATACTTGAAAAACCTGTTGATTTATCGGGTAAAAAGGAAATCTGCTTAATTAGCTCCTCGCTGAAAAATGTTGAAATCAATGGGACTGAAATGAAAGATGTGTTTTTGAATGAATTAAAGAGTTCTTGTAGAAAATACTGTGAGTGCTCAAAATCAAATTCTATACTATAGTATTACCATTGGCACGTAGAAGATTTTTCGATAAAAAAAATATATTTAATTTTGGCACTTACAGTGTTTTCTACAAGGACTCTTCAATTGTATTAAAGGTGGTCTGCGACAGCTCCGATTCGATATTTGCAAAGTTTATCTCGCTAGGCACTCAAAGATGCAAGTTCATTAGGCTTTCACGATCAGGTTTTTTCGAGACCCGCAATTACTCATGCGCGGAACCATTCGAGGTGCTTACGCGCGTTAATAGCAATCGAGCAGATAGTAGGTATAATTCATATTCACGCACGTGCGAGACCCAGCCCCGATAGTAACGACGCCAATGATTTACTAGCACACCAGTATACACGGACTACAGGCGATTTGTTTTAACGTTATGGTGTCCCGGAGCAATAAACAAAACCGAGTGCGTAAAACGAGTGCGTGGCTACAGGCCACGGCGAAATTATCGCTCAGGCTGATTAATTAACGAACGCCTCGGACATTCCACGCCGTTCCTCCATGGTATGTAGGTCGTTTCGTTGACTGGTGGCGTTTAATCGCCGAAATTTTAGAAAAATGTCTGTACCGAAACGTACGAGTTGAAACAAGTAAAACAAGGTTCAGAATCTCAGTGAAATTTGACTATTAAAATATTCTGCTTGGTCCTCCAAGGTATTTAGAGGGTTTTATGAGACCACTATTTATGGAAATTGTGGAGAACTTTAAGAAAAATCGATACTGAAAGGTACCAGTTGAAACTAAGGACGCGGCTTCCGAGAATTAAGTAGTACAAACTATGGAAAGTCAGACATCGGTGTTACGCCCTATTCGAATGAATTGTTCGTTTGAGAAACAGGTAAAATATTAAAGTTTCATGGCATTCATGATAATTTTAACCACTGACAGCATAATTTGGTTTACTAATCATCTGTACACGATTTTCAATTTGTTATCGTCTGTTGCGTTGACATTGGAATTTCGATTTCCCTAAGAAATTCACGGATAAAGACATGTAGGTACCAAGTATTAAAGCTGGATGGTCCCCGTCTAACTTTCCTACGTTTAACGATTTCACATTGAGATTAAGCCTGAGGGTTCATCGAATCGGCGTTGATCGATTCTCAAGGCTTAAGCACCGAACGATTCACCTCGTTTTCGCCAGACAATTTCCGATATGGGTTAATAAGGCCCGATGAGTTATTTAAATCCTGCGCAATCGAAGCGAGCCAGAAAAAGCAGGGAGGAAGTTAAATTATTTGCAATGGAGTTTCGATTATTCGATTTCCGATTATCAGGGGCCCCATTTTATTTGAGGCAGCGCAGTCTTCAATGATCAGGAACTCCATTACAGATAATCGACGTTTCCCTGTATTGGGAATCTAAGTTTTTCCTCCTGCAATCTTATCGAAGCTTTCTCATTCCTCGAGGAAAAAGAACGAGAGAGAAAGAGAGAGAAACGAGACGATTGTCAGCGTTAAATTACGAAAATAATTGTAAATCTTCACCCTCTGCCTACTTCTCCACGTTCTCTGCAAAGCAGTGCAAAAAATTAACATTATTCTTGCAAATAATATAAGTAAGCAGAAAATTAATTAGCGAAAATGGAACGAGAATATAATGAGCTCTCGTGTCAGGATTTTCAAGGCATCGTGACTGCGCTTTCCAGCTTTTAGCGAAAGAAGTTCATGGTATCGGCGTTGCGGAATGCACGCAGGAAGTCGCGTTTAGACTCGCATTACACAGACACAGTGGTCGACGACCTGACGTACCGTAATTACCACGGCAATTACTGCCGACACATTTCGTGTTGTACGCTGCGCAGCTGTATCGTGCTGTTTCGTGGCACGGCTCAAATTTTCCTGGCCGTCCGCGCTAGGTAAACAGATAAAAGTGACCGAATAAGAGCCGAACGCGTATAGCACACTATTGTTACGAATATTAGCGCCTCGGGATACCAGGGTTATATGGGTGAAGAAATATTATTCGAGCCATGTTTTTTCCTTGGTCTACTCGCTGTTCTAATACCTTTCACTCTAAACTACTTTATCCTTGTTTAAATGAGATTCTACTGGATAAAAATGCCTAACTTCCTTTGAAAGAGATGATGGTCCCGAAAAATCGAGATGCGACAAAATGACTTTGATGGGAAAAAAAGAGCTTGAGATTTGAGAGTATAACGAGAGAGATTCAAAGCAGAATGAATATTCTAGACACTAGAATCACATTCCATACTCAATCGTAAAGAAGAGTACACCAAAGGAGGCATGTTTACATTATCCTTTGAACGCAAATAATCCACCCGAGTAGCTCGTACCGATGCTCTCCAGGACAGTATGAAATTGAAAGCAAAGTTCCTCCATTTCGAGAGTACATAGTAACAGATACTCGCAATTTAGTATTGAAACAAGAAGCGGATCCTTTTTTTTTTAAATTGGCATGCCGGAAACTGGATACACTGCGCGAATCGTGGGATACCTACGTATCGATCGAGTTCTAATAACAATTCTCCATCATTGTCAGCATTCAATTTGCCCGTTTCGAATTTCATTCCGGCTACTTTTGGTTACCCGGCGGGGGTGCAGCTCACCAACGGCCATTATGGAGCGAAATAATAATGATGTATTATCTGCGAGTTACAATAGATGCTGGAGGGTCGAAAATTGCGCTGAAACACGCTTTTGTGTTCATAATTAATGAACTCCATCGAGCCGCCAACGGTTCATACCAACTTCCATCTTCCGAATGATGGTCGGCCGCGTTACATAGGCGTACACGCGCATACACGCGCGCGCACAGGAGCACACAGAGCCGAGGCATGGAATTATTATCGTCAGGCCAGGAATGTAGGCCATGGCCTGAGCTTCGCAGCCCATTCGGCAACCCTGAAATTTCGCCCTTATCTTGCCGAGCTATATGCAGGCAAATGCACCATCCCTCGCCCTGCCAGCACCCCCTACCGTTCACGGAAACTAACTTGCCCCCGGTCCGTCATTTCCTGCTCCACGCTGTAGTTTGTAACTCGAGACGAATCCAGTTCCGGCGTAATAACGCGCTCTAATTGAGATGAATCTGCGTACCGTCGTGAAAAGGCTAAAAATCATGGTGCGAGCCTGATGATCGATTGGTGCTCAGGGAGCGAGGAACAATCGAGGGATTGCTGGAAGCAGGCTAATTTCTTGGCCAAAGATAAGTAGGTAGACGTAGGAATGATAGATCGTAGCATGAGCTTTTTATATTATTTTTAAACTTCAGCACATTAGGGACAAGGATATTGAGCCTATAATGAGCGTCAAAGAAATAGGTTAGATGGCTCACAGCCCCAAGGGGTATCATCTTGCAGACCACTAGAGCAGGCTTCAGGTGACTCACCCTATTCCTTCCACCCACAATAAAGTTGCAAGGAAACGCGAGGAAGAAGCCGTTTACGTCTCGGCCGATTAAAATCGCCGAGACGACTTAACGCTCCACTCTAGGCTTTTAATAGGCGTTTAAACGCAACGTCTCGCGGCAGAAGTTTTATTGCGCTAATTGCGCCGGGATATCGCTGTGTTTCCACCGGTCGAATGTAAACGGCCTCGAAAGTGAGACACCCCAGCTGAGCTTAACGACCGTCTTCGCCGGAAGGGGACGTATGAAAAGCGGTTGTGCGCTGCCAACAAAGTGGGAGAAACATCGGCTTATCGACTGCTATTTTTTCAGGTTACACTGATAAACGCGGCAGCGCAAGATTTCACCGCGACACGCTGCTTTACTGTTGCTTCGCGACGCGCAACGGTGGCTATTGCACAGCCAGAAACACATGAATTACCCTCAGATAAAAGTCTCTATTTACAACTGGCTCGGGAACGAAACTACCCCGCTTTAATCCAGCGCGTGTTCCGCTGGCTGTTACGATCGATTCCAGTAATCGATCGCGCTCCCTTCCCTGCCCGTCTCGTTCCTTCCCGCGCGGAAGGATCGCTCGAATACGTATTCCAAGGCGGAGAACTTTTTCCTCGAGAATACGGGGGGGGGGGGGGGGAGGAGTTACGAGTTGTTTGCCGAAGCGGCGGGCAAAGAAGTTCGTCCGAGTGGACGTGATTACGCGGAGAAAACGAATAAGGCAGGGCCGGGAAATGGGCTGGGTGGGGGTAGGGTGGGCTGATTGCTAAAAATTACGGCGCCGCACGCTTGCTTCTGTATACTCGAGATAAGCGCGTCGATCTAGCGTGAGATTGCGTCTCTGCTTGTTAGAATTTGTAACAGCTGCCGGCCTAGGCATCTGCCCTGTTGTCTGGACGAGTCGGGACGCCTGTGTTTGCCCTCTCTCCCACTCCCCCACCGACAATGAGCCGACTGGAAACGATTAAACTTTCAGGGACGAGTTAATTCAGCATTAAAAAACACACAGCGATATACTGGGCGATTCATCTTAATTCATCTACCAGTGGAGTTCTCTTGGAATGCACGAGGGGGTGGATAAGTGTACGCGCAGCTATCGATGGCAATGCGTCGCTATAAAAACTTTGCTATTTCTCCTTTGTCCACATTCACACTTTGCATTCCTTCGCTACTCTTCCCGTCACCTTGCTCTAGCGTGAACAGCAAAAGAGCTATTCGACATTCCCCACATATGGGCCTCGCTGTACAGCTCTATGACGCTGACAAGTAAAACGGGGAAAGGACGCACGAGATAAATTTAAATTTATTTCAACGGCGACTGACACTCCTGTCATAAATGATATACGATCGGCACGAAAGGTTCTATTTATTTAACTGTAACATTCCAGACACACAAATACAGCCGAGTTTGTTGTTAAACGGGGCAACGTGTACGCGCATAGCCGACTATTATTTGACCGACAGACTGTTATCTACCATACGGGGCACGATGATGGTGCGGTTCCCCTGGTCATGTTTTCGGCCACGATAATGGCAAAGTTGTCGTCTGCATCGGCATCGTTGATTATCCGCCGTGTCTTGTCTCGCTCCAGGCTCAGCCCGCCGTTCAACGAAGATTTACGCGGGAGGACGTGACTTTTTGACGCGAGAGATAGGGTGCATGCAGGCTCAGTGACTGCCTCGAGAATCGCAGATTCATGCATCGCGGGATGGCCGGGTACGCCATAAACAAAAGGATCGGTGACATTTCCCGTTGCCCGCCAGAATCTCAAATGCAATCTGTCGACGAAGATGCGTTCGAGTATGAACTGTCCAGAAGGGGAACAGGGCGGCGCGTCCCGGGGCTCGTTTTATTGCAGATTTCTAGAAAAGAACGGGCGTTGTACTCGCGTCAGCGTGCCCGCGTGCACGTAAATCGAGCGTTCAATTTTATATTTACGGGAAATAAATAAGAAAGGAGCGGGAGGGATCTCTGAAGCATCATTGTCGCGTATAAATATTTTATTGTTAGACGGGCTGGTCCCGCGCGAGCTGTATTGAATTTCGCTTTTACGAGTTTATATATCGACGAGCAGCTGTAAAATTGGTTAGGGTTTAGTAGCCTCTTCAGCTCGATCTAAAGCGAACAGGTACATACCCGTCGGGGGCAGCGAGAAAGAAAAACATCGGTCGATGTTCGTGAAGGGGCAAATCCTGTCTGGCCGTTCCACGGGTGGAAAATGTAATTCCGAACAAAGGAAAGTGGGATAAAGGACAGACGAGATAACTGTTACCGGTTGCGCTAAGGGTTCGTAAAGAATTTAGTGTGCCCGATGCGCTTCAAAGGGACGCGGCAACTTTTCCAGTACCTTCACAGGTCAAACGTGGAAACTTCATTTTTCAGAAACACTTGAACTCGCTCGTCCGAGAGATTTCGTTAGGAACTTGCGCTCTCGTACGGATTAACTTTCGCCAATACGTCCGACTAATCTCCGCTCGTTACGGGGGTAGGTGTACTAGCTAGCACACCGCGGATTCGCCGCCGAAGGTGATCGTTACGCTATCGCTAAAGTAAACAGCAATGTTAGTATTCGCGTTATTGCTCTAAAGTAAAGTCATCGCTCCGAAGTTATTGCCCTAAAGTGTTGAGTAAAGCGGGCTTGGTCACACGACGTATAAACCGTAGCTACAACTTTCATAGCCAAGTTTCGCTGCCGGTTGCGCCTTTCCTGGCGAACGAGTCGAAGGAAATTGCGATCGATAGCGGACACGTAGCGGTACGTAATCGCTATTATCCGCGGCTATCAACTAACCAGGACGTCGATGATCGGTAGGGGCACGAAGTAATCGCAATTAGCCGGGGTTATAAGCTAACTGGATGCTCGATACGGGGAGCGGTGGTAGCGCAATGTAATCGCGATTAGCCGACTCCGTCGACCGGTCATAACTTCGATTTCGCAGCAGTCGTACGTTTTTCCACGGCAATCCTGGCGCCCATTTATTCAGTGCGGGCGTATCCCACTTTCGTTTCAGTCACGCCGCGCCCGGTGCGTATGAAAAGGTGGCGAAACAGGGTCACCGGATGTTCCCTTTCATCCTTTCTGATACGGTCTCTATTTCATGATCAACGCGCCAGTACACCTTCTCTGCTCCCATTTTCTTGATTCCAGGACCGGCTTTCTCTGTCCCGACAAATTGGCCGACATTCGAAAAGGAACTGAAGTCTGGCGAGCCAGCGTACCTATAGGTACGCGCGCACACGCGCAGCCACATAAGGGCTGTAAATAACGTCGGCTGTGGCCATTTCCCTTAGCTCTGGGCGCATCCAATTTCCATCGACGATGAGTAATTTTACTTCGCGTCGATACGCTTGCCCCGATACCGGAAACCGGTATCCTTTGCGCCCGAGCAACACGATCCAGAGGAATATTACATGGTACTGCGGCGGAGATACGACGAACGGATAGCGTGGGTTGCGAGGACGCGTTGCAGGCGGGATTTACAGAATCCGAATTGAATAAATGGCTCGCGATACGCACATGTGCCTTTGGAACGACCAGATGCTGTATCGGCTTTAGGCGCGGCCGCCGATAATGCAACGGATCGTAATCATCATAACGGGAAAATAAACGCGAGCCTGGCCGTTCGATGTGTCGCAAACTGTGAGTGACACGCGCGAGATCTCGTCTCGCGAACGATCTGTTGCGAGGTGTGCACGCGTGGCTGCTTGTACATATATTCGGGCGTGTGTTCGTTGCGACCTTTTCACTCACGTCACGAGAACATTGGCCCATATGGAGGGTCATGGGATTGGATCTATTGCATCGCTCTCGCAATTTAGATTCACAAGGATATGTATGGTACATTCCTTACCATGTGTCAGAAGTGATCGGCATAGGAAGATCGTCTATATGTATATAGGTCTGTAAATATGTTTCGTCCTAGTTGTAGCTCTTTAAGAGGTCTTCCTAGTGCGACGGCTGAAAAAAACTTTTTAGATTTTTAGAAGATTTTTTAATTCCCGAAAAGTTCAGTTTTCTTTCAGCAGTCACACTACGAAGGCTCCTTTAGATGACCAGTCGAGGAAGGGATATCATCGAAAGGTCCATCGGTGATTCGAAGATAACAGAGAGGGAAGTGATCCGGGACTCGAATCGAGTTGCAATAAAATTTTTAAAATAGACACAATCCGTATACATTTGCGACGAAGAAAATGGCTAGGGAAACACCTCGAGACCCTTCTACCCCCAGTACAAATAATCCAAGCAGATACGTTCCTCTTTTGAAAATTTAAATTCACCCTGCTCCTCCCTGCCGCGACGGGACGTATCGATTCGCACTAAAAATACAAGTATCGTTCTCTCGGGACCTGGAACCCTCGATAGCACCCGCGGTATAATTCTACCTTTCCGGTAATTCCGGCATTCGTTAAGCGCCCTCCATTTCGCTGAAACTGGCGGTCGTAGCAGTTATGAATCCGAATGCGAGCGCGAACGAGAATGCGCCGCGGTGCACCGCACACTTGCCCCGGTAATTTGGATCTCTCCGACTGTGTATATACATATCGCTGGTAATATCATCAACCCTTAACAGACCCTTTCCCTCGCCGTTTCTTCGGGCAAGAACGGCCACCGAGTCACTGTACCGCGAAGGAACCTGCCTCGAAAGACACAGTCGATTCCAGCTTCCCCGTTTCTGCTCGCATGTGCGAGCAATTTTTAAAAGTTCAGAGGATCTCCGAGCGTTTATAGGAAACGTAGATGAACAGAGTGTTGGAGACTCGAGCACACCTTTGGAACGTACCCCTCGAATTCTTACGAGGTTACAGTGACTCAAACGTAATTAGATTCGTAAGTCAGTCTTTAGGAAGCACTTTACTCCAGATGTCCCGTACGTCTTCTCAGTTTTACTCCGAAATTAAAGTTCCTCTGGCTATCCGTTCCTATTTTCCTCTACTTTCTGCATTCTTCCTGCGCATCGCTTCCATGTCTATCTCGTTACCCCTTGTTCGACGAGTTATTGCTCGAAACAGCCAAGATTGCTTCAACGCGATCCTCCGGCGAAGAGAATCCACCGGACCCCCCGTATTTCATCGCGCTCGCCGAACAATGGACGTGGATTCGACTCACACTCGTTGTAGAATGGATTTACTCACGTCTATCGAGATTTCCGTGGCGGCCCGTCGTCGGTGCCTCGTCACTTCCGCCGCGGATCGATCGCCGGCGCATCAATGCGTCGCTCCTGATTGCTGACTCGAAGATTCCTCGTCGTCGTTGTGAGTAGCAGCGGCCTCCAGGTACGCGTGACACTGAAACATCCAAGATTGATGGTTATTCACTAAATCACCTGGCTCGGTGGGTTCATTGGTGGCGGTCGATAGCAGAATTGGCTTTTTCGTTACGTTCGTCGTGAGCGTATTATTAAATTCCTGATACGGACTGCCTCGAACTTCAACTAACGCGCCACGCCTACATTTTTCACAGTAGTTTTAATTGTACGGCGTAACGCGGGCAGTTTTAATCATGCCAGACTAATTTTCGGGGCCGGGGGAAAACGTGGCGCGGAATCTGCTCGCTCGCTGGTCCGAAGTGTACGCGCTATGTGATTAAAGTTTTCAAGCGTGTATGCGCGATAACGCGCAGCGGGTGCGCTTTTAATATTAATCTAAAGACGCGGTAGTGGAATAAACGCAAGCGTGGAAATGATTCATCGCTGTCTCACATTCCCGTCGCCATTGAGCAACTGTGACGGTGATAAGTTAATTTGTTAAAGAAAAGTGCGCCAATAATACACCATAGCCACGATGAAAAAAGAAGTGATAAGTAGAAGAGAAAAAAAATTCCTTTCTGGGCTTTCTTGGCGGAGCGTATAGGTCTCCCTGCCTCGTAAGATGAGCAAGTAGTGACGCCCAGACACATCAGTAGTCCATAGCATAAGTGCGCTCAACGGTGCGTTTTAAGCTGGGCTATGTCACCAAGAAAATGATAGAAGTCTCGATCAATATACCCTCGCGTATACGAATGTTCCGAATCGCTGCAAGGGTAGGTGTCATAAACGAGTTGATCCTCGCGCGCCATCCCTGGAGGGGTGGGTTTTGTCGACGACGGGAGTCGAGGCACGTCGAGTCCCGGGATTAAAGATAACGGCAAAAACGTTTCGTGGCATCGCCACCTAATGCCGTGTCTCTTTGCGCGGCCGGTGCACGGACGTTCGAATCTCGTTTCACGTCCGTCGAAATGTACGCGAGATAGTGCCTCGACATACGTGCGCCCCTCCAGTGAATGGCACGGAGCGTTCTCTTGCGTCACGGCCGTTTCAATTTGCTCGCGCTTCTGGCCGTCAGAAACAAGACGGAGGGCATCGAAACGCACGGATGGTGGAAGGTGGAAGGAGAGAGCAGGAGAGAACAGGGGTGGAAGGAGACTCGTCGGTTTCTGACTGGTCGAAATTCAAAGTGCTCGATGACAACGGGCCGTGAGGGTGACGTTAGATTGAACCGTGCTCGTATGCACGTGTATGCGTGCGGTCGTTGTCTAAATGCGCGACAGGAAGGGGGAGGAGAGAGCTTAAAAGGGTGGTTCTTCGGCGTCGCGAAGACACGCGAGACACGCGTACACCTTCGCTGTGTCCGTAAGTTATGCATCGACTTCCTTGGAATATACCCCTTTTTTCTCTCCGCGACACCACTCTCCAGTTCTACCCACCAACACTGTTTACACAACCATAGCTCCGACTGCTGGCTCGAGCCATCTTGCTCTTTCGCTGATTGTGTGGCGATGCGTTCGCGAGTTTTCAGACTCGTCGACGACCGCGTCGCGCGAGTACAATGGAACATTACGGCACAATCGACGATGCATACCGGGAGGCCGAATGAAAGTGTCCTCGTTCGCCGGTAAATTAGTCTGGATTGTGCCGAAGCCAATAATCTTATTGTCAGTGCTGCACCGACGGCTTTCTTTTTTCGTTTTGTACCCTCGTTTCTTATTTTTTTTTTTTTTTTCACCTCTTTTGGGCGTGCAGTATTATCGAATACCTTAGATAGTCTGAGACATTGGTTGGGTAGAAGCATTTGTAAGTGGTGGCTGAGAAAAAACAGGCAAATGATATATTTTTGTGGAAATAGGAACTGATAGAGGTATCTATTAAAAGAAAAGAAGATAAAAGAATATAAAACTATGTATATTTTTGTATTCTCCTTTGTGCTTTTAATGCTCCACACACGCTTAACGCCACATAAATGGCGTTGCGATAATTTGCAATTTTTGACAGAGAAAAGTTTCGTGCAAACGATGTTAGGGACACTGGGGAACCAAAAAGTTCCGGTCCCGAAGCACTACGTTACGCGAACCATTATAATCAGTGGCTGAAGCTAGTTAATTTCGAACGAACTTGCGCGAACTTCTCCCTGAACTTTTCCCTCCCGCTTTAGTTCATTATTTTTTGCGACCTGCAATTTTTCGAAGTTGAAACTCTCACACTCTCATATTTCATTTCTAGAGAAAGCATGACACTTTTTCTACAATCGCAAGCCTTTTAGGAAATTCTACAAACATTTTATCCGATTAAAGTTCAATAATCGCGGTATTGAATACCGTAAATCTTTTGCCCACGATTTATTTAAAAACTTATGAAATACTGAAAAAGAATTATCCGTCATCCAAAGGCGACACAATAATGCTTCCAACCGCTGGTCATTCCAAAGCTCGTGAAATGAATCTCCGAGTTACTCTACCTCCTATCTCACTGTCGTTCGAATGCACTCGCCATTCATATCGGGCCGAAACTAGCCAAAACAATTGACGCGCAAGCGATAACTTTTAGTGAGCACTGTCCCCCGTACAGCGATAAACGAAGTTCGCTTTGTATTCGAGCTGGTATGGGATAAGATACAACCTGGCGCAACAAGGTTCACGGCCATCCGTTATCTGGAGCACCGCTATCGAGCGTCAGGGAACACCGCTATTGAACCGCAGTGTATGGCCGCAAGAAACAACATGGAGGTGCAAATTTGCCGGCCGCGATGGTTATCACAGACCAGCGTGTCGAGTACGTTCAACCTCGTCACTTAACTTCAATACATCAATCCAATCTGGGAGAAAGTTTTCTAATCCCATTCAAAAGTCATCATATATTTTTCTAAACCCTACCGTCTGTTATCGCCCTAAAACCTCCTACAACGACCCACGGTGTTAACTTTTACGCGATACCCATTATCGCAGTTTCAGTAAACTACGTTAGCTTTATACCGCACACCCCTGGATCCGTCTGCGCTTTTTACGAGTCTCAGGCACTCCGTCTGCGAGAGCTTAACGAAGGCGAGAGCGTGCCAGCCAGAGGAGCAAAAATTAAACGCGGAACATTTGCAAACGGGATTGCGCGAGTTCCCTCGACGGGTCGAAAAACATGAGGAGGGGCGATCTTCCCTAAATCGGGGGGAATCAGAAGAACGAATAATCTGGGCGCTCGTTGCTGGAACCGTATTTGTCGGTGGTAGATAATTGGGGAATAAATGAGACTTTCTGCGGGAAGAGTGATTTAAGATTGGAAGAGTATAGAGTCACTAGAAGAGAGCTACGAATCCGGGTGGAAAGGAAGAGGCAAGCGGGCAAGAACAATCAACAAAAGAAAACGGCCGAGTGACTGACTATTAATTCAGCTTCACTGGGTCAGAAAAGTGGTCTTCTCACGGCGAAGACGTCGAAAGTTTTCGACCAATCGCCGATCCTCGGCGTCCCCGCGGATCTGCAAATCGCCGACCACGTCGTTGACCCGAATAAACTTCCATTTTTCATTTGTTGCTTCCGTTTAAGAGGGTCCGCCTGATCGGAGGGTAATTAAGAATTATGCCCCCCTCGGACCGTTATTAAGTAGAAGATCTTTTGTTCATGGAGAGAGGCTAGAGGTTCGGAGGATTTCCCGGTTTCAATTAAACTCTGAAGCCTGCTGCGCGATAACACGTTCATATTACATGGATTTTTTAATGTAACCCTAGCAACCGTTATACTTGCACGCCGTTCGCGTTAGTAGTGCGCGTAAAATGACGTGCGAAATCTAATGAAATGCTATCTGTTTTAAGCAACCTATTTATGGAACGAAACGGCAAGCCGCAAAACCGCAATTCGATTTCTCTTTCAAGCGGCATGATTCAATCTTCGATTACCGCGGCGTTCAGGGCCTTTCGTTTGCACGCCTCGATGTTCCTGTGCCATCGACGCAACACAATCCACCGTGATTTCTCGTAACTGTAGGTTTCAGTACACTATTCAGTAACGGGCTGTTACTGTATCGCGAGAAAAGTGCAACTGCAGCCACATACACTTGGAGATTCCGGGCTGTTGGGACAACAGGATGGTTTCCCTCGGGCGCGCCACGAATATCTATGAAAGCTTGCGTCAACTATCGAATCGTTGCCGGGACAGATGAGTTTGGTTACACAGGATGTGTCATGACATGCGGGGACAGCATTTTGGATGAATGCAGTACGGTACATGGAAACATAATTCCGATTTCGATGTGCCTTTGGCTTCCTGCGGTTTCTGTTATTGCTTAATATTCGCGCCAACATTAGAATAACCGATGAGAAGATAAACGTGTCTCTATAAGTTGGAGCCTGAATCAGATTTTACTATCACAATTTGCTCGGTTCTCCCTTCATTGAAATTGCGGTAGCTTTTCACGAAACATCCCATACGCGTGAAACCGTTCCACGACTAAAAAGAATCGACAATGCTTCGTGTGCACCATCGCGGGCAATCGCAGGAAGCTCGTGCCCGTTCGTAACTCGAGATTACCAGGCGCAATAATTCAAAACCATTTATTTCTCAATGGACCGCCAATAATCGGTCGTGGATACAATGGTTTCCCATCGAGCGAGCGAAAGAGGCAACACCTTCGGCTATTTATCACGGGGGAACGTGCTCGAAAAAGGTAATTCATTCTTTCGCCAATCGATGGGCCAGATTTTTCCGGTCAGACTGTGGCTCGTAATTCAAAACTCGAACAAAAACAGCCGAACGGCTGCTGGTGCCCGCTCCCACCGACCGAGTCCGTCCCTTGAACCAGCTTCGCCGGCGATATATACGAAAATCGCGAGTCGAGCGCGAATAAATTCCGACCGCGTGCTTAAAAGCGGCCAAAGAAAATAGAATTTACTGGCGGGTGTCGTTATCTGGCCGTGCGGCGCCGCTAAAACTGCCGCTATGCAAGAAAGAATCCCCAAACACTGTATCTGCTTGAAGGCGCCAGCGCCACGTTCAACCATTCTTACGCTTATCAGTAATTCTTTTCTCTAAACAGTTCCTCTCGTATCCGAACACACACAAAGATATTTCCCGCCAGCTGATAGCAACAAGCGTTGTCCCCATTCTCGCGTCCACCCCCATTTTACCACCGACCACCTATATACACCCTCCTCGATGAATCGGCGAACCCTATTCCTCCTATTCGTCCCTAATAAACGTCTTTGGCAGAGCTTCCATATACAGCACGGCGACCAGCCGCTCATAGAAGCGTATGTACTCTGTTCGCAGCCTTATCTGGGCCATTACGCTATGCACGGGGCATGGAGGGGGTAGTAATCACGGTTCATAGAGGCAAATCCACGCATTTGGATCGGTTGAAATCTGTTGAACGAGATTCAACGAGGAAGAATATTGGATAAATGAGGGTCTTTGAGCGTGGGATACCTTTGATGACAAGTAAGGTAGGAAGCAGCCGTGCAACAAATGGCGACAGAGTTGTTCAAAGCACAGAGCGCTAAATTAGCTCGTCCTGTACATTTGAAATCTCTGAAGCTTGCACACAGCCCCTTTGAATTTCGCGGTGTATCGCGTAAATCGCGTGCCTCGCTTCCACTTGCCATTGTCGGCCGAGGTCGTTCGAGTATCGAGCCGCGATAGTGGCCCCTTTTCTAACCAGCCAGGAGGATCGGTATTAAGGTCAGAAGGACAGAACGAAGGACAGTAGGCTGCGATGAACTGCAACGATCAGCGGCGATACCGCGGGTGAATTTAGCCCGAGCCACCGGAACGAAAGTAGATCGTGTCGGGATAAAGATATCGGGTTAAACGCAACTGAGGGAGAAATAAGGAGACACCAGCTAGGGCGAGATTTTATGGGGGTACTTGTTGCGCGACAGAGGGGAGCGTCGTGAGTTGCGTGGACGATAAGCGGTCCGAGGAGTTAGGTGTTAGCGGTGCTCCTGGCCAGAGAAACAGCAACGAAGAGATCTGGATGTGCATAGATAAAACTCTACAATACGCCCCACTTTTAAACAAACATCTATAAAACGAATATTTTTTAATAATTCTTTAAATTTTCTGTGTAAGCACATTAAATGTTCATTACTCTTCACAACTACGCCGGAATTGTGAAGAAAACATAACAGGAAATAACCGCAAATAATAATTTTCCTGAACCTTACGTGGGGTGTTTTGTAACACAAGTCGTCAGGTAAAACGCCCCACCTATGTGACAACACGCCCCGACATAAATAAGTAATTACTTTTTATTATTTTTAACAAAATGTTATAGAACATATATTATAAAAGATATTATTAACAATACTATTCTGTATTAGAGTTTTCGATGGTAGCGGTGGAACTATTCGGAAAAGAATTCGGTATTTTGTAATGTCGAAGAGTGATAATTTGAATCTGAAGCTGGTTTTTTAAATACAGGCTTCAGCGTTAATAAACCTATAAAACTCTGTGGTGCACGAGTGAATGCGCGTGAATACACATGTTAATAGAACTGAGGCAGAAGTGATCAGAGAGCGCAGTAGTAGCCCGAAAGTCGGGGAGCACAGTTGGAGGCCGAAAGTCGAAGAGTAAAGACTAGAGTTAGAGTTCGAGAGTTGAGAAGAAAAGAGCAAAGTTGGAGGGTCGAATAGTAAAGAGCGGGAAGTGTCAGAGCGGAACAAGAGAGGAGGAGTTAATAGAGCTAGTGGTTTGAGTGCGAAAAAGGTGAAAGTGAATTCTGTAATTTCAGATTACAATTTTAATGAAGTTTAAACTATGTCAAGATTCTACCTTCTACATTCAAATTGATTTTTATCTTTCATAATTATCTTCCTACACTGATCAACTTCCCAGAAAACTGCTCGCATTTAGAAACAGAATTTTCCGCGAGAAAAAGGATAATGACGTTTACCGTACACGTGATACCTCACCCAAAACTATCAGAAGTTCTGGCACGAAAGAAACGAGGGCGATATTTCAAAGGTTGGGGGAGCAAAGATTGACTAGACTGCCGCCTCCAGAAAATCTGGCGGCGTTCACGAACAAGACGTTATGCAAAAGCGGGAGCGTTGGGAAGACAAATAGCATCGCTCCAGTGGAACATTAATCTCGATTGACGCGAGGAAAGTTTACCAGACACTGTTCACGCGAAAATCGGATACGTTCGAGGCTTCTCGCCGTAGGATTCCCAGCCGCGGTAATATATTTTTATCGCGTCTCCGTCTCCGCGGCGGCGTCTTCGCGTGTGGCGGCCTTAAATCATTTTTTATGATCGCCCGACCAAAGCGAACAATTTGTCAGAATGACGGGACCCCTTTAAATTTACCGAAAAGTCGGCGCGGCGCCCTCTCTCGAGCCGCACGAGCCCCAGAGGATACCGAACGCGACTCCTTGAAATGGAATTCTGACTGGTGCCTGGGATCGCTCGTAAATCAATCAACGGCCAGACAGAGAATGGTGTATCTACGTAAACCGATAAAACGGCTACACGCCACGAATGGAGATTCTTGATCTCTGCAACTGGCTCGGGCTCTACAGTAGCTTACCACGTATTAGACAGAGAATATCGGAGAGAGTAGAGCAGTGTCGAGTAAAAGGGGAGTAAGATTGCACCAAGATTCTTTATTCTTGGTCGTGTGTATACAACTTCTTATATTTTTATCCGCTGTGCCCTGTCGTCCTCGATAACTTCACTTGCATACAAATAGATTTAAGCGGTATAAATGGAACACTTGTCTCGTGTACCGTAGCATCAACGATTCAGAGTCAGAAATTATCGATACTATCGACGTATGAATTTTTTAGAGACCCAAGCTTCCGAGGGGTGATCTCCCTCTTTCAGCGCACACAGGCGGCTCGCGGCGATATGCATGAAACGCAAAGCATTTTATTACACATAATCATAAGTTGCACATAATTGTCCGCATAAGCGTAGGTAACTGCCCCTAATCGCGATTTCGATGATTATTGTGGTGAGAGATAGCGGCGCGCCATTTTAGCGGAATTAATCGTACACGGCGAGCTGCGATTACAGTTATTAAATTATGAGCGGCTGCCATTAAAGGCCGGCATTGATACACCGATAGCCAGCGTCGGAATTAAACACACAGAAGCGCGGTTTATATTTTACACTCTGTCTATGCATATGCATATGCATACACGGTGTGCCCTGTAATTGCTGCTGCGCCACGCGGACAACGGCAATATTACGCGAAATACACGAAACTTGACAGAGCGAAGGGAAAGTTTTTCATACGTTGCTTTCGGAAACGACAATCTTCTGCCGCACAATACTCATCCTCTGTGACGAGCCAAATGATCCCATAAAGAGATTTCCATATTGTCCGAAATATGGGAAACAATCGGGCATTGTGCTCGCGGTGGAACACCCTGTATATTGACCAGGATTCCCGATGAAAGGCGGACGGGGTGGTCCGAACTGTTTCCGAATCCGTGTAAAGCCCTGCCGAATAATAGACTCTTGCCCCACGCCGGCTCGTGTCGATGAATATTAAAGCCCGCGGGGGGGCTTTATTTATAATGCTTTAATCTCGTCTCGGGCCGCGGGATTAGCAGTTCGATTCGGGGGGCGCTCGCATGCCGTGCGGCAATATAAAGGGCTTGGCGACGCACACCACGCACACGCTTTGGCTACGGAGACCCCCGTTTGTCGATTATGAAGGAACAACGCTGCAATTGCCTCGAACTCGCCGCGATTGGCCTCGGCAATGGAATGCACGATAATTGGCCCCGCTTAATTGTATACGTCGCGTGTATTTGCGAACGTGCGCCGTTACTGGGGCCAGCGGCGGCCGAGGAGTCGACTCAATCAGAGAGTACGCAGTCCACGTATAAACCTATTCATTCCCGTGGCCCAGTGCTAGTTGTCGCCCGTGAATATCGCGCAAGGTTAACCACGGGAACACGCCCGATGTCCAGGAATCGAACTCTGGTCGGTAGCTAGATCTCGGTGCCGCCTGCATGGCCGGAAAAACGCGACCGCAACTGGGGCGAGTCTTAATAGCCGATCGGCGATCAACAAGTAGCCCTCTGTTCGCTCCATGTTGGTTCTAATGTAATGAACGCGCGAGGAGGAATCGACTATTGGTTCGTTGAAGTTAAACTGATAAATCGGCAAATTATGTATACGCTGAAGCGAGGTTAAGGTGGATTCGAGTTAAATGTCGATTATATTTAGGTTCGATTTGAGTTCAGATGAAGCTTCTGTGTCAGATTCAAATGGCTCGACCACGTATTACATACCAGCGAGTGCAAGGAACATTATCGCAATCTCGGCAACTCTTAATTCTAACCGAATCGATGATCAACAAGTAGTGCTAGGGAACTTGCTCATTATTTCTGAATTGCGGACAATCGAAGGATTTAAGGTGCACGTGAGCATTTATAGGTCGAAGTTCTCCGATGGCCAACGGTTTTTCTAACTTTGGTTTTCCCAAGTTTCGCGAGTTCGCCGGCTCCCACCCCCATATGTTAAAAGTTCTCATGGAAGTTGGCTGCGTAAAAACACTGTTAAAGTAGTTTCGCCGAGCGACAAGTACGGATAGACAGTAGCTTCCAAAGAGGTTTTGTTTCGCTTGCCCTTTTTAGGATGATGGATGGGGGTGTCTAATAAAATGATATGCTCTGTTGATATGATCCGCGGGTATCGGTATATAGAAGAAGCGAGCGAGGAAGAGACCCGAGCGCTTGTTAAACTTTGGCAGCGTCTTGTCGGATTCAAAAGTTGCAGCTTCGCTGGAGTTCTCTACCTGAGACCCGATCGAATTCGGTTCATCGATCACGCGCAAGTTCCCTCTTCGTTATGACGCGAATAATGTTGTTCCTCGGTGAGCATTTCTATTCGGGCTGGTAATCCACTCTGCATGGAACATGTTAATTGCCTTAAACGAGCACAGTGACATCGAGATATCGGCGCGCGAATCGAAATGGGACGCGGCTCTGCGGTGACGATGTATATTTTCCTTTCAATAAAGCCCGCCATAATGAACCTGATAATTGTTCCAGGGCACGTTTCACCGACGCGACGTGAAAAAAGATGATCATTAATAAAAGTCGTGTGGCGGACGCGTGATTAGCGGGGCACGTGTTCGCGTAATTAAACGCACGATTTCGAGCGATATCCGCGATAAAGATACGTGCGCGCGCGCGTACGTGCGCGCGCACACACACACACGCGCGCGTGCTTATTGTTGCCGAATGCATAATTCGCGATGGCATTTGCACGGTACATAGAGGTTCGGTTTACGTAACATCACCCTGGGTACGTTGGCTGGGCTCGTGACGCGGTCGTTTCTTCTTTTCCGTCCCGTTTAATCGACCCCCGAAGAGGTCTCGAATTAAATAACGCGAGCACCGGGAACGCGGAGCCCAAGTATATCGAATGATCTTGAATCCTTTGAAAGCGGGCATTAACCCGCGCGAAACACCGCGTTTGTACCTTCTGCGCGACGGTTCTATTAAATTAACAAATCCTCCCGATGCAATTATTGCTACGGTAAATTCGAGTACGCGTGACACGAGCTTTGTTTGAAATTCTGGTAAACTGTTTGAATTATTCAAATTCCACAGTCGATTTGTTAACTACGCAATCGTGTAAACGGCAGGCACGCGATAATTTATTAGACCGTCAAGGGGACCAAGTCAAACGATTAGATTTATGGCGGGTTAATTTCTTCCGTTTGACGATTCGCTGCGCTGTATGCATTTCCGTTTCTTCGTTATGGCTGCAAGGTTCGAGTACGCGTTACGGGAAAATTATAGAAGGTACTTCAACGCAATCTATACGATTATATAAAAATGTTTAAAAGCGCAAACCCAAAAACTGCAAAACCGATTTCGATGAACCATATACCAGAAAGTATCATTGCTTTAATGAGAGGATAGTTCCAAAATCCACTTTGCACTTACTTTTAAAATTAAATGTTAAATTAAATGAAAACGGGAAATCTAATTTATACCGTAGCGAAGCACAGGTATTTTGCTAGTATTAAATATGACTTTCATTTCCACGATTTAAAATCAACCACTGCGAAGATTAATTATTTTCAATCCATGCGGTGACTGTGCGGCACAAGCGGAAGATTCGATTCGTTGGTACTCGTTGCATGAAATTGTTTGCTGGCCCCTTAGAAGCGATCCCACCGGCAAAGGTTTCGAGTTTGGTCGCTTTATAAGAGTCATCAGAGTATCAGCATTCACCGTGAAACCGTCATATTAAACGAGACGCACACTTTCGCGCAATTGATTCGTTCCACAGGCGTCTCCGTACTCCGTGAAATCGAACAGTGTCCCCCCCCCCCCCCCCCACGGCGCCAAGAACAATGGCACTCCTTTCCTTTCCCCAGCCTCCTCTCCCTTTCTCTTATTTCCTCTGTCCACCCCTCGCACTATTCTCTTTAACTCTTTCCCACTTTTTTTCCTTCCCGATCGTTCGTTCTCACCTCTTCTGGCCTGTCCGATCCATCCTATCCGCCCTTCCTCCACTCCTTTTCCCTAACCTCGGCGTCAATGCCGGCCGACCGCTTTGAACTTTTCCAATTTTCACGCGATGAGATCCACCGGGATGACAGAGGGAAATTCCAAATCTAATATACGGGGAACGTGACTTATCGGGATTTTTACTCGAGTAGCATTTAACTCATCGCGGTGATAGGGCACGGTGAACAATCCACGTCGATACCCTCCGCGACGTGATAAGAACAATGCTTCAGCAAACAACGCTTAACCAATTGGGAACAACTTGAGCTCGAACCAGTTTATGGTTTTGTGATTTAACTATGCCCTGCAGCGGCCAAACAACGCAGACCCGGTGTTCCCCTTCCATTAATGCCAGTCGGAGGGAAACGAACGCGACGGCGATCCAGCACAGAGCGATCGAATTCTGCGCTGCCTTCGTTTCTCCACTTTACCAGTGCGCTTTCAACATTTTCTTCTGATCAGTTTTCAGCAGCTTAAACATTTTCCTTCGCATCGCCTTCTAGCAGCTTTCCGAGGGACTTTTTATCGCCTTTGATGCCTTCAACATCCCGAAGAGAGGATACACCGACCTGTACTTCTACACAGACCGAAGAAGAATCGAGGGAGCCGCATCTCCAGACGTGAGAGAGGCAGCGCGCCCGTGTCGCGACTAGATTCTTCACAGGAACGTCGCCAACCGCGGCAGGGGAGATTGCAAAGTGTCCCGAGATTCAGTGATAATAAAAGAAATGTGCTAAGGATCGCCTTTCTTTCGTCCAACCTGCAGAAAGCTTCCACGGAGGAAGAGAAATTACGAGCATTTTGCTGCGCTCTTCGACTGCTTCGAAAGCCTTCATTCGACGAAACCGCGTTTGAACGGTTGTACAAGAAATGGGAGGAGGAATAATTCGCGATGGCGAGAGACGGAATCGCGGGCTCATTCACGGGCGCGCATTAATGAGCAGAGGAACCACCAATCTTCGCGCGAAGAGGTCCTTTCAAAGAGCATCGTTGATACTAATTTTGTCTTTGGAGGTCTTCTTTCTCGCACGACTTTCAGACGGCAGTGCTGATCGTTGAAACGAAGTGCCCCGCGTAATTAAATCATTTCCGCGCGTGAATATCCCCGCACACAAAGAAACTCGTTTCAACGGGAATTGAATGAACCCGAACGAGTGCAACGGCTCGCGCGTTCGATGAAGTCACGTATGCAGTCGATCTAATTAATCGCGGGCAATTAAACTTAACTGATAGCTCGCGGTCGTTTGGCTTCGGAAGTATTAGCTTTCGCGGAGGCCACCTGACGAAGCCCCGCGGCTAATCTTCTTTCGATGAACGTGCCACGGAGTCGCCAGTCGCCAGTCTCCACCCTCTCTGACAACGACTTATCGAGCCTGTCAACGACTCCTTACACACGATACGGCACTTAGTTCCGTGCCGGTGAACGCTTATTAATTAACCGCGGACGTCGGGGCACGCTGCCTCTCGCGCTCAGGCAAAGTAAGATCGATACGACTTTTCTTCGCGCGTGCTTCCGCCGTCGGATATTCCGCGGCCATTTCGAACAAACACTGACGATCCAAAGTTCGGTTGTGGCGCACCATACAAACGCGATGGTCTCAGAATACAGAAGTTATGAAAGTTTTGCTTAAGTATCCTTTATTCTGCATTCTGTCACACAGTCTTACTATTAATCACTCCTGAGGGCGTGAGGTCGTTGTGCTTTTTAAAGTTTCGCGAAGGGTTGAAGAACGTAAATCGAAGCAATAATGAGGACAGAAATATCGCAGGGGCTTTCAATATTTAAGGGCCTTTCACGATTCCTAAGAACGACCGGTAGCGTGTAAGTGAAGGATCGCGTGCGAAATTAAGTATGGTGCGACGAAAAATGTCGGGGCCGGGAGAAAAATGTGCAAGCACTGACGAAATTGATATTGATTGCTCCGAAAGAGTTTCCGATTATAATATCACCGCTGTCAGATATGTATATGAGTGAAGCACTCAAGTGTTCCCCGTTACGTTTCCCATCAATATGAAGTACCTACAACCTACTTAGCGGATTAACTTTATCCACGAATTTCCCTGCGAGATCAAATCCCTTCGAATGACGAGAGACAAATTCGTGGAGCACGTAAACCAGGCGATCCCACGGATCGAACGAATCCAACGAGTCCAACGAATCAATATATTTCCGCGTACCGCCCCGTATTTTTCCTATCGTGCCTCCAATCCCATTTCCATGTTATACACTTGGGGGATTCCGAGATTATCCCGAATTCAGTCAAACTCCTTTGTCGCTCAAAGGTAAGGATTTTCCCCTCAAAGTCCCACGCGGAATAAAGAATCCTTGAAACGTTGCAACGAGATTCGTGCAATCTTTTTCAGGCCGGCCTGGCCATTGTTCGACTATTGCCGCGGCCGGGTCTGAAATAACGTTTCCGCGTACCAGGTGACCGGAAATTCGGCCGACCAGTTATCGCCCCGATACGTTAAGATATCTTGTCACGAACAGTGCGGTAAGTTGTCGTGGTGGGCGTGACCGTCAAAGCTCGGTCTTGCCCGTTGTTCTAACCATTTTATCAGGATCTATAAATCTCCCGAAACGAAATAGAGTTTCGACGTGGCAGGGAGATTTCAGCGCGTTCGTGGACGTTCCGTAAATAACGAAGGCAACGGGCCGAGTTATGGCGTCCTCGAATCGCGCCTTTCCCTTCCCTAACGATAAGAATTCATTTCCATTCTACGAGCGTCTCCAATCGCGTCGATTTTTTTCGCTTCATTTAGCCAGTAATATAAGGCGAAAGGGGGTGGCCAGAGAAAATTTCCCCTCCCCTTTCTCTCCCCCCCTCTCTCTCTCTCTCTGTTTCTCTATCTCTTTTACTCTATCTCTGAAGTGGCTTCGTTTCTCGCAATGCGATCGAGAGACGACAAGGAAGGAAGTCCGAGCGTAACCAACTACACCTTCCTTCGTTTGACGTCCTTTTACCCCATAATCGGGCGCGCAATTATAGAACAAAAGGAGTCTCTCCTAGCTCGCAGATGTAGGACGACTTTAGTCGGAGTTAAAGGAGGGAGGTTTCATCTTTGCGCGACGTCTAGAAAAAGGGACCCATCCCCCATTGTTTGCAGTAGGAGTTTCCCCAGCAAACTCCTAGAAAAAGGGGCACCCCGACGCGGAAGCAGAAACAGCGAACGGAAGAAGCATATCGTAATGAAACGACGCGACGCTACAACGGGAGACACTTTGAAGATCGTCTCTCCCGGGACCGATCATCTTTGACAAGACAGAAACGTCTTTTGTTCGAAGAGAAACATAGACAACGCTATTATTTCGGGGAACACTTCTCTTGAAGAAATATAAGGGTCTTTCCCCTTATCACTCCGCAAAATTATATGTACTCATTAATAATAGTTGAAATGTTTTCTTAGAGTGTCGATTAGGTATAGGTTTGGGTGAATACTCATTGCCACCTACATTCTACGATTCTTCGCGATTTTTCGATACATGCAATTTAGAAGAAGATTAGAAATGTTTGCAGGCCAGAGGACTACTCGAATTTCCTCCGCGGTTCCGCGATTTTTGATGTTACCGTTTACCTAATAGGCAACAATAATTCTAAGAGCGGCAAATACTTTGATAAAGTCATTAATGTATCTATTCATAGAGAAACGCGAAACTTGGAGTGTAGCTCGTCTAAACTATGCCACAACATTCGCTCCGACGTTAAGCGCTCGAAGTGGCATTCGAGTAATTTCTAGCCGGTTCAATCTTCGCCGCGCAGCCCTCGTAAAGTAAGGACGTCTTCATCGCGGCAATAAAGCGGAAGTAGCGGTATTAGTAACTCGGGGAAATGTTCAATGAACTTGGTAGCAGGTGTTGCGCTACACGCCGTAACGAGTGATTGCGTATAAGTGCGGTATTGATTCGTTAATGAGAATCTAAACGCTTCCCAACCTTTGCCAATAATGACGCCATCATCTTTATCGTGCGACGGCAATAGTGAGAATACAGTGAATGTAAAACGTGGTGGCAAGTTCTAAATCTCTCAATTATACTACATCTCACAAATACAACAGCGCACTCACACTTTTAACACAGCTTTGCACGGGAAAATTCATACCTCCTATTTATAATCCCGTTAACCGATTCAATCCACCAAACGTATTCAAGCTATTCATAAGTATAAATTGAGGCTAAAGAAAAGCCATCGGTACGCGTCCAAAGCGCATTGAATCCGCTCGACGCGCCAGGGATCGTGCGATAACGCTCATTATCTTCATTACTCCGTGTATTATTAACGTCCGGTCAAAAGCCGATTAAATCGAAAGCAGAATACCAATTCTATTCACAGGAAACTTGATATAATAGCACGAATCCATCACGATCGCTGTTGCTGGCTGGCTCTATATTCAGCGATTCTCGTGCAATAATTTTGGACCGTCGAATAAGATTAGGAAATTTTCTGACTTCAGATCGTTTATGGGTCTCATCGATTCTCGTCGATTCTCGTCGCTTCTCGTCGTTTCTCGTCCCTCTAATATTCATATCTCACGGGTTTAGCACTCTTCTCCCTTTCTCTCTCTCCCTGCAGCGTCTTGTCGATCCTCTCCCGGTTTCTTACAAGTGCACTCGGGGCAGGCGGCGAGTTTAATTCAATCGCGACAACCGACTACCGTCGACAACTTACGAACTGGTTATCGGAAATTGGTTTCGTGCCCCACCTCTTGATTAGCGACGCGTGTCTAAATGCGAGCACCGGTAATTAACCTATGATTACTTCGTCGGGATTGTTGTCGCCGCGACGCGAAGGCGACGTGCTCGAGTGAATGACCCGCCTCGAAGTAGAAGATGCGAATCAGCTGCGATTCTAGAGGTACGCACGAGTGGTGAAAGAAATCTAGCGAGGTAGTGAAAGCAGTAGATTGCGAAGAGGATAACAGTGGAGTGCCGAGTGTCGAGAGGCCAGAGATGCATTTTGCATATTATGCACATCTCTCACTTATATATCTCCTATGAAAACTCGAGTCACCAGCTATACAGAGATTCGCTTTCTTAGAACAGAAAGTTCATTAGCGAAAGCTTAACTTTAGAACTTACTCCGTTACCGGTGGTAGCATGAATATCGGAACACCCGGTATACAGTTAAGAAGGCTTTGCAGGTCGGTCGTTAGACCACGGGGATCGTTTGCATGGGCATTAAGGGGTCACGATACTCTTTTCCCCAAGTTCCCCTGGCCTCTTCTATTTCGACCGAATGGACTGGTTCCGGGTGATTCTGGGCCGCGAGCGTATTTACGAAAATGCCCGCATCCGTTCTCTCGGAAACGAATGCTCCTGACGTGATTGCTATTTTAATATCATGACCGAAAGTAATGGGAACGAAGGCTGAAGGTAGAACCGGAGTGAATTCTGATCGAAAGGGCGGAGGGAAATCTATTTGGAGCATGTAAAGTATAATGCCTCTTGTCTCTGATAAGATAACGGGGGAATATTGAAATGGGTATGGAACCACGAAGAATCCTTGCAGACCTCTGTACCTTTATAAGGAATTAACCTTTCATCTACAGAGGAACACCTCGCCGACTGTATAACGTCCGTGTAGTATGGTTACGGAAACAGATCGGGGAAAGCTGATTTGCTCTCAGGAGCAACTTGAACAGGACCACGTTAGTTGCATATTCATCGTATTAACACATATATACTTAGCCAGCCTGCCACTTGATGACTTCAGACAGAATAGACTACGATCAGAAGTGGGAGAGAAACTTTGGCAGTAGTACATACTGAAATAAGTCAGACGGTGAACAGACCTGGTTATGTTTCAGAAAAACAGACTCAATATTAGATCTTAGAATATTAATATGCAGTTAAAGATGCACGTGATGCACGTGTACAAATAATACCTGGCCGCAGTGATAGAAATTTCAGAGCTCCGTGTATTTTGACAAAGTGCACGCTGACGCGAAAAAGTCGGTCAGAGTGGTGACGGGTCTGGGCGGCGGAACGCGAGCGAGTGTCACGGAAAAATGACAGCGGAGGGCTTGTAGTCGGCAACGAGTGTCAGGAAAAGCTGCCTGCGGTTATTTAAAGCGATATTACGCGCTGCAAAGGGAAGAGCGTTCGCGTAGAAACAATATTGTCCTCGTGTAATTAAGCGCAACTTCGCTTTGCCTTAGAGTGGGGATGGCGGGTTAACGTTGGAGGGATGACTTGCAGCCTCCGCTCCGTTGTGCCCAAGTATAAGTGCTCTGCCCGCGGCGTTAACCTTTATTGATTCATGCCGGCTAGTTGGGGCAGCCAGAATGCATAGATAATGACGGCGGAAAGAAAATAGCGCGATGTCGGCGTAACAACTACAGCCTTGAGTTCCAGCATACGTCGCTCGCCTACCTGTTCAATATAAAGTCTACCGAGTACTCTGAACGACAAATATTATTATACAGAACCTTTTTCGAACTCTGCTTCCCAGAGGTAGAACTTTTAAAACAATATAGTATAGCTGCACCTGCGATTCAATTTCTTATTAAAGGACATGAGAATCCAAATACCAAGCTGTTGAGTCTACCAAGAATTGAAAATGGTACCCCACGATTCACAGGCTTGAATTCAATTCGCGGTCCCTCGGAGCGCACACTTTCTTGGTCACGTTTTGACACGGAGGCGCGCGCGCGCGCAGATGAGCGAAATTTAATAAAACAATCCACACTGGCAAGGGAAGGAGGGAATGGCACAGCATCGGTGAAATCGAAACCTACAGCTGCCTCTCTCGAAACACCCAACTCGTTCATTCGTCTGGCTCGTTCCGTGTATTCGGTGACTGACGCTTTTGAGAGATTTCTTGCGATTCTAGGCTAGCTGACAGGCGGAAGAAATTTGGCCGGGATCGATTCCCCGGTTACCGTTTCTTCTTCGAAAGCACTCGAAGCAGGAACTCGAGGGCGAAGAAGTAATAAAGAACCTGTCGGGAATTCGGCGGCCATTCTTCTTCATTGGCGTACTCCATTTCCCGCGGTGCACCACAATCTCCCGCGGTGATATCGTTCTCCCTTCATCCTTTCCTGCGCACTCCCAGCACCTCTATCCCGTCGTTTTCCCTTTCGATTGCCCCTGCCCATCCCTCTTCCTCCCTATCTCTCGAGTATCTCTCTGCCACCATTCCTCGGCCGAACAGATCAGGCTCCTTTGAGTTCTCAAACGTCCTTCATATCTGTCCTCCGCTACCGGGGCATTCTCTTTAACGAAAACACGTATGTACACTCGGCAACGAGACGAGTCGACGAGGTACCGGCTCGGAGCACTGGCTGCGAGAGCCTTGCCCGGAGAAATCCATCGAGCGGTAATAGCATCTCGGTAATCTGTTATCGGAAACAGGATCTCGCCATTTTCACAACGGTGGCGTTCCCGCGCATCGCGTTGCTGCGCCCTTACATCTTTTAATTAATATCTTTAGCCCCGGTGAACGACAGTGTCAGGAACGATTGGAAAATATTGATCTTCCACCGGGAGAGGAAATTTCATCTTCGCGAGGGAAGAGAATAAATCGCGTCAGGTTGCACGCGCTTCCGATATCGTGGGTAACGTTCGGAGAAGAGGTCGTAAAAACGGTGCAGCCCCAAGTTTTACAATCGGGTAACTTTTCCACGTCTGGGGGCGCCGGCGCGCCATATAGCCACGCAAAATTTCTTGTAAAATGCAAACAAAGCCCGAGTAAACGGTTTACAGCGAAACGACAGCTTTCGAGTTACTCCATAAAGCTGGGATACTCCAATGGCAGCTTCTACATAGATTTCACTGTTAAAACGTAAATTCCAACTTTGTACCTTCAACGATCCTCGAACATTCATCACTTGGTGCGATGCTCCTCTTACCACTAAGGGGATTGATACTGCATTAACGGAATTAAACAGCCCTGCGTGTACGTGGGTAGCACAGAAATAACAATCGGATCTGCACGCGGATATTCAACCTTTATTCCAGCATCTGTACATAAAAAGGGACGACGTTGCTGGAGACACAGAATATTTATTATTTGAACTGGTAGGGGCTTCTATACGCCGCACAGTGGAACGAGAATGCCTTATTTATTTAGGACATCGGACAAATTTTGAAGTGTCGAAATTCTGTTCTATAGCTTCATTAAATCTTTATTAAGTGTTCGTAGCATTAGAAAACATAAAGAAATAAACTTTATATTCACATTAGGTTTGATCCAATTGTATATGAATCTGACCTGTATGAAAAGTTCAGTCTTTTTGTCTTTCAGTTGCACCACTATTCGTACATACGTGACGAATCATTTCTCGATAAATTGTGTTATCGGCAATCGCGATGCGACTAGCGACCAGAACGCAGCGGCTTTTTGTCGTTTTCGTAAAGAACGCGAGTGGCTGATTTCAAGTCGTTTGGATTTGTGGTTATGGGTTATATTTATTGATGACTTGATAATTTCTTCACCCGCACGGGGTTAATTTTTTTAAAAATATTGTATTGTCATCCAAACTACGCACGCCTGCAAAGTTTCAAGACAATTGGATAGTTGGAAGTTGCCAGATTTGAATCATACAACATACAGAGGATCGAAGATGAATAAAATCGTTTATAAAGAGTCGCGATTGTTTTTGAGATTGTTCTTGTATTTTGAATTGGAGTTACTACTTAGTTGCACGTAGGTAGCGTCGTCGCGGTCGGCCCCTTAACTGCAAAAGCAGATTATGCAAATTTTTTCGGCTGGTCATTCGATTACTACGGGTGAGACGTGCACGCGGCGGCGCCCAAACAGACCGGCCGTTTAATAGGTTACGTGCATACTATGCGAGGGTTCAGCTTCGCGGCCGTCCGCTTCGAGCGAGAGCGAATTAATCCGCCGTTTATCCGGCGAACGCTGGCTAGCTGCACGAATAACATTTCGTGGGGTAGTTCCGATAGGCGGGCTGAAATAAAATCTCCGTAGTGTGCCATCCTAACCAGGGAATAATGAATGTTAAGCTCTTGAACCATGAATACAAATTAATGCTAATTATGAATACTAACGAACCGGCGGGGCAAAGGTGGAGGCAAAGGAGGAGCGATCGGTCGCCGGAATGATTTCCGCTGAATTCAGCAACATCCCAGTCAGCATTACTTTTCCGAAGGGCGATTGAATTATCGTCTTCGAGGCTACATAGACGTCGGTAGAAATGCTTGCTTGTCTGCTCCGCCAAATGTGACGAATCGAGCGTGCCACGGGGACGGATATTCCAGCAACGATCGGACTGTAACTATGTACCACAATGCATGGGAAACGAAAAGGGAAATTCTAAAGAAAACACCGTGCATGGGATCAACGATCGAGCAATTTGCGTGGAAATCCCAGCGAGAATCCGCTCGGAATCTACCAAAGCTACCCCGAAACTAACGACCCCCCGTTTCGCGCGTTACCTTCCTCTGTTCCGGGGAGAAAGAGAAAGAAGAGGATAGCGACGAATTAAGCCGCGGGATCACTTTTAATGCCGCGACTGAAAGGGCTGAGGCGGCCTTTGTACATTAATCAAACCCGCCCCCATCGCTCTCGCGAGCAAACATTCAATTTGGCCGCGCGGAAAAGTTTCCCTCCGCGCGGCCACGGCGAATTCAGATTCGCCCTCTCGATTCTGGACACGTGGTCGCGATTAAACCGTACCTGGACGGGCTTGGCCGAGGATGTTCCGGCGTTAAAACGCGGTAATTGAACGGGCTCGCCGGCCACGTCCGATCTATTCGCCTTTTCCACCCATTGTGCCGGCATCCAGAGCAGGAGAACGAATCCGTTTCCGGCATTCTCCCTCCGTTTAATACGCATTCGGCTCCGCGGAAGCGTGAGACGCCCAGCGGACACGTCACGAAAAACTTATCGTTCTCTTCCCTCCGAGCTTCCCCTTCCGCTCCCACCGTAGGGCCTTTCGTTGCTCCGCAGTCCTTTCAATAAACTGCCTTTATGCCGTTTATCTGCAAAGCGCCGTGCGTCCTGTTGGCTACGCGGACGAAACGAAGAGCAAAGCTCGGCAGGTGGCTCGGCGCGCGCTCAATACTTGAGAGATAGGTATACGTACGTAATCGCGCTGCTTGCGAAACGGACTGCTGCGTTCACAATTAAGGGACGCTTCTTTTTTTTTTTAACGGAGAGTTTTTACGGCTGACTTGCAAAAGAGGAGCATGTAGTCTGTTCGATACCTGTTGATGTGCGGGGGAACGAGGTAGCGAATACGCTGCATCCGATTTTAACGTTTGTGTTCAATATAACGGCCACGAATTAATTTGTGAAACTAAAGGGCATTAGGAAGTAGAAGGTATAGGAACTACTATTCCGTAGAACTTTCTGTTTCGGACTGCTGCACGGGTGGAAAGCAAAAGTTGGACGCGCACGTAGAAAATTCGGGTAATTTCGACCTCATGGCGAACTTTCCGGCGTAATTTTTATTCACGCGCACGAGTGACCGTCAGGTGCTGGAATAAATAACTCCCACGTGCCGTTATTAAAAACAAGGTTCTATTTAAAAAGAAACTAAGGAAACCCACCAAATTGCAGTTATACCATGACCCTACTACATCAGAAAAATGGAGAGAACAGAGATGTTTCCGTCTAAAAATTTAAATGTAACATTTGCGCCTCGAAGGCACTGAAATCTAATAAAGAAGTCTGTCTAGAAATCTCCACTAAAGGAATGCTTCTATGGTCATGACACTAATTATTTTCTCTCATTTCTTGTACTCCATCTTCTAATGCAGAACCCTCCCACACCCATTTCCCACAGCCATTTGCTTCATAAATTACAAGGGGATCGGTACTTTATCTCGAAGGGAGACGCCGATCAAGTCGACGATGCTGGTCCCCGTCCCTCGATCGTCCACGTCTCCTTCAACATCCGTTCGTTAACCGGGCGGAAAAGGGACGAAACTTAACGCCTTTGGTCCCGGTGCCTAATGGATCCGCGCGAAATTATCTTCGCGGAATACTAAATGAGCGGTAAGGACTGTCGTATAATTCAGGCTGATCGTGGATATTAGGTGTACCCATTTAACGTCACGTCGCTTCCGTCTAAACGTGGCATCGCAACTTCCGCCCCCTTGAGGAACGACGCCAGTGGAGAGTGGTCGGCGTCGCGTCGCTTTCGGGCGCGGATAAAACGAGAGGTCGAGGTGGTTAAAGACACGGGCAATCGGCCAAAGCCCAGGCGGCCACGGTCTTTTGAGCGTGCTCTGTGCCCTTAACTGCGGCTTTTGTCGACCCGACCGACTCTTACTTCCTGAATTAACGTGTAACGCGGCCCACGGAACAATCCGTTTTACCCTCCGCTGCACGCCGTGCAACAACTTTCCGAGCGTTCCGATGGACAACGGGGGCGCTCGTCTAATTACAAACTGTTCGATCGCGTGCCCCCCGAAAATATATCCCTATTCTTCTGCGCCGTTATCTCGGCTGCTCGAGTACGAACACGACCGAACTCTTTACTCTTGGCAGGGCTGCGAATTAATCGGGTCCCATCGACCCAGTGACAGCTTCATCCTTGACTAAAGCGAGAAAGATGTTCCACAACAGGGCATATTGAAAATACATTCCTTTCCTGTGCGTTGCGGTAGTAGATTAGTGCAGCGGATGGGGCATAAATTGTCGTTCCTCAGAAATCATATTTCTCAAGTACTCGAGAAGTGCCTTGTAATCCGACCCTTCCGAGAGGAAGAAATCTAGCCGTGTCTCTCTTTTTCGTGGCAGGGTATTAATATTAAACTCCTTGTCACGTTGAAAACGCGCCTTTACTCCTGCACCGTTCCCTTTCCCGTGCCGAGCTTTGCCCGTCGCGGGAACAGACGCGGCTCTCTTTGTAATTAATAATTAAATTGCCGAAACTTCCTGGTCGAAAGTCCCCGACTATGCGATCGTGACGATCCCCGCGTGGGGGAGTCCTTTTAAGGCGTAGAAGCGCGGAAGATGACTGGCGAGGAACAAAGGCTCGCTGGATGCGGAATAAAAGCGATAGAACGGGCAGAAGAGCGGGAGAGGAGAGAAGGAACGTGGGGGACGGAAAAGGGAATTGCCCGGGGAGGTTGAAATAGCTGGAAGACGGAAACACGGCGGGGGAGAGGGTGCGGACAGTCAACGACGATGAGATAAGGGACAGAGAAAGAGGCTCTGAGAGCTGGAGAAAGAAACGCGGACAAAGGGATGAACCGGAAAAGAGAAAGGGACCTAGAGTCAGAGATAAGACGGTCGAAGTCGGCGGAAACTTTAGGAACCGACAAACGCCCCGGAAAAACATTGAATCGCACAAAGGCCGATGATGATCTCTTCGACGAGAGTACCGAGCTCTCCGCAGCTGGAGAGGGGCGATTGTTATTCCCTGAACGAGCGGTACGTATCGGGGCACGCTCGAATACGTGCTTAATTATAACTTCCCTTTAATTCCACTTTCCCCCTTTACGAAAATTACTTTGTCGCGTTGGGCAGACGAGGCTCCCTGGCCCTGGATCACGGAACCCTCCGAAACTTTGGCCCCGATGTTCGCAACTGTTCGGGTAGTTACCGTCTTCCAAGTAACAGGGTAGATAAGCGTGCAGGTGGTTACCGCCCGAGATGTGCTGATGTAAATATCTTATTCGATGTTCCCGAATCTGCAAGCTATATGGATTCATTGACTTAAGGGCATAGTAGCAATAGAGTAGAACATACGTGCATGACACTTTTTCATTATTCTGATCTGTTAAATCAATCCTGCTTTAATTAACGTCCTGTGTACATCTGCCCGATGTCATTGCTGAAATCAGTAACAGTGAATCGGACGGGAATTCAGAGAATATCGCGAATGACTAGGTCGATTAGTTAATTTACGTTCCATCAGAACGGTACGTCTACCAGCCTCGCTGATGGCGACGTTAAACGTAATTAACGACTGGCCTGTAAACGCGAGCTACCCTTAGGTCGTTTCGGCCATAGGCTACTGTCGAAATTGCAAGTTCCAGATACGCATTTATTGCCATAGTAAAATCTGGTCGTGTCATCGTCACGGCAGAACTTGAATTATCAAGTTTCCAATCTTCTTAGATTATCGGCACGAAGGGCGCAAGATTATAGTAGAAACTCCTGTCGAAAGTTCTCCCTATTTTTCGGGGGCGTACGGCCATTTCGAAGCTCCTGCCAATTCTCCGCTCCTCAAATAACAGTGCCCTGTCATTCGTTTATAAATTATAGCATTTTTCCTCTCCTGTTTTCGTTAACGTTTAGTGCCCGCACATATTTATGGGCTCTGCTATCCACCATCAATTAATTAACCGTGAAAACTGTTACGCTCAGATTCGAGCTCTCTGTTTACCCCGATTTTATGCGTCGGATTTACGGTGGTTACCAGCATCGCGGTAATATATCACTGTTTTTCGAGGAACGTTGCTGGCAGTATTACGGACTGGGAAGAATCTCATCCGTAAAGATAACAAATGCGGTGTGACTTCCGACCGTCCGTCCCCGCCCCGCTGGCACACCGTTACACATTCACCCTCTATGCGCGTGGCTAAAAAGAAGCAAAAAAAAAAAACATATTTTGCACCGCGATATTTCACCAGCCTGAATAACCACTGCACCCAGTTGCATCGAAGATCATCGTGTTGTCGGTCGATGAAAAATCCAACGATATTTTTCTTCGATACAGCAAAATAGTATAGGTTTCTTTAGAACGATATTTTCTACCGGATAATCTCGATTCGGTAAATTGAATCTCCTCGCGAATATTATTTCACGGGACACGTAGCCGTTGCTCGTGATTGAAAACTATATTCAAAGCATACAACTGATTCCATGTGACAGAATGTTATTACAGATCGCGACGCGACGTCCCGTCGGTACTGTTCCAAACGAGCGCACCAATTTATCATTGAAATACATAAATAAATAAAATTCCGATTTCGGGTTGCGGAAAGTCGGCCATCCGTCAAATCGTCGGTCATCGATTTTATTGCGCAATGCTGCGACAACACGGTTTGCGGTTCTACCGAGGAGCACGAATAACGACCAATCAGCTTGGCATCGATAACGCTCGCCAGGATCGTAATAGCGACGTCTAACCTCGCACCCGCTGTGCTTGACGATGAATGACGCGACTCGATCAATCTGTCTTCAAATTCTCTCATTTATCGATCGAATACGTGGATGGTAAATCGAGAACAGAGGCCGGAGACGTCTAATAACTAAATAATTCAGGGATCTATTGTTGTACACTAGCCGAGTTTCCTGTGACCTACTAAACAAGTTCAACATTGGACATGGGATTACATATTACCATTAAGCAAAGAATAACTCGACTGCACAACCTAGGGTAACCCCAAACGACCCTTCTTTACAAAAAAAACTGTTGAACCCTCGCGTAGATCATTCGAGTTGATCGACGAGCTTCTCCCTCTCTATGGACAGCGTATGAAATAACCATAACGTTGCCCAGCGATACCGCGAACACACCGTGCACCTACAAATGCAACATCGTCTACATATTGATCAGAGAGCCCCTGCTGCTTCCATATATTCCTAGGCTGGAAGTTTTCCCGTCGAGCTGATGTAGCAATTTGTCAGGCTGCCCCGTGCACAGCTCTCTGACTGCCGCCTAAAAGCGTATTTATTTATCTGTATTCGGCAATCTACTAGAGTACGCCAATTTTTTTCCCCCAGGAACTGCTGACGTTCTAATTGATATTAGTGGACTCAGGAGCTGGTCGATGGCGCGTTTCCACTTAGGTTTTCACGCGTGACGTTACGCCGCGATTATGTGGCGAGCTGGGTTCGTGGGGGTACCAACGGAGCACCGATCGTCGTTCGACAAAGGAGATACGGAACTGTCAAGATCATTCGCCGGCTCATGGCAGGGAAGCAATTTAATCGGTCGGAGGGATCGATCCGGCTTTCAAGACAATCAAGCCGCGCCGCTTTTCACTTGAACGTCTGATTTCCGACCTGGCCCCCGTGACGATGCCACGGTCGAGCGGTAATTAAAGCGACATGTTGGGATTGTTTGGCATCGTGGACGCGCTTCGACGTCGAATTCGTGGCAGCCAGAAAAAAGGTCGCCCCGAGAGTCCCTGGGTCGAACGAGGTTGACCTTATTTCTGGATCGAAGACAGATTTGACAGGGGAACGACAAGGCGGAACGACCGAGAATCAGGTCGCACAAAATTATGGACGTGCTTCACAGGAGCGTTACGATTATGCCTCTTTCATCGCCCAATTTTCGGATGTTAATTACGTTGGAAATCTTCTTGCTACTCTTACAGAAAACTGTAATCACACGGTTTAACTGAGTTCCTTTTATACCAAGCTTCTCGGAATTAAAGGTATCACGGTGGAACCAGACGAATTTGTTTAAGTCCATTCATATTGTTTAACTACGTTCTATTAGATGATGAAAGTTTTGATTGCGCGGAAATTACCTCGAAACACTCTGCTTGCCCTTCCCGCGGGAAAATTTCAGGCCTGGTTGCGCGGCTTTCCGAGGCTAAAAAGCACGGTTCCCGAATTAATTTTAAAAACGACAATTTTCGTGCACCGTGCCAACCGTGATGCTGCTGCAAATTGAAATATGTTCGAAAATCTATATTTGCGGTAGAGGAAACCGTCGTTACGATTTCCACTATGACATTTGCTCGAATCCCGCACTCTATGCCTCTATTAAAATTTGATCCCTCCGCTTAAAGTTTCATTTGCCTATTAATTGCGTGAAATTAGCCTGATTAAATTGTTACCGCTTCAAATGGAAATCGTGTATGATACAGAACCGCTCGATACGGTAGACGATCAGCACCCACGTCGATATATAACTGCTATTTCCGTATATCCTTTTTGCGAGCAATTCGAAATCGCAGACTGTGCAATGCCTTTAACCTATCGCTTTTGTCTGCCTCTCCGTGCGTTCAACTTCATCTTTCTTTGTTACCGGCATCACTGGCAATGCTTTTCGACAGCGGTGTATACGAAAACAAAGGAACATTTCCTGCTCGCCAGCCTTTGCTACGAAACTGAATTCCGCGTGGATCAGCGAGGAATACTCCTTGCGTTGTCTTTCATCCACTCTGACTACGTCGTTCTATACCTTACCTATCGCACAAGGCAATCGAAAGTCCCGGATGATAATGTGGAAGGAACATTCAGATTGCTTTGAAAGGGGCGTGTAGCAGACGAGGCACCGTTCCGCTCTCAAACGTTATGTGATTCAATAGTATTTAACACCTGCATAATATTATGTAGCCTGCTGAGCGCATGATCGCGTAAGCTTCTTATAAATTCGTAGTGAATTCGTGTGATCTGATTTTTGAGGTTTCTCTACTTCACGTACGGTAGATTCCAGCGATAATTTTGTATGTGGAACGTTTGATACATTGGCTTTTGGGCAGGGTGTACGTTGGCAGAGTTGGGCATTCACTAAATTAAAAATTATTTAAATAACGGATTAAATAAAAGTTACTTTAACTTTAGATGCATGGCGAATAATTTTCTTAACTTTTATTCGTTATTCGAAATTTTATTAAATAAAAATTTTTCCCAACTCTGTACGTGAGTCGTCAAAGTCAGAGAAATGTTCGTGGGTTTTACCAATTGGAAGAACGATTCGATGTGTGGAGTACTGAAATAAATGGGAGGCAGAACCAGCAAAAAAATTTGACCAAGATAATGAGGAGAGAAGATGTATGTAACGAGGCTAGAGTGCGGTGGTTATACTACTGGGGCGCGTGGAAGAATAAGGAACGCGGCAGTAGAATCTGCATTATGTGGACAGACAGGGAGACGTCGCTACGCGGACAAGGACCTTTTCAAAGAATAGAACATTTATCTTTTCGACTGATTTTCATCGCGCAAGTGGGGATTTGGAATGCAAAATTACTCAACGTTTGTTCACTTCCCCTCTTCTCGCGTGTAATCACGCGTGAAACACCCAGGAAAACTTTTCACGATTCCCGTTCCGAAGACCTACCAACCGATTCAGCCTCACTGGCACGCGGGCACATTAATATTAATGAGCGAGTCTGGGAATAAATTTATCCACGCTCCCCCGGACAAAAAAACTTTCAAATGTGTCGGAATTTACAAGTCTCCACTTTGGCGATTTCCGTGGTCCCCGCCGATCGTATGAAAACTTAATGCATCAACGTTGGCGCTCGTTAGTGGCGGCTTTGATTAGCTACTCATCCAAATGTCCCTCTACTGTCCATTAAACACTTTTCAAAAGCTCCGACAACACATCAACCCCAGATAGGCATGGTTGGGTGTTTCAAATGGTACCCAGTCCATTTTTCGCGAGCCTTCAATTCACGTCAACTCAACTAGATTTACTCTAACAATTCTTTGCGTAATGCATCACGTCACTCAGATACAATCAGTCCATAATTCGAATACGTAGCACCGAGGAACACGATTCCTTCGAGTCGAACTAGGGATCAAGTCTGGTCGTAATCGTGGGATCGCATCGGTCAAGAGCGGGATCCCGCGACAGTTCGAGATGAAACGGCTATTTGTGCGGGCCTTTTGTTATCTTTCACGAGAATGGATAACCGTGACGGCATGGCTGCGATCCCAAAAGCCATCGGGCAGGCTCCGGCGAGGATGACGCGCGGCCCGGTGCGTTCGAGGGTGGAGAACGCAGAGGAATGCAACGTTGAATAGGCAGAATTAATGGGAACGACGGACTCTGAGGTAATAACCAAGAGCTCTTGCTGGCCTAGCCATTGTTATTGGGCTTCTGATACCACTCGCGTTTTGCCCTCGACGAAAAATCGCATTAATCCCGGCGAACGTAACAAACGTGACGGGAAGTTACGGGCCAACAGTCGCTGTTCTTGTTAAAAGCTTCGCGTATTAATTGGGGATTCACGCGCGGGACGGAACATCGAAGGTTTTGATTGCAGTAGGCAGCCATGTGGAATATTAGGATTAGGTGTGGTAAGTTTCGGTTCGCTCACACACGGCGCAGGAAGACTAAATATCTATGTTTGATGGAAAAAATATGGTGGAGACACTGTGGAATATTTAAAGGAATATTCAATGGAATATTCCTCAGGATGCAAGATGCATTTTTCAATACTAGGAAGCATTAACACAAGAATTCTTGGTGGCACCATTTCTTTCCACATTACGTGCAATCAATTATTAGACTTTTAACCGATTTCACGAATGAAATTAACTAATTTCCTTAATGCCACGCGATCGGAATTTCAGCGAACAGATAAGCGGGTGAGCATTTGGAACGTAACTCCGTAATGACGCCTCTATCGCAGAGAGGCTCCCGAGCGGCTTTCAGGATCCCGAATCGATTCGTCGACGCAACAGTTTCAATTGAAAACCAACACCGGACAACTGAAAGCGAACAGTCGCGCGGTGGCAATATAGCAGGCGGAGGCTCCAGCGGGGGAACAGTCGGCGAGCGTAAAACAGACGTACGCAACGTTAACGAACGCGGCCAGCACGATCAATCTTACTTTTAATTTAGCGCTTTTATCTTGACCCGCGCTTTCACGAGCGATCCACGCGATACATACATCGACGCCCTGTGTGCCTAAACTGCACTCGAATGCGACGCACGCTCCGGTTACATGTAACCGAAATGGAACGGGACAAAAGGCAGGAAACGAGAGAGCCAGAGGGATTCATAGAGCGTACGTGTGCGCCGGCGTATCGAAATATTCACTGTTAATCTATGGGAAAACCTCAAATTCATGCTCCTTCCATTTTCACCCGAACGGCGCATCGGATTTTTCGCCCAGTCGCGGGGCAAATTTTTCTTTCCTCTCACGGTGAAATAATTCGCCTGCCGGTAATTTCGCTGGGAATGGATTGGACGCTGACTGGACACGTCCTATCCATCGGGCATTATCGCGGGCGTTGACAATGTCGATTGCAATACGACTGAATATCTGAAATGGCCGCGCGTCGGGTCGCAGCCGTCGCTCGTTAGCCTCGAATCATGGAAAACAGAACGTCCGCGCGGACGCGAAATTGCTGGCTTCGTTTATATTGTTTTACAACTATCCCCACCCCGCGGCTGCGAGATTGCCGAATCGATCGATGATTTCAGAACGTAGTCCCCCTCGCTGGCGTCTATTGTTGTCGATTCGCGAAATCTTGGCACCCTTTGTTGTCCACGGACCGCTCGTTCGGCGAGCTTCCAATGAGCAGTGACCACGCGAGATTTGTGCGATTACCAGCCATCCGCGTGGAAATATCTTAAAATAAGTATAATCTGATATCTCAGATGTGAAAAAGTAATGGGACAAGAACGTCATCATCTAGAGTCACATTTTGGTTCGATTGATAAGAGCCGTCAGTCATGCCGCGCGAATCTATTTTCCATTTTCTAGCATTCACACCGCATCGTCACCGGTGAACGTCGAAATCGATCGAATTAATTCTAACGAATAATTGCAGTTAATTAATCGCCGCTGGGTTATTCCATCTGGGACCACTTTCGATCAGAAACTGAGCTTCAGGTGCGTACGTGGCTCATCGAGTAAAATCCAAACCCTGAATAATGAGAGTTTCAGTTGTGTTCTGTGAAAACAATGGCGAGAGGCAAAAACTCTCTTGTTCTTCCATTCAACCGTGGAAATTATCCTTCAAAAGCCTTGGGGCATTCGCACCGGAAATCTTTTACAGTATAAACCACATTAACTGTACGCTTTCGATGGGAGCCATGGTCGATTCGCAACTGCGCGTAGATGAACAGGGGAGCGCGAAAGGTGGTCGGAGGTCGCCCCGTCATCCATCTTGCAAACGCGAATATGAGTATCAGCAGGGCGGTGTTGTTTCCAGCGGCGCGAGCGTTTTAAATAATTAATTGGCCGGGCAAAATGGGACTCGCGGATATGAATTCGGGGCCATTCGTTAATTTCATGGTTCATTTCGCACGCTCTTTTCGGCTCGCCCGTTTCCCACCGGCGGATCCACCCCCTGTCTCGCTCTTCTTTTTTTTTCATTACACGACACTCGCCGTTTATGAATGTGACGGGCTATCGGGCGCGTAACTCTCTCGCAACAAGCGCGCCCAGCTATTATGGTTTAGCAATTGTCCACGATCATCGGCCAAACTATAATTTTTCTCCACCTATTTATTACCCCCGGGACTCCGCTCACTCCTTCACGCCCCTCTTCTCGCCCCCCCCCCCCCGCCCTCCGCGGGCTGACCCCTGGAACGGGCGTTTTTCCCGCGAAATCGTGCCATTCCCAGTGAAAAACACGTCCGTTCAAACGTGGGAACGCGTTCGTTCCTCGCGACGAGTCGACGCGTCCGCGAATATGCTTCAGCGCCGAGGCATACAGCTCGGTAATTGTTTATGCGCGGTCAAACGAGCTCGAAATACGTTTATCCCGCCACAAATGGGAATCTTTATGCAGGTTTCGAACGTGTGCCCGCTGCCACCTTTCTGCATTATTCTACCTTTCCTTTTTTTCCCTTTCGCGCATTACCTTTCTGCGCGCCGCTCTTTCAGGCGGACGTCCCCTGCGGTATCAGCTGCATAGCCGGCCGCAGAAGCTAATTTCCATGGCTAGGAACGCTCCCCGGCTACCAGCCATTCGAAGTCTTCCGACAACTATGCCGAATAGCTGATGATCGCGGCGGTCGCTCGATTAATTGGGTTACGTATACCGAATTTGCATCCAATTAGCCGAGGCCACGCGTGCCTCTACCTTGAAGATCGGCTTTTAACCTATCATCTCATTGATCAGGTCGCCACACACTGCCAATGACCATCGTGCAACGTCCTTAAGATTGTAATTACTTATTCCGCGAACGAATGCCGTGACGGCTCGAGATGCGAACTACCAACTCCCTTGTAGTTACTCCAGTTCTAATTGAGTGGCCGAGTCCGACAGAGAACCCTGGGTTATCTTTGAATGTCCTCGGAGATGGGACGCAATGAAACGAGAATATTAATCTTTCGCGTCGTGATTCTACAAAGTATTCAGCGCCGGACTCTCGCCGTCTCCCATCTCACGAAACGAGACTGAAATAATGACGCGATTTTGCATCTCGTAATAGAGTATGAAACTTGCTCCCGGGTTCGTTCGAATTACAAATGAAAACAAGCTACATTCTCAATTTTCACAGATTTCGCGAATTTCTACAGGGTCGTGCGTAAGAATTCTGTAACTGCTGACGGAAAATTATTCTTATGGAAGAAAGTAGTGCGCAGAAAAGATTACGATGAACCGTGTAGTGTTTTCTTTAAAAAATACCTACTAGTGAAAAAACCATCGATCGCAAGTCGGATACCTCAGTTTTCAATCGCACGCGTGCTCGCGAAACACTGCAAAAGCTTTCCGCCACACTGCACAGATAGAGCGAAGATTAAAACAATTGTGCACAGAGCGAATGCTTTCGTTCTAATTTCATTTTTGCCGATTGCTGATTCCATTGTTGCCTGTAACTGTTTTAGAGGAACGTATTGACGACGCGCGTATCGATTTGTGCTCCACGCCACGTCCCGTAATTTTGCAAAACAATGCCGCTACTTATGGTCGATCCTTTCTCTTCCACGTTCCCGGCTGGCCGCCGCTAAAAACGCTTTGGATGGCTTCCGGTTTTAACGCGCTCGCGCGCCCCCTCGCTGGCCACATCAACCGGCGGATGCGCGCGGAATATGTGCATACTCGCCGCGAATTAATGGTCGTAGGTTGTCGACATTAAATTGTTCTTAATTACCGTTACGGTCAACAACGATTATCTCCGCAGTCCCGACGTCACGTTTTAAAAAAGGAACACTGCCGTTCGCCAACGGTGCTGACTACAACCGCAATTTAATATGAGCTCGACGATAACGCTAAAAGAGACGATGAAGATTGTTATTACCGTACAGAGAACATTATTACTCTGTGTTCTCCGTTCAGATACATTCGATGAAGAATTCAAGAGAACACGAGTACGCGGAAAAGCTTGAATGCGATCCACAGGCGGTAGCGAACTGGCTAGTCTGAAAAAATGTCGTTACTACTGCGCCGCACAAAAGGAAGCGAAGAGCGAAGCAAGGATTTTCAATCAATGGATGAGCAAAGGTATAGCTTTAATTTAGATCGTGAAAGGGTAGCCAATGCAGGCAGCCTGTGCATGGAATAATACTCGAGGATGTAGCCCAGCGACGTGCAAGGAAATCAATCAGGCGACAAGCGGATATTAAAAAGCTTCGAGTAATTATGGCCGCGCTGTCATCGCGAATAAAAGGTGACCGGAGCACGCAAATTAGCTCTCGAATCCGCAAAGCTGGACTGAATAATTCTAAGCAGAGTTAGCGAGGTATTACGTTGGAGGTTCAGTTCCCTTTGGTACGGGGCGAGGTCCTGCGACTGTATAGCATCGTTTTCACTGGAACCTCGATGTACACGACGAAGCACGATATTTGCTCCTAAGTAATACGGATCGTGCGACGTCACGTTTTAAAAAAAGGAACACTGCCGCTCGCCAACGGTGGTGACCACAACCGCAATTTAATAAGGGCTCGACGATTACGCTAAAAGAGACGATGATGGGACGTATTTCAACGTGTCGCGTAGCAGACAGAGATTTTGTTTCTCTTCTGGGGCGTCGAATGGAATTCTTGCTGAGGGAAGTTTGTACAGGGCATACCGTTTTGCGTAATTATCTCATTTTAGGTGACCTTTGTTAACTTAGGAAAGATAGAAAATGAATACACGTACAAAATGTTAATTAAATACAAGCATGTTCCGTGAAATAACCGAATATGAAATCGAGTTCTAATATTAAATAGAAGGCAAAGGGCAGAAGAATTGTCGAGGCTGTGACTAGCCTCAGGCGAATGTGGTATTAAATTCAAAGCTTGAAAAGGGCACCTCGATAAAGGCAATAATTGTGCACGATATTCGATCGCAAAATCAAAGGTTGGCAAACAAAAATTTTCTCGTTTCCGCTGCTCTGATCCGAAAACATTTTTGCTCGAAACTAGCAATTCAATTTTAACCAGCGATTACACGTTAACAACGAGAATCCGGCTACTGGATCGAACAAACAGCAGCTTGTTTCCATGCTTGCTGCGTTACGTTCTATAAAAAAAAGAGGAGCTCCAATCGCCCTTCCATTATCCTAATATTTGACTACCGTACACTAAAAAACCGATCGAGAATGTTGCCTGGATTACAACGTTTCCACGCGCGATTAAAGGAAAACAATGGAAATTTAAAAATATGCTCGAGCCGCAGAGAGATTGCGAAAAAAGTGCTGTTCTCGAAATATCAGGAATGATTTACGAACGCTCCATTCGCACACAGAAAATTTCGTTTTACGTAGCTGTGTACGTGTTGCGAGTATTATGAATGGATTTACTTAATCACCGGAACTACCTGAAGAAACGTTGAAGGAATTGAAAAATATCCGCGGCTCATCGATAGAAATACAGAACATGGCCGTCATGAAAATGGTCTTCTCGGATGGAAGACCGTTTTGCAGCGAACAGGTCGATCTACAGTCTACGTAAAGCGGAAAGAATCGTGGTCGCAAAGACCAGGGAAAAGGAGAGAAATTAAGCGACGAACGCCGGACGGAAATAAAAGTAAGTCCTGGGACGGGTTTAAAAAGACAGATGATGGATAGAATAAACTTTAATTAAAACCTCGGTTTTCAGGGGTGGAGGAAGACGGGACATTAGGACGGATTAAACGGGAACGAGAACGGTGTAACATTTTTAAACGGTGAAATTAACTGAAATTAAGCGCGAGCTCGTTGTCTTATGAAGGAACGTGTTAATTCGTTTAATTACAGTGTTTCGTGCTGCCACCCATCGCGAAATATAAACATTGAATTAATGGCCACAGAAAACTGAAACAAATGTAATGAATTAGCAAAATGATAACGAGTTTCCTCCCATTTCTCTGCTTCCTTTTTCTCGTCGCAGTAGAAAATGGTTCTCGTAAGTTTATAGATGGTCGCCGAAGCTTCCGGAGACTTCAGAAATCCGGGAAAAAATTACATCTCGTTTCAGCGTGGCCCTTATCCTCTCCCGCCCACCGCGTGTAAGGTAAACGGGAGCGCGAGAAGGAAGTATCCGCGCGAGTAAACTTCTCCAGACACGTATCCGCGCGTGCATTGTAAAGAATATGTTCCCCTGGACGGGGCTTAAAGCTCCTGAGCTCGCCAGGATTACTCCGCCGACGCAGGAATAATGAGAATTTTTATTCTGAAACGTGGAGCGGCGCGCTTAGAAAAAACATTTGTAACCGAGACGGGATTGCGATTTAAAATGCTGCTTGTTGGGCAGTCTCGCAAACATTGTGGCACTTGGAACATGAAACTTCCAGGCTGCTTGGCTCGTGAATATTTTAACGAAGGAGAAGTAGGTGTGGATGAACAGCGTCAACGATCGTTCGCCAATCGAGCAGCGATCTCTGCTGATTTTAATATCAAACAACATATATACTTCCTTCGCGCTGCCGGAAAATCGTTGTTTCCACAGCGATTCACCGAAACAACCAGCCGCCGCCGATGACAAGCGTTATCGAGGTGCCGTGAACACGCATTACTTCGAGGCGTGTTCGCATTCAAATTAACCAGCGAGGCCGCGGCGCCGTCGTATTTTCCTGTTGTTCGCGCCGCTGTGTGCAGTGCTCGCGGACCTGCGCCGGAAAGTTCGTGGAAAGCCTGCATCCGTTGCTATCTATATATCTTGGAATGTCGCAATTAGTTGACGTAGGGAAGTACGGCAGAAGTTGCACAATCCCGTAACGTAACATATATTCCCCTTTGTCGCAATTTGTTCGCGCGGATAGCGTGACGAGCGCGTGTCCGCGCATTAGTTTCAACTTCGTTCTGCAATTTCCATTGACCATGCTTCCTCCTCCAAAAGTCCTTAGAACACAGTGTACCCCCGCAGGTCAGTTGCAATCCTTAATTCGCCAAGGGCACCAAGCCAGTGCCAGTTCGCGTTCAATCCGATTCCAATTTAGCCGAGTATAATACCGTATCTCGATTCAACATCTATCTTAATCTTAAGCGCGGTTACTGGCCAGGCTGTGACAGACGAACAAAGTCATCTTCGCGAATCTATTCCCGGTGTTAACCCTCGCCAGATACCCGCTCGTTGCATCGGCAAGGAACTTAATTACGCAGAATTTAATGTGAAATCGGAACGCGTCCACGAGGCAGGATAAAAGCCTCGCGATCCCTTTTTCGCGGAAGTGCTGGCGCGTCTTCTTTCTCCGTGCGATTCGCGGAACTGGTGGTTGGCGGATGGCGGGAGCGGCGCGAGGGGGTGTGTGCGGGGCGCCAATGCCGCATAAAACGCGGGCTACGTGACATGAATAATTCCGGAGCGCGTTAAAGCGTCAGAATCGAGTCGATCCTCGCAGGCACACGTTCAATCTCGCGGAGGTGGCGGGCGTGTTCTTGCCGCTCTCGACGATCAATTAAATCGAGTAACCGTGCAGATTCGCCGGGCTGCCGCGAATAAAGGAAAACATTCGCCCGGTATCGATTAATCCGCGTTACCTCGCGAGGGGTTCGGATGGCGGATGGTGGAAGCGCGCGCGGGAGGAAGGAACGGAGGCGCGGCTATTATTCATCCGCGACAGCTTTTCCGTCGCGAGCAATGGTAAAACGACGCTGCGAACGATCCATTAATATGTTCGCTTGTTGCACGCGCTTTCGCCCGGCTCTCGCCTCCGCGCCGGCACGGCGTTTCTCCTCTATCCCCCCCCCCCCCCCCCCGGGCGTCGCCGTTTTCCCGAAGGAAAGGATCTCGATACGGACACGTCGACGTGCCTCGCGAAATCGATATTTCAAAAGTAACGAGCCTGTCCGAGGCCCGGTGAAAACCGCCGCCCCGATACGACCTCGCGCAAGGATTAATATTCAATAACGAAATTCGTCAATGTCGAGAACAACGTTTGACGCCCCCTCGGAGGGGAAAGGGGCGCGTTCTCGATCGTCAAACAGGTGTTGCCGTTTTCTTTAAGGGTGCTCACGGCGCAGCGTCGTTTTGTCGCAGGATATACATAATTGAAAGTCTCGCGACGAGGTGATTTCGATGAGAAGAGGTGCAGAAGTGTCCTGCCTCGCTGTGAGAAGAAGCTTGAAAGAAGCACGTGCTTCAACGTGACTCATCGCGACGGTATAAACGCAGCCTAGTAAATACTTTGAATGCAGAGGAGGAACGTCACCGATGGAGGAGTGGAGCCAAATTTAGCGAAATTCGAGGCGCCTCCGGGGTCTCGAGACACGAGTCCCATCGATGCACCCATCGGCGGAAAAAGGTGGCGCAATTAATTTGCTTCTGGTTTTAATTAGCGCATCCGCGGGGAGGGGGGGGGGGCGCGAGCCCGCGTGTGCTGATAAACGCGCGGCCGGGAGACTCGTAATTTGTAGAATTTTAATTAAATCAAACGCGTCGATGCACATTGCCGGGGACTTTTGAAATGATATTTTTCGTCCGTTTGTTGCGTTACTACGGCGCCGTTTACCGCCTTAATTGGGTCTGACACACGATTGTCACACTGCGCGATTCTCGCCGAGGAAATGTTTTTATCGGCATCGAACGTGCGCGCAACCGCGGCAATAAAAATGCAACAGAACCGCGACGTTTCGCTGAGTTAATTTTAAAGCTTGTTACGGGAACGATAAAAATAATTTACACCGCGAACAGCGTATTCCCTTTGGTAAGATTAATCTACTCGCTTTAACCGTATATTCGGATAAATTGCGTACACTGTAAACGTCACAGTGTTCCCTACCTCGAATATGATCGCGCGCGATGCTTTACAACCCCCGGCTAATTGTGTTTAACGAGAAATTAAATAAAGTCAACCCAGGCCACGCATTTATGATTAAAAATAACGAAATAACGAGGGGAAGGATTTATCGTGTAATGTTCGATTTAATTTAACAGGGAATCGTAACGAGTTTCGAAAAAACGAATCGGAATTCGAATGATCCACGTTGAAATATAATTCGCTTACCCAATTATCAGATTTCACGTTGCCGGTCTCGGGTCCGAACCATGCTGCACTGACCTGAGAACAGAAGGGAAATTAACGATCAATTAGATACAATTAACACATCACATCGAAGGTCAAATATTCTAAAAGAAATCCATCAATCTGTCATAATCTAAACTACGAAGACATGCTCCCTTTATATAAAATTATATTATACAAGGCTTATCTATACCTTTATCGGGCCACTACACGGTCCGGCACTTTCCATCCCGCCCATACGTTGCGCGGGCTGAACAGCCACAAAGTTAAAAACACATTCCACCGTGTACTAGAGAAAGAAACTGCATTACTCATGAAGTCAGCCGAAAGTTGGTTGGCCGCGGGTGCTTCAAGTAGAGCCCGCAAAAGTTCGGCCCACTTCCTCCGGGGTCTTTCGTTTTAGCCTCGCGTAACTCCGACTCCGTCGTCGGTCGATTGTGCATGCAGCCCGCAAAGTCGCGCAGCCTGCAGGAACACGCGTGTACGCCGCGCCCGCCACCTAATTCCGCGAATTCTGTAATCTTCCAGGACCACGAATACGGCGGCGCGTGTGTAGCCACCGGCGTCTGCTAGCTCGCGTTTGCGTTTGTTCCGTGTATCGGGGGTACATATTCGCAAATACTCGGAGATCAAAGCGAACGACAGAGCGCGACCCCGCGAGAAGTTACGTGGTGAATTTTCCCCGGGAGCCTTGGCTGGCTGACTGGCAAGCTGGCAAGCTGGCAAGCTGGCAACATCCCGAATTCACGGGGACTTTCGTTTCTCGGCAAACACAGCGTCGAGGATCGGACAACGTGCGAGGTATTCCAACGGCGGCGAATAAGTGAATAAGGAACGTTTATCCCAGCGCGGCGCGGCGATAGAATGCGGATTTTCAATTTCTGCGGCCGCGGTTACTTGTTCCAGGCCGATATTGCCTCCGGTTCATTCCGAGCCGTGTTCCCGGGCTTGAATTTTATATAAAACGCCCGTCAACGGCCGATCGTTCGCCACGGTACATTCCAATCGACTCCATTTCCCGACAAAGGTGCGATGACGGTATTAAGGCCTGGGAACCATGTAGACGTCGATACACTCGCGAAACCGTGAGGCTCGGCTGTTAAACTGGAACGGTTCGAATGTTCCAATTGTGTCCGCGTCTCTTCAAGAGGGAACTTTTAGGTGATTCCGCAAGTAAAGATTCTGTTTTTCAACCCCGAGAGGTTCAAAGGTTCAACGATCTGTGCGTTATGCGCATTCTGTACATTCTGGAGAATAATTGTGTGATCGTATCGGGTGCTAAAGTTGTTGTAAACAGCCAGTTCCTAGACCGTAGGAAATAGCAAATACGGTGGGACGGGAATGAAGGAAAAGTAAGCTTGCCGGCCGTTACTTCTGCTGCTTTAACGCGCCTACGTGCTCGGAGCCGCTCATTCCGCACATGGAGCTTGGTAAACAGATAAAACGTTTTAACGGGGCTTGACGAGCGAAATTACGATTTCTGAATGGTGCCGATTTAAATCCGCCGTGCAGGGAATTGAAAATCGATAGAAAAATTCGTCGGACCGCGGGCTGGTGCGCGCGGCAACGCTCGCGGCTCGCCATTCTCCCTCGAATCTGCTCTCGCGGAAGCGCATTACGTATGTTCCGGAGGCCGCGAGTTTTTGCTCAGACATTCAGCACTCCGACGGCTTAAATATTTAATTCAAGTGGGTTGCGTCGCACGCTCCACCCGGAGTGCTTATAATTCACAAACATTTGTTCCGCGGAAGTTGAAGTATGCGCGTATCGCGTGTGCCTCGCGTCGAGTCTTCACGCTATCACGCCCACGTAAAATTCTCACGGTACGGTGCTACCGCTTCCGTCGTTAAGTTGTATTGTTTCCTTAGCGTGAAGTGGAGCGTGATACTGCCGGACTCCAAGTGACCTACTCGAGCTACTAGCTCGGTACAGTAACCTTTCTCACAGTGAACGTAACACATCGTATTAAGTAAGTAGTATAAGGATGTCGAGTTCTTATGAGAACTGCAAGTATAAGTAGGTACTATAAGTAGTTTACTGAAAGACAAGTGAATCTTTGGATGTAGAAATCAACACCTCTCCGCTGGTTTAATTCAAAAGCACAGAAACGTGAAAGGGGGAGCAGCGTGGAATGTGATGGCCGAGTAATCGTCCACTTGGCGCCTTCTTCGAGGGACCATTGCCAGACTGAAAAGTTGCTCGCGGAGGCGCAACGACTTGTCTCAGCCGGCTGGTAATGGAGGCTAGCCCATTGCCATTCCTACGGTGTCCGTTGCAGGGTGGCACTTGGCGGAAGTCGTCCAGCTTAATATCGCAATATCGGCGTGATTCTGCGTCGCTGGGATTCTCGGGGTAACCGAGGCAAGCCGGGCAGGATTTCACGGGGCTGTAACCCGGTGGCCATCGTCGGAAGGGATACGTCGCGCAATAAACGCGGCTGGTCGGCAAGAGAAAGAGCAACAAGTATCGAATCCCAGAGCGACCTCGCGGGAAAGAACGCCTCTTCACGGGATCCATTTGAAATCTGCTCGATCCGCGTCGCGTCTCCTCGACCCAGATGCACCGCGGAGACACTAGTGGAGGCCGGCGCGTATCCGTGTCGACGGTGTGCGGCCTGGCGTGACACGTAAACGCGGTGTGCATCGTGTCGCTGCAACACGCTGCCGAGACGGATGCAAGCCGACTCCCGGCTGCACCGGCCGGCGCGGCGCATAACGCGGTCGGTGCATACGCCTTTGCACGGACAGGTCACGTGCATATAATCGCGCGGTCCGGCCCTGCAAAACGCAATTTCCAGCCGCGGATACGTGCCGAAATCGCGGCCGTCAAACAGACGTGCTCGCAGCCCCGTTGCCAGCAGATTGCGCTCCGACGCTCAACATCGGCGGCTGCCGCCGGGGGAAACTGCTGTAACCCCACGGGTACTCCCCGATGCTCCCTGTGGCTTGGATTCTGGCAGAACGAGATGTTCATCGTGAACGAACGCTGTCACAGGACCGACGGTTCACGCATAAATCACCGCGAAGCGCTGTTGCATCTCTGCGCCAGCCGACGGATGGAAGTTTAAGGTGAGGTGACTACTTCGAGGGGGAGTGGCGCCATGATTTACGGTGGATCTGGATTGGTTAATTGTTATTGTTGGATTCTGGAGCAATTGTATGTTGTACGGGAGGAAGGATTCCAAGGTGCTGAGAAGTACGTTAGTGGACGTTTTTTAAACAAACAGGCTATCTCAGCATACCGTACAGAGAACATTATTACTCTGTGTTCTTCGTTTAGATACATTCGATGAAGAATTCAAGAGAACACGAGTACGCGAAAATGCTCGAATGCGATCCACAGGCGGTGTATCAATATGTGGACACAAACTGGCCAGTCTGAAAAAATGTCGTTATTACTGCATCGCACAAAAGGAAGCGAAAAGCGAAGCAACGATTTTCAATCAATAGATGGGCAAAGGTATAACTTTAATTTAGATCGCGAAAGGATAGCCAATGCAGGCAGCCTGTGCATGGAATAATACTCGAGGATGTAGCCCAGCGACGTGCAAGGAAATCAATCAGGCGACCGGCGGATATTAAAGAGCTTCGAGTAATTGTGGCCGCGCTGTCATCGCAAATAAAACGAGACCGGAGCACGCAAATTAGCTCTCGGATCCGCAAAACTGGACTGAATAATTCTAAGCGGAGTTTGCGAGGTATTACGTTTGAAGTTCAGTTTTCTTTGGTACGGGGCGAGGTCCTGCGACTGTTCAGCATCGTTTTCATTGGAACCTCGGTGTACACGACGAAGCACGATATTTGCTCCTAAGTAGTATGGATCGCGCGACGATTGAAGAAAGCAAAGGGGCGGAGGTTGTGAAAAAGATTATGGTCACGATAATACTTCATTATATAATAAAACGCAGATAATAAAAGTTATAATTAAGCAAGCACACGATTTTATGCGCTTTCATTTACTCACATTTAACGACCTCTTTTTAATTACAGTTGTTAGATCCTGTTCGTGACTTAAACAGAAATCGATACTGTCTGTGGTGGTCACGCATGATTTATTCAGTAATAATTCAAATAAATCTTAATCAAAACTAAACTTGCAAGCGCAAGCGTGTGAATAATTAGACATAATGATGAATGAATAATAACGGTGCTTACGAAATCGATTGCACCGTAATGTTCACCGACGGAATAGGAAAAGTCAATCAATAAGGGAAGAGGATAATATAATTAGTGACATAGTGGTTGAATAAATCTCACCTATTCCGCAAGGTAGTTTCTGGACAAAGGAGAGGAACTGGAATATTCAAACGTGGATTGCATTAAAGCGTGTCGGTAAACCCTGTATGTACATTATTTCCAACCGACCAAACTTATTTACAGTTTATTCGTCGCCGCGACATTGTCTTCGAATGGTTTAAAATTGATTACGCTTTGAAACGCTACACTCCGGGGAACCGCGGGCTCCAATCGCGACAGCGACTTCCGGCCCAAGGGAAATCGAACGACGGGAACGATACATCCAGCCGAAGATGGCGAAGGATTATGAGACTTTCAATACGGACTGGTCATTGTTGCGAGCAAGATCGTTAACTTTGTAATGACACAATTGATAAGGAGGCTGCTTCGCGTCCCGTGAGCACGGGTCACTGCCCTCGAGCAGAGGAGAGCACGTTCTATTACGGTTCAGTGGTTCTCACGTGGTGCTTTCTTTCTCCAGTCTGCAGCTTTCGCTTCGAGCACGGCCACCAGAGAACAATTTACTTCTGCGTACAACCGGGATACTTCTTTCTCTCTCCAACGTACCAGTTCGTTTAATTGGGTAACTACCACCACGTTATCTTCATCCCTCAAAGAAGCAAAAAAGCTAATGCAGCAGAGGAACGAGAATCGTACCTGGCGTGATTCACAGTCGAAGTAATGGCTTCGAGCAGCCAGTTGATTTCGCTGCGACCGTGTCTAGCTAGAGATATTAACAATTAAAGTATATTGGAAATGATAGGATAAAATACGCTTATCGGGGCAACGCATCACCTCTAATGAATCGGTTAGAGGGATAGAATAAATGCGCTGTAAATGAGAAACACGGAATAGGTTGCATTTTCGAAAACTGCATAGTGCTTTTAGCACGCGACACGCATCGGGATATCCTACTACATTATAAATGCTGCATTATTAAAAACTCCTGATAATCTTTCGCGTATAGAATATCTCGTCGGGTTTCCAGCACGGTGCACCCTATATGACCAAGTCATTTTTCCCGCGCGATGAATCGATTTCCGTGTAATCTATGTCACGAGAGAAACGAGAAGAGATGGTGCAAGAGGAGATAGGGTGATAGATTGTTGAACTTCTCCTAAAAGGGGCGGCCACCCTACAGGATTGAAAATGTAATATTCCGCTTGAAGAGAAGTTCACCTTCACTTGCAGAGTTTCTTGACTCGACTGTCCAAACGACAATACAGTTTTTGCATATCTTCTAATTCACCTAATTCACGTTTAAAATTCCTCTATAGTCTTTACAATTTCCTACCCCCTTCAATACTATCTCAAATCAATACGAGTCCAAGATCCAGTACTGTATTGAATCAAGGTCTCAGTGTCCCTGTGTCTAAGTCACATATACTTCCTGATCTCCGAGTGTCAATGAAATAAAGTTTCCCAACTTTTGTTTGACGTCCATCCATTTTGCTTGAAAAACACCGCGTGCGTACTAGCCCCTGCGATAGCTTTCTTATCCCAACAGCAGGCAGTACCTCTCGGGAAAGGATCAAGCACCGTCCATCCGCTTATTCAGTGGCTTAAACCGAGGCAGAAGTAATTCCCAGTAACGCGATGGATCCACGGACACGCCAATCCTCCGTATTCCAGCACGTAGGAATCCAGAGACGAATAGAAAAGAAGGCTGATAATTTAATTCCGCGATCTACCCGGAACGCGCCGTGGATCGGCTGAATTATGTGAGGTGCGCAGCGCGTCTGGGATCGTTGTGTGCTCTTATGGCGCGAACAAGCACGGCGAGTTACGAGCGACAGAACGGATTCCGTTATCGATAGTACAAACCGAGGCGCCGGTATCGACTCGGCTCGATGCACTTGGCTGCGTTTCACGATGCACGGCACCGAATTGGTCTCTGGCCCCGTCCTTCTACTTTCCGCCTCCTCTTCCTTTGCTCTTTGCCAGCGATGAGCTCGAGTCGCATTGAATCACTACGGACATCTGACGCGAGTCTCCAGTCGCATTCGAGACTCTCGCAACTATCGAACAATCTTGGACATCCCGAATATCTTAACGCCAGCGGAGCTTCCCAATGGCTTTGACAGTATTCCAGATTAACCACCGCGTGCCGTGTCCCGCGCTGTTTCCCAAGTGGACAAATAAATTCTCAAGCCAGAGCCATCTACCTTCCCCTTCGCTCTGTCTTCCCTCCCCCAGCTACTATCCGTACCCATCCGAACTTCTGGCGCGTTCGACGCCCCGTTGTCGATTCCTTTATAGTACAGACGGTCGTTTGTCTTTCTCTTTTTCTGGCATCCCCGGAGCAACTTGATTTACGCGGCCGCCGATCCTCCAGGATAATGTTCGCCGTTGCAATTGGAAGAGTCGGGATTAAACCCGGTGACGGATGAGGCGCGAACGGCGAAGATAATGCGGTCCGAACCATCTCTCGTGCCCCCTTTCCCGTTTCTGCAGATCCTCATACCGATATCGCTCTCTCGTCAGGAGATAAGTGGCGCTAAGCACACCCCCGGAACATCCGAGATCGCGACGCCCCGATAATTCGACCAGCAATTTCTTCTCGCTATTTGTAACCATCTGTACTCTGTCGACGGGCGTGACCGCCTCTGGGAAACGGGGATGTATCGATTGTGACGATTGGCCGCGTGGACAGACGTGTTCATCGACGGCTGAAGAAATATCGCCGAGCATACGTGATAGTTAGCGGCGCCGCGATTACAGGCTTTAAGATTCACGGCGTTTGCGATGCAGATTTTCGAAATTATTTTATAATAGTAAGGTAATACTTTTTTCAATGGACACCTGGCTTGCTTTTCATCTGAGACCCACGAATTTCTGCGTTCAATAAAGATTGCCTCTAGAAATTTAAATACAAGTCCGATCGTGCTTAAAAAGCGCTTATCCAGCCTGCGACCTCCCATTCTCTGATTGCTTTTCCAATATCGAGGTATCAACATTTTCCTGCACATAAAGCTGGAGCTTTCGGCTAGACACTGGAATCAGTGGCGGTAAATGGAACGAATGAGGCTTCATTCTTTATTCTAGGACAGTCAATTATCAGCTTGCGTAATTTCAATCGCCTCGCATAATTTAGGCGCTCTTCTTAGTTTCCACGGCACCATTCCCTTCAAATTTCCACGTACGCTACACTCTTCCCAGCGTCAAAGACGAAGCTGCGAGACGAGAGATGGAAGCTACATGCAACTCAAAGTTCCCTGGAAAACTGAAGGTGGAGGGGAACGATAAATCGGAAAGAAAGAGGATGCACATGGTTGGTCGGGGAGCAGGTGAATTCTGTTCTTGCTCGTTTCGCTTAGATACTACTCTTCCATCAGCCCTCCTTTCCTCGCTACGTTCCTCCAAAACGCTTCTCGTTCCTTTTCACCCCGTCGATCTTTCCTCTGCGCGTTGTTAGCACGATTCCCCTAAGCTCCGTCGAAAACGAGAAGTTGTCTTTATTTGGACGTTGCGCGATGAAAAATCCTCGCGTACGCACACCGTGAGTTGCAAACGACTGGAGAGTGAAAATAATGATGCATGTTAAACAATCGTTTCGTTTCATGATTCACAATTGGGCCTGGTTATGCAGAAAGCTGCTCAGATTGACAAAAAATTAATTAAACGCAGTACCGATCCTATAATTTTGTGATCTTTATTTCGCAAAATATTACCAACCCGCAGAACAACTGTTACATTATGTAATGAATTATTAAAACTACCAAAGTATAGTTCCATTTTAGGATTAAATAAAAAGCATTGTAAGCAATAACAAGAAATAAAATATACCTACCCATTAGAAATAAAGCTACTTTTTTTAACAATTGAAATAGATGTCGGAGACAGATTTTCGATCGGACGTACCCGAGACTCTGACTTAACTCTCCCGACGCCTGCGTGCGTGCAAAGAATTATCTACTTTTAACTCGCGAACTACGAACGATCACAGAGCGCGAGGTGAAACGCCTTTGTTATTAGACGTGTAAACGCTTCGCCTCCGTCAACGATAAAATACTCGTTACGGTCCTGTTTAAGTCTTTTTCTCAAAGTCGAGCCGCTCCCGATCGTAAGAAGGTGGAATTCCTTTCTTGGTCACTTGCCCGCGTTTTACAGGAAGATCGAAGAATCCACGACGCTCAAAGTGGCACTCGTGGAAAAATGGGCTGGCACGCGGCCACCCATAAATAGTTTATGACTCGAGGAGGCTATACCTTATAACAAGGCAATTCTGTTTCGTGGCAATTCTTTTGAAAAGGATAAACCATTGTCAGATGTAATTCCAAGGGTAAACATGCGCGAAAGGGGAAGACTCATTCTAATGTACGAAGTTCACAGGGCGATCCAATCCAAGGGAGATACACGTATATACGTATTACATATGTGCATTTGACTTCTTATTCCCAACGACTAGACTGGCTACCAGAGCCCTGCAACGGTGTTTGTCCAAATGAACGTAAAGCGCCGGGTAGTATTTTCTCTTGCTTTATTCCTCATCGTGCGCTGTTTCCCTTGAACGTGCACACGCCAATCAATTTATGAAACGACGCTCCGAGGCGCTGTTTATCTTCCATCGAGGCGTTTACGTTCTAACGGAACTGCAGGGAATCCATTGAGTCGCTCCGAGGATAAAAATAAAGCATCCTGTACCTATGGAGGGAAGAGCAGAAGGAGCTCCTAAGCTCTCAGTGAAACGCACGCGATGATGAAGCCGTGTTGATGAGGCAGCTTCCACGTGATAATGAGGATAAGGGCGACGCGGCGTCTATCGCGCACATTTTAGTCCAGAAATTTTCTCTTGATCCCGAGTTTATCGATCAGTAGAACATCAGGGCGCTCGCAAAGCCCTAGATATGCTACTTAAGGGTTTAAAGACGGTTTCACCGGAAGCTAACGTCCCCGATGATGATCCTCTTTCAAAGATGCTTTCCGAAGGAAAATGAAAGAAATTTCAGCACCATTATCCTTTGAAGTCAATACTCCAGAATCCGTAGCTTCAGAGATGCCTGTTTCTGGCGACTCGGTTGGTAGGCGTTACTAATTATTGCGTTTCCATTTCCATCGGCGCCATATTTTCACGCATGTATCTCGGCTGTATAATAATTAATATTTGCAGAATTGATCAATCGCTGCGGGATGTTATTATCACTGGTTTATTGTTATATCAAATTAAAACTCGCAGCCTGCTGTCTGCCGTGACTTTGTTTCCGCGCATTGATTAATTAGCCAATTAACGACCGTGTTTTCGTAGTTCAATCCTGAAACGAAATTATTCGATAATGATCGAACGAAGCCGGCTATTCTCCGTTTCACGTCCGCGACTGTATCGGAAGGTTCTCCATTAATCCCCAGAAAAGCGGAAGAGATAAACGAACGCACCAGCTCGAGACGACGAGAAGCTAGCACGGCGGGGAGGGATAAACCGCGAGAAGTTTATATCCTTTAAAAATGAAATTCGTTTCAAAGTTTCGTCCGGCGATACGTTATAACGTTCAGCAGCAATCTCCCAGGGGATTCGATTTGCCACGGATTGTAAACACGTGAAGCCTCCTACAGGATTGGGACAATTGCTGTCAGCAACTGTTAACTTTTAAGCTTCCTCCTTATAGTATGTGTATAATAAACAGATTAATTCCATCGATTTTACAAATCGTTCAGATTCATGGAAGCTCTATTGTTAAATCTTGGCAGTAACCTATGCCCTAGACCGGTGTAGATTAGAAAGGCCTGGACTAGTCACCGATAAACTAAGTAGCTCACAGTACTGGGGGCTAAACTGGACTAGAATACAGTGAATTAGTTTGGGTTACAATAAACCCGATTAGACTAGACTAGATTAGATAAGTCTAGGTTAATTTATACGAAATTGGACTAGACCGAACTGCAGCAGACTGGTTTAACCTAAACTAAACCATAGTCGACAGGCTCCTAGTGCACGCGAGATTTCAGCAATCGACAACGTGACAATTCAAACGAGCTACGAGCTGTAACGACAATTTCAAAATAGTAGGTAACAGAAACGAGCCAGGATTATCGTAACGATCAAGCGTCACCTTGTTCCAGCAGCCCCGTTCAGATACATTCGATTTCAAGCTGTTCCCTCGGAAGAAAAATCAACACCGCCGATTCTCCTCTCACTGTAGCCGCATCGACGCACGGTTCGATTTCAGTGTCCCCCTAAGATATAAGAACCTCTATCTTCCTGTCCGCGAGATCGCGCGAAACCGTTCTAAACGCGACGCGCGATCCTCGCGAGGAGCCAATATCCGATCTGCGGACGGCGACGCCTCGGTCTCGGGGACGACGCGACCAGATAAATGATCCGAGATTGAAGAGCGAACGGTGTCCACCAAATTCGATCGACGTGGATTAATGCCTGTATCAGGCCACGGTTCGCGAGTACCGAGGAGTTTCCGGGGATCAAGCGAGAAGAAAGATCGAGGCTGGCAAGAGACTCTCGCAGAAACGTTACCGGCGCCTTCATCGCGCTGCCCCAGATACGCCGTGGATCAATCGGTAAACGAACTGTCGCGATCCCGAATACTCCGCAGAAATAGGATTCGCGGCAAAGTGAAGTACGATAGTATACTTTTACAGCCTCTGGCTGGGATAACGGTCGGGAAATGTGACAAACTGCTATATATCTCTGGATTTATATCCGTCCGACTGGAGGATAAGGATCGGGAAAATTTGGTCTGCGCGGTACAGGGGGCTGGGGGGGGGGGGGCGAGAACGCGGCGGATATAAGAAAATATAGAACGGTTCGTGGGGAGACGTTTTATCGACGTGTATAAAAGGAGAAGCGAGAACGGAAAAGTGTATTACCGGGGCCCAGCATCGACGGAGGAACAAACGGAATCGGCCTGGCATCCTCCGATCTCGAGAACAGTTCGCCAGCCGGTTCCAGTCGGTTGTCGCGCCAGAGGTGACAGAGCTACCGGCTATTTGGTCGAAAACGTTGGCAAACAGTGTACAGTGACACGATTACGTTGTCTCTATTGCAATTGAATTGTGTTAGAGCCGCACTGGGACCGAGTAGGTATGGTACGTTTGAGTGATGCGTGAAACGACATCCCTGACAGTGCCAGCCGTCAAATGTGCCTTTTATCCTCTATTGAGGGGTACATTGGTCCAAAATACCTGTTTACTATTGCGCAAAGCTTTGATAACTGTACAGAACGCGATCCTTCATAATCGAATAGGAGATGGAGTGTATTTACCGCATTCCTACATCAACTACGAGTACTTATTTACTTGTGTGCCGCTGTGAAGCTAGATTTTCTACGTGGCATTTCTCGCCAATCTGCCTGAACCCGGAACCCAATTGATAAGAACCAAGCGCACGCCTGAGAGATGCTCGAATATGTCTCGTTGTCTGTAAAATTGTCGCGGTTAGAGTCTGAATGCGTTCGAATGCCGTCTCGGAGGGCATTCAGCGAGCTGTGTCAGCCGATGCGTGAAATAAGTAAACGCTCCGTGAACGGGGGTATTTGGAAACATGGGATCAAGGGCCACTAAGAGAGTTTCAGTGACTATCGGAATCCCTTGAGACGGTCTTTATTTTCTCCAACTAACTAGCGGTCCTGGAAAGCCGTCTACTGAGACCCCGACACGGCTCTATGGTGGATAAAGGTGAGGTTCTTTCGGACGAGGACTCTTGTTACGCGTAATCCACTTCTGTTTACAGAATTCTACTTAAAGTATCCACGAATCGCCTGGAAAGCAGACCGAGCAAGTCGTCTAAAAGTGACAGCATCGTTATTTATGTCGCTGAATATTACACGCTACATTGCCGTTCGAACAACGTACATTATTGAGTCGCAAGCTGACAGAAGAAAGTCATCTTGTCGAAGAAAGTTGCGAGGGCGGTGGAAGCCAAGGGAGTGACCGTTCAAGCCTTCCTACTGCTACACTATTATGGCTTGCCACAAAAATGATAACGAAACTGGTGTTTAATTACTTCAATTCTAAGGACTATTCGTGGTTCTCCTCTTTAAAAGGAAAGTTCTTAGCGCACACCACCGTTCGTGACCCTTAACAAAACCGACGCCAATCCGCAGACCTTTTCGGTCTCGAGTATTCTTATCGGGCTTTTGCAGGGGCAGATAACAATGCGCGCAAAAGCGAGCTGTTAGTTCACGCAGCGAAACCCAAGACGTTCTGGCCGGGGGCATAAATTAGCGATTCCAAACGGTCGAAGTACACGTCGCGTTGCAATATCGATTGCGACACGCACGCGACACCTCGCACGCAACGAAACACAAAGGAGAACGGAACGGTTCGATTAGAAAAAGCTAAACGTTGGCTGTACAGTTGAAAATCCCGCTGGCTCGCAGCGGTAAATCGGAAGAAAGAGAGAACCAACAGAGGTGATGCGGCGGAAAGGGGCACGCGACGCTAACGGGTGGACTGATTAAAGTTGCACTAGAGGTTTCTAACAAGCAGAGGCTTCCTACCCAATGTTCGAAAGTCAACATAACAGAGAATATGGTAGAAGTGAAGCAGAATTTACGTGCACATAAGAGAAAGGGTTTGCAAATGAATACGGTATATCTGGATTTTCTGAACTCTTTTACTCTGAAATTAACCCCTTCCAATTTGCCACGGCCGCACAGCTCCGCCACGCTGATCCAGCGAAGCAAAATCGAGAGGCCGCGCGTGTGCACGCGTTTCGACCAGGCGCTACGCCTGAACGTGAATGTCCTTTTCTACTGGCGAACCGACGCAGACGGCTGCCTCTCTCCATCAGTGCTGGCCCGGTTTCTCTGCTCCCAGCATGTTTCGTCGCGCCACCCACGGATTTACACACGACGGAGGAATGAGTAATGCCTAATTTGCATTTTGCGTGTGACTTTGTCTTCGATGTTACACGGAGTTTATTAATAATGCAATGGACGCGAATACGCCAGCAACGCGCGCAACAGCGTCGCCTTTTTGCACCGTGGCTGGCTAACGAACGCGAGACAGCCATCGTGTGCGCGCCACTTTTTTTCTCCATGAAAAGCATGGCCACGCTCATTTCCACGGTAATCAGCGGAACGGTCTGCCAGAACTAGCTGGAATTTCTATGACCCGGGTTCCAGCGGGATTCAAGAAATTCGCGGTTTAATCGAGCCGCCAGCGATGGCCGAAAGAGATACGCGCGAATGAGCGACGACGCCAACGAGGGGGGCGAGGGGAACGGAATCCGGCGACAAGTTATTCGCGAGGATCGTGTCGCGTCTGAAAGGAAACATATCGGGGGCGAAGAAAACAATACGCTGCACGGCGATAAAATGCAAATTAAACGGCGGCGAAGCTCTCGAATGTAGAGCAACGGGAACGCTCGCTGTCGACGCGTGTTGCACGGGCAAAATAAAGGGGAGCTGCGAGTGCAACCCCCACGGGTCACACCGTGGGCGAAATACCCTCGAAATGGAAAGGGAAATCACGAATTTCCCGGCTCCGTGACTCGTCAGTTTTCTCGTTACTTTCCTTTCTGAAAGCCTAACGATGCGTTGCGCTCATTTCTTCCCCGGTACATTTCACGCCGTCGCGTATCAACGAACGGCTGTATGGTCCAGAGTATTCGTTTCAATGCTGTGGTTCGTGATACCTAAGAGTTTCAAGACACGCTCGTCTGTTACAGGATTGGATGCAAATGGAAAACAACGTGATCCTTGAATAAACGATGAGCGCAATGATGCTTTTTTTTTTAAAGAACCCTCGGGAGCTACACCCCCCCCCCCCCCTCCCGTGTCTGTTTCGCAAGTCCGACCACATTTGAAGTTCCGCGTCTATAGTGAACGTAATTTGGTGAGGCGCGACTCTCGTGCGCGCCAAGAGGCCCAAAGGTGCTCTCGAAGTGTGCATCTCGTTATTTCGTACCCGATAATTCGTCGAGCAAATTGCTGCACAGGCTCCCGCGGCTGCTCCACGATTTTATTTAAAGCAGCTTCGACGAATCTTGAAGCGCGCATTTAAAACTGTCCTCCGGCCCGTGAGAAAAAAGTTTACGTCACTGTGCTCCAATTGGATCGTTATCGAGCTAGCAATTTCCAATTCTCGGCTGTGCAGCGCGTACACACGGCTGCCGTATTCATCAGAGAGGGGCTCTACTTAATTGGATTATAAGTCTGTGCCGTCAAAGCGGAACAGTTCGCGACGGGAGCGCTTTGACTTGCCCGTGGAGCTGTTTCTAATTCGTGAGCTGCGGGATGACGGCTCGCGCGGTGCAATCGATAATAATCCCGAGTAAATGATTAATCCGCGAAACTGCCTCATTCGCGTGTACAATGACATCGGGACCGGGTGAAAGAATAGGGAAAAATGAACGCCTCGCGTCCCAGTTTACATTTTCGTCCCCAAATTCACCGCGTCTGTGTACCCGCCAACATTTCATTCGCCGTTTTGTCCCTGTTCTCTGGCTGCAGTGCTTCTCAACCAGCGAATCGTGGAGGTGTTTCAATGTCCCGTCGCGATCCATTAAAATTATGCAAATAGAGCAATGAGTAGGCGAGCGTAATGAAAGTCCCCAGTGAAGCACGCCGAGAGCCTGCGCGCTCTGATCTTCTGCCTCTTGTGTGCCAAAAATATGTCCAGAAGCAAGTATTTTTGAAGCATTCGTGGTCAACAGTTTACCAGCGAATAGGTTCGTAACCCAAGGAATGCTACTGAAAAGTCTGGTGTTCTCGATTGAGAGGCAAAAAGAAGTTTGCAAGAACTCCCCCGAGTTTTCTCATTACGTAATTTAATCGTTTTTCGTCCTGGCCGTCGCCCTCGGACGTTTTTGCCCGCGCGCATATACCTACGGCGTTTAGTTGGCTGGATGGAGGATCGAATCCACGTGGAGGATCGCCAATGTTACTATTTAAAGCGCGATCGGAGCCGGGTTAATCAAGCTCCTCCAGAGAAAGAGAACAGTCGAAGGGTCAAAGTTTGTCGAACCGATAAAAATTTACGAGTGAAAGGCTGAGGAACGCTGCTCCACTTTACTTTGTTCGACCCTCGTTCACGTGAACTATCCCATTCGCCCCTAATTCAGTCCAGTTCTCCAAGCTTTTCACCCTTCCGTCGTCGCTCCTGTCTCTTGGACCGCATTCATTTATCAGAAAACACAGACGAGTCGTCGTGTTTTGTACCTGGTGAAAATCAGGTACGAAAATTTGCCCGATTGAATGGCCAGCGACCGAAGGGAATTATTAAAATAGAGTCGCCGGCGACCCAGCACAGCCAACGGAATAAGCTTCAAGAGCAGCGAACGAGCATTCCCTTGCACTTCAAATTCCAAAACTGTCCCTTATTCCCGTTTGTTTCCAGACGGACCCAGCCGCCTGTTTCGGGCCGCCCGTTGCGCCCGGAAAAATGGAACGATAGAAAAGGGAAAAGCTTTTTCCTCCCCCATTGCTGAAAGTCGGAGGTGTCGAAAGCACCCAATAACACACAATCGAGAAGTTGACTGCTCCTGCTCCCGCCACTCGATATTCAGGCAAAATGGAACGTGGCGTGGGTGTGTGTTATCGTTCCCAGCCGCGTTACCCATTTTATATCCATCTCTGGAATTCCGTGGCACACAGGCCATGCTATATCCCGGTTCCGTCGTGCTGACAAAATGGATGATAAAAAAAGCAGCCAGGGTCTACGACGTGCACTGCCACGGTCACCTACCGCGCTGCAGACTGCGAAACACCGATTTCAACGCCATGATCGCCGACCCGCTAGAAGCGTCCGGTCCATAAAGCTCTTTTTTCCGCCGAGTATCGCCGATCTGTCGATCACTGTTCAACGGGCAACCCTTTAAATCTATCTTTCGCTGGAATTGCCCATATCTCTGGCTTGCCTGCCAAAAACGGCCAGCTGATCAACATGGCGATACCGCTGATTAAATATAACCGCGTAAATAACGCGCTGCTCGGTAAATACCATATTGCTCGGTAATCAGAGGGATTAATATTGTTCGCAAATAAACGGACGGTGGATCCCATCCACGCTGGGGAAGGGAATATAAACGAGAAATGTTTAAGTTGCACCGTAACTCGTTAATAAATATGCAACCCGCTGGGCACAGAGCGCTCGAATTCGATAGGACAAAGGACACCGTTTCGTTCGCAACGATTTCAATTACGGCCGATTGTTTCGCGCTCGGAAAGGACGAGTAGCACGGCGATCGACGAAAGTGTTTCAACCAGATGATCGAGTCGCGTGTCGACAGCCTGTTTGCGGGCGAGATTAATCTTCGCGTTTCGCAGGAAAAATTCGATTCTCACGCGAAACCGCACGCACGAACGAGCTGATCTGGTCGGCGTACCGTTGCACTGGCCGTCACTTCGTGGCATGAACTTTCGAACTCGATTCCAAACTCCCGTCAGCCTTTCGAGATGGATGTATCAACGCGCGAACTCGTTTGTCGGTGAACAGGTACAGTGGCAAATAGGTATATCTGTAATCGACGTGATAAAGTCAGTGCACCGTGTTCCGCTCGAATGCCACGAGTTTAACTACAGTTGCGCTATATCCTTTCCCCTCAGTCATTAAAACATTAAAATTTCAATACAACGTGAAATCTAGCACGATTCAGAATCAAAGCTCCGAGATATACATTGCAATGGTCCACTGCAACTTGCAGAGATATCCTGAATCCCATTTTACGTCAGCCAGGAAGTTCCTTTTTAGACCGTACATATAGCGAACCGACCGGAAGCGATAGCCAAACCGCGCGAATTTGATCGTCGAATTTCGTCGGCAACGGGAGATTAGAAATATTTGTCGACTATTCCACGGGTCACTCGATCGATCACCGATTGGAACGCTACGCCCTGCTGACGTAGGTACGTAGAGGTAACGAAATCTGGGACAAGGAAAAAACGAGGGGACCTCCGTTTGTCAGCGTTTAGGACGATACACGGTACGAAACGGGGGTACGTAGCGATCCACCGCGGGCAATTTTATCCTCAATTTGCCAGCGAGGGAGAGAGAACGACGCGATGGTACGAGCCTCTCCTCGCACGGCAGACACGTCGAAAGGCTTGAAGCTCGGACAACAAGTGGTGCCGTAACGAGCTTTTTATGATGAATGTGTTGGCCCCATGTGCGAAAACGTGACTTCCTCGAGCACGTGCTCACCTGGCCTGTTCGCGGCTCCTTGACCCGTGAAACCGCTCCAGGCATTGTTTACCACCGCGAGGCTGCACAGTTCGCGAAGATAAGAAACCTTGGGACAGAGATGTACGAGCCACGGGCGCAGATCGAACGCGGTGTGCCGAGTCTTGTCGCGTGGAAACCGATATAACTGGAGGTGGACGTGGAAATAGTCAGCCAAAGTAATTTCAATTAGGGTGCCACGTATCTGGTCAATGATAGAACCAGATGCGAAGGATTCCTCCGAGGTTCCGTGTTTTAACAAGAGCACTTTTGAAGATATATTTAAAGGCTCTCCCGCCGCTCATTAAACTTGTATCGCTTGACACACATTTGTCGTAGCCTTGCGAACACTAAGTCGCAAAATGTCACGAAGAGAGGTGAAATGTAAGCGAACGATTCATCCCCTAACAGCTTCAATTGTCTTCGCGCATATCTTAACCGAATTTGGTGAAAGTTTAATCAAACCGAGCAGAAATATGTTCGCTAAAAATACTATCTCTCCTTTTTAAGGGGCGATTTGCGCCACAACGAGCACGGAGAAGATATCCCCTTGGTAAATCCCGACGGGGTATAGAACGACCGCGATGGCTGCATCGTTAGCCCAACGATACAGACAATCCTTTTCTACTTTGACGCCAAAGTTCAATAGGGATACGGCGGCCACGACCCCGTTTCTGTCTCTCTCCCGAGCTTCGTCGTTGCAATATCAAATCGGCCCGCAAATAATTTTCTTCTTTTTCTAGGCCCCCATCGTCTCTCTGCAATTTTTTTTCCCGCTGAATGGATACCGATAGCTTTCGGCACTACGCCGGATATCCCATTACCAGTGGGCGAGGTGAAAAACGCCGGCCACCAGAGTGATATTTGAATAATTCACGTTGAAACGTATTTCTCGAAAAACGCCGCTCGCCGCAAGGAAATCGCATTTTGGAAAATACCGGAAATATTCCCGCGAATCGATGGAATCCTGCGTGACGTACGACGCGGTCCTGTCCATTGATGCGTACGCGAAGGATCGCTGGAAATGTCCAATTTTCACGGCACTGATTCAATCGTGATTCACCATTCTATGACCCAATTATTTTTACATTAGCCATCTCCCTATATATACGCATATACTGAGAGAGAGAGAGAGAGAGAGAGAGAGAGAGAGAGAGAGAGAGAGAGAGAGACAGACAGAGGGGGAGTTTTAATTCGTTTGCAGCGATGCGTGGAATAACGCGCGGCGTTCCATTGAGCCGTGTTATCGAGACGCGGAATAAATCGGCCGGATTCATACGTTATTCATTACGAATCTTACTTTGGGAATTATTTGCCCGTTTGCCGTGTCGCGAACCGTGAACACAAGCCCCTCTATTTCACGCCGTGACATCTGACAAATTAAAAAGTACCATTCCCCCGTGAACTCGCCGGTGGCTGAATGGAGCTAGCGATCCTGAATCAGGGCACGATACAAGCATACTCGGGGATAAAACAGCGAGCGCACGTACCTGCATGTAGACTCTGCGTGAAAGGAGCCTAAGTAGCCATCTGCAACACAGGAAACAAGAGGAGAGGGTAAATACACGACCGTAAAGGATCCGCGATGCGACGATGGCCCATTAGGCCCGCGCACAAAAGGGGCATTGTCTTCTTTAATTCACGCGCCCGTTTCAAAACGCTTACCTACACAATTGACGCTAGCCGTGGCTATTTAGCGGGGGAGAAAAAGATAGGGGGGGGGGGGAGAGGTGTATAATGTTCCCGGGGTCTCGATATAACCGAGGGAAAGTCGTTAAGTAACGCCGCGGCAAGGAGCTTTAAGGTTTGTCATGTAAATCGTAATCCCACCGTTGGAGGTTTAAAAGAGGGGGTGACGAGAACGCTTCTCGGCGTCTTCGCTACTTCCGCCCCGCCCCCCCCCCTCTCGCCCATTATCATCGAAAGCGGATTCGAGTGCTTCGGTAACTTTCAGCGAAGAATTTATTATAATCGCATTCAAGAGCGTCTTATGGCAACGACTGCGAAGTAGCTATTCGAGGGGAGGGGAGAAGCTTGGGAAGCTGATTGAAACTCTGAAACATTTGCTCCGCTGGGTAACTTAGCAGCCAATCGGCGCAGATAAGTTGGTTTCCCCAGTTAACGGTTTCCTTAATTAACCGTCTACCAGTCGTTGCGGTCCACGATCACGCGGCGGCGACGACCGGCGACGAGCAACGGATATGGAGAACTTTTCCAGTCAGCACGGACCTCGCCCGCTTAATCTATTAATTCACCATTATCGCCAAAGTATAGCAACAATCCCGCGTCTCTGCTCCCTGGCCGGCCGAGTTAATAGCTTCTCGCCCGTTCTTCGCCACCGCTTAATTGCCCGACCGGATAGCACGTGGATCCCGCGCGACTCGCTCGACCGAAGATAAATACGAGGTCACGTAATTAAGATCGAAACGATGAGCGTGTTATTTCAAACAGCGCCCGCAACAATCCACTTTGGCCGCGAATGTTCGCTCGTGTTGTCTGTGATACCCGATGTCCAGTCCGTTTTCCCTGCGGACGATTCGTATCATTAGTAACAAGCCATCAGCGTTCCACATTGTTCCGTATCGTGAATGGTCCAGAATAATAATTAGGTGGCCAGCGAATTAATATACCTATGTTTAGTATCACATTGGCCAGACCACCCCGATCGTGACATTCGGTCAGGGAAAGTTCGTTCTCATCCGCATCTCCAAGAGAGGTGCGGAACCATAAATATCTATCTCGGAAACGACGAGTTTTGGCGCATACCAGACCGCAAAGATTGGGCTCTTGCAGGCACACGATGGGCCCGACTGCTCAACGGTTTTCGCCAGCTAGTGGGCCGCCGGTGATGTCAGGGCCTGAGGGCTTTTCCACCGCGTTGCCGGGTCGTTGTGACCAAGCGGAACCAATGCCCATTTTTCCAATCTGGGAAGGAGGGCGGAGAGACTTCGAGGAGACTCGAAGACCAGCGGATAAACAGAACGTTTAGAAACGTAGATCATTTCGTACGAAAGATTAGAAACTCAGACTATGCGGGACGGACTCCATAATTACATTGTAATCATAGTTACATGTTAACCTTATTTCGTAAAATTTGCGTTCAAATAATTATTGTGAAAATCCAAAGAAGTTTTCCCTAACGAGGGTGGTTCTTCGTAGTCGGCAATTATTTGCACATTTTTACAAACTCCGAACGAGTCTAACTCAACCTCGGGGATTTACCAATATAGGTAGATGGATTTTAAAGGACGATCTCCTTAAACGGTATCTTGGCGTGATCGATAGTACGATAGAGAGCAAATCACGCCTATAATGTTACCCTCCAGCAGCAAGGGCTCTAACGCTGCGCTTTATCGCCCTTAAGAGAAAATCTTTGCGAACTATAGGCTTCAGACCTGCAAACGGCTCCACACTTTAATCTCGCGAGTGTATCCTAATGTGTCTTCTTATGAAAGCTAGCGTTCAATTTGAGGAACGTGCTGGTGGTAATGTCGTGTACCGGGCACTGTGGACGCATGTAAGTTACATCGATCCGGGCGTGTAATAATTCCGCCTAGGAATAGGATGCTGTTTCATTTCAAATATGAGATCGCGCAGCTGCGGAGCAGCCGCATTTTACGCGCGGTGCATCAATCCGCCGGCCTTGATTATCAGCGGTCTTATTATGCGGTGAATCGGTTTACGAGAAACGCGGAACGTTTCGACGCGTACTGTTTGCCTTGTATAACGCGAACGGGGAACGAACAAACAGATGAAGCAGATGGTAAAAGCGAATCAAACTGACACCGTGGTGTTATTATAGCAAGGGAGCATGATCGTACACGAAAACTTTTGGTTTAAATAGCTCTTAATATTTCTAGTTTACTTTATATTCACAAAATAAATAGAAAAAGAAAAGGAAAATGTTTGATCGTTTTACTTATTATGCTCTCACTAGTTTATAAGCAAAGGAACGAATTCGCGTAGGGAAGCGAGTAATTGATTTACATTCAAGACCAACGTCAAAATTATTCATCGTGCAACCCGCCCTCCACAGATTCATGACCGCTGTCGCGAAACGGAGAAAAATTTTCAAAGGACGTCCCACGTGCGTGGCGAAAGTCATTAACTGATTAAACGAACACACGTTGCTTTTGTATAAGGCGATATATCGGGCCGCTGAATATTCAGAGCCGGCGTCAACCTGTTCCGCGATTTGATTAATCACTCCGACCTACAAGCCGAGATTTCTTTTCTTCCAGTATCAAGGAATATCTAGGGAGTTCTGTTTTTCGCGAGAGAAGTCCGATTCCCGCCAATACGCGCGCAGCTCGAATAGGGAAACGGAAAAACCGACATCCCTGGAGAGCGTCGGGTACTCTTCGGGAAGACACAAAGGAGGGGGGGGGGAGGGGGGAGCAATGCAAATGCCGACACGGTTAATTAGCATCGAGGAAACACTTAAGGAGCACGAGAAAAGAGCTAAAAATAGAGCGTTGTTCGCCTTTACGCTAAATTAACTTGGGACAAAAAACTTTATCGTTTGGCGTCACGAAACGGTACAAGTTAATGGAGAGCACTTTTTCTCAAACAAAAGCTCTGTTTGTTGAAAGAGAGCGCTGCAAGACTTGTTGAAATTATATCGATCTGGCCTGAACTTAAACATAGTTCATACTGTAATCGAGAAACGCTTGACCTTTCGCGCAACAATGAATCGGAAATCAATTTTGAAGCTTTAAGCTATTATTAACTATTAGCAGCATTGGTATAGAAGGAACAGGGAGAGATGGAAAGCGTTTCCATACGCCCAAAACACAAGTCACGAGCCACGAAAATATCTCGCCTGAAGTCCCCACCGAGGAAGTAGAATTAACGCGCAATAGACAGACACGCAGCCAGGTCGTTCCCAATGGTAACGTGCATCCCATGAGCCTTCAAAATCGATTTCCACGAAAACGAAGCAACCTACCACTAATTACGCCTCTGTGTCTATCATCTACTACAGTTTCGAAACAATATTTAACAAGTGCCCTCCTGCCAACCCTTTGAAACGTGTTTAGTTCAATATTCCTTGTTCCTTGCTCTTAATCATCCAATCAGTTGCAAGAATTCGAAAGGGTTGAGGCGCCTGTGTATCGCGAGGGATGCTCGGGGGAAGCATGCATTTTGGATAGTGATTTCGGTGGCAGGAGAGCAGAAGCCGGGAGGGAGGTGCGATCGATCGGCGCGAACGGATCGACGGGCGAGGGCGATGTAATAATTTACGAAGAGCTGGAAGACAGAAAGGGGAGCGACAACGGGAGGCGAGAGGCGTCAACGACACATCGGAATCCAGAGTATTCGTCGAACGGCCACCGACGGCACCCGATGAAAGGAGGAACTTCGATCGTTTATCACGCGCGTTTCCAGGCCGAAGTTTCGGCTAAAGTTAAACTGTTTGGACGAGCACGAGGCACGCGGTTTATGGATCGAAATCGTCGATTGTTATCTTCCGGCCAAGTTTCCGCGCGCTTTAATCCGCGCGCGTCTTTGAGGAGCGCTTCGTGACCGCGCGATTGCCATTCAGACTGGCGCACTGTGCACGCCACCGAGCACTCGGGCTCGTAATAAGCGAAGCCTTTAAATTACGCGCCCTTCGTACGTCCGCCGGATTTCGAATTTCCCCCGAGCCTCTATTTTTCCCTTGTTACGCGCCACCACGGTTCCCTGTTTTCCTCTGGCCCCTTGCCCGCCCCTTTCTGCTTATCCGTAGAACAACTTGGCCCTTCGGAGAGTAAGTCGAGTGCAGCTTTTATATGCCCTTTCTACGCGAGTCCATTGAATTCTCGTTTACCGCGCAATTTCTGTCTTATATTTCGTTCGGCACGCCTCGATTGCGAATCGTCGAGAGCGGCAGTCGTTTAATTAACAGCGCGTTCTGCCGGAGTAGGTTCATTGCTCGATCGAATCACGCTGGGCGGAACAAAGGTGAAACGAATCGGCACAAACGGAGCGACTACACTTTCGTAACGTCGCGTCTGTTAAATAGCTTTCGTTCTTCCACTCAACTTAATTCATTCGTCGTGCGAATCTATTTATGACATATCGCGTGCACACGGACCTGATTAGTCTCTACGCGTATCTATTCCACTCACCAGCGATCGCGCGGTAAAAAAGGAAAGTTATCGAGTTCATGGAACGCTTCAGATGATAACGGAGTTTCTTCGCGAAGAGCAGCAGAGTCAACTCCAACGGTGCAGAGAATCCTTTTTACTAAAACTAGGTAGTGCACTTAAGGCTGGCCAACTCGCCGGTGCCTTTATCTTGCGCTCGGTAAGTTCAACGAAACCATCTGCGCCCAGAAGGGGGCCCCAAATAGAAAACAGTTGCCGAGACTAAACGGTTAAAAGATTCTCGAAATCGCAGAACATTCGTGGATCCCCGGCTCCCTTGAGCTTCTTAAAAATCCCACCGACCATGTGCTCGTTGTTTAAGGCTGCGCTGTAAACCCCTCCGCCGAGAAGTTAATCGATACTTCAAGAAAGATTCGAGGGGGTTTGAAAAGCAGACTTAACTTCCGCTCGGCCGGTAATAAAGCGGCTTACTCACGTCTTGCCAAGCGCATCCGTGGGCTCAATCGCACCGCGAAATTGGCAAACTTGGCCGGCCTCGTTCTAATGTATTTTTCCTATTCGACGTCTCCTCTACTCCCACGTAAAGCACGATAATTCATGGTTCAAAAGAATCTGCAGTCTTGATGCGGTAGTATTCAGGACGCACATACAACTTTCGACAAACTGCACCACATTCTTCACTGACTGGCCGGACGTAGGATCTTGACGTGTCGAGTTAATAATGTGTGACTAAGTGAAAGTTAATCAATGAAGTGGTTTTACACATGCAAGATAAGGAGAAATTACAGGAATTTCGCTCATTATCTGACAAGTCTGTTGCAAGTGTCGTTTCGGATAAACGGTAGATTGTGCGAGGTTGTTTTTGGCAGTCTGAAGGTTGAAGTTAGAAGGAGATTAAAGACTATTCTAAAGATTATTCTTCAAAATATTCTCTTGAAAGAAGAAGTCTGGAAACGTAGGTACTATCACTGTAGTATGCAAAGTCTGAAGTCGCTTTGAAGATGGGACTAAGTCTTCTAGTCTTATCTAGTAGATGGGACTGTCTTGTTATGCAACCCTCGTAAAGCTAGTGTAGCACATTGCACGCTGGTATTTCACTCTTTATACCCCTATCAGTCTTTATTTGTGTCCATTTCCTAGTAACATCTGGGAAGCTTTTTTAAACGTATCCACATATTAATCTCCCCGAAGTCCAAGAAACTAAGACCACGGCACTGAAAGTTCGCAGACTGACGGAACATTTTAACAAGCATATAGGATCCCCGGGAACTCTACTTTAATCGAAACTTCCAATAACAAGCACGCCATAGGAAATGCGTCCGCGTGGTTTTTCCATTTTCAGCCCAGGAGGCGTATAAAGCAGTGTAGCTAGTAGCTGGCCGTGGAAAAAGGTCGAGGGGATAAATGTATAGATATCTGCATGAAGCATCCGGTCGGCGGGATCCACCCCAAGTCTGAAAGTTTTATATGTACACGCGGAGAAAGTGGGTATATAGCCGGGTCTAGCCGGGGAAGAACTTTGCTAAAATATCCGTCCACGCAAAGTGCAGAGACGTAAATTGCATCGAGCACTGCATCGGCGAAGATAGGAAGAGCGAGGCGAGTGGAGGGGGGCTCGCCGTTGGTCCGCGAGCCTCGAGCAACAGATCGATTCCGCTATAGCGTATCCCGCGTAAAAGAAACTGCCATCCCGAGGAACAAGTAGACGGTACATCGCTGCTGGGGAACGAACTTTGCGGCTACCGGAAGCTCGTTGCGCCAATCGGCGCGGGTGAAGCGTCTTTGGTATCGAGAGCGAAGGGACACTTTGTGATCTGAAGAAATTCCTAGGACTTCACTTAGGTTCCACGATAGACGGGCTTATCTAGTAGATGATATCTGGAAGAAGGTAGTTGAGAACTACTTTGATTTAGTATTCAAAGTTTCGAGAACGCTGCATCCCTTTGAAGCTGGATCGAAGGGAGCATTTAGTTTGCGGCAAGCTAATAATGTATACAGCCCGAAGTAGACTCGAAAGTGGAATTAATTATTACCACTTTTCATAATGTAGAGAGGTAGTTTATATTGGAAAAGTTTTGCAACTTCAACAACATTCTGAAAGTTTGTCTAACGCCCGACATGCAAAGTGACACGGTGACAGGGACAGAGAAAACTGATGAAAATGAGCGTATCCTTAGTCTGGGTTCAAAGTAGTCAAGCCTTCGTCCAGGATACATGAATTTCCTCCGGAACATGCAAGCGTCCAGTTATAAACAAAATATGCTTTAATCGTACTCACACTCCAAGGGGCTCTTTCGCATACTTCTGTAAAATCGTACATGTACGAGCCCCGTCGAAATAAGCAACTTATGACGAGTCGATGCGACATAATATTCTGCTTAAGAGGGATTTTAAACGAACCTAATACGATTACGGAGGAACTTAACACGTACTCTGACGAAGGTACTTGGCCGTCTCAACTTACAAAGAGCATTATCCGACTGCCCAGCGTCAATTATAACACATTCGAAGAGCGTCAATAAGCTGGCCATAATAACCTCTGCAATTTTCTGCGAAAATTAGGACACATTTTCTAAGTGTGTCTCGCGCAGCGTCGCGCACGAACGTGAACTCGAAAGGCTGGCTCGCTGCACGAACTTTAATAATGGACCAATATATCCTACATGGAATGGCTATCGCGCGAAGTAGTTTGCACGTCAATGTGACTGATACAATAAATAAAGGGTGCCAGATCTTGGGCAATTTGTTCTGAGTGCCATTAAACCCGGTGTTATGCGTTTTATGCCGGCGCCGACATTGCACTCGCGTGTAACTTGCGCGTTCTTTATTTTCTCTGGCTGTGTTACGTCAAACGTTGGAAAGCCGGCCGGCTGACATTTCAGTAAATCAATTACCTGTGCGATTACACGCGGCGGGAGTACTACGCGCAGCTGGCCCGTGAATCGAACGAAATGAAAATTTAGATTTCGGCGGAAGCGGGACGTTTTTATTCATGGGCCGCGATCGCCGAAAAGCGATAACGTTACGCGAATCTCCATCCGCAAATATTCCTCGTGCGACTGGCTCAATCGACGCCAGATCTCTTTGACGCGTCCTCCCGGTAAGTAAATTTTGATTTCCCTATCCGGGGCCGATTTCACGCGTCTATGCCCGTCAATTTGATACCGACAAATAGACGTCGATCACGCGTACCATTATGCGTGGCGTTAATATCGGATGCATGCTTCCATGTCACTGATACACAGGGCAATAGTAATGATTCGTGGTGATGCGCGCATCTATAATTACCATTTTACTACCCATTTGCGTAATTAGCTGAAGCTTTGAGCAGAATGTGTGTCATAGCATAGTCCTGGACGAGCCACAGGTTGGGGAAACCTGTAAAAAACCGTATACAAGGGCAAAACCGTATACCATACTTATTCCTGAATATAAATGAAAGAAGCCCACGCGCGTTTTTACCCAATTTGTTTTATAATTTAAAAAGTTATGGGCCTAGAACCTTAATACAAATCTACGAACTTTGTCTCAGTTCAACTCTGCGATAGCTACTCTATTTAAGTCTACAACTCTGTTCTGTGTCACGGTTTCGAATGGGATGCACTTTTCATGTCTACACTTTTCACATCCAAAATGCCCACGTGTATTGTATAATCTATCGCTCGATCTCCACAGAATTATTTACACTGAATGCATTCAAAGTTTATTTATACCCCGCCATGCCCTTCTCCGCGTTTTCACGCAGCGCGAGATGATCACCGAATCGTCTTATCAATTTGTGCGAGAAAGAAAGCCAGTCGAAAAGGCTGATTGCCTCGAATCGAATGCACTCCGCGTAGGGGTGAGATAGTATTGTTCCAGATTGGCTTGGACGTCGAAGTCCCGATGCCTCGTTTAAAATTTATCAATTCCGGTCCCGCCTCTTCGAAAGATTTCGGAGTCCACAATCTTACACGTTCGAGGCTGTGGAGATATCCACTGTGCAGCGGCAGGGAATGGAGGCTGGCTGAAATATCCTCGCGCGGCTGTCATAGGCTTGCTTAGGTGCACTCACGTTATTTCTAATTCACGAGTTTGCTCAGGAGCTTGCATCTCAGGCGTGCGATACGAGACGGCGCCGCGCGCCCTACCCCGAAATAGAATTTCCCCGCGTTTCGTGAAAACATATCGCGCGCGCGGAATTCCCCCTGTACTTTTATGGGAACGTTAGCGCTGGGGAAATTAACGACCCTGTTATTCGCATGGAACTTTCGCAGTTTCCAGATTAACGATATAAAGAGGGGTTGCTGCCAAAGGGAGGAGGATTTTCAGGGTACACCAGCGACGAAAGATTTGGGGTGGAGTTTGAATAAGGTGTCTATCGAGCAATGTAACGATTGCACTCTACGATCAATTAATAGGGGTTGTGGGAGGTATCGAGGAAGTGTGTGCATCGAGCACCGCAATGTAGCGATGCGTGACACGGCTAATGCTTTTATCGACATTATGGCGTAGCTAGGACGTCGCAAGTGCATTATCTCTGTCACGAATTAATGGAACGAGGGCAGGCTGCAGCACTGTGCATCGCAGAGACGAAGGGATTCTAATTTCTTGGCGAAACTCACAATCAATTCAGAAAATCGCAGGATTTCTAAATCCTCGAATAGACGATTCACGCGCCATGGTTACGAGAGAGCATTAATTCCTGTAGCGAGGGCGAATAATACTATTCGGAGGGAGTGTTCGCCGCGCCGGGCAATCTCATGAAAGCATAAGAAGCGTACGTACATATAGACGTAGGATGGATCACTGGGGGGCGATTTTTCTTACAGGGCGCGCGAAGGGACAAGCTGTGAATCTTTTAAATTTATCAAGCTCAGCACCGCGTATAAGTTACTTATCCGAAAAGGCTAGGTTGGAGTCGGGAACTGCGCACGTAAACACGGAGGGCGAAGAAAAGGAAGAGGGATGAACAGAACAAGAACGAAGCAGACGGATGGAAGAGGGCGGGAATCGAACGAGCATCGTAGAAAACTTCGCAGACCCCCTATGACACGAAAAATTCATTAAACTCTAATAAACTCTTTCTCGAAACTCACTAAGGACTATTGATCGCTTTTATCTGGAGAATCCCTAAGGAACAACTGAAAATAAAGCCTCCGAACCAAGCAATTCAATGACTCTCACTCTTGGAAAAACCCTGCATTTCCATGGAGCATTGAAACACGAAATAATGCTCACGGAAGACTGACATATTTCGCGAAGTGAATGTTTAATGCGCGCACTGTGAGACATGAAGAGTTACCTGGGGAATACGCGCAGGGAAACGTTATTTCATAAACGGTCTGACGTGTATATTCGGAGAGAATTTTGCTTGCGATACGTTCGTAGGTATTAGTCAACCGATGGGCGAAATACTGCAAATCAGTCCGGGGCTTAAATAAACGTTCCACTAATTCGTCGGAACAAGGTCGAGCCGCCTGTTATTCGAATTAACTGCGAGCGGGAATTGTAGGTATTTGATCGCGGTCTATCGACGAACTGATTCATTTTCCAATTAAAAATGGCTCGAGGAGCGAGGCGAGGGGATAATTATAGAGGCAACTTAATATTCTGGCAGTTCATTAAGGAAGGATCCAACTTCTAATAACTTCATTCGGTGGTCTTGATTTAATGGTGTATTGATGATGTGTCGACAAGATTTCCACCGCTGTGTACAGGATTGATGCGGCTAATTAGTCTACACTATACGCTGTGTATTAGCATTATGTGCAGCGCCTAATTAGTACTGCGCGTAATCTGTATACAGGGTGTTCGTGTTGGCCGGCAGTCAGCGTTTTTGCATCAGTAATAAGCCTCGTGAAGTTAACTTTCCACGCGAGAGAAGTGCACGGAAAAGTGGGAAATTTGAATTTTACTACTTTGGGAAGAATTCTGATCAACGGGCAAGTCAGCTGCGAAAATTTTTCAATAAATTCCCAGACACGAGGAAAATTATGGCCTCTGTCAATAACCACATTTATAGGTACACATTACGTCAGTATCTTTGGCACCAGATAACAACAATTTTTCAAATTCTTCCGCAATAGAAACTCAGCCAATTGGAACACCCTGTACACGATATTGACGCGAGAATAAAAATGAGCGCAGCCTTAATCTCCAACACGTTTAAATAACGTGGCACAGGGAATTAAAAGTGCTTTGGTAAAATGGTCGTTTTACGAGAGTTGTTTTCACGGACTCGAGAGAAAATTTACGGTCCAAGTTCCTCTGGTCCTTATTGCATATCTAGACGATTTAACGCGCTAAATGGTTTTCACTTAAATTACACCCCGTCTACCGCTCTTGGCGACTTCTTTCGACGCGGATAGCGTCTGATTCTTTTGAGGCGCACGAATTCTCGTGGCCTGAAACAAGGGCGCGAGGGCGACGCTGACCTCGAGCTACTTCCAGATTCAAGTAGTCCATTTTTAAATCAAAGCGTTAGCGAAACAAAGATATCGATATCGCTGGCCCCAGTTTCTTTGTTGCGTAAACAACGCATTACTATTTAGGATTTTTAGTCATGCACGTGGTAATTGAATTACTTGAATCGATTTTGTCGTCATTCAACGCGAATATCTAATTAGAGATTGTTATTAAAAAACAACCAATTATTGCTCCAGTAGAGATTCCTAAATTTAGTTTGCAATGGAATACGTCAATTTGTTACACTATTTATTCGTCCGTTAGCTGGGAGGGTGAAATTTTTTAAATAGAGAAACAAATGTATTTTCAACGATATAGGTACCTACGATATATCAATTCGCTTGTTCCGCTGTGCAGGCAAAGCTTGAATTTAATAAGGCGTGTTTGGTTAAAGGCTTTCCTATGCAAAATTTACGAAAATTTCCGGGCTAAATAAACCGTCGAACGGAAACGAAGACAGCTTTAAGTTTCCGTAAAAATTAATTGTAACGCGCTCTCCTGTTAATACACATAATCGTTTTGCGCAATGATAAATAAAAGTGTACCTATGTAGCTTTTTGTTCGTTGCTTTACTGTGCACGAACATTTGTAAACAAACAAGAACGGAGAAAATACTCGATCACGGTGTTGCCAGCAGTATTCCCAAATATATTATTGAGCAGTTATTTTTTATATACCGTCTTTGCGAGGTATAGTCAACGACGAGCAATTCAATTGGCTTCCAGCTGAATCGTCCATTTTTTATTTACTTTCACAGCTGAACGCTGGAGAATACCTACTTGTCGTGATAGGCACAGTGAAGCTCGAATTGTGGTGGCGGATAACTTGACTACCGGTCAATAGCGGAAAAATCACCCCACGGTTCGCGATTCAATCGATCGTATAAACCTTGTGTTCGTCCATTTTTTGTTAAGTAAATTCTCTCGAAAATTTCACCGGGCGATAGAAACTTTCCTGGAAAGTGCAGTTTTAAGCGACCAATTAATTTTGGCCTACGCAGTACAGTCATACTGAATGCACGTTTCAGAAAATTTCAGCGCTAACGGCTTAATTAAAACGCTACCGCCTGCAGGGCTCAAGCGAAATTGATTCCGGAAGCATTCGCCAGTAAATTAAATTCACTTATGTCCGGGGTGACGCGGTCGCCGGGCGTGATTTCTGTACACAAAAATTAATGCAGTTAATGAAGATGCCATGAAGCCTCGGGGTTGTTACATGGGGACCGTTCGACGCTTTTGCAGAATCTTCGTAAATATTAGCCGTGAACTTAATCATCTCCTCTTGCTCGTTTCATTACGCCCCCGCCGCCCTTCGTAATTACGTTGCCGATGTCCCCTGTCAGATTACAGCAATTAAAGATTAAAGAACACGGTCAGCTGTCTAGTTAAAGTATCCTTAAGGAGACATTATTCCGTTTAAAAATTCTCCCCCACCGTTTAACGACCTCCCTGAACGTTTCACGCCCAAGCCAAAGCGAAGTTGCTCGAAAACAAAGTTCATCCTGCCCCGAAGTCGAAGGAAGAAGGATGCCAGGTGTTCTAGGACACCGCAAACGAATTGATTTCCAATTTGCCTTCCCCACGTGTTCCATCTCCCTTCTCGAAAATTGTCCGCTCCGTGACAAACTCCGTCCTCGAGGCTCGCCTCCTCCGCGAGGGCTTTCTCGCATACCTCAGCACGTCGATCTGGGATTGATCGTCCTTGTTCTTCCGCGTTCGCAGAAGCCAGTAAGTAGACATATTAAGCGAGACGGTGCTTAGCCGTTAACTAAACTCACGTCGTTGCTACCCCAGACCCCCGTGCCTTCCGGCCTGGTAATTGTACGTCGAACAAGCGGCGCTGTTCGATCCAGTGCCACAGCGGAAAGGATTAAGACGCGTCGAGGCTCTCCTCTACTAGCGCAGGCCTCGGAGAGAAGCTGGTAGGTAACTGCACCCAGCAACAGCCGAGCGATGCAATTAATGTAAACCCGCCAGCTGGTATTAAATACGATAAATATCGATGCCACCTTGACCGTGGGCTACGGCCACCTCTGATTCTCGCATCTGGCCACCGATTCGCCCGGCGAAAACCGCAGCCCCGAGGCGAAGAATCGTTCGATAACAGCGGATTGAGAAAACTAATTGAGAACTGAAGGTCGAGCGCAGTTTAATCGGTACCCGGGGGAAATTGTATCGGACGGGGTAAAATTATTCTTGCTCCTGGAAAGTTGTTCGTGCGCGGAGTTCATTATCGAGACTGCGTTATCGCTGAGCTCTGCTTTGTTGCTTCCTTTGCTCCCTCCAGGCTGTTGAGTGTTCCAACGTGCTAATGCATGTTTAATTTCACCACGTTCGTTTTAAGTATTTTTCATTGAAAACCTAGGAAACCCGGGGCTAATTTTTGAGGTACAGTGCGACAAAGAAGCAGCCTCTCACTGGCGAGTTTCGTCAAGTAATCGAGGGATCTCCTTCGAGCACGCGTAAAATCAATACTCCCGCCTTGGAACATCCCTCGAGCTTCGCAAGATAAATGTTTCTTTTTGCCAGGCTCTTAAGAGCAGAGTAATTAGGTTGTCGAATAATAGATCCAGTCTCGAGGCAGCGGGGAACGCTGTTCGGTTTATCGGTGCGCGATCATCGCCTTCGACGGGGTCGAACGATACGTTTCCCTACTCCAACTTCTGCCTACCCCCTCGGCTTTCTTCCTGCTCGTCCCTCCACTCTTTTGCTTTGATTAAGTATTTCAGAAAGCGAGGAGATAGCCAAGTCAAGAATTGGTTCGCGAACTCGTCGGGAAAGTGAATTCAGAATCAGCAGTGGATAGAGGGAGGCGGGTAACTATGTGAGTTCAGCTTGCTAGCAGCTTCAATCTGCTTCGTGCTGAGCGAGCGAGCGATGGAACGAGCGTACACAGGAAGATTGGCTGGCCGGTTTTCTTTCTCCGGGGCATGCACCTAGTAAATCGAGATTTTTCGCGTCCGTAATTTTGAATTTCAGAACTGGGACCCACTCTCGACTTCACACGAGGGAGAGAGAAACAGGCAGAGGGGGAGAGGGGAAATATAGTGGGATCCTCTGCTTTTCGCGTTTCGACACTTATTACGCGTCGAGGACGACTATACGGGGAACGGGCTCGATAAACGGTTTTAATATTCAGAAAGACACGCACGATGAAACGGGCTAGGCGGTTCGCTTTTTCCGCGTTTTCCGCGCGGATCTCTCCGGGAATGAAGAGAGACGCATTCCCTCTTCCTGGGAATTTCAATCTATACCCGCTACGCCAGCAGTTATTTGATCTACGAGGCTTTCTCCGTTTGAATTCCCGGTAAATAAAGAGTCGGCGAAATTGAACAGGAATTCGTTTATCCGTAAAAAGTATTTTTCAGGTGGCTTTCAACGCTTGTGGTTCTCGATCGGTGGGTTAAAAAGATAATTATTATATTTCAGATTAACTGAGGATTAAAGTAAAACGTAGGAAAGTGCACTTGACGTCCGTTTCTGGTGTAAGTATTTATCGATGAATGACGAATAGTCGATAGCAGAATTAGCTGAACAATCCGGTGAAAGGTAAACGCCGGGTAACGAGGGTCAAATGAATTCTATTACATACCCGATCGACCTATCCTCGGCTCGTGGATGTACCTACACCCGTGCGCGGCTATAGCTCAATTATTACATCAAAACCTCTCGGCCAGTGAAGCGTTAAACGTATTCAGACGTATAGGCAGGGCGTAGGCACCACGATAAGGTGCTACTGTACGATCCCACCGCCGTTACACAAGTTTACGAGCTAATCATACTCGGACCAATTGATTGCCCAACGTAGCATGAAACCTGCGAGCGCGGCTGCCAGCCTGGATCCACCATGGAAATTAATAGCACCCCATGAATCTGGATTCAACGGATCGAAGGTGAAAAAGCGAAAAAGACCGATAAGATACATCCATCATTTTATAATAACACCCTTCTACCGTCGTTCGCGTAGTCGCGAAATTAGCTGGCCATTGCAGAGCAAGGACAAATTATGATGGAATGCGTTGGAAAAGCCTGGGCACCGTAATAGCGAAGTTTATTATAAACCGAAGCTACCTCGGAAGGAAACATTTGACAATGAAACGATTCCCCGCCCCCGCGAACATTCCACACTTGTTACAGCGAAACAATTCCCCCGTCATTGGCGATATCGCATAACAGTTGCGCGTCCCCAATTATTATCGTATCACGGAACGATTGCAGGAACAGCGGGGCAGCCGGGCAAACCGAACGTCCCTACATGCAAATTGCATTAAATATCGATTAACCCGTCGCGTCCGCGCATCGAAACCGTAAGAACACAACTCTGGTTCCGCGAGATCGAAAGCCTCTCTTCGACATTGTCCGAGGCAATCGAACCACGAATTATTAAACAAGCGGCTGGCCTGCGCGCGGGCAAATCAGCAGGTTCGATTCGCTACTGAAATTTCCGAAGTTAACCATCGCCTGTTTAATTGAGTGCTCGATACATCGCGTTACCTATCCCCCCCTACGGTTCTCGACTGTTTAACATTTCCTCCCGGTGCGCGTTGACCCAATTTCGGGGGGAGCGCGACCGACTTCGCCACGATTGGATTCAATCGCGCGTGCAAGGGTAACACGGCACGACGACGACGGGGCGATGATGACGGCGCGACGCGCCCAGACAACGGGAATTACGTGACCCCGCTCGGTTATCGAGCCGTGCACTTGATAAAGCGCATGGGTGCTCGATCGAGCGACCCATGGAGACAGACAGAGGCGATAAGGGCTCGGGCTTCAAAAATTTTCCACCACGACGAATCCCCTTCCCTATAAGTACGGAAAATAACAGACGTCGATCCGACTGGCTGGCTAGCGCGTCGCGGCAATTTCGCTCGAGTACCGCGATAAAAGTGGCTACAATAAATATCGCTTTCCGATTTCGAATTCCGCCGCGTAGGGGAACAGAGACGGAAACCGTTTCCCGGCGTCTGCTCTCATTTGCGGAGCGCGCCTAGATATTCGTATACATCCGGTTTTCTGTAATCCTCGCCGCCACGGGCGGAATCAAACATCGCCGGAGCGACGCCGCCGTCGAGACGTCGGAAGCGCGGGGATTCGAGACGCTTTTTACTTCCCTCGCGCATAACGCGCGCTGGTATAACCGAGGGGAAGTGTATACATACCCGTGAAAGGAGTCGCGAGAGCTGCAACTAACTCTCAGAGATATTGAAAATCCTACGATTCACTCGACCGAGTCTCTTTCGGTTTTCCCAGCGATCCAAACAGATGGATCTCCTCCGAGGAGAACAAGGGTGACTACGATTCGCATCTGTTCGCACTTGTTTATGACTGGGGAATGATTCATTCGGTAATCCAGGTTCCCATGCGTTTCCACAAGTACCTACTAAATGCAAGATTTGTACCACGAGCTAAGTAGTAAACATCCTGTGGATGCCTCGCGTTTCGGAACCCCGCGCAGCGAATCCCCAGAAACGCGATGCATTATGTGCCTGATTGCCAAATTACGCGGCGCGTCGATAAAAATGGCTCCATTGTCAGTCGTATACGGGGAACGGCGAGAGCTTTTGCATTCGTAATGGAGACCTTGCAGCCGCAGAGAAATTCGGGGCGCGGCGCGAACCCGTGAAACTTTCACAATTTCGCGCGTGAAATTTTCACAAGTCCGCGAGCGGAGGAGGGCGCTCGCGTTTTTCACGTTGAATAAAAATCCCTCGCGTCGTGACTCTCTCGCGTGCCCGTTCCCTTGTAATTGTGAATTATACGCGTCGTATTTTCACGGAGTAACGGGGTCGAATGACGAGAACCGGAAAAGAACGAGCCGCGTTTTAATGATGGAAATACTTTTAATTAATCGCCTCCTTTAACTTCGCTCCCTTTCAAAACATACGCGTCGCGATGTTTGCCGCGGACGACCTGGATACGTGCGAAATTCTTTGCGCGGATTCTTTACGAACGTTACAATCGATTCAACCGACAGGAAATTCAGTATTCCGCAATTCAACCCTGCAGGGAGCTTCCTAACTCGCCAGGGGGATCTTTAGCAGGGAACATCCCATTCCATTCACGATGTACAAAGTTTGACAGCATCAAGCCACAATTATGCCGGATCCACCAGCCAGCCATATGCTTGCAGACAAAAGTGCATAAATTTTCATACAGTTTACCAAAGTGCATCCTCTTTCTGGGTTACGGAAACGTTAAATGGAGCGTTAAACGCGCCGCTATTCGCCTTTCCTCGCGGCTGGTACTTCATTTTTCTTGTTTCACTTTCAAGACGAACTCTTTGCCCGATGAAAACTGATAAGCATTCCTAGGAGATCGTTTACGTGCGGCTGGATCTAATGATGTGCCATTAACATATTATACGTATAAGCAGAGCGACGTGTCGGCGGGAATATACGCGAGGTTTACGATCCGCCGTCGCCGCGTGGGCCTTGGTACATATTCTAAAACAGTTACTCAAAATTTGCATGTCCGTGCACGCTTCCCTAGTGTGAACCGGACGTAAGAGGACTATTATTCAAATCCAGCCTATTTTCCTCGCACGAACACAGTCGGCTCGAATTAGACGCGAGACCGTCAATCGTTCCTGGAAATGGCCGCCGTTTTAGGGACAATTATTCGGCGGTTTCGTCTAGATCCGAATAGAATGATATTTCACAATGCCGGGACGACCTTGGGGCACGCGAATAATGGCTACGGAAATTCACTTACACGTAGGGCGTAGCTGGTCCTTACAGAATTCTGGCTGTCGGACAGCTTCCAACGAAGGCAGTGAAATATTAAGCAGAAAAGCTTCTTACCTGAAACATACGGAATTAGATATTAGAATAGCGATGTGCATGCTGCAGACGGAGATAATTTGGTATTCCCTTTCTAGTGACTTATCTCGGGCACTTTGATCGCGTCGAGCTACGCTATTACTTTAAATGGAGGCTTGGTGGTCCATCGGTACGTTCTACTGCCAAAGAGGCACGCGTAATTCAAGGCTAATCAAGAGCAGTTGGCCAGTCTGTACCAAGAAAGCTTTTGAGAGCGTCCGAGCTCAATTTGGAGGGTTACTGTGACTCTGCAACTCTGAACCTCGTTTGCCCTCGGGCCTACATAGTTTTTCTTTAATTTGCCGCGCTCAAGGCAATGCGCAAATTTCCCTATTTTACGAACCACCAAATAGAACACGAGCACGTGTGTTCTCAGTTTCCTGTTTAATTTGGAATGCCAAGAATTAGAGGAATACATAAAATCGAACGCCGCGCGTGGAGTTTTGAAAAAGCCGGATTAATCCCCCTTTGATCGTTATCCACGCTCGACACATTTCGCGCGTTTCAGTTTTATCGCGAGGCCTTTAGCCGGAGACCCAACGCTTCAGGTTTTAGCGATCTCTTCGGCCACACTATCCGTTATACCCCACCGAAAGTGTCTCAAGTTGCAAATAAAAACCCACAAGCCACGTTTTCAAGCGAAAGCCGTTCTCGACGAGTGATGGTGGCTCGAAAAGAGCCCCCGCAATTGCTCTTTCCCGGCCACGAACTTCACGATACCCCGAGCTCGTTACACGAAAGGCCTAGAGCAAAGGGGAGGGAGGGGGGGGGGTGGGCGGGCACGAGGGTAAGAATCAAAGCGAATTAGCTGTAGCGCTGGTATCCACCCAACGATTGACACTTAAGCCGTAAATTGCCAGTGCCCCTTCCAATAATGACGATCCGGACTAGTATCGTTTTACTTTGGCGCACACATCGGCGTGCACTAAACTGCAGGTTTGACAGCTTCAAAGGAAAGTCTCGCAAGTAAATCGTTCGTGTGCATCTGCCGCCTATTTAGCTGTAGCACACACACTCGCGCACACAAATGGGGAACTAGTTTTCGCGCATTCCTAATTACGATGCACGGTTGGAAGCAGTCGTCTCGACTGCTTTGGCAGTTGCAGATCGTAACTGGCGTCGCATCCCTTTCGCCGCGTTCCATCGGCGTCGAGCAGCAAAAGCTCGCGATCGGCGCGGCGACTAGCGACGCCAGCCGCGTTTCCGCAGAGCCGATAGCTTCGACGCGCATCCCGTAACGTGAACAGGAAGGAAGGGAATCCGCTGATATGTGAAAGCACAGACGGATAAGCTTCGGGGGTACGAGCAGTGGAATCCGTGTGTAAACCACGATCCATTAGCGCGCCTATTGGCCCCGTGTTCGGGGAATTTCGTTCGGTGCCTGGGAAATTAAAGATTCGGTCGGTTTCGCGCGATCTCTGCAATCGCTGACCCGCGTTCCAACCAAGTGTGAATGATTTCGTATTGCGTCGTGATATGTACATGCATTCTATTTTAATAGAAACATTCCTAACCATACATATACATTCTTTTTTGACGATTTCAAGTAAAAAGAATTCCATCTATTTGTTTTAATCCGGATGTTTGAGCATCCCCCCTCTTCCAAAAACGCGCGGACTCGCGAGAGATCAGGCGTATGTGTATTTATACGAGCCGGTACGAGCCGCGAAACGTTATGAAACGATTTCCTTCCGGGGAATTTTCCCCGGGACAACTCGTGAATATATATACACACACACACACACACATATACGTTTTCCAGGAATTCTCCGTAGCGCGGCCTTAGATGTGGCATCTCGCGAATTTGTAGCGACACGCGCAATACCGTACACACGCATATCTGTGCACAGAATCCATTCCGCGCTGGTATGCCCCGCGTTAGGGTTCGCGTGGACACGCTTGATACGTTTAATAAAGTACGCAATATTACCGCAACGGATATTTAATAACCGAACCGCCGGATCTGTCTCTCGAAACAATGAAACTCGCTTAGAGAATCGGCGCGACCTTTGCAACGGCGAGAGTTAATCAGCGCTAATAACAGTTAATTATAATTTAATCACGAGCTATTCCCTCCGTCGGCGCACTGGGCGTCTCGTTATTTGTAGAAAATTACTTTCCCAATGAAATTGCACGTGAAATCGGGCACGGCGAAAATATTATCCGCGGCCGTGAATGTTTGCGCCGCCGAGTTACGAGCGCTCGCTATTCAAGCGTTAACAATTTAATGACCGAGCCCCGCGTAGAATCCAATTAACAGAAGAAAAAAGAACAGGAATGCAAACGGCGGGGAATTAGGAGGATACGTATTGATACCGATGAATAAGCAATACAGCGCGCCGGAATAAAAATCGGGTGGGCGAACACTGTAAACTGCAATAACTGGAGCCTCTATTGAGGAAGTTCAACCGGAAGGGCTAAATGAGAAAATACCTGCGTTCGGTGCGCTCGTCAGAAATCATAGTTGCCCATAAATTTCAATCATATTACCACTCTTTTGTTATAACTCCCTTTCTTTCCTGGCTGTACATTATGACATCTTTCCACGAAACACATTTTTATCCGCAGGTAAGTACTGCACTCAGTGATCCAGAGCTCCACTGCTCACTTATTCCATTTTAAACATAAAGATTCGTAATTTTCGAAATTGTAATTCGCTTATCAGTGAAAACCACTTTGCCGCGGACGATGCCCCGTTAAAATGTATTAATGCGTTTAGTTTTAAGTACGCCTACTGGTTATACTTATTATATTCTTTGTATCTTTCTGTATTCCAAAGGGTTTCCCGTTAATGATAATAATAATAATAATAATAATAATAATAATAGTAATAATAAAAATGAAACAGAAGGGGAAAAATAAACCGCGGTGAGGCTCGTATCGAGCAATCCCGCGACGCGTTCACGCGTAACGACGCGACACGTCCGCGTGAAACGACGCCGTGACGCGGATACGTATTTGCTACGGGAGACAAATTAATGAGACGATTATTGAAAGCGACGAAATTCAACCACCACCGTAGATCGATGGTAACGTGTCACAGCCAACTACTTTATCGCGGGCCAACCAACCAACCACGCGGCTGAAGCGCCAGAATATGTAGTTTCATTAAAACGGTCGACGTCGATGGCTTTGCGGCCCATTATCGGTTTTTATTTTCGAATCTGTGGAAGTGTGGACAGTGACTTAATAACTTGGATAGACTTGGTTTGTTTCAAGGCTAAATCGCTTGTCCGACTGTGTGGATGGTGGGGGTTGGCCCTTAAATTGTGTTTGGTGTAAGGAAGAGTGGGGTAATTGCGAACATCTAAGCAAAAAAGCAAACGAAACGAAAACTATGTGAGGAATGAATTTGTTTATTATTTACAAACATACTTAAACTATTCATCTATAATGTACTGTGACGAATTTTTGAAAAATTATAATAAAAATCAACTTTATAGTGAAAAAGCAAAACCCTTGGTGTTCGTGATTACTCGACTGCCGTGGGGTAATCACGAACAGAGTGCTAAATATCGCAGAAGTCGCACAGAAAGCGCGACTTCAATGGTCAACCCATTAAAAATGTTGCTACAACCTATACCTAATGTATTTTTGAAATTCCTCTTCTTATGCGTTAGAAAAAAATTGCAATTGGTCGGAATATCGAAAAAAATAGTAAAGGTCGTTTTTTAAACTTTTTTTTCTGAGCCTGTAATGAAAATTCAAAAATCCCTTTTGTAGATTTAAGTAAGTTTTATACATGCTGAATGTTTCATCAAAATCGGTTAACGTTGCTAATCTCGAAGGTTCGAGATTACCCCATCCGATTTGTTCGTCAATACCCCACGACATCAAAAAATAAAAAAGAATTTATTTTAGAGGTTAGAATCATGGTTCAAGCAACGCCTTGGTCACAAAATGTTGGTAAAAAAGTGCTTTACTTCAACTTAAAAAAAAAACAATTGTATCATTAATTCAACAGTAATTACATGCATTTGAAAATGGACAAAATATTACCTACTTGAAATATGATGAAAATAATAAATTGTGTTTATCTTGAATAGTATGAGCGTTCTGTATTTAATACTTTCTGCCCGGCGTTGGATACGACCTAAACTATTAACTAGTGGAGAGGGAACATCGTTTTTATTTATTAAAACGCCGTAACCATCGCATTCGCGATTACCCCGCGTTCGTGTTTACCCCACTCTCCCTTATACCAGCTTTCCTCCAATTAATTCCTGAAGGTCACCTATTTTTATGGGCTCTAGACCGGAACATCCCCTTAAGACGAGGCTTGAATATGTTCTGTGTGTTCCAATGAGTACGATTTGATTGCTATTCGAAGCTCGTCACTTTACTGTTGTAAATTAATTAGGTTCCAAGGATTTTTCACTTGGAAAGGGCGACGATCATTGTATTTGGTCTTAAAGACTATGTTTGCGGCGCCAGAATATATACGTGAGCGTTCCTATCCAACAAGTATTCTCGTGTCTGACTAATGGCAGGTTAAATCTACTAGCTGCGCCAATCTACCGTTTCCACGCCGCCGATAAAATATAATAGGACCGTGGAGCCAATAGTTACTAAAGCAAACATTTTAATTCGTTCGTTTCCCCTATTCGAATATAAATTCTGGAATATCTGGTATCCATAAATGAAACGGTACTCTAAATTGGCTGAACCGTTGCGGTCCGCGAAACGATTGATCCGGAACATAATCGGAGAAGTGCGGTAACCTGATTTTCTAATGAAATAAATGCACCCAGATTGTATTTATAAAAAAAAGAGAGCGTAACGCTGTTCTGGCCGTGTAATTGCACGGTTAAATTCGCACTGTGTTGGGAGGGAGAGTCGGTAACGGGTTTTCTCGTTGCGTAACCGGTTACTGCACTCGATGCTTGAATTCCTCTTGTGTGATTCGCCGCCAATTTATCGTACCGAGTCGACGATGTGTGTTTTTATCACTGCTAATGCGTACCCTAGCGACACACACACACACAAACATTTCCACGTGACTCGATGGCAATTACTTTGTAACGAGAGCACCGTGATGGAAAACGTGAAAAATAAATCTAGGTAGAGGCGAACGATCAACAAGCTTTGTCCCATTTCCCTACACAATTCTCTATAAAATGTGAGAAATTCAAGTCTCTGCGGATGGCAGTTTCGGTGATGGTTGGATAAAGTAGGTCTTTGATCAAGCTGTCAGAAAAATGGGGGAGACTTAACGCGAAGCTACATAGGAAGGTACCTATACTGTCATCGATCGCGGTTCCAAGACCCATAGATGAATTAAAAAGCAAAGGGCGTGGAGCACACGCGAGGGATTCGTCCTCGGTGAACGGTGTCGATTCAAGTGAGACGAGAAGGAGGCCGCGGAAATAGGTAGGCCGGTTGGAAAGGGAGGCGAAGTAGAATCTGCTTCGTCTCCGGAGCCGCGATAAGACGGACGCCCGTCTTTCCCTCCGGGTCATGCGAACCACGCGAGCGATGCAACGATAAGCCGACGAACGAACCCCGTTCCACGTGCTTACGTGGAAACGAACGCGATATGGATTTTCACTCGAGACGAAAGAAGAGCATTCCCGTGAACATAACAATGGCGATCGACGGGCTCGCGTCGAGGAACCTTCGGCCCCGTGGCGTCGGTGCCACGGAGGTGACGAGAAGAAAGGAAACAGCGGCTGAAGAGGCACACATGAAGTCGAAGGGAACCAGGGAGGGACAGGGACCTCAGGGACGGCGAGGAGGGCGTGTGCTCTATCTCGTAGCTGACGTAGGCCACAGGAAGCCAGAGGTTCAAGCTGTATCGTTATCTTTGCAGCGATAACGATAGAATGGCCATTGCGAAGGTAGCTGGCGCTGGATAGGTTCACGGTGGCCCGGTTCGATCCATCATTCACTCGTTCGAGTACGCATCCCGACGTGCAACCGCATGCAATCGTGTGTGCTTACGGTTGAACGAAGGGAGGCTGAATCGAGCGGACCGGGCCTGAAGGAACGTTGATGCAACGCTGTTGCTGGTGTTCCCCGGCTGCTTGCTCGGCCAGCTTTACTGACCATCGCGAGCACGATGCCAGGCTAGCACGCTGCTGGCCGCCGATTCCTGCTGGTCTGGGCTGGATAGAAGAGCGGTTAGATGCTCCCCAACCCAGCGCCAGAGCCGCCTCGTTTATCAAGCGCGTGATGAAGCTGTTGGGTTAGGTGAGGGCCTCAACGAGAGCCACAGCATAAGCAAACCGCCCGCCTTATCTCCAATCGCAACGTCTTGTTAGACTACACCCCTTCCATTCTCTTCCCCTCGCTCCTTTCCTCCCCACGCATTCTGGCTCCTTCCCCTCTCTTCTCTTCTGCACTCTTCGCCCTCGTCCCTTCGTTTCGTCGTTCCTCGAATTTCTCCAGGCGCGCTCAAAGGAGGCCCCGAGAATATTTTTCGTTCCGAGGGTCTTCTGCTTTGGCATCCCCCCCCCCTTCTCTCTCTCTCTCGCTCACCCTCATTCGGCCGCTCTTCTCTCATCTCTTCAGCTACTGGTCGCCGTGCCACCGACAGCGGAAAAAGAAAATAGAACGCGAGTATTCGATAACGAGGCGGTCGGCCCAGTTTCTACTCCTTCCCGAGGAAAATCCCCCCTGTCTAACGTAGGCAGAGACGAATTTTTCCGCTGCATTTTCTTGACCCGGTTTCCCCCGTATAAAGCTGAAGGGATCAGAGGCGACAAGTTTCACTGGTTCTGCAGCTCGCCCGAGAGAGTTCAGATATTTCTTCCTTTCTTTTGCTTTTTCCATCCCGTTTCATGTCAGCGACGCGTTCATTAACGCTCACTTGCAGCCTTATTACCGTGGAAACTAATTGGAGTGTGTATATACGGGGTACACAGAAACCTTCATTATCACTTCGGAACGTTGCTACCGGACGCTGCTAATAGGGCATTCGCGATGCGCATCGCGACGCGTGTTTATTTGATCATTACCAATTGGCATGTATTGTAAGAGAAGCAAACAGACGGCGCACCTTGGAATTTATACAGTCGCGCACGGCATGTTTCGGAAACACTCACGCGAACTTTGATCGCTGTCGATCGATCGTGAAAAGCTTTCCTTCAAAAACGGCTGCATAAACTGAACTATAAACTCGAGGCTGAGAGAAATCGTGACGTGAAATGTTCCTGAAACGCGATTATACTAACAAGAGTGTTCCGTTTCGCACGTAGCACCGTTTACGCGTCATTGTTTCGATGTCGCGACACAGTGCGCCGAATTTACAGTTTTCCAACTACTCGCTACACGTTCGAGGAAAGTTTGCAAAGATCCCGCGCCTCGGTTCTTGGTGCCGTGGAAAGTTTGTTCTCCTTGCGCTCCTCTCCGTTTGCACCAACGGAAGTGGGCAAAATTTTCGCCAGTTATTAATAATGCACGAAACCTCGAGGAACCGATCGTCGATGACCTAATTCCCGTAATTTAATATGCGAACGACGGGGAGTTGCGATTCACAGGGGGTAATACTAAATTTGCTTCATCAAACGTTTGCACATCATCATCTCTTCGATGTCTGCCGCTTCAAACGATATCGGTTCGCTCCCCTCGGTTCAAACGAACTAAATAACTCGTAATGAGGTGTAATTAGAATGAAGCCATCCATAATTAGTTGAGATAATTGGATGATATTTCCATTCCCATCGATTTCAATGCAATTTATGGAATCATTACTTCCCTTCAAGTCTACGCCAATTTGATATCGAGCTGACTACTCAAACTTTCATTACAGAATGGATTGTTCGTGTTGCTCCTGGTATTGCTTCTTTGGAGTTGGATTATATTCACTGAGAATTGATGGGTCCCTCGGAAGGTACTTCGCAGGTCAATCTGCAAATTGCTGTCCAACAAAATACCTGCACGACGCACGACTGTAACCGAATTCTGAAATGTAAATGTCATGTCTGAAATGTAAATATACGCACGTACCGCTTTGCGAATTCACCGCCGCTCCGGGACACCGTTCGCGGTCGAAAATTTCGTTTGACGATGAAATTGAACAATTAGACACCGCGGGAACGTTTCGGTTTCCTCGGCCTCGCACACGGAAGTCGGCAATAACCATTTGCGAGTCAACGGCCGGCTGCGACAACGCGTTGTTCAAGTAATTTCGAGGAAGTTCCGGGGAGCACCGGTTACCACGAGAATGCTCGAGTTTTCGAAAAAAAATTATGATAAAAACCTTCTCGAGGACACTTGGTAGCGCTCTGTTATGCCAGCGTTCTCAGCTTTTCTCCTTCGCCCCTTGCCCTCTACGCTTTCACATTCGCACGTGCTCCTTATTTTCCTCGCATTATGGAGCCGCGTTCACGCCCTCGTCCGTCCGCGAACGCTTTGCCGGAATGAATTAAAAACCCACTTGCTGGAAGGAACAGTGTGGCGGCACGGTCTTTTCTGCCGGCACAAAAGGAAATGGCACGTCTCGCGACAGTCTAAGAGCTCGATCCGTTTCGAAAGGTCGCAGGAAGGGTGGGAGAATGGGGGAGAATTTTGAACTTCCCGAAGGGATCGGCTACAGGAGGGCTCTTACAGCTTCCAGGAAGAGGAAATTCCTCCCTCTTTTAAAAGTTCCAAAATTGCTTCCACCTCGACGCGAATGGACGCAGACGAGTCTCGGCGAGGGCTATGCCCGGGGATATTTCTCCCGCGGTAATTTTAACACGAGCAAATGAAACGTAATGCACTTTTTCCCGCTAAGGCACAGCGAAAACAAACGGGATTTGCATAATGCTTACCTGGAGAATCGGATTTTATAATTATTCTTCGAGTTGTGCGTTCTCGGCCATTTACGCGCAACACGTGCATAACCACAGTATGTCAGCGAGTTAAGGTCGAAGCGAAATATATTGGCCGGTGAATTCGTTTTCGCGAACAGCGATTGAGGAGAAATCAGCCACCACCACCTGACGATCGTGGATTTGTCAGTTGGAGTTGCGTGGCCCCCGAAGGGTATGGTGGGGTAACAGGAACGCTGCTCGGCTCCGCCTGAACCTAGCCATTTGGCTGTTATTTATTCTTAACGTAATAGTTGTGTGCGTTACGAAGCTATGCGTAGACCAATACGAGATGAAGCTATCGAGAAAGAATCAATGTTCTGACCAATAAAGCTCCTTAATTTTTTCGGAGCTAACGCACACCTATTCTGATGTGTGTATTTCTACGCTGACAGTTTGATTTGGCCTACACGCCAGAAGCTTGGCACTATCCCCACCACTTCTGGCTCACTCTTGTTCTGCGAAGGCGAGAGCGAGTCAGAAAACGTTGAGAAAAGGAGCACCGAGGCAGGCAAACTGTGTGGTGGGAGAATGCCCCTCACGAAACTCACCGGCCAATATATATGGTTTCGACCTTAGTTGATTAGGGATGCACTTCTCGCGCACCGATCGAAGATAGGGCACACAGAGTATTCAAGCGCATCGATCGATGGATGAAAGCTTCACAGTATCTTGGAATTTTAATTGGTCGTGGCTCCGGGTACAATGTGCATCGGGATGAAAGCGCAGAGAAGCGGGCGTGCCTAGCTAAGTAGGCAGCAAAACGAGCACATGAAATATTACACGGCAATGCGGTGCCTCGCGATAATAATTAACCGGAACTTAAACGCGACGCTCAATTTTCCTCTTGCTGCACCGATGCCGTTTCGCCGTTGTGCTTTTCCGCTGCAGCACCCATCGACGAAAACTTTCCGATCGACGAAGGGTTTCATGCAACAGCCACGCGAGAAGCCCCCTAATCTCGAACACCTGTGCCCTTCATAACTTCCTCATCCGATCAATTCCCGATAATCCAGGAAAATGAAAACACGGAAGCACGACGTTGAAGCGGCAGCAGCAGCCAGGGGGAAAAAACAGACTATCTGGGGCTCTAGACGAGCGTGCGGACGAAATTTATAGACATCAGGTTCGCCCGTAAATCCAAGAAACGCTAAACGTTCGTGACGCGACGCGGCAAGATTAATCCCGTGTCTAGAACGATCGAAGATGACGACGAGGAATCGATACGTCGTTTCGGTTTCAAGCTGCACCCTGCACTGTTCAAACTACAACTTTCTCAACGTGATACTAAAAGCAGTGAACTTTTCCTACATCCCCCATAAGAAAATGCAAGGGGATCTCTATACTAACCGAATAATTTACACGTACACGCGGTTCTCGCTATACTCACACATTAAATTGTCTTTAGCCCGTCGACTTGAAGTATGGCCACGACAAGCCAAGAAAAAGGCGCCGGTAGCTCGAGCGCAGCTTTTTTTAAGCTAACCGAGAGTACGTGTTTCTGTTATCGCGGTGCATATCGAGTAATCCTCGGGCGCGAGAGAATTTCCAGTACTTCAGATTGCTAGCTTCTAAAGAGGAAAATAGGGGACACGAGAGAGAGAGAGAGAGAGAGAGAGAGAGAGAGAGAGAGAAAGAGTGGAAAATGCTGCATCGAAACGAACAGAATGGAAAAGAAAAAGGCTGGGGAAGTTTACGAGAAGAAGCTCCGGTAGATAAGCTGCAGGGTAGAAGGACGAGCGTTCCGCGATGAAGAGCGAGAAAGGGACGGGCAGAGAGGGTGCGTTTAACGCTCGCGGACCAAGAAACAGGGTAGAACTCCGCTGATAATCCTCTCGTTTATATTACTTCACCGACGTGCACCCTCTCCGCCAGGATTCTCGCGACACTGCTTTCCACCAGCTTCTTTCCCGCCGTCCTCCCTTTTATCGCCCGCTTCGGAATGACAATAGTCTCCGGTCCTTTCATATTCCTCGCATCGACAAGGCGAAACCAGCCGCGGATACTGTGGGACGGTGCTAATGAAATTTCTGCCGCGGTACGATGTCGGTCGGCCGTCGGTGCTATTTCTTTCGCGAGGCCGAGGGGATGAAGGAAAAAAGAAAGGGAATACCGCAAGCTCGAAACGCAGCCCGGCATTCTGGAAAAATAGTTGTACGGCTTGCGCACATGCGGTCCTCGTTGCCGGCTGCACCCCCTATTTCCTGATTTTTCCTAATGCAATTCCACTGCTCGGAATATTCGGGGGGTAGCTCGGGTATCTCTGGCACGCAGTCGTTAGCGGCTGAAGACTCTCACCCACAAGTATTGGATACGTATTAGATACAGCTTGAAATAAGATGTACTTTATATAAAATACCAGTTTGTACTTGAATTCTTCATTTTCAAAGAAGTATATTGGATTTTAATACAATAAGCACTCTGTAATTTGCCAGTAATAGCTGCACTGCATTGTTAAAACTGTTTACTCGCCGTTTCAGCAGTTTACAGAAACGGTTCCATTTAATTGTACAATTTTTAAATTCGCTCCGATATTTTTAGCAGTTGCGGTAACGGTTGTGGAACAGCATTTCGTGTGCTTAAAACCACTCAACTCGACGACCTCCGCCTTGAATTTCCATTTATTTTTCATTATCATGCTCATTCCTCGGTGAGATTCCACTTGAAGCAATAACCGAATTATCGCTCTCTCCGGCTGGCCATTTGCGAACTCGAATGTTAATCGAATCTCGGGCCGCTTCTATCGCTGAACGGTGAGAAAAAAATCAATGCCGGCACGTTCGGTGCTCGACGAAGGACGGGTCATCAGCGAAATGATAAAAAAGAAATCGAGCGAAATAACGCGATTTCTGGCCCTTCCATCACGAGTGCAACGTGGGACGCGCACTTTCCGTCTAAAATGGGCGCAGCAAGTTCCGAGATGCGCAACGACAGTCGATTTCCGGGCAATTGGTAGCTCGCATCTGTCCTTTAACTTCCTGTATTTGTCGAGCTTTCAGTGTCCATTTTCCAGCGGCCGAAAACGCCCTCTGCACGAAGGCAGGATTTACATTCTAGCTGGACGCGTCGCACTGGAACGCGTTAGTTGATTTTGCGGTCTGATACGCGATCCATCGAAAACGGATGCCTGGTATTGGGCTTCGCCACGCTTCTACTCCCCCGCGCTTTCAATTATTAGCCGATTCTAGTGGATCGTGAACAATGAGGCCGCATCTTGACCTGGTATCGCAAATACCACCCACTGCGAGTGCGTGCTTTTTCTTCGATCGAAACTCTGTCCTGAATCTCGTCACTCGAATGAAATTTGTAAAACGACTGATCGAAAGCGCTTTATTTCAAAATTATCAAACATTCCCAAACTCTAAACCGCCTCAATATTTTCGTGTGCAACACACTTTTTGCGATTTTATTATTGTTTACAATTGGTCGGACTGCGTGCGAACAGTTACACGAGGTATGTTTTCTCACGCGTTACGTAGGAACGTCACATACCGAGCAGAACGTTCAGAATCGCCCGATTCGCGAGAATTGCCTGACAGACGTGAACAAACTGTTAACGCGTTAGTAGCTTTAAACACGGTAAATTGAAGTGACGATGTAGAAGAAAATTTCTCACGGTTCTTCTCTCTATTTACGAGCCTGAACCTACACGTTGTCGGCTTTGCTCGCAGGGAAAGAGACACTTGCCGCTGTTGGTCTAAATCTTGAGGAAATGATACTTGATCCTTGCTCCTGGTGCACACATGCGCGTGCACATGCGGCCGCGATCGTTGCTGATACAGTGGCTAGATGCGGACGCGCTGTTTATCCGCTTGATCGGTACGAGTTTCACGTTTATGATAGTCGAATACTCGAATTGAAAATAGCGGTACGTCTTCTGCAAACAGGAATCACGGAGGAAGAGGGACTTTGGAGCACTGTAAACAGCAATCAGAAGTAGAGCGACTCAGATCGAACGTCTTCGACTATAAAGAGATGCACTTTTAAGGTTGACAGAAGAGTAATTCATTCGTCCTTTTTTCAATCTAAATGCTTGTGCTACTACGTGGTCTTCGCCCTCTCATTTCTCATTTCACTCGTCTTAACAGCCCGTGAATTCCGGAACTTGAAATTCAAAACAACCTAAAAGATGTAAAATCAATTTGTCATCTATCAAGAAAATGTTATAAGTATTACTTTTAACGAAACTATACTGTTCTCTATAAATTAAAGGCAATTACAACTCGACAAGGTAATCGTTAGAACGTAAACGCACCACTGAACAATAATTGTATTTGCTCACCCCAGAAATAAACAAGCGCATCGTTTACCATTTCACGAAAATGTACAACGTCCCGTGAAAAACACATTACCCGCTTCAATTTTGTTGCATTTTGTGTATTTCCAGCCTCGAGTGGCCAGTAATCCCATCAGTGGGTGTTTACGTACATCTCGTCGAGATGTACAACTGTAGGATCACGGAAAAAAGGGAAAGCCTCCGCGAGACGGGACTCCACCAACCCCGCGATCTCCATATTTGCGCGCTGGCCAGCCGCCTTTAACCACCTCGGCTACCGCCGACTTCCCCGGTCTTCGCTATTCCGTGTCCTCTCTTATGGTGGGAGTTCCTGATCCCACACAACTGATCGATTTGTAATAGGATCCATGGAAAACCTATGCATGGATTTAATTATTCTGGAACTACGCTTTACTTTGCACAACTCCGTGCATTATCTGCAACATAATATAGAGCGCTATACGTGTTTCTCTTCACCAGGTTTCGATTACATTTGGATAAAACCCCAATCTGTTCCCATCGTTATTGAAACTAAACGTTATCGGACTTTAGCGAGGTATTCGCGTCCAATGGACTCGTTTTTTTTCGATCCATTCCTGCAGGGCAGATTCTGGAATCTACATTTTTCGAACCATTAGCAGACTGCCACGATGTTATCTTTACACCGTACGCTATGGATTGCGTTTCAATTTCCGTGCACCGAAATTTCCACCAGATTTGAAAAGATAGATCTCTATTTTGGAGATGTTGGAAATCTATTGTCCAGTCAATTACTGTCGTGGGCATTTAAATGAATTACACTTTTCTAAATAGAACTGAACTGATATTTAATATAATGATATGAAATATAAAAGAATGGTTGGGAAATATTTCGGCGGTTATCCGTATACCGTGTTCAAGCCACGACTGACTCTCGATCGGTTCCTGTGATCGGTAATCACAACAGCACGGAGTGCCATAACAACAACAAAAAATTCGCGCTAAGCATTGGACTGCGTGTCAATCTACGTTTGGCTTTCTAGGAGAAACATTCCCAATATAGTTGGTTTAAATATTTTTCCAATAGGAGAAACTAGAATAGATAATGGAGCGTCTAGCTGGAAAAAGAAGAGTCTGGTATTTTTGAAGGGCCCAGAGATAGAAATAGAAAATCTATGGATTACGGAACTTTTTATTCATCATCGAAGACGAAGGAAGAATGGCCTGAGTAGGTGATTAAAAATATACCCCTCGGGTCTTGAATCTTTCTCTTTAAACATTCAATTCGTCTGACTGTCTATATTCCATAACACAAGTGCAATTTTAATGTAAGCCCCACTTCTGAAATTACGACTAACATGTAGGTAGTTAAATTCTCCTGGATCGCAGGATACCCGAGGAAGCTATTAAATCCCAGATGCGATTTCGTCTCTATCAATTATGTGGTTCAGTAAATTGAGAGGCAATGTCGCACCCTCTCATTCATCCCGCTAGATCCACAACCATCTTAACGGGATCGAATTCATTTAAAGTAAAGCTACATGCCGCGTCCTTCTGATTCTTACAGCGCTGGCCCGTTACGTAGTCCGCTTACGAGCGTGCTACGTGGACACTTGAAAATCTGCCAAAACACCGGGAGCACAGTTTAATCACACTGCGGGGTCTGGCGAACGCTTCGTAACGGATACGGGGGTGTGCACGAGGAGCCGTTCCGGAGTGGTGCTGTTTATTTCTTACATAATTTAATGCGGCCCGGAGGAAAGTCGCCGGAAGTGGCGCGGAAAGAGAGCGCGCACACCGATGCTGGAGCGTAGCACGGCGGCCAGAGAAGGATAAAACGGGACGAATTCGTTTCAGCCATGCTGCGCAACGTGTGGCCCGCCTCGCGTGTACAGGCTCAGCTGGAAAAGGGTACGCGACGGCCAACGACGAGCACCTCGCCTTTGCTTGGACAGTAATTACGAAGCGACAGAACAGAATTTCTATGCACGCGCAGGCCCACACACACACACAGAGGGTCAGCCTGGCCTCTATTTGGCATTCTACGCGTATTTTTCACAAGCCCCGAGCGTTAAAGTGACTTGACAATTTCAGCTGCTACCCACCTCTATTTCGGCAGAGCGTTTTCAGCTTTCGTCGCTGCGGATTCCGCGCCCTTTCCTTCGTCGCCGCGCGCTCTCGTATGCACTTTTAATTGCCTCGGAGAGAGTAACGCGGGTCGACGAAGCTGTGGTGCACTCTTTAAAGTTGGATAATTGATTGCATGATCGTAAAGATGAGAGTGCTATCCTCAGGTGTATGTTGTTAGTAAAGGTGGACGAGTATCCTAAGCTTTGTGTGACACTGCGAGAGGAACTTTGGTAATGGTGATGGAGAATTGCGGGGCTACGTAAGCGGGATATATCTGCGAGGACGGAACTGAGAATCTTTCCGAAACTTCTGTTGTATCTTGTACTGCCACGGAAGGGTTTAGCCAACGGCAGCATGGCGTCGTACTGTCGAAGAAGAATACGAAATTAGCGACGTATTTCACCTTTATGTACTGCGCGCGCGCGCGGGGGGGGGGGCAAAAAAGGGCGACTGTTGCGTTTTCCTGTGGCTGTAGCTCGAAGTTAAGGAGTCGCCGGCAATAATTCACCCAGCCTGCGCTCTTGTATTTGCTTAAACAGCGATCGTGCGATTACGGGCTGCAGGGGAAGGCGCAAGGAACGGCGGAGGGATAAACGGGAGAATGGTAATGCAAGCACGTTGACGGAACTTCTTTTTCGGTTTCCGTCTGCGTTTTCGGTGGGGGTGAGGGAAAACGGCGTTGTCAAAACGTGGCAGCGACGAACCACTTGGCTCCGAGGGGTGGCGAAATCTGTCGGGGCATACAAAGTAACACAATCCCGCGAAACAATGAATAACAAATGGAAATTGAATCGCTGTTACTAAGCTAAACGCGTATCGGATTATCTCGGCGAGACTTATGAATTATTAATGCAAGCAGCATGGTAATACTCCACAAGGCAGGGGTATGTATGCAGAAAATTATTTTATCGGCTTCTTGGATTCTGAAGATCGCGTCGCGTGGGAATTTAATAGCGACGATGGAAAGATGCTGGAAACCATGGTGCTCCAGCACGAATCGATCTTCCTTTCAGTTGACTGCAACGCACATTACATTACAATTTAAACCTTCATTCTGTTGCTCCAATTGAGAATCCTTCGATCCCAGATATTTTTTGTAGGAAAGAACATCAGAATTCGAACGCGAAATTTATTTTTGCTCTGTCTGCCGCTAAATTTAAACCACGGGACTAAATCAATTTACATTTTCTCTTATTATTATTATTATTATTATTATTCGTCCTTATTACTTGGAAACATCAAATAACAGTAATACAAAGAATAGCGAAGTAAAAGGCGAGGCTGCAGTACGATACTGTTAGAAGCCTAACCGTAACTAAATGACTTAAAATAAAAATAAAACTAGAGAAGAAAAGTAAAAACAGAAAAAATTACGAGACGAGACAAGGAAAAGAAGGAATATAGAGGTGACTTAGGAATAGTGTAGAAATATATATCGTCGAGCTTTACATTTAAAATCAGGAAACGAATTTAGCCCTCGAATATCAGGTGGAAGAGAAATATAATAGTGAGTCGCGATATAAGAAAAGAAAGATTTGAATTTAGACTTTAAAGGTACGACGTGCAGGAATAGAGAGAAGAGATTGGGATCGGGTTGAAAGAGAATTAGAGGAGTGATATGAAAGGTTTGTGAGTAGGATGTTGTAGAGATATGACGGACAACGAGAAGAGAGAACCTTAAACAGGAGACAGCACAAGTGGAGTTTCCATCTTTGGGACATACGTAGCCAAGAGGATTTTACAAAAAGCGCCCCGAATTTCAAACGAATCATGATCTCTTAATAGGTTCTACTCTATTAAAAATTTGCTGCCAAATATAAACGACGTGCTTCGCGAAATAGTTGCCAATTCTATTATTGTACAAAGGAATTACGAATGACGCGAAAAGATTCGTAAGTTTATCTCAGGATAAAAAAGGAATCTCGCCCGCTGTAAATTCGAACCATCATCGTGCATACATCGAGCAATTAACTTCGTTACGTACACGGTCGGTCACTTATTCCCTCCTGTACGTCGGGGGCGGTACCCCTAAAAAGTAGGTACATTGTGGGCTCTCTGCACTTAAGACCCGGGCCATTGTGCTCCCAACAACAGAAGTTGCTAGTCTACTAAGCGCTTTCGTCACGTTCGCCCTGGCCTGACCCGTTCCCACGACCACAGCGACAATTGTAATTAATGATGGTAAATTAGATCCGAGCGTTCAACTTCTTTCGAAAGCCTCTTAATGGTCTAACAGGCGGTATTATCGTCGCGCAGTTAAACTCTATTACGTTCGTGTCAAATCGTCGTTTCTGGCAGGATTGTTCGATTAAATTAAACAATGGTCACCAGAGGTCTTGGTGCCTTAATAGACATAACTCTGGAATGATTCGCTGTGCTAAGAGCCACTTGAAAATTCTTCAAAGAACAACTAAACCTATTCCAAAAGCGCGCAGCCACCACTCCAAATTTTCTTTCTAAACACTTTGGCCACGCTCGTTCCTGGAATACTTTCTCATTTCGGTAATTCCATGAAAGAGGAACATTAGCGGAAGAGTGGATAGAGTATCGCGAGGATTAAACAAGAAATACAGGGTAAATGATGATGCTATCGAGATAATTTGATTTTGGCGAAAGAGTACGTTGAAAATGTGGTAGACACAATTTCTTCGTATCAGGTTTCGTTTTGGAGTAAATCGATATTGGTATTCGTTGGGTGCACACTACCTCGATTAAGATTTGCTTTAATGGACCTCGCTATAGATATGTACTACTATGACTGCGTCTAATTTTCGAAAGTAATAACGTTAATGCAATAAACAAAGATTCTATCTTCCTTGGGTTGCAACATAGAAGGAGCTTTCGCTACTAACAAGATAACTTCGTGAAAATTTAAACAGCGAGAAACCTAGATTCGAGTCTGAAGAGATCCTCGATTATATGCCATTTCCGACCGATTTCCAAGTAACAGAATTAAATGAGGTTATCATAAAACACTATAATCCCTAACATTTTACATTGTTCATGTCAAATCAGAGAGGTTATTGTAACGGAGACGTATTATTAGAGCAATAGTACCTGCACGATCCATGAATTTTCAAAATCAATTTCCTCCGTGTCAACGTCTCGCGCAAAAAATCCCATTCCACCATTTTCATTAATTTTCTCGCGTGGAATCACCCCCCTCTACTGATTCGGCACTCGAAGCAGCGTAATCGCAGATTACACTTGGGTGAACGATTACATCGCAACGATATTCTCGAAACAATTGCATGAGAAGTTCGTCGCCACCCCCTCGATCCCCAACCACGAGGAAGAAATCGTGGACGCCCGGTGGTTCGCGAAGAACTGTTCCCTATTCCATTTCCACGATCTCGAAATCAAGGGAAGGCGGTAATTATATTAGCTGAGGATAAGGCAATGGAATTACGGGGCGCTATTGCTATCTCGAAAAGTTTTCGTTGTTGCTCGTCGACCGGCTGCCAAGGCACGTAGCGGCGCGCGCGCGCGTGAACGCAATCCCGCCCGCTAATACACGTTAATAGACAGCGCGGGGGAGAGGGAAGGAGATAGCGAGCGATTAAACGAGTTCCTGTTAACAATGTATTCGAATTCTCGGATGCGATTACTTCGCCGTAAGGCGTCGTAAAAGGAAACGTAAAATACGAGCCGCAGGACGTACGACCGATCTTCTTGAAACTTTCACGATCCTGCAGGACGAACGGCCGCGGGAGGAGACGTTAATGCGGCGTCGTCATTCGTCCCTGTGCGGTGAAAACTTAACGCATCCCGGACATCTTGAATAAGGGAACGGAGGGTAACGCGCTCCACCGAAAGACCTGCCCGCCCCATCGATTTTTTCTCTCATCAAACGGAGCAGGCGAGACAGCCGAAACCTCGGCCACCCGGCGGAAAACTGTTTAGGGAAAGGAAATCAATTCCACGGAAATACGTATACGGTGTGACCCGGCAGGAAACCGAGGGAATTTCCAACACATTTAGCGAGTCGTTCTCAAACTAAAGTGGTAATAAGCTATGAGTGTATTTCCATCGGTAATTGAGACGGACTTCCTTTAGCCTCGTCAATGTGTTAGTCTGCTTCTACTTTTTGGCTGGTCTATATCCAGTATCCGTTTAAATACTGAACGCATGCTTCGGGGCGTTTAGTTTTCGGGCTTAACTCTCGCTAATTTGTTCCTCGGAAGAACACTTCGGTTGAGATCCCGTCCAAGCCGGTGTTTCCTCTGCTAAATAATCTCAGCAGAGTTTAATCGTTCACCCCGTTCTATATAAAATCGCATTGAATTATATAGGATATGCCAGGAATGTATGGCTAAACTTGCGAGCTGACTTGGTCTATTCTAGTTTATCAGAAATTTATGGAATCCTAAAGCTCCTCAGCGCTCGCCGATCTAATAAAGATTACACGGACGTGTTTCAGTTTTAATTAGTTAAGCGGAGGTTCATCTCTCGGCGAGTGAATCCTAAAGTGGTCTGAAGGGAAACGCTCTGGTTGGCGTACGATTGATGTTCAGCCCGTGTCTCAAGATCATCGTTGCACGCAGCAACATCGTTACGCGAAACAAAGGCGCCGGGGAGGGATGCATCGGTGTATGAAGCATTGTTATGCGTGCTACCGCCGCATTTTCTGATATTTCATATCTTCTACCAGCGTGCCCCGTGGACGGCGTAGACTCTCAGTGAATCGTCGGTACCTATATTCAACGGAGCGTGAATCGTCGCTTCATTTTTTAAACATATCTGGAAGAATGTGAGAAATCGGTTGCGATGATAAGCCCGATTCACCTTGCACTCTGAATAATTACCTGAGTTTCGTCACGTATCTAAATTCGAGGTATTGCAGGTACTTATATTCAGAGAGATAGCGGCTTAACTCTCACTGGCATCCGTACTTGGTGGTTATTCGATGCCGTCGTAGCAAGCAGTAACGGAAATTGCTAACGACGGTCCTGTGGATAATCAAAATCGTGTGCGGTATATCATCAGAGCGTTCTCGCTTCCACGTTCGAGGGCATAGTTGATTGATATTAAGAGGTGTTGTGCACGACGCAAAGCGACCCTTAATACGCGTTACATACATCCTCATCGCTTCCCCGAACCTTCCTCCACAAAATCTGTATTCCCAAAAGATGAAACCGCTTCCAAAGCCCTCGAAAAAGCTAACACCAGTGTCGTTAAGAAACAAGCCACGTACGCCAGCTAAACGAGTTGCAGAAAACAGGTAAGTTGATGCAGCGTGTTAAACTGTTAAACAATCCTCTGGAGGAGGGGGGGAGGGAGAAGAGAGGAAGCGGAATGTTAACTTTGTCCAATAGTCACGGACTCCCCCCGAGTAAAGTTAAGATTGCCTGAGCGAGGCGAGCAAGTGGCGTGGATCACGCGTTTTAACACGCCGAGTCTGCGACAAAATGAAAACTTCTACTCGCCGTGCAGCACAGAATTTTTGCGACCCCACGCCCACCAGACCTACTCCGACTTACTCTGAATCGAAAAACTGGATGGGAAAGTCCAGATTCTGTTCGAAACTGGGAACGCCCGCGAGCTAGAGGCTGGCATTCCACTTGTCGATGCACGATGTGCGCCGTCCCGTGAATACCGTGCGATCCGTCGAGTGAAATCCGCGACGAAATAAAAGGATCCTGGCCGACCAGCAATTTTTCCATTCACCCCGGGCTCAGGTGACCCCGAATTAAGGAATTCCACCTGGAAATCCAATCTTCCCCCGACACATCCGTTCCCCTTTCGAAAATGAAGTTAGAATTCCGTCGAATCTGCGGATAGACCTTCAAAGGGCCACGTAAAATTCATGCCATGAGAATCCTGGCCCCATGCAACGTAGGGGAGACGAGGGAAATGAGAGCCAGTGGGTAATAGGAGCCAGTATAATTTTAGCAATATTGTAAATCGAACGATGTCATATTTCCGCCCGAGATATCCCTCCCCCAACAATGTTGTTGAGCATTTGTTTGTCTCGCTAGTCGCGTTCGTACCGGTGACAGAGAACGTTGTTTGTTCAGCACGTAATTTCCTGTTATTTCTCGAAAATTTGCATCGAAATAGTAGATAAGTACAAAACTTTTGTCTATTGTATTTTGTTTAGACCTTATTTGCAATATCTATAGTTAAACATTGTTATGATAATCTCAATTTTGTGTTTATTTCAAATAAGTACTTACACATGTGATTTCTGTAACTAAGTGTATCCACTTAATTAGAATTCGTTAAACATTAATCAAATTAATAAATTTGATTGTTGTACGGATATTATGGATCTCTAATAACTGGTATCCTTTTAGTATGAGAAGAAAAGATTTTAATTTTTTTGAGGGGCTACATAATTTTCTGCGATCTGTGTGAAGACTTGCTCGGCCCTCATTACTCCAACCTGCGGGCAATGTGGGCCAAAACTATTTTTTCAAGAAAATATTATAGTTTATTTTGAGTTGGTAACACGTGAAAAAGGTCACTCTTATATTATTGCTTATTACTCGTTTAAAAAATTGCCAAAGGTTCTAATAAATATTTCAACTGATTGATTAAATATCTTGACTTTTCGGTAACTGGCTCGTATTTCTCCCGATTACCCTACGCCTGACGATGTCTCGGCGATATATATCGAGCTTCGTCCCTCCTTATTCGATATAAAATTGTTTTATGGGGGAGATCAGGCAGATTAACCGGATAAATTTATTTTCCCAGGGACCTTTCACGGGAACTACCTACGCTGCCTATCCAAGGCTATCCAGGCCCTGCGCTCTTTTAATGGGCATCGCGCTGCTTAATACTGTCGTAAATCGCATCCGTACGAGGAAACTTTCGTTGCAAGAACAATCCTGCATCTAGCGAAATGTGTGGACCAGAGAGGGAGGGGGTTCGCGTTGTTCCGCTCGTTAATTTTACACGGGGCCATTTACGAGGGCGGTTCGAGAAAAACTGGCAACGAGGAGAGGTATCGCATCGATCCCGAGCAACATTGTTTATTTATGCGTTCGCTTATAAACAGAATTAAGTAGTTCCTGCTTCTTGTAAATAGTAAAAGGGGAACGTTGGAAATGGCGGTAGCGATGTGAAGCACGAAAGAAGAATGGAAAGATATGAAAAAAAAACGGGGAACAACTGGAAAGAATAAAAGCAAACTATACGATACAAGATTCAGAGTACCCAGCAGAGTCATTTGCTCGATTCGTAAATTATGATACACCCCCGTTTTCATGGCAGCTTGCATTTTTTGCAATATCACGCGCAGAAGTGCTCTCTCTGGCTCCTCTGTTCTATAAATCATGACACGAGCAGGGGCGAAGAACGCGATTCATCCGGGCGAGGCGTAACGTCCGACCATAAAATTATAGGCCGATTAGTTCGACGGAATTTTGGCCACCGAAAGTCTCGATTAGCTCGGCTTGATACTCGTGGCTCCGAGGTGTGGTTACAACTGGAATATCGCGTCTGGCTTACCGCCAGATTAGCGCGACGATTATCCGCGCCGAAATCCGCTTCTATCGAGCCTGGAAAGGCACGGGGGCCGACTGGGTCGCGAGGCATTAACCAACCGACCCGATTACGCTCGCTTGTCCATCTTGCTATTAATTTCGCGTTTTTGACTCTCTCTCTCCTCGGGCTTTTCGGCCCGGTCTTACGTAATCCGGCTAACGAGATTTCGTCGTAATGCGCAACGCCACCGTAGGAGAAGCTCCGGGCGTATCTAATAAGCGTTATCTGTTTTCCTGGCGAAATACAGGGCGAGTCACGCGACTGCCACAGGTCGCATCCCCTTTTCTTTCGTGACATTTTTGTGGTAGAGGGACGAGTTGTGTACTTTAACGTGGCCTAATTTCTGCTGGTTCTACTGTTCCTCTAAGTGCAACGTGCACCGCGCAAGGCCCATTTGCAGGGAGCATTTCACTTTGTTGGAGGACCTCGTAATCAGCTGTTATGCCCGTACTGACGTTCGTCCCGTTCTCCATATTAGACTGCTTTAGTGAGTTATTCTGATTTCCTGGTCTAAAAATTGCGCACCGCCTCCAAATACAAGCCCCAGAAGGAAAGATTAATCGATGGCCTGGATAGCTCAGTTATTCGAAGCCATCGGTCCAGCGAGCGAAAGATTAAACTTCGAATCACGGCTCAGAAAACGCCGCTTGGGTCATTTGCTTTTCTTCCTATGTAATCACGAAGAAACGGAGAACTAGGATGCTAAGAGACAAGTAAAAAGAGCTCAATGTCCAGAAGGTAATAACGACGGAGAGGATCTTCTTTGCTGAACGTGCATTTTGCTCCCCTACAACGTGCAAAATTCGTCACACAACATCCACCATTCTATCTAGAGGCATTTCAGACATGTCAGAGGTTTTCGAAACTTCTTTTCGGATACGTGTAGCTTTCAAGCGCGAAATAGAGCGCGAACGCTCGTTATCGGCTGTCGAAAGTTAATTGCCACGCTTTACGAATTAATCCCGTCACGGCGGGTGAAATATCCGCGATACGTGGAAGATCGGAGAGCGGCACCCATCGACCATCGATCGTCCATTGAATCCCATGTTTATTTATACATCAACGGCCGCCAAGTCGAAAAATCGTGACAGCCACGCGATAATCGACCGACGAAACCTTCGGACCTATTCGAACACGCATCGTTTGCATTTTACCCTGCCCCGCGACACGGGTGTTCTTCGTTAACGGACTATGTTATCCCGATCGATGGCATCGTTAAACACTGCACGCGGGTTAAACACGCAACAGTATGAAATCGGGATTACGCTGCTTTCGCGGCAACCGTATACTCGAGAATCGGGTAGTAATACCCTGGCCCGAACGATTAGAGCTTACGAGCTTGCGCTACCATTCCTCCTCTTCCCTTCCGCCCCTCCACTAGCGCCGTTCATCCCTTTCACCCGCCCTTTCGTACTAGCTTGCCCGAAATATAGCGTGTCGAATTCATAACCGCCGAATTTACGGCGCCTCTAACAAAGTAACGATCTTCGTTCGCGAAAGCCAGTCGCAGTGACGATGATTCTCTCTTTACCTTAGCATCCAGGCGAATGAACGACGCCCACTTGTGCACCGGTAATCAGAGTATAATGGACAGCAAGGCGAATCGATACGACAAGAAGAAACCAAGATTGCTTAACAAATTTCCTGCTTACGTTTAACCTACCACGCAGAAGCTTGGTTCAGCAACAATTCCGAATAGTCGACTTTTCCGCGGGAAATTACTTCCTTTTCCCGGCCCCTACCGACACCCACCCTGTATATCGTTTAGAACGATAAAAGATACGATCGGGAGAAGGTAACTCCGACCGAATCCTGCCCCGAGACGGCAGAGTGTGGGAGGTGTGCACGCGCGTCGATTTTTCGAATCGCGGCTGTACGTTACCGGGGCCGATATACCCGTAGCAGATTATTGGAAAGAAATACTCGGGCGAGTCGTTACCACCGCATGACTGGCTACCTCTCGCAGGGACGTCGAGTGGCCGAGGTAAATCACTCCTCGGAATTGCAGACATCGGTGAATTTAAAGGATAAAAATGAGGATGGGAGTCGTAAAAGGTGGCGGCGGCGGCCGAGCGGAAACTGCCGTGGCCGGCCCCGGAATAAAGAATAAAACTGGAATAATGCACGCGGCATGATCGTTAGCGGCGACAGACGTTTCTCGTCCTGACTCGCAATCCGCAGCTTTATTACTGTCGGGATGGATTTCTCGCTGCCAGACGTGGAAAATGATTGCGACGCACCGTGGACCACGGGGCTCGCGGAATTGCTTCTTTCGTGTGATAATGAAATGTCTGCCATCAAACGCGGAGGATGAGGTGGGAATGTCGCCCTTTAACAACAATGTTGAGCCTCACGGAAAGATTTCGGACAGAAGAACGTGCCACGATTGGTATAAACAGTCGGCGAGCTTCTGTCAAGAGGAATGTTAACTAATTGGGATGTTTCTTCAACTACTTTCGTAGAATGTTCGTGAATTTTCACATTCAATCTAACTATAATGTGTCTACAACGCTCGCCAAAGACAAGAATGCAAGTTTTTAATTACAAACATCCTTTACATTCGTGATTGTCAGGAAATAATAATAATAATAATATGCATCGAGTATCGTTCAGAAATACGAAAGCGTATACAAGTGTGTGCATTGTCCGTATAATGGGTTATTAGACTAATGGCGGTTCAAAATCGAACCGGGGCTTATTGTTCTATAGATCGAATTCACAATAGTGTATAGAGCCAATGCAAACTAGTGTCTGCCGTCCATGTTGCCACGAAAAGTCGGATATACCACATAATTGCAGCGAAGACTAGTATGAATTTTCCGCTAAACATTGTCCTAGATTACAACGGGCGTTTATACACTCTCCCTCCTGGATAGCACGGGAACAACGCTCTGAAATTCACCAGCTGCAATTCGAGGAATTCGGAACTCGCCCCCTAAAAAGAGACTTGAGACTTACCAAAGTTCCTTTACCTAGCACGTATCACCCCGGCACAAGCAATTTACCCTAAGAGAATTTTAATCTTTGTACATACCGTAGGTAGTATGTCAATCTCTGATGCTTAACTATTTTATCTACGAATCAAATATTTCCAGCTCAGCCCAAAGTAGACTGCAGAAATAACGAAGTCATCGCACAACGTGCCACATTCTACAACGTCTTTATCTACAGCTTAGCAACTGTTGTCAATCGATGATCTACAGTGGGTTACACCAACAGAAAGTAAAAACGTGCTACCGTTGCCGCAGCTGTCGGAACATTTTTGTCAATCAAACGACGAAATTGGACGGCAGAAAAGCGTTACAGTGAAAGACAGCCGTGAGAGCAATATAATAGAGACGCCCCGGAGAAGCGAGGTGTCAGAGCAGTGGATGATTTCGAGCTTCCAGAAGGGATTTGATATATACTACCATCCTCGATATTGCAGCAGCGTTACCGCGGAGAAAGCGAAAACCACACGTTACGGTCAGACGCGGGAGGAACTTCCGTCGGCTCGCAATAAATAGAGATATCCGAGGAATATCGAGATCCGTCCAGTCACCGAGCCGGTCCCTTCGCTTCGTTGGGATTCTATTCTTCACGGGGCCGGGGGAACGTTGTAGATTCCGTGGGCGACGGGTCCAGACCTTCTTCCCTGACTCGTCGTTGTCCTGTCCCTGCGTTTCCGTGAATAGTAACACGTGATTGCGCGATCAGGCGACAGGTTGGTGAATATTCAAGAGATCGAGTAAATTTCTTACGAGGGAGCTGAGAGCTCGGATGCCTAGGCTGTAATTTCCTGTGACAAAATTTAAGGGAGTCTTCTTCCCTGGGCGAAAGAACTTGAGGGGCAGTTGAAACATTTATGTGGTCTGGCAACCCTCTACGTTTTGTGCGATTTGTAACGATCACTGGAAAAGGGGGCGGGAAATTCGATTAAACGATGGCGAGACGAGATGGAGAAGATCTGTGTGAATTATTTTCATTGGATCGTTTGACGCTAAGAAACCACCGTTGCCAGCTGCCTCGAAAGATATCTCAGGCGCCTCAACCTCCAGTACATATTACAATATCAATGTAACCAGCGGATCCCAGTACATTCGTAATCCGACAAGGCAGACAGGCGCGGATCTGTGCGTTATCCGGATAATATGGTGGATCTGTTATCCGGCCTGGGCGGATATTAGAGGCATCCGCGTTATTGTTACAACACGAAGTTGCACGTAACGGTGCATAAAGCATTCCGTAGCCCGTTGCTCGTTCCATTCGGCATAAAGTACGATCGTTCGTATCGCAACGAATAGTGATGCTACTAGAGCTTCCAAGGATTTGTTTCGCCCGTCCCGGAATTACAGACATCGTTACACTGAAATTCTACCCTTTTCCACCGCTGTGCTCGGCGAAACTTCCACAGCGAAGTTTCTTGAAAGAAGCTAAATATCGCGGTTGTATACAGTTACCGAGCGCAAGAAACGACGAACAATGCGCGTGTAAAATATATCCGGGCAGATTTCACGGTAAACCCTCTTCGTGAATAATCAAAGAGGGGATGGGCTGACAAGTAAAGGAACTCGGTTAGCCGAACCTGTCTCGCGGCGGATATCTGGCGGAATATTCGAAGGACGGATACCCGCGGCGCCAGCCGGAAAATCTGCACGCTGGTTTGAACGTACAAGTTCGGATCATCTGCCCCCGCTGACGGTTGGATATTATTCACGTAATATCCACGCTAATACACCTAACGCGTCAGACACGCCAAACATAATTTCGCGTGTTTCAAACGGGCACCGTTTACCTACCAGATTGTTCCGCGGCGTATCCGAGGGTGCACGGCCAACAGGAATTTATTAAGCTCGCCGGGCGGCGAGTCATTTAACACCGTTGCCTGGTTCGAGCTCTCTTCAAATTGGATAACCTTTAATCAGACGGCTCGCTTAAATTGACCGCGCGAGGAAGCCGAGAGCGAAGGATATCAAAGAAACGGCACGAGCCAGCCGCGATAACCCTCGGAAAGGACGGCCATCGAAGTTGAGCAGGGGAAATCGAATGGCTGGAAAAATTCCTCGCCCGGAACACGCACGCGAGGACCACTCAACCTGGATCGAACGATTCAAGGGGACATCCTAATCCTCCTCTCAAACGAGAACGTGTTTCGCGCGGGGATTACGTGGCGGTTGATTCACGAAACAAAGTAAACGATATTTATTACAGTACGGGGGTGGAGGGTTGGATGGCTTCGATAAATCGCTACTCTAACGTAAATTAAGAAAGATTGGAGTTTCCTTGACCGCCCCTAAGATGGGATCTGGCGGCTGGAGATGCAACGAAGAGTCGTTGAAAGCGGCAGCCTGTATGTACGCCAGAGGCGAGTGTAAACTACCGTGAATTAGGTTGACGAACTTAATGGTGCATCGAGTGCAACAGTGACGACAGTGTTCAAGCACTCGGCGGCAGTGCTAACGAGGTTTGATTATGCCATCGCGCTGCCAACCGAGGCAACGTGTCTCCAATGTCAGACGTGTAGTATGTCGACTCCTCTCTGCGTGCTTAAGTAGTTACAACTTAATAACGCGTTAATGTTTAGAACACGCAGGGTCCTTTTGCTATACTTCAATATGTCGAGAAGGAAATGGTCACTCTAACAAAAATTGTTCCATTATAGTTATAGAAACTGGGCGGCTCGCACGTATCCAACAGAATTTTATTTCCCAGGAAAGATTTAATTCCATGGATGTGCAGCGTGCTATTTTAAAACGAGTCCCTGTCACGAAAGCTTCACGTCGGTCTAATAATTAAACTTGTCTAATGAAGACTTTAGTAGTCGACAGTTAGACAGAATCTTTTTAATTTTTTATTGCCTTTCGCAGCGCCTGCAGCACATTCAAATATTTAGTCTTTGACCAAATAATGTTATTTTCTCTACTGGAATATGTATAAGGTGTCCCAGGAAAATATGTAATTCCGCCGATCTCAATATTTTCCTGTTTAATAAAACGTTCTTCCCATCTTTGGTTGAGTGGACAGCCACCGTTTACCTGAACTAGCCGTCGTTTCTATTCAGATGTCCCGACCATTCACCAAAGTCTCTGGTAGCTAGCAATTCTGATGTTCGTCTGAGCTCCATCCTGTTTCGCATTCAGCTCCATCCACCTGGCCCCTCTTCTATAGCTACATCGTGCCAATACACTTAAATCTGCTTTGACAGGATCAAAGAACCCTCGATACTTGATACCATCTGCCTGGACCATTTTCTGGACTAACACAATAGGTACAGTTTACCAAACTCTCCTCGCTGAAGTAACCCAGCCGAAGTGTCCTTCGGAACCTTTCCCTTGACCCAAGCTAAGTAGTCGCCATCTGAACTGCCGTGGAAAATTTCCAACGCCTACCTTACTCTTTCGCAATCTATCGAGTAATGTCAAGTACCCCCATCGACCTGCACGACGATCACATTAATTATTACATGTTTAGCGGTACCGGCGCACGATACATTACCGCGAAGTGTCGTGTAGCGCAGCGACACGGCCCCCGAAAATCTAGCGAACGAGTAGTCAGAGATTCGAGGAAACTTAATTACACAGCGTAATTCAAAGCGAACAGAAACGAGCTCGGTGCGCCCGCGTTTAACGATAACTCTCGGGCCAGAGGGCCGCGGAGATTTATAAAGTATCTATCCGCGGGAAAGTGGTAAAAATTTTAATGCCTAGGAACGTTAATGCGTGGTGTACCAGTGAGTGGGAAGTCTCTGAACGCGACAGAGCCGAGGTGGCGGCAGAGGGTGGCGTTGGGGCGAGGGGGGCCAGGCGAGAGGTAGCTCGCTTTGACGTTTGACCGTGGCAGCTGGTAAGTATTTCGAGAATTTCCCAGTTATTCGGCGGAGAGCTTCTGTAATACAGCTTCGTATGTAACTACACCGAGAAAGCTAGCCGGCAATCCAACCGGGCGAGCCAACTTCTGAAGTATTTCGTCCCCTTTCGGCTTGGTTAACTTAGAGGCGCAGCCGCCGACTCTCCGCCATCCGACCGACCGGCAGCACGTGGTAATTGCCACCTCGCGGTGGCTACCTTGCAAATATCATCGCCACCGGAATTGACCGGGCTCCAACGTCCGCCCTGCGCGAGATTAGAGGTTATCCTTAATGAAGGTCACTCGATGTTCCCGGAGAACTCGCTCGGTACCTCCTCTTTAACGTTAATATCCTGCGGACTCGCATCCGAGGAACGTTCCGCGTTTCAGAGAGCTATGCGACCGCAGCGATCCTCCAACGTAAGACGCAACAACGCAAGAATTCATTATTCCTCCTCGGGGCTCGCGGTCGAGGCAACGGGCTTGAATAATTCGCTACTTTTAAGCACGAACCGCGCGCAGCTGCGACTGACGCGTCGATTCTCAGAAAGAGTTAGGTGGAATGAAATTAGTGGCACGGGGCGAAATACTTTAGCTCTTAACGACTAGAAATCTGGAAACCCGAAGGCGTTAACCCCCGCCGTTGGATAGGGAGAAAGAATCGACTTGGACGATGGAGGCAGTTTCCGCAACGGCAGCACCTATTCGCCACCCCCATTGTTCGGAATATAGTTATCAGTTATGTCGATCGATACTGAGCAGGATACGTTGCTAAGAGAAAGACTGTAAGATAGCGAGATAGGGTTCTAGATAGATTGCAGGTACGTGGTTGAATGGGCAGACACATTGCGCTTCAACGAGGGAAGGACTTGCGAAAATTAAGGGGGGTCGATTAAAATCGAGGTCGTGTATCGGCATTGCGATCATCGAATCGCGATTCCAGGGCGAATTCATTGCCATTGAATTTGGGGAATAAGCGAACGGTTTTTAACGTTAAAAGCCGTCTGGGAGCTGGCCGAGCGCAGCGAAAAGCCGGAAATGCGACGTGCGCGCGCGCGTGCGACGCTAAATGCGCCCCGAATTGGGGCAAATGATGCAGCGCATTATGCCTGTAACGTTCCCTCGGAAGCGAAAGCATTATTCGCTGAATAATGTTATTCGCGGAGGGAAACGCAATTCTCCAATGTGCAAACTACCCGGTAGACTGTTAATTTTCTGAAAGCGTTATTCTTTTATCCTCGAACGCCGTTCCCAGCCGTGGATTACGCGCGAATGCAATTATTCATATTTGCCAATATTAGAACGGGAAAGGGTTCGCTAGGCTAATCTAAAATTATCTTGCGCCGGAGATACTAGAAGCACCTACCACAATTTCTTGGGAGCCGGATAAACTTACGAAATGTTTCTTGCGAAGAAAAGAGAGGATGTGCAGAGAGCTGGGCAAGGATTAGAGAAACGTACGTACCAAAAATAATTTGGATAACGATGATTCTATTCAAATAATATGGGGCCGCAGCGGTATAAGACATTTACAGCGTGCAACGAAATTGAAACCGCGCGAAGTGTCTGTGCGCATCCGTGTTTGTCCAAGGACCGGAAATTACGGAGCCACTGTTTTCCTAATTTCGGACACGAATGAGATTCTCCGCGACGACCGATACAGCGCCCGTTGTCCTCGTCATAAATAATCTAACAAGTTCTTGTAAGCCAGGCACAAACGTCCGCCCCAGTCGATTTAATGAAGTTAGCACAGAGGGTGAGTGCTATTTCAAAAGCGTCACGACAATTTCCACCGAACGAATAATTTCGACAGGTTTCACGGTATTATTAATACCCGAAATGTTTCGCAAATATTGCAGCAATTAATATTAATTAATCTTCAAAACGATAAAATATTGTGGGAATAAGTTTCATTCAATTAAAAAGCTCCCCTCGCCGTCGGTGGACGTTATTAAGTGTATCGCTAAGGTACAAACAACGTATTATTAATTACAGTGACGTAAAATTATTCAACGGTATGCAGCAAGTGTATTTCGCTCATATATTATGGATTAACTCTGCAAATTGATGTACAATACGATCAGTGTCTGTTTAATGAAAGCGAGATCTACTTAATTTAGATTCGATATGTACTGTGTTCAATTTTAAGGGACTTTTATAGAATTATTGGTAATATGTATTACCGAAAGAACTCGTATGACACTATATTCCCTCCACCCATAATGCACCAAGTCAGCCATTTCAACTGTCCATCGAGAGTTCATCGAACGCCTGAAAAGAGCCAAGTAAAGAACGCAGCTGTAGCGGCGACGCGAAACGTTAGCCGTTAGAACGTTAACGAGGATAAATTTCCCTTGCAGCACCTTTCGCCTCGTACAGAGCTCATCAGAACGACGCGGCGCGGCGGCGGCGGCGGCGGCGGCGACGCCTCGCGGACCCTTGTATCCGGTTCCAGTAAAAAAGCCAAGCATTCCGGGGAGGGCCGGTTCCCTACATTCCGGCACGCTTACATTTCATGCTGTCCATGTAAATCTCCGCGGTGCAGCGTTCTTATCTTCGCGCGGATATAAAGCCGCCCCTCGTTCCCAGCGTCCCTTACGGCGTTAAGGTGACAAAGGGGAAACGTGGGGAGAGGGGGGAAAGGGGTAAAGGGGCGAGAGAGGCGGGAAGGAATGAGGGCGTCCAAAACGCGCCATTTATTCCACGGCTTGCGCGGAGAGCCGAGAACGAAACCGACAACGAGCGTAGCTACCCTCCGCCGACCCACGAACATCTCCAGACCCCCGTGGCTGCGCCAGCAGCGGTTCCACGTCGTCTACGAGCACGACAGGCGTCTCGCGGTCCTCGAGCTACATGAAAATCCCATACTCGTACGTAACCGTGGCTGCTCAAGGTGCTACATAGACGGATAACGGCGGGGGCGGCGAGAGAAGCGAGCAGCCGTGGATTATTTGGTAGGACTGGTACGAGCGCGGGGTCAGCGACTGTGCCGTGTCGTCGCGTCGCCGCGGCAGAGCTACGCAATTTGCACTTGTTGCCCGTCGACGCGGACAGCTCGCTGGCACGCGGCTTTATTAAACTCGCAGAAACTGTTTCGTTTAAAATTACGTCCGGATTAGACGGGGCTAAGTGGCTGGCCGGGTGCACTCGAATCGGAACGCGAATCGAGGACGTGCACGCGTCGACGGCCCCGAGAACGCTCCTATTCAGTTACACGCTTAATTATCTCTGGCTGGCCGCTGCTGAGCTCGCGACAACGGTTCGTTGTTCGCGATGATCGTTATGCTGGCACCGCGCGCTGCTCTATTCAAATTGCCGTCCAGTTTTCGCGTGTCACGCGAATGGGAAAGGATGGATGTCCGAAGATCGTGCGAAGGACTGGGGTTTGAGCTTAAGCAAGCTGGAGCGCGAGGGGGTATGTAGAGTGGTCCTCTTCGGAGTGCTATATGGTCCCTAAATCCGATAACCAAGACGACAGTTAAATGGAATGCGTCTGGTCCGGCGCTATCAAAGCTCATCGAGAGTCAATGTCAGCTGGGCGTAGATAATTTATCTGAAAAGTTGGTACCTAGAAGCTCTCCCGCGAATCAATGTAATATCTTGAATGTCCACGGAATGATGTACGAGCGAAGACCCGCCGTGACGGGCGAGCGAGCGATTATTTACAGCCAATCAGAGAGAGAGAGAAACCTATCTGGCGGACAGACGCATAAACGCTCGCAGATCGCATCGTATGACACAGAGGATAATCGAACTGACGAAGCACGATTGATAGAACGACGCGTGACGTTTAACGCGGTGGCCATTGTACGGCCAGCGCATCGTCACGATTTCCTTCGATAAATCGAATTCTTTCTCGGAAGCACTTTCGAAGATGAAGTAATCCATCGGCGTGGGTCGCCTTCTTTTGTAGAGGTATTGCGGCTTTCTTCAGGAATCGCTGTGGATTTACTCCAACACCTTCGGAAAGAGAGACATAAACGTTCATCGGTTCGAGTGACCGAACTGCTTCTAAAGCGGCACGCTACAATTCAAGAGCGAAACTTATAGAATATTGTAGAAACCAACAATTCATTTCGAGTGGATTCACGCGCGTTCCAGAGATTGAAACATTAACACTGGCGATATAACCGCGTTGCCTAGACCAGTCCTAGGTGGACTATTTATGTACGATGCATACTACGGGTTCCCATAGCTGCGATCGTTATGCAAATCTATTGCTCCATCGTGCCAGCTATCGAGTATGTGGCTTCATGGCAGCATCACCGAGGGCTGCTCGAAGAGAACACCTTAACCACTAACGATCAGGGAGCCTACGAAACGATTATGCAAAATTATAACTATTGAACGGCCTGCTTGGGTAAATACGTCCCTGAAAAGTGACTGATAAATGACGAAGGATAAATAATTTGACAGCCAATCTTGACTGTCCTACAATTGAATCGTGCAACTACAGGGACCCAAGTGGTTTGCTAACGATTTGTCAAAGTCGCGGTCTCGCACGCGAATTCCTCAAACAGTTACACAGAATCGTGATTAGCGAAGATGAACGACACTATTTCGTTATGAGATTACAATCAGCCTGAATGTCTACAGTGTTTCCACGATACGCCGTGTCGATAATGCCATTAAGTTCGCGTGACGATCCTGTGTGACACCTATTATTCATGTTATTAGAGCCGCCACCGTTAGGCCGCGTTCGGGAATACCCCATCGACGCGCCATAAACCGAATTACTTTCGAGCGATTCGCCTGGACGACATTTCGCGGCCTGGCACGGGTTATTAGCGCAAACTGATGTAACGTGTTATATATGGACGATGTAAAAAGTGGTTCGCTGCTGTGGCTCGTAACTCTGCGTGACGCTTATCAGCGCGATCCCAAGGTTAATTCCTGAAATTTGAGATCACGAATCGGAACGAGCCGCGCCGTTACGTGGAAATAGAGCGTGCTTTCGTTGTCCGTGCAAAAATTCAACCTTACCGTTACGCAGACCATGCCGCGTGTATTGCGGCCGTCGGTACACCTGACTCGCGCCGCGATGCGTTAATATCGTTAATTAAAACCGCCATCCTCCCTAGAATACGCGTCGTTATTTGCGTGCCAGCGGCGATAACGCTGGGACAACAGAGAGTACAGTGGTAGTAAAATTGAGACAGCGAGCCGGACGAATTTTTGGACGATCGTAATCTCGATTTACACGTGCGCTTCACGGAGGGTGAATTATCCTGTTACACGTACTATGTTGAGTGTTTCTCGAGGATTCTATCGCGCACAGGCGAATCATTCCATCTTCCGAGCATTCGAAAGCCGCACTTTTCTTTTACTATAAATTCTCGCCCTCTTGAGGGGGAAATAAGGTCGCACGGGAAACGTAACAAAACCACGCTGACCGAGCAAAAACTACGACGATTCTATTCTTGGAACGTTTATAAATGACTTTGCCCGGAAGTTGGAGCGATTTTTGAATCGGCGTGCAAGAAACGATGGCGGAGGAGGGACTGAAAACGGACGGGGGCGGTTTGGCGAGCGAGCGAGAGGAAAAATACTGGCGACGGGTACGGGAAACCAATATCATGCCAACGAAATCGATACCGGCTAAATAAATATTGTTCGATGGGCCACGGAATTGACAGTGAGTCTCGTCGAGTCCACGAATGGAATATTTATTCCGTGGCACTGGAAAATGAAAGCTTTACGGAGGGAACCTGCTCCTGATGTTGTACACATCTTATACTGACAAATCGTGTCGTCGTTACTCAAACACAGCCTCCTCGGCTGGAGGCTCTGCTAACAATAACGTTATCGAATATGCATCAATAAGTATCGTTAATGCTGGGTGCCGATAAATTCAGTTCAACTTGGCGCAATAGAACACGAAACACGCGGGATGCGTTTAGAATATGGGAGGACATACGTTGTGGATAGTGTGGGTGCAGAATGTGGATACTTGGAGAATCGATAGAATTTACTTGGAAGAGTCGACTTTGCAATCCTTTCGTTACATTTGTAGGTACTTAAGGTACTTACATACTTCCATTCAAAGTTAACTGATGGACTCGCAGAAGTTGTGCAAGTAGCGCTACTATTTCGCATAGCAATCGAACTATAAGTAATGCGCAAATATGCCTTACCACCGATCGATCGTTTGGGAATGTTCCAGGACATTTTGCTGAGCTAATTGCTGAAGCTAAACGGGTCGCCTCTAAATCGATATTCTCGTTGATATGGCCCATAGAACGATATTTCACGCGAGAGCGGCGCATAATTTTAAGGGGCGCGTTTCAGAAGTCGGCAAGTTTAAGCGGCAAGTTTCACGGCGTACGGTTACTCACCTTACGACACATTGCTCCGAAGTGAACCGGCGTGGGTGGTAGGGGTTCCCTCCTCTCTCCTTTGATACATTCGAGTCCCCGTTGGAATACCTACAACAGAAAGAATCGAGTTTGCTAATTGCAACGAAACACCTGTATTTCCATGGAAATCGATGATACACTAATTGCTGGCGAATTACGCGAATCCCCTCGTGCAATTACACGACTCGTTTAATTGCACGCGTTTTTTCGTCCTGCATAATTGATAACGCACGGCTGGTTACCTCATTTTGTTCATCACCGCCGGTATTGCCCGCGTTGATGCCTCCCTTTTGTGTATTTTTTACTGGCTTCTATCTGGGAAGCAAGGGGCGCGGCGCGGAGCTTAATTGGCAGATAGTAATTGAAAGGTCGGTGACCTTTAACAACACGAATAACAAGGATTCAATCGTTACAAATCGCTAGATTTAGAACAAAATCATATGGTGATTCGTAAGCATTCAAAAAGAGAGGAAAATGCAAGCTGGTTTTCCATTGGACGATCTATCGTTTGGCGGTTTCATCGGACCGCAAGGAACGCAGCCCGCGTACACCGAAAATATTTCTCGAGAAGCAACGGGGGACGTTCCTCCCCGGATTCAACAATATCTTCCCTCAGACCTCTCTATAAAACACAACGAAAGCCTCGTTTCACCTCGTCTAGGTTATTACGACGTGCGAGTATGCACTTGCCAGGTAAACGCGCCTCGAACAGTGTCTAGCAAAACGCTTTAGACGACAGCGGGAGCACGTTGGACGAACGTCTTTGACGAGGTATTTTTACATCGTGCCCGTAAACGTCGGGCGGAACAAGGGAATTAAGCGCCATGTACTGTCGTCTTCGTAAAACGTCCACGTTGATCGTCGATACTCAGTTCCCTCGCAATTCGTGAAGATACTTTGCGCGTGAAATCCGGGGATTCCACTAAATCTCCACGGGTAACCAGATTACTCATCGACGGACCTTGGATCTCGGAAGAGTGTACACAACTCTGAGTAGGTATGAAAGGTAATTGGAGGAGTGTTTGGAGCAGTGGGAAAGAGATCGAAGTACCCTTCAGACTTAAGGATCGATTGCGAGCGGAGTGAATGAATCCTTGGGATCTTGAGACGCGAGGAGATGCGCGTGATTCGAAGGGTGCAAGAGGTCAGTCGAGTTTTAATGGTCGTTAAAGAGTTTGAAAAAGTGCCGCGAGGTAGTTTAACGGGATTGGAAAAAGAGACGCACAGATTTCAGTAGCTTTCATGAAAAGGTAGTCTCACGGAGTGTAGCAATATCTATTTTAGCCAGTTTTTATTTAACCCACCGTCTATTATTCGACGATCCTCCACGAATTAATCAAACACCTCTCGGACAGCCCCTGAATATCGTTCTATTCCAGTGTTTCGCGTAGCCGTCAATGGGATCAGCAGAATGTGAATGGAAGCTGACATATATATTCTTTACGACCCCAAACGACACTCGGTGGCTCACCTTCACACGTTTTTTCCAAACGTCCTTGCTAGGACGCTCGAGGCGTGTTTACATTGACGCGTGCATGCGTTTAACTCACTTCCCTATTTCCCTTCCAATCGCTGTACATGCATGGGCAGCGAAATACGAGAAGGCCGAATCAGCCAGGCGTTAGGGTAAACAAGTTTCCAGCTCTGAGACAGGGACGTCGAAAAAAGCGTGGGAAAATAAACATGCGAGTATGCGTCTCACTTTTCCCACCTCTCACTCTCATCCCATTCATTCCATTGAAGGACAGACAGAACTTTGAAGCGAGACGTCCTAGACGGCGCTAAGAATGCTTCTTTCTGCCTCGGTCGAATTATTAAACTGCCCAATCCACGACTACGAGTGGCTTGTTCTCGCCTACGGAATATGATAATTTTTTACAGCTGACTAATCTGACGGCTCGACTGTGCCTCTACTAACATATCGTTGGTACGAGCGTGGTTAATCGGAACGTCAGATGGACACTCAGAAGCAGCGCGCATTGAAACGAGGAACGATTTATATGCCAATTCGGTGGGGGCTGAAAAATTTCGGTGCGAGTTATGTTCAGAATCACGACGCCCGGAGTCATATGTCTTGGGCGCGAGGGGTTCGGGCTCGGGTTCCCTCGTCCTCTACGGGGAGACTTATGGGAGAGGCCACGGAGATGGGCAGCTCGCCAAAAGGCTGTAACGTTGATGCGAAACCGAAAGAGACCCATGTATCATCGGTGACTCGATTGTAATACGTAAGTGGCGCACTTCGACCGAACGATCTTCGCCGAGGATCCTTCTGCATCGGTTATCGATCGAGAGCGACTACGGTGGTCGACGTTAAAAATGAGCTCTTGTGTACAGAGTAGCCTTGCCCGTGCAGCGAAGGGAAGGAAAAAAGCGATCGTGAATATGAAATGTATCGATGCTCGACCTTTATACGCTTCCCCTCGTTCAATTACGATTGTACCGTTGTAAGGAGCCGCGTGCTCCTTGGCGTTCACGCTCCCTCGGAACAGACAGGGCATTCGTGAGAATTATGACAGACCGTGCACGCCCAGGGACACGAACCACCCGTTAACAAGGACAATAAAAGAATACGCCGTTTCTGTTATCGATCGTTAGAACCGTACAAAGGGTAGAGAGCAAAGCGTCGAAAGGTTTCTGTAGCTAGCTCGTATAAATTACGACTATATGTCCGTGGTGGTTAAAAGGGGGTGTGAAAATGATACCTTTCTAAGTCTGTATAAGCACCGGAGGAAGGTTGGAAAAAAGGGACGTCGAGGCAGACCTAAATGACGCAAAGTATCAGTTTCTTGTTAAGAGAAGGCGAGGATGTTCGCCGCAAAAATTCGTAGCCCCTTTGTAGCAGGTTGTTACAGGGAGATCAGGTGCGCGGGATATTGCAAAGGTGGACCGGGGTCGAAGGAAAAAGATCGAGGCGAAATAAGAAAGGTCGGGGACGGGGAGGGGTCGGAATAGAATAAAAGATGAACGACTGTGCAAATTTGAAGGCGATCGGCGGCGTCAGGTGCTCCGAGGAAATATACAATTCTCATGAACGAGGGCGCGGATCCACAGCAGCAGCAGCAGTTGCATCCGAGGTGGAAGAGACAGAGAGAGAGAGAGAGAGAGAGAGAGAGAGAGAGAGAGAGAGAGAGAGAGAGAGAGAGAGAGAGAGAAAGCTACGGTGTGCTAGGACGTTGCAGCTGCGGCTGCTCCAACTGTCGAGTGGATCAACCGTTCTTCTCTGGTGTAATAACGAGCAGAGAGAAAGAGAGAGGAAGGAAAACGGGAAAACGGGAAACCAGGTCACGATGCCTTTAGAAATTAAACGTAACGACTGCTGTAAAAGGTATAAGATGCGGATGATTACATGCTCGAATTAATCCACGTCCTACGAATCAACGTGTCCGATAAGAACACCTCACGGAGGTCCTCGCGATGAATGCATTGTAACGAGCAAGTCGCCGACTCCTTCTTCGCGTGTAATCCATGGGACGAAGACCCTGGATGGGCTCGAGAACACCATCCGTCTTTGCATTAGTCACGATTGTGTGTTTCGAGTTGTTGCACCGAAAAACTTGTACTTGAATTCAGATGCATTCATGGGAGGACAAAAAGGGGTGCGTTTAAGTGGCCTCAGCCTCGATGGGGAAACAATTCCGTGGACCAAAAGTCTCTCAGTAATAGGTTTGTAATATTGTTTTAAAATTGCAAATTAAACGCTAACTTCTCCCGCAGAATAAATTTATTCTCACGGCGCGGCGGGAGTTTCACGGTGGAGCAGGAAAGAAGGGAAGAATTTCGCCGCGCGTTCAACTTCCGCGGTGGTTTCCTTCACTCTTCTCCTTTTCGCCTTTAATTTTTCCGCCCGGAATTTCGCCAGGCAAGTGCTTCAATTTTTGTTTTGTAAACTCCTGCCCGCAGCCGGCAACAAAGCTCGGCGGATCCCCGGAACGGGATCCGTAGAATGGGAAAACGAGTGCCGTTGTCGAATTTCCGCGAGAATTATTTGCGCTCCTACCTCCGTGTTTCTTCGATGATGTTCAGAGCCATCGCGGAATTCTAACCGGAATTCCGGGTTTCTTTGAAACGTGTAACGCCACGTTTATCTCCGCGTAGAAGCGAACGTCGGCCTAGCATCTGAACGTTCGTGAATAAGGGAATACCGAGCCATAAATGCGCCGTGATGTGAACCTGCGCTACGAGATAGCTCGCAATGCAACTTCCACTCGATGAATTTAACAGGAACGATGGATCGAGCGGAGAAGCTTCTTCGTTATGAGTAATGAAATCGGCCAGCAACGGTCACTCCTTGACAATGCTCGAGTTACCTAATTACGAGCTCTACAATCGAGAGAGTTGTTAACTGCGCTGCAATTTCTACGAATTCGACTTACGTTTGAAGCAGAAATCAGGTCGCTGCGGGTTATACTATCAAGCACATTGCGATCCGAATGGGGACTTACCCTCGTTACCCGTAGTAAACGAATCAGGGATGCAGGCAAGTTCGAAACTGTATGCCGACGCACAAGTAATCTGGCAGCTTCCTACCAGCTGTGACTCTAATGATTTTATTCAGAATCACTGAGGCGTTCCACAGCGCAGTAACGTTACCATACAAACAGCCGAGCTAGGAGAAGCGCTTTAGCACGCCATTCGGGTCTCTTTCGCGAAACAACTTCTGCGAGACTCCGTTGTCCCTTCCTCCAAGAATTCCGCCATCGTTCCAGGGGATACGTTAATGGGGAGTTGTTACGATCCAACGTAAGAAGCTTCTCGGTGTCTACGCGCTCGCACCCTTTTTCCTACGGTTTTTACAGCGAGCACAACGGAGGAGGTCTAAACAGACTGAGCGCGTACTCGTAATAAAGCGCGCGGTACACCCACGCCACGGTCCCCGCCTTCGTCGTCACTCCTTGCCAAGGTTCGGGCTGTATCACCTCGTGTTCTCGTCATCTCACCCTAATCGTTACAGTTTATAGGGGCGGGCCATTTATTATTACATCTTGATATACCTCGTCACGGTATAACGGACTTGCAAGTGTAACGCGATTTTCCAGAGCAACGATTTCAGTGTGGCAGCTTTAATAGACTTTGGAACACGAATTGGGGGATAATGTTGCATCGGGAAATTTTAGACGGTACACGGTGCGGGTCGGAAGGAGGCATTTAATGCGTTCGTTATAAAATCTAGTGAAATCATCGTGTGGATAATTGGCAGCTTTCGAACTCGTTAAATCTTTCAACTTTCCAGGGTAGACTCGGAAGAAACGATCACGCACGAATCACAATTCCCCGATCACAGATCACCAATTAGTTTCCAAACTCCTGAAGCATGTCGATAAAAACCCACGATCTCCAAAGCAAGCAGGTTCTCTCGACGTGGCACAGAATTTACGGAGCGGAACGAGTATCGACTCGTCGAATCTCGTATCGGGGCACGACCGAGTAACTCCCAAGAAAAACGCGACTGAGAATCCTGCCAGGGAATGGCCGGAAAGCGGAGAAGAACGCGCGCAGAGGTACCGGGATGAAAGTAATTAAACGTCGTACGATCGCTCGCTAACGGGAGGACAAAGGGGCGGCGAGGTGCGGTGTAAGGGAAAGGAAAGACTTAACGACTCGTAATCCTCCTGTAACAACGGTCGATCGGCGAAACGAAATATCCAATTCGAGGCAGCGTCTTGGGGGAGGGCACCGACAGCCTCATAAATTCAGCAACAAATGCAAACTGCAAGCGGGAGCGCGGTCGAGGCGAGGGAGGGTAACACGTACTACATAGAGGGACCCACAGCTTTCGTACGGGAATTATTCTCTCCGCGGGCAAGTTTTCGCATTATCGTTACAAAACGCGCGCAATTCACGGCGCGCAGAAGTCGCTTTCGCGTGTTTGTTTCCTCGACGACCACTTTTACGAGAGCTACACAGGGGCGCGCAGACACCCCCACGGACACAGGCTGGCGGGCAACCAGCGTGGCAGAAAGTTATCGCCGCGAAAGAGCATTTCCAACCTTTCTGACGAACTTTGCCTCCTCGTTTCGCTTTAACCTTGTTCCGCTGGTATTAAAACGCGCTGCCCTTCCGATAGAATTCGCGGTCTCGCGTTTCAGCGTCTTCAACCTTTTTGCCTGCTTCTTTTCCTCCGTCTGAGACTTCAGGGGCTAGGGGCGAAGAAAAAAAGACATGGTAGATGAAACGGTTTCTCTAAAGGTTGTGACAAGAACTCTGAAATTTCTTGCAGAGAATCTTCTAGACGTGGGAGTTTGAAGTAGACGTTGATCTTCGGGGCAGGCGATCATCTGACGTCAAGTGGCCCAAAAGGATGCTCTTTATAAGAACAATTTCGAAAATTATGGGCTCGTTGTTGCGTCGCAGAATAGAGTACCTACGGCTATACTGCGAGCGTTGAAAGTTCATAAAGTTTTAGGTCTGTTCTATAGCAACTTCGCTTCACGAAATTGAAATGTTCGCGGTGTTTCTTATACGAGCACGTGGAGTGCCGTGCTCCGTTTCGTTCGTTTCACGTGCAATTAACTTTCCATCGCGCGTCGTCGCGAGCCGTCGCTTTTTAGCCCGCGCCCGTCTCGTTGCCGCGATTCGATCGAGCCGAAAAGGTATCAGTGTTACGCATTGTACGGGTGGCAATTTTTCATTTTGCCCGATTCTATCGCGCGTCAAGTAGCGACGGGAAATATTCCCCGCGACTTTGCGTTATTGCACAAGCAGAATCCAATAGCGCTCGTATATCGCTGCTTGACAGCCTGTTTCCTCTCCTTTTCTCTCTCGCTTTGGTTGCACGATGCTAAACGTACTTTTTCAAGGAGCCCCGTTCCCACCGGTGGACGAGGCGTTTTATTCGGACTAATAAATCACCGTCGGCCCTAAAAAAGAGAAACATTATGGGACAGGGAAGATGGAGGACTATTTTGACTTTCCACGTCCGCCTGTGTCTGCGCTCTAACAAATGTCCACGGCGGCCCGTGGGGCGAAGGGTTGATGGTGCAATTTCAATAAAGCTTAAGGAGAGGAACAGTTTAAATCCCGGGGAAAAGTACTAACGACTAGGAACGGCTCCACCGAAATCGCGCTTCGGAGGCCAATGGATGTGATTCTTGACAGTCCCGTTTACTTGAACCGTAGATACGCGGTAAATGAGATCGTGCCAAGTGTAATGGCTCGAAGGTAAAATTCGACTCACACGTGTCGCTCTTGTAAGATAAGAGTCCCGGAAATCCAATCGCTTTTGCACCGTGCATTTTATTGGACACGATTAGCATTGTGCATCATGCGAGTATTTCCAAGTCTATGAGCTTCGAAATTGAGGTTTTACGTCGAGTTCGATTCGACTTACAGATAAGGAACGCTAAAGGCTTGCGGCAAGATACCAAGGCAGTGATGAAGATCAATAATTTTATTGGTCAAAACTTCTCGTTATATTTCGCAACGTCCTCAAGAGGAACATAAAGATTGTTGAGCGTGTTTGAATCGTAAATCCCCAGGTAAAACAAGAGGAACCATTTATTACCGTGACACTCGCGAGAGGAAACCTGGCCTCCATCCAAGCAATTACACCATGATAAATTTGAAACCGTGAAATACAAATTTTGATACAAAATACAGAGAAAGTGTGGACTTCCTTACTGTTTCCAAAGTTTTCATCTAAAGCACATGTTGCGAACACTATTTGCAAAATCTTCCGTCAGAAACTACAATCTTGAACGTCGAAATGCCCGTATTTTTCCAAGGCGGAGCGCCCTTCCTTTTCATAGAAATTCTTTTCTAGAACATTCGTATGTAAGTGAAGCTGGGTTTCAAACTCATATCAATGGCCTCGGTTAAAGAAGGAAACGTAAGAACTTTTACTCGTTCCAGCTATGCATCTCGCGGATAATAGCGATCTGAAATCAGACGACATATTCGTGCGTCCTTTAAAGGGTATAGCCGGTTAAGATGCTCAAATGTGCCCCTGAACCAAATTCAAATCGCGATGAGTCATTCGAAAGCTTATAAAAAAAGAACGATTTCTGCCAAGTTTCAACTTTGTATCTCGATCTGGGGGGTAGTAAAGGGTAAAAATAGAAAATCAGGTTTTTGGCGAATTTCTACTATACCAGGGAATGAAAAATTTTGAAAAAATTCAGAGGCATATCTGTTATCGGGACACATATTAGGGAATTATTTCAGATTTTTAAATTGAGAAATCAAGCTGTGAAAAATAAAAAACGCCAAAAAATGATGAAAAATGCCAGTTGTGTATCGAAGCAGTTGCAGAACTATAATCATATTTTTACTGTAAGTGCGTATCATTGTTACTATTGTCCTGAATTTTTTCAGATTTTTCAATTTGGTGCGCCGCAGTTAAAAAAATTAAAAACCGATTTTTTCGTCGTTTTTTCCGTGTTAGAGTAACTTATACGTCGAATTGCTTCATGAAATAAGTGTTTTATGCGATCTTTAATGTTTATACGTACAGCAAAACATCATAGGAATTAAAGAAACTGGAAAAACCGAATCATTTGAAACTATGTTATGCAGCTTACATTATAAAGTGTCTACCGTATTTTCCAACGGTGTCGGTGGCGCAGCGGTAGAGTGTCGAGCTGCTATACCGCTGCGAACTTTTTTAACATAGGTTCGAATCTCGAACTTCGAAGTCCGCTTGGGCAAAGTTTTTCTTTTTTTTTCCGTAATTATATATATTTTCTAACTATATGACAATGATCAATATTGGTTTTCAAATGATTTAAGAATGTTTGAAAAATATATTAATCTGAAATATACGTAAACATGAGTTCGGACTGCGTTTCTCTTGTCAAGTATCCTGCCAATTACGATATTATTTAACATTTCCTACATTATATTAATATGTGAAGATCGTTTTCGAATCTCTTACCTTTAACAATTATGCATGAATGCACGAGAATAGTCCTGCACAGACTGTCACGGGGTCACGTCGTCTCTCGAAACTTGTGACATTCATTAATTAACGTGTGGTCTTTACAATCTGTACACATTTGCTTAGCGTGCGTAGCTTCGAATTTCGAGCGGAGCAGAAGGCAACCAGGTAGGGTCGTAATGTTCAACGGAAGGTTTCGTAGCCGTTGGATTTTGCCAGGCGACGAAACCTCCCTGTTCCAGGACTCGGGGTTTTTCCTAATTTTTGCACACGCTACGCGTTTTCTTCGGTAAGGGAAGGAAAGCGACCGTTGATGAGCATTCGGCTACGAGTTAGCGTCTTGAGCGGTTGTGCTTTTCGCGCGTTAGATTTTAACTCTCTACGGAAGTTTTTGTGTTACCTTAGTAAATAAACAGTATTCTTTGTCGGTGTGTGTTCATCTGTGGTTGTGTGTTCAATATGTCGACGGAGAAAGTACAATTTGTGGAAAGGAAAACCTTACATGCTAAGTGTATTCGGTGTAATATTTTGGTTCGCAAATCACCTGGTCAGATACGGAAAATCAAGACGGAAGTTGATGCAGTGAAGTATTCTAAAATTCTGAAAAGAGTGGTGACTGTTGGTGACATATTTTGCAATAGGTGCCGCGTTTACATTTACAAAAACGCGATAACTACCGCCCCCAATCGTGAAAATTCTCAGGAATTTCGTCAACTTGAGGAATCTTCTGTCAGAGTGTTTTCTGTAGCTGAATCTTTTTCTTCAGGACCCTCTTCTTCAGTTGAACTCTCTTCTTCAGCTCAAACCTCTTCTTCAGCTGGACCCTCTTCATCAGCTGAACCTTCTTCTTCGGCTGAACTCTCCTCTTCATCCAGAGTTTTTCTGCCGCAATATCTTTGCACAGAACAGCCTCAGCCGAAATACTTTCACCCGAAAAATCAACTGAAAAATCTTCACCGGAAAAATCTGAATCCGAATCTGTTGCTACATCGTCTTCCTCAACAGAAGATCCATCATTTCTTATGGATTTGAGGAATGTTGAACAAGTAGCTACTGAATTCGTAGAGATGCCATTTTCTAGAGTTATTTCCACTCATAGGTACTGTTTCGTCTGTGGGATTTCGAAAATATCGTGAATGTACCGAATGAAACCAGGAAGCAGGTATTTATATTGCGAAGATTATATGTTCCTAAAGGAAATCGGTGCTGTTCTGGTCATTTATTAAAGAACCGTTTGTTTCAGGAAGATGTTCTAAACTTAAGAATACATTCAAATAGCAGTATAATCGAGACCAAAGAATTACGAAATTATTTTGAATACCTTTCAGTTAATAACAATTCAAGTATCAAAGATACAATAGGTGATTTTACACTTTCTGAAGAGCGGTTAAAAGTATTTACAGGTTTAACGTGGGAAAACGTAATAAAGCTTCGGGAAATGATGACTTCTTTGAGAAATTCTGAGCAGCGAGATGTCACACAAGCTATTGTTGTTTTCTTTGTTCAAATTGCGTACTGGCAATTCAAACAGCATGATAGCTGCAATTCTCGGATTAGAACGCGAGCAACAGGTGTCTGATTTTTGTAGGTCCGTCATAAATTCTTTTTGAAAAAGACATTCTTCCTTGTTATTTTGGATTCGCGACACTTCCTCGGGAAACCCTAATAGAAGATCAAACGTCACTTGTTGCCAAAAAGTTATATAATATAACAGATCAATTAGCACTGATTTTCGATGGAACATATATTCGCCATCAGAAAAGTTCTAATAATGAATATCAACGAAAATCATATTCCGGTCAAAAGAAAGTACCCTTATGTAAACCTTTCACGATTTGCACCACAAACGGCTATGTGGTTGAAGTTCTTGGCCCTTTTTGTGCAAACCAGAACGATGCACAAATCATGAAAATTGCTCTGGAAGATCCAAATGGTTTGCAAACCCTTTTAAAACCTGGGGATATTTGTATTGTTGATCGAGGTTTTCGCGACGTAACATCTTATTTAGAAGAGCGCGGTTACAGAGTGCTCATGCCTGCGTTAAAATATAAGCGTAATCAGCTAACGACTGCAGAATCAAATGCATCCCGTCACGTCACTAAGATTCGCTGGGTAGTCGAGGCAATTCACGGCATCATAGGGCAAAAATACAAACTTCTTCACCATCAAATGGACAATAAGCTACTGCCTAAAGTTAGTTTATATTGCAAAATAGCGTGCTTTTTAAATAATACGTTTGGAAAGCGCTTAAATTCGGACGTAGATCTCTGTGATGAGATAGTAGAAAGAATGTCATCTCAAAACATTGCTGAGAATTCATTGTCAGTAGAAGTTGAAAACCAGCATTGGAACAGACGTAAGATTCCATTTAATCAACTATCATCTAACGATCTCCTTGATTTTCCAGAAATGACAGAGAAAGACCTCAAAATTCTATTCACTGGTTCATATCAATTATCTCAAGCAATCTCATATTTAGCAGAACTAATGGATGAAGAGAACACCATTAATCTTCGATGTCTTAAAGAGAGAAATAATATTATTAAATTCGAAGTAAGATCCCGACATATTAACAGTAAAACCTATAGATGTTACATTGATTATGCACCAAACTCAATAGGCTACTCCGGAGTTAAACGCTATTGTTGTGAATGCGCAAATGGTAACCGAACCGTCGGGTGCTGTTCACACATAGCTGCAATAATTTATTACTTGTCGCATGCTCGGTACCTTTCAAAATTGTAAGGCCTGCAGAAATTCTTAGTAAAATATTCAACAATGAACACGTGACACCAATAATTAACGAAGACAGCGATGAAGATTAAAACCATCACACACGATTTTTGTTGCTATCCATGCATAATTGTTAAAGGTAAGAGATTCGAAAACGATCTTCACATATTAATATAATGTAGGAAATGTTAAATAATATCGTAATTGGCAGGATACTTGACAAGAGAAACGCAGTCCGAACTCATGTTTACGTATATTTCAGATTAATATATTTTTCAAACATTCTTAAATCATTTGAAAACCAATATTGATCATTGTCATATAGTTAGAAAATATATATAATTACGGAAAAAAAAGAAAAAACTTTGCCCAAGCGGACTTCGAAGTTCGAGATTCGAACCTATGTTAAAAAGTTCGCAGCGGTATAGCAGCTCGACACTCTACCGCTGCGCCACCGACACCGTTGGAAAATACGGTAGACACTTTATAATGTAAGCTGCATAACATAGTTTCAAATGATTCGGTTTTTCCAGTTTCTTTAATTCCTATGATGTTTTGCTGTACGTATAAACATTAAAGATCGCATAAAACACTTATTTCATGAAGCAATTCGACGTATAAGTTACTCTAACACGGAAAAAACGACGAAAAAATCGGTTTTTAATTTTTTTAACTGCGGCGCACCAAATTGAAAAATCTGAAAAAATTCAGGACAATAGTAACAATGATACGCACTTACAGTAAAAATATGATTATAGTTCTGCAACTGCTTCGATACACAACTGGCATTTTTCATCATTTTTTGGCGTTTTTTATTTTTCACAGCTTGATTTCTCAATTTAAAAATCTGAAATAATTCCCTAATATGTGTCCCGATAACAGATATGCCTCTGAATTTTTTCAAAATTTTTCATTCCCTGGTATAGTAGAAATTCGCCAAAAACCTGATTTTCTATTTTTACCCTTTACTACCCCCCGGGTCGAGATACAAAGTTGAAACTTGGCAGAAATCGTTCTTTTTTTATAAGCTTTCGAATGACTCATCGCGATTTGAATTTGGTTCAGGGGCACATTTGACCATCTTAACCGGCTATACCCTTTCTCTTCTTCCTTCAAACGTTATTCTCTCATATTTCATCCTAATAAGATCTCGGAAATGTCGTTTGGTTTACACTTCCAGGGCGATACTCCTGAACCTCTTCCGTGCATTCAGAGGGACGAATAAAACCCGGGGAATAAGAAGTGGAAGTAATCCTTTTCCAGTATACACGATCCATCGGAGATGCATTACTTATGGCACATTTAACTCGAGGAATAGCTGTGCCTTCTTCTTTTCATTGAAGTTTCGTGTCGGATAATCGTTGCCCCCAAAAGAGATTCGACTATTTCACGTGAACCTTACAGTTGAACTTATTAAAAAGTCGTCGTTGGTTGCTTCAGGAATATTGACTAATATTCTATCATAAGGAGAGCATTGATCGACTGATCTAACGGTTCATGTTTACGGGAAGACGTGAACGGAGCTGAATCAACGGTTGCAACGTATGCGAGCGTGCATGCGCTGGAAGATTCAATGTAACAATCGCACACAGCTGCACCTTAATGAGCAATTTGCTTCTTAATCGCTCCTATCATCGGTTTATTCGCTAATCCATGGCTCCCGACCCATTGTTACAACGCAGTAACCCATTAAGCGTATATCAAGCGGAACGTCGTAAACGATTAATATAAATTCTCAACAGACGAGAAATTAAGGGCTCGTACGCATGCATTGTTCGCAGTAATTATCATAATATAAGGACGAATTAAGGCGCGCTAACCGCGGGATTAGCAGGTACTTATCCTCGTTACGTGGACACTTACATGCATTAAATACATACATCGCGATACCTCTATGGAGTATCGTACGTCGTTACCGTCATCCCGCGTTCCAATAATCGATGTTGCACTGGCACGTTCTTAAAACAACAAACTCGATGCCTCTTTTTTTGCAGACGCTGAAATAGAGCCCTCCTCGCTGGAAGTGTTTTCTAGAGATACATCCACCGGCGATTTATTAAAAGGTGGACCTTGTTCAAGATTTTATTTTTGCTGGATGAAACTTTTTGCCCTGCCCTTCTGCTCGTCGCGTTTCCCGGAGCACCGTTTTTTTTTTTTGCGGTGCTCATTCCGGACACTGAGCGCGGGAATAAATTATTCGCCGAAGTGCTTTACCTATTACACCCAGTTAATGCCCCTTAATGTTTGATTGTAATGGACATGAAAGCAGAAGCCCAGCTCGGAAGTCTGTGTTCCTCGAAAAATAACTTAACAGAGTCACCTGTTTAATATTACACGCCGAAGAAGCTCGGGTAATCGAGAAAGGTGATCTACATGTATCCATTGTGTTAACTTACAAAGGGCTGCGAGTGAGTATCGAGTGCTTTCTCGGAATAAATCGAACCCGGGCCGTCGGCTTGTCGATTGCGGCAGACGGACCGCAAAAGATTAAACCTGTCATAGCAAGACGTTATTTCGATGGAAGTGATCGATACCGCGGTCAACAGCGTGGCCGTAAAAAGGTCCGGTGGAAGGCAGCAAAGAGTTACAAAAATGCCAAATTCCGTCCGTACAAGTGAGACACGTTTCTGCCCACCGAGCCGGAAGGGTGTCACCACTCCGCGACGATCCACGGCGCGCCGGCATTCTCGGTCAATCTGGCGAAGGAACGAAGCCACTGCTTGCGGAAAATTCGGATGCGAACGGTCGGCCAGACTTGCATAAATCTTTCGTGTAACGCGTCATAAATTCGTTCGCCATGGAAACACGGCGGAGGTATCGGGAGTAGTGCCGCGTGATCGTTGGGGCATGCGAAATTTTCATCGAACCCGTTGAAACGAGGAGAGATCGAACGACACAGGCGGCGAACAATTCGTTTCTCGCTTCAAGTGCGGAAGCCCGTTCGATGGCTCCGTGCAATAGAGTGTTTCGTGACGGGACTATGCAACGCCTCAACAACTTCGGAGTTTTATCGGTATACGCGGCCATATCTGTGTATCGCGGGGGGCGACTGGAGTGTGCGCGCTCGCGCGTATCGTTCGAAGCGAATTAACGGTATATGAGAACCGCCACGGGCAGGGGAGGGCAAAAAAGGAATTGCAAAACGCCTTCGGCGGAACGAATTTCGCGTGGAAACACGACTGTCTCCGTCTAACGCGCGCGCCCCGATTCATTTTTACGTCTCTTCGTGTTTACGCTCTCCGAAGCAACAAGCCGATATTGCCTCATCGGATACCGATGCGAGCTGTACGTTATTAAATAAGTGTTTCGAGAACGCGGGCCGGTTGCGAAACTTTTTGCCGACAATGGAGCTCGGCCAGCGCGAAACAAGGGACCGCGGGTTGCCACGCGAGCTCCGATGAGCACGGTCAGGAAAATGGTTTCGAAAAAGTTATCAGCGTGATGGTGGCCAGTGACCAGACTCCAGCGTCAAGTATATTGCTCGTAGTGCCGAAATTCGATGGAGCAAGGTCGAATAGGTACTGAATTTTACTCGAGTGCGGGTACGCATGATGGGTGATCAAAGCGGTCTTCTTCGGGGAGCAGTGGAAAGGGGATTTATTTAACTTGATCACATCTATTTTGAAGTGTTAGTAGCAACACCGTGTAGTGACGATTCGGGTCTCGTTAATTCCCATTAAACATCGATGCCCACTCGAAACGATAAGTAGGTACGTAAATTTCCTTACCGGCTGACATCGTTCCGGGCCGAAAATTCGGGTGGCCCTTCCGAGGTAGGTAATGGATTCCGTCAAACGCAGGTGGTCGCCGATACAAAATGAACCGATAATTTCGTTGAAAACGTCCGCCGCGCCGAAATCGATGTGGAAATTCAAGTAGGAGGGAAATTTAATCACAGCGCGCTTCGTGGCTACATTTTCGCGCTAACGGAAAAAAGAGGAAGGACAACGATTAAATTAAAAACTGACCAGGGAACCGGCGAAGCGATTATTCGTTTAATTTAACGCGGGACAGGATAAAACTAATCTCTCGATAGCGCGGAAAAGGTGGGCCTGCCGTTCGCGTTTCAGATGGGAACCGATTCCTGACATTTGCATCCGGCATTTTACGTCTTGTTTTGCATAAAACAGCCCGGGCCCAGTATCAGGCTCTCCTCGATCCAGATAATGGATTCTCCGGCTCTCCACCTTTCTTCCAGCGAATTTAACGCGGACCTCCATTGTCCCTCTCGGGTGACGGTGGCTCGTAAAATGCTAATTTGCGGCGGCCGCTGTGCGAATGGATCAGATCGGTTAGCACGAGTGGATAAAAATCGTTGGAATACCAATCGAGGAAATCCTTGAAAACGAGCCCGTGCGTCGATCGATCCCCCTTTCGCTGGCCCGTGTACAAATCACGTCCCCGCGTGCGGTACACAGGTGCGCCTGTAAAATGTGCCCCCCCCCCCCCTCCTCGTTCTCTCGATGCCCACCTCTCTCCGATCCGTTCTCGCCCTTGCCGACGAAAGAGGGTTGCACACTCGCCCACGGGCTCCAACAGCGTGCCTGCACGATATTCTAAACAACGCTCCGGATTGACATTAGATATCAGTGAGGCTAGTCACGCAGGTAAACGTGCCCGCGGCACCGCGACTAGCCGGAAAGTAAATTTTAATTGAAGCACGAACAACGCCTCGCCCGTCCCACCTTCAAGTTCGTCGCGTTTCGGGAACAAGGGATTCTCTTCCCCCCTAGTTGCTTATTCACCCCGCGCGGTCGCAGACCCGCCGGTCACGGTATTCCAGGAGTTAGCATTAAGCGCGAGGACCTTTTCGCGACGGGAGGACCCTGTCCATCTCCAGACGAAACAATTACAGCTGGGTCTTGGAAATGCTCGTACCGGGATCGAAAAGGATGGCATCGAAGGCAATTACTTCGGGATTAATAGAAGCTTTCACGGGTCTATCTAATTATCGACCTATCCAGTTATATCCCTCGGGGAATAACCAGAAAAGAAGCAAAGAGAGACAGATACACTACGGCGCGGTATTACAACGAATCTATCTCCTCCTGTCCCTCCTGGGTCCTAGCTACTAGCTACCCAATAAAACGGTTTATCGAGGCATTATTTGGAAGATTAAATTGAAAATCCCGGGCCCCGTTCCCGATGTCGTCGAAACGCTTGCCCAATATCGGTCGTTTACCTATCTATCTTCCTTTGTGAGGGATTTAGGGGATACAGAAGCAGGGTGGAGGGGCGACGGGGGCAACGGGGCAGCGTAGCATATTTTATGGCAATCAAAAGTCCTTCGATGAAATCTTCTCGATCGTAAACGGTATAACGGCGAGGTTCTGAAAATTTATTGCAGATTAGTTTGGTACACGCGCCAACTATAAGCTCGAACGGGGGGATACGTGGATACCCTGGCTAAAATCCATTACACCGGTCACCGTGTACAACGCAGGCGGCCCACCCGACACGCACCACCCACGCAACAAAACGATCGAAAATGTCTGGCTAAGCTTATACATGGGGTGTTCCTTTCGCAGAGACACAGTGAAACGTTGACTCTGTGCCCTTTTACCGAACAAATCAACTGTCCCACCCTTTTGTTTCATTTGTAAATAAATCCAGCTCTTTTGTGATCTCGCGCAATTCACAGATCGCTGTGCACAAAGTCAACTGAATCCATTCCACCGCTGTACATATGCTTGAAAACTGACCCACAATTGCTCTTCACCAATATCAGGTCCTATGTAAAAGTCAATGGAGAAAAATCCCTCGACTCTCTGTGGTTTAACGATTCTTTGAAACGGTATCCCTTTCGAGACACCCTGTACACGTACGACCCAACACCAAACAACAAGGGGGAGGATAGTTCGAACGTCGTGACTAAATACCATATATCCAATTCGATCCCTTTGTTCTGCCCCCCCCCCCCCCCGAGTCGGTATCGTGTTTCCAATTTACAAAGAAAATCCTCCACCCTCCCCCGTCGAATGGAGGACGCGGCGAGGGGGCGAGAGGAGGGAAGGGAGGGGGGAGGGCGGGCAAGAAAACGATTATTCCGTTTCCCGCATTTCTAGCCGTGGAACGTCTATTGAAGTAAGGAACGCGTTTCGTGGTATCCGGCTGGCGGCCGAGGACGATGCGTAATAACAGGCGTAGGCCGGCAAGTACCGGGCCCTGTTTGCAAGGCAGATTACACGCACGCAGCGTGTCGGCCAGTCGCGGCTGCCTGGGCCCTCGTAAATATTCATTTAATCTGATCTAATCTATACGAACATATTCTGCGCCTCGTGTAATTGTCGGCGAAATTGCAAATCGATATCTAAATGGGCCGCCGTTCCCCTCCAGATATTGTACTTTGCTAGACAGCCATTGGGCGAGAGCGTGTTCCTGCTGCCGCGGGACGCCCTTCCGCGCCTCGTCCTCCGCCAGCGGCCAAGTGACGGCCAACTTACGTTGCTTCTCCAACTACCCCTGTCGCGCGCGAACTTTCGATACCAGCCGTGTACCAGCGCGGACAGAGTTCGCTGAATGACATTTGTAACGTTTTCAGACACCGTGCCGCCTCGATTAACCCGGCCGAGTTTCGCGCGTCCGCCCTCTAGGTTAGACGACAAACTTCCCTGTCCCCTAATGTCTCATGCCGGTGATCGACAATGCCACAGGCAGAGCCAGCAAGCCCGGCTGACCCCCAGAAAACTTCAGCGTAATCTCCTGTCGTGGGAAGATACAGCTCTCGTGGAGTTTCGCGGTTTATAATATGCGGGAGTGGCGTGTATAACAGGGGAGCAGACTAATCGGGGCGATATCATTGCAGTTCACGTTCTGCGTGATGGATGGTTTATAAGGGTAGTCCTTGCAACTTGCAATGAGACCCAAGCATTGGCTCGCACAGTTTCACAGCAAAGATGGGCAGAATTTTTCTTTACATAAAATGTTGAATAACGAATAAAAGTTAAAAAAAATTATTCGTCATTCGTTCGTTAATCCGAGTTAACTTTATTCGACACATGACGAATCATTTTTTTTTTTTAACTTTTATCCGTTATTCGAAATTTTATTTAAATAAAAATTTTGCCCGTCTCTGTTTGACGGATATAATATTAGATCAAAAACATAAGGTAAACGCGCGAAGGTATCTTTTGGAGAACTGGTGCAGTAGCGGGGCAGTGAAGCTGTAGCTTCAAACTTATGAAGAATTCAAATTTCTGTTTCACTCTATTCCACGTTCGTATGATTCCGTGCGCCATACATCTCTCGTTTTGCAGCGATAAAAACACATTATTCACGGCCAACTTTAACCCGACAAGAACGACCCGTAAACATGCAAATAAACGCGCGGTGCCGTGAATCTCGATGGTCGATTTTATTCAATATTTACATCGTCGAGATAAAAGAAACAGGCGGAGAGGAAAAAATAATGGGACGTCGCTGTAATTAATCCCGCAGTGTTGCTTCCGCGGGACCTGAGGCACATATCGACGCGAAGGGAGAGGAAAATGAAAGTTCCACGTACTGGACGTTTTCCCTACCTGTGAAAAATGCCCGCGGAGGGCATTTGTGCCCAGGCCACTCAAGCGATTTAAATCGGAATATTTCAAACCACGGAGCAAGGTTATTAATATTTCTGCGAATCCACGTCCCCGGCGATCATCACGGCCGGTCAAATTATTTAGCTGCAATAAATATCGGCTGTCTCACGATCCATGCGTAGCGTTCCGCTCAGTGGTAAATACTGAACGCGCGTTGGAACGCCAAGTTCCATGGTTTAATAATGAGAAGTGAAACCCGTTAGGCATCATAATAACCTCCTTCGGGCGTTTTTCGCTGAAGGTCGATTTTATATAGACAATGTCTCGTTAACAATTCACGCGCAATCTCGATCTTCTATGAGTTTTGACTAGATAGCTTTCAAGTATCTGTGTGTGATCTAGATATCCTATAGAAATAACCCTACAGATCTTCGATGAACTGATTCACATTCTATTTAATAATCAAAGCGTAAACCCGTCCACCTCGTACCTACTATTATTCTACTTGAACGTTCTCGACCATATAAATATGAATGATCACGAATCGCGTTTTTTAATTTCTCGTTATTCCTTTTCCCTTGCAGCACGGCTCATGGTTTTTCGAGCAGGGGCTCGCGGCCACAGAAATTACGGAAAATTAAAGAAGCACTGGTTGAACTTCGGCTAGAATTCAACGAAGCGAATTCCTCTTTCCGCATTTCGCGTGTTTCTGCCTGCTCGCCTTGATGTGGTTTGAATACTATTTCCTATCGTACAAATGTTTTACTGTTCATGATGTTCACTAATTTGCCGCAAAGTTATTAGAACGTTAAGTTAATTACGGCGACGTTCACCATGGGTGATACGATTTTTCTTTAGATGCGGTAATTTTACCAGCTACCTCCTGCTCCGGAGCTCGATACGGAAATTAGCCGTGATACTGTGTTTCCCCTGTTCCTCTGCCGGTGATCCGATATTTCCAAGTTTCCTACTCGAATTCGCGCTCGTATAGCATTCCGCGCTCAACTAAATTAACCACCTGGCGTAAATTAATTACGAGCCGCATAACAGGGGCACGGGCCCCAGTCGCGATATTTTGTCAATTAGTTGTCTCGTCGAGCAGAAGGCATGATCGATGCTACGGATTCAGTGAGTTCGATGCCGAATGAAGCGTCATCGGTATTCTTGGCACGGAGGTAATACGTTCCTTCGTTGCTGCTTACTGACCCGTGGGTAATCCCTGATGCAACCGAAAGATGAAGTCCTATTAAAATGGCACTCATTCCATTGCGAGTGGTCGTCGCACGTGTCGTGCTCGAGGAACGGATATAATCGTACGTAACGTTGCCTCCAATAAAATCAATGAGGACACAGTGCTTCGTCTGTCTAACATTTAATCGTTCGTATCGAGTCACCTTGAAAAGAATTGCGATTAAAAGGCATCTCGGTTTGCGCCAATGTAATTTCTGTCATTGAAGTACGTTCTGGAAGATCGCGTATATCTGATACACCCTGCACAGTGCCACTTATTTTTCTGACTGTGATCTACGGTTTCTCAGTATCCTCGTCAGGTTCGTAATTTCTCGTTCTTAGAAGCGCTCCTCTTTCTGTCTCTTCGGTTTCAAGAAGAGTGGATGCTGGAGGCCAGGCGCATAAGTGAATCCTTCGACGCCGAAACGCGTGTTCATTCCGATGGATCGAGGTCGCGGGCACGTGACTGCGGGCGATGAACATTCCGCCTTGTTACAAAGACGGAGGAATGAAATTGGCTCGTATCCACGACACCGCGGTGGGTTGGGAGCACGGGTCTCGGTGATGAAGCAAGGGTGTCGTGACTCTGGCTCTGTTTCCGTGCGGCGAGAGCGCTCAGAATTTCCGCGGATAGTGCCAGCCGTCGACAGCGAGACAACCTTTCAGCCCGCGGAGGAACGAAAGCGACGACGAATCTGGCTTTCGAATATCGCGGAGCAGCCGAAACCAAAGCTGCGCTGCAAACCGTGCAACGTCAGGGTTGCCCCGGCACCGTATAATAATAACGCCAACAACGAGTTACGCTGAGATATTTCGGACGAAAGCTGTTCAAGTTTCACCGCGATGCCACGTAATATCGCCGCCACTCCGCCCGGAAACACTTGTACTTTTATTGCGAGGAGAAACCCGGCGACGAGACGTCACTCGCCGAACGCTCCAAGTAATTGCAGCCAGGTAAAAAGGGGAATCACGTTCTAAATCCCGAGGAAGAAAGGACTCGGGCTTGCTTTCTTACGCGACTATTTCAATCGATCGAGGTATCTATGTCATCGATAGATTCCTTCTTTCGCAAGCGAAGTCGCCGAATGGTTGTTGCTTCTCGGTGAACTTGATCGCGTGGTCGTTCCCGTTCACGCACGAAACCTAATATTGTAATGTATTCGAGGTACCCTACTCTGCAGAAGAGATTGGAAAGTAGATCTCATTCGCGGACATGAGAAGATCTTGGGCCTTTCGAGTATTGGACGATCGCTCCAGCCAATCGACCTGGTCGAACCGCTCCCAAAGACCTGCCATCTGTGTAAGACTTACAATCTAAAATTCGTTAAGTACATACACTTGAGGACGAAAAAATGAATCGACGGGTCCTGATTCGAATCTCATACTCCCTGTTTGCTGACCTTAAACAAGATCGACAGTGAGTCACGTTAAACCGTTGCGACGCGAATTCACAGAAAATGTCGTTGGAGAGAATGTCGAAAGGATTCATAAAACCCGAGTGGACGTTGACGCCGTCAGTGTCGATAATACGATTAGATACCGAAACTGTAGGGACGTTTACTTTATCGGAAAAGCCAACAAAAAATCGGCCGCGTGACAGCTGTTTAAACATAACACGTGCATAGGCCATTACTCCAACTGCGTCCGCGCTCGAGCCGAGAAATCTAAGTTCTCTTGTTATTAGAAACCGTGAGTTGTGTCTACAACGAAGCAGCTGTTATCATTTGTGTTATCTTTGGGCAGGGTGTTAGTTTGAACCATTAACGAGAACCATCGCGATACGTGTCTATTTCTGTCGGGTGTTTAGCCACGTAGCGGAACACGATTCGATATATCACGGTTTCTTTAATCGCCGCACGTTTCTGACAATCAATCAAGTTTCAATTGCCAACAGGGGCTTGTGATATATTACAATAACAGATTAAGTCAACCGGTATCGTAGGTGGGCTTAGTTTTTACACTCGTCTGATATTCTAGCGTGAAAATATGTTTCGCGCAAGCTGCTTCGTTTTCGACCAGCTCTCTTAAACAGATTGCCTGCGCGCAACGATAGCAAGGAAGCCAAGATTCGTGGTAAATCATTCGGTATTGTTTGGCAGGGATCCCTGGCCACGGAGACAGAAAATCCCTCGCTATATCAACGCCTAGCAAACGCTTAGAGGGCCATGCATAAGCTGTGCAATTTTACGATAATGGATTTGCGAATTACATTTACCATCATTTCCTGAGTGCATTCACTACCAGCCGATAATTTTAACTCACCTGCTCAGACTCGATTCAAGATTCGGAAATTTCGAGTGAAACCGTTGATCCATTTATAATAAGTTACAGTGCTTTTTAACCGACTTCAAAAAGGAGGAGGTTATAGATTCGACCCGTTTGTATTTTTTTTTATGTTTGTCCCCGCATAACACCTCAGCATATGGACCGATTTTGATGATTTTTTTTTTATTCGAGAGAGGGTGATGGTCTCATCCTGCACTGCATCAACATTGGCCCAATATTTTGCCAGTTCTGGTTAATAATAAAAACTATTGTCACCTAATTATTATTATTTTATATACGTACGCGCATATCTCCTCAGCATGTTGTGACAATATATATAAAACTAAAAAGTTAAAAATAAAAATCTTTTAAAAAAATTGAACCGACTTCAAAAAAATAAAATTGCATTAAAAAGTAAAAAATAATTTCTTCCCTTGTTTAATCTACGACTTTCATATTTTTTAAGTCGGTGCCTCATCATTTATACCGTGTAAATCTGGCGCCGACTGAAAAAATACGAGAGTCGTAGATTAAATAAGGGAAAAAATTATTTTTTACTTTTTAGTGCAATTTTATTTTTTTAAAGTCGGTTTTAATTTTTTTTTTAAATATTGTATATACAAGCTGTAATCCGGAAATCTGTGCCGAACACGAGCATTTAACATTTTAACCGAAGAATCTGTTAAAAGGTTTCCTACTTCTAGGTACTCGATCGATTGCTTGCAGTGTTTTTTTAAATTTTGTTATTCGTGCCAACAATGTTTTCCAAACGCGAGATTCACAGACGTGAAGCCCCGTTTGGAAAAAGTTATTCTGCAATTTCGATTTACCCCTTACAAAGAATGACCCCATTCGCGGTTTGCGCCGCCGTTACCGCCGCACTTTACACATAGCGACGATTCACGCAACACTTGTTTTCTAAAAAGCCGGCGCCCAATAAAATCGAACCGCGTGATTTCGACGAACCATTCATATCAATAAGCGGCCATGTATTATTGCACTCAGCGCGGCTGTTCGCGCACGGAATCCCGATTTATCGCAACAAAAGGCCACAGTTCTCTTAATTCGCGCGCTGAATTTATTTCTCCAGGCGTCCAACACCAAACAAAATCGAATCGCGTTAACCGTGCACTATTAATATCAATAGAGTTACTTTATTGTTGTACTCCATTGTACTCGAGGCAAGTTTTTGCACACGAAACGGCAATTTATCGCGACAAAGGCCCTCGCCCTTGCGATTCGCTGAATATTTACGTTCGTAAGCGGACGATCCTAAACAAAGTGGAAACGGGTTATTACCGCGGGCTATTAATATCAATAAACACCCCATATTATTGCGCTAAATGTTGCCTCCAGTGCGGTGGCTTTCGTCGGCCGCGAAAGCCTCGATTTACCACCGCAGTAACAACAACAACGGGAGCTTTCGCCCGGCGCAACGAGGGGTGACCCACCTCGTTTCATCGATCCCCTCTGTGCTCTTGCCCTGAAAGTTCTTAACTGCCGGGGCTAAATGAAGGCAGAGCGAAGGTCAGACGAATCGGAACGGCCGGGCCGTGCTTCGTCCTCGACAGTAACTCGCCGGCCCTTTGTTCTACACGCTCGGAGCGCCACAAAATTATCCATACAATTAGCCCGACCAGTTTGACATGCCTCGATGTGATCATAAAGGGACTCGTTTAGAGGCAAGTCAACGGACCCGGGAGACTCTCGTGCGCACGCTACGCTGACCGTATAAAGCCCGAACGAAACGGCCGATGAACGATGGAGATGCAGATGAAACGACTGTCAATCGTGGTCGACACGAAGGGGGGATCCTAATGAAAGATCCATTTATTAAATGCGCGCTCGGATAATTAAATTTTTTCCCCGACAGCTATCTGTCCAACGTGACAGCGTTTTTCCATCCACGACCGTAGTTTGGAAATCTTGCCGCGTGATAATTAAAATCCTCCCTCGTGACCCATTCCCCACAGGTTTAAGTTTTCAATTTTAAGCAGTGCGCGGTGTATCCGTTACCTAATTTCCGTCCCGCGTAGCTGGAGTACCTAATCGAGGATACGTGTCAAATTGTATCGGCATAGCAAGAAACTATCAGATGTTCGATAGGTCGTGTTTACCACTGTGCTACGGGCAAGATAATCGAAGATCCGAAGACAATAAACTAGCCGTCCTCCTTATCGCATTGTCGATACACGCGTATACCAGCCAACAAAGATCAAGCCTATCAGTCTGGCCAGAATATTGGACACGCGTAATGGCGTGTATCCGCGTGATTACGATGCGTGTGCGGTGTTCGGTAATATGGCGAGGGAACGATCGTATCGCCAACAACACGCCCTTCAGTTACCAATCTCGTGGCTCTTTATCGCTGCGATACGACGCTGCGACGATTTATCACGTCGCGGGGTCTCTTTCTAGAAGGGAGTAGATTTAATATTCGCGTGCCCGTGGGTGGTCTAATAACGTACCAGCAGCTTACCACCGAATCGGTGGTAAGGTCATTTCTACCATCAAACGGCAGGAGGACATGCTAGTTTTCCCGATGTCGATCGAGACCGTGGAAAGCCACAGAAATGCGCAGTAAGACGGCGACGAGACAGCGGGACGCGGCCGAAGAATTCCGACCTAAAAATAATCGACCTAAACCGGTGACTTCCGTTGTCTGGCTAGCGGTGGTGTCTCCTCGAGGGCGACGACGATCTTCCTCTCGTCGTGAATGCTCCATTAATCATTCAGCTAGCTAATGGTCTGCGAGAGTAAGTTGAAGCATGGATGAGGAGGAGGGGAGGTGAGACGTGAACGACACTTTAGGGACGGGCACGGGAGCGTATCGTAAAGGGTACCATCGCAAAAGGTTCCTTTCAGCTCGATTCTTTCACGGGCAAGTACGTAAGAACGCGGCAAGGGGAGCGGCAACGCGTGCTGCCATGGCCTTTGATCGAATTCTAGCACACGGAAACCCAGGCGATACTTACGCCGTTATCGTACGTATCGCCGTATAGGATGGTAAAGATGATACAGGCGGTGCGAGCTCATCGCAAGGACCAGTGTGGGTGTTGGGAATATTGTGTCGCGGATCTTCTCGCAGGGGGGCGAAGACGATCGCAAAGGGTCGAACCGGAAGGAACGAGGAGCATGTGTCACAGTTACGTCCATTGGCAGTAGATAGGTTGATGCGTTTGATCGTTAAGGGGGCCTTAACGACACTTGTAAAGGTTGTAAAGAACGTAATGATCGTGACTCTTCTGAATGAACTTCTGCATCCAGGTGGCTGGAGATTCGTTAGAAATATTTGCCGCGATATTCGTCGTTACATTGAAATTTAAAACGTTTCGAGGAAATGTTCGCTGTATAAGTGCCGTTAAATAGATGGAAGGTTGATCGCGAGGGTATCGCGCTACCATCGACGCGCGTGGATAGCGTCGTAGGGAGAAGGGACGTGGAGGTGTGCACAGCGTTGCAGAGGGTGGATGGCGAACTTTTTGTTCCGCTGATAGGGAATGAAAAATGGAGAGTCACGGCGAGCTCGATTAGAAACAAGAATATGAATCGACCTTCTCGATCGTCAATATTCATGGGACGCGACACGGCATCGTTACTTAGGCACCAGTCAGGAAAAAAAAGCTCACCATGGAACGAAGGGTATACCTCGGAGCGGAGCATTTTCAGTCCACCCCTGTGATAAAACGTCTAACGACGGGGAGATCGAAAGCGTGCGCGACTCGCAAAACGATGCGCTAGATAATTGGGGTGTAGGATAATTATTACGCTGGGATTTTTTGTAATTAGATGGGGTTGCTTTGGTCGTCCTCGTTAAATTGAGGAAAAAGGAAACTACATGCTTGGATGAGTGATAAATTTAGATGGACAACACTGTCATTTTATCTTCTACACTGTAATCAACGCTTTTACACTAAACTATCGTGAAGTAGAGAATAAACACAGATAAGCCACAAATTCCAAGACTCCATCGCTTTCCATATTTAAATCACCACGAGATTCAAAAACAGCACGGAACGGATCATTACACTCATTACAGGCGCGAAGCGTCCAAGAATCGCCCGAGTAATTGGAATGGTCTCGTTAAACAATAACGAGGAATCGTAACCATTTGAAATTCGGTTGAACGGCAATTAACACTTTCCAGTTGGCTATTCGAACGAGCATTATGCTGGAATCAACGAATCTGTAGATTTTCGCTTGCTCCCTCATGCAAATGATTCACCTCGGTTTGTTTGCACTTACAGACTGGTGAGCCCGACGATTCTAATTTTACGCAAACGCACGTTTGTGTCATTATCGACGCGGCCACCCTCCCTCTAAACGCACCCAATCCCTCGCATTCACTTTCCCAATCGGGAACAAATCTGTTCTACCGAATTCGCCCCAGCTGCCACTGATCATGGGAAGTTTTGAAGAGCTGCTACTCGGCATCGAAAACAGCCGTTTGCTTCTGTCGAGATTGTATTATAGTTTCAGGAAACTTATAGACCGTTTTAAGTTCCACGACTTGCGCCAATTTCTAAATTAACAAGTAGAAGAAGATCGGAGTGTATACCTGGGATGAGATCAGTTTTTAAAATCGTAACTATTTCAACGTCGAAATTGAATTGGTTGAACTTTTAAACAGAGGATTCGGACTGGAAACTAATCAAACTTTCGCGCTTTAAAGTCGCACTGAGCATTGCCCCTTGAACCTGTATACGTTTTAACTTCCAACGCCTGGACTCCGGTGTGTACATCCAACGTCGAATTTGTTAACGCTTGCGCTGGAATTCTTTGCAATCGTGGCTGTTATTGAATTGCGATAAGAATAATACAATCAACATCGGACTACCGGCATGGTCCGGTCCACGAATGGCATGTAAATTAAATAACACGCAACGTGGTTATTACAACGTCGGCCGAATGTTGGGATTCGTTTTTCAAAGGGGACAAAAGGATCTGAAACGTAGAGGAAAATCCTAGTGTCCTTATTGTGTGAAACTTTTGACGACATCTACTCTCTAGTACGGGGCTCCCCTGTTGTGAAGTTACAGTTTTTGTTGCGCCGTGTTTCACGCGGAAACTTACGGAAGCCGCGGTGGCAACTGCGGTGATGAATTATTGTACATTAGGAGCGGGGGCTTTGTCTAAAAATATACAAAGGTACGAAGCTTAAAGACCCAGTGTCCGCGAATTCCACATCCGACCGGAATTATACGGGAAGAAAATAACAAGCAGCCAGCGAGAATTCTGAATGGATGAGTGAACGGACGAACGAGAGCTTAAATTTACAACTTTCTAACAGGCGCGGGATCGCTCCTCGCCTCCCCCGTTTACCTAATTTCATTCCAGCGCGCCCCGCTCATTCATCGCATTCACCCGACCCCTCCATTCAACCCGGCGTCATTGTAATAAATATCAAGGAAATTGTATGGGTGGATTTAATTCCGTTTGATCTAGCGGGAGCAACAGAAAAATAGCTGAGCGCGGCGGAACGAAGCCAGGAATACGGCTCGCGGATAAGATCCATGCCAATTTTCAGCCGGATTTCCTAGCGGGGCTGTGCGCGGTTATACGAAATGGCTGGTACGCGTTGATTGCATACCTTATAACCGCAAGAAAGGATACAACGCGTTCACACGGATATGCACTTATCCTGGCCAAAGTGAGGTACGAGCGCGGTCACAAATAATCAACTATGCTCGTGAAGATTTCTCAACGGGACTCGTCCCTTCCTGGAGGCTCGCGTACGAGCATAAATCGTCCAACGTAATTTTTTTCAGCTGTGCCTAGAAGGGCTCGTAACTGGATTCGTGCGTACATAGTGTAGGTACATAAGTTTTCGTGGCATGGATCAAACATTCACCCACACTTCTGTGCCTTCAATTCCAATAGCGATACACACGTGCCTACGTGCTTACTTATCCGGAGGAAGATATCTCCGAAACGTGCAAAATATCTTACAACGAATTATCAGTGTTATCGTCACGACTATCAATATGATTTTTGTAAAATGCCCCACCCTGGATTTCATTTTACCCGCCACTAGTCGCGTTATCGGTACCGATAACGTCTCTAATACGCGGGCAATGAAACGGAATTATGGTTCGTGGGGGTGGGAAGGGCGAAGTAGAGACGAGGAGACTCGGCGTTACCGGAAGTCAAAGGATAAGGAAGCTCTCCCGTGCGACTTCACCGATTTACTGTCAAAGAGTTTATTTCTTCCACTTGGACGGTGGATCTATTGCGCTTCTTTAATTGTATCGGCGGGGATCCGGTGTGGGTGGGTGGGCGAACGGAAATGTACGCTCGGGGCATACTAAGTGCACGTGTGCGCTCGCGCGCGTACAGTGCACAGATATTTTTCCGTCAGAGGGCACGGCTAGTTCATTTTCAGGTAGGTCACGTGCCCGCTTCGGCGGACAGGGTAGAAACAAAGGAAGGAACTTGAGCAGCCCCCGGGCTCGTAAAATTTCGTGCGCCCGCCGGGCTGGCTGAATTAAACACGTTCTTGCCAGCAACTAATCCAATACGTACAGATCGAATTAAAATCTCCCGGAACTGGTCCATTTATCACTCTGCCGAAATTTTTCGCCAACCTTGATTTCGACGTTGATCGTTTCTATTCTAGGGTGAAAGGTTGCGTCTTTCGACACGAGACAGGAAGCTATGACGGCCTGGGAGTGATTCGATTCGTCTTCACATTGTAAGTCGTTAGCTATTTTGATTTTACCAGAGTTGCGTCGTATCTGGATCGCAATAAATCTGTCCCAGACAGTCGTAAGCAGCTCGTGAAGCCAGCACGAGAACAAACTTCGTTTCACGAGAAAGAGGCAGACGTTCGCTGACACATCGCCGCGGTATTTCGGGGTAAAGGAACTGGCGGGGCTTAAAAATGGTAGCGCAACACTCGTGTCCCGGTTATGTGTACGTTTAAAAATATTCTCGACGAGCAGAAATATAAGCTAGAGCACGCGACAGCGATTCAAGCATTATTGGCAACGTGTCGTGTCACAGAAAAGGCGAACGACCGTGCGCCGCGCAACCGTGTACAAATACCTCTCGAGCGTGAAATCTCTAACTAATTGTACACGGTTGAACGAAAGAAGAAGAAAAAGAAGAGGGAAGAAAAGGGGAAGGGGGACGAAAGTTTTCGTAAGAATCAGACAGACATTTCACATCGTATCGTGAGCCGGGCAATTTGCATCGTAATGTAAGTCAATTACACCGCGTTTCATAAATCACGGGCGGGTGCACGCGAGCGCCCCGTGCGCGCACGTACGGCGGGGCGGCTTCTGTACACGGTTCCCTACTTCGGGGATTACCAGAAATTCGCGGACCACGGTGCCATGGGCGCAACTTCCGCTCCAACTAGCCCGCACAACGGTGTATACGCGCGCGGCGCTCGAGTCCGTCTAAATTTATTTCCATAAACGTGGCGAGTCGCTGAAGTCGCTTGATCACGGTGCGGTAGTGTCGTATTGAATCACGTCCTGGAACTTCCCCATTCGGAAACTCCATAAAAGTACTAATCCGCGGATGAAAGGCGAGACCAAGTTTTCTGGTCCGCGATAATACGCGGAACTTCGCGGTGCCCCCTTTTGCCGATTACGAGCCACCCGTCCGTGAACCGGATGGAAAAAGTGTATCGGCCGGCAGCGTTTCGCTGAACTGGAATTGGAGGTCTGGTTTTTCCTTTACCGACTGATTGTTTTCGGCGGAATGCGACAGCCAGGACAATGACGTCGTCCTGATGCATTTATAACCGATTTCGTTTGACTACGTCGACGGGTACTTTCTCTCCGCACAGGGCACCGACAACATTTGCACATTCTACGTAACACTGACTTGCTTCAATCCTTTCTCACCGATACACGCGGATAAAGACCGAGTTTTTCTTCGCGAAAGGAAATACGCGTCAGCCTTCCTTCAAGCGACCGTTGAATTCGGAAAATAAATCGGCTGTTTTTGCCGGGACGCGCGAGGGAAGCGCTTAAGGAGATTACTCGCTCCAAAGTGATCCGAATAAAACGAAGCGGAGACCTAGTCCGGCTGGGGCAAACACCGGCACGATTAAATGCTTCAAGACGTTACATCGCCCCCTCTCTCCCCCAGTTTCAACAGGATGAAATTAACCTTCCCCGGCCTGCGAAACTTTTTCTTTCCGATTCATTAAAACTTCAAGGCCCGTCGCGTTGTATGATAATGGCAAGCAAGGGAGAGAGATGGAGAGAGAAGAAAGGTTTTCGGCGGATCTTTGCCGAGAGGTGAGCAAAACGAGTTGCACTCTCGCCCCGTTTCCGCCCACTCCCCTACAGCTTCGGCAAATTCACGAAACAGGACGCGATAGAGCCTGGTTCGCCCGCCTCTTCGGTACTTTTTCCAGCAGGCGGGAAGGCGATTTAATAAAGGGAGCGGAAACATTGCAGTTCTTGCAAGCCGGAACGGATTGAAGGCCGAGTGGCTTATTCCTCTGCGAGCCAGACAGACGGCTTCATTTGAAATTTTCTCCTTCTGGCGCCGAGTGACCCGCCACTCCGGCACAAGATACAAACGAGGCAATTAGCGAGCGAAAGGTACACAATATTTTGACGGATTTTTGCGCGGATTTAAGCGAACGAATGCGAGACTCAGGAGTACCATTCCCCGTCACTTTTGCCACTTAGAAATCGTCCCAGGTCCACGTGCCAGGTTGGAGTCCAATTCGAAATGAAATTCTCGACTAAACTAAGTTGCCAGTTTCTAAGCGATAGTTGAAAATTGTATTATACTTATCAATTTATTTCAACGAAGAAAACAACACTTTGAAAGGAGGAAGAAAATGTATGCAACGGTGGGAAACGAATTTAAACGAATTAAGTAATGGTATAACGAAGTTCCCTATGAGTGATTTCCATGGTTTTTCAACGTGCAATTAGAAGAGTGCGAGTACAAACGCAGACAGGGCAGAGAGTTTTCATGTTGATCCTTCGGAGTTTGGTATAAAAACACTGGTGATTACGAGGAAATCTTGGATTTTCGTTTTACTTCTAGCTCCCCAAAGTTCTGCTCTCTTTTCTGAGGGAACAAAAGCAGGATCTCAACGCCGTAATGGAGAAACTCCGAAAAAAATAGCAGGAGAATAGACTGTCTTTTTTTATGTACCCAGCAATGGTTCGTTAAGATTAATAAATTTAAACAAATCTACGGGGTGGGTGTACGCTTCAGCGGGCATAAAACAGTCATGCAAAAAGCTTGAAATTGAAGATGTCCATTCTAACGTAGCTTTTTCGTTTTTAATTTGTCGTAAAACCGGCACAGCGAAATTAGCTCGACTCGCGCACAGAAGCCGTTAATTTCCAGTACTTTCGACTGTAAATAATCAGCGTTTCACCGTCCGACGGGCAGTGAAAAATTAATTCCTTCAGAGATGATAATTGCTAGAAACCGTAGATTTTTGCGCAATAGCTACTATCCTGCGTGTAAAATTCGAAATGTTCGGCACGGGGAGAAGAATCGAACTGGAAACGCGAGCGCCGCTTTGCGGGGGAGACTTATGAACAGCCGTTTTCTGTTTAAACACCAGAAACGACTGGATTTTATCTCTGAATTGCGTTAAAGCACCTTTGCCCTGGAGCGTTTTTATTAGTCCACGTAAGTAGGTACATCAACGGGCGCGGAGATTCATTAACGAGGTTTTCCTTACCTTCAGAGCGTCGGCCTTTATTTTCCTCCGGACCTGAAAATGAGAGGAACAATGATGTTAGCTTTCAATTAAACGATTTTTAAAGCTACTACAGATTAGCACTTTAATTATACCGGGTGATTACGCGGTGCTGTCATTACTTCGATCATTCAAGGTCAATAAAGATCCCTTGAGGTAAAAACTATCATCAGTTCCTAGATTATTCGGCGCAGGACGATTTCTAAGAGACCCACCAGCTTCGCGACTCCAAGCGCGGGCTTTTTAACAGCAATCCAGCCAGCATCGCCCGCCAGATGCTCCAGTTGACAGCAAACGAGGACAAACAATGCAGAAGAGAGGCTGACGCGCGAATTGCGTGCGGCAGGTTAATTATTACGAACTCTGGCGTACAGGGTGGCAATCATCCAATCGTCTCGCGGCGCATTTATCACGGTTGCGCTCTGGGGGGCATGTTTTCCAAACGGGGCGCAACGTGTGGCTCCTGAAATCGCTTTCATCGCGGCGCCCCGGCGTCTCTCCTCGCTCTGCGCGCGCGCGCTTTTTGTCCCGTCGTCGGTTTTATTGCGGGCACGTAGCTAAACTTTGCAAACCGGAAGTTGCCGTGAACAGGGACGCGCCGGCGAACAAAGACACCGTGGGCCGGTAACGAATGCTGAATGTCGTGGGCGGCTCGCTCGTCTTTGTTCCGCGGTGAGCGTAAACGCGAACGGAAAAGAGATCAGCCGAGAGGTAGACGCGTGGTCGAGCAAGAACCCGACTCGCCGACCGGTCGCTGGATTAATTACGATGAAAATTACGCTCGCGCTGAGATTGCAGACAATCTCGATGCGGGCCCACCTCTGGTAATTAGAAGTTCGTTAACGTGGCGCGCGATACGGTCGATGCGAGTGCAACGAATCATATTAAAATATGTGCTACTTAATTGCTCGCGCCAAGAAATATGTATATACATTGACCTGGTGAATATTATTAATTTTAACTTCGAGAAGCATATTTCTGACTTTAGAACCGCAAAACCGAGGATGTTAAAGATGTAGAAATATCGAATCGGAAACAAGCCTCGGAACGTGATGATCCCGAAAACGTGGTTCACTCCGTGCATTACTTTAATGAAACTCAATCAACGAATCCTTATAAAGTACCCCCCAGAAGTGTCCCCTCCGACCGCGTTCAGAAGATAGATAAACTTGGCGGAAGTTGGTCGACAAAAGTGGCCGATGATTCGCCAGAAAGGGAGAACGTTCGAATGCCGAAGGTCGTTTCGCGGTAGCACGTGCGAAGAGGAAGCTACAGATTGGAGGGTGGAGCAGGAAAAACTTTTCCAACTTCTTTGCCAACGGCTGTGGCCGAGGAGATTCTCTCGCCACAGGCTTTCGGCCGCGGTCTTGTTGTTTGCCCTCCCGCGGGTCTTCTTACCCGGTGATGACTTGTTTCTCACGTACACTTCATTAGGTACTCCTCCGCGGGGACATCGAACCTCTTTCGGGCACGAGATTACTTCTTCTTGAAAACCAATTTTCGCACCAGCACAAAAAGCTGGCCAAAAGTAGGGGGAAGAGGCCCGCCCGCTGAGAGGAGTTCGCCCAAATACGCGTTACCCTCACGGAACCCCTGTGAATGTGCAAACGCGACGGCATCTCCGACCAATGGAATTAGAATCCCATTTCGCCACCACTAATTGCGCCTATGATCCCGTCTCGCGCCCCACAGTCCCGATTTCAGGGATGCTAATCATTCTTTCTGCCGGGGGGATGGAAACTCTCAGCTTGGTCGTTGAAAGTTGAAACATTGAAAAGGACGCTTCAAGGGGTTTACTTTGGCGCGTCTCGCGACGCGAGGAAGAGGACCGTGTAATTTATTGAAACAGAAAGCTGGCCTTGATGTGACTTAAAGGGAAACGGTAAATAGGATGACGTGGCAACTCGACCACGGGGATTACGGTGAAATTTTTACAGGCCGTGAATAATGAAGGCGCTACAGCGTTTACGTTATTCTCGGGGTTGAAAGATTCTTACGTTATGAAGACGTTAATGACGTGCGCTTAATTGCTCGCGTTATTTCGGCCAGGAGTGCGGCTAACAGCATAAATGCGAAACAATTACTTCCCGACGGGGATATTGTGATGAGCTCGAACGGTAAGCGGACACTGCCTGCCGTGGCGCTAACGGTTAAACAATTTCGCAACCACCAGGGTGATTAAAACCCTTTATAAATTACTCGTTGTAGGAGAGAGAAAAAGGATCGCGCTTTTTTATCTTACCACACGAAGTGCGTTCGTACACGCGATCGCTGCAATGTTGCTTGCGAAAGGTGCAAAAGCTGCGCGCGAGGAACTTGTTGCGGGTTGTAATTTTTGCTTTAACGGCGTATAAAATGGTCGTTAAGCGGAGGCTGCATAGAAACTGTGAGCAAAAAGGAGGAGAATAAAACTGGTGATAAATTTAGTACTGAAAGTGACGGAACTGGTGTAACTGATGTTATATTCATACACAGGATGTCTCACACAAAGCGTTGCACAGAATTTTCTTCGAGAGTGTTACACACGTAGTAACGACATTCATTTTTGGGGCTGAATAAGACCCTTTGAACTCCAAGACTTGGAGTAATAGCACTCTCAATTTTCCCAGTTAATTTATAGATTCTTTCAGATCAAATTCTATAGGGATAGAAGATTTGAATTCGTGAAAGTGGACACTGAAAACGACCAGGGTCAAATTCTCATTTCTCGATTAAGTGATCGAACATCTCCAGCTGTAAACGTTCAGCACTCGTGCAGCGTGGGATAATGAAGAACATTTATAGCAGATGGGAGAAATACTTCCCGCAATTAGGTGTCCCGTGTTGGTTTTGAGCAATATAGCATTAAAACGGAGAATCGAGAAACGCGAGCATTGTTCATACGTTGGTGAAATTGAATTGATTAAGCTTCACTATTCGTTTCTATTAGGCGTACCCGATACGGACAAAAGGGGGTCGTTTTCATTCAAGTACTCCGCGTACTCGCGTTTAATTGTCCGACGCTGTTGGTCGCACGCTCTCCCGCGCTATTAACTTTCCCCGCGCGCTTTTTTCTCCCGCGGAACGACCGTGCCCATCTCGAAATTTGATCCGCCGTGGCCATTAACGATTGTCCCCAGCGAACGGCACGGAATTTATAGCGCGCAGAGCCTGGCCGTACTGGAAACCCTCCGCAAAATTCAATCCGTCAGCAATAATTTCATTCTCGAATTTTCCCTACCACGGGAACAATATTAACTGTTATGGATTTCGATCTATCGCTGGGAAGCGAAGCTGATAGGACGTTAATGGTAGCGGAAGTCATATGAAACCGTGCGACATTTGATGAAAACCGTGTCGCGGAGAGAAAAGTTACCCATCCTGCGGTCGCAAAACGAAGGCATCGCGAAAGGCACGTGAAATTGTGAAAGTTCTTTTTTCGCAAATCCACGGAACCCCAATCAATATCAGATAAAATATTGACACAGTTATAACTTCATGTGTGTAAACGCGCGGATTGCAACTCCCCTGCAACCGTTTAGACGGGTTGTTTCAATCGACTAGAGCGTATTTACTCGACCCATCGCCGTCGATGTGTATTCGTGGATAAAACATATGCTGATCGATAATTGAACTCGACCGCGTTATTGGTAAAAGAATCCACGATTACCAATCGTTACGTGTTTTTCGGCTGTCACATCGAGGACGGCTTCCCGCGACAAATCAGATTCCTCTTTTTCGCAGAATATTCAGGCAATTTCGACTGTGACGCGTGGAGCACACCCGTTTAAGGGTATTTTTGCCTCCGTCGCTGCGCAGCTTTTTCCCGTGGCCGAGCAAGCCGGAAATTCGGAAAAATGCGTATCATTTAACGGCAATTAGGTATCGTCGAGCGGAAAAATAACGGGTTTCGTTCGGCTGCGGGGATGAATATAATAATGGGGAAATGAGTGCATTTCACCGTCGAGCAAAGTTCACCCGCGGCTCGCTGATGTTACCATGACTACCCGTTAACGAACAAAGGGAATCTCATCGTTGCCCTGACGAAATATTTGGCATTAATTAAACTCCCGCGCGATAGCACTTTTGTCGGATCGCTCGGGCCCGTTTGAAAGTATTTCACTGCGACAAAATTAGCAACGCTAGGAGCAACAAGCAAAAAGAGTATCAGTTGGAGAACAAAGGAATACGAGTGCAAAACAAATGGATGCCCGAAATCAAAGCTCAAAGGACTCACATATAAAAGCATATACACCTCTGCAACCGTGACGCCGTATTCGCGCAAACGTTTATGGCGGAATACGTATCTACAAATTGATCTTTCACAAGCGTTCCTCACGTCCCTTTGCTGAGCCGAGCAGTACTATCGACTACTGCATCGGTCGGAGAAAGAGCTGCAGCTTTCGGTGGACCCTATCCACGTTAACGGGAAACAGTGTCGCTAAGTACAGGTCGTAAGTGCTCAACGCAGCTCAACTTTGGTGATCAAACGCGAGGCTCTAAGTAGACGCACATACGCTGACAATACACTGTCCTCTTAAATAGTCAGCCATCTATATAAGCACTAATCGCGTACAGCGTAACTTAACTTCGATCGTCAGGAAGTTTCCCCGACAAAGGGCTTCTTCCCTAGTACATAGGCGTCTACGCGAGAGCAGAAAATATCGATTTAGATGCATCAGTTTCATAGATAACCACCTTCCACGTCTTGGTTTCTCTGCGTGGATCGACGACGTGAATCGCTACCCCCGTCTGTCTCGGATGCCAGTGGCAATCGAAGTGTCTGGTCCGAAATCGCCCTTGGATTTCATGCTTTTGACGCGAAACTTTATGCACCGCGCAAGGGCGTTCGTGTAAATTCTTCGTCCGGTCCGATATTCGTTTTTACGGCCGCTTTAAGCACCGCCGCTACGATCTGCTGCTCGTGCCCGGGCCCTTGTTCCCCAGTCATCGTCATTTTTCACCCTATCCCCCACGGCCGTGGCGCGAGTTTATGATTCCTAGCGGAAGATTGTGTTATCGCGCGACCAGCTTACCAGCTTGCCACCCTCGAGATTCTCCTTGGCCGTTCGCGAGCTCGCCACGAGTGACTTTTACGCGACGCTACTCGCGCGGCCACGCGCAATCTTCGCGCTGGAAGGCCGCGTGGCCCGGCCGACTTAAATGAAAAATTGTTTTCCCTCGCGAATTGAACGGTACTTCTGGTTCCCTTTTATTATACTGCCGAGCGATAAGGATCCACGGACGTTCCCGGGGCTACGTGCGTCGAATTTTAAAACGCACTTAACAGCAAACGACGGGAACGCTGCTGAATATCCGGCTGGAAAAGTTTCCGCTCCCTTTAATTGGATCCCTTTCTATTAACGCCGCGTGCGAATTATCGTCGTTCTCGCCGCCGGTACGCCAGGAATTTGAATGAAACATTTTTCATTTCCCCGTCGCTGAGCGAATCTTGCGTCCAAGGCGGACACCGGAGCCGCCGTGGCTCGTTCCCTGCTGCTCGGTGCTTGAATTAATCCGATTGCATGCTGTATCGACGCGCTGACTTCAGCGCGGTTTACCTGCTTTACGGCGGGGACGGCTACAAATTTCTGGCGTAACCGTGCGCTTCGTTAGTAGAGGCTTTTCTCGATCCTTGATTGAAACATTTCCGCTCCCTACGATGCATATGGCGCATAATTGCAAGTGAATGGTATTTCTTATTCTCTTTGTTACAATGGCGACGTATACCGCCGCTAAAAGCCACGCATGTATTTTCACTTGTCAATTTTGTATACCTACCCGACCAACCTACAGTTCACGCCCTATGTCAACCACGTCACTGTCCTTTGGATACGCTGTGCTGTTTGCAAGGTATACAACGATTCGTTCCATTTAGACACGGATTCAAGCGATCTGGACCTTCAGACACCAGATAGACACGCTTCAGAACACTTAGACACCCCTTTCGACATTCTAGTCCTCGCCTTTGTTTCGTGTTTACTCATCGTCGGTTTCACACAGTACAGCTCCAGTTATTTGTGACCGAGAGTTACCACGAGTATGCACAGCTTAATTCTCAATGAACAGCGATACCCAAAGCTGCCAGTCGATTCTCTTGCCAGGGTTGGATCTTCGGTAAACACTCGGCGCACCGCTTGCAAGTGAAACTAAAGCTTGAACGAGTCGAAAGCAAGCCGCGGTCATTCACAGATCGTAAATAATTGAATATGTTCCCAGCAGGAGTCAAGTGCCACCAAAGTGTCTGCTATGAAATGACCTCGATACATGCGCGGCGCATGCACCGTAAGTTCCGACCATCGGTGCAATAACGCGTCGCGTTCCTCAAACCGGGAGGCTTCGAATGCATATCGCGATCCGTAGCGGTTATTGACGGCCCGTAAACGCGTCGAATGGTGATCGAAAATCGTGCGGAAAATGAGGGGTGCGTACGATCGATGATATCCCGCTTATCGGCGATAACTACGGGTCAACGATATACGCGCAATTATACGGCACCGGTGTTACGCTCGTTTTCACCCATCAGTGATAAATCGCATCCTCCGTTCCTGCCTGCCTGCCGCTCTCCCTCGCCGTTCTATCTTCTCACTTTAACCCTTCATGAATTCGACCCGAAATAATATCTGATCCTGAACGTCGACTTGCCGTTTGTTAGGCGCCATCCGATACTCCATCAAACTTCGGCGCGCATTCGGCGACGATTAAACCGTGAATCCTTTCTGCGGTGGAATTTGGAGAACACTCGATATTCTCCGCGTATCAGCGAACATCCGCATCTCGTGATGCACCAGAGATACGTAAAGATAGGTCCTCCTGAATACGGAACAAAATTTCCCCGATACCTTTAATAGTTTCGGAGAGCTCAGCTCGTAAACTTTATGCGGGACACGCTATATTCGAGAGCAGTCGAAGAAAGGAGGTAAGACGAGGAAACGAACGCGAGGTGAGACGGAGTCCAATATTGAAAATGCACGTCGGCGGAAAAGGAGCACGAAGAGTCTAGAATACGAGCGCCAACCTTTCGTAGCCTTCGTTTCCCGATATATCATGTACTATGGTTTGCTCATCAATTTTTCACACGCACAATTGGCAGAGGAAATCAACTTTTTGACCGAATTATCGGTCCTTGGATAACTAGCCGTATAAACTCTGTATTCCTTTCGTCAAGGTCTCTGCTTTGAAGCTTTGAAACTCTAACATTTGTAATTGACTAGAAATTCTTAACAGCGTAGAATTTCTGCGAGTTCATGTGTCCTTACGCTTGGAATCGAGGTACACCTAAAAAGCACTCGTTCGAAGAACAGTCCTTAACTAAACGCGAGCAATTGAAGTCCACCTTCCACCTTTCAGATGTTCCGTCTTGCAGCTACAGTAGAATATTACCTACAGTGCAAAAAAGTCTGTCGACTAACAAAACGGCTAATTAGCGGTATAATCGAATTGGGAATTCGCAGTGTAGTAGACTTTGGGTCACCACTCGAGGACACGATATCCAACCAGTCTTCAAAATTTAAATTTAAAAAGGTAAGGGAAGAAACGGGCAGACGAGGAGCTGTCTCGAAAGAATTACTAACTCACTCCGTCGTCCCGGCGACAGAGGGAAGTATAAGTGGCAGCAAAGAGGTCACCGTTTTCAACGGACTGATTCCTAATTCAGAAAGAAGCTGTGCTCGAGATAAGCTGAAATCTCTCCATGGTTACAGGTATATCTATACGCACGAAAGATTCCCAGAGAATCATCCGAATGAATTAGCGAGAACTTTCAGCCACGCCGTTGGGCACATTAATAACCAAGGATCTTCACGTTGGCTCCGAGTGAAGCGCGAAATGAAAGAGTGACCCGAGAGAAAGCCGCCTCCTTGCCAGGTATCCTCGTCCTAGGGTGACGCCGACGGCTTCAGAGGTATCAGGATAAAAAATAGACGCATAAATCCCAAAGGAAATCGATCTCGGATTCTCCTTCTTCTAGTTTCCTCTCCGATACTCGTCTCGTCCTGACGCGCGCGAGATTTACTCGCGGCCAAGAACCAATTTCACCCCCCTCCCATCAGTCATATATCTACTTGATTAGACGATTTGTTGCGCGCTGGCGCGTACGTGGCTAAAGTACGTCGATCTTCGATCTATCGACGTGACCGTTGCCCGTTCGACGACACCCCTGAATACTGTTCTCTTTCTCGTTGCAACACCGATTTTCACCCCTCCGCGTCGGAGGGCAGAGTATATTTATTGTACAGCTGCTGGGGTGAAGTCAATTTGTGCCCCATTCAGAAGGGTGGAGCACATGATTTGGTTACCTAAATATTCGTCGTACTTTGTAGCGTTCTAAAATGGATCCAGCGTCAGAAATGCGTTTCGATATGGTCACCTGCAGTATCTCCAAGTTTGACAAGCGTGGAGCTTGTGATTGGGAAATTGTTTGTATAGGGTAAACGTTGGTGGCTGGCATCGTGAAATTTTAATAAGTATGATCAATAGAATGTCATGCTTTCAAAGAACAAAGGAGATTAGTTTCACTCCACCCTCTCCCGAGTGCTGAAGTTTTATCGCGGCGTAGGTAAAGGCGACTCACCTTTCATGCGGCTTAAAATTTTTTTAACGATCCTTTCACATTGTTTATTTATTGGTTCCTTCGGGCTGACACCGTGGCATCGATGGCATCGATCACATGCTTTCGCGCAATCCATTATGCACGCTCCAAATTGTTTTTTCATCGTCGAATCGATAAAGTTTATAAAAACAACCGACGGCTTCTTAGAACGTGCACAGTGCACACACAAGGGTGTGTACCGGTAATATCGATCGTCCTGACAACGTCGAGCGCATTACCGCGCCGTGGCCGCTATAAAAAGGTTATAAATGTCAGAAACAATTGATACTATTAAAGCAGGGCAAGTATGGAAGCGTGGTATTTCGAGTCAGCAACAGAAATGCTCGGTTTTAATTGAGTTTTTCATTGCGCGTTTTCAACCTCGTTATCATTTGACAATCCGGTATCCAACGTAATTTTATTGATAACCATTAGAAGAGCATTTCCATCTGCTATTTCCAGTTTCACAAACATCGAGTCAGGCTACGCGGCTTTTGCTTTCGCAAGCTCCAGAATGCCATGGAGCGTGAATGATGTAGAATTCGCAAGCAAGATTTGCCAAATATCAAGTTTATGTGTTAAAACATTCATCGTGTTGACGAATGTAAGCCAGCGGCATTTACTGCGCTATGGAACGACAATCTAACAATAACTTCGATGCTGGAATGATAGCAGGGGAAATGCATGAATTGAATTAAGGCACTCGAGGAGAGTGAGAGGGTCTTTCCCAAAATGCCTTAATTCGCAGACCGTTTTAGCTAGAAATTTTCACGAGATTACTCCGCGAAAAAGATTGCTGTCCTCGCTAAAATTCGTACACATTTCGAATTAATAAGCGTGTTTAATCCAGCTCCAAGGAATTTACAAAGCTTTGGAATCACGGGAATGGAAGGCGTCACACAAAATTTGCTATTAACTACGAAATTTTCGCATGTATATGACGAAAATAACGCACTGCAGTAATTCTGTTTATGGAGTGTAAAAAACTGGGAGTAAGAGAAACATCGTTATCGTTTTGTTGCGAAATACCTTCAACAAACGTTACCTACGAATCTCACGGTTTGACACGGACGGTTTCATAATGTTTACTGTTAAACAATGGTAGCAAAAGGTGTAGAATCAACAAGAAGAGGACTAACGAGAAGTGACAAATAGTAACAGAAAAGAATGCGTGGGAAATGGAGAAATGGTGAGACAAAAAATTGGAGCTGCGTTTATAACGGAGTGCACGTGCCTGGATGTGTTTTTCGAAACAAAATATCGTATCAAAGCCGTGATTCCCGGCTGTTCATTATTCGCACGTATCCAATTTCGTAACTACTCCAAACGGAATGCAGGAATAATTTATACATCAGCACTGATATGGTTGATTATCGCGTGACATTTAAAATCTATAATATCCTTCTACGTAGGTACTAAATTAGTAGCGTACAAAAATTATGGGTAGAAGTATGGTATTATTTAAAATCATCGCTGAACCTACACATTTCTCCGGTTCATTCACTCGATTCAACTTCCCGTATTCCATCACCGTTGCCCCACAATATCTCCATTAAACAATAACGATCGGTCATAAGTTTCACAATATGGAGCCACTGTCGACACCACTGTGCACCAGCCCGACCCACAATGCGCTCGGCCAAGCGTCCCCTGTTTCCAAACCAGGCAACAACGGGGCGAAAAAACTTTCTCAATTTACTAGAAGCACAAAAATAAATAGGCATTCGCGAGCGCGCGGCCGCGAGCCTGTTTAATTGCAGCTCTCGGTTAGAAAACTGGAGTAACGTAGAACCGAATGCTTCAAGGTTTCCGTCGTCGAGGGTGGATCGCGCGTAAACACGTCCCTCGATTTCGAGTGTGCGCCGAAACAGAGCAGAAGCGCGAGGCAGCCTCGACGAAATCCTATTCACGCGACACAATCATTCGCTTGTCCCCATCAGGAAAGCCTGTATGCCAGAGAGGCGTGAATCGAAACGGTCAAAGGGTTATCATCGCTCGTTCCCCCATCGTTCCACCAAAGAAAGGGGGACGAGCGTGCACAATGAGCCTATTTTCGTGGCTGCAGCAAAGGGAAGCGGACGAAACTAACACGAAGCCGCGAAAGAGTCAAAGACTGGCTGTGATTCGAGATCGCCGAGCATATCGAACCCCCGGTGTGTCGATCGCTCGTGAAACGCGCTCGTTGGCGGGCTTAAATACGTGGCCACGGTGTGGCGGCGCGATAGGATATCGACCGTTGTAAGTGGAATGCTGGCTGGTCGGAGAATGGGAGGAAATAGGCAGAATGAAAAGGAAAGATATGCATTTCGTTTGGAGTATGCCGGGGGAGTCGTGACTAGCGCTATCCCTGGGAGGTTCGTACCTTAGTGCCTTGGACGAAGGGGTTGTAACTCACAGTAATGTTCGGGGCACGAAGGTAGCTCTGAGAGACTACTTCTTATGATCCATGGAATTAACATCGCTGGGTGGTGTGTTGAACAGGCAAATAATTAGCTTCTCACTGGGGATTTTTATATTCACCATTCGTTTCGCTGTCGAGAGCAGCAGTATAAGGCAGTTCAATTTGGAAAAACATAAATCCTTTCTTCTGCGTTTATGCAACTAAATACCGACGTTATGACTGGCGTGGATCGCAGTAGTAATCCATTCGCAAAAGCCCGCGGATTATCATACACAGTGGAGCGACAACTGACAAAAAGCGCAAACACGTCAGAAGTCTTCATGGTGCCACACCGCGAAAGGTACATGAAAACTCGACACAGCAAGGCTAAAGGCAAAGTTTTAAGGACGTAATAAATAATTGTAGATTACAGTGGCATACTCTGTGGGAATATTCAACGTCTATTACGCATCCTAACTGCTTTGTAACATCCGTCCCTCCTCGAACTCCAAGGATTCGTGAAATCTTGATTTATGCTAAACGACTTCGCCACGTCATAAACTGTCGTTCGCTACATCACAAATTTATGACGACTGGGAAGCACTCGCGGAAAGTAGACGAGGCACCTAACGAATCGAAACCTCGGAGTTCGAAGGACAGATACCAAAAGGGAAAAAGCTGCGAGACGTTTAGTAATTCATCGAGTTTGCAGGTGAAAAGTATCGCAGCGCGTCCACTGTGTCTGACGCAGCGCTGTATATATGAGAAGTGCCACAATCAATACGATCGCCGTGGCTAAAACCTATCGACGCCCCTGTCTCTTAGCCATCGCTCGCATATGACGGGGGACAAAACGACGCTAGGGGCTTCACTCGTGGACAGGGCTCGATCCATGTGACGGGATCGATGGTTAGAGCGCAACTGCCGGGAATAGGGATTGATGGAAAAGCCCTCTGGTGGCAAGTGCGTGGGTGGTGGTCGCCGCAAATTCATCATCATTACACACAGTCACCATTATCACGCCGGAGTCGACCATTGGGGAAGACAGGCGGGACGCTACATTGAGCATCAGCAAAGTGATCAATTTGAAACGATCGATGATTACGCGCGGAACTCACGAGAAACGTGGATATTCTATCTAGAATCTAGATGATGGTAACCCCTGTTGTGGTTAACAGGTCGGACGTAGCCGCGGACAAAGCATTTATTAGAATGCAGAATCCGTCTACCTGCGCTCCCATGTTTCGAGGTGCGAGGGCCGCCTGGATAATCACCATCCATGGAGAGGGAATATTCGTCGGGGACGGGTAGAATCTTCGTATCGGGGCCATGGCACACCTGGATACCCTGCGCGCTAATCAAATTCACCGAGGCCAACCCCAAAGGGCAGAGCTGGTGTTCCTGACGAGGCAGTTCGTGGCCGCTGGCACTCAGCGGTTCCGAAATATTCCGAAGTGGTGATATTTTTTGGACGACCGGCAACTCGGCCAGGCCAGTGGCTGCACGGGGGCCGAGCCCGCAATTTATAACAGTGCTCTTTGAATTTAGCGGCGCGCGACGAGCTCGGCGTAGAATTTTAAACGGTGTGCTGTGTGACGCGCCGGCGGTTCGTGCAATATGTCACGTACCGTGTCATTTTTCGTCACTCGGCCGTGCAAGATAATCGATACTCAAATCCTTTCAACGCAAAGATCGAGATACGAGCGAGACCGTTGAAATATACAAAACCGTTCCAAACCATGTAACTGTCGGCTGTTTCCCTATTCAGCCGAGAAAACACTTAGGAAACACTTGGAAAGTACGTGACACAGGTCAATGGGTCGGGTTCCCCCATGAAAAAACTGGGGTTTCAAGGGTCACAAATTTATCACGCTTATCTGCTAGACACAGAACCAAATCCCTGATTTTTCATCTCCTTACACGGAGAACACGACGAATGGTGAAGATAAATAAAAAAATAATTCAAGTCTCTATTTATCTAATCTGCTTTCTTCTATCCTTATGTATTGAAATTGTGATTTCACCGATCCCCGCGATTTTCGTAGCAGCGAAGTGCTGCTCAAAGGTGCGTCAAGCACTCTTCTACTTACGCGACGCAAGTAAAACAACCTCCGCGACGCCGTAGCTACAATTATCGAGTATACCGTAATTCGACGCGTCGATCAAATGACTCGCGCTCCGTCCTTTTTCTCCTCCTCGCCTTTCATCGTGCAGCCGTGGAGAATGCAAATTACGACTATTGCCCCTTTCCCTAACAATGCGCGAACGGTGGAGCACAAAGAGCGTGAGGAGCATGAAATTGCACGCTTGACGCATTTAAAGGAGTTCAATTGATTCTGTGCTCCTGAGAGTGCACAAACGTCGAAGCCAGTGATTGCGGCTGGAAACGAGATATTCCCTCCCTCGCCCACCCCTATTCCCGCCCTTTCCCAACCGTTTCGCCGTGGCTGCGCAACAAATTTGCAAACGAAAACGCACGCCAGCGCATATCACTGCGCACAATTAACAGCGAGCGTTCCTCCCCCACTGAAATTGCATTAAACAGGTCGCAAGTAATGGCTGACGTATCCCGCGAGTTATTAATAGTGGCTGTAAAACTCTGTGGTTTTGTTACCTTTTGGGAATTACGACGACGCGCTAATAAATACGCGCGCTTAACATGCGTTGTTGGCTTCGACGCTTCCATTGGCGCGCGATTTACCGACGAAGAGCCAGATTTTTCCATGAAATAGCTTCTCCATGAAATTGACGCGACGCCTCGAGTCGCCTCCTTTCAACGGCCGCGCGATATGCAATTAAGCTTAATGATGTCGCGTTACTCTTCCCGCTCCGGTCTGCTGTATCTCTTAATTGAGCTTCTAAGCAAAACAATCGTTCCCTTTGTCCAACTGGAAATCCTCAACTAGGCAGTTTCATGGCGATTCATCCCCGCCTTTTTCTAAAAGGCGCAGTTTCTATTTATTAAATGACGATAACCTCAGGAAAATTCTCTTCCGAATAGACAGAGCTTGCGCAAAAGTCGTGAATATCTTGTGCTTGTGTTACTGTACACACAGCTTGTATCCACGAAGAAGTAAACTAAATACACCCCTACTAGCTGAAAACGATGACAGAAAAGATAAAGAATCGTGGGAGAAACTCGAAGACGGAGTCGGCTAATTACTCGAGGCTCGTCGAAAGTCGAAAAAGGGACAATCCTTCGACCAGCAATTATCACGTGATATCAAAACGGCGGCGGAAGTTACCGTGGCCGCGACGTTATTTACACGCGGGAGAAGAGAAGCGGCTTGCGCCAATGCCTTGCTTTCAGCCGCGAGTTTAATCCAATGTAAATAGAGGACCACTCTAATGAGGATGGTTCGAAACTAACGACAAATCGAAAAACCGGCCGCCAGAGTTTACGGAGTTTGGTCTGCTCCTTTTTGTTATTTACCCGCTCTAGCTCGCTCGACGTCGCGTCTGCTCCTTTTTCTCCGCGTCCTCGCCGCGTCTCTGCTTCCTCGGGCTTTCCCGCTTTATTCGCGGACCTCTAATGACGCCCTCGTTCAGTGGTCTGTTCCATGCGCTTTTCTCTCTCTCTCCTTTTCTTCATCCCTCACCCTCCCTCGTCCTCACCCTTCCGCTCTTGTATTAAGCTTCTCATCCTTGTTCCTCGTTTTTCCTTATTTCACTGGCCGACATACTCTGTGTTCCTTAACCTTTTGAGGCTGTCCTTCCAATTAATCTCTATAAGGAGGATAAAACGTGCACGCGGGCGGCTTGCGGAGCAGACGAGCCAGAAGCCCGGCCTGTTTTTCGTCGACGCTGTTTCGCGGACGCGTTTAAGATTCGGTTTACCGGTTCACGCTCGCCTTCTTCGGCGCGCAACGCGGTGATCGTCCCCTTTGCGTGTAGTTGCCGTTCTGAATGTGGCTCTACACTCGGGGCCCGAGTTTTCGCGTGTACCTTTCAGTCTCTGTCATAAATTGAACATCTTTTTTCCTCCCCCACCTTTCGCCCCCTGGCCCCACCCCTCGTCGTCCCGAGGGGTTGAAAGGAAAGAGGCCTTTGCCTGGGTCCGTTGCAAAGAGGAGAACGAGGCAGCCGGGGCTACGGCGAACAGCTTAGAAGCAGCTAAGTGAAAAGGTACGCGCTAAATACGTGTGTACTCGTTAAACGCGCATCCGCGAGTGTTGGTCTATTTTCGCGGATGCATGTTGTTGCGGCACCGAGTCGCGAATGAATCCGTTCGTCGATCCTTTCTCGCGATGCAGCCAGGCTGATCTTGCGGTAAATGAAGGTCGTGAGGGCTGGTTGGAGCGGAGTGCGCGGCGTAATTGTAAATAGGTCGCGGCGTAACGAGAGTTATAATGAACTTGATACGTGGAGAAGGTATTAACCGTAACGTCTAATTGAAACGCTTTTGGATCAGCGTGTTGGGAGAATGAGGAGGATTCAACGCGAAAATATATATAAAATGTAATGGGACACTTGACAGTAATGAATGTAAACTGGTTTCTGGCGCGGCGCAGAAAGATGCATTGCAAGCGATTGACAAATACATGTGCCACCGTATACATTATCCTTGCTCCTACGGCGGTAAGAATTATCTGGGGATTTCTGGAAATTAGCATAGAACGACTAACGGATTAAAGGACACCCAGTCTGAGCAGTGTTAACAAACAAACGTGCAGCATACCGATGTCCGAGAGTCCCAGGTTACAATGCAGTCGGGTAATAAATTAATTTCCGAGGTATCTCGTATTATTCCACCGCGTCCTTAATTTTCCCGAGAGACCATGTCGATGAATTATACTATCGGAGAAACCCCTTTGATGGAAAACTTCCCCATGTGTTTCAAGCATCACGAAACTCGCATACCGTGGATTACAGCGTTCCTGAACAATGACTGAGCTCCTTACTGGCTAAGTAATATTCGTGAATTTTGTCGGGAATAGCTAGGCAGTCGGGTTATATACGGGCTCTTGAAAAATCCAGGTAACGCTCACGCGGATCCCCGTGCGTTTTAAAGTCCTGTACCTACTTGAACCCATGAAACGCGAACTTCGTGATATGCTCGGAAGAGAGGGTCCAACTTTTAAGCTGTACACCGCTGGAATCGCTGGAATGATCTTCGTTGCTGGCTAGTATGCCTCATATCCCTAAAAGGGTTGAAATAAAAGACCCGAGAAGCGTTGCGTTCCAGTGAATATCGGTGCTTCGAACGAGGAACGAAATGTGTGGTACCGTGGATCAGCTACTATAGATATATAGCGGAATCGTAATAGAAACTCGTCGCAAGAGCACTTGGTGAGATACAATCATTTATCTCTACTATTGTTCGGTTACTCGCGACTGTGGAACGGATCAACTATGAACATGAAACGCGTTCCACTGAATTTTAATCACGATCTTACTTCGTTATTCATGAATAGAGATACAAGGTTGTCACCGGCTGGTTTGTCTATTGGAATGCACGTATCGTTATTACCTAAGAGGAGAATCGATACATGATGGAACGACGACGCTAATAGATGAGATGCTCCGCATTCTTTATTCCACGCTGCTCCTTCAACGTCCCGTTAAAGTTTCATGTATAGTATTACTGTATAACGTCTTGCTACGAGCCTCTGAAAACTTTGCCACAAATGACACTGCACTGTTCAAATGTCCCCTCGAGGAAACAGTGAAATAATTACTACATCTATAGATTAAACCTATTTTCCTTATATTTCACACCAACGACGTAAGGTTAATCCTTTCACGAGGCACCCTCCATAGGTGGCACGCGGAAGTACGCTCGCACAAAAGACGATTTCGCAATAACCTTCTTCGCCTACTCGGGTGCTGCTATTAGCTTGGCCTTTCGATCTTTTTCATGAACACGACTCCCCATTATTGCACCGTACGGGCGGATTATGTTTCCGTTACCATTGCAGAATTAGAGGCTGCGCGCCGCAATAACTCCTTTTGCCGTGCACCGTTGGCGGTGCGCATATTGCAACCGCTCGTCATCTAGCCGCGAAAAGGAACGCACGGCGCGCCCAATATCGAATAACATTGATAAACAACAGACGTGTCGTTTATCACGGCTCTTTTCACTTACCGTGGCCTGCTGGAATCCCCAGGAGCGTTACCCTAGAAAATGTTCCGCTATTATATAGATCAATGCGTACTCGGAACAGTAATAGTTTTATTCAGCACCGAACACGACGCGGAAACCGCGGTATATACGAGATTAACGCGCTCGGTCGGATTTGACAAAGATTCGATCTGTACGCCTTGCAACTGGGGATGGAGCACGGGGAGGCGTACTGCACGTGAGAATTTAGGTCGATCGGAGTGTAATGGCAAGGGAGTTTTCTGATAATATTGCGTGATCACGATTTTACCGAATGTCTCAACGTTAAGCACGCTCCTGCGAGCGTCGCGCATACTCGAGCAGATTTGTCGAGAAAGGGGTCATAAAAATCAGCGGCTCCTTTCATAAATCTGCAGGTTTTCCACGCTGGATCTTGGAAATCGTTTCTCCCGAGAACAAAGCCCTGCACGGAGAAAATTCATTCTACGATCTCGTCTTATTTTCGCGCGGGGGATCATCTCCCCCCTCCCCGCGTTCCCGCCCCTCCACGGCTTCCACCGCAGCCGAGTACATCGATATATACGAGGGGATAGAAAACCCTATAAATCTAGGAGATGGCTAGGGGCAGACGTGACTCGGGGGAATAGAGGTGTTGGCAAAGGTGACAGCCGGTGACGTTGGAGTTGGATCACGAAGCCACTAACGGGTCGCGACGTAGCTGCCGCAGAAAATCGAAAATTCGATTCGGCGATCATGTAAGTTTCCAATGCGAACAAACCAGCTACGCGTTCGTCTGCATCCTGCGCGAAGAGGCTTCGTCGACTTTTGCGCGGACCGCGAATCTTATTGAAACTTTCCACTCGGCGTAACATCCGGTTGGCGCGAGATACGTCCGGCTAGGGAACTTCCTAACTCCGCGGCGAGAGTAAACCGAGGGTGAAAATCTCTGCGACTGATCCGATCGCGACAGCTACGGAACAAATTGTTCCGAATAGCTGGCCGCCCTTATCGTGTGTAGATTCTAGCGGGAACTCCAGGCTTCAACGGGGTAACTTTGAAATCTGTTAGAACATAGTTGTATACGTTCTTGAAGCGAGCTCGAGGGAGTTCCAAAGGTTCGGGGACCAGCTCAGCAAATTTTTAAGTCGAACAGCTGAAATTCTTGAACTAAAATAGCTGTGGATTAATGGGCGTTTCACCGAAATTACCGCGTAGTTGCTTCAAAATATCAGGAAGTCACCCGCTGAGACATCGCGAACGCAATTATACTCGGCGCGATCAACGTGAAGAAATGAACTCTGACAGGAAGATCTCGGGCCCGTTACTTTTATTTCAGACGCCAGGACGCGCCGTAGATCCGCGTAAAAGACGTCGTGGCAGGCGGCGACGGATAATCTCCGACAGGAAGTAATGTATCCGGGTGAAATCTGGCTGCAGTAAAGGGGAGGTATGTCAGGGCATCGCGAGGGGAAAATGTGCGGGTTTATAGATGAGATCAATGATATTGGAAGTTTCAGGGATCCAACTTCCGTTGGAATTTCTAGGTTCGTTCTACGTCGGTCGTTTCATCCAAGAAAATACCTCGGTTATATATGCGCGTAAAATGCGAACGTTAAAAAGAACGGAGAATGTTGCAATGGGCCTTGCATCTTGTTGAAAAATCAACGAGATCTCTCGACCCTTGGTATTTATAGTCGTTTATCCACTTATACATTTCTAGATTTACGTGTTTGCCAACAGCTGCGATGTGTCTTCGCACTTCCATCATCCCACCTTATTATTAGTTCCATTAGTTTGCGATGAAGTGTCTCGAACGCGTTAGACGAGCAGGACATTAGCTGTATCTTGGAAAGGATACGTGGCAGTGGTAATTAGAAGAGAGAGAGAGAGGGAGGATGAGGGTACGAGAAGATGAAGGACCAGATGCCGAATATTAGTTTCTAACTGCATATGTCAAGACCTAGCTTCTTACGTGGAACAACCGCGGAGGAACTTTGCACGAGCACATGCAACGCTTACACAATTTAAGCGTATTACAGATTCAGCGAACTTCCCCTGGCTTAATACCCAATTTCAAACTGGAAAATAACGGTTGATCGATCGTTTCGGGAGGTTTAAGTTGAAAACGGAACAAGCATTACGCTGCAAACAGCGAGCGGAACAATCCGGGGGAAAAACGAGGAAAAGCGGAATCGCGTAACGAACGATTTTTCCACGAAATTCGCCCAAAGAATTGCACGTGACAACCTTTTACGAGAGATATGGCAAACAAAAAGACCATGTAACGACGCGAATTCAATTAGCATTACACGTGGAAACTGTCACTTGTAACGCGTGTAAACTGCACCTGCATCCGTCAAATGGCAATTGCACGTTTCTCTGTACACTTTTGTGTGCAGGGCGTGGATGAAATTTTCATACATAGCTTGGGAAAAAATCGAAAATCTTGTATTTTGAACACGTTGCAAACAACTGGTGAAGCCTAGAAATCGTTTCTATCGTATTCACGATATGTTTCTGATTGAAAGTATTTGATCGAGTCGACAGGAGGATTTTCTAAATCATCACTGGTAATAGCAAAATTCAAATTGCTTGGTGACAATGTTTATCTAAAATCCCCACCGACTACGATAAAATCCAAATTCAGAGCTTTATTGCTCCACTGCGTTCAAGTGGGCCCGAATTTCCATTTAAACAGGCATGAAATATGCATTCGAGCTGAAGTCTGTGAAGCGTCGCTTTGGCAGAAGACGCAGCACCTTCATTTTCGCGCTTCGATATAATAGCTATCGCGGAATTCGCTTGCATCGCAACAGCACCTCGGCCCGCTTAGTTCGGCAGCGTTACATAAATCGCGCAGCTGCTTAAGCAGCTGCACGCAATCTCTTTTGGAAATCATGTTCCAAAAGCCGCCCTGATATTCTCCTATCTGATGCTTGAAGGAGTTCGCTCGAGACAAGTTCTATCCTGTGAGAAATAAATTTCGAACTTGATTCCCTTTATGAGAAGCGTTTTCCGGCTGGAAAATATTACGCTTCGCCTGCGAAAAATTATTGAAGTTGCGCGCTCAGAGAGCCCTAGCAGTCGTTCCTCCTTCTTGCCTCGTGCCAACGATCTCTCTCTCTTGGAAGATTACTAAATTTAACGAGGTCGATGTTGCTCGACGCCGATAATCGAGCTTGAAGAATTCCTCTTCATCGGTTGCTCTTCAAAGCACTCCAGGGCACCCAAAATAAATCGAGAAGAGGAACCAGAACTTGCCCTCATCTATCACTAAGTTGTTTGCGAAGTACGTTCGCTCGATGCTCATGGTCCAAGCTCGAATCCTTTTAATCCGGGATAAACAAGCACTGGAGGAGCATCGAGGCCGATCAAGAATTAATTAAAGCAGGCGGTCGTCGTCGTGCAACCGAACGGGTACGAAAGAATTTTGAAACCGCGATTTGTCTTGAACGAGGGACGCGCTCCAACTTGGCCAACGGCGAATTCCAATCTCCCACCCTCCCTCCCTGGAACTTAATTAAAGTAAGCGAAAGAAAGGAATTTCTGACAACATTTAATCGCGTATCTAGAATAAACGTGTCCTCTCTCAATCTCCCTCTACCCATCTCTCTTTGACTTGTTCGTGGTGCTCCTTGCCACGGTTGGAATACCTTCAAAGGTCCAGCTTCGCCCCTATTTCACGAAGATTACCGAAAACAGATGGGACACGTGTCAAAAAAGAACTGTGGAAACTCCTGAGAGCTGAGTTGAAAATATGTTAACGGGCTACCCGCTACGGGAACATGACGGGGAGTTCTTTGAAGTTCCAACCCCCTTTTTCGCCCCAGACCTTCTTCCCTTACCGAGTTCTCTACTTCCACCCTCGCACTGCCCGTAAATCTTTCTTTGCTGCGGCGGAACGTCGATTATACGAAATAATAGAGAGAGGAAGCGTTTCGGCTGATCGATCGATGGGGGCAGAGGGAAGAAATATGTGATAAGAGCATGAGAAAGTCGATACCTGCATATTTATTCTGCAGAGCTGGGAATATATGACAAAAGGATGCCCTCGCTGCATCAGCATGCTTTAAGTGGGGGTAAAACTGTTTTTGATTAAAATTTAGAAAAATTGTTAAAGAATGCAGAAGCTTATACATCATTTCCTTCTGCGGTATGAGTAAAACAAATTCCGCAAAAGCCAGGTGCAACAGTGGAGCTTAAAGCTTCGAAAGGGAATTTCGCAGCCACCCCTAATAATTCTCGAGGAAACAGCTTATAACAGGTTACGTGGCACACCCGGTATACAGGTCACGTGGAACGGAACACCTAAACATCTCTCCTGGATTTGGAGATACGAAAAGATGTGTAGGTCAAGATTTACGGCCGCTTAGGGCAAGATTTGTAGCTCGAAACGATGGAACTCTGAACATAACATTCTTCTCCCTCAAGTCCTTTCTTTTCAGAGATATCAACGTCAACGATATCGTTTTGTTGGTTCGACGCACACTCTTCCCAACATTTTTTGGTATCTGTTTCCCATCATTTATCGTGGTCCTTTAATACTAAAATAATCGATATTACACCATACTCGCTTCTACTTCTCCTCCGACCGTAGCATGAGAAAGGCAGCTAGTCATCGCGCTGTTTCGAAAAATCCGCTCGAAAGTAGACTCCGAGACTCGATGAGCTATGTCAGCACATAAGCGGAATGCTCGCACGGCCGTTCGATTCCGTTCGATTCAGCGTCGAAATGAAAGACGAGGCACCGACGCACGGCGTGTACTTTGAACGAAATCCGCTTGCGTTCGGTGTCTTGTCTCATCCGGTAAATGTCAGCGGTCCAGCGACCGGTTAATACGGCTATGCTTTCAGACTGATTTACCCCGACGACGCGGCGACTGCCGTCTCGAAAATGGAATTTTCGCCGGGAGGGAAGTTCGTTTAGCCTCTCGCTCGAATCCCCGACGCGCTTCGGCGCGTTCCCGCGATAAAACCCTGAGATTTCATTTACGGTTACGAGGAGGAAGCTGTGAAGCCCCCTCCCTGGATCCGTTCGCGCGTGTTAGCGGGCACAGTTTGGCTGGCGATGTCATAGCAGAAATGGACGGGTTATTAGGGTGGTCAGCTCTCGCTTTGCCCAGCCTCGATAATGGAGCTCCGAATTCCTTGAGAAGGTGTCCACGAAACTGAGCGTGTCAATGCGTTTACAAAACCTCGTTCCAACGTAAATGATTCATAAAGGATCGACTCTCAAAAGCAATTGCTGTTTACTGGATTTGGTGACGCATACTGCCCCGATCCTGTCCACGGCAGTGAGCACGTCGCTTTTGAGGATTGCCGCGAAGGAAAATAGCGAGATTTTCGGGCAAAACCAGGAACACAAGAACGAATGGAAAATTGTAAACAAAAAACCGGGGAGGAGGAGGTTGAACGGATGAGACTCGCGTTATTTACTCCCGTGGCACTTGACACCGGCGCTCTCGTTTCCCAGCCCGTCGCTGCGAACACAGGGGATTCGATTTCGCGGGGCCTGGGAGCGCAAGTAAATTACGGCGGCGAAGTAATAAACTAGAGTGCACGGCAGAGGTGTACGATACACACGACGACAGGCTTTCGCACGGCGTTTCCTCGTGCGACATTTCGAATAAATACACGCGCCTATCCGCGCGCGGAGGGCCCCTCGCGGAGCGGAGCGCATTCGATCGCGAGCGTTTCCTCCTGCTTGCATGTCTGGCGTGTTTCCCGATTGCAACGCGTAGCTGCGTACAACGACGCGTGTAACAGACACGGTTCGTCGCTCCTCTCCTTATGTTCCTTTGAGCTGCACGAAAATGCTTCGGCGCACAGCCAACACTCGCTTCGACCTTTCGCTTATTCAGTCAGGATGAAAATAACACGAGGCACTGCCACCGCCCGCCGATACCACGAATTCGTTTTCATGCTGTATGAAAGGCAAGAGGAAGAAACGCGGTGAAGGGATACGCAGAGACAAAAAAGACCAAGTACATATTCAGGAGACTTTTCTGCTTGCCGCAAGCAGCTCGACGCTGGCTGCGACTTTAACCTTTGAACCGGAAGTGAACGCCGAATGGTCCGCGCCGGACTACCTACTACACGTAGGCCCTGTGCGCGTTCGCAGTTCGAAGTTATTCGGTGGAGGCCCGCAGAAAAAGAGAAAGAGGCAGAGCCTGTTAACGTGTGCATGTGCGACGAGGTGGCACTATCGCGAAACGCCAGGGAAGAGGGAAAATCCTTTGAAAAAGGTGAAAGAAAAATTCATTTCAGCATTTCAAGTTGAAAATGGCATAGCACATGCGAAAAGGAGTTTCGGTGTATGCCAGTGGATATTGGTTCCTTTACGCGCGCGCGAGCACCGGTCGCCATGGAAAAGGAATATCGCGTACCGAGTTGATATTGGTCGTCCAATATACGGCTTGGTAAACCGCAAACAATTTACAAACGTTCCTCCGCCGGCGTTGGTATAAACGCCACCGACGCCCACGTCGAAAGTAAAAACCGCCACAGTCATTATGCGCTCGCGAACGTTTACCAGCGCCTCCACCTGCGGATTTAAATACGGACTTCTCCAAGAACGCGAAAATTAATTACCGACCAGCACGCCACGGGCTTGCCAACAAATTAATGCCGCCATTCGAGGAGAATTATTCGTCGAACACTGGATCCTGTTCGCCTCGCGAAATGTCAAGGTTCATAGGGGCTCGGTTGGTGTGTCTTGCGAAGGGCATGCTACTGCCATTGTGTCAGGAAGAAGATACATTGAAAGGGACATTAAAAGAGTACAAAGAGATACTATATTACGTAACAATGGGGCGTAAAATGCTAAATGTCTGAACGAAGTGCTGCGGGGAACGAGAGACTGGCTGATCGAATTTATGGAGAGAAATTCCATGTTGGATCTTTTGTTTGCTTCGCGACTACTGGCAATGGATTCAATATTCTACTGGAGCTCTAGCAGCTAGAATTGTAAAAATCTGAATTATAAGTGCTTTGAACAAAAAAATTACGTTTCTGGGTAAAGTAACAGTTGCGCGATCATTATCGTTGTCTTTGAACGAGTGAATCGAGTCTCCAGCGAAACAGTGGAGCTGATAATAAATATGTGGCAGCGATCGATGACGGTGACCAGCGGAGCCGATAATGATGACAAATCGCGTGTCGAACAAGGACATAATCAATTAGTGATTGGACACGGCCATAACAACGCTTCAATCTATTCGCGGAACAGCTCCAAGAGCACGCGTCGAACACCATCGACATCGCTCTCGGAAGGTTATCTCGGACGTCCGAGCAAGTATATACAAGTGTATATCCTTGACTTATTTCGGCCGGCATTTCTCGTCGGCTAAATCCTGATTTGCTGGGCGAACTCGGGAAGAATTGAACGCAATAATTCAGCGGCGTATCCCGTCATCGGTAAGGTCCCTGGTGCAATTTGCTCCATTGGCAGGGAGAATAGAAAACGGCTGGGAAACTCGGGGCCGTGGTCGAGGGAGCCAGAAGACGGGGAAAGAAACGAATTCGCCTAACAATATCGTATCTCTCTGATGTACGTGCGGAGAATATTGGGGCTCGTCGAGCGGTCAGTGGCCAGCGGATATCCGCATTCGAGTGATTTTCGTCGCTCCTGCAACCAAATACTAACGCCTGATTCAGCCGCGAAAGCTCTATAAACTATTATCCGCATCGACCACTTCCGACTCCGCCTCCTTCGACGAGTTTCGTGTCATCGGTAAACATCCTGCGATATATGACACCGAACTGTTTCGCAATATCGTGGAATTTTGCAGAATGCAAATTGTATGAAGGAATTGGATGTAGGAAGTGTGACGATCGTATATGATAAATGAATATTCGTTAGAAAAATGCAAATTCGTGTAGACCTTGATGTTTCAGAAAAATATTTGAAAAGCTGTATGTATCGTAATCAATAACGGCATGAAAAGTGCAGAAGGGATCACGTGCAGCAAACAGGTCCAGCACACACGGCACGCCTCGACAACCTCGTCATTTTAATGAATCTGAATTTTACGAACCCGGACTACCTGTAAACAAATACCTAATAATTGACGATGTCGAAAACGTTCCGCCAGAAATGCCAGATTAAACGCGTTCAATATTTCATAGTCCTGGATCGAACGAAACGATATCGTTGACGTTCCAACGTACGCAAATGTCAACGATCTAATATTTTTGGTGGAAATAAATTTTTCGTTATTCCAGGGCAGTCGGTGCCATGGAAGCATTAAAACGCGACCTGTTTACTCTACCGAGTTCATGCTGCAAATAAACCTTTTTATTCCCGCTTTCGCGTATCATTCGTGCGTACACGTCCCTCGTGTAATTTTTATTGCAAATCTCCCGGGGTTGCAGCTTCCGCGATTTCAGAGTATCGCCAGTCAACCCGAGATGAACTATACAAGGCGTCTCGTTTTAATCCTAGCTCATCAATCGTATTCCGAATATGCACTGTATCTCAGAAACAAGTAAACGAACTTTGGGACCCATTTAATAAAAAATGAAAAGAAAACGAAAATGAAGGAAATACTAGTCGTAGGCCACAGAAGTGTGCCATCTGAAAATACTCTACTCGCTGCACTTGCGGCGCACAAGGACTTCTAGCGGTTCCAGCGTTCATTCATGGCCCCGCGGGTCGTGGCGTGCATTTTTGGCACGCTCTCAAAAGGCACGCGCACAATCGAGGATCAAGTGTGTATTCCCGTTGCTGGCCTGGTCGCTCGCGTAGGCAGCAAGTAACCACCTGACAGTCCATTCGTCATGCCTAAGCTCCCTCGCGTCACACACCCTTCGTGTAAACGTCTCGCGGAATTGGTAGCGTCTTCCCCTCATCGTCGCCCGTTTACTGGCTCTATGTCCACCGTCCCTCCCTCTTTCCGTTCGCTGCACGCCGCGAAACGCACGGGCGCACAGGCGCTGCACCACCGTCAGCTATTAAGCCGCGGTGAATATCCCAATTTAGTGTCATGGAGCATAGAGCCGCGCGAGCAGCTTTTACCCCGGGGCGCGTCTACCATTTTTAATGCTCACGAGGCCTGGCAGCTGGATACGGAGGAATGGGGTTACGCGGCCCCGGCATTCCTAGCGAGACCCGTGTATGTACTTCTCTCGCGAAGGATGGAGGGAAAGGCCTGCACGTACGGCCACATCCCGGCTGTTATTGGTGCAGGCTTATTTTAAGGATGGATTACTTGGAGAAGATCTCCGGCAGGCAGCTCGCCCGCCAGCTTCGTAAATTCCCCTGTACACGAGCATCGGCGAGAAAAAAACCTAGGAGGGATTAGGGGTGACGACCCCGGGGCGCTACGCTTCTATGGGGGTGTTCACAGATTCGTGGCACACGGGTGTAACTCTCTGAGTATGTAATAGTTAGGTGTGTGTGTGTGTGTGTGTGTGTATATGCTTCCGTTTCTTCATGTATGTTTAGAGTGTACTATAGAAAGCTGAACCTAGGAAGCAGAGCTACTAACATTTTCCATCTAAACTTTATCCACTCAACAAGTACGAGTAGCGCCAGTAGGTCTACTCCCTCCAGTAACCCTTCTTCGTTCACTTTGATGATTGTTACACGTGTTCGACCTTTATATCAGGGGCACGTGAGGCACGCCGTAGATCATGTCTCTTTAATCGATCGCTGTAAAAGTACGATAGCGTGTGACGACTGCTACGATTCCCGTCCGCGTGTTCCTTCTCGAGTACACACGTCGCCCTGGTGATCCCAAGAACACCAAGGGGAAGGAACGAAAGCTTTTACGATCATTTTCCGAGGTGGCTCGTGAAACAGCTACGACTGTGGGCTTTATTCTCAGATTTATCCGCTGTCGTGGCGATCGAACCGCTGATAAACTCGAAATGAGTTACACCTAGCAACTATCGCCGACTCGCTTTGGAACACGACTATCGGTCGCGGTTAAATATAACTGGGAGGATCATAATTCCACGAAAAGTATTAAGTTGGAGGAACATTAAAAGCCGGGAAGGCTGTCGTAGCGAGAAATTACGGGGGAAGATAATATTGGAAATATAAAGCTTCCCTTGTCTCCCCGCGACAGGTGGCGCGGACTCCTTTTTTTTTCTGTCGGCAGATGACAATTAATTACGGCGAGGAAAGTAATGGCATCACACACGCCGATGTCTTTTCCGCTCCTGCCATTTTTGCTGGCCCGACGTTTCATTTTCTCGATGGACTTGTAACTGTCAGAAACTAACGCCAGGCAAATCTCTTTGTATGCGTAATGGAATCTGCCTGATGCAGGATCATTCGGTGATAGGATCAAGTGGATTCTAGGGAATGTAATAGCTGAAGAGAGATGTTGCCTTTTATTGTAAGAGTTGGTAGAAGCAACGTACTTAGTAAAACTTTATACAAACGAATGAAATCGCATTCACGGTACCTAGTATAAAGCGCAACACCTGCTCAGTGTTTTATACGATTTCATCTAAAAGACCAGCCAATTGGAAGAGATCGAGAATCTTCGTACATATACGTCTAATTAAACAAGCGTATCGACCGGGAAGCGTTCAGGCGCGCGGAACGAAAGATTTAATTTAATACAGAAAAGAATCGTTACAACCGTCTGCACCGAAATGGGGCTACGCTACATAGTGGGTCGCATTATCAACACTCTTTGAACAGACCCATTGATAATACGATTTGCGTTTACGAAACGCCGCTTTTCAATTGAAACGCTCCCCGATAACGTGAAAATAACGCGTTCTTTGTTAACTTCCGTGATATCTACCCTCGGGTACAGGCGTCTGATAACGCACTGGTGATTCGAAATTCTTTGCTACACCCACCGCTCCGACCACGTAATTTATCACAAGGCGAAGAGTAACTCTGACCGCCTTAAGTGTCTCCTGTATTTTAAGCAATGTGAGAAGCGACTTGTGTAAAATTTCCGCGGGAAAGTATTATATCCAAGGGAGCCGTAACGCTCTGAAAATAATTTCGCAGCAACGAGCGAGGGCACGGGGGAGGTTTTAAAGTGTAAACTCGCGTAACAACAGCTCCCCGTGAAAAAGGTAAAGGATTTAAAAAGGGAATACGCCACGCCGACGTCACCGGCCAGGATAGAGGCCGCGGTACCAAAATGGAATCTTCGTTGATTTGATATCCGTTAAAGGCGTGAACTACGCGCTCGATAAGGTGTCGCAGCGAGCATCGCCTCGGCGCGACTAAAAATCACGGCAGGGACAGCATTACGTGAGAAACAAGAGGAGGATAAAGAGTCACGCTTCAAGGCTCCCTCCATACGGGAGAACTATGCTCCAAGTATTTAAACGTCGAGCACATCGTCGAAAGAGATAAAGGGGAGCACGGGCTCCGGCTGAAAGAATTTCGAGGAACTTGAATAGAGCGCGAGGAGAAAGGGGTGGCTAGATGTGGAGGAAGAGGGTGAAGGATTAGGGAGCAAGCTGCAGAGAAAAGGAGCTTACGAGCTCGGTTGAATGTGCTGATCGTTTGGCGCCCTATTACTTTCAGAATAGAAAATTATCAGCGCTTCGAAAGGCAACCAGCTATAGTGCCTCGACGGGAAAACAGTTCGTTTCTGTCTATGTGAAAGAGAAGTTAATTCGCTCGCTACTCTGTATCGTCAAGCGTTAATTAATGGTCTATAATGTCTGACATTCAGAGGTTCAGGAATTTCTGTGACTAAGAGCCACGCGTCAGGAAATATGCAGAAGATAGAGAATAGTAGAGTAGGGTGGAGCTGAAAGTCCCGTTTTTCAGATAAACCTATGTAAAATTTAGTAATAATAATATAAGAAACTAAACAAATATTTATTAAACTATTTTTTTGGTATACAATATTGAAAGGAAATACTACAGCAACTTTTTTTTAAATAAAAGAATGAAAATACAGGACACAGATTCAGCTTGAACAAAAAATTGCACAATAATCTTGGCTCAACATAAAGATATAATTCTCTTTTAAGCACTTTGGCCTTATTTCTTAAACTCAAATTACTTTAATATAAAAAACAAGAAAAAGATAGATAATTTATGACTTGACTAATTGGTTTGCTCCAATAAACTCTTTCTAGTATTTTAACATGGCTTCTTTAAAAAAAATAAAAATATAAGTCAAAAATATAAGTAAGGGATTTTTTGCCCCAATGGTACCTCTATAATTTCGCCGATATATAGGTTCGAAAATATTATCATTCAGATATAAACAATGTCGTGTACACATTACAAACTGTAGTTTACTTCGAATAACACAACAAAAAAGGCGTAGTACTTTCTTGGCTTCTTGATATATATAATAACAAAGTCGTCATATGACACGCAGGAAAGCCCAAAAACAACTGGCGACTCTGCTGTCCTTCCCATTACCCTTGCCATCAACATAGTTATGCTGCAATATTATACGAATGAAGATTTTGCATTCGGGACTTTTTACCCGCCGGACTTTTAGCCCCACTCTACCCTACCTATTGAAATATTGGAGATCAAACGGAGCCAGTGGCGATTGAAGCAGGTAAGAACACAGCCACTCCCGTGCAATTCCATTGCTATATACCGAATCGATGCGCGATGAAAGATTTTCCGATGGTTAGTCCCTAAAATGTGTCCGAGTACTTTGACGCTTGATGCTCTCGAAGCCTTTGGGAGAAGTGTCCGTCCACTTTTCGATAGCATGCCTCACTTTCACGGACGACCGGGTGGGGGAGGTGGGGCTGCTTTTCTTCTTTAGGGGTGCTTTCAACGTTAAAAGCGCCTACTGAATGGCCGCGAGCCCCTCTCATAGATCGAGTGGCCGTCGTACCAGGTTCCAACTGTTGAAGTTTTCACGCGATTGACGCCCGTGGGGATTAAGGCGGGCATAGGAACCAGCTTTGCTTTGTCGCCCCTCGCCAATAAAGCTGGATTACGCTCAAAATGTCGATTCGATTGGGCTCATCGGGGCCGTCTGAAAGAGCACGGGCGCGCAAAGGATAACAGGAGCGACACCAGTCAACGCCTGCTGAACATACGCGCCTGTGGATCAGGTCTCCTCCACTGGATCCACAGTGTTTGCATGTCACGGATCAACGTGAAATAGAACGCGGAAAATTCACGATTTCACGGTGGCTTGTTTGAAGAAGGGATCTCGAGCGGCGAATTTATAATGTTTCGCGTAATAGTCATAAAATACACTCCTTTAAATATAATAAAGGCTAACTCGGACCGCTGACGTTCTCCAAACCGAACCAACACTTTTTCCTGTGGCTCGCAACGAATGCCGCGAATTACAGCAATTAAAAACTCCGCTAACGAGCATCTAGACGGATTTAATGTGCGCGAATAAAAGAAAATGAAAAGCGGTATGAAACGCACCACGCGTTATGTCCGCGATCGTAAATCGCGATTGAATTTAATCTGCTAAGAGTACACCTAATTACACGTCTGTTTCGATTACCTTATCCTTCCGGGGGAATAGAAACGTACGCGACGCCGCGGCGAACGAAACGAGGCGTGGGTAGCATTGCCGTGTAATGAGTACGATTACCTCGGCACAGGGACATCGTGATAGCGGGCACGAGATGCAGGTGTGCCAGCCACAATTTCATGGATTTAAAAATTTCAGAACTCTGGGACACGCGAGAAAGCAGCGACCACCCGCTCGAAAAACACGGTAGCGCCGCACCGCGCTGCCGCCGCCGCGCTTTGCCACGAACGCGAGAACAGTGGGTGTGCGACGGGGGAAATGGGAGGTCACATTACCGCGACGCTGGCTAATAATTGACTTCCGAGCAACTGTTTGTCGTTGAAAGTCAATGCTTAGTTATTCTATCAAGCCTGCGGCTCCGGCTACCGCGGGACACCGTCATAGCTTAACCGTTCGGCGCGCATCGAAACCAGAACCGACAGGCCAGATAGGAAGTTGTACCATGCGCTGTGTGTGCACTGGTATCACTCAATTATTCCTTCGGTATTACCGGATTATCAATGTGATAGTTGGCAGCGGTACTCGCCAACAACGCCGAGTGGAAGCCCGGAACAATCCACATCTACACAAATCTACTTTGACCCCTTTGGGCAACTCGCCTGAATAGGTACATCGGCATTTGTATCTCGCTAATTAGGTGCATCTATCCAAGATTATTCTATGCATTAGGCACGCCGAGACTGTTATTCCGTTCCGTAATGATAATGAGTGAACCGCCAAATTGGCGATGTTCGAATTCACGCAAAACCCCCGGAGATCGATTACAAGACGAATATTACAAGCTCCTCTGGGTAAGAATAGTACGTACGTCGCCTTTTAAATGACGCTAGAAGAACGGACAGTACAGCAGAGTACAGTGTCCGTGGGTTAGAGCTGCAGGTCGAAGATCGCTAATTGCACATGACGTTCATTCCCACTTTCAAGCGACGTATTCGAGTGGCCGTCTGCAATCGCGAGGAGCTCTTAAACTGGCGAGACGACCCGTTCGGTTCGCACTCGGGTCCACATTGTCGTAAATTGGGATTATGCGTTCGCGGACATTTGAAAATGCGGTAACTTGGTATCGACAGGGCGCAGCTTCGATCCCCGGAGCCACCGCAACTGTCGAGCATGCGGGCCATTGTTTCACGTTTCACGATCGAATCAAGTTCAGTTTCCACTCGAATGTTCCGCAATGCCGTGACCACACTCGGTGTTTCCACTTGCGAGCAACGCTCCTGCTACTCTACCGGTGTGGACATGCTGGCGAACTTTTGACGTTGCCACGACCTGGCGCAATTTGCTTCAAGGGCTTTCTACTTCAAAGGCACCGACGTCCGCGTGCCCCTCCCCCCTCCCCTCCCCACGCCCTCTCCCCATTACATTTACGACTACAAACGTATTTACTTTTACAGAGCTTTATCGTGGAATACATCAACACCATATTTAGAGTTCTAATGGCATTCGTGTTCAACGCCAGACAAGGCCAGCCAACGTCAGACAACGCCAGGCTTCCATTAGAATTGAGTTTGCGATACGGACACCTAAAATGCTCTCAGAGTTGACAAGTACCTTGAAGAATACCATATATGAATCCATCGAAGGCTCGAGGTTTAAGAAAAAGTGATATATAGAGAAGACGAGGAACCTTGCAATTTCTGACGATTGGATACGCCTGCAGGGCTTAAGGCCTAGGGTACCGTAAAGCCACGACACTACAGACCAGTCGATAGCCCTGGCGAACTCGCAACCCTTGGGTCCAATTTCCCCTGACCTCAGCGTGACCGTGGTAAAGGAAGCCACTGTGCCACATGTAGCAGGGAACATTGCCGAATGATAAGCACTTCGGTTACGAATTACTGCCTCGTACCACAGTGGCACGTAAAGTAGATTTCATACGATGAAATTATAGGGAACACTGCGGAGAAAGAATTGACCAAAGACCAGCGTCGCGTGTTCCCTCGCGTTTACTATAACTGCTTCTCTTCCCCCGGCATCGGATCGAAACGCCATAAAATCGGGCAACAAACGAAGGAAAGGGCAGTGAAATGGAAGTAGATTGAATCGTGTCGGTCCAAGGTAATAGGCGGTGGCTGAATTCAATCCTGACCCGCAAATAACGATCGTGGCTCTGGATTAGCAATTATAATTCGCGGAACGAGTGCGCTAGGGGAGGCAGCCGCGTGTGGCCGCTGCCACTGTGCACGGATTCGCTGAAAATTTCAAAGCGCGTCCGGCAATCTTTTTCTCCCCCTTCCCCTGGTCGTCCCTCTCTCGAGGTTCTTTCGCCCGCTCACCCTCTGTGTTTCGCGGCCAGCTTCCATCTGCGGCTCGCTGGCCGCGCTGGTATTCGTATCGTGCACGAAAAACAACGGCGAATGGCCGATTGCCCGTGCATCGAACCCATCGACATACAGTAAACAGCTTGCCCCGTATCCTCCAGCTGAGTTCAGCCTCGAGTCGAGAGAAACGGGAAGCATGTTCCATTCGGTTCAACAGCGGTTATTGCCGGGCCACTTTGCCCGAGAAAAGGCCGCGGTTAAGCACTGGGGATCGAAGAAATTGGCGGGCACAGGGGGCCATTCAGCGAAACTCATTCATCCGCTGCTGGCTGGTGACTCTTTACACAGAGATTAAAGGTGCAGCCGAGTGAGAGTCTGTTTACGTCACCCACCGGCTATACACCCTTGTGCAAATAGTGGCTGGTGGCTCGGAGCGGTAAAAGTAAGAAAAAGGGGAACGTGCCTCGATGCTTCGCACATGGTACCTGCAGATCCGTTGAACGTGCGTGGAGAATGCACCGAGATTCGTGGTAATGGAAGATGCACGTGAAAAATAGCGCTGGCTTCTAATACAGAGCCACCTTGTGATTTATGGCTCGAACATGATGCCGTTTGTAATGGCTAAACGATAAACCGAAGGCTCACGGAACGGAACTCCCCACGCGGAACTATCAATTCATGGATAGTCGATGATAATAGCGTGATCGTTTCGCGAGCTTTCGGAACATGGAAGCTATCTTTGATATTTCACGTTACCGGATACTATCTAATGAAAGTTAATGACTAATGGACGGATTAAATTTGAGTACTCCAGATCAAACCCCAGCATTTGCGCCGTGCAACGTGTCACTGGTCACATTTACACCTTCGACACGAGCAAATTTTTCTATGAACGTTTGTGCTTCTACGGTCGAGAGCAATGGAGATATTTCGGGTTGATAATATTGTGTGTTTCATCTTACGTACACTCAGGCCGAGCGCGAGGGTATCTTTAACCCAGCGTTACTCTTGGTTAATGCACTAGAGTGCATGTTGAGTACAGCGTTTAAAATTTTAAACATCGCTTATCTGAATGCACGTCGATAAGGATAAGAACCCTTTAAGCTTGACTCTGGCCACCCCCGGTGTAATTGAATTACGTAATTTGAGTGAACCATATTGAAACTCCGAAATAGCCCCGCTGGGAATATAGAGACCATTAAAGGGTTCAAGTGTGTGATGCATCGCACCGACGAACAAAAGCTCCCGAGTTCTGACATTGCGGAGGCTTGAAAAATGACCGAGACTTTTCTATGGAGTCAGTCCCTGTACAATACTCCCTCCGATTTCGTTTCGCAATTATTTTTGGTGAAGATTTAAGCACCCGATTCCTAAAAGGCCTCCTAATTTCCAACTGACTGCTAAATATATTCTACGTGTGACAACATCCTCTCGTACTCGAAACCACCATTCACGTGGTCCCACCCCATTGGTAAATGCGACCGCGACACGGAACCCGCGAAACGGTGAGTCGTTTAGTTCGACCGGCCTGGACGAAGCGTTTGGTCGGGTGTTAAATGGGTTTCCATTCCGTCTCGATGTAATTCGAATGAATGGGCACATTCGTGCGAAGTGGTGGGAAGAGAAAGCGGCGATTAATTGACGAAAATTCACGTTAGAACAATGACTTTCTCTGGAGGGTAGCAGCCGAATGGTTCGTCGCAGACAGCGCGGGGAAGGGAGGCTGTAATTCTCATCAGGAATGGCCCGTTCTCCACCAAGATATTCCAAGTTCTTGGGAGAGCCGTAAAGAGCGGCCCGGCACTTTCCCACGCCGGCACTTATGTGCAATGAAGTTAGCGCGCTCGTTCCACATTTTTACCGCGCTACGTGACAACGAAAGCTCGCCGGAAGAGTGGAGGGAGGAAAGCGACGGCTGCTAGGAGAGTGCGCGCGATCGACGAGCGCCAATTATAATCAACCGCTTAGCTGCTGGCAAGGCGAGAGGAGACGAAGATGCGCTTTCACGGTATTTACAAACGCCTAATGATGCGCGCCCATTCGGGGCCATTATCCGTGCAACGAGTAACGCCCGTCCATTAATTCGAAAAATGAAACAGAGGGTGCTCGTTTGCAACGTGACTCTGCATACGTGCGTGAAAGATGGTGGAAATTTTAACGAAAGCTTTTAATAGTGACTTAATGAAGCACCTACTATGTAACTATGTATTCGCCAAACTTGAAATAACATGCGTTCACTTCGAATAAGCAATTCATTCGCCTTAAACGAACCATATTTAACCGATAGAGATGGCTACTTATAATCTACATGGTTCGAATCCAAGCACGAATGTGTTTCCCTTTGTTAATATTTTTCAGCTCAAGCAGGAAAAGAATACAAACCCCTGGTTAGTTAACGATAATTGCAGGTCGTGACTGAACCTCTTCTAAGTGTCACGTTGTTGTCCCCGTTCGCATGAATCCCGAATCGACGAGGCGGAGGGAATATAAAACCGTCGTTCGCCGATAAAAAAAAGTTCGTGTCAGTGAATTTACGTGGAAATAACTAGCAGCGCAGGGACGGTCGAGGGGGGCATCTCTTCGAGCGGCAAGTAACAGTAATTACCTCCGCGGGATTTGCCATGTCACTGTAAATACGACCACCGGGTTTTGTCCCGCGGATACGACATGTATGATGAACGAGCAAAATGATAGCGTGACTTCGTTCGAACCGACACAACGAAGTCACCGAATTCGTGACGGAACCTGCCCCCTCCCCTCCCTCTATTTTGCATAAACACACCGTTTATTAAATTTCGTTCCCGTGCTTCACGAGCCCCTTGACGCAAGAGAAAAGCATTTTCACCGTATTGTTGGGCACGCTAAAAAATTCGTTCTTCGCTGTCTGACTATAACCGCCCACATTCCATTTTCTTCCTCAGAGATTCTACCAGAAACTGGGTACCTACGCCTTCTGGCGGCTATGAATTCATACGTTTGATTCTTCGAGAAAAACGATCGAGAGCGTCCGAGGGATCTCGCAGACGTAGGCGACGCAAGAAACTCATCGGTGTTGAGATCGTGCCGGTGTTCCACAATTTTTCTCGGCGGGGAAGGGCAAGAAGCACGATGGATAGGCAGTCGCGGACGGCGACACAACAGCTGCCGCGTAAAATCGGCATAAAGAAGACCATCGCGCACGCGAGGCAGTAAATATCGGAATCCTCGTGAAACTTCGGAGTCATATACGCCCTCGCATAATGCCAGGTTGCCACAGAGCGTTACGGGGCCGAGGGTGGCCGTCTACCAAATAAATCATGGGAAATACCTTCCAACACGTGATGGCGGAAGACTCGGTTTGATGAGCCTCGCCAGGGCGATATAAGTAGCCCCGTGTACACGCGGCCGCCTCGTAAACGTGCCACGCACCTACTGTTTATGTTAAGAGGCCATATAGGGTGGATAATAGGACGAGGACAAAGTTCTGATGGCCACAGCCGAGCCATCGATCAATCAATTTCCCGAACGATCACTGGGATAGTATGATGGATGTGGGAAGTAACAAGGAGTACGTAAAAAGAATGGCGTCGCTTCGTTATTCGCCACCGAAAATATCGGATAGAGACTAATCCCCAAAGGATATGTGATGCCTCGTGGAAATGTAAGTCGGAAAGGAGGCATTAAGGTTTTCTGCATTACAGTCCGCATTTCGGGAAAATCGAGTTTTCTGGGTTATACCGTTAAGGAACTACTTAGTTTCTGATCAGTTTAGAGGGCTTCCCGCTTTAATATTTATTTTTAACCTAATAAAACTTTAAACCATAGACTTTTTTATACTAAAAGATGAATTAATGTTTAAACTTTAAGGAAAAATTTTAGAAAGTTGAAAATAAGTATAATTTAATTATTTGTAAGGTACGGAATAATAAGGTGACTAGGACCTAGTTTTTGATCATCTAAAATACATGGGAACTAATTTTTAATCAGGTCAGGAACTAGTTTTAGATCATCTAAAATACATGGGAACTAATTTTTTATCAGATCAGGAACTAATTTTAGATTATCTAAAATACATGGGAACTAATTTTTGATCAGGTCAGGAACTAGTTTTTGATCATTTAAAATATATGGGAACTACTTAATTTCTTATCAGGTAAGAAACTAATATTTGATCAGATACTATTACTAATTAAAAAGAAAGTACCAAAGAAACTTATTTTTAGTATTATACCAACTAAATTTAATTTTTTTTATAATTTTATAATGTCCTTACCTATTTTTTATTCAGGTGATCAAAAATTAGTTCTACGAGAAAAAATTGAAACTAAATAATGATCACTGACTTTTAAAGGAAAATGATACATATAATACTAAAATTCTTGCACTACATTGTAAAGTAAGCTATTGTAAGCAAAATGTATGAAAATAACCTTTAATACCGCAACAACCAGCAAAGAAATCGACTGTGCGTCGATGGTGATCTCTTACTTCGAACAGTAAGAGATGGCGTTCAACAGGGGCGTCTTTCAAGTGGGCTACCTTACACGTTTATTTTCACGAAAACTAACAATACTAACTGCTTTCACAGACAACACATATATTTTTGAATTATCAATTTTTATGTTAGTAATTATTTCAAACAATTATTTATTGACACAAACTTAAAAGAACGATTTATTTCATAAACTGATAAAAAATTAGTGCCTGATCAAGAACTAAGTAGTTCCTTAACGGTAATAATCCGTGGTTAATACATACCTGGATAATTTATCATTTCATTTCCCGCTTTCAGCTTACTCTCCCACAAGGAACCACCCGGTTTACAGCCACACCACGAATTACGGTCTCGTTCCGCATCGTCGGAGATAAAATTTGACGCACTAAATGCTGGGGAAATGCAAACGAGAACGTTCATTTCAAGAATAAAATACACCTCGCCGCACCGTTTCCTTCGGAAAATATATTTACTCGCGTTTCCCCGTGCCGCGGCGAGCTGCTATTGAGAAAATTTTATACAGCAAATTGTACATCAACTAGAGAAAATTGGAAACGTTAAGAGCTACGACGTCCTTTTGTTGGTCACTTGAACTGATGGCTCGGAAAATACCCGTTCCGTGTTTTTGTCAGTCCAGGCACTCGGCAGACGGTGTCCCCTTATAATTTTTAAGGACAATGAAATTAAATTGCTCCCCTTGTGCGACGCCAAGTGGATTTACCTTATTAAATAAATATCATCCACTGAAGAAGAATTCTAGAAGTTCATCAAATTCATCCAACATTATACTTTTGAAATTTGAATGATAGTATTATATAGGGTCTAAATCGGTAAGTAACATTTACCATTAACAACGAAAGGTGGTGCGATGTATCAAGAAACATCAGATAGGTAACTCGAAGCAATGATTTCAGGTCACTACCTTCAGTTTCCTGATTGCTGGGCGTACTAGTAGAAAAATTGCAAATATGAGGCAAAATATTCATCCCCGGGAAAAGTTCCGTCTAGGAACACAAGTGCAATTGCATTTCGCAGCTGCATCGCTGCATTCGCGAAAGACGTACACGGTCGTTGAAAGTTACACCCGGTTGAACCACATTCAACCGTTTCCTCCACTATTTACCTTCAGTCCGGGGGAAAAACGAGATACGGCCCGTCCCAGTTGCGTGACCCCACCCTGTATTAACTATGGTATAATTCGCAAACTTTTTCGACGTGTCCCGGCACCGCTTTTGTAGCCCGCGAACGGCTGTATTGTGGCAGAGTCGGGGCGAATTTTCAAGTCTTTTAAACGCGGGGCAACCGTGACCAACCGCGGGCTCAACAGATTTCAACGCGGTTGGAGATCTGCTTGTTCTTCACGTTTCCAGATAGAGAAAACGTCCGCAGCGAATTCCCACAGTTTTTAATCATCGCCGTGTCCCCCGCGCTTTTTCATACTTTGCACACCGCGTAAACAGCCACGGGAACAGGCCTTTTTATCATAACTCCACCGCGGGATAGTTGGGTGGTTTTGTTCCACAGGTCGGCCGAGTTACGGGGCGAGCCGTGGCATGGCTGTTACGCATGGCGGGAGTCGTGACTTCGAAAAAAGCGAACCATGTCCCGGGAGAGTGAGGGTTGCAACGTGAGAAAATGCGACAAATAAACTCGATAAACAATGGCCTCCCCTTTTCTGCGTAGAGAAGCTGCACGGCTATTTCAGACTGCACGACGAGTACGCGCAGTGGAGAAGGAGGGAGAGACATCAGCCGTGGAAAAGAACGTCTAGCCGCTATAAACAATCGTGAATGTTTCCTTACATCGGGGACCGCATAAATTCGTTCATGTCGACGAGGAAATATAACGGACCGTCGCCCTCGTCGCGCCATCATTTCTGAACGCTGATTTAACGTCGCGATCCGCCGGTTTGCGTCCGTGGAACGTTTAGTAATAACGAGTGAATTCTCGCCCGTCGTGGCGCACAAATAATCATCTAGCGAATGGAAAGTGCACGGGAACGAACGCAAGTTGATGCAGATTTATCTCGGTCTCTAGAATGAAACGATAAAAGATATTCCGCGAAAGGTAGAGGTGGGAATCGTGGAGGTAGACTCGACTGGTCAGAATTCTACGGGGAATAACGGCGTGATTCGTATGCTCAGGGATTTAATTAAGGTATCTACGAAAGACTGTACAGGGTGATTCTCTCGCAGCGCCTGTCAAAGAGATGCGGACCTCCTGGACATTTCTAACTTCTTAAAGGTATTCCAACCCCAGGGTCGAAAGCCATAAAATTCGGTCAGGCACTGCGGGGGGTTGTTCTCGCCACGGGGTACCAGGCGGCACCTCTTTGACAGGCGTCGCTGGAAAATCACCCTGTACATATCTTCATTTCGATATAATTCTGTTGGAAAAATTCATGTCATGCTCATCTGGGGAAACAAATGAATGCAGACTCATATTCCTCTGAACTGAATACCTACTGTGTAGCAGAGCGAGATTTGGGTAACTTTTCCGAAATCGAATATATTCCAACATAAACGTTAATGTCAATCAAATATCAATAAAATCGTGAATAAACAGTACAGTAATTTCATTGACTGATAGTCGGTCGGAAGCAATAAGCGAACGAGGAGTGCTCCGAATTGCGCGGAAGCTTTCAAAAATTGCCAACGTAATATAATTTCTGCTACCAGAAATTGACCATCCGAATCAAAAATATCGGGGAAAATGAATTCGGGGCAGGCGGAACGATCAAAATTATATCCTGCGCCGAGTGCATGGAATATACATGGAAAATGTTGAGTGAGGTCAGTATTTATCGCAAATTACAGGGAAACATCGATGCCTTTTTTCCCCATCGACAACGGTATTAATGTTCCAAATATTATTCGATGCTCATAGCAATAGGTGAAACGAGAGTTAAATATGGTTTCGACGTGCTCCCCTGCGGCCATACAATGGCACACGCGTGTAAACAACAACAGGCCGCCATTCGAATGCTAAATATCTCCATTTATATCTGGAATTATATTTACATGGGCGAAACGGCAATTCGTTCTGCCGAGTCGTCTGCTCGCCCGCAACTGATTGATCGGGAAGCGAAATAGATCGAGCATCAATTTGTCCTTTTTGTGGTTTTTCCATTCCTGCGGAATAATTGGTCGTATCGGCGGAGCACGTGCACAAAAGTGACGAGAACGCAATATTTTTCCCGCTGGATAACCGTAAGCCACGATTTTGAAGGTATTTATTGAATATTTAGCGGGTCACGAACGTTTGTCCAGCGCTTTCCAAAAAAAAAAGAAGGAAATTCCGAAATAGAAAAAAAATAGAAAAACGTATTCCAACAATTTCTCTAGCGGAAGGAGCGCTGCAAAATTGTTTCCATACAACCCATTTAATTTCGTCGCGAGGCGTGCTTTCGGCGCCCATTTTCCGAATACGTGGGGAACTACGTACTGGGTGAAAAATAGAACCGTCGCATTAACGTTATTAAATGCAAAGCGGTAGAGAAAGAATACGGTAATCCATCAAGTCCTAAATCTGTTTAGGGAATCGAGGCAGTGGATTTGCGCGGCATAAATAACTTGCCAGGGATTCGGTTATCCCTTTAATTCAATCGAGGTATTCGTAGGTCAGTCACGATAGATAGGAGGCAGATAATATTTCAATCTATCGGGGCGTGTCATAAATTTCACGTAAAGTACCGGTAAAAGTGCTGTGCAACGAACAAACGAGCTCCGAGTGCTTCCAGCGGACAATGCTTCTTTCGACTCCGCCTGCACAATTCGCTTTCCAATAAAACCGAGTGCTGATTATCTTCGTCCATCTTGCACTGTATATAGCGGTCCAAAGTTCTAGTGGCCGTGGAATTTTTCGAATTTACGTCAGATTGCGACCAGTGGCCCGAATCGAAGAAATAAGGCCACCTACAGTGCGCTCGAGCCATGGAAATGTTTCTTTTTTCTCTGCCCGCCCGCGCCGTGCAAATCCTCCGAAAGGAGATCTTCGGCCCTGACGATCTAATGAGATAGCTCCCCTGATTCGGATCCAATGCCGTCATGTACGATTCATTACTCGGCCGCTCCGGATATTTTCCATGGTAATGCGATCGAATCCGAAATTACACGGTTCGTTTCGTTTCGTGGAAGTGCAGCATGTTCCACGATCCATGGTGCAATCAAGAAGAAGACAATACCCGATCGAAAATCAATCGAATCCCGCTCCGCACAATGTGGCTTTCGAGGAAAGTCAAAGTAGTATCCTACCACAATTCTAAGCATAAGTACTACTCCTCTCAGGACACTCTTAAAAGAGAGTGTCAAAATTGAGTCATAAAGCCAGCCACCTTCACCCTTGACGTTCAAATAATTGCCTCTTGAAAATCAAAGTATCATACAACTTTACACGCACCCCTGCTACGTGTCGAACCCCTACGGTGCTAGCGATCTGTCCCCCCCGATTCTCCCCAGTATCCCTTTTTAGGGGTTAACCGCGTTCACGCACTACATTCATCGCGAGCCAAAGCAGCGCTTAATATCCTCGAGCGGCGTCGTATATATCAAGTGACATGACACCGTCGGCTGAGATGCATGTTGGTGGGGTACAATGCGCGTGCAATCGTACGGAATATGTACAAGGGCATATGCGGGAATATAGGAACCAGCTGCAGCATTCGGGAACAATGGGGCGAAGCGTTTCGTACAAGCCGCCGCCTGCCCGTCTTCCAGCCCAAAGAGGCGATGGAGGAAAGAGGAAGAGGAGCCGAGCGGTTACTGAACCATCTCTACGCTATTACGAGCGTACCCTAACGTAAATACATCCTTAAAACACTACGCGGGGTAGTACTAAATGACTGGCCAGATCACACCAGTCTGCAGAGGAACGGCGCTGCGACGGAGCAGGTTTTATACAAAAGGTGTCTCTTGACGTAGCAAACAATACAGTGGCTCGCAAGATGATACCATTATGACACGAAATATAATTATGATGCGGGAAATAAAAATGTAGATTCAAAGAGGATAGATGGCAATACTACGCTGGACGTATATAGCATATAACACGAGGCAACGGCGAAAATGGACATTGCCTGAGAGAGCCACCGTCAGTGTACCCTTGATCAGGTAAATACGACCGAGCCGGAACCAGGCGATTCAACCGACACGATTGGGAATTCTCGCGAGACTGCGAAAACTAAATTGAAATCGGCTTGTATAAGCGCGACCGAATGAGGGGCTCAAGGTGAGACGAACCTAGCCCCGAAGGTTATGTACCTGCGGTCGTGCACCCCGTCGATGATCAATACACACCCCGGAAATTGAATTAAATTTCGGGGAAGCAATTAAGAGGAAGGAACCGGAATTTGTCGTGACCACTGTTTTGCTAGCTCAGTTCTGGCTAATGGGAAATGGATTTCTCACTTATAGCGCAGCAATCTATCTCTTGCAGCGTTTACCAATCTTCTTTTTAAGCTGGAACTTCACAAAATATATCGATTTTCTGTTTCCGTCAGTTTATTTAGAGCACTGAAGCTTTAGAAAGCAACTAAAAGCATCGACAGACCTGTAATATATAAAATGAAGAATATAACAAATTCGTGTGGAATTAAGCTTGGCATCGAATGCGATGTCAAATTGGGATTAAACTTAAAGCCAAAGAATATTCGAGCTTCGTCTGGCAGTCAGCACGTTCCTATTCCAAAACTTCCTACCTACAATCTTTGTAGCCCTTGAACGAGACTCTGTTCTCTTACAACTATCCAAATGGTGTTAAACTTTTGTGCAACCATTACGCAAATGAAGCGTGCTTTTGCTTACATGCAGATATCAGCCGGCGCGGTCTGAGAGCGGTCGATTGAGCGGAGTTTTGTACGCTGGCTCAGGAAGAAGCTTACCCTGGAACAGAGAAAGAAGGAAATATAAGAATGAATGACAAGGAAAATTCAGACACAGGTAGCATTGCTAATGAAAAGATGGGGTCTATTGCTTGAAACTGTGGCTCGTTTCCAACGCACCGAGGTGGAAACAGTTTAAGCATTACACGTGGCGAGGAGCATGCTGTTAGTTGTAAGTTGTAACGTTAACTCGCGGGCACGAGTACACGGAATGCGTAAGTGCTAGCAAATTTTTACGCAATTACCCCGGCGAAATCCACTTAGCCTTCCTCCTGAGAATTCCGCTTAAACGCGTAATGTTCCCCGGGACGCTTAGCGCGACCGCGCCCCCGTTATTCTTTATTTGTCCTCGAAACTCGCGCTCAAACACGCGGACGCGTGTAAATATCAAAGCTTCGCGGACCCACGCACGCTATCTGCTCAACGAACCAGATATTTTGTCCGCGAGCTACGCGCCGCGAGCGGAGTTCGTTTTAAGCCGCTTTCGACAGTGCTGCGACATTTTCAGTAAAACCCCCATAATACGATATACAGGTTGCAAACTTTCTGTACCAACACTACGTATTAAAATAAGGAAAAATGTTGGTACGTAGACAGTCACGGAACACTTTTCTCTTTGGAGTTACAATAAGAACAAAGAATCTACGGTAAGGACTCCAAATGCAATTTATATCATACTAGCTTTACTACTCGGCTTCGCCCGTAATTTAGATTCTGATTTTATAAAAGAAAAAATTTTTTTTTATTTTTTTTTGTTTAAATAGTCACATTTATCTGGATTAGCCAGGCATAATGAACTGAGGTTCGTTTCGTGACCTCAGAGTTTACCGTTCAAAAGTTTTTAGGTGACAGACAAACACACGAACATACGATACACTTTCTGCTTTGTAGTATAAGATTGCTGGTTGCGACTGGGACTACAGAACTGTCAAATCACAAAGGGTTATGCTCTGTTCAGACTTGAAAAAAATATTAAAATAATGTAAAACGGTTATTATTTTATTGTTTATTTTTCTCTGATACCTAATTAGGGTATAAGCTTCATGTTATGAAGAATGCAGATAAATCCATTGAAGCTTATTTCTTTACTGGTGGACTTTGAAGTATCAAAACTTAATTTTCTCGATAAAGCTGCTTTATGACATTCCCCGTTTTCCCCTTAATCTTCAAATGCACCGCGCGAGGTGTACAAGGTCCGAATCGTGGTGGTTTTTAGCTGCGACGCGTGATACCAAGCGCGACTTGTCGGGTCATTTGACACCCCGCAAAAGTTTGAATGAAAAACTTCAAAGTATTAAGCAATCTTCTCTGAACAGGCCCGCACAGAAGCCCTCTTTCGCGTTAACACACTCGTGTCCTACTAATACCATCGGAACGAACATTGGACCGGACCTTGCTAGCCGCGTCCACGTAAATGGGAGAAAATGACCTGCCACGAGTATCTTGACCATCCAGCGACTCCCACCTGAAATTGCCAATTATTTATCCGGCAGGCGCTTGCCGTGTTGCCACGGACCAACGCGAAGACAGGATAGCCGACTAATTGGCAATTCCAGCCTGGTCCTGCGTGCGAAACTAAGGCTCGCGTTTAAATCCGTCAGATCGCGACGCGACGCGGCCTGATCGCTGTATCGCGCGTTCGGCTTTGGGTATCTTATCGAGCTTCGGTTTGCCCAGCGATAAGTGAACGTTAAATCGTCTGTTATCGGGTGCGTGTCGAGTCACGCACAGGATATTGCGAGTGGTCGATTACGCTCGCCGTTTATCGCCGTACCTTTCCCAACGTGTGCCGCGTCGCGGGTGTGAAACGCCACGGTGAACGACAGTTGCGCTGCAATTTTTTTTATCGAAGCGAGAAAATGAAAATATGCTGATATGTAGATGTACAATCTGCCATGCTTCTGGAATGGAACAATGGTAATATCGAATGATATAGAGGATTATAAAGTATAATTTCACGCGAAACCGTTTGAATGGCGATATGTACTGTATAAGTTATAGGACAGGGATTGTTCGCATTATCCTCGTATTTCGTATCGATACTGTCGTATTAGTGTTGCACCCGTCACTACGTGCAAGCTCGACAAAGCAAGCTCCACGAAACAAAGCCAAGCGAAACATTTCCGAGACTAAACACCCACAATAACTGTAAAACAATTTCCCCACCGGAACAAAGAGTTCCGTAGAAATAACGAGGAGTTAACGTTGTTTCTTGTTTCTCTTCGAGACTCGCGAACGTTCGCGAAGTTAGCCCCTGGCAACGTCTCCGGTCCTGGGCTGTATTCAATTTGAGCAACGCGGCGTAACCTCGTACGTTGCGATTCCGAGTCCACTGCGGCCAGAGCGCGATCATTTGGCCATTGCACATACTTTCAGTTTCTTCAATTTGCTCGCGCACACAGCCCCACGTCGACCACCCGCTGTACCTAGACGAGGCCAGTCTTCCCTCGCCGATTCGAACGTGCCTCGCGTGTGCTTCGAGCCGTAAAAGGAAGTCGGGGGAGAAGAAAGATGCGAGAGGCGAGAGAAAGGGACACAAGAGAATGGAGATAGAGGAGGCGTTTTCCCCTCTACAAAGCTCCGAAATCACGACTTCCATCGTGGGGTTTCTGACTCCACTGTACTTGAAACGTCTACGTGCCTGTATATTTTCATCGTTGACCTTAGTGGTCCTTTGAATCTATATCTTAAAGCAAGATGACAGCATCTGTGTATCGGGAGATATACTCGCTTCCTCTTTGGCTCCATGCCTTACATACAGCGCTGTTCCGATCCAGGAGATTCAAAAGCTAATAGAACACAGGTATTCACACTGTGACAGTTAGTCCGTTACATTGAATGAATGTTTCTCTAAATCCGTGCGTATCACGAGTCTACAAACTGCGAAGAGGTAAGGCGCACGCGGATTTTCGCTGCACCCGAGGATCACCACGCCCTCAGCTAGCTTCGCGATAGTAATCTATCGTGTAGCAGCGGCGCGACATGTAAGGATCAACCCCCCAGCATCCACGCGCCAGTGGGTGCTTTGATGTCCGGCAAAAAGCTGATAGGGAGAGTTTTTCGCGACGTTCACACGCGAGGATCCCGACCGCAGAGTGCTGGCGATGAATCAGGATCAAGTGGACGTAATTCCTTTGCATCTACAAAATACTGAAATCCAACCCGATGTATTATTCGCAACACGCGAGCCAGGCTCCTCCCTTTCGAACACAAGTATCATGTTCATAAAATACATAGGAAGTTCCACGAGCTAAGAGGTCGACGGACTATCGATCTTTCGATTTGATATTCGAACGCCACGAAGAAGGGACCCGAGCGGCGAGGGGCAGCGACGTACGAGGGATCGTAAATTTTTTTTTACCAGAATTCGTAGAGTCGCGACTGTGTGTCGGTGCGTCCCCACGAATTCGATCGTTCTACCGATGTGACACCCTCGATGCTAAAGTATCGTACAGAGTCGGTGGGGAATTGTAGGAAGTTGGGCGGCATCTGAAGTCTGATGCTCGCAGCGGCCTGGGAAATCGCTAGTGGACCGAGTCCCCGCGTAAACCGATATCGCCCAAATAACTGCAGGCGCAAATCACAGATGTCCGGAAGTTTGCCGGTAAATCTGCCCGAGTTATCACACGGGAGCAACTTCTCAACTTCTCCCGCGGAAACGTAAATATAAATGGAGTTCACCTTTAGACGAGCTGCAGGTAACACTAGCGTGTCAGAACAATGCATTGAAACAGTCTTTTCTTCTTCCCAAAGATTGAATTTTTATTGAATTCTAAACCTGAGATAAAAGAACTCTGTTTTACCTTATTGGCCAATCCTAACACACTGAATCATCCCTTTTTCCAATTGGCTTGAAATATCGAGGATAATTATACGAAACTCTATAGGAGATACTTTAAAAGTAGTTTCTGCACTAATAATGATGTCCCAGTGAGCTGGCAATAAATTCCCCAATGTTCAACACAGCGATCACACTGAATTCGGAGCAGAGCCGAAGTTGCCGAACAAAGCACGAACCGTATCGATCCTTTAATAGGTGCTCGAGGTACCCGGTCGCACGAAGGTCCCCCTATGTACGCTTGTGTACTCGGCGCGCTGGAACCTCGCCGTAGGATGTGGAAATTATAACTTTTAATTTGCAGTTGTAAGTTCGCGTTCGAGTAAATGAAACGTTAAAAAGGGAATCGGCCTTGAACGAGGAACGTAACTCGCAGCGTAATTTTATATACGCACAGCTGCGGCCGCGGATCGCTGTATCTAATCTTCGCCGATAAAGCCCCGGCCACGCGAACGTAAGAGCCGCTATGTAATTTCAGCCTTCGGGGCTTGCATCGCCCCCAACTGAAATTCCATACGCGCCGCCAATTAGGAATAAGTCGAGGGGGCTTTCGTATTATGGCCCATAAAGTCCACGACGAGGATGGCTCATTCGATCGCGCGACGATCGCGCGGAAGGTGTAACCAGGATCCTTTTTTCCGAGGCTGCTCCTTCGATCGAGCCAATTAGCTCTATCCAGGCAGACGAAGTTCTTCCGTTTCCTTAATTTCCATGCTCGCTCCGGCACGATACCGTGAATCACGGATCGTTCATTAAACTTTCGGCCCGGCATTAAATTGCAACGACCGAAGCAGACCTAGTTACATTCATCCGCGAAATGATAACCCACCGTCGGCTACCTTTCTACGAGCCACCCGGATCCTGATTCATTTCGAACCGTAAAAATTCCACGGAGTCGTTACGGAGATGGTTCCGAGAGTAAATTAAAGGAGAAATGACGAGACTTCAGCCCCCCACGCCCGGCACCCTTCGTAGAACTTTGCCGAACGAGGGAAAACGTGGAAAATAAACCAACGGCGATTCTGCCATTCCAGTATACTGCATTCCGATGGGTAGGAAAGTACTTTCTCTGGCCGAAACGTGGCGCGAAATCAAGTCAATCGGTGGAGGAGAGTCAACTGGATCCTGGGCTCCCGTCGAATCAGGAAAATATTCAAATTATACGGAGACGAGATGATCCTGGGCGTACCTGAATTTCGAATATCCGTGACAATTTCTCTCTGTGTCTATCTACACCTCAGTGGCGCTGCTGTGATTATGATACAACGGGGACGAAACAGAGAGGAGCCTGGAAGCGTTGTAACGTCCATAGAGTAGTCGGAGCCCATCAATGAGTTTGCAGACGGCCATCGTGACCGGTAACCAGTTTACAAATCCGATAATGCCGAATGCCATCGATGACGATGTTAGTTGGATTATTGCTGAGATATACGTATGTATGTATGTACGTACAGCACGCTTAAACTGACGTACCGAGATGCATACGCAAACGTTCACTGAACGCGTTTGCTGCATTGTTGCACACACGGATAAATCATTAAGTACTCGGTGCATCGAACTCCGCGCGGCGTGACAATGTTTCTTACATGGCTGCTCGCGCCTCTTGACAGCGTTTTGACAGGCCCGTCCATGTAATTTCCTCCCCGGTCGTAACAAATGTTTTCCTCGGGCTGATTTATTACGTTGTCTCTTCTCTCTACAAGTGACGTTGCCGTATCTTTTTCTGTGGCTCGTTTCGCACAAACAATAAATCATTGTAGTCACCGTGTTATACAGTGCGTCCGATTCGAGTGTATACACAGGCAGTTCTTTGTCGTATTGTTGAAGATATAGAAAGATTGTCCAATTGAAAGAGGCAAATATAGTTTTGGATCTCTATTTTCAGTGAGAGTGGTATTTATAGAGATTTTGATCATGCTCATGTTTAATTTTCGGTAAGAATCAAAGGCGCACTCAAACGCGTGGCCAAGGGGCCTTGGCATCCCCCAAAGAGGGGGCTTTCTAAAAAGAAAAAAAACCGAATTTCCTTCTATAAATAAATTTTTATAATCACTTAATGAATTTTATTGAACTTGCATTAAAAATATTTTTATCTTAACTGGTAAGAATCACGCCTCACTTCTTAACGTGGAATTTAAACGTATCAATCCTGAGGTAAGAAACGTCAAACCAAGTCAAATAACACGGTGGATTCGGTGGATATTCTAGAAATAATTATACTAATAAAATTACGCTAAATTTGTATCTCTGCGTTAAATATGCTTGCAAATTTAGGAATACGGAATATGAGAACTTGCCTGGACTACAAACACAGACGTACGCGTGCGCGTGTAAAAGTAAATTCGAAGCTACGATTCATCCTAGGATAGGGACGGCAGGCGGCAGCGCCAGTTTCAAGCTGGATTATGCAAAACCGATTTAGTAAGCGCTATAATAGCGAGGAAACTTACGAGGCGAGAAGATAATGCGAGGAACGAGGGTGGAAGTGCATTGTCTTGTTCCGGCCAAAAGGGTTTCGCCAGTTTAGTTTTCGCGCCATCGTTCTTTCAGATATCTAGGACTGATAGGACCTATTTTACGACCCCGTAGAATTTAAAAGTCCACCTCGAAGCAGAGTGACGGAAAATACGATCCACGTTCTTTTACCATTATCACTACAGGGCGTGGCACGCGGTTGGGGTCATTTCGATAATTTTGAGGGCATTCATTTTTAATCGCGATCGATGCAGAAAAATATTGCACAGTTCAGAATGGTGGCATTCGGAGTATTATTAAAGTTTACGATTCCGATGATATATCCTACTGTAAATATTGCTGCCGTGTAGGTGGTATCAAGGTTTAACGCCGCTAAGCCTAACATCCTACCAACGTCATTGGCTTCAATGGAGCAAAGGAACAATGCTACCTCTTTTTTCCAGTTCAATTCAACTGGTACTCTTTTGTTCATTCAACTCCGCGGTTCGATCCAAAGTAATCTCGTTTCATTGTTAAGTGTACATCAAAGAAACCGCCGTGCTTGCTTTGGCGCAAGTCTCTCATTTTTGTTTCGCAAAACATTAACCTACTGTTGCACCACATGTTCCGCCGGGTTTGTGAGAAAAAGGAACGCTGTTCGTTCCATAAATTTGCAAATATATTTACCTTTGTGTCGAAACATGTTCGTGGCCCCTTACAGCAGTTTTTGTTACCGAAAGGCAGAATATAACAGGAAATATTCTGTCGCAAGAAGCACCTTTCAAGAGAAGCGAAATAACTAATTTCGGAGAGAAACATTTCTGCAAATCGGGGCGTTCAACCGCGATGCTCGTCCAGATATAAATAATGAATCATATGAAAAACATCCTGCTGATTAAAAGAATGTGTGTCACGATATTATTATTCTGTCTCGACGAAGAAGAAGAGTCAACGCCCAGATAGTCGTTTAATTTACAATCGCCATTAACGAGTTTCCCTTTATAACGGGATGACACTACCCGCGGAGATTGAAGCGTTCTTATTGATTGACGCGTAGGAAAGTTTCTCGGGCGAAAAGCTGTCTCTTATCATTCACCCACATGCACACGCCAGAAATACACGTGCGTGTGTTCGAAAGGAGCGGCAGCGCTTTTATCGCGTCGAGTACATATTACCCGGTATACGTGAAAAGATAAATATACACAGGTCACCTACGTGCAACGAATTGATTCCACGGACTTATCAGATTTAGCTCGCGTTCGACTTACTTTACAGTTTACTTATCTCTCGTGAACGACATTCTCCATCTCTCTCTCGCTTTCGTATTTCGCGCTCTATCTATGCACGCGTTAAAAATTATCTTCAATTTGGTAATTCAATTGTGAATTTGTTTGAATTCAGACACTTAATTGTAGAAACTTAATTTGGACTCCTTTCGCAGTTCTCCTGTCTCGAGCAACAAAGCATTGATAGGGCAGTTCCTTTTTGGAGTAAAGTGTGTCACGATACGACGAATTGGGGTAATTTTAATGAATTAGTTGTCTTTAGATGATTTGTAAATATGTACTCATTTTACGGGAGAGCAACCTATACTCTTTATGGAAACCGTCAGCCCAAGAAAATGGGCTGAAATACTTTATTTCTTGGGATAGCAGACGTAAAAGTTCATGGAAATTGTTCAAAGGATACTGTACGTAGCGGACCAATATCCCTGTCCAGCTTTTCTTTCAATATTTCATACAGAGAGAGAGAGAGCATTCGAATAACCAATGCTTCTTTGTATCTTCCTGTATGTCAGAAGGTCGTATCGTATATAAAGATGCTCATCTATTCCAAAAGATTCACAAAACGTAATTCACAAATCTGGCGGGCTCGAATTAGGCGAGCTTTGATATTCCAAAAAGATGGAACATGGTTAAACAAAGTGATATCCTACAATTTACTGCAGAGGCTTATAGACATACCGACTAAGATTCTTACAAGGGAATACTCGAATTTACGCGGCTTTCGAGATTGAATAACCCAAGTAGGATTCTGCATTTTGTCGCAAACTCTCGGGACCTATCGCCTGAAAGCGCAATAAACTGGGCTTTGCCTCGGACTCTTGACACTCTACGGTGAAACGAGAAACCAGAATTCTTACTCGGTGGTCTACACCAAAGATACATCACTCACGCAGCACGTTTTCCATCACGTGAAACAATTAAATTTTCTTTCAACTAATCATACCGCCATCATTATTACCAATTACCTGAATTATACGCGATTGTATCCCAAGGGTCTCGACGATAATATTAATCTAAAGCTGGGTGCGCGCTAGCGGGGCACATCTGCGCCCCAAAGGATTAATCCTAGGACAGCAGGATCTGGGCCCGCTTTTGACCTACGGCAAAGTGTCTCGTCAACCCGATTCGGATTTAGCCTCGGTAGCTACTACCCTATTTTTGTAGAAGGAAACACAAACGTTACCTTATCATTTTCACACAAGCAACTCGACGGTCAGAAACGAATCTCTCCCATCGAAACTCAACAGTAACGTCCAAGTTGGCCATTATTTTGCTGGAAAACGTACGAACGTCACGGGCGTACAAACGCAATCACAAACGCGTGCAATCAGAGTGTATAGTACGGCAACTCTCGACCGAACTTCTTAACCCAAGGCATAAATACTAAATAGTGCTTGATCCTTAACGAAGGCAGTCGGAATCAACATCTGTGTATGCACGACAGAGACACGCAGCCTATCGGTCCTGGCGTGTGTCTGGTTGCAAGATTTAGCGACTGCTTAATATAACCTCCGCGGAAGTTACATCCAGATCACGGGTAAACTAGTTTCGCGAAAGTTTCTCCGGCTGAGATGGAATCGAGGGTATGCAGGAGTGCAGGACACGTACCGAGGAGTTCTGAGCGCGCATACACGAGAGCACCATAAATACATCGACCCGCGATAGTTCGATGTAAAATCAGATTGCAAGAAGTTGGAGTTATAGAAAATTTGGATTCCTATTCGGGCCGCGATGCGGGAAATATTACAGTAAATAATTCATGAAAGAGGCCGGGGCTAATCTGCACGTAAATCTAGTTGAGCGAAGTTCGACGAGGTCACGGTGCAAAATAATTCGCGGGCTCCGCGCAAGGGCGCGAATAAGAAAAATTCTGTTCCGTGAAACGCATTACGGGAATATTGACAGAGCGTCGAGGCGGAGGGTGTACACAACTCGAAGAAAAAATCTACAGAGCTCCAAAGCTGCAATCTCTACGGAAAATAATTCGCGTTGCTTTCAGTCTATTTATATTCTATTAACTCTCAGCATTCAGGAATTCGGTCAAGAGGATGTGTACACGAACTTTTTAGAGGTCTATTTGTAAGATATTTCTGTGCTCCTAATTACGATAAACGTATTTTCAATTTTAACTACGCGAAAACCGTATTAATTCCTCGCTAACGAGCAAACAGTTGCAAGATTAATTTGTATCGTTGCCAAGCGTGTATTCGATCGAACCGTGCAAGACCGAAGGCATTGAATCCCGTGGATTCTTTCGGTAAATAAAAAATGGATGGGAAGGGGGCAGAAAATCTGTTCGCATGCAATTCGCGCAATGGAAAGTTAACCGTGCACTTCTTCCCTCGAGGATATCCTACGTCTGGATTCATGTGTCTGATTCGAAAGTTTCCCGCAAGTTTATCCAGCCAGTAAGAGCCGAAGGAGATTCGACGTTTCGGTACACAGAATCGTAACCAGTTGCTTGCACACATGCACGCATACACACACGCGAGGGAATAAGTAACAACTTGTGGAAAGTTTAATGACGTGCATGAAGGGTGGAATCAGCAAAGCGCTTTGCCCAAAACGAATTTCCCAGGCATGCTGGTTCAAAGGACCGCATAGATTATAATACGAGTGTTGCCTCGTTCACGTCAGCCTATATTTGGATAAACTATAATTTTATTCTCCAGCATGTAAAAGGATAATTTATCGCTTTGCAGCAATTGATTTCAACCTGCATCACCTCCCTCCCTTCTGAAGATGAATTATTTAAATACTCCGATAAAGTTTTACATATATCGCTCAAGTGCGGATATTAAACAGAAAACTTCGATGGATGAGATAGATATTGTGATACACAATATACGAGCAACGTTCTAACAGCCTTCTGAGTAATCGTTCTAATAAATCCTGGTCTCTATCGGAGAAGCAACAATTATCGGGTTCACGAGCTATCCCTACGTTAGTTCGAGCCCTACGGTGTTCAGGTAAGATATATTTGTAGATTATTGGAAACCTCGTAGCACTCACTTATTGATTTATATCGTTGCGAAAACTTCGTATAGGGTACATCGTGGGGCGTAGCTTTGTTAGAAAAAAACACACCCATACGTTAACCCCGCGATATTGAGTTTTCGCCAAGGTAATTGCGAAAATAAAATCATAGCACCTCGTAATCGCCTTGAGCATTTTAAGTGCGCGGGGCCGCATTGTTATCTCTCAATTTACTGCACCGATAAATCGCGGCGTTACGAATTTCTGCTGTTGCTTCGTGCGCGGAAAGCTGGTGTATCTAAATATTCAAACGATATACAAACTTCAAGGGTGCAACAACAGGGAAATTACGTTGCATATTGTGTAGAGACGCTTCTGAAAATAAAGCCCAATCCTTGGGAAACGAGTCTAAACGCTCGCAGGAGGAAAATTCACAAATTTCCTGTCACATTCCCTAAATATGTAGGACCGAAGGCACGACTGAATTTGATAACGAAATGCTACACGATCATTTCTTGTACGAATATCATCGACACGTGCATGAGCGGGATCGGAGCAATCTCTGTCAGATATGCACGTTGCGATCGATATGCTCGAATATCGGGGAAACCGAAAATGTAATTGCAACATGCCTGCGTTCGTAACGCTTGATGTTGTTATAGTCCCTCGCATAATCAACTACACGAATCAACGTTGCGACCTCCACTCGCGGAAGAGCGTTGTAATTACAAAATTAAACCGACTACGTTGTGAGTGTATTAAAATTACATGTATCACCACGGCACGTATCAACGTATTACATGAATAAGGTATAACGAGCGGGCTGGCACCGCAACGTTGAAGATTCCGTAGAATATTTCACGAACGGTTGTCCTGGAAACATTCAGTAGAGTGAGCGATAAGAGCGGGGGCCGAGGGAATTAAGGAAACTTTAACGAGTATTGAAATGCGTCCGGCGAAATATTCGACTGGGAAAAGTCGATAAAAGAATATTGGCCCGACGAAATTGGGTAATACGAGCGACGATTAGCACCGTAGTCCTATCGAACTGGCGGTGCAATAAACCGAAGATATCCATGCAAAGTGCAAAGTAGAGCAAAAAGAAGGGAAACGACCTTGTGCTCTGGCATTGCGGCTGATGTTACGTTAGTTTACGGCCTCGAATGAAATCCGTTTCGGAGAATCACTGCTGCATGCAACACACTTGCAGTTCTGAAACGTTGCTCCAAAGTCCAAACTTGTGGACTTAATGAAAAAATTGAGAAAGCTCGGCCTATTTTCACCACTAAATATTAGATCCTTGCTTTAAATTTTTCAAAAAATGCGACCTACAAGTATAAAGTTATAAATATACGCTTAGTTTGTAAAATTGTATGTATCTTACTATGGTATACCATAAATAGATAATTGTAAATCATTCTGTAAACCTCGTATACAGCGTTATAACACTCTATCAAGAGTTCTATTTAAGCTTAAATAATAAAGAAAAAACGGCCATACTTAAAGGACCGTCAATGTACATATATTGACGATGCATATTGTCCCTTTAATTACAGGAAAGCAGTCCAACGGCAGCAGACTTATGATAGTCGCGTCGCGTGTATGCATCCTGGCGCCCGGTTTTTATTACACTGTAATATCAATTACCTATATCCCAAAAGACCTGACTCATAACCAGCGCTGTAAGATTCGCAGACGCGTCCTTGTATCTCTCATCTTACAAGTAAAGCAAGGTATAATCTCGTTCCCACGAGAGAAAAAATCGCAGAATGGCTGGATTTCTTGTTTACCTGAACGAAACATATAATACGATAAAAATAATTGCAACGTAACGCGTGTTTACTGGCTTCTGACACCTGATACGTCTGAAACGCGAGAGGAGTTACACATACGCGAACAGTACGCGGTGCATCTGAAAATACAAACCGAGTCTCGAATGATATGCAGCTCGAGCTCGAAAATTCATTGTACGTCGTGATTTGCGGTCTAAATGCCGAGTGTCTGATTCACGTATGACTAATCAATTACGCTGATCTCGCGAAATAGCCGCCACGCGGACGATTACGTGTCGCGACTTCCTTCTCGAATAACGTCCTCGCGTCCCGAGAAATCGTACGACATAAGTATTTCTGTCGTTTGTAGCTGAGTGAGCGAAACGATTCTCGAAAATATCCGCTTGCAGAATGCGGAGAATTACACGTCTCAAAATGGTCAATGGTTCAAATTGATCTACATTGCCAAAGTTGCGCGGCCAGTCCCGCGCGTATAATAAATTAAATGAATAAGTTACGTAACTGCACGGTAACGGTGGTTCGCAGTGGCAGATAGAAATTCCCTGCAATAACCCAAGGTTTGCACCCCGCAATAAAGGGAATTCGTGATAAAGGATGCACGCTCCACGAATGGGCTTTGCATGAATAATAGCCGTCAACAGCTGATTACTTCGACACTTCGTTTAACCCTATCATCTCCAGAGTTATTCACTGAAGGAACTCGCAACAATACAGACATGTAATATTTTTCGTACGTAGAGGTTGTATCCGATGAAATACTCAGTGGGAAACCAATAAATAAATACAAAAAGACAAGCCAGAAACTATCCAAAGAAGGCATTCGGGGCAGCGTACATACACAGCATGATTGCATCGGCCATTCACGATATTATTGGCACTTTCGTTGCTATAGGCGAGAAACCATCGAAACGGAATAGCTTATGGAACCTGTTCCTCCTTTTTCCGAATCCTCGTGTCAGGTGATTGCATGGTAAAGCAAAATTGCATGGCCTAGCATCGCGCGGCCAGTCACCTGCATGCACCCAGTCACCTAGGCCGGCGCGCATAGATGCACCGAATTTCTGGGTCGTTCACCGCGAGCGTCGCCGCAGAGCTTACCAAGACGGGTCCCAAAGGCTGGCATTAAGTGAATACCTCGAACAACAGCGTCCAATTCGACGCGTGTTCGTAGGCAACGTGCCAGCGCTGTGTGCGTGTGTTAACGTTAACCGATGGAACAAGACTCTATCGCGTCGATGGCTTCGGACGCGTCTCCGCGACACAGAGCAAGGATGTCCCGGGCTCGTCCCTGGGGAAATTCGTCATATTGGCATTCCTGAAATGGCGCGTCCCCGTGCAACACGTAATGAGGGAACCTGGTGAATTGTTGCGTCTCTCCACGGAACTTTTTACATTTATCAGATCCGTCGCCGGTCAGCCAATCTAACGGCCACCTTGACATTTTGATTGCCGAGGCACTTTGAGTGAAAGCGACGTGAAATTCTGGTGAGTATGCGTTGATGAAACGCAGACCGATGCATCAAGGCTTCACTTTTTAAAAATCCCAATTCTTCACCTTCCTGTAGAATACATTAAACACAAAGCCGGTGTGCTCTAACACTGATAATCGTTGTAGTACCTATATGCAAATGAAATTACACGGGTCACGGAATGAAGTGAGCAGTGTGTAAACTGTTAATTTTATCGAAGCTGCGTACAGGAACCGCTGTTCATCATAATTTTCCGAAAGATTTTATCGGAATCGTGTAAAATCCTTTGACAAGTCGATGACGCGTGTATCGCCGTGATTTATGGGTTGCGATCGTATTCCGATTAGCGAAATTCGCTGTATATAATAAATTTGATGCTATCAGCAGTCATTGTGACCCGAAAAATATATGTTCCTGCTGCCAATACGCGGGCCACAGGAGATTTATTTCATTATAGTCGTATAAAGTGTTCTTTGCAGCGATCTTTTTGTATTACAGCCTTGCCTCTAAGTACAAGGGAGTAATAAAAGGTGTAGGTACTCTATCTAGGTAATGTAGAGAGAATAAAATGACGAGGGAAACGCAACCTTTCCCGAGATCCCTCGTTTGAAATTCCAATGTAACTAATAAAATTCCCGTATGTCACTGTTCGAATACCCATTATTTCTCCGATCGAGCTGCTGCCACTTATTCTGCAACGATCTGCCGTAAACGAATTACTTATTTCAATTGAATGTGTATTGCAATTAAATTAACCCTTCGATAGTGGATTTTCACCGTTGAGAACATTTCCCGAGTGGATTCACAGCAAATAAGCCAGATTTAAATATCTGTTTGAATCCATCGATACACGACGCGAATGATACCTTCAGCGCCATACGTATCTATGTAGTAGTACCCACGCGCAGATTAAATAACTCAATTTAATATTACATTTGCTGACTGGTTGCGACCGCTCAAAGAGGAACGCAATAAATTGCAAATTATGTGGAAAAAGTGACCTCTGGTGTATCGATTAATTTTAATTTGGAGAGAATAGAGTACACGCGTGGAAAAGGAAGATCGCTGGTTCGTGTGCGCGATCAGATAAATTCATCAATTATTTAAAGAGGTATTTGTTAATGGTTTCCATAAATGCTGGGTGATAGAGAAAGTGTACGTTCGTGCGCGTACAAATTCGAAACAGAAGTGAATATAGCACGCAACAGAAATGGGAAGATTACTTGTCCCAGAGAGTCACAGGCAACCTTAGTTTACACGTCTGCGCGATAGAATTGCAAGTGCACCCCGATGAGCCAAGGGAACAACCGAACGTTTCAACAACTTGGGCCCTGCAGCGAACTGGGATAGAAGGTTTCTGCCTTTTAGTGGTTGCTGCGCGAATATCCGGGAGCAAGGTGTACACACAAAATCGTTATCACACCAGGACCAGATCCGCCACGAAACTTGGGGATGCTCGAGATTAACTTCGTCCTCTCGTGAATTTGCAACGGATGCCCCTCGATATCCTGGATCTAACGTGGATTTCCAACGGCTGCAGTCTGCCGAGCTGCGCCTCGTCGGACGCTCTTATAATCGATAAATATTTTGCAAGGTGCATCGTTAACATTTAACATCCTACCACACCAAATACCTAAATGAGCTCCTATTAAAATGAAACAAAAAAGAAAGTTCCTATTGTTGCATCTTCCTGCTGCCAAATATTTCGCATGGCATTCTGTGCAGTTTGATTTACAATTGCAGGATGGCAAATTTATGCAATGCTGGAACTGAATTGCTAAATCTTCATTCGCGTAACTGTCCTCAGGAAATGGAAATGAAGCAAATGGCAGAGTTATTTCCTCCGGAATCGTAATTGCGAGCAAACCGGAATTCCTTCGCAGGGATCTCTCGCGAATGCTGACCACTACCGCCCAAAAATGCCACAGAGAATTGAATCATTTAACAACGGAACGGCCCTCCGATCGACCAACGCACGCAATCCCCGTTAACGCTGTATAACAAAGAAATTTAGCACCGGAAGAGCACTCTTACACGTGTATACGTACCCTTTTAACCCATTAACCCGTACGTTCGACCGTAAATGGGGTTAAGCCCCGAAAGGTCTTTCTTGCCGGGCGCGGAAGCCGCGAGAGCGCACACATCGCCTTGAATTTCAAGCAGATGTGGCGATCCCCTAGACCGCGCAATCCTGCATTTCCCCGCGTTAAATGTTTATCGTTGCCACTTCATAATTCTCCCGGTAGCCTTAACCCGTCCGTATGCAGATCGTAACTCTGACCAGAGAAGCTCGATGTAGCCCCTCTGTGGGCCAGCCGACTGAGCGCACTGTGTTAGCCTGGACGAGAGAACTGAGGGAACTGAGAGAGGACGGAAGCATTTCGCTGGAAAAAGTCGACGCGTTAGCTATTGTCACGGAAGTTTTAGCACAAGATGCAACAGTTTATCGTGCAAGTTAGTAATCCACGGAGGGATAATTGTCTCTAATTCTGTGTTGTTTGGATGAAACGAGTGGGCAGACTGCAGCGGTGATGATTTCATCCAGATCTGCAGCTGCATAGCGTTATTTCTGGGAATTGATGAATTTTTCATCGCCTGTGGCATATATTATTAGGGTTTCAATAATACTCTCTGCCAACAGTAAACTCGTAAACAATTCGCCTGTAATAGTAGATATTTTTACTGTGTAAAACGCCCCAGGAAATCGGAGATCTTATTTTAATCCCTATCTTATCCGGGGTTAAAATAAAAGCAGATTGTAGAAAATAAAAAGTACCAATACGGCGGGATATGCGCGGAACAGAAGTTCGATGTCAATCGATTATTACGAACGTGACTGGGATTCGCGAGCGCGCGGAGGAACGATCTTCGTAACTCGATCGCCCAAGTAAATCCTGATATTAAAAGTCGACCGATATCCGGCGGAACCGATATAGCCCCGACAAATTAGCCCCCGTCGATATTACGGTTATTCAGTTTTCAATTAATCCTGGACTGTTCGCCTCGGGCAAGTTAAAGCCGACCTTTTTTCGCTGCGAAACTTGCAAAATCTTTTCGTTAAAGTGCGCAAACGACTTCGCGAGTGAACGAGTGTTCTCGCAGGTGTAGGTCGCGAGCCAGGCGAACGATTTTGGAAGGAACTTCCGTTCCTGGTCGAGAAATGACCCAGTTAACTGGCTACACTAAGGGAGAAATATGAAATTTAATTACCGTCGTGAAAGAAGCACACGATTATGAAAGAAAATGAGATCGTCTCACGCTGGCTTGGGATCTCAGTCTTCTGGATTGTAATCCGGCAGCTTTATTAAAATTCTGACAAAATTAAGAAGAAGTAACCGCTCGGAGCTATTCGTTATAAGATCCATTGAAGAAACGTGAACCAAACCCCGCTCGTATCTCAACTTTCCCATGCCAATGAAATTCGGCTTTGAAATCTTGCACCCATTCGGCGTGTTGTTACGTCAATTCAATGTTTCGAGCGGATAAGTGGGTGGCTCGAGGCAGCGCAGCGGGTCGGCGGCGTGGAAGCGTCAGAGGAGGAAGGAAAGAAGGAAGTTTGTTAGCCGACGTTATTCCCTGGTCGCCGGTGCGTTAAACGGGACGATATTGATATATAGATCAAAGTATTTAATAAACGAGCCAAGAAGAAAATCCGTGTGTCGGAAGGCGATCTAATTTTCGAGCAAACACTCCAAAACTCTTTCGTCCAATCAGAATTTGCCAGCGTTCCCCGTGCTTGTCCCTCTTCATCGCGTCCTTTCGTTAAGTAAATCGCATCCTTTTCACCCTCTCGTCGCCTTTTGCCCGGCGTGCGTCGGTTTGCCCCGGTTGGCTGGAGGGGTGTTCGTCGCTCTGCACTTTCGATGGAACCTTCTCCAGCTTGCACCAGAGAGCAGAAGAGAACTCGTGGCTTTAATTCGTTGATATTAATCCGATGAAGCTTATTTCACAGATGTGTGCTGGCTGGGTCGCACCACGCTTCTGCTTTCTCGTAATGGATCACGGCTAACTGTGTACGAACGGTAGACATTTAATGTGTTTCCCCGTGTCGTCTGAGGGACATTCGTCTTCGCGATAGTAATTTCGGTGCCGCACAAAGAGTCCGAAACGGAGGACATTTTTCTGCACGAATTTCGCTGTATTACGAAGACGCGCGGGGAACGAGAACGGAATAGACGTTATTATAAATTGTCGTCGACGATCTTTCAGCCGGCACAAAGGGCAAGAACGTCTGATTTCGCGCAAGAATTGCAACGTCTGCTTTCCGTAATTGAATTTGCTCCATCTGGAGCTGTGACGTGCCGCGGATGATTCGATTTATTTCCGTTTGTAAGCGACTTACATACCTAGTCCTCTCAATATACGACACATAGATACAACGATTCACGAACATTAAATAGAGATTGATAGATATTGTATGATTGAACAAATACGAATTAACGATAATACTTAATCGTCCCGTTTGCCGAGTTGTATAACGAAGAATAAAGGGTTCCAATAAACGGAGCAACATTCTGGCGAATGGTAATAAAGTTTGCAGAGGGTCGGCCAATAAATTTCGCGGGGCCAAGGTATCTCTCTCGGCCAGTCGACAAAATAGCCGAGACACGGTAAAATGCAATTTCTGTTGGGCCGTGAGGGGACTTTGCCCAAGTTTGGTTCATCTTTAATTTAACTTTCCCGCAGACTTTTCCATATTTTAATCATTTTCATATTACAGGCTGTCGAAGTGGCCGCCCGATGTATTTCCAATATCAGTGGCAGGACGGAGAAAAGCAGAGGTCGAAGAAAAGTTTCGTGTTACCCGTGTACCCGGGGACGAGGCTGCGCTTCGTGCAATCGTGATCAGCCAACCTCGACAAAATGCATGTACCCAGACGTAATGTCTGCTGTTCTGCTCGAATCGTGCGCGATACATTGCGCGGAGCAAAATGGGCAAAGATTGCGAAAGCATCGAATCGCTCGTGATGGGAATAAATTAAATGTGGGACAGACGTAGACATTTCTGCCAGCAGGTCGATTCTTTTCAGAATCCTGCGTAGTAAAGTAGCAGACTAAGTTGCTCGAGAAATGAAGCTTTACGAGATACGTTAAATTCCTTAATTTAAAGGGGCTCCGTTTCCTCTTACGAGATTTCTTCCGCGGATGTCTGGCTCATTTGTTAGCATGGAAGATTTAAAATGAATTTACTACCGCTACAGATATACGTAGGTTCTGCGTTCTAATAAAAATATGTTCATTCAGCTTAACACCCTGACACGAGGGAACGTCTGAGGACGGATTCAGCTGCTCCGAAATGGAATTAAAAGGTATGAAAAGGTGGCTGAAGGTGACTGTAATCAGATAGTATTCTGAACTTGATCGAGAATGCTTGTCGCGAGAAAAACGGGTTACAGATCGGATTACAAAGCAGGCGAAGGATTTCTTTACACGGCAGAACTGGATAGTGAGCACGACGATGTGTCATAGAAATGGAAATGTGCTTTACCTTTGCGACGCCGTCTGCGTGCAATTGCTTCCTCGCTGTTATTACACAGATTCGTATGAATTACACTTTTTTTTCTGTATAATACCTATATACTCGCTGAGCGTAGACATCATTAATTTAGCTCACGTTCTCAAGTTATTGCCCAAACGTGCGCGGAGAAAAGACAATTCCCGGGACAATTAAACGATCACCTACTCAAGCAACTTTATTAGTCGCAAGATATCTGGCAGGTCTACAGTCTCTCCACAAAGTAATCACGCCATATCGAATGAGGCTTAGGTGCAAGTGGTAATTTAGATCGAAGCCCACAATACGTTAATTCCCTTCATCCCTGATATTCGTCTGAACAGCCGCGAATTATCCAGAAACGTGATCCTGTAATTGCTCGGCGCGGCGCACGTTCTTTCACCTACAACGCTGCGATACCGCGAATCCGTGACCGCGATCGTAACGTTGAATATATTATTACGAGCACTCGTAATAGCCACCCACGTAGCGCGCGTATCGAAGGAAAACGAGAAAAGAGAGAAAAAGGAAACTGGCACTCGCAAGCGTCCTGATTGCCGAGATATAAACAGACAACGCACTTGCTACGAGCGCACGTTCGACGGCAAGGCCATCGATATAAAAGGCTGTTGCTTGCACGAAGGCCAGAGTATATGTGGGAAAACCTGAGACGAAGACCGGTCGACCTACTACGACACGCACACGCTATGGTGTTGCTTTTATAAATCCACAGGGATCCACTGATTGAGAACGGTCGCGTGTATTATCCGAGACCGCGCATCGAATTGCGCGCGAAGGATGTCTGACGCTGGCTCGCGGCAGATACCGTGAACCCAACGCGTTTGCTGGACAAACAAGGCAAAGTACGTGGACGCTTCGACGATTAAATGGGGGATAAAAGTGAAAATGATTGGACGGTGGAGAATTTCTCGGCGGAATAATTGCCGAATAGAACGGAGGGGCAACTTGCTTCCTGACCCTTTCAGATATTTAGCTCTTGTATGGAATGTTTTAATCCCGTTGATGTACTCGACTAAATAAATTTACGCATCGTCTACAGAAACTCCACCAAGCTTCGGTTGAATTCACTCATAGAAATCTATGAATTTCGCTTTACCCAAACAAAGTACACATCGTTGTCCTCGTTATGTGGATATGTTTCATTTAAACGCGATAAATATCATTAAGCGAACAAGATTGTTAGTGGCTATTAAACGCGACCCGAAGGATCGTCGACGTTCAATTATAATCAACGTTAATGGTACTTTAATATCCCAACAATTTCCTGGTTTAGAGTACTCCGAAACATGGAGAGAAATGCTCATATAGAACTCCCATCGATTTGAAAGAAAAGAATTTATTACTCGTATAATATTTTTCAGCGGCTATAAATAAGTCAAGCTTTGCATTGAAATGAATGCATCCAACAATGATACTGAAGGATGTAGTCGATCTTTCGTCTATGTTACACGGTGAAATGACCAAATTATTTTTACGCGCGCCGATGCACCGACAGAATGCAATTGAACTCTATTCCACGATGAACCGCCGTTCCGCACGGGAAACACATAAATTTACCCATTATTCTCACACGGAACTGCGATTTTTTTGTTTGACGAGTATCATTTATAATCCATTTCAAAGGGAACCCCGAAGTCACCTGCATTTTTATAAGGCCGGCCCCGTTATTATGCGAGGCACGGCGAGTGCTCGTAATTCATCGTATTACGCATGCACGGGGAAAAGTGTAAATCGTGTTGACAGGGCATAATGATTTGCACGTGCCGATATTGAAAATTCATGGTGATCCTATCGGGTCGACAGTTTTACAGTCGGCAAGAGATGCGACTTTGGAAGAAGCTTTCTGCCCCATCCGCCTACACAGCGAGAAGCTTTTAATAAAGCTTGTTCAGGCGGAGAACAAATTAAAAAATAGCCCGGGGAAACAAAGAGAGAGAAGTTTTAGTTGATAAATTCTGTCAAGGAATGCCACGTTGCTTCTTTATCCATCTGCGCTTTATTAACACGACAATCCAATCACGATGAATCTACTCCGAAATATATGTGCAGTCCATTTTGGACATCGGGGAAGAAAGGAAGTGTAACAGAGCCACGGTTGTACCAGAGAGAGAGAGAGAGAGAGAGAGAGAGAGAGAGAGAGAGAGAGAGCCAGGCTTTGACTTTATCTAACGAAAACAGATCGAGCAATTTCTGGAAGAAAATAATACATTTTTCGTGTCACGAAAAATTTCCAGTTTCCCTTATCAAGCATGTGGATCGCCGTTGCGTGCCACACTTACGTCCCATGCCAGAGTCAACGAACTGCTACACTTAAAGCGGACCTTAAATCAGATTACCGTGTGCATTTTCTACCTGGCCGAGTCAGAATGCAGGAATATGTGAGTCGCGTATGCAACGTTTCTCGCAAGAACAATGGCACACTCGGCCAGTTCTTTAAACTGGTATTAGGATCACTGGCAAATATGGTGCTTTGCTTCTAACCAGACAAAATTAATAACACGTGGGAGCCACAGAGTTTTTCAAGAGTGAATGGCAATGCATTGTTTAGAATGGTTTAGCCGAGAAACAATTGTGAGGGCGCATGTTTGCGCGTGTACGAGAATAAGCTTCTATATGACTACCTAATTCATGGCGAAAGTGTATTTTTAAGTTTCCAGAAAGTTTTCACAGGAAACAGTTACAGAGACTCTCTAGTGTTTTTACAGAATATGATTACGGAGGGTCTTTAGTCAGATTTTAGCGAATTTGTAGCGTGTTTTCAGAGAAACGATCTATTACACGTTTATGTTAGTACTACCACTGATCTCTAACAAAATTTCTGTGCAGTTCATTGGTTCTGGAAGACAATTACACCAGCATCTTGCAAATGAAATGAAGATCTTTTCAAGTAGACATTTCTACCAATGATAAGCATAAGGTAGAATTGAATTCTTGGGCTTGCACGCGATGATAAATCCAAGTCGCGGACTTAGGTACACGCAAAAGCAGCAGATAAAGTGTTAAGTAGGTTTAGAAAGTTTAGCGAGCTTTCGGACAGGCTTAAGTGAGTCTAAAGAGATCGTTTTAACGAGTATCGTAGGAGAGAGTGATAATTCGGTTTATACAGCTTAGTATTGTTGTTACTGCATAATTTCACATAGATTTTACATTGAGTCCACCGCCTCCTTCTACCACACTGAACCAAGATAGTTTAGTTGGAGATCACGGGAAATGTCCGTCCACGATAACTAAATATTTTTCTACAAAACAGTCTTAGAGAGAACAGCCTTATTAGCTTTGGGGAGAAAGCATCTGTCGATCGACGGATGGCTCGATTGGTCGGAGCAGTCGTCTGGCAAACGAAAGGGATCCGGATTTGAAACCCGGTCCAGAAATACGATCGATGCGACGTGGTTCATGGTGTGTACAGGAAGAAAAGACTAGTTCTTTAAGATGAGATAAGTGAAAAGGGGAGAGACAATTTTTTCATTTTGACTCTTCTTCTTCTAGAAAACAAATAGCTTGGGAACAAATAATTTCAAATCATAAATGGACACCGAAGGTGGAGTTTTAACGTATGATGTAACGAACTTCGAAGCCTCGGCTCCATTTTCCATGAAATTGAAACAGGCGAGAGAATTTGGTGGTGACTATTAACACAAAATGAAATGACACACCATTTACGGGTTAACACTCGTTGAATCGAAACGTCTACCAAATTAATTTGAATCTCAATCAAATCGTTCCAGACTGGCCCGTTGAATATTGTAATTAATTTCCGAGAGCTGAACGGAACCAGCATTATATGCTTGGACCATTCTATTCAAGAAGCTATTCTCTGTTCTCTATGTCTCATTACCCCTTATCACATGACGCACGCGGAGACTATGGGTTTAATAAGCATAAGTGGTCCCGAGTACACCGGAATACTAGCTATACCGCGCAGTTTCTTACATAATTAGCGATACTTTCGTGTCTACTTTCTGTTTAATATCATCGTAGTGTACTTATAATCTCCCATCGGGTCGAGTGCTCCACTTCAAGGCTCTAAATAAACTTCATTCGATCAATACGTTTTCAACTTTTTCAGGAACAATCACGTGAAAATCAGGAGAAATGCTAAGCTCATGGTTAAAATACCGAATATTACGTAAGACTTGTGAATAATATATAAATGATTAATTGTAACGAAGTGTAAAAGTGTCCTGAGTGTGGCACTCTAAAATTTTTAACAAAACACTCCCGATTGATATTCAATGTATCCTTTAAAAGGTGTCTATCTATAGAGAGATTTTGTGAAACAGATTCCTATGGAAAAAGAGCAAAACAATAATAATCTATCTATCGCTGAATACGTTACAAGAAGTCCATCCTGCATAACCATTCCTGGACCTTTAAAAAGTGCAACTATCCCAAAGACATATGGGCGATAATATGGCCCACTTGAAAAACCCGAACGGAGTCCCTTCGATGGATATTGAATATCCGAGTTCGGGAGATAATCAGGCGTAAAGAAAATCCATGGAACGTTTCATTGTCACCATATGCACCAATAAAACGAAAGACGAGCCATTAGCTGAGAGACACATGTGGCACTCGGCCAGCCGGCGGGTAGTGCGTGGCATGCATGGGCATTCGTCACTTTCTGAATGGATTTCAAAAGCGCGTGAGTCAGCCCCTTCCTGGAAAGTTGATGCTATTTCAGCGTGTACGGAAAACTAAAGCGAAATAAAGCATGACTAACGACTCCACGGCAGATTTACGTGCGTGGCTAGCAGCAACTGGGGAAGCCAAGCCAGTATACCAGCTTTCCGACCTGTTTTTCGTTTACCACTGTCTTTGTCTTCCTTTTTTTCCATTCTTTATTTCGTCCCCTCTCTGTTACCCAAAATGCTCTTGCACATACCGCGCATATGCATGCGCATATCACCTGGGGTCTTTCTCAATGTCACCCACATTGTACATATACCTTTCGTGTCCCTATACAGGATATTCCAGAAATAAGTAGCTAAATTTTTCTTGTTTTACTCATCTTGAGGATTAATAAATATTGCAATGTTGATTTCTATCTGAGTTACAAACACTTCTCCAGAAAGTTCATGGAGGTTTACCATTAATGTAGAAAGGAAAGATAGGAGTATATATTCCCAGATATACAGTCGTATAATTTCTTCTCATGCTCAAGTGAAATGAGGTAAGTACCTACCGAAGTTTGGTCAATCTATGTTGCGAGCATAGCTTTTGGAGTGGCAGTGTGATTTGCAGAGATTTTCACGCTGAAACCGAGCCACATCGTCCGAAAACACACATCGCCGACGCGAGGAATTTTTGCGGTCAATATATGAACGCAAGCGGTCATTCATCTGCGATTTTCGGACGTTGGAAAGGAAGTGGAATCACTGATGTTTGGGGTGGTGTGATGTTTATGAGAACGTAGGAAATTTAGGAGCATTAAACCTTCTGTGCATCATATATTTCTTTAAACGTATTTTTATTACTGGACTCAAATTAAGTGATAATTACAAAATTTTGATGTTCAATCGGATCACTTTAGGGACCAATCGATTTTAAAAATGACCGATACTTGAATTTGAAAATTTCTTTCTCTATACATAAAATACTCCGAAACAGTATCCCCAATCAGAAGCCAAGCGATTCATAAAAATTCTGTACCAAACAGGCACCGAAAAATAACAAACGATCACGAACAAAACGAAAATTTACTACCACAATAGCGTCAACGTAAAGATATTTTCGACGGTGCACGAGGAAAATCACGGCCTGATCGCATCTCGCTGACGCCAGCATCGAGCATTACCTTCGAAAGGCGAACGTTACGAGCGAGCAAGTTTGAAAGGCCCTCACACACAATAAGAATACATCGCAACGGCTGGGGAACGGTCGAGAATCGGGCGTTGATTTTGGTTGGCCGACCTGCCCCCGAATACATACCTGCGAACCGCAGGTCGCCGCTACGAGCTTGGGACCCGCAGCCGCGCAAAGAATCATTCAAACTTCACGCTGGCAGGTTTTAAGTACCGAAGCGAAGCGCGAAGTGTCCCATCACGGATCTACGGATCGACAAGGGGAATGGACAGGGGGGTTGGCAACAACCTTTTCTTGTCGTTGCTCGCAAAGTTCAGACAACGAGATCCCGAGAGAGATGAACGTTCAAGCTCCTCGTGCAGAGGTCCGTTCCCGAGGCAAGATTCCATTCCGAGCGAGTCCACGTTACTCGAAGAAAGGAGCGTGTTCAACTGTGTCCTGTCCACCTCGTGTGCCATGGAGTGGGGGGTAAGGTAAGATCGACTACGCTTATTCGCGTGTATCCCAAGAAGGTCATGCCGAGAGGGACGCGAACGAATGACCCTCGCCGCGGAGAATGAATCCGCGGGGAAAAGAGAAGACAATAATATCAACACTTACCGCCGCTGAAGTTGGTGGTTCCGAGGAGATGCTCAAGTATCCGTCAATCGTAGCAGCCGCAGCAACCTCGATTCCCTTTCTTCTCTTTCTCTCTTCCGCTCCGTGATCCCCGCGATGGAGAGAGAGCGATGGACACCGCCGCTCGCACCAGCCGATCCGCCGCGCCGGGACCTCTTCACGGAACGCCACTCCCGTTCAAATTCTTTTTCCCTCCGTTTCACCGTAACGCGCGAACATGGTACATTTGAAACGGATACGAGACACGGCACGACTCGATCGAGTCACACTTCAGAGATCTGATTCAACACACACTGAACGAGACCGCGCCATCGACGCTGGCGGAACGCGCGTAACTTGACAGAGAAAAATCACGTGGCAACACGTTCGACCCGCGAGAGGATCGAAAGTGGCGGGTCACTACGACTTTTCGATTAACGCGGGGAACATCGATCGAGATCAATGCTATCCGTGGGGTGCAACTCCGATCGCGGCGTGACTGCACAAAAATGGGACCGTTCCGATTCACTCTGAACTCGCGGCGAAATCTTTGACGGGACCCCGATCAGATCGGCACCACGTTTACGCGTCACGGATACAACTTTCGCGCGCTGCAGACTCCGGCAGACTGAGCGGCGAGAAAGTCTTGAGGCTAGCGTGCGCGATTGCTGCGCTCCTGGTGGCCGATACCCGCACCTATCGCGTCACGCGTCTTTGCTAGTCTTTGCCTGCTCTCTCTCTTTTTCTCTCCCCGTGTGTTCCGATTCCTTAGAAACTGGAGTAATACATTCGCCGGCGTACGGGCCCGTGCACATGCTAAATCAAATCCCGCTCGGTTCGACGATGCAGAAAATGCCATCCGGAAATAACAATCTCGATTTTCGTGAACGCAACGAGGCTGGGTATGTATCAAAAGACCTTACCGCGATTTATGTATGAAGCGCCATTGCGTTGAATGGAGCCGGATGTCGGGATCGAGTAATAGTGAATTCGATGGGATTTTTAAAAGACAAAAGATTCTGGGTTCGTTAACTTCAAAGGTTGACTAATTGAAGCCAATTTTTCTGCAAAGATAACGTCGCGGGTGTTTGAAAAATACTCTGGGATATGTCCAACCCTTTGTCATCATGGCGCATGGCGCTGATGTAGTCGGTTCAAAGTCAAAGATTTGTCGGTGAGGTATGCAATACGATTGTCTTTCAATTGTTAATTATTCATTAGCCAAAGTTAATTTGATTCAATGTTCTTATAAAAGACTGAAAGGTGCTTGTAACTTGATCTACAATCGGAGTGAAATCAGCTCACCATTCAGACGTCACTAACGATAAGAAGTTATCTCTATCCTAGTCTCTTGCATAGCATAAGAGTAACTGACGCGCATTGCATAGGTCACAGTGCACGTATATAGGTTCCTTAAAACTTTCATCCTAATTATACGAGGGAAAATGAAAATATCGGGATTTAAGACTATTATCTTGATCCATTGAAAGTAAAAAATACACTGAAATGCAAATAATATTTGAAAAGTAGCAATGCAAATTACTTAATTATATACTAAGTAACTGTAAAAGAGTATGGTGTATAGTTAAGAAAGTGAGTAGTTGCATGTGATCAGTATTTCGTTTTATTTACAACATTTCGTCTTTCATCGAAGTATTCTGTCTCTCCAAGCAATTGTTAATACTTAATTCTATCTCGAAATGATATTTACGTTTCGTACAAATATCTTCGACTATATTTTGTACACTTTTAACTCGCCATGTTTATTTTGGTATTCGCCGAGACTGGGACGTAAGCACTCAGCGCAGCTTGGTTTGTTTATCGTTCTCACCTACACAGTTCGAAACTTTCTCGGGCAAATATGGTTGACATTCACACCATCTTCTGCACGAGAATAAACAATTTCTTTCGAACTTCGAATACACACATTTACGCATTTGGTGCGCATGTGGCGCCTTATCCTGGAGCGTGTAAAATTCTAGTGTCCAACGTACCTACTCGTGGAATTCTCTTTTCTTCGGGTTCTTTCTTGCCGGCACCACAGTGTCCCGATAGAAAAAAATCTTTTGCTCATTCGTTCACTTTATGGTATGCCAATATTTAACCACTGTCTGTGACATTCTCGTGATACTTATCTCTAATTACCGTAACCTATTGGGATGAAGGACAAATCATATATTCAATGCTGAAGTAATTAAATCAAAAAGTGGAAGCTCTTCTGAATAATGATTAATACAGTGTTTAAGGGATTAAGTAATCGCGTTGCAAATAATAAATATTGTCTATAAATATGATATTCATTGTTTGCTACAACAATAAATAAGAGTAAAACTGAGAATATGACTTCAAATTTTGTTCGTCACTGTATGCCCTACATTCGCATTATAACCGATATTGACTGTGAAGTATGTATAAATGTAGGTCACTTAATTCGATTACATTATTTTTCAAGTAGGTCAGAATGTCACTGGTATAATTTAATACACATTTTGTACCTCTTGAATCTGTCTGCAGTGATATCCGACAGGAAATATGAAAAATTAATTACCGGAGACAGAGAGGGTGATTAAACGTGCAAAGACAATATGTCGAAATGAATGGTTAATTATGCATATGAAAAGATTATTCATTGCAGTTTAGAGTAGGTACTCTCGAATGTTAATGTTGCGATATTGAAGTTAGAATTGATTGCCGCTTAAATCAGTATTCCCAACGTCTCTACGTGGCATTCTCTTGAATAGCAGGGTGTGGCGACAAATTTTTCGTTACGCGTATCTACCACGGTTCGGTGTGTACCATTTATTAGAACCAATTGAATGAATTACGTTTCATTCATCGAACCCTCCCTCGTTTCGTGCGCCACGTTCTTTAACCTCTTCCCATTCACAGCAACGATATCTGTTTACGACAATCACACATCTTCCAATACCTATTCGTCAATTGTTATCTCTCAAATGCCGTTTCTTCTACAGCCACTATTCAACCTCGATCTCGTATGGTCCCTTAAAAAAAAAAATGGAACTAAATATTTTAGTATTCCAAGCGTTCGATATATTTGACACGATGTATTTGTATGCGGTACAGCGTGTTGAGCCCTTCGAATTGCGTGCAATGAAAAGTTATAATAACAGAAACGACCTGCATTTCATATTTTCAAATTTGGCTTTTGCCGACTACAGCGCGGCGTAAAGTCGCGCGAGTGTGACAAATTTTTGCATTTGTAATATTGACAGCTTTAACGTACACGCGTGCGTGTCGTTGCTGCGGAATAGCCTCCGCATGCGAGATTGGTCCACTCCTCTCATTTTCCTCCCCCCAGTTTTTCATCGTTAAAACGGGGACAGCCATTTTGATACGTACGCAGCTACACAGTGGCCCGCGTTATATATTTAATATTTGGTCTATTTCGAAAAGCTGGCGTCCGTCATTGCAGCGTAATCGAATAAACGGATCGATCAGCCAGACGGACGGCTCGATGCGACGGCACAAAGAATGCAAGAGTATCTCTCCTCCATGTGTTTCTGCTCGTATCGAGGATGCATATGGGCAGAGATGTAAGTCGGAAGTCGACATTGTGCGGAACATACCACTGAAGACATTCGATTAAGATGTTCTAAATGATAATGGGGACTGTTCGATTTAGAACATTCATGCGACGTTATTTCACTTAACCGAGGAAACAATTGCATTCACGGGGAAAGAAAGATCGGCGGCTCTGTAATTCTAAAGTAGGTAGAATTATCTTCTACGAATATTCTCGAGCATCTTTTTCATACAGCCGAGATTAACGGTTTTTCTTTCTAGAGCACCTGTCAACATACTTGTTTGATTCTGATTACCATCGTTCAAGGAAAGAAAAAACACTAGGAAGGTGGGAAAATAAATCACGAGGTGATAGTTAATGAAACCTTGCGGTGGACAGTAGCGTGGTAATTTTTCAGACCTGTCTCATACTTGTCCTGTTCTCGGAGAAAAGAGGATGACCTGGGTCTGAAACGCGAAGAGTGAAAGACATTTGTATTTTGTGGCCGAACACCACGGTACAAGATTGAAACTTGCTAATAAAATCTGTTGTAATTGAAACGTGGTAACCGATTCTATTTCGCGGCTTAGCGTGTTTCCTCTATTTACGTAATCATCACACATTTCACCACATCGTACACGAATCTGCGTTGCTCTCATTTCGTCGTGACACGCTAGCAGTCTTCTATTACTACTTACAATTAGTATTTTACTTTACACTAGCTTCCCACATTTCTTAAACAAAACAGAAAGATAGGAACTTGATATGCTATGAACAAAGTTTTCGTTTCAGAGACACGTATTCCTCTTTTGTAATTATGACACGTTACGCCGTATTATTATTTGCAACGCGATTACTTAATCCCTTAAAGTATGAAAAATGAACAAAGTATCTAAAAGCATTTTTCCTCGCAGTTGGTAAACTTTCATTATTCCAATTCATTTCAGTGTCCACTCAAGTTTCCCCTCATTACTTGCTACTCACCTGAGTATAGAACTCCGTGATGCACAACGTTTTCGTGCTTTCTAACGTTTTGCTCACGTTGCGCCGTGCTTTCCCCCCCCCTCCCCCCACGAATACTCAGCATTCTCTCTCGACTTGGATCACGCGATGCCTTGAAGTTTTTAATTTTTCCCGGACCCAGAGAAAGGAAAGATCGAATAATAAATTGTTAACAATTAAGGTTAAATATCAGCGTGATTTCTTAATTTCGGTGAAGCCAGGCGCACCGGCTCACTTGGAACTGTTACAAACTATTAAGGGAATGTAATTAAGCGGAGAATGTGGATAATGCCAAGCATATTAAGCTTGAGGTACTTGAAATATCCACCGCTAGTATTTAACGCTCCACACGTACCACTAAATTATTTGCATAAGTAAAAACGGTTATTAATGTGTAAATAAATGGCAAAAAAGTTGTTATCATTAAATAGGAACGTGTACTGTATCGATTTCTTTTTCATTTGTTTCTTTTATATTTTGAGTACTTCCAAATATGCTTCATTTCAACGAAGCATTTTATTTCATTCAGATTTAGTTCGCATCCCCAAGGGTGTCAAATTTTTTAATATCCCTTGCACAGAAACCGAAGTTCGGTCTAATTAATTGTCCGATACGTAGCGTTCGACGATACTCGAAATGTATGGAAGTACCTTTGAATCGGTTTGCCTCGGTGCATTAGCGCACAACGGGCAATCTATTGCAAGGAGCTCCTGGTGCACGAACAATGCACTCGTTGAAACGGAATAACGTTCATTTGGAGTGTAAAACAGAGATACTGTAAACATCGTTGCACAGTATATTTACCGAATTCGTGTTATCCGGAATCATGTCGCGGAACAAAGAAATTATCGCATGTGTAGATAATGATTGCTGGATTCGTTGCAAGCTTTCACCTCTATTGATTTTATTTAGATTATTTGTCAAGTATCTATCGCGCTTCGAGATCTATGATCAATTACCGGAAAGAATATTTGTTGCCAACATTTTCTCCATATTTTTTTTTATTCGATATCGCCTCGATCGCTAAGACAACCAGGAGTAGCTTCTCAAATACTTTTCGGTCGATGCTCTAAATGGGTGTCATCGCCCAAAGCCCCAGAGGAGAGATTACCCAAATTGCCATCTCGATCAGCGTAATCCAAGTAATTTTCCCTTCCGTGGTCACGGCACCGCAGTTTTTTATCTTCGACCTCACCTCCTCTCCATATAAACGTCCCCAATATGGTTTCCCTGCTTTTCAACCCCTTTGTTCTCTTTCCTCCACTTTGTAACGATTACATTAGATGTAATTCTGTTTTGAAAATACGCTTGAAAATTCGTATCGCTGCATTATCGATAAGATATCAATAATACTATCAATAGGCCAATCTCTGCTGCCAAGTACAAAGTGCAAAGGAAGACGTTCTGTCTGCTTTTTTCCATCTGCCTTCCTCTCTATTTCGAATTCACGTACCTTTCGTTGCACTTCATCTAAGTTATTACTCTTCTATGCCTACTGAGGTGTCCTCTCTCTGTCTCCCTATTTCCGGCTTGCTTCTTGTATTTTGATATCAGCGAGTCGGCCTCTTTCCGCGGCTGCTTCGTTAGTTTCACCGGCGTTTGATTACGCCGCGTAGCCGGAAGGGCCAATGTTTAATTTCTTTCTCTTTGCACGGCCGCGGGTCTGGTCGCGATGAATGGCAATGTATAAGAAACAGTGAAGGCACGGTTTACACAGGCAAACACGCGAGAAAGCACGCGCGCGCGCCGGCACAGATTCACGTTGCCCGTGGAACAGTGTTGGCCTTTTGTAGTTTCTTTCTCTGAGTTATTTTTTAGATTTACGAATAGTCTCCTGTTTCCTTTTGTGCCCAACGGTAAAATAATGGCGCACGCCGGGGTAACACCGAAAGCCACAGCGGTGCTACGGCATTTGAGTCCTTCGGAGCACGCTGTAATCAGCCATACACGCGATACCGAGAAATCATTGTTACGCGTAACAATATTATTTCAATAGCACTTAGGATATCTCGGCGGCGACGTTCAGAAGTATGGTCCAGGTGGGAGTGGAAAGTAAATGCGGTGGCGAGTCGAGAAAATATAAATAAAATATCAAACGGAAGCGGAGAGTAATATCGGAAGTATGGATACCGCGGTACTGTTGTCGACGGTCAACTAATGCGGCTTATTAATTTAGTAGGCCAATAATGTGAATATTCAAATGGAGGGGGTTCGTAATATCTAGTTTCTTGTTTAATTCATATCTACGGAGAAAACGGAAAGATATTTTGAGTTTCAAGGAAATAACTAACTGGGAAAGAATACTCTCAGTACTCTCGCACTTAAAACTGTATTTATGAAAGGAGACTTTCTGGAAGAGCTAAAAAATTAAAACAGGAATACGCACGCGGTAAGATATATTTATCCGATTTAGTTCTTTCGCTTGATTTATGGGGAGCTATTGCTCTAGTATGATTACAAAACCAAGAGGGTGTTCGCAATGCAGTCGTAGAAAGTGAAGCTAATGTAGGCACAGGCGAAGGAAATATTTGTACGGCTTTTCGCGGTGGACCGCCTAAGTGTAGCCACTTTGCTCCGCTGATGCGACTTCCCTTTCGTTCGCTCCTTTTCTTTCTTTCCTTCCACGGGCCGTCTTACGCAAATGAAACGGTATCCGAGTGGGACGACGCTACGTTACGGCTAAATAGCAGAAATCAAGGGAAATTGCTGTAGCAAGAGGAAAGCGGAACGAGCGTGTTCACGGGAACGTAACGTTCTCTGTTAAATAAGTAATGTCGCGAAGTAGCTGCACCGATGGAGTTTCATTTCTGCGTTGCTAAACGAAAAAAAAGTAAGCCGGACACTACGCCCGCAAGAAACCGTACCCGATAGCCGGGTGGCTCGCTAAAGAATACAAATAGTTCTATTATTTCGCGGACAAAGACCCACGTGGAATGGGATTCGAATCTGGAACGAGCCTTATCAAAAATAAAAGCCACCGGCCACCTTCAAAGGGGACGCAGGGAACTGAGAAATTGGGGAAAGAATGACTCTGCATAGACTCGTAGCAACCATTTTAAGATATTGATATTCTTCGTGCTCCGTTTAAAAGAGGGGATTATATAAACCTAAGGAGAGAACTGTAGTTTCGTGTCGCTTATGGTACGAAAATCCGAGCAAACCCTGGGGGCTAGGTAGTATTCATTAAAAAAGATGTAAAAAAGATAAACATAGTTCCAAGTGGCATTGTTTCTCGTGCCATAGAATATTTTCATCCATTTGTCGATAATGATGGGCTCAAATCCTTTGTATGTTCACTTGTGAAATTATTGTCACTTGCAATGGAATAATTTTTCAATCCATGTTTGTTTGGCGAATGTAGTTTTTTCCTCTAGTTTGGTAACAACTTTTTTGCACCCGATTCACACTATGATTCTTTCGGATTCCAAAAAATCATTTAAAATAATCAGCTGCCGTTAAAATACATAACGCAACGGGTTTGTCGTGGAATAAACTAACCGTGTACTTTATCATACAGATTTATTTGCTCATATGGTCATAAGTATATAATAATTGTAACCTAAAACTCTGCGTATAAATATTACCGGCTGACGGAACGGCCGTTAGGCTGGTCGAATCAGTGTCGTTAGACGGTGTGCCAATTTTTGAATTCATAGAGCCGGATGTTACCGAAATTATCGTGATTACGGACAGTAGGCGTTGGTACAGCGACGCCATTCACGAACGACGCACATTCGTTGGAATAGTTTCATTTAAGAGTGTATCTACATGCTGGCGCCGAGCTCATATTCCCTGATCGCGTGTTGAATGTGAAGATCGAGAGGAAGATTTACATCGACGTCCTTGTGATTGTAACCCTTGAGGAAGTAAGACGGCCCTTCTATGTTAGCTGGGAACTCCTTGGGTAAAAATTCTTTGCTTCGTGGTTCCAAGTCGAATCCTGATACGGGATATTTCAATAAGCTGCCACAAACAGACGATAATGTAAGCAACGTGAAATGAGACGGTGACTGTTTACAGTATAAATATGTCGCGCGGCAAGTCAAGCTTTTACATTTTTAGTCTATACACTTGAGTTTCCCTTTACTCGATTATGAGACAAAAATGGAATTTTGACTTGATGGTCGTTGGTACGAAGATTATTCTGTTCTATCGTAAGTATCGAATATAGTGAGTCTGATTACTTACTCGTATGTTGTTGGACTAACGTGAATACGAAGTGGCTCACTTAAAGATTCGAATTTATTGGCTAATGTAACGTTGTGCCCAAACAGACAATACCTCGGCATCTTCTTTCCAACAACCCCTGCCAGCACCATTCCAGTGTGAATGCCAATGCGCATCTAGTAACACAAAGTACGGTGCATGAAAAGTTGCGGTAGTATTTGCCACTTTAGTGCATGCTATTTCAAAGATAACAGTACATTATCTGGATATCTTGATTAAGTATTGAGTTCAGATATCGTCCCTTTGAATAATATATCGTATATTTTGAATAGTACATGATCGAGTGCTGAATCATTTAGACAAAACTGATATTTGCTTACCCTTATTGGTTTGCCCTTATGAGTTAGGTGGCGAGAACATGTTTGTATCATTTTTAGGGCCATCCAAGCTATTTGTTGTGCATGTATGTGAGTATCACGGTGAAGGCCACATGCCACGCAATAAGCATCTCCGATTGTTTCTACCTGTAATTTTTATGTCCATAATTCATACATGTACATATGAACAATTTATATCTTAGGTCATCATTCGTTTTGTAATTCATTTAAAACTGCTGATATGAAAATGTACTTTCATGGAGTACAGTAATTCCTCGAAATAAACCCGACGAACGGGGCTGGCGGCGGGAGAACGACGTGATGCGGACGCTATTCCCTTAGAGTAGTATATGCTCTAAGACTATTCCGTGCGGCCGATGCACAGTGGTCTGGGGATATCTACATTTAGCGGCCAAAATTCTGATCATTCTGAAACTTGGTGATTAAGGGTTTTTGCGGTCGCTGATAACGAATTTGGCACCAAAAATTTAAAATCAAAATGGCGGATTCAATATGGTGCGCATTGTGATCTGGAAAGCGGTATTTTATAGCCAAAATTAAAAATCATAGCCGTACTAGAGAAAGAAAGAGAAAAAAGAATCAGACCTAACATTATCTTTGACTTAAAAAAAAAATATTACAAATTATTATACATATAAAATATATACAATACCTCGAGCGTCATTTCTAAAAGTCTGCATAAAATTGAAGATTGCAGGAGATTGCACTTGAAATTTACATGCTCTTGTTAACAATTGTGTAAGCTTTCGTGTAAAAAAAGTCCGATGTTAATCTGGCTTAATCCTTTTTTATAAGCCTTCTCAAACTTTAAATTCATATAAACATTGCACTATTTGTTCATGGACTAAAAAATGCCTATGACACATATAAATAACTGAAATATACTTCCTTACTTATATACCTGTATGATATAAACACGTATTTTGATGTTCTATAATGAGTAATTAAAACAATTAGATTCACATAAAATTTGATGATTTTGTCTTTGTAATATTATATCTAATCAAAGAGTCATCTGAAAAGAGAAAACTATGCGGATTTAGAAGCTCTGGAGGGTTGTCAATTCATAAAAAAAAAATGACATTGTAAAGTTGAAGTTGAGAAATTGAATTTTGGCCACCATCCAGACCACTGTGCGATGCCGCGAGTGAGAAAACCCAAGAGCCAAGCGACGGGGAACGAAATAGTTGATACGAAGTTGCCGTCGACTCTTTTGTTCTCTCACTCTCGACCGAAGGATTCCAAGAAATGGTGGAGATAGTCACCGGGCGTACTACGCATGGTAAAAACGGGACTATAACGAGGATTTACTGTACATGATGAAAGTAATTAAGAGATAAATAAGTTTCTTAACTGCACCATTCGACTTCATAATAAAACACTATGCGCGGAGTATGTAAATTTACACTTGCATTATGCAGTTAAATCTCATTATCTTCTTATCCTCCAAATCTTTACAAGAATTAATTCATACGCGTACGTAAGGATTCATAAGCCGAGTCTTTAATAATTCGCACCTTATAAACGTCCAACTGGCCACAGAACGAGTCGAAGTGCTCGTAAAGATTTTGAAGCATGTTGATGACCATCATTGGTGTCGCGGTAGAACAAATTTCCGTGAAACCAACGATGTCGCTGAAAAGCATTGTCACCTTGGGATAAGTTTTCGCCTCGATAGTTTCTCCTGAAAGAATAAATTATCATTATGTAACAGGGCATTGTGTGTACATATTTCCACATTGTAGTTCATTTGTAATCGTGTTACAATTACTCACCCAACCACAAGCGTTTTGCTATATCTGGAGGGAATATAAGATGAAGCAAGCTGACATTCTTTTCTCTTTCCGCAGACACAGCAAGGTTTGCTTCTTCTATGGAGCTCTTTAATTTATCCATTCGCCTTCTTAAACCATCCTGCATAAAAAATACAGAATTACAAAATATGACTTCTATTATCTTGTGACTTATAGTTCGATCGTTTGATTTAGACCGCGCCAGTCTGATCGGTGGTGCCATCTAGAACGTGGTCTCTGTAAGCTAGTGCCCTCTATATCGCGGAGACAAGCATCGGCAATGTAGATGGGTTTTTTAAAAATGCATGACGCTCAACAGATTGAAAATATCAATGAATATTTTAATACATGCGATTTAATAATGAATTATGTATTAGGAAATGAAAAAGTTCACTTAAAATCTCTTTTGTTCCTGCCTTAATATAATAATTCGATGTATAATAAACAGTTGATATGAATTTTATGAATATCGAAGTAGCGATATTACGATGGAAAGGAAATTTTAATATACCTGCGCTCTGGCTTGTTCCCCCACTAAAATCACGTCCCTTGTGGCATCGTGTAATGGAATATCAGATATAAAAAGTCCTCGGCCAGTTAGCCCTTCCAGAGCGTTCAGGAATGGCGAGCTCACGAATAGGATCGAATCCGATTCGGGACAATGGACCATTTGACCTTTCATCTCTAAGCCCTGGAATGATTGAAATCCTATCAATACAAAGATTCGGGGAACGTTATCCGATAAAGACAATGTATACGGTTTTCTAGATACGATCTCAAGTAAGGATTTTCAATATATGGCTAATGGAATATAATTTTGACTAAATGAAAGTTGCATAAATTTTTTTCGAGGGAGGTTTCTCAGCTGTGTAATATTTAATATTTAATTCATTTCACTTCCAATTCCTTATTTTCATCTGTCACTAAAAGTAATGGTATTTTATTTATTGTTATATTTATTGGTATTTAATGGTATTTTCGAGTTCACCTTACAGTATCAATACCCACTCAGTGCATTACTCTTTGAACAATTAGCTACCACGTAAAAGTAATGTTCACCCATTTGCTGCCCATCTAACATTACAGCACTCATATTCCCCGTACGAATGATAATGTATTCATGTACCTCCGCGGGATATTTATCGACGCCCTCCGGCCGTTGTAGGGTCAGCACAAAAGGCGTATTCGCACGCTTCAATATCTCGTGAAAGGTCAGAGTAACCCCGCTCGGCCGTGTAAAAACGAAGTATGTCGATATTTCTCTCCCCAATCGGTTTAGATGTTGTCCGAAAATCCTCATGAATCCGACCCCAAGCTGTACCAGCTCCAATTGCCGGTCGACGACGAAATGCCATGGAAACGCTTTGCAGAAGCTCGCTACTCCCATACGAAGGTCCGTGGCTTCGGTGGAGAGTGGACGGAAAGTAGACGTGACCGTCACGAGATTATCATCGATCTCGGAATCGACCACCAAGTGCTGGCTGTAACGTTCTGGAGTGATACGATACCTACGAAACAGTTCATCAAAGATAATTTTGCTTGCCCGTCCTTGCATCGAACCGATGGTATCCGGGGAATCGAAGCTCCAATCTTCGCGATTATGCTGCTACTCTAATTGTCTATTAGTCTGCGTAAAGTTACCATCAATATTATTCTCTTTCTTCGCTGGCATGGTAACTCTGCAAACAGGCTACTTGACTTCGCACGAATTATGCGCGCCCGATTTAGATTTTCTTTCCCGAAACTTTTAATTGAACTGAACTGGCATATACCAATTACGGAACTTGCTTCGAGATGCTCCGGCAGCAGTGCTTTGCTCGGGCAAATAGAGAGAAATTTGCACTTTAACGAATTCGTTTCTAAACTGGCGTATAACGAAATGCTGGAAATCGGTAGTGTCAGCGGTGTTTGGATGCAAATGCCTGCAAACATCGCCGATCAATATTTGCTCGCTTTTATAGTCTCGCGATTCTCGGAACTTTTTCTCTGCCCGTGTAAATTGAATTCCTTTCGTGTAACACGATGTCTGCATACACGCGTATCGATCGAATGGGCTGATTCTGAATTCTGCTCTTTATAGTATATGATAATTAGGTACACTGTTTTTTTTTTATCACATTTCCTTCTCCGTCGTTACGTTAATTTTGCAAGCGTTTCCTTACCTAAAAAACTTCGTGTTGTAAGGGTCAGGTAGAATGTACACGTTCGCATTGTCATTATAAAACTGCCTGGCTATGCCCTTCAAGCTGCCAACCAGCAAATAAGCGATAGACGGGTGGTCAGTTGTAAAGTGCAGTTCTATCGCTTCTGGCGTAGCGATGCATACGAACTCTGCCTCCGCCTCTGATCCGGACTGGTGTTGTACAACGTCGTTTACGCCGTCGAGAGTGGTCAGGAAGGCTGTCAGATCGTTCCCGAGGCAACGGAGTGCTCGCTCCAAAAGACCCACGCAAGCAGTATGGATCAGCTCCTGACCGAGGTGATCGAAAAACGTGCTCACGTCGATGTCTGAAAAAGTTTCGCTGAATTAGCTTCCACCCCCACGATGTAGATCCCATAGAATTGCATTCCCTCGCGCACTTAGAGAAATTGCACTTTTCTGAGCAAGGTAGTAGGATGGTATTAAGCGTCGAAGCTTGCCCGTTACGAGATCATTAAATTGATTTCAGAGGGTTGCGTATTCAGATCACTTTAGCGCTTAGTACAGTATCCAACGTTACAATTTTCAACATACTACCACGCCACGGTTTCCTGAATTTCTTCACCAGCCCTTCAAGCTTCGAACGGTGTTTCTGATGTTCGTTTATGAGCGAGCAAACAAACCTGATCCCTTGGAGGCAAGCGCGAGGAAACGTATTATATCTTTTACTATTTGTAAACTTCCACAATGATATTTTCCTTCACCGCGTGAAACTGTTTTACGACAGATTTCGTCCGATATGAGTTGCCCGAAGTCGTCCCTTCGGTAACAGTCTCCCAAAGTCTGGATTTCCCAGTTTACAGCCCTGGCTGCTCGTTTTCCACCTTCATACCCGGATTATAAACACTCAAGTATGCCATGGTTCCCCGAAAATCTTGGCTACGCGTGTTTCGCAGTCTAACGTTCCGGGCACAAGTGGACGAGAATTGATTACTCTGGAATCAGTGGGTCTGACTAATATCCGTCAGCAGGGAAAACAATAGGAGAGAAACCACGGCCATGATACGGCTCAATTTTTCGTCGCGGCGCGCTGAATGCGACCGTAATTTTGCTGACGGGGCAACCAGCGAGGAATTACTCGAATCTTCCTACCTCATCCACCAGAAGAATAAAAAAAAATCTGAAGAAACGAGGGAGATGGATGAAAATTTCTATAGTTACACGCGTAGAAGGGTTTCTAATCTGAAACGATTCCGCTCGCACGGGCTTTGGAAACGCGACGTTCGCTTTGCTTTTCGTCGGCGTTATTCAATTTCCACTTGGAGCGGCGTTCCCATCGTCATGTTCCTCGTACCTTGCCCTCCCATTCCCCGGCCAAGAGTTAGATTCGACGTCGGAATCAGCACTGCGCCCAGTAAACGCTTCGACCAGCGACGAAAGTTTACGCGGACAGCCTGCGAGGTCGATAAACGCTAGATAGGATTCCAATCGCGATAAACCAGCGGTTAGCTCCCTTGCAAATCCGGAAATCGACGCGGCCCCGGCTGGGTTGTTCTAATGCCCGCGCGTATTATTTCCCAGCGAATGTCACTGCCAGCACGCGATAATCAATAGCGGTTGGCATTCGGCTATATAATACAGCTTGGCCAATCGTCTGGAACAGGGCGTGATGCTTATGTGACGGGCTGCCAAATTATCCAGGAAACCTTGACGGATCGACGGCCCTCTGGCAGCTGGCGATCGTCGCCTGTCGTCGGAAGGGATTAAAGTATCGGTTCGGATAACGAGCTCGTTCCAAGTTTAATAGTCTTCTGGAAAATCATTCGCGAGCCTGAATGATATCAGAAATCTCAGCTTCTCAGCAGCAACGGCGAACTATTTTATGCCTGTCAAGGTGCCACTTGAGTGGGATAAATGTAACGAGCTTCCTGCTGCACACCTAGCACTCTAAAACTGAAAGAACAGAAGAGAGTAGCAGAATTGAACGTTCTTCTAAAAAGACTCGAATAAACACATTACCCAAGCAGCTTGGATAAAAGCAAACATCTCTGGCAAATACAGGCACGCGCTCGTAGGTCAATGATGTTCGATCATCTCGCGACGAAACAGGTGCACGATTCTCTGGCGCGACTACTCGCGGAACATTTTAGATGAAGCCACCCTGTGTGCTTTCGCTTCGAGGGAGAAGGTTGATATTCACGCCTGATTGAATTGGGACAATACGTCGAGAGGGAACACTTTGGAAAAGCGACGTACCGCGCCTCTGCCCGTTGTTACATACGTCGATGAACTTAACCGCGATGCTGTTAGCGAGACAAAATTACCAGAGAACGGTGGATATAATTTGGAAGATTTATATCCCCACCCGTACCAGCGACATTCTGCTCCGATGTATTTCCTTTTCCTCGGCCTGGTACAGTATATTGGATGTATCAGAATTGTGTGCAGTGCCTGCGCACCAGTCAATAATAGGAAAGGTCTAATACGAAAGACGCCTTTTCGAAGGCGAAGCAACTCGAGGCACTCTCCGGGGCTCCATCACGACCGTAAGAGAAATCCTTTTTTCGCTTCACCAAGCCCAAAGAACGATCTCTCGTGCTGCCCTTGCGCGACCATACTTTTCTTCCTTCTCGTTATCGGTAATGTCGAGTGATCACGCTACGGAAGGCGAGGTTCAGCGCCGGCACATCCACTTTCTCGATCTTTTAAGTTCGCTAACGAAAACTTGTACGAAATGCTCGATGGTCAGTCGTTTCTGATATAACTTTAACTATAGAGTAATTACAAATGGGTTTGACTTTTGGGGACCATTAGAAATCCCTTTCAAGCTTCAACTTCGTCAGACTTGAATTTCTAACGTCCATGGCAGAGTAATGCTTTTGATAAAGAAATATCGCTACTTTTCCGAGTTGTAACTGTCGATCGGTAACGAAGATCGATAGGTTACGGTTAAGTCTTAGTTAAAAGTATATAGAGTTTGTTAAGACTCGAAACTTTCAGGGTATTTACGAGAATAACTGTTTTACGGGCAACCCAAGAAGTTTGTAATGTAACAATAATACGTTTAAGTGTGAAATGTCATTACAGCAGGTCAAAGATGAATCTTTAACGGTGTGCAAAGGGGTGTTCCATCTAATTGCGAGGAAGCAAACTACGCCATATGACACAGCAGGGCTACAAAGGAGCGACCCGGGTTATTACATTAGCGCACAGTGTGTTACGATAATGAGCAATAAATTCGTATCACTCTGGCACGCTACCGTCTAGACCACAGAAGAAATGTTAGCGTGCGCAGGTGCCTCGAAGAATTGTCTTTATCGTCGCGATTCTGTGGGACGGTTTTGACGGAAATCGTTGATAAGTTCCGACAGGGAAGTCGAATCTGAATACGTTACCGTGCATATTGATTGTCCATGATGATTAATAGGACGTTCACAGAGCATGCTCCACTGTAACTACAGTACTTGACAACGGAATGCAAATTAGGTTAACATGCCCCTCGAAGATGAAGGATCGAGTAGAACCACCTGACAACGTATATCGCATCTCATCGAACATGCTAGTCGGAATACACGGCGGATCATTAAGATCCATTTATGGGGAATATTAATGCGTTAGGTGCAGGATTTTGATTATCGTTCGTATGGCTTTATTGGGAGAATGCCATCGTTTCATTGAGGAAAAATGTTACGAGGGAGACTTCCAATTTTTTACATTGTTTCCGTAGTCGCGGGGGTTTACGGGGTAAGTCTGTGAAACAGAAGGTCCACTGTATTGAAAATATTTCTAGTATTAGAGTAATTACCCAACGTCGAATATAAATAGCGAGAAGAGCACTCCATCACAGCTTTAAATTCCATCACGACTGGTGTGCTATGATAGGTTTACATACGAACAGTAAATTAGATTGTAGTGCGCGCTCTGTATTTACGGAGTTATGTTTCCAGCAGTTTTGTTGGCACGACTTACAACTACCTTCCAATGTAATAAATGTCTATCACGGGTAAGTGGTAGAGATAATTGCAGTAACTGCTTTGGTAGTGCTCTCGAACAGTATTGGCTCGTTTTACAACGACCCGTGGCAACGTTTTAATTAATGTCCCTATAGATCACCGCGCAATGTGTTACGTACGACCAACATTTACGCGAGCGTAAAACTGGGAAATGAAACGACGGCAAAAAGAGATCATGCACTTCGTTAATCTTCAATTACGCAATTGCCGTTACTGCAAGTGGACGGAAAAGTTTGGTACACGTGTTATAAAGAAAAAGACACTGCGCAGTAGTATTTATCCTCATCCTTTAAACGTTCGCCAAAACATCGCCGTGACTTTGTGTCTCTTTTATCCAGCGATATTTATAGAACGCGTTATCGTTTCCATCATTTTCTTTGAACGCGCGGAATATAAAGAGAATGATAAACGCGGCTGGATTTGATTTACTCCCTCGTCCTTATCTGCCCGTGTCTTTCGATGTTTCGTCGATGAAATATTCAGTTTCGTCGGACGCGCATTCGTCCTACTTTTCGCCCCAAGGAGATGGAGGTCTCGGTCGAATTCATAGTCTCGGCTTGGTGCACTTTCTTTGCGGATAGGAAGGAGAGGAAGGTCGACGGGAGAAGATGTTTCTCGAGTGACACGGCGAAATGTGTCAAGAACTGAATACACGTGCGAGATTTTCGAAGTCACCGGGAAAGCCGGGGGATGCTATTAGAGGGCTGGCGCGTCCAGCTGTCCATTTTTTCTTTAAACGTAAATCGATAACGGTGCCCTTAACAAGCTTTATTAAACACGATCGACGTTATATCGTTAGACGGCGATCCGGTAAATGCAATTTCCTTGGGCCGCACTCGTCGACTTCGTTAATCCTTAGCCTTAGAAATTACGTGTCGTTCCCTGTCCCCGGTTCCGTGTAACACCGCGAAAACTTTCGCGCGATGAACATTTGTTGCACGCCCCGCGATCGCCGATCTCGTTACAACAGCATCGTGGGGATAACGTCGCGCGTGCCTCGCATAGCGCAGTATTTTCGCGTTATCGCGAATTTGCATTCCTCCGCGCAATTAGGAGGCAGGCAACAACACTTCGCATTTCGTGGCAGGAAATTTTCAAGCCTTGCGGTGCGCGTGCACCCCGCTACCCCCGTCTAACATAACGACGGTGGCCCCGTGACTTCGTAACGGGGGAGTAATAAATTAATTCAGCTACCATTTAACTTCGTTTCTCGGCAAAGGCGACTAGTTTACATGCACTCCCCGGCGACGACGCGAAGCAAGAAACGATTACGATTGTATCAGACTTGAATACGCGCGAGCTTGATTCTGCTTCGAGTAAAGCGTTCTGCTTCTCGTTGAAAATAAATTACAAATTGAAGATTTTAATACGTTTATGCGAGAAATTAGTTTTAAAATCTGTAATAGAACATAATAATGAGGAATATCGTGATAAAACTAATAAGAAGGCAATTTTATCAAGGAGATTAATGAGGCGCCTTACGATTTTCCCGTAGGGTGTACTAAGTCTCAGATTTCAAGAAAAAGTTAATTAACCACTCGTTGTCGTCCCACTTCCTCGCAAAGAACCGTGTCTTCCTTTGACAGATGTACGGACCCTTTCTTTAGCTCGACGTTTAATTACCCGTAAGATTACCGTTTTTAATATTCTTCCTCGCGCGATGCAAAGTTTTTCTTGACGCGACACGGAGTCAGCTAAAAAGAGACATCGTGACGTATTCGGTCCTCGTGATCCGGGAAACTGGCATGTTTCCTCGGGCCTCGCCGACACTCATCGATCTCTCGATGATGACGAGCGAAAACGAGAGGAACGGATAAAAGAAGATTACAAATTGTGCCCCTGTTACCGAGATGGAACGCCCCTGAATATTTTACACCCGCGAGCTTGCATATCGATTCGTTTTCGCGCTATTCCGCGGTCATTCAATTAAAAACTCGGTCAAGCCTGTATTAACGAATCCCCTGCTCTCAACGCCTATGTAAAAGTGCAAAAGCGGCCGAAGACGCTTAAAGGTGGATCGCGGGGAAGCACAAAAGCTCAACGAAATTAGCTCTGGGCTCCGTGAATGAATAGACACCGTCGACACTCCATTCATCCAGTTCCAATTTTTCCCTCCTATTAGGAAGCTTCAGCAAAGAATACCTTTCAGAGGAGGAAAACAATTACCGTATTCAATTCAGCAGATAGTTTTGAATAAGCTGCGAAAGATACGCAAATTGCTATCCGCGCAGGTCGTCCCTTGAAACAATGAAATGTCTCGGTGAACATGATTGTGGAATTCTCTGCTCTAGGGAACGTCGATTTTACTTTATGACGAGCTTCTCGCGTCATAACTCTGCGTCGTAAACTGTTTTTCTTTGTAGAACGTGCGCGCGAAATTGATTTCCGCATGAATCTCGTTGTCTCATTCGCGACACTCGGTTCCACGAGGTGGGAACAGATTTCTGGGAACATTTTATTACGCTTAACATTATACACTTTTGGATGATTAATGTGACGAGCAACGATAGCTTTCGGAGGTCCAAGATTGAAGCAACAGTGAGAGCAATCTGTGCCCAAGAATACTTTGTCCTGCTGCTTCCGAATCGTGGAACGCGAAGCCTACGAAGTATCGCATAACTTTTCAACTCTGGTCAAGGGAAGATTTGCCGGGTATGGCTTCAGGAAACGGCGAAACGCCAATAGTCATCGCGCGTTCTTAATTTACCGCGACGACTGCTTCAAACAATCGTAAATACAGTGACCCACAACTTTGTCCACATACGTGAAATTGATATTCGATCTCCATTAACTTGTGAGAATGAGCTAAAACTAAAACTAGGCAAGATCTTAGATTCTCGTTTTTTGTTCTAGGTAGAGGCGTGCAGATCGTACAATCGGTACCTTCGTTTTTCAAAATGGTAGTAGATGATTTCGAACACCCACGCTTGAGGCTCAGACAGTGGTTGTAATAGAAAAATAGTAGGTAATAAGGTAGGAAATATATTTCCCTCGGTTCTTTTCCTCAAGCTATTTCCGGGGCAGATAAGATGAGCGAGTAGAGTGATTTAGTATGCGATCAGACGCGGCGAGTCATGCCGAGTGCGGCTGATTTAACTGCCACAAGTTTCTTCGTTTAAATTCATGAGAAAATTCATTACGGGAAACTGCTGCGTTGATTTTGTTCTGTTAGTTCGTCTTCTATTTTTATATCTGACTATCATTTAGTTTCTCGAACTCTAGCGACACATAAATAAACCTATGTGATCTGAATAAGCGAATACCTTGGATGCTGATGAACAAATTCGAGATTCACTTGTAGTGCTGCGGCGATAACTAAGTTTACCATTATACACACAGGGACATCAGACTAGGAATAACGTCTTACCGCAGTGATAATTTAGCGTCTCGTAAATGTCCTCCAGTAAGTTATAGTTCTCCTCGACGTCGAAGTTGTACAGGAGTTTCTCGCTGAAATATCGAGGAAAACAGTTTATGGTTAGCGCCGGAAGTGCAATTATAACTTTCGTTGTGCATCTTTAACGACGAATTGATTCTTTGGTTGTCACCTTTCGGACGGGGGGAATGAATCGTTACGAAAATTCGAACGAACGACCTACGTGTCCTATTCGATGTCAGTGCAATTCAATTAGGTGCGATTAGTCGTTCGCGGAACGACTGTCTGTCGTTTTTATCGGTGATCTCGTTAGCATTTAGCGGCCGGCTAATTCGCTACGTCGTTCGTTCGGGCGATTAAAATTTTTTTACTCGGCGATATTCTTGTGGATCACGCGACGGTGCAAAGTGACAGAATGCAGCTAGAGATTGAATGATGGATGATCTTCCTAGTAGCTGTTACGCTGTTTTCTTATTAACAATATTTCAAAGGGATACGCAAACGTCCGCAGGGACGAAGTCGAATAGAGATAGAGGGATGCTACGTTGCTCCGAAGGCAACATCCGCATCACAGACAGTGGATGATATATGTACAAGGAGAAATACTTACAGATAGCTCGCAGTTGAGAGTGGCTCCTCGCCTTTGCTCAAAAGGGCCCCTAGAGCCATGGCAACAACCTCGTTCTGTAATAAAAATGAAAGCCGAGCATGTATACACCGGCGAAGGAAGAAGATATCTTTGGTGGATGAGCTGAGGCCAGCTCTGTGTACAGGATGCACACGCAAATTATGACACGACTGCGCTAGAGAATTGCAGTGAGTGGAAAAATTGTAGCACTTGCCCTAGGGTACATGACGAGATACAAAAAGCAATGAGATAATTCCTGGCGAAGTTCCCACACTCCACTAAGTCATATATATTATAGGATATAAATACTTTTCTATCCCCCAATGGATCCCAGTCATCAATAAGATTCCTAAGAAGATTCCACCTCGCGGCAAGATATAATCTCCCACAGTGCTTCCAATTATCTTAATAACTTGTTCAGCTTATTGGCCCCGCGTAATCCACTAGGAAAAATCATATTTCTATCAATCTGTGTACCCACGGTATAAGGGAATCGTCGCGGCATCCTTCGCGTCAAGTTCGCAGGTGCACTTTGCGACGTGAATTTTTTGGAAAAGCGTGAATAAATTGCATCTGTCACTGGGAAGCGCGAAGCGTAAGAAATGTCCTTCCAATACGCCTCGCGGGAGCGTATAAACCAAACCTGTCGCCAGAAACTATGGGCGCTGAGGAAGTTTCTTTCGCCCTCTATTCACATGGAAATGTTCGACGTGGGCGCGAACTCTCGGTGAGTGTTTTTACTTTACGAGCCACGCTAAGGCGCGACGAAATTAATAATCGGTCGAATAATTTGATAGGGGCGGCTCGCAGCGGCTCCAGCTTTTAATCGTAAATTATAACGCGGCCGCGCTTTGCAGCGGAATTTATCGTTCCACTTGGTGCTCCACTATGGGCAACTATTCTCCAGAGAATTCCTATCCGAGGCTGTTATGTGGGGCATTACTTTGCCTACGCGACCTTCGGTGCTCGCCGGGGTTAAACGTGGAATCATTTTCTGACCAGTTTCTCGCGTCGAGCCGGATTGAATTACGATCTGCATTATCCGTTCTCGACTATGAACCGGAATTCTAGTCCTAATTTCGTCCTCTCCTTGCCTTCGTTAGCCATCGGGTCGTAAACTACGCCCTCGTTAGAATAAAGAATTCGCGGAATGTACTTTCTGATCAAATATATCACCTCCAATGTTATTTACATCATCCCCTGGAGATTTATAACGAAGGAGTTATAGCGAAGAAACAGATTCAGTTTCAGAGTCGATTAAACTTTACGTTTCTGCGAGCTGCTTTCCCAGACTTGGGCGTACCAAACGATCCACATATTTGTTCGTTCACTGTCACGTTCACTCCTTGTTCGTATTCATGTGACTTTACAAGGAAACTAAACAGGAAAGGAGTCGCAACGATGGAAGGGCGACGGAGTGAAAACATACGATCACGCACAGACGCTGTCGTCTCGTAAAGATAGATCGATTGCTCTTTGTTCGTTTCCCGTTCGCATCAGCTCGCTACTAAACGCAGGCCTCTACCCTCGGAACGAGGAAAGATGGAATACGGTAGAAATATTCACGGCACGATCGATAATATAATCATGATCGTCCGTTGAAATGGTGACTTTTGTTTGACTTTAGATTGACCACGTCCCGTAAAAGTTCCACCGCTTAAGAGGAACGTGAATGAGAGGCTATATGCTAACGTCGAGTTGATTAAATTTCTTTATTCCCAAGAAACTTTGAAAAGCAGGGTAAACAGTCGAAGAATAAGGCAAGTGGGCGAAAATTTCATTTCCTCGTTCCTTTGGTTTTAACGTACGACGAAGGGCGAGTGAGGCAATTGAATTTCACGAGGAAATTTTCGCTCGAGAACAGGAATGCTCTTCGTGGCACGGCATTGGCGGCCTGAAGTATACCGGGGAACGGAAATGGTAAACGATTATGCGTTACCAAAGGGAACCGTAGGATCGTACGAGGGATACCTTTTCCCTGAATTTCCATTCCTCAAAAGCGATCCCACTCGCTCGCCTGTCAACTTAAAACGTCGGCCCGGTTATCGAATTCATCACATTCCATGACCATCGTCATCTTTTAGAATTTCGCGGGCACGTGACAGTTTTTCTATGCTGTTTCATAACGGTGACCGTTTCGGGTGATTGATGAGGGCCGCTCGTATAGCGGCGTTGTATAGATTTTCTTCAACCTGCGTCGCGAAATCGATCAGAAGGTTTTCATGGATTTACAACTGCATGTGTTATTAATTGCACGATCACGAACCGTAGTTGGATAATTAATCGCGCGGTTAGCTACGCGTTAAGACTCCATCGATTGGGATTTAAGCCGATTAATCGAAGATATCGGCGAGCTAATCGGTTACACGCCCTTAATGACTTCTCAGAGACCAATAAGTATATAGATTCTGTGGATACGGTGAATTAGTGGCGCGATTGAAAAATTATTTTCGTTCCACGGGAGCGTGCGATTAGCAGGGCAGAGGATGTTAAATCGAATTTGGCTGGGGCAAGGTTTGTTGGAGCGCACGACGTCGCGATAGCCGTATTTCAACTGGAGCCAAAATCGATAGGGGCTTCTTTAGACTGATAGTGGAAAGTCGGTCGAACCATTTGGGGAAAACATGCGTTTTTACGAGACGGTGCTCGGTGAGTTTGCCCGCCATAATGCGGTGAAAGCTCGAGCCACGTTACCTACACAAGTTTTGAAGGAGCTGTAAAATTCTCGGTATACTTAATGCACGCGAGCATGCGTTGGATATTAGGAGCTTTTCTACCGTTAAGTACACCGATATGCCAGACGCCGTGCGGCATAAATTCTTGCGTTACGCTGCATACGAACTCGGTCAGCCGGCAAGGAATAACAACCATTACTGCGAAAACATTACAGGACGGTTTGGAAGGGGCTTCTGCCAATAGAGGGAATGTAATTCATTTGCTTTTTTATACGCAGCCTGTCCCATTTTAATCTCTAAATGGACGCGCATACCGCGGCAAGCACGCTCAATCGCAAAAAGCGAACATATGCGGGATGAATAAGGTCGAGGGGGTGATTAAAGTTTCTGTAAAGAAAATTGGCAGATGGAGGCGTCGCAAACATTTCGAGGGCGACTCTGTTTTTCGAAACGAGACTGCAGGCGTAATGCGATGTTTGAGGAGTTGAGCTCGGGTGCAGCTTTTCGAGTACTCGGAGTATTCTACCTTTTAAACCAGTAATTCGCTTCAGAATTCAGGCATACAGATCTCGTAGCCACGACGGCCTCTAAAACTGTTGCCTGCGGTGTTCACTTGCGCTGTAATTTCATCTCGAGTCGACAGGCATTATTATCAAGGGGAGCTGTCGAAAGTCGCAAAGGGTGGTGCACTGGAGCAATGGAATTCGTGACGGAGAGGGCCAACTTTCCCCAATTCGTCGCAATTTCACGGGGGCTTCTGAAGTGTCACGGTGGCCAGCCGTGGGGATTGAATTTTTCGGCGTCGCCGTTAGAGTCGCCTCGAAAAAGCCCGACGCTCGCGGATCCCAGGAACGTGCCCGACGTTAACGGGAAACTAATTGTCCCCCGTCGGTGACTGACACAAAGACAGAAACACTGCGCGGATAGAGGTGACGATGTGTAAATTGACCAGGCTCCGGTTCTGTTCCATTCGTCGAATTGGACGGACGGGGCCGAAACATCGTTACTTAGTCAAATCGACGGAAATCAAGTTTTCCATCTCCGTGCACTTACGGGACCGTCCTCGCGCCGCGTGATTCACGCCGAAAACGCATTCCGCCTCGCCGCTAAACGGCATTATGCACGGTCGAGGGTTCGCCGTGGAAAGCGACGGAATTCTATTCCTTATCGATAACGCAGTTGGAAGCGAGAGACGTATTGGATTTATCTGCAGAGCACGAGCAGCGAAATATAGGATTCATGAAGGCTTATCCCACTCCAGGCTCTCAAGTCACATTCTTTTGCCGAAGAGAGCCGGACGTTTTGTCAGACTCGCAGTCAATTTCGGCAGGGGTCTAAGGGCGTGTCGACGCGGCGACACTTTTTAATAGAGACTCTTCCCCCAGCATTTTTAGGAACAATTGGCCATTGGTTTTTTGAAAAGGAGCGAGGTTTTCCTGGACATCGAACAATAGTCGATGAACAATACTCGGAAGTGACGAGTGCTCGAGTGGAGCGCTGGAGGTGTACAAAGAGCTTTGTTTTCTGAAGAAAGGATCGGTGGATTCTATTTTTGCCCTATGAGTGGATGTTTATTAGAGTTTCACAAGGAAACATCGATAAGTGGCGGCATAATGGATGTTTCAACATTACCAACGTTTTCTGTATTTAGCGTGGCATACTTTAATACTGTAGGACGATAGTCACCTTCGAAGGCGTATTCGATGTATCACCAGTGGTAATTCATGCTGCCAAAAGAAAAGAAGAATGTTTGCAATAAGAAGCAAACATTACCTCTAAATTATAATGAAATACGTACCACGAATTATAATTACTTGTTAAATTAATGTTTCACAAACGAAACGCTTGCATACAATGGCTTCTACGTATTTTGCTTTGTATAACCGCCGCATTCTACGCTGAAAGAGCGAATATTGGTGTAATTTCAAACAGACAAATTCTAACACGCGCAACAAGGAACAGAGGGAACGTTGAAACTAAATTTCACCTGAACAAAAGCTACGTTAACTCTTATACAATCGTAAAAAACAGTTTGCGATGATAAAAGGACAATGTGGCAACAATCGCCTACAGGAAAAGCATTGTGCTGTGTGTACTGTTGTTTATTAGAGCTCAACTGCAACGAGGATTCGTTTCAAAGTTAAAGAGGGCGATATAATGAAGAGGGCCGTTTTTCTTGGAGCACGGACGAGCACGAATGGCCGATTTTATCGTCTCGTTTGTATTCCTTGATGGCTGTGTAATACACAGTAGATTTTCCCGGATGTCTCATTTTTTCCCCAAGCGAAAGCGATGCATTTCCGTGGAAATATCGTCGCCCATTACGGTTTTCGTACTGGAAAAAATTTCAGTGCGATTACGTTCCAATGTTGAACCGGTGGAAAATCAGTGAAAGGCGATCGAAATCGGGTCGAGATGATGGAATTACGATGAGAAGGGATTTCATTCGTGCATCGCTTCGGATAATACATATTTATTCGACCGTTGGTTCTTCTCTTCTTTTTCTTTCCCCGTCGTGTACCGAATGGATGAAGGAACCGTCGGCGTCGTGAAGCTTGTACGATCCACAAGCACTAAACTTTCAAGCAGAATATCAATAGATGTTACATTCATGCGGGCAGTGTAGGTATGCACAGTCGGATTCTGCAACCTCTCCCAGCCTTTCGTGGATTCCTTCGTTCTTTCCGCTGGCAAACTCGAACGCCCAATTCTTTACGTCACTCGTTGGTTTCACCCCTTTATAGACATCGCTGTTATACATAATATGTACTCCCAGAAACTCATCTCTGTTTTGAATTCGAACGAGCTCGTTACTCGGTGTAACGCACACTCAATTACAAATTCCAGAATACGCGGCTGTGGTGAACGCGACCAACCGTCTCGGCACGAAGATTAATTCACAAATACTCCGTATCGGGGGTTCCACGTGCTATCCGGATTCAATTTATTTCAATATCAGTTGCCAGGTATAATCATATGCGGTTTAAACAATATTATTTGACGCACCGTGCAATTACATTGGTCGTCGGCGATAACGTGGAGATACGGCGAAAGAATCGTAACAAATGACGCGCACCTATAGCGAACGGAGATTTTATTTCACACGCCAGTATGTGCGCGATCATTTTCAGCCGATTCGTCGGACCTTTCTGCCGCATATTAAAGCTCAGTTTCCAGTTATCGACGGGCCGCGATATCCAGTTATTCGCTGGGTGGTATAGCTGAGCAACGAGGGGAAAAAATTAGTCACGGAGGAGCGCAAAGGGTAAAAAGTTTATCGGGTAAATAGGAGTATCGCCTGGAGGGGTTCACCGCGATATAAATGTAATTGAAACGACACCGGGCGCAAAATAACGAGCTCTGTCGCGCGCAGACACGGAAAACGTAATAACGCGATTCTTGGGACGATCTTTCAGCGATGCTGCGCGCCGCAGTGCTCGATTTTCCGCTGGTTTTATCTGCGAGCGATACAATGGGTATATACTGTTCAGTAGGTAGGTCGCGCGTTGGGAACGCGGCCTGCGTCCCATGACTCAATAAAACTTGTACATATCTCTCCACGATACAGTCTACTGTTTACTCTTGCACGACGGAAACGGACGCCGAGAGAATTATGAGTGTCGTGATGTAAAAATTCACCCTGCCCGCATGGCGTTCGTATTTTACGTCCATACCGGGGAAATTAGATTCCGTGCTGTCCCTGATGGGACGAGTTGTCGAGATAATTTCGTTGCAGGTTAGAGAAGATGGTAACCGTAGAAAAATCTGGAAGTGGCTGGAGAAAGCAATATATTGTACGGTTCTTGTCCTTTGAGCAACTTTTCTTTGAAACAATTCGTATAATAATGCAACTGTATAAAGATGCAGGCGGAGAATTTCAATCGCGCCTGTTTGTGAATTGTCTGACAGCAGCCGTACCATTTTTCCTTGCTGTTGTACTATACTGCTTCTCTTTTACATTTCAGTCGTATGGATCGATCATTTGACTTGCACCTTCCTCATGTATCGTTTGATTTGCGCATTATCTCGAAAGCCATCTGAAGCAAGAGCTTCTTGGATTAGCGAAAGCTTTCTATTCAGGTATACTTTAAATGGATATTTAGTCCCTTCTGGCTAGATTTTCCTATCGACATTCATCAAATAGTTGTTCGTTCTTTTATGTGTATTTGAAGTCACGTATTTGTTGGCATATTAATGTGCTTGTCGACTCTATTCTTCCTTTGTGCTTGCCATAAGCCGCAATACCGAATCGATCACGACGCTTTCACAAGTTCGTGGTGGGGCCGCAATGGTTGCTCCGGCATCCGGTTCAAAACGCATCGCGACCCCTGCGATTATTCCGAGACGCGGAAGCACTGTAAAGGCAAACGTATCGATCGATAGAGAGTATCGTGTGTGTTTTCCATTTACACCTACTCAGAGACCGCTGGCACGGCGCAACCCCCCGTTTATATACTTTAAGACGGCCTTAGGACCTCGTTTTCGTATCTCGTACTAAAAGTCGAGGAATCCTCGATCACCTTATTCATATTTTCCCCTGCTTTAAACCACTCCCACCGAAATAGTCGCTGCTTTCGATCCGTGTCAAAATTCTGGCGTATATTTCGGCGGGAGTGCAATATTAAAAAAATACCACGATTCAAATCACTAAGGTACCGTAATAAATTTAGTTCGTAGACCAAGATATCCATGATTCAATGATAAAGAGAAGCCATTCGATTGACTCGTGATTAGCAGCAGGTTACTGCTCCTTTCTCCCCAGCGCGGCATTGTTCTTTTGTACGTATCAAATGGATTGTAAAATTGAATTTATCGCGGTGCGGATAATAGGAGGTATTCTCATCCACGCGACCCGCCCTTCGCCTTCCCTGGATATCTCGTTAATGGTCGAATCTCATGCCGCCGTTCTATTTATCCGTTCGCCGTTTATTAATTGAACGCGAGCCCGTTTCCCCCCCCCCCCCCCCCGTAATCCGCACGGTAACTTGTACGAGCCGACTGGAATCGACGACAAAATGAACGACGCGACGATGGTTTTCAATGCAACACGCTCTCGTTTGTTTTTCCCCCTGGAAACACCGCGGTTCGCACAAATCGCTTCACGAGCTTACGTAAGTATTAGTTTTTATTTCCTTCTACTCCACGTTAAACAGTAGCAGTTAACCGAGCATCACGATCGTTAAATCCAAATCTGGTTTCAACAAATTACCACGTATTTTTCAAGATCAATAATACATTTGCTCTCGTAAATAAAAGAATCTCCTTATTTGCAGTATCAGCTATCATCTGCTTGTCTTAGTTTTCTGTTCTTTGAATGATCTAGAGCTTCTTCATTAATGGTTCGTAATGCAGATTTTATTCGTGAACTTATACTTCATGAAACGCTTCGCACGAGACGTTCACATTACCACACTCGGTTCATCGCGCCGCAGTAGTACGAGTAGAAAATATGAGAGGCTAGCGATAGCATGGGCTTGGCGGCATTTATTGCGCGGCTCCCGCGAGAATCGAACACGTTAAAAATTAACGAGCACGGCCGAGGGATCGTGGGGACGCGTTGAGTAAAAACGTAATGGAACGGATCGGAGAGTGCAGCCGAAAAAATTGGCTTGTCGATAGCTCGCTTTGAGTGTGTATTTTTAGAAGGGGACTGTGTGAATTTTTTCAAGCCAGCAGCTTCCTTTGTGCGGGACTTAAAAGAGTGCCCCGTGAACGGGAATTAAGTGGATTACGCGGTCTAATCCTGAAAGCGCGGCAAATTAAACCAAGTATCTTTCCCATTGCCCGCTCAAGTTCCGCAGCAGCGGGGCCGAGCGTTAGCGCGCTCCGTTCCGCCGCGTAATCCCTAATGCCTCCCGATGCAAATGCAATTGCAAGTGCCCCTCGATTCTAGTCCTCACGCCGCGTTAACGACCAATCAAAATTTCATACCACTCCGAATATGCAAAAAGATTTCACCGTCGAGTTCCAATCGTCGAGGTCTCTCCCGCGAGCACTCTCGAACGTATCGAGCTTCCCAAAGGATTACAGTTCGCGCTTCCCTGCAATTTGAAAGCTTTTGTATCCAGTGACTCGCGGAGTTTGTTCGAGCGTGATTTTATACTGGCTCTGCAAACGCGCTAGGTTCCGACCAAACTCGTTGCAAGTTCGTTCCTCGAGATTAGAGTTCGAAGACAGAACAATACTGCGACAAATGATCTTCGACAAGTTCAAAGTCCAGGATATCCCAAACGTTCGAATAATTTCAAGGCATTGTTGAGAAGTTCGGTACGTTAAGAATTCGAGTTATTCGAAATTGGTACGGTTCTGTTTGGGAAATATGTAATTTCGTAAAGGATCGTACTATTTCGTAGCTTAAAGCGCGAACAATAAGCATGCAGGGGCAAAAGGCATTTCAGAGTTTTCCCCTTTGCTGTTGAGCGAAGAAAAGCAATAGAATTTTCTCAGATTTAATATTTCGCCGTTTAGAATCGATAGCTGTGCGAAGTTCGCGGCGGTCGGAGGAAAAACGGCGGCGAAAATATGGGTGAATAATGGGTCTGGGTTCCATGACGAAGAAGCTTCTCGTAATTTTTCGCCGCGGTAAAGGCTGATTGAATTAACGCGCCGTAAATCCGGGGAATTAAACGTTCAAAGTGGGAAAGAATACGACGTTTTCTGGCGCGATGGAATTAAAAGTGGAACCAGGGAGCGCAAAAATAATATCGCTTGTCACCCTCGCCCCACTTCCCAGGTTAATTGCACTCGACCCTTTTCGGCCGTAGCTACCCACTCCACGTTTCTCTTTAAAAGCGTTCGATAAGGCCACTTCCCCTTAAGAATTTCGTCAAAGGAAATCAATGTATCACCAGTTCCCCGTGACGCTGTTGCGGATACGCGTGCGATCGAACACGTTCAATATTTTATCGTCCATATTGTGTTCAATAACGCCATTCTGCTTCTTCCAAGACAGGATTTTACAATCCACTTCCAGTGAATGAGCTATTCTGAGGCTCCATTTAGAAATTAAAGTCCGTTTTATACCTTTATGTGAGAAAGATCACACGGCAATGTTGTCGTCTTACGGCTCTGTTCATATAGATTCAAAGGAATAATCTGTCATCTGGCTTCTCTAAATCTAGCACGAGAAATAAATTCAGCCCTTGAGTAATGGTAGTGTGGGAGCGCGAGAATATTTCTATGGCGTCAAGTATGGCGGAGGTATTTAGAAAATAAAGATTCAAGAGGCGTGTGTGCTTGAGAATTGAATAAATGGTGGCAGTAAGTACGTCTCCGGAGGTAAGAGGGATCTTAGGGGCGGTCAGTGCGTTGTGAGAGCAGTAGTATAGCACCGTAATGCGAGCGGCGAGTACAGAGAGCATTAAGGGAGTGCTTAGACTGCTTAGACTGGCGATAGAATGCAGCGGAGAACACACAGAGTGTAAAGAGGGTAAGCTTTCCATCCGCATTTACTCATCCCGCTTTGTTATATCAAATATACAATAAAAATCAGCAGGCATTTTGGTGCTCTAATTTAAAAAAATTCGATCCAGAGTTGAAACTGTACAATGTAGCAAATTGCTTGCTTTGCACGCTTAGAAATCAAATGAAAACCGGCAACGTGCTTTTTTCCCGCGTGTGGTGGTGTTTGCGTTCGCAAACAATTCCGAGCGCAAACCCTACACCGAAATACACCTTCTGCATGAATTCCAACCGAAACCGCCGTACGAAGCTCGAAAATTTAATATAACACCGCGGAGAGTGCTATTAACGAAAGCAAAACGCAGCGAATGTGTTTCGTTTTCGGGCTGTTCGATCTTGAAGAATAGACCGCGAAGTAATCTCGGTCATGTTATCGGCTCTAATTCCCGCGCGTAAAGTTTATAATTCGCTTCATTTACGAATTGTGAGATCAACTCTGGAAACGGATGCGATACACAATACAGCGTTCCGTTACCACATGCCACGAGCAAGTAGAAACGCCCAATACGCGATCAGACACATATATATGGAGCATAAGCACAATTAATGTTACACTTCCAATCGGTTTACAAATATACCATTAAGCTTCAAACTATTATCATCGAAAGGGTTAAAATTCCATTTCAATCGACGAGTACCTATTGACAATGCTCCAACAATATTTGATTTGTTTCTTCGGCTCACCTCTTTTGTCGCCTCCCAAACGCGCCGTTCAAAGCGCAAATGGCCCAATTGACTAATGGACGAGAATCCTCTACAAAATCACACGGCAATTATGATACACATCGATTTGCATCGGGGGGCAGCTACTTCGAGCTGCGGTCATTCCAACTGAGGTGGGTGTAACCGCACGAACCCTGGAAACCCCGCTTGGAGCTGTATTATCCGTTCGATTAAACAACGCGGCATCGAACCACTTCGCTTTGAGAGGAAATGGAAAGCTATGCGAAACGAAAGCCAAGGACTACTGTCGCCTTCATCAACAACGCCGCGATTCCATTTATGTTTATGCCGATGAGATGTCGCCGACTCAACAGGTTACCCCCGTGGATCGCTATTAAACATCCAACCGCGAGGAATTTTGTTTCTTCTGAGTTGTATCGACCTACTTGAAGCGACTCCGCCGGCGGAACACTTGGCGGTGGGAACGGACTGCACTTCGGGGTTGGATATGCAAGGTAATGCTGGCAATATTGGCTCCTTGCGGATTTGTAGATAACGTTACCGCCTTGGCAACTGTGCTTCCTCTGATCTACCATCAGAAAGTGTTAACGTCTTCGATCAGTGAGAGCGCTCGCTACTTGCAGCCTAAGAACTGTTACAGAGAACTCAAGGAGGAAACCCGTAGTGGAAATTCTAACTGAGAGCACGCGAAGAGAGAGGTCGGCCAGAAATGATACATTCTGGTTATCCTATTGATCGCAGAACAAAGGAGACGAAGAGTTTTCGGTTATGGGAGCGATCGGACTATTTGAATATGTGATATTTTAGATGCAAGGAATATCAGAGTTCGCAATTTGCGGGAGCCGAGCATGAATATGAATCTTCTTCTCAGCCGAGCCCCGGAACCCGTCGCGAAAAGTTGTTGGACGCTCGAAATGTAAATCGACGCGGTAGTCGGTAAGTTCGAGGTATCAAATTCGAATTAAGTACCGGTTGCTGAAACGCACCGGGCAATATGCGCAATTTTAGCGAACGGGGCGCTTCTAATTTGAAATTCATATTACGCGTTAGCTCGTGTTACTCTCTCTGGCCAAATAGACGAGCAGCTGAAACACACGAGCTATCGTTCCGCGAATGTTAAATGCCGAAGCATTATTCGAGATTTCCTCGTGCGAAATCGATACCCTCCCCTCCCCACCCCCTTCGCGAACACGACGGATTGATACAAAACTAATGGGAATTTCATGATGGGAAAAAGTGCGCGCCGTTCGAACGACAATACCCTTTTTCTTCTTCTCTTTCTCTCTTTCTCTCCGCGAGCAATTTTATTCGAGTCTGAACGACGTCCTCGTTAAAAGAATGCCGGTTTTAGGGCAGATCTTTCGAGGAGCGAGGAACAGTGGGCGACCATTAATTCCCGATCAATCGTGTACGACCATTAGCGAGGATTACATTCTTTATAAATTCGTATACAAACGTGGAGCACTGCCTCGTCAGTTTCACGCGATTTTCTTCGCCGTTACTATTCGAAGAAGTGTCATTTGTCTGGATACCGAATAAAGCTTGAACGATCGTTTTATGGCGCCATTAAATTTTTCAATCGCCAGTGTTATCTGGAATGAAATGTAGGCGGTGGTAGCTAATGCACACAGTTACCGATCGTTGGATGTTAAGACGACAGAAATGGTAATTTTTCTCAGCTTGAATGGTTAGACGCTTAATAGACTTATCGTTAAGTTGAAGCAGAATTCCATGGAAGTTAATCACAGATGTGCAACGATATTATCATTTACCTACTTTTACTGTTTTTCGACAAGATTGCACCTCATTTCGTGGACTTCCACCCTGGAATTCTTTTGAATTACTGCCAAGTAACTTGTACAAGAAAACGTGATATATTTCTCCTTGGAGAAGGGCAAGATAAGGGTAACCTTCGCGTCTCCAAAAAAAAAGAGACGAAAAAGTCCAGATACGTGACGTTCACCGACAAATAATCAAAACTTTGTTGAAAGCAGGTTTTTCAGATACAACGGGAACGCCGTGAAATGATTTTCGAACATCGTTTACAGAGGAAAACCTAAGTAACTCCAGCGTAAATGGTTATACTTTCATTTGGTAGACGCTGAAACAGAGGATGACTGGCGAAAATGGAAAACCGTGAAACGTATCAACCGCGGAGCCATTGATCTCTAGAGCACTCGCACGCGCGTAAAGCTGTCAGGAGTTTTTTGTGCTGCGGCGTAAAATGATTCGCCAAAGTATTTGTATAAGCAGAGGGGGTTCGTTATTTTGCCTTTGTTAAATCGATGCCGGGCCGGCGAACCGCGTGGACAGAACTTTCGAAACCGTATTGCTGCGAGGGAAGAACGAAGCAGGAACAACTATTCGCGCGCGTTTATTGCACATTTCCGACCCTATTCTCCGTCATGAAAGAATTCTAATTTGTATCACAAGCAGAATGTTACTCGTATTTCTCGGCGATCGATGCCTGGTGATCTTATCGGGTTTAATAACGAAACGGCTACGGTGGCCATGAAACACGTTGCCTGTTCTGCTCCATTGCGCGAGATGATTTCGCGAATGCGAAGCATTGAGCGACTCGATACATTTTTTTTTCTCTTCTGAGCACGTTCGACTGATCTTGATGTATGAACGGGGACGTTCATTCTTCTAGAAGAAGTGACATTTCGGTTCCCGAGAAATGGTTGCTATTTTGTTTAATCAGATGTTGATCGATAACTGGTAATTGGACATTGGCTCCATCCGAAGAGATGACACTGGATATCCCTTGATTCTTGTTTTCAGGGACCTCTAAAAGGATCTTCGAAGATGAGCGTATCAAAGATGACTGTAATTTCATCGCTGATATAGTCTATTGTCAGTTTTCCCGGCCAAACAAAGACTAAGTAGAAGGGAGAGAATGTTTCATAAACGTAGACGCAAACATGCATTACGGGGAAGCTATAACAAAAGTACATAACGCAGAAGTGTACACCGCGGTTTGTACTTTTGCTACAACTCTCTCGTAAAGTATATTTAGGTCGACGTTTTACAACATTGTTTTCTTACGTTTAATCCTAAAATATGATCTAGACAGTGGACAAAAAATGCGATACCCCATGCAGCTTTTACTCGTAATTGCGACAGGGTACATCTCGGCTATAAATGCGCGGATTGCGTAAAGAAAGGGACAGGGGAGAATTGAGTCGAAGAGTTTTATGAAAAATTGATAGAAAGATGACAAACTGGGCGAGAGGAACTCGCGCGAGTTGCCAGTCTTTGTTCCCTTCCCCGGAGAAGAAACTTCGCCTGTGTTCCAAGTTTCTTGAGCCGTATTCTCGTCGGTACCTAGGAAACCAATCGTATGATTTGTTTGTCTCGCGGGCTACGTGCAAGGTGTTCGTTCGTGTTCTCAGCTGTAAGGTCGTGAAAGAGTGTGTAAAATATGGAAACGTGAGTTCGATACCGATGGATTCGTCAGGACGAGAACGGCGGACCTCAGGTGCTTCAAGTTGAGGGTCTGCGTGTCCTCGGCGTCCTCGGTCTCTTCTCTCATCAGCAACGACGTGACTTCGAAGGAGGCTTGCCTGGACTTTCCACCGTCGTCCCGCCCGAATCTGCCGATTCTCGGCCGACTGTTGCCCTCCTTTCCGCTTCCCTCGTCGCAGCTCGTTTTGAATCGCTCCCGTGAAAAAGGACATGCCATTTTGATGTTGGTCAGCTTTCAAAGATATTGCTGCCGGCGATTCGGGTGCACGCGGCTCTCTGACCAGCGGAAAGGTCGTGCAAATGTGACGGTGGTTAATTGCGAACGGACGCGTCAAGCGGCACTCTCATGTTTATCAGCGATCAGCTGTGCAGTTGACACACAGAGCCTTTCTCTCTCCCTCTCTCTCTCTCTCCTTCCCTTTCTCTCTCTCTCTCTCTCTCTCTCTCTGGCTCGCTCTATCTCACTTCTTTAACGCCACACTTTCCTCCCCTGCTAATCGGCTTTAGCGATATGTGCGCGCCCGTTTGCTCCTCGCTGCCCTATCTGGTCCTCGTGCCACGAAGCGATCCTCTGGCATCGCTGCCTCAGAGCCCGTGCCGGACCAGACACCTGCCGCAACTACTATTCACCCTCGTGTCCCAGGCCGCGGCTAACGACGCTATCATTTCACTTATTACTGGCGCGCGCTCGCTTATCGCAGTCCGTGTTACCGCAATGCAATCAGCACTTACCGCCCGGCGTCCTCTCTACGATCAGCTCACCGGGTCAACGGCGGTGCACGCGGTTACATTCTAGCCCCTAACTCGCGCTCACCCTCCGCCTTCTGTCACTTGCTGCCCGTCGGCTCGAACAAGCGTACCACTGAGAAAACAATGTTGAACGGGGACGAGGATTCTTCTCCTTTTTCTTTCGTGTTTACTTTTTGCCCTCGCGCGGCAGAACGACGTTCCTCCGACTCTGTCCAAACACCGTCGTGCGGCCAAGCAGTCCTTGGCGATTTGCAAATAGGTTCGCGCGCGTTTTCCCCTGCTTTTCCCCCAGCAAAGTAGTAATCGCGATGCACGATCGGCCGTCGATTGGCAAGCACGCTACGTACGATGCCGTGTCGGAGCGCGTAGCGCCATACTAGTCGCGGATTGACCGAGGCGCAGCGAGCAGCGCCGAGTCGCCGTTTCGTCGGCAAGGGGGTGCACGGGGTGAGAGAGACGCGGTGGTGGATACGAGCGCGGGTGTTCGGGGGCTCGAGGAGCGTCGAGGCGCCACGATGGACGGTGGTGGAAACGCCTGCGCGAATTTTCAGCCCCTCTCAACCTACCGGGAGAGGGAGAGAGAAAGGAGGCGGCTTTTTCTCTTTGCTTGCAGCTCTTTCAACCGCAAACGAAAACTTGCTCGCTCTGCCCTACTTGCCTGCCCTACCGCCTGCTCCCCTCTGCTCGCCTACCCCCGTTCCACATCCCTAACGTTGCTTGTTTCGCGCGAAATTTACAGAAACACAAGCCCTTCCGTACCGCTCTTTTCCCTCGGCCCCGTTCCAACGGCCCGAGCTCGCCCAATGAGGCGATTGACAAGCTCGAGCTGGCTGTCGATCGGAATTCGGCTCCGCCATCCTCCGAAAACCTTGTTTCCACACGTGGTCTGTTCTGGATGCTTGTTCCTTTCGACAAAGCTTTGCCGTGTGTACAAAGTAGCGCGACAACTGTCGTTACCACGATGTCTTTGAAACTATTGTGGTATCGTTGAAAGTTCTCGATAGGTGGTCTAGGTCATGGACTCGGAAAGGGGGATTCAAAGTGTCTCCTGCACAGAGTATGCAGTTCCCTTCGAACTGAACCGTTTGCAGACATAATTTCACGAGAATTCGTAGTCTTGTACTGATCAAAATTAATGATAGCACGTACAAATGACTTTGTTGAATGTAACGAATCTTTCTATCAAAGCTAGTGTGGTTTAACGCAATATTGAAGAAGATGAAGAACATATCAGCACCTTCAAGGTCCCAGTTACGAGCTACAAAAATGTCAAAAGGTACATGATTTCGTTTAAAAGATGGTGGTGCAGTATTATTCTACTAATTCTCCCAAAGAGGCCCCATTGTGCCGCAAAGAAAAAGACATAATTCCATTTCAACGAGGTAAAAGTAGCGGTTACATCCACAAAGCAGCCCCGATGTACAAAGAAGTCGTAACAAGCCACATATAGAAATCCACCTACCAAGGGATCGCCGTTCGATTGCCTCTTTCACATTGTGCAACATTTCTTCGATACGTTCCTCTCCGCGCCACCGATACCCCGTTCCATCACGTCAAGAAACGCTGCCCCCTTTTTTCAGGAATAATAGCGTAGGCTATGATCGATCATGGAAGTTCGTCGGAATGTTTTAAACTTCCGACCGCGGCTCGTTCTAGATAATAACACTTTCGCCCTTCCGCTCTTCGTCCCTTCGAATCTCCGAGTTGGGTGGATCGAAGTACCGTTTCCGTCTTCCTCGTCCAACGTACACGCTCCTTTTGCATCCGTACATATTTAATGCCGAGCGAGACAAAGAACTCCATCTTGCGCGAAAGCAATGCCTTGAAACGACAGATTCTTTGCAACTCTAATAACTCTGTTCCGTCACCGCCTTTAGCCGAGCGAATCTTCATCTTTCTTTCGTCCTGGCGAGGGAAAGGAAAAAAGAGGAAAAAGAATAAGGAACGTACGAGTTCTTTTACCAGCGGTGCACTTACTTTCCCGTATTTTTTTCTCCGCCGTCCCCTCGATGGCGCTCTCCCCTTATCAAAATGCGCCGCCATTTCTTTGTGCCGTCCGGGAGGGTCGCAATTTCAGCTAATTTCACAGGAATACCTCGAAGCCTGCAATCGACGTGGACATTTCTGAGTATCGCCGTGGGAGCTCCCCTGCGAGCGAGGATAATGAAATATCTCGCAATGGGTGTACATAATGCTTCAGACCTGCTAATGGAATCTTCCGATGGTCAAACAATTTTCAGTAATGTGAAGCGTAACGGGTCGCATGCACGCTGACGCTGCCGCGGCATTTCCACTATTATTACCTAATAACGACGCCAAAGGGATGTTTGCGTTAAGACTGTTGCAATCTGTAATTCTTGTAAATTCTTGTATTTACGTGGTAATCGTCAACTCTAATTTTTCTGTGAAACACTATTTTAGTAACGTAGGGAGTGTTAAGAGGGGTGCTTTAGAATTTAGAAGCATCAGGAGCTCGCTGACAAGGGTGAATAACGATATTACAAACATGTGCAACCAATTAAAAGTTTCAGTGTACCTCCATCAGCTACATATTGAGGGTGGCTGGCAAATGGAGCTTAAGTGATGTAACAGAATATTAAATTGATATGGTATCAGGACAAAAGGTGGAATTACGGATAAGTTTAAACAGACAGCTGTACAGATTGAAAATTAGAACGATATTTGTGAGAGTTGATGCGAGGTAGATGGAAAATATATCACTATAGAACGCATTATATTGGAAAAGTTATATGAAAACAAGAACGGTGAAGCTGTGAAAAACAGGAATTCCAAACAATGGTAGACATGGCTAAAAATTACATTTTGTAATAGGTTTCGTCGAACTCATATTGCTTTACCGCTCATTTTGCCCCATGATGGCGAAATTCATTATTCTCTCTCGCTAAAACATGCGTTCACGCTTTACACGAAACTGTAGACCAAATAATCAACCATGCTCAAGCAAAATATAACTTTCCATTCGGGTGGCACTGTTGATGTAGTTCCTTTTGTTCATGGTATGTTTCTTGAAAATGAGGGACTATGAATAATAACGTAGAATGTTCGTCTATAATTCTGTAAACGGTGATGCATGCGCTGTTCTTTCATGCCAATATATTTTCAAATAGGTGAAAGATGTCTAAAACGATCCCCTTAAGGCGTAATTCATATAAAAACATACAAATGCACATTATTTAAATAAAAGTAAAGCAGCGTTTGTAAGTTAGTTTATCTACCTTATTATTGGCTTAGATCAAATTTAGCTACCTGATCAACTATATTTTTTATTCGCATTTTTGTGAAGGCATACTAAAGGATTATTTTGTATACCTATGTGTATAAAATGATCCCTACGATGGATCCCTAGAAAAATGACCCCTAGAATCATTTTAAACTTACCGATAGTAAATAACTTTCCCCTACTGACGTAACTAAGTCGCTGAGTTTTATTAAACACCCAATGAAATATTATAAACAGATCTGGAAGGCATTCCGTGAATACCACAAGAATAATGACAACCTTGTCCTTTTCCTGACGCGCTTTTCTGGCACGTATGCCTCTATATATGTTTGTACTACTTGCGCTTCGGCAAGCAGAGGAAGATCGAGGCAGCCTAATTAGCGACTGCTAATCTGCGCTTCTAACTTCTTTCTTTCCGAAGAAACTGTAAGTTTAGGCTCCAGTGGAGGAGCATCGTACCAGATGCAAGCAACACACAGATAGAAGGAGCAGCGTATCGGTGGCACAGGAAAAGCAGGATGACACTGAGAAAACAAAGTGCAGCTTTTATGGCTTGTTACGTTTCTCTAGGGCGACATTAGATAGGCAAGCAGACAATAGCGGCGCGCGATCTATACTCTTAATGCCTGCAATATTGTTCCTCCTAAATCTGCATATCTTTCACTCGCGAAAAATACCAGATATCTCGGCGGGATAACGCTGAGTGCCGCGGATGTAAAATCCAACCCGCACGTTCGGTTATTAAAACATCGACACTCTGGCCCGATTCATTTTCCATCGTTTTTAATCACGTTGCAAACGACGGGGAATTAATTTAATGCTCCGTGCACAAAGCCGAGGCGAAACGTTTAATTTTTTCGCGGCGGAGCGACGGCTCGCGGCGCATAGAAAACAGTGCTCGGTATTAATTTAATTATGGAACTAATACTTCATGAGCGGCGCGAATGGACGTACTACAAAGTCGATGGCGGTACTTGCTCGCAGTAAATGCCAGACCGGTACAATAATCTCTCAGCAAAATGGAACGGAGTAGGAGTGCATCCAGTGTTTAGTAAATGCAGAAATTTGCGGCCAACTAAATAGCGACACACGAGTAGTAGCAGGCTTTAATTGCGCGTTGCGCGCTAGCCTGTAATAGAAATCCTTTGTATGGGACCTATAAACAAGAGTGATGTTCGCGAAATACCGGATATCTCGTGTCGGGAGAGTGAGGGGGGTTTGAGGGGGGTTTGCTGTGGAAATACTTGAAAACCGTTTCGAATGCGCATCGTTCTACTTTGATGCCGATAAAAGAAGGAATTGTGAAATTCCATCGGGAATCTTGGAAGTTCGAGGGAGAAACGACACGAAGCAAAAGCCAGCGCCGGCCCTAGAGAATTATTAGCCATTGCACAAATCCTCAAACCCGACCGCGACGTGACGTGGAGGAATGGGTGTACCGAAAGCAAATGTTCTGTGAAAGTTCGAATGAAGCAACAGTCGAAGATCATTGGAAGTTCGATGTAAACGCTGCCATTGAACCAATGAAAGTAGTTGTACGCTTGTGGAATGAAAAATACAGGAGAATAAGCGGCCAGTTACTAGAATTCGACAAATGTTAACTGATCGTGAGAATATCATCGTTATTGAAGTTAATGTTTCTTACTATTCTCTGCTAGGTTCTGCTTTCTCAACAGTTCTTGAATAATATTCTGTTATTTTACGAACAGGCGGCTGTGTTGTAAAGATACCCTTCAGGATATAAGATCAAGTCTTATCCGAACTATATTGAAAGCGTCCACCACTAAATCCTTGCAAACTGGAGCAGTCCTCAAGAGTGCAAAACCTAACGATAGTTCTGCATTTTATCACGCACTCTTGGGACCCATCGTCACGAAGAGCAATAAAATGCCGTTCTAGTTTAAACCTTTGACACCCAGTGCGGCGAAAAACGTAATTCCGACTCGGTGCTATATCTATGAGGCGGACTATAAAACTGGTCCGCCTTGATTGCTTTCTTTTATAGCGGATCGATATTTACGGCATGCTTTAACCTAAACAAAAATTTTTATCTTGTTGCAAACGCGTTTACACATTTTACAATTGAAGACATGGGCGTCCGAAGGGGGGGGGGCAAAAGGGGCAATTGTGCAAAATTGCCATCAAAACTGATCTTTATTAAGTTTATACTGAAAAAGGGAATATTTTTAAATTCCGGTTTTAAATTTTTAATTAAATTGGCATTATAAAATGGGTTAAAAAAGCATGAAGGGTATATTTTTCTTCATCGTCCCAAAGTTGCCCCCCCCCCCCCCCGGAAAAAGTCTCCGGACGCCCCTGACTGAAGAAACAGTTTCGCCCGAAATAGGAATTTGCTGCTGTTTTCCGTCCTGAAATCCTGTAATCGTAATTCATCACTTCACTCGAGAAAATTAACTCGTTGAACTGCGAAGACAGCTTTAAACTGTAATCAGCTACATTTCCAGGTGGCACGCGCAATAAAGGCTCTGTTTCCGGTAGCTGACACGGTTCTTTCATCGAGCAGGGTGCTGTTGACGCGTCTCGTCTAAGTGCCCCGACCCAGAACTTCGTCAACAACGGGCACGGAAGTTGCAGCGTACTTTGTTTGATTCGTAATGCGTCGGAACTTTGAATTTGATCGTCTGCGAGGCGCGTTTCAAACTTTGCCTCCCCGTCAGTGCCAGGAAAGTACGGCAGAGTGGCCCTCGACTATCCGCCCGTGCATTCCCTTTACACGTGTACAGTTATTGAGATTCGTACCATACAAGTTCGCCGACAGTTTCATCCGGCAATGAATCAAAGCTCACTTAAGGCTGGATCGATGCTTTCGACCGTGTTGATTCCATCGGCGCGCTGCAAAATCCAGGCGAAGGGCTTAAATAATGAACAATTCCTGGCGAAGCTCCAGAGGAGCAGCGGTATTCAATTTCCCGACTTCTTGCTTCATCGATGCTTCCTTCGTTCTTGAAAAATGGGAAAAGAAGAGAGTACGATGCTGGGGACACGTGGGATATTTAACATTTACAAGCAGTCGATTCAGGTTGGTTGGATTGTGGAAGGTATTGTTGTGATACAGAGTTCTCTGTATGTAGGAGGGCATATGTTTGTACGAACTTGTTATCTTTAGCTGCTGAATCCATTCCCGAAGTGGCATTGCGCTACATCCCCTACGTATTTGTTAAACGAGCAGCTCCCACTGTCACTATACAAATTAAATAACGAAGTCGTGAATGTTTCATTCGAGGAATAGCTCCTCCACTTCTAATAAATTCCCCCGTATTTTCACGAGACTCCACGGCTAAGTCGCATGTTTATGTATTAGGGCGTATTCCCGCCCGCAACTTATCTAAATGTCCTCAATCGACTTAGACCCTCGTTGACTTTGCTGGACACGCCTCGAGCTATTTCGACCCACCCCGATTCGTCCGGAACGGTTCCGGCAAGTTTCCATCGGCCCGACCTGTGTCTATACTTCCGGAACTTGGGCTGATTAGCTTCGACCTTATCCACCCGATCTCTGATAAACCTGAACCAAACTCGATCACCTCCGCCTGGACCCTCGTCGCTCCTGTACGCCTCAACGCGCTTCGACCGTATGGAATCTAATTCCACCCACTGTCATAACTTTTCACCAAGTCTCTACACGTTCTGTGCCATTTCGGGGGGTCAAGATCGGTTAAGCTCGACCGCTTGGTCATATCGAAGAGAATCTCAGGCAATCTGGAGAGCTTCTTCTCCAAAAGTTAGCCAACAAAAGACGTTATATGTCATTGTAAGCGGGAGAAAGTTGGAACGCGTTACGTCAAATCAAAAGAGGCTCTAAATAACGAATAGATACTGCACGAGGAAACGCTGCCACTCTATACGTTACCAAGCCAATTGAAAGAAAATTCACATTCCAGTGGAAGCATACACTGAACAAAGTATAAGAGTGACCAAAGTTTATAATCTAACTAACTCAATACTCCTAGAGGAATGTTTAGGACACGTTGAATACTATTTTAATAGGTAAAATCCAGCCGAGAGTAGTTCTAATTAATTAAGTTGATGCAAGTCGAAATGAATTCGTGACGAGTTATTGCGTGTGCCAAGTATGAATAGGATGGATGTTGTTTTAAAGCATACCAGATATTACAAAGTGTGACGCGAGTGAGGGCGTGAGTGAGCGGGTTATGAGTAATCCTGAAAATTCAAAGGGATCGTATGTTTCGGTTAGTTCAGGGTTGGAAGCGGGTCTTGGATATTGAAATGGGTTTCGCCATGCTGGGATTGGTTCGACCCTAGTTCACACGTGTTTCGGCGGGTGCAATAGATCGAGGCAACTTGGCAGGGCAATTAAACGCACTTGAGGGGTTTCTCCCTTGAGATGCCATTCGCTGTACAGCAAGCTTATACGATGAGATTCTTTGAAATCTGTAGATGTTCCCAGATACACATTTTAGATAGAAAGCTGCGTGTTTAAACGGCAATAACATATTGATGGAAATGTACGAATTGTGCGAGAAGGGACACGCGAGATATATTTCTTAGCGACCATTTTATCTTGAGAAATCGCGCAAGTAGTCACAAGAACTGGTATTGAAAAATGTTCCCCCGAGGAGAAATGAGAAAGACCTATAGAAGAGCACACAAGATTTCCCATTGGATATCAAAGGTTTAGTAAAGGCTGTCGCGCGCACTTATTTCCCCTTACCATCAACGAGCTTCCTGAAATTGCATTTCGACATCGCCGTTAACGCAAACGTTACAAGTTCGACAAGATCGTCCTCGATTTTCAGCAAACTTAATCGTTGGCGCCGGTGCCCAACAGTTTCATCAAATATACTCGAATTTTTCAATCTCGCTTTTCTCCAGATTGGAACAAAAGTGTATAATGAAATTCCAGTGAACGTTTTATTGAAAATATCGGTGCCATGGTTATCAAATATTGCAACTGAAATTCATTTTATATAAACGGATGCACGCTACGTCCTACAGCTTATTTCTTCGCATTCAATTTCGATCGGATTTAAGCGTTCCCGAATACGAAAACAGATGCCACGCGGGCCGCCTCTGAATAAGAATTTCCACAGCGAATATAGACAATAGTTTATTTTGGAAGTAAAAAAGAAGATTGTAACGCTGCGCGCGAATCGCTCTGCCCAAACATTATACACAGATTTCTGCAGTGATCCCGCGTAGCACGGTATACACATTATTCCTCTCTTTGTAGGACAGGAAATATTACGAGGCAGAAATTCTTGTGCAACATCTACCTGAGCAGCTGCCTACATTTTTCTTCGCATTAGACTTTCATATTTCGCTAAACAATTTCCTCGCGTGCAAATAACGTCACGTTTTGCATTCTTATCGTGTCAATTTTGCTCTGTGGCGAATATCGATCAAGATCGCGCGATACTCGCGTTGACTGTGCGATGTCTCGTGAAAAGGTAATCCCTGGCTCCTTTGCGAAAGCTTTAGTCGATGTTGACAGTGTTTCGATCATTAAATCTGTGAACGTCGCGGTGTCATCTTCTTTAAAATCAGAGAGAAGTGGATGGATGTTATCGGGGATACAGAAATGTCTGTTGCTGTGGCCACGATAAACGATAGTATAAAGCAATGTGTAAAATCTCTGCTTGTTCGCCCTGTAGAAGTGCTGCAACATCGCTTATCCGTCACCGAAACTTTAAAGAATTATTAGTCGTTACTTTTCCACAGTTATAGAAGCTACACATTCTGTTATCGTGTTACAGGCGTTGCAGCGGCGTTTTTACGGCCACGCAGCAACGGAACAAAGTAGTTTTCACCTCGACACACTTCGCCTGGCTTTTATATATACCAGCGAGCTTGGTGCTTCTCTCGACTGAGCCTCAATACATTCTTTCCGTTCCATTTCATTAATGAAACATATTAAAATATTCCAGGCTTATTCCTTTGCAATTCCAATCGAGGACGCCCGGTCCAGCCGAGTGAACATAGTAAATGAACAAGTGCCGAGCTTACCGCTCCCCTGCAGCGCGATAATTAATATTACGACTTATTAATTAACTCCGAATCCGGAGTTCACGATTCCCCAACCTGCTTTCCTACCAAAGCACCGATATGCAAATGTCGTATTTTCAGTCTCGTAACAATTACAGGCTTCTCATTTAAATCATGGAATTTCGAGGGGAATTGCCAATCACCAATATTCCGCGAAGCTCTGTGACTTTTATATTAACCATTGAATTCTCTGGTTCCAATATCGACATAAATTAAAGTCGCTTTTACTGATATCCTCCAATCTACCACAACCGAGAAGTCTGCTACACGCTTCGTCAAACTACACATTGGTGTTTCCGATGCTGGCATGGAAATGAGACGCAGCTATTCCCCTGCTGTTTATTTTATAACTCCCCAGCAATGGAGATCGCTCCTGTGCGAAGACGTGAAAAATTTTTGCTTTTACCTAAGAAAATACACGACGGGTGCTCGGTTTCGTAGAGCAGATGTGTCCAGTCGTTCCATTCCTGAAACGTTAATTCCCTGCCGATCGATCCCACTTACACTGAACTTCAATCGAGTCGCGAGTCTAATCGTGTCTCGTGGCTCGATCGGACGGGGAGCATCGTAATGGGAATGCTCGGTTCGTCGGCCGTCGACGAGGTTCCGGGGGTAGGGGGAGAAAAAAACCGCGAAAGTCGACATTAATCTTCGCCCTCCGACGAGATCATAGAAGAGGGAAATTGATGGTCGTCCTGGGATGCCCTAACATGACCACGTCCCGACAATGGAGTGCCGTTTCATTATAAAAATTGACGAGGGACAGACCGGAATCCACGCTCGCCGATATAAAATCAATAGCGCGAAGATATCTTGAGGCATCCGATGACGTCACGTAGTTTCTATGTTATGACCAGCGGCAGAAGCATTACGGTACTTTTCTCGGTGTACGCATTTCTATGGGCACCGGAGAAAAGTGGACGGGGAATGGTGGAGATGAGAGAAAAGGCGAAGCAAAAGGAGAGAACGGCCCTGGCAATCATCGATATTCGATGCGTGACGGTATTTTTAATTAACTCCGGAACGCTATTCATCATCAGCGCGTCTCACCCCGAGGATCCAAATTACGAGGACGTCCTTGACTAATTAATTTCGAGGAAGGCAAGGAAGCACATAATTTTGTTTCGTACTTGAAATGAATCGATTAATGAAAGCGCCGCACCAGGGCTTTCCAATTTTAAGTTTATATCAGATTGAAGATGCAAAGTAGTTGCCGTTCGTGCTTTCACGGTGGCACTGTAATTTGTTACCGCTGCCCCATGGCCTGTTGCAGTTTTCAGGTAATGTCTACTTAATGAGCGTCCTGTTTCTATTGATTATCCTGTTACTAGTTTCGCGATGGAGGAGCCCGCTTTCAAACACGTTTAAACGGCGACACTGTATCTTTAAAGGAGTAGAATATATGTTTCACCGGTCTGAATAAACTCGACTAGAACTGTTTTTCAAAACAGCGCACACATAGAAAGTTACAGCGAGATATAGGTCCAGTTATATTGATTTGTAGATTGCGTCTGACAATAGACCGACCGTTTCCCCTTACTCTCCTGTATCCCGGTTCCCTAGCATACTATGAAGACTTATGGGGCCTGTCATACATTTTTATTTCTTCTGATGTATCTCCATCTGCACTACACACCTTATGAAAAGTGCTGCGTACATAAAGTGGCCCTTTATTCACGAATTTTAGAATTTTTCACACCCTTCGCTTCAATGCCTTGTTCTGACGGAAGGGTTTACTCCTTTTACGCATATATATATCGCTCAATTAATACATGTTGAAGCTGTGTTTAACCCTTTCGCTGCGTATTTAAATTTTCTGACGATTCTTGAAAAGTGTCAATTTTATATCAATAAAAAAGTTTTTAATTTTCAGTTTTTCATTTTTTTCGGAGAACATTGCTGAGTATCGCAGTACAAGAGAATACATTTTTTAATGCGTGGACTATAATCGAAATCCGCATCGAACGGGAATGTAGCGGCGTTTGACTATAGTCGAAAAACGCAGCGAAAGGGTTAAGTTAGAAACTACTACAAGGAGTACACAAGACGGTAATGTACCATATATCCCCAAACTGCCGCAAGTAATACGTTCGGACAGTACCTAACAAATTTACATGAAGGGATACTTCTGAACCATCAAGCTACCCTTTTACCACGAAGAAAATTCCTTTGTAAATAAATCACACCCTGGACGAGGGTGACGAATCGGGGACCAGCGTCGCGAGGGGCTTCACGCTTCTTCCAATATTTGCACATCGATGGTTTATAAGAGGGATAACACTTCGAACAACTGCTTATCCGTTCCTCTTGTTTGACCTGTACCTACGTTTCGCGAACACAACTTCCAACTTGCACGAGGAAGGAGCAGGTGCACAGCAGATCCGTATCAGACACGTACAGGGATCTCGTTCCTAAGAATTCCGTTAACGTTCCGCTCGAACTGCGATCGCAAAAAGCTACAGCATGCACTGATTTCGCCCTGCCTGCGAGATACGACGTACAGGCGGGTTAATTAAAACAATCCATTCGCATATACATTCGTGCTGTGTACAAGAAGCTTCTCGGGATCGTTAGCAGGTCTCCTATGATTACTGCCACCTGAATTAACGTTTGATAATACCAAGACGTACTAAGTGTGTTTCTGCATATTTGAATATTAATTATCCACTTGGAAACTTTCTACGACAACCCTTCCAGAACTACTTAATCAAATATTTATGTCAGAGTAATTACATACATATGTATATCAAGAAAGCCTCCTCTAATTATAAAGATTCGAATCAAGATTCCACGACGTCGTGACATATTACCTACATGTCCACAAGGAAACTTTTTCTCTAATAGAACTGTAGCACCGGGTCATTTAACGACCCATCGAAGGTGCACGTAAGAACTTTTTGCGCCAATTAGGATTTAACCGCCCCTTGTCATTAGTCGATATCGGGACGAATTACAGCCCTTTTTGCCCCGATCAAATAATGATTCTTCATCGTGCGCGAGCAGTGTGGGACTCGTTATTGTTGTCGGTCGCTTGATTATCGGCCTCTTCGAGCCGTGGCTATCCTGAATCATCGGGAGCCATTTAATCCTGACGGTCGTGCGTTTCAGTTGACAGCCGATATGGCTGCTTCGTCTCCAAGTGGAACAGCTCGTAAAACCGGCAGTCGTAAATGCTCCGCCAATTATATAACACCCATTATTTCCATGGTTTTACGGGCAAATACCGCCCCGCCTACCCCTCGGCAAAACTATATCTCAGCTTATAACTCGACCAGTGGTAGGATTCATAAATCTCCAGGCTGCTTCGATTCCATACTCTACTTCGACTGGCGATTACCAGTGGCTCCTGCTTGGTGGGAGCAATCGCGACAGACACGACGTTATTGTCCATGGACGAACGCATTCACTAGCTCCACCACACAAAATGTGATGGAAAAAATATTCGCGATTCTCGTCGCGACGACTAGAATAACATTGTCTGGCGAAATAGAAACGAGACTGTGAACGTGCACGAAGTTCACGGAACTGGTGATGTAGCATGTAAACTAAACATTTCACTTGCAAGAACGAATGGTCCTCAGGAATGGGGGAAGCATTGGCACGAGCCGAGTATTTTGATGGAATACCGAGTCGATTATGCTTCCCCTGTATCGTCCTCTCAATTTTCGCGCGTAATCGCGTGCCTACAGGAACAGCGCCGTGCCCTTTTGGCCTTTCGTAATGGGGACGAGGTCTGTGCAATTCCTCCGGGTGCCCTATATACCGATATTGTCGGTTTGATATAGCAAAATTCTTTGAATTTACGCGACAGCTGCGAAGGTAAACATCTGCGACGTCTGCCACGGGAAAGTGTGTCGACGTCGTGCATGTCACAAGACGATAGAACTAACGACCTAACGACGGCGAGCGGGATGATTTCGGTGGCCGGGACGGAACAACAAGGAAATTTCGGGAGGGATTAGAGGAACTCGCGCGTAAAACTTTCGTGTGGAACGAACGTATCGCGAACAGTACGAGTGCCGAGAGAATGTTTGCTCGATGCCCCTTTTTCCATCCTCTTTCCCTCCGTGGCATGTGTTCCATGAAGTTTCTCGGCGTGGCGCATCGCGAGCAAGGAAAGAGGTCAACCTTAAACAGTCGACGCCCAAGCCATCAAGTTTGCACGAGTTTGGCTGCATCCCGCGGATCTTAAATATTTATGTCTCCGGGGCGTTCCAGGCGGACGGTCACTAAAATTTTCAAAATTCCGTCGTCGCGAAAGGAAATTGGAAAAGGAATCTCCAGTGCCATTGCCCGAGCTCCGTTAAAGTTTTATCGGCCTTAATGATCCTCGTTCCTTGTGTTACAAGCGCCGTCGACAGGCATCCGTCTCCTTTAAACGCGAACTCAGTAGTCACTCTTCGTCTCATCGGGGAGACGAATGCATTTCGATGGAAATCGCTCGACGATGTTTCGCGTGAATTGACTAAGAACAAAGGGGTAATAGGATTTCCAGACAACATACATATGTATATATGCATCGCGCGCTATGTGATTAGCTAGCTGGACGGTAATCTCGTGTTTCGAGTACATACCTTGCTATTGTGTGTCGACTGAAATTTCATTCTCGTAACCGAAGTGCTTCGTTTTCCGGTGTGATTCGGGTGTACTGTAATAAATTTGATGTTTTATGCATAAATTAAATTCCGTTTCGTGCAGGGTGCCGATAAGCATCCTTGCGCATTGCGTGCAGTATAATAAGCAAGTTTGGGGTCACTACCCTAAGCAGTGTAGATTCAAAGCAAGATACCTCTATGGTCCTTTCCCTGGTTATAATTTGTATGAAATTTTGCAAAGGCTTTCCAGATACCTCAGAATAAATGTTTCAACCGCAAGATACGATATACGATCTTGATTCTTTGAAATAGAAAAGTTACACGAAATGCTTCCAGCAAGTTTGATGCAGTGGTAACAAGCATCGAGCAAACGTTCATATGAATCTGGTAACCTTCGTGCCGAATATTTCCTTCCACGTCTCAAAGGCACAATACGTAACTACACGCATGTAATTTACATGAGGGGTGCCTAGCAATTTCCAGTTTCTCCGTTCCAGCGTCAGATGACAATGGGCGTCGCAAAAGCAAAGGCTCTCCCCCAGTCGCGGAAGCTTCAAAGATGGAAGCCTGCCTCTGGAATCTGAAACGTTACCAATTTCTGTCTTCCTTTCTAATTACGATTTAAGCCGAGCTTATACCCTCGCGCGTTCCGAAGTCGAGATTTCAAGACGCTGGATCGCCCCCGCTGAAATATCATTGCGCTCCAGTTTCTCGGGCTCTACGTTAATACAAGATTAATCCAGTGGAGCCTATTACCGAGACTCGCAAACCCTAAATACGACTCGTCCTTGCAACGAAGCTTCACTCTCAGTCACCGGCGGTCCCCTTTTTCCTTGCGTAACGACCAATACGAGGGTGTTTCCGGGGGCAAAAGCTTTCTAGATAAGAACTCCTAAGATGCACAGTACCATCTCCTTGGTAGCAGGAAGTTTCAAACTATTCCCAAGTATAGCGGGCGTTAGAATTCTTCAGAAAAGAATGTCACCGAATTATTTAACAAGGGCAAACCTCTAAGGGCGGTAAATACGCAGTGAAATTATTTTCCAGTCCAACCTGATCCAAGATCGAGAAATAATAATTAACCAAAAGTATCTCCAAACCGAGAAACTCTCGAAAGAAATTTCACCCACCGATGGTGACACGATCGAGTGGCAACTAGATCGAAAAAATATCGAGTCCGCTCGATGGAGGTTGCTTTCCTCGCCGAAGTAAGGTCGCGATGTCGGTGTCGCGCAGCAACGGATGAGAATCTCGACATGGAACCACCAGTCGTTCGTTAGTCTCGAAGGTCTTATAGGTATTCATCCGATGAGTAATATGGTTGTCGATTCCACGCGGAGAGAACAGCACCGCACGGCAAAGCGGATTGGTAGCGGAAGGGGGTGTAGGAGGCCGCGTGGAGGGCGCCCCGAAGACGGGTAACAGGGTTGTATCTAGGTGGCGCAGCTGCGAGCAGAAAATCGATACTTATCGTCTGTGACGGAAGGCAGGCCGAGCTTCCAGTACGCGGCTCGTGTGCACGAGGTAAACACGGCTCCTATGGCAATTAGAATGGAATGATACGAGGAGAAGCCTCTTCCCAGTTCGCTTCTCTCTAATCATCATGGTACGTTGCTTCTGAGAAACGATAAACGAACGACCACCTCAGCCGCGACGACAAATGGACGACGGACTTGGACTGTGTGACACGAGAGACTGACCGGACAAAACTGACAAACTGACAGTTTGTGGATACCCCGGTTGATCGCGGCTCAGTGACACATCACCTTGCACGACGGAACGATTGTATAATAATATGTATCTCGCAGTCACGACGAAGTTCGGGTAACCGGTATCCACTCGCGTTCGTATGCAAAACAATATCATCGTTTTTTTGTCTTATGTGCAGTACGGTTTTGTGAATTACGCCCTCGAGCTGCTGGTTGTGAAGACCTATGACAGCGAGACGTGGGAGGCGATAAAGTAGGTAAAAGGTGGGCGCGCGCGACTCGCGGATCGCGACGCGCCGACTCCTTCATATCTTTTCATCCGCTGTACCGAGCTGCTGGCTTTTGTTGTTACCTGCCGTATTGCATGAATCGTTTAATGCCACCCCCATCCCTTGCCTTCCATTCTCCACACGATCGTAAACTGCGTCTCGTGCGTACGTTCGTTCGATTCCCATGCACGACGACGTGATCATTTTTTCTGTGCCATGCGCTCCATAAGAGGAGCTGATCACGAGACTCCGCTTCGCCGAGGCCACGTGGCCCGCTGGCATGGCTACCTTTATTTTCCTGTAGTGTCACAGCCTCTATATAGCGAAGTTCGACGCATCCGTGACCCGAATCCCAGCTCTTCTTTAATTGAAATTTCAGCGGCCTTGCCCGGGACTTGTCTTCGTTCTGGTAATAAGAGCCGGAATTTATATTGAAGTTTCTGGCCAACGTGCTTCCCCAATACTAATCGAGGAAATGATTGAATCTCTGACGCGATGGATTTATCTGAACGATTTGTACGTTTCGTGGACTCGAAGTGTTTAGATCGAAGGCGTATTAAATTCAAAAAATTTAAATTTAAAGCGGATCTTAATGTTTACCTTTGATACCCAAGGTTGGAAGGTTTTTTAGAATTTAAGGGACTTGAGGAGGAGCAAATTATTTAATACGTATACACTTTTAGTCAACAGTAAAAATGTGAAGGTCCACACGATGGTGTATTGCTCATTGCTCCTTCCATCTAACTAACATGCTACTGCATCTCAATATTCTCGCACTGTTTCCTTTCAGAGAAACAAATCCTGTCGCTAACTCAACACTAAATAGACCAAAACCAAAAAAAGATCCGAAATTAGAGAAAGAATTATAAGTCCAGCCTTGGTAAATTTTTTCTTCGACCCCTTATTGGATCAACAAGTTCAACTAATAATCCACTGTTTACTTGATCCAGCGATTCTATTGAGTCAGCGACACGACGACAAAATATTGGCACACGCTCTACTGTTTGTCCACGTCCACACGCGGATCCTTCAATCCGAGATCGAACGGCCTGCATAAATGTTTTATTGTTTACCGAGCCCGTCTTCCCTCCACGAGGAATCATGTAACGCAGCTTGCTTTTTACGGAATCACAATGGTTTCCTTGAAACTACCGAATAATGGCGGGTGGAATGCTTACGAACGGGTAGTGGCACGTAAAAAGGGCAACTCGTTGGAGGACGAAACTTTTTACGCCCACGGCACGCTGGGGACTCCTGTTTCACGTTACTTTTATGCAGAAAACCTCGGCAGCGCAGTCTTTGTCGGTCGTCAATGGAGCTTTCGAGTTTCCCCAAAGATTGCGACTATTTCGGGACACTCCTTGAATCTGAAAACCAGCGAGAAGGGAAGTAGAAACAGGGGCAACGTGTTCGTCCACCTGAATTGTAATGCGGGCTTATGCACTGTCGCCCGTTCGCGGCAAAGCGCGCGAAATTATCGCGGAACGCGTGTACTAGAGAGCCGATTCTTTTCCGGAGCTCGCGCTTTCTGGGGACGAAAAACAGGGCTCGCGCGCGAACTTAAGTCGGGAAAGTTATTCAGAATCCTTAAGCGACTCCGCCTGGTTTTCGCGTTTACTCGAGAACCGAGCAGTTTTTCACCGACGCGGGAAATTATTGTTCGCCCCGCTGTAATGCTCGGTGGTAAACCGCGCGTTTCGTGGTTTGCGAAGGCTTAATTGAAAGCCCAGATAGCGCGTTAACGCGTGGGTATTTATGGCTGAGTTTACTCGCAGCTTCGCACTGTCATAGGAACGAAAGAGTTTAAGCGGTACACATGGAAATGGCACGATGGTTTGTTGAGTTTTATTAGTTTGATATGGTTTCGTATAATATGTAGATTCATAATGAGATAATTGGCATATCATACGACGAAGTTTCACGGGAGAAACGTTGTTTGCGAGAAACACGCGTGAGTGGCACGGAAATGTGGGTTAGAGCCAGATATGACGAGGGCTCTTAAAGCTCGCGTAAAAAAGGTCACTTCAGCCGTTCTAAATGACGTTTCACAGCACGCTGCTCGGCTCCGGGTTTACAAATTTTGTAGTATAATTTTAGACATCGTATTCATTCCTTTCCGGTGATACAGTCGCTGTAGTAGAGCCTTTAACGTACAGAGTGCTTCACTTTAAGCGTCTGTTATTAAAGGATAACACGTGTATAATTAGTTATAAAATTGTCGCGATCGTTGCAGGTAGAACGAAGTTTGCGAACACAAGTGCTAATAGTATTTTCACATTCCATTTAAAAAGAACATCTGCTTGCATCGTGATACGGTGGTGGCCTCGAAAAATTGCATGGAAACGCTGTGGTCGGCTTGCAGTGACAGCTCATATCCACATCAAACGCTCGAGTGGCTTTTATCTTTACTTTGTAAATTTAATGGAAACCACCGCCAGTGATTAGCAACCTGTTAAACTGTCCTGCTTCTGGCTGGCAAGGAGTGTTCACTTTGTTCGATGCATTCAATCGAGCAATTAAAATCCAGCGACTGCCTGCTTCGGAGGGAAATTCTACGCCTCTTCGCTCGTTATATAATCACGCTTTCAGATCCCAGCACTTTTATACTATCAATGGAAGGTACGGAAAGTAATACGTGACCCCAAATTCGCGAACACTGGTGTGCACTTCCTGCATGCGTTCCTACGAATTACCTCGAACGAAATGTACTACGCTCGAAGCGTAAAAATTTTGTTCAGCTGATAAGTATTTTGTTAATATAGGAAAGATGCGGCGGTTAACATGGACGGACAGTTTCTGGTGCGCCAGATCTACGACGACGAAATCACTTATAACATTATATCAGCAGCTGTCAATAGACTCAGTATGTACCTTTCCTCTTATTAATACAAACTTTAACAGGGTAGTTGCGAGAATAAACGTTACCCAATTTTCGATTAAATTTGAGTAACAATTGAATAAGAATTCTTATCTGGAAACAAGCTTGCCACTTCTTTAGCAGAATTTTCTGCAATATTCAGCTCTTGAACTCAAGCTCCTCTGTACTCCTTTGTCTCATTTATTTCATTATCTATAAGAAATATTGAATTACAATATAATTTTATCTCTTCTTCGTCTATTGTGACGGTATAATTCGCATTCCCTGCTAGAAGTCTGCCTGCCCTTGAAAGTTCTCGGCAATCCTGCAATCCTTTCAAGTAAATCCTTCGTTCTGACGTTGAATGCCCGAGGCACGGGTCTGCAAGGTATCCTTACTAATACGTCCACTAGCCGGAACTGTTTCTTTCTTCTCATCCTTTCTTTTACTTTTTCCAACCTTTCCTTCAGCTCCTATTAGCCGCCAAAGTGGCGACCCGGACGGAGATACCTCAATAGAATCTTTTGTCCTAGCAGTATCTATAGACCCCACGTCCTAACACTAACCTTGCTGATGAGTCGAATAGCAGACTCATTGTGAGGCTGAAACGTGATTCCCTTTCTCCTCGACCTTGCTTTTCTCCTTCGATCCTTCTAATGAAACTGAGAAGCCTGCATAGTCACATCAGGTTCAATTCACCCAGCAACCCCTGTCCCGCAATATTCATTAAAATTGTAGAGTCCTAGTAGATCGATCGGGCGACAGCCGTTCAACGGTTCCCTCGTTAACTCTGCTTAACTTTAATCGAATTGATGACCCCTGGGTGGCCCAGAGACACCTGAGGAATCGCGCTTGTTCCAGACATTCCGGCCAACGAAATCCTCGAGCTGTTCGGGCGCATGTTCTTCGAATTCTGCCAGGACTCCGGCTACGACAAGATCCTGCAGGTGCTGGGTGCAACGCCCAGGGACTTTTTACAGGTAAATCGCGGCCGTCCGCTCTTCAAACCATTCACTTTCGTGCCGAGTGAAATAAAGATTACCTCGGGCAATAAGCGGTGACCGACTTTGCGAGAGATTCCTGCGATTCCATTTCCACGGGGGCCGGGTGAAAGTTCTCTGAAAAGATGGCACGTAGGCAGATCGTTGCCTGTTGGGTTCCCGATGGAATCACGTACCTACCAGCACATTCGGTCTGTTTAGTCCCCTCGGCTGTTACGAGTAGCCAACGAGGCACACGTGCAAGCCACTCGCCACTCGTGAAATTTTCATTCGCGAATACCGCGCGCGAACGCCTTCGACGCATTTCTAAACCCAGGATACGTGCCGTTTCAGGGAAACACGCCGCACCAGTCCTCGATTGCCGCAATCCGCGGCTGAGTAATTGGACAAAAAGTGCGTGAACCCGTTTACGCGGCCGGAATACGAATGAATTATTGCGCGGAATTGCTACCGAGCTTGCACACACCGGATCCCCTGTCATTCGTTATCTAAAATCCTTTTCTCGAAATGGACGGGATTAAAGGAATCTCAAATGCAGCTAGACGTCCTGCCCCTGAACGCTCTGTTACTCGTGCAGAACGTATCCTTAAAGAATATCCCGCCTCTCGTCGAAATAGTTTCTTTGATACGCATCGAAGCTAATTTTATCCGTGGCATTTGAACGGAAGTACCATAAACGTGAAAAACCTGTGTGTCTTTTTATAGAAACCCTCTGGTCTTCGTATTTGCTGAAATAATGAAGTCTATTTCGTATATGTAATCCTGACCGGAGAATAAAATTGAATAAAATATACTCGCGGCCAGCAAGAAACTTCTGTCACGATGAATGCGCGCAATACGATTAGCGAGTGGAATGCCGTCGCGGAACGAGATTATTATTGCGGCGTTTTTCCTTCGCGGCTTTTCATTTCCGATTCTCTCTCGAGCCAAGTGTCACGTACAGGTGATTCGTTCTTGTCTCGTATCGATACCCGGTCAACTAGGAGACTTTATGTTTCTACTTTTTCCGTTGACGATTCGTGCATCGATCGCGCGTGTCGCGTTTGAAATTAATGGCTCGGACCCAGCGAGAAGTAAAATTCGATCGTTGGAAGCGGACCACGAACGTGATACCGTGCTCGTCAGGCGAAATATTTATCTCCCGACGTTTTTAAAGCACCGATGAATTCAGGGCGGCCCCGTTGACGTTTAATTACAGAATCTGGACGCCCTTCACGATCATTTAGGCACTTTGTATCCGGGAATGAGGGCACCCTCTTTCCGATGCACCGAAAGGCCAGAAGATGGGGCGCTCATATTGCATTATTACTCCGATCGACCCGGTTTGGAGCATATTGTCATTGGCATCGTTAAGGTATTTCGAGAAAATTGCGAAACACGAGTGTGGAAGGTCGAGAATGTTGATAAAAAATGATGAGGCTAGGAAATTCATCTCGAAAGGGGACAATTAATTTCAGAGAAATTCAGGCAGTATTAACTACGTTGGTATTATCTTTATTCTGTTAGATCGGTTAAGGTATACTGCCTGGTATAACAGTATTTTAATGTTAAATGGCCGGTAAATCGATCGGTGCTCGCTATTTAGTTTTCGTCCTAACAAATTCGTTCGGACGGAAACGAGCCGCGACTAAACGAGTTATAACTTTTATGCCCGTAGACCGTGGCGAAAAAGCTCCACGGCACTGATATAGAGATGCGAATATTGAAGACGAAAAACGAGTGCGATCACGTGCAATTCTTGATCACGAACACATCTGGCCCTGGGGTTGTCTCGAATCCTATGATCGCCGAATTGGAGACTTTATCTGTGGGTGAGTCATGCATTTTCTCAGTATTTATTAATCCTACACTAAAGAGAATCCATCCTAACTGACGTTTCAACAAATTCCGAAGCAAAATGGAATAACCATCCATGGATAACAGAGAAACTTTTACCTCTAGTTCTAAAATTGTCTGAACTCTCATTTAACTCTCCCGATTCATAGAGCGTAGTCACGAAAAAAAAAATCGATTTCCAATATGTCACAGAACCAAAAGTGAGCCCCATGACGTTCTGCCGAGTTTTTCCATTCCACTTGATGTTCAACCGGGATCTGATCATAGTTCAAACCGGCTGCACCATAACGCGAGTCATACCCCAAGTGTGCTCCGGTAATTGCAAGCTTAACGACATCCTCGTGACTGTAAGTTTACACAACCACAAGTCGTTTAATTGACTCATGAAATAATTCTGTCTAAAATGATAAAGTGATGTAGGTATAGCCACCAAAGTATCGATATACATTTAAACATAACTTTACTTTCAATCTAATTTCAATTAAAAGAGAAGACCCGTCGCACAGTGGTACATATAATGACATTTTTTGTTCAAATCACCCTACAGGTCGTAATTTTTCAGTAAACTTGACGATTTTTTTTTCTAAATTCTTCACAATTCTTGCTCATAAATATTGAATCAGAAAAGTCAACTATATTGGACATAATGGATTCGCCATCTCCAATTTCGAAAATCTGACTTTAAATTCAGAACCGGCAGCCAAAAAGCCCACAGATACTGATCTCCTAAAAGTGCTGTATATTTCGCTAAATATAAAAAAATCAGCAACGAAATTTAAAATTTCGGCCGGAGAGATCGATAGAGAATTTAATTGCGAAGAATTTAAAAAAAAATCGTCAAGTTTACTGAAAAATTACGACCTGTAGGGTGATTTGAACAAAAAATGTTATTATATACCACTGTACGTCGATACGCCGAGCAACGCCTGATCGATGTCACGTTTTATTTCCGACACGCTGCATTAGTTAGCCCGCTGCACGAAATTGCGTTACCTATTGTCCGGCACGTTGTGGCCACCAGCGGCTATAATTCACGCGGATTCATACGCGCGTAATCATATATCTTTCAAATGCGGCTTGTTTGAAACGATGTGACACGCACCGCTGGAACAGAACCATTTAGCTTCATTTGCATAGCCGCCCGCGCAGACGTCCGCGGCCGAGCAATCAATTATCTGCCCATTATTGTTCCTCCGTCATCGCTGAAATTCCCGTCGATCTCAAGAAGTCGCGATAGAACGTTGCATAGGGGAGAGTGGGGTAAAACGGAACGCTTAACTTTGGAGAGTGATAACATAAAATCGGAAGGAGAAAAAGAGACAGGACTTCAACAGGAGTCTTCAGTGGACCTTAGACTATAAGAAAATCAAAGCCATTGTTAAGAAAAATCTTTGGGAATGACTGGGTAATTTTTTCACCCATCCCGTTTTTTTTCTTCATAATTTTGTATTGTCATCATAACTACGCACGCCTGCAAAGTTTCAAGACAATTGGATTGGTGGAAGCGGGTTAAATAGGTGTTCCGTTTTACCCCACAAAAAGTGTTCCGTTTTGCCCCACATGCAATAATTTAGTAAATATTTAATATTTACACTTCAGCGTGAGGTAAAGAACTTTTTAATACGTCAAAATGTAGCGTAAGGACTATCGAATCCAACGATGTACTTACCGTTATTAATTTTCGAAATCCAAGTGCCGAAAAGTGGTCGAAAGTACAACACAATATTGAAACGTCGATACCGGAAATTTTCCAACTCTTTTGACGGAAAAATAACGTGTGCATGGGTCTATGGTCTGTCACAAAATGCTGTGAGAACCCTTTGGTCCCATGTCACGCGATACCTACTTATTCGCAGTTCTTATCTAAGAGAAACATTGATGTTCCGTTTTACCCACCCGTTCCGTTTTACCCCACTCTCCCCTATCGCTGGCACGTATAATTCGATTTCACGTCCGGCGATTATTACGACGTTCGCGGATCCCGGCCACGATAAATCTCCTTGACGACGTTTTTCTTTCACGTTCGACTAAACCTTCAGCTTTGTCATCCCGCAGATCAGGCCGCATTTAGAGTTAACGTTCGAGAACATACTATCGCATATAAACACGGTATACGTGCTGCAAACGAAGAAGGGAGTGATGCGAGTGAACGCCACCGAGGAGTACTCGTATCTACGCTTAAAAGTTGGTACAGCTTCTGTAATGCAAACGTATTCCACTGGCGCGTAATTCTACAGTAAATGGATAAGCACGTTCCATTGTTACCGCCGAGTTTATTACTCTTCTAGGGGCAAATGTTGTACATACCCGAGCCAGATCTCGTCACCTTTCTCTGTTACCCCAGCGTTATGAATCTGGATGACTTAACCAGGTGAGACATTACACAGAATTATGTTTAATACAGCTTAATGCAGGGAGAGATTTAATTATGTAGCGGCAACGTCTGGTGAAAGGTTCTATCATGATTATTAGAACTCTTGAGAGTCGAGCCATCCGAGGAAAGTCTAGTGAAATCGGATTTTTTCTTAAAAGAATTTCAATAAATTGACATCCCATTTCTTGAGTCACTAGAACGACCTCGATGAAACAGATTTCCCGTTGAACCATCCATGATTGAAAATTCCCTCTCGCGTGTATCGTAATAATTGCGTCGTATAGATTACTGCTACTATGTAAATGCGGGCGAGCGTCAACCTGCGCCGCGTTGCAATTATCGAATAGTTACCAAATTGAATTTCTATCAACCCAAACAACACACGCGTACCGTTCCAATCAGTCAGCTCACTAACGCATCGATCACTGCATTTCTCATTCAATGATACCTGTAAAACCATCGGCGATGTAACGTAACTCACTGAAACGAATGGGCATCGCGAAGAATGCAACGTGACAGGTTACAGTTTTGCAATACGCGGTGTACTGTCGTATTTATATGCGCAATAACGGCATACCGAATTGCCATCGTTAATTCTTCATTCCATACCGCTCTCACTTCACGGTTACCGAATATTTCTTCGCGTAGCGTTTGAATTGCAAATTAATCCACTCTCAATGTACCTTCTCTAGTATACAATTTTGTAAACTAACGAAGGCGTCAACCCGTGCACCACGGTAGTGAATACGGAGTCGACACGATTCCGTCCAGTGCCAAGAAACACGCGATAGAACGAAATGCAAGACAGTGAAATGCTGACTTACGGGCACTGTAACATGCAGGTCGTTATCGTGAGTAGACGTAACATGTTTCGTGGCTGATAAATAGGCCTCTCCCTATTAATCCATCGTTACATATGCCTAGGCAGGGAAAATATTTCTCATCGATAAAATAAAGGTAGGCAGCGGTGGTTCGATAGACACCGAAGCGATGGTTCGCATTATTGCAGCCATTCCTGCGTCTGGTCCTAAGTAGTGTATAGCACGGGCATATATTCCCGTCACGACGCCACCGAACTGCCCTCGTTCGAATAGTCTCCGTCCCCTCCTTGTCTCTTGTTCTCGTTGTAATTTTCATCCTCCCCTCTTTCTCTTAGAATTCGTTTTTTCCAGTTTTTGCCTGGACGACCGTCCGAATGCATTAAATATCACGTGGCCGATGCGTCGCCTCATACATTCCGACACGTACTCCCCTCGATCAGTATTACACGTGGCGGTTTTTGTCACTGGAAAATTCGACCGTGTAATTGGTACATTACGCGGTGACGGTTCTTAAGCGTTCGCCGTTTAAGCGTACGTCGCTCCTTCGTGGTCGACGATTAACACCCAAATAATTCCTGCTCCCTAGATGGAGTCGGCGGGAGTTTATCCGAGAAGAAGCGCGGAGCTAGTTAGGGGATAAATTTAAAGCCTCATCGAGATAGCTGCCTGTTACGCTACCTGTTTACTGCGATAAGTTTCTTTTGTGATGAGTGCGAGGCGGCCCGCGATGCCTTCGTGGAGTATTAGATTAGACACGTCAGCTAAAGTTATGTATAGCCGGATTACTTCATAGTGAGCCGTTGGAAATATACGATTCTACGTCAAATAAATTTTCCACCCGCGCAGCACCGATATTTTTCGTATTTCCTTGCCTGTCTCGCAGCGTTGATCCCCCGCGCGCGTGTTTCATTTTCCATTTTCGCGAGGCCCCAGCTCGCGCCCCGTAAATTTATTGCATCGCGTTATTGCGTAGTTTCGTTTCGCTGTCAGCGATAGAGAGGAGAAGCATGAATTACGCATGAAGAATAACTGAATGTTGAATTGGAAATGCAGACGATCAACGCGCAGTTACGTCGCCGAGAAAAAAATCGCCGTCTAATCTTTGACAATGATATTCGATGCACGGCTATAAATACCTCGCGACACGTTAAACGACTCGCTCTAGAACAGTGACCGAAGAACGGTTGTGCAAACAACCGATTCTGCGTCAGATCGCAGAGCTGCAGCTACGTCGAACACGCTCGGTGTTTGGATAAGGGGTCAGTGAACAGTTGAAAATTAAATCTGGAATTATCAAGGTGGTTCGATGGCGCACGAAGCTCCAGCGTTCCATTTCACTATTTTTTACGAGGCATCGTATTTCTTTCCGTCGAATCGATCCGTCAATAGGGGGCGGACGTGCCATTTTTCATTTTCCCCCGATTCTGATCATCAGGCGAGGCTTGTATCTGAGTGACATCCCCCTTCACGACGCCACCAGAGACCTCGTTCTGATGTCAGAGCAGTTCGAGGCTGATTACAAATTAACGAGGAACTTGGAATTGCTTACCGATAAATTGCAGCAGACGTATCGTGAGCTCGACGGCGAGAAGCAGAAAACCGACAGGTAAGGATCTCCGTCCGCGTAATTTTCTGATTAAGGAAATCCCCATTGGCCTCGTCTGCCATTTATCCCAACGCGATTCCCAGAGGGGGTGAGTCGACGCTCCTCCCCTGCCTTTGAAATTTCATTCTTGACAAGATACTCTTCCCCGCCGGAAATTAAATCGTACCTTTTTTCGTCGAGGGGCTCCGCCACCTTTAAACTTCGTCTCTTTCGACGATCATCGGCAAAACATTCGAGCACTCAGGCGTATATACATAAGTAAGCCGTCATCGCGTGCAAATGTGTCTTGTAGTCCTTAAGTAACGATTTCGTGCCCAAAGTGGTTTCACCATTAGCAAGAGCTCTATATCATTGAATAAAGAAAGGTGTAGGCGCGCGAAGGTCCGACTCGTTTCCTCGTTAAAGTAATTCCTCTAACCAGCTCCATGATTTAGGGGGGCAAACGAAATTAGCGAGTTGCAGCGTGGCTGGCTGTGATTAAAAAAGAAGTTCCATTAAAAGTTGCCTGTGCGCCGCAGGTTGCTGTACTCGGTGCTGCCAATTTCCGTGGCAAACGAGCTTAGACATTCGAGGCCGGTCCCAGCGAAGAAGTACGATTGCGTGACACTTTTGTTCTCCGGGATTGTCGGGTTCGGCGCTTATTGCGCCGCTCACACTGACTCGAGCGGCGCCATGAAGATCGTCAACATGCTCAATCAGCTGTACACTGCCTTCGACGTGCTCACAGATCCGAAGAAAAACCCCAACGTGTACAAGGTGAGCATTCATCCGCATAGACACATTAAATTGCAAATTCAACGCGTATTTCGTAAACGGTGCACCGCGACGCGTGGTTTTGAAAGACACTTTCGATCGACGGGAAAGAAAGTTTCGCGCTCGTAAAGCGTAACATTTAGGGGACGTTAATGCATGGCTGAAAGCGAATCCCGGAAGAAGCGCGAACGATCGCCGTTGTTATAGATAGTGGTTACTCTAATAGTAATGCCTGCAAGAAAGAGAAACTTTTTGTACCTTGCAGGAGTTTCTTTTGTTCGATACGATAATCGATCGTCGTGGAACTTTGCTTTTCAACACGCGAGTGGACGCGGAAGGCAATGACAAGTTTCTATAAATTTAATGCGCCTAGTTCACCTTATCTCCAAGTTATAGTCATTTTTTATTAATGATACTGTAAGTCCACTGTTTAGGGCGGCACCTCTTATCTCTTCACTTAACACGCAACGCGATCATTATTATTCATTGCAATTGCGTCGAACGAGGATTCGAAATGGATATCCATTACACATCTGACAGCGGATATATTTGAATTTACGGGAAGACTTGTTAGTACTGATCCACTTTGGTGGGACTAGGTCGAAACTGTTGGTGACAAATACATGGCCGTGAGCGGATTACCGGAACCATGTCGTTGCCATGCACGGTGCATCGCTCGGCTGGCGTTAGATATGATGGATTTGGCGGCGGACGAAGTGCAGATCGATGGCGAGCCTGTGGTAAGTCCTCGTATGATTTTACGTCTTCCACGATCGATGGCCAACTTGAAACTTTCGCGAAGAATCTCGATGAATGAAGTTGTAGCTCTTCGAAAATCTTTTTCACATTATTTTCCATGGCAATTGTCGAGCAAAATAGATTTACAATCAAGTCAAAGAACGTTTGATACGAAAAGTTCAATCGAATATGCAACGAATTCGATATTTCCTTCACTTCCGAATAAACTTTTCAATCGCATTCCGTGGAAACAGAGTAATGGTGATCTCTCGCATTCGATTATCCGTAAAAAGAGTCTTGTTCTTCTTCCTGAACACGCTCTTCCTGTTCCTACGCGAAAGCTTCCGCCGCTAGCGTTAACGCGACCGACGTGACGGGAATGCGCATTGTCGCTTACAAAGAAGATCTGCTCGAAACCGTTCGAACTGTTTCGCAGAAAATCACCATCGGGATCCATAGCGGCGAAGTCGTAACTGGAGTAATTGGACACCGTATGCCTCGTTACTGCCTGTTTGGAAACACGGTGAATCTGACCAGTCGAACGGAAACCACTGGAGAACCTGGCAAGATAAACGTGTCCGAAGACGCGTACAGGTACGAATTATATGTTGTTTTTTTTATATTCCATGGATAAAAGTCCGATCCTATGAGAGATTTGAAACTAGTACAAAGTCTCGTACGATAGTATGCGGTGTTCCTTTATTGGCAAGCTTTATCCCATTTTGGGATTCAGCGTTTGTGAGAAAGAAAATGAATCCATGCAAATGTACGACTTGTTTGACCCTGTTTTCGAGTCACAGCCATTTTTGGGCTGCAGCATTCCTTTTGGCAACCCGCTGAACTGTTTACAACTAACTCCCTCGGAGACTTCGAGCACAGAGGGATCAATAGTCAGACTTTCTCGCGCTATAATGTGAGGGATGGATATTTAGAGCACTCGGTGTAGAAATAATTGGATTAAAGTGGATCCAGCACACAGATTGCTGTAATTTGAAAGAGATATCTGGTCGATTCCATCAGTAAGGCAACACCCTACGTACACGGTGCCTTATTTTAAGGATCAGAACTTCGAATTGGAAAAGTTGAACTTGTGGGGGAATGTACGAAGTCGTTAAAATGTTCGAATTAAAGTTTTAATTCGTTCTCAATATTTAAAACGAGTCTCGTATTCGTAACGAACACTCGCTAATCACGCCCGGTGTCGCTAACGCGACGATGAATTGTTTAGAGGAAAGGTAATCCAATTACACGAGCGAACTCAGGAAAATCCAGGCAGTGCCACGACTTGACACCCCTCTGGGAAACTCATTTGACACACGGGGCTGAAATTTAATGCAAAACGTCGAAACGATTATCATGCCTGTCAACTAATCTCCTGAGTATTTCAATATAACCGCTCTTCGTCGAGAGATCGATTGCCTCTGATTGGCAGATCGAATTGGAGCTCGAATTCGTTAAACGTCTGCAGGGAATCGTGTAAAATATTGAAAATCAAATTTATTGCTCAATCTCGGAGTGTCTCATAGGATTTATACGCTGGGGTGCAGCGATCTGTTCTTGTCTGCCCATTTCGATTAACTTTACCACAGCATCTCGTAATAATTACACACTTTCGTAGGGTAACGCTAGCTGTACGATGAAGATCTTATAAAAAATGTAGTTCAGGCTTGGACCATAAGCTCGTACATAGCGTTACAAATTTACATCTCCGTGGAAGTTTGAGATTCATAAAACTTTTGCTCCCGACACGATTACTATGCGAATAGGGAAGGCACGCTGTGAGAACTCGAGCAGTTCAGTATTCCTGCTGAACGTTCGTGATTCAGAAAGAGTTTCTCTGATTCCCAGGATTCGTTAACCCCAAGCATATGGCAACGTACAATTATCGCGGACCTATTGAACCTGACTTTCCCCTAACCAGATGCAAGTCGTCCCCAGTCTACTGTAGGTATTCACATGGAAACGTCATTTAATTTCAATCAACGCTGGAACTACACTCTTCTCTTGAATTTTCGTACGCATCGTAATAATTTTATCACCTCTTATTTCAAAATTTTCCCCGCCCATTTTCATTTTCGTATGCTACTGTCATCTAATGTAACTTAATATAAATACTCGTGGATGTTCTCTCGTCTCATGGACCACGATTCCAGGAACTATCTGGAAAAGTCGATACCTACACTTGTCTCGAAATTTATATGGTTATCCAGTTATTGTCTAGTTCCGATTCGATCAGGAAGTTGGTAGGCTTATGGGGCACTCGTCGGCAAAAGAAATTGCATTGAAAGTTGTGGACGGCTTTCCAGCGCTTTGGCCGATGCTTTCAGCGAACGTACGCATTTCGCGTGTCAAACTTCGAAACTTGATTCCATAGGATCGCGTAGAGCGATTCATCGAGCGACGACAGCTTCGATTACACTTCCATCGAACCTGAAGAGCGTTCTGGAATATTACGTGCCTGTAGCTTCAAAATATTATATAAAGTGACACACTTGTAAGTGAATTTAGCTTATCTTCAACCCAATTAATATATGATAACATCCAAATCATCGACGATTTTATTAACTCCTCAGGCAACCACATTAATAATACCATTCGCGCGCAATCAATTAGAAACCACTCATCAAATTCATCTCCAACAACACCAGGACCTCAGTCACGAGAAAGATCCAAATAATCCATCAACGATTGCGGTATCTGGAGACTCTGTATCCCGTGCGGCAGGGCCCAATTCTCGAACAGCGTTTCCCTGATCTTGCAGCGGCAGAGGTGCCTCAGCTCCGGAGGGCTCATGCCGCTCCTCTCAGGTGGGACCAGCTTCTGTTCCATCAGAGCCGGGTACTGCTCGTACAAGGAGACGCTGAAGACCCCGCTCTGGTTGGCTATGTGCGTCGGTGTCTTCACGAACGCCGTCGTCACAGTTCTCAGCACGAACCTCAGGCAGAGGAGCAACGGTTCCGGATAAGCAGCTTGGTTCTGGCCAGGCCGCGGGTCGTACTCGTTCAACTTCGTCAGAAGCATCTCCAACGGCGAAGGAGCCAGCATGTCTGGTTCGACCGAAGCCCCGTAACGGAGCATGATCAATAGTATGTCTGGCGAGCCGTTTTGAATGGCCACTCTCAAGGGCAACGCCTGCCCGTAGGACTCCATGGGAACGTCGATGAAGCGCCTCTTTTCGGCCGCGGACTCGACCCGATACTCGAGACGACCGACGGTGGCGTGATGCAGGAAGTACACCAGGGCACGCATGTTCTCCTTGCGATCCTCGAAGTCGCTCTTCCAGCCCGACAGGAAGTGCGTCACCCGAGTGCCGAAGATCGCGCCCACCAGGATGCGCTCGAAGGTCTTCTCGCAGTAGAATATGTCGTTGAGCAGGCGCGAGACGATCTCGTTGTTGCGGAGATCCCAGTCGTAGCAGAGCTTCGCAGCCACGTAAAGGACGTTGTGGAACTTGCCCAGCATGCACACGTACCCGTTCTCCATCATCGCGATATTGTGGTAACGCAGGGCGGACATCACTATCCTCTCGCAGACGTCCTGCTTGTCTAGGTTCTCAGCTGTAAACGGTTTCGAAGATGTCGTTAGGTTTATGTCGAGTGAGTTAAGTTTTGACGGAAAAGGGAGAAAGGTTTGAGGATTTGGATAACGGATGTTGTACTGCATTTCGGTGATGTTAATCAACAAAATCGATCTCGACTGTTTCTGTCACGAGCCAGATAGCCTCGATCGTCGAGCCACGCGCCGTTTTGCATAATTTTTCGAAGAAAGTAAAATCGTACGAAACGACGATGCACAGGTTTCTCCCGCGTCTAATGTTACATAGGATCACTTTCCTTCCGCCATTCGCGATCGAGTCACTTTCATGGTCACACAAGACAATTTCTAGCGGATCGCTGGACGAACCTGGCGATCACTGAATCGGAAAAATTCGACGCAGCTGCGTGGAAACGGTCCGGCAGTATAATAGAATTCGAAAGGATCGCTTCCGTGGCCCCGTTAGTTGTTACGGTAAATCACGGGGTCTGCTTGGACGACGGATAATTTCGTGGGTAATTTCGATCGCTACGGGGGTACGGGACCGTGAAGTGAACGGTGTCGTAAGGGTAGACTGTTACCTGCAGCGCAGCTATTTATCACGTCCGAGAAGTAGCTGACCAGTTCGCGACGTTTGTATCGGGAGGCAAGGCAACTGCGCTCCATTTCAGCGAACAGCCTGTCGAAATAGCAGTCTATCAACACCTCCATCTCTTCTGGATCGGATGGTGATGTTCGACGAGCGACATGCACTAATATCGCGTCGGAAAAACGATCGTTTGGACGAGCCAGCGGACCACCTTGACCATTGTTCGCCACCAAATGATAGCTTACACGAGACACAACCGGGGTGACTAGTGAGGACTAATTCGATTACATGTTAAATAAGTATTTCAAGGGCTTCCTTTGCTCGTCCCCTTCGTGGGCGCTGCAACGAGCCCGGCTGTGACGCCACGGTAAATATTTTATCCTCACGAGACGGCGCATAAACAGACTTGATTAAGCGGGAACCTCGAGTCTCGGCGATTAGCGATTTTCAGTGTCCAGCTAACTTACAACATGATCGTGGTAGTAAATTGCGCGATATTTCTCGCTGTTAGGCCTCTCGAATGCATGGCGCACTTTCTAAGCGAATGTACTTTTAATGCAAACACTTTAATGTTAGTTGGAGCCCATAGGCTGCGGTCCTTAAGTTTTGGTTCATGGAATAACTTGAAGTAACACGAAGGAGATGTTTTCAGTTAACACGGCAATGATATTGTCACCTGGTTGTTGCAGGTACCTGTGCATGCCTGAGAACCAAGATCCGCAGTTCCTGCTGGAGTACAGAGGACCCGTGACCATGAAGGGCAAGACGGAACCCATGAACGTTTGGTTCCTGTCCAGAGAAAGGGAACTGGTCGCGTAATCGATCATCGGAACGATATTTTTGACACTCTACAATGACTCTTCGTGCATTCAACGTATTGTATAGAGAAGTTATAAGGTTTTTACGGTGCTAAAATTCTGAAACGACCACTCTTTGAAACGCAAGCTGTGGAAGACGTCTTTGTCACAGTATCGCAGAATTATTTCCGCTGGGCACGACTTCTGGGGTCGTTTAATTCTCACGCAGGCATACATTCCATTGTTTTTACTATTAAGGATTCAAGACTTCCAAGAACTTATGCTTCTTATATTTAAATTAAGCGTGTTCGTCGTAACTAGGAAGCAAGTGGTAAAAGAGATTTATTCCCGTTGCGCATTTGTCAGTCTTAAGTGAGGACGTAATCGATTTTCCTAAGTAATTAACTCTGTGCGAAGAAGATTGATATTTCGTGTAGCTGCTTCCATAACAGCAGTGCAATTAATTGGCAAGCACACTTTACCTATGAGTTCGTTAATTACTACGTAACAATTTATCTATACTTGACGTCTTCCTAAGTGTTAGCCGAAAAATCCGCCATCTCGCTGGACCGACAATGCAGAGTTTAGTTGCATAAGTACTTTACCATTGCGTAGGGCCACTCTAAAGCCCGGAAGTCCTCCAAAGCTCGAGTCACACGTCCAAGCGGTTCCTTACACGCGTACGTCCGCCAGGCAGACGAACCTCGACGTCTGGTCGCCGACTCGGCGACATGTTTACCAATTGTAAATGTAAGAGGCAATCAAATATAAGTGTCAGTGATACGACCATGCGTCGGCCAGAAGAATGTGGAACTTTTCTCCCCGTTTACGTCACGTCCACGCTGCACCGCGATGGACAAGCCGTCGTGGGTGTGAAATAACCTCAGCTATGCGTGGAAAAAATAAGAGAGAAAAGCAAAAAAAAAGGACAGTGCATGACCAGACGGAGCTCGATGGAATGCTCCAAGCTGGAAGGTGTAACGGAACCTGTTCTACTCCCCGACACGTCCCACGCACGTCGCAAGGTCAATACATCGAACCACGTGCACGATCGCTGATACGGCACAGATTCCAGCGATCATTTTTCCTCCTATCCTGCCCGCGTATATCTCAATACGCGAGAGTAATAATTCACACCCGTTAGACCTACTTGCCTGTCCTGCTTCTCGCGGACGAGGCGTAAGAGGTAGACGCGCAGGATCCATCAATCCTTGTAAATATTCTACGTTCAAAGCGCACAGGTCGATCGTTGATGAGTTACTTTGTCATTAAGGGTCTCGAAGAAGTTTTTAATGAATTTCTGTTGAATTACAATGGTTGGTCGCAGAGTTCTGCAAGCGAGGGTATTACCTAAATAGGCAACGTATCGCGTGCAAGTGTTGTCTCGTTTGGGTAAAGGAATTCGTAGCGGTGGGATCGGAGTTTCTGGAAAGAGGAAGTTAATTCCTCTTGCATGACTGCCCGAAGCCACACTTTACAGCAGCACTAAAGAGGTTTTAATAAAGCAAGGTAGTTAAGAGTTAAGTCACTCCATTCCTCTCGATTATTATTGTCCTATGTCGGTAAGCTAGAGGCAGGTAGGAGAGCTAGTGTCTCATTTTCCTTGGACTTTTATTTCAGCAGTTAATTGTAGGTGGAAGGTGTACGTTGCTATTTTGCTTGCGCGCGCGTACTGGTGCCTCGTATTAAACTATGTTCATACGATATCGCGCGCATATGGTAAGGAAAAGATGGAGAATTCCCAGGAGAGTATTATGATTTCCTAGACACGTTGGTCGCGTGTTATTTTAACTGTTTATAAAGTTGCTTATTCAATCGTATGCCGCGGTAAGTGGTATGCTGAATACAGGTTTCGTGTCGTGGAAAGAAAGGCGAACACTACCCAACTGGTTTACCGGGTGAGGTATGTGGAAAATAAGGCCAAATAATAAAGAGTAAAAGAAACATCCGAGCCTGTAGCGTTGACCAACCGATGCCAATAACAGGGAAGCAGCGAAACGCCGATTTGAATCGAAAAACGCGACGTCCATGAAATTCAGAACTTTCTAGGGAACGGACCAAACGTCTCTTTCTTTTTTTTCTTTAGCTAGTTCTTCCACTGGTCACCGTGGACTTTCTACGACGACACAAATCGTGCAGATACGAGCGTTAAGGGTAAATTGGGGATGAGAATTCGCACGTAACGAGGGTTAAATATCGACCGTCGATATTTACCAGCAGAATGGAATGCTGGGAGGTTCTCCCGAGACTGCGATGATATTCGTGATCATTTCTGTTGGAGGAAGGTACTTGCTTGAAAAACGATAGCTCTACGATCGATTTCTACTCATTTGAATACATATATCTGTCTCTACGTCCATTTACAGCTACGCCAGGCAAATTACCGTGACATTCTTTTGCTTTCAAGCGAGCATTGCTTATCTGGTAAAATAGGATGTGGGACAGATGAAATGTGCTTGGGGTCGCGTCCTCCGGAGGTATTAGATGAAGAACACCGTTGCCACTATCGCTGCCGCGTAGATTAGGTCTCAGGCGGAATTATTCCTCTGGGTCGGTGGGCAGGTTACTGTTTTCCTGTGGCAGCCTGCTGAACCTGACCTCGAACCTTCTCCCTTTTCCATCCAGATTCGGAAGCGACATTGCTAGGGCTGCTAACAGCACGCGGGTCTCCCAAGTGGGCACCCGACTAAATATTAACAAGCTCCGACGCAGCCCCGCAATAGCGCTGTACATGATCCAATCTACAAATTCCTGTACACACAGCTCCAGCGCCTTCAGCTACCACGTACACGTGAATTAAAAAGCGAATCAACGGCCTCCATGTCAACTACCAATCAATGAATTATAAGTATCATAAATCAGGAGCTTCAGTTCGGTTCATCCCGTATTTATTAAAGAATTATACGCCCTCTGCTTTCACACACACATGTAATTACACGGTTGTTTGAAACGATTACGGCTGATGCGCGGCGAAATAATAGGAAATAAAAGCGAAACGTTGCGCAACGCCTCTCGCTGCCTGCGCGCATGGAAATATTCGCTAGTTCCCGAGCTTATTGTCGCCCTGCTTCCCCATTCACGGGGCCATTCACACGCGCACGGGAGCGCGCGTCTCCGCAGCTTTCACGGCCACGAAGAAACCGCTGGGACCGATCCGAAGGAGAACGCTCCACCGCGTGTGTTGGTGAAATTTCGGCAGGTGTACTCGCTGGAACAGGTACGCAGGATCTGCCGTGGGCGTGTACGTGCGGGGCACATATGTCGCGCGGCCGTCTGCGCGAGAAAGCCGGTGAACGGTAAAGAACAGGTATTTAAATGAGAAACCGGATAGTCGATTCTACCTGGCTCGGTAGAGGACGCCACGTCCTCCTCAGCAAGTGCTTACGTGCTCAGACGACTTCCAAGACCCGTTCTCGCGTCCTTCCCTCTCCTCGCTGCTCACTGCGTCGCCCTCGCGCGATTCATCGGCCCCACACGCTCGCGCACCTCGTCCCTTTCACTCGCTAACGTGTTCACTTGTTCACTCGCACGTCCCCGTGCCTGCTCATTTACCTACCCACACACGCGCCGATTCTTTCACTCGTTCCCTCATTCACTGGATCTCGGCGCCCCGCTGGTGCGGCGATCCCATCCTGTCTCGCTCCTTCACACGCGATCGAGTAACGCCTCTTCTTCTTCCAATCTCTGTACTCCGTCCTGTCCCATGGCCCCCTCTACTCTAACGCGAACAAGTCGACGTTCCCACTCCCTCTATCGCTGTGCCCCGTCCTGAGGCCCAACTTGGTCCCCACCTAGCCAAAGAAACTGCATGAGTAAGTGTCAGAGGCACTCAGTACAGTTACTGACGGCCCGTACCGTGAACGATCGCCGTCGTCGACCGTTGTCGCCCGTCTCCGTCGCCGTCGCCGTCGCCGCTGAATAGAGTCGTGTTCGTTTTACCATGCGCCGCTCTTGATAAACGTATGCTAGTTAGTAAGTGGCAGTACACTTGTATTCTCGCTCCCTTTCTCTGTTTCTCTGCCTTCCTTTCTCCGCTCTCGTTCTCCTTCTCTCTTCCTCCCTTGTGCCTGTCCGCCGCCGTGTTCTCCAACTGCGGTCCCCGGGGACAGATTTTCTGTGACTCGCGTGCACGGTCGCGGATGCTTGCAGGTGTTTTGTATTCCGCGCGAACGAGCCTCTTTAAAGGGCGTCCCTCGAGTGTCGTAGACTGATTGATCTTAGCGCTGCAACAACTGCCGCGATAACAATCCGCCGCGGGATGCAGTGTATACTCCGCCTCCTGATCGACTTCTAATTCAATCACGGATATTGCCGACACACTTTTTGGTTGTTGCAACGGCTTGGGAGAAAAGTGCGCGGCGCGAGGTTTCCATCGGGATCCAAGTTATTCTGGCTTGATTTCCTTGCCGTTTCTGGAGTACCTCGAGGGCAGTGTCTGCAGTGCTTGCAATATGTTGCGCTGAACTGCGCGTTTCTTCGCGAAGAATTGCAGCCCGTGTCTCGAGCCGTGACAGATTGTTATATACGCGACGCGTTTGCACGTAGTAGATCCATTTATGAACTTCGTACCAACTTGTTTGGAAAATTGACAAATTTGACTCTTCATCAATCGCTGTAACGTTCACTTGGGCCGCTAACTTTCACAACGACAACCTCTGGAAAGAAATCGGAGTTTACTCCAGAATATGCGATCGATGAAGCGTTAATTTTACGGATACCTCTCCCACCATTTCCATGAACTGAACCCACCTCCAAAGCTATCCTAATTAACAAGCAGAAACCTCGATATTTTGCCTAAAATACAGAGAGACAGAGAGACGGGGACAGAGAAAGAGAGAAAGATCGTTCGATTGATGGCCAGGTAGTGGTACTGGTGGTTCCCTGAACAAGTGACAGTGGTGTCGAATGTGTATATCGACGAGGTCGCCAGGATGACCGTACCTCCGACTCTGCCTGCGAAGGCCCAGGCCCGGGACCCGAGTCAGGTCGTCCGACAGACTGTGTCAATCCGGACTGTTTCCAATCCCCCCACGACTCCTCTGAGCACAGGGGCCGGAGCAACGGTATTCGTTGGGCTCACCGCTCCTGGCGTCGATTCCGCGGCAGCCTGTAGGAGAAGAATCCCGGAAGTGCAATCCGCGAACGGCTACGGTAAGCAGAACAGCGTGAAGCCGGCCACGCAGCAGCACACGCAGAGCCAGACATCGCCTGGGCATCATCAGCCTCACCAGCAACAGCAAGCAGCGCACGTGGTGAAGATCAGGATCAATCCGAACGGTGAGAAGAACGGCAGGGTGATATCGACCGTACGATTGACACTGGACGAGAGCCACGCCGGCCAGGACGAAGCCGAGAAGGAGAACGGGATCGCGTGCGAACGTTCGAGCAAGCGTGACGGTGGTGTGGTCGTGAGTGCGACGAATCTGGTGAACGAGCAGCGTTGTGCAAGTGCCAGTGAGGGCTGTGTGAGGATCAGTGTCGGCACCAACGGCTTCGAGCGGAACAACAACAATAACAATAACGAGGACAAGCGTAATCGGAATAATAGCGACTCAGAGAAGAACATGGTTCACCGGGACACCTCGGACACCCTCAACTCGCCCCCGTCCAACAACCGTTCGAGCGCCTGTTTCTACTACAACTCGTACCAGAGCCCGTTAACCGGCATGGTGATGTCCAGCGGACAATGCTCGCCCAGCGACACCTTAGACAGCGGTACCTGCAGCGATCTCGACGGCACGCCGCCGCCTCTTCCCAAGAAGAAGAACGCCAGCACGGTTATGCTGGCCACCGATCAGCACAATCGCACCGGCAGCCTGACCAGCAGCGGTGCGGAAGTGGACAGCGATGATAATGAGAGCAACATCAGCTGCGACTCTTTGAACGCCGGTGGCCTGAACGACAGAATAGCGGGACAGAGCGCGAACGGGAGCATCGTCGAGGCCGATCGAGCGTCCCCAGATTTCCAAGAGCGCTCGGAGGCCGAGCAGCTGGTAAACGGTGTCGGGAGCCATCCGGAGGCTGAAGAGGCTCTGTTGAATTTCACACTATTGGAGCTGACAAATGGCACCGATAACGAGGAAGCGACTATCAAGGAATCGATGCCAGCTGCCGCCACGCCGGAAGTCGACTCGAATTCCTGCTCGACCACAGCTTCACCCAGCGTCTCGCCCTCGCCGTCCGGAGCCTCTTCCTTGTCGAAGGCCTCCTGCACGCCGAGGATCAGGAGCCCAGTCCTATCCAGCGAGCAAAATGGTAAGCCGTCGTCGCCGATGGTGAAGGAATGCACGTACGAGGAGAGGAAGCAGGAGCAGGAGAGGCTAGAGCAGGAGTCCGTGGCCGGTGATGTTGACACGAGCATCAATCCCGTGACTGGGAAGAAGTACCTCTACGAGTACGACAGGTTTTACAAGTTTCACGTGAACGAACTGAAGGGGAACAACAAGGACACGAGCCGGGGAGTGGTGTTGGGGGATAAGGACACCGACGAATGTTTTGCCGGTTACAAGATCCTCGATAAGGAAGCCATACGCAGTGCCAAGGGAACTGTGCGCGGTGTCAAAAACCGGGTACGCGCCGGTATCGCGACGTTTCTTCAGAAACCATCGTCCCAGGTTGGTATTTTCCTCGCATTTCTGTTCACGGGCTTCGAGGAATTCCTCTTGCGTGCCAATTAACGGGCGATCCGCGGTGCGTCGGAATGCTAAATAGGTGTACAGGGAAGCGGATGAACACTTTAAATTAAGCGATGTTTATCGGCCGTCCGAGGCGGTGTTTGCGGAACGCTGTGCCCGCGTGCAACCGCGAGTTGCTGGGGGAGAAAAAATGCAAGTAATTAGAAGGGGTTCAAAGGACGCGAAGTAGCCGCGCGCGCGCGCGCTTCTTTTCACTTGTTCCATTTGCGACGAAGCAGTTTAACCCTTCACTCATTCACTCAACCTGCAACAAATTGTATTAAGTAGACGCTAATCGAAATGCAGAATGTATGGAAGGAACGAGAATAGTGGAACGAGAAATGCAAAGGGTTAAAAAGCCACGGATCGTGGTGAAGTCGAAGGAGGGTGGTGAAAGGCGTTCTCAAAGGTCAAAAGGACACCGTGTCGAAAAATTTGCGAATCGCTGGTCTAGATTTCACCGAATACGCCAACAGCTCTGGTAAAAGCTTTCCGCGCATGATTGCCTTCGTGTCGAATAACAGAGCACGGTTGCGACGCATTAATCTCTTAATTGAACGGTGCCAGTTGAACTCATCGTTGAACAAAAAAAATACACTTAATGCATAGGAATTTACATGTTGTTCCCGCGTGGTGCCTATACGAACGAATAATTTCAATGAAGATCGCAGATTATGTGGTATCAAAAGGAGACATTCTCCGTTCCTTTCAATAACTTTTGAAAGTGTGAACAGTACAACAGTCTCATCTCCAAATTCAACCTTTTGAACCTTTATTTCTCCACAGTAGCGCACTCAGAATTTAATCTTAGGGGGAGCCGAGTTTAACAGATAAAAATATTTTTAATGCGGAATCAATAAAATTCACTAAGTGGTTATAAAAATTTATTTGAAGAATAAACTTCAGTTTTATTTTCTTCTTACAACGCCCCTTTTTTGGGGCCCTTTGCCCCCCCCCTCCCCTCTGGGTGTGCCACTGATTTCTCTTAATTCATTCGCCACTACTCTCTCTACGAGTCCCCATAACACGCCATTATCAAAATAAGCCCCGTCGTTATCAGAACTGGAAGAACCCGTCGCAGTTAAAAAATATCAAGCAAGCTGGTTAAGAAACGAGGCCATATAAAGATAAACATATATATATATATATATATAGACTTTCTGTAAACGTGTCAGATAAAACGGAGCGCTACAAAGTTAAACACTGACCTGGTACGAGGGCTCGTAAACGACCACGTCGATTTGTTATGTAAATCAGCCGGCGAGGATCGTTCTGAGCGGGGTTATGAATCGTACGGACGGGCGCGGACGCGCCAGGGTGCACCGTTCACGCGTTCGATACACTTGACGACTAGAGCACCTGCGAAAAGCGTTAGATTTACAGTTAGATCACCTCTCCGTCGGCGAGCAGCTCGGACTGACGTTGAGTGGCGTGGATCGATGACGTTGATCCGTCCCATGTGGTCCTGCTGCAAGGTTTCCGGTGTTGCCATGCGACCATCGCTCGCGGACGTGCCAGGAAATCGTACCGTCGATGCAGAACGGATCGACATAACGGTAGATCCGATAAAGCGATATTACGGCAACGTGCCGAAGAGCGTGCTCGTTGTGTCCCTAGCTCCGCAAACCGGTCTTCCACCACTGTTCCCTTCTATCTTACTCCCTTCATCCGCCCCATCTACATCTCCCTTCTGGCCCGTCTTCTGCGCCCCGCCGCCATTTTTCACCCTTTGGTTGCGTGTGTGGTCAAGCGGTCTATTTCGCGAAATTACAGACCCAGGGAGGAGCCTGCATCTCCTTGCAACCACCGCTTCCAGCAATCACGGATTCAGTGCTGCCTCCCTCTAGGGACTTGATGTATTGGCTTGATCAACATGCTTCGCAACCAGCGAGAGAGGTTTCGAGATCCCCGGACGGCAGAGAAATCTGTTATTACGGTTTCTTTTGCGGAGTAAGCAAAAACGAGCGAGCATGTCGTGGCCCATTTGAGACGAAATTTTGTTAGACCGTGTCACGACGTGGTCACCTAGTAGGTCTGGCCAGAATGCGACCTATTTCACGTGGTCGAGGGACGTCTGGTTTCTGACATTCGTCGAAGTACTATCGATCATCTGTCCTTGATCTTCCACGCGCATGAATTCTTGAAGATGTAACGGCGGGAACAAATATTGCATTCGTTATGCAAGGTTACTGTACACACCAGAATGGTTATACATTCCGGTGTCAGTATCGCTTTTCCATTAGTTTCGTTCCTCCAGTCAGCAGCTCCGCGGACACGAGCGGAAACACTTGAACCTTTGGCGCGAAAGAGGGATTCAGATTATACAATGCTCGCCAGTAAAGCGACGTAATGACTGCTTTCGCAACGCGTTTCTTAAACCCTCCTCGCAACAGGTACATTTACGGGTGTCATTTACTTAGCGACAATTTTCCTTGGTTTCTTAACGCGTTCCATTAGAGTGGAAAAAAGGGGGACACGACGTTACGGTCAATGTTCTGACACAACCTGCGCCGCGAATGAATCTCCAGCGAGGCTGAGATTAGAGCACTGCTTGCAAGGTAATCCGTAGCTGTTGCGCTGTAACTGTACTGTCTTTTTGTCACGGAGAGAATGGGATCGAAAAGTGTGCGATTTACTTCTTTTCCTCGTACTCAAGGCACATGGTTTTGCACGAGGTAAAAATTCTTGACCCCTCGGTATTCCTCTTAGACTTCAATCGATAACCATAGTCACGAGCTAAGTTGAATACTTTTTTCCTAGGTACAATTGTCTTGTTAGTTTCTAGCGTTAAATGGTTTTTGCAAAGTATTCCTTAATCCAGATAAAAGCAGGAGCATTGAGATTCCACCTGCAGCCAGGCAAAGCCTTTGCGCGACGAGAACACGCTGGATAGGAAGTCACGTGGTTACTTCCGCATCGTTAACAATATGAAACTAACGTTAGATATCGCGATGCCGCTGACATAACAGAATACATACCGGCGGAAAGTGATGTCGTAATTTCCTGGTATACCGAACCGCATTATGCTTCAAGATGCATCGATGGAAAGGGATCCTATTCAGTTCCTAGACTGCTCGTGAGCGTTATCGCGTATTATCGTTCATGTAATCCTGGCGTTACGCGCGCAACCACTATCTTCATTAAATTTCGTGCAAACGCGTCGAAACTGGAAAGCGGTTCAATTGCAGTTCGTAAAATGGGACTGAAATAATTTAGTGTCGCCATTAGTTTCACCAATTTCCTATTTGATCGCGTTAGATTCGACCGAATCCGCGAGTTGTGCTGTTTACCACAACGAAAATAGATGTCTATGGTATTACATCTCCTTTTCAATATTCCTAGCGCTTCTGTAATGTATTGATTTTTTTAAAATAATTATCTATTCCTTCAATTTCCTTGCTGTTTGATGCCCAGGGTCAGATCGATCCAACTCCCCCGCTTATGTAACTAGCATATCCCTCCGCCAATTGGGGATTACACGTAAAATGTGTAGCGGCACGTCATCGCGATAGAATGTACACAGAGCGGGACGTGCACGTGCCCGTTTCGCAGCTCTGCGGGCGATTAAATAGTATTACACGTGCAATTAAAACGTCGGTGCCTTAGCAGTCGAATAATCCAGTTACGGAATGCGCGCGCTAAATTAAGGCAACCCGAAACTGGTAGAGCCGGCCCGTTTCGCCGACGGAAAATTTCATTAAATATCGTTCGATCGTATCTGCCGTGTCGCGGACGCGCGGCAATTAAACGTAATTTGTAACGCGGCGTAATTGACAGAATAAGCTACAGCAGTCCTATTTTAAACCGAGCGCATTTCACGAGTAGGTAATTATCGATTAAATCGGAGTTTCGAACCGAGTGAATTTTGCGCCGTCGAGCGGGATTGCGGCGAAAACTTTCTGCGTGGTCCGCGTTAATCGACCGGTCAAGCTCTGTTTTTACTCGCGAAGAAAAAGGGGACCACGGGTTTCGTGTGCCTTCCGCGAAGAAAGTTATGGACGCGAGGCGTTGCACGCATGCACGAGCCCGTTAATGTCATCGATTTAATCGGCGTTACTTTCCTGCGCGTAGCACGAATTTTCGTGAGGCTAACTCACCCGGTTATTCGGGCAACCCACTTCGACTCCCGGCGAAGAAGGTGAAATGATCGATGATAAACGCGGCAGTAACACGACCCACTTCATCGTCCGCCGTTGCCAACTTTCTTTCCGATCTTTTCTGGCTCCGAGCGGCTCGAAATCGACGCTTATGGGCAGCCAGCGTGTCACGCTTCATGTTCTATTTCTCCTCGACGCTTATTTGCTTTGCCAATGAATAAACATTCGAATGCTCTCCATGCCTCGAGCCTGCTAGCACGACGATTCTAATCAAGGTCGAGTCACTTTATCTTTCACAATTCCTTCTCGCATGGTCTCCCATTGGGCTCTGTTTATTTGCCTAAATCATTCACGAAGCCCTCGACATTGAAGCTCGATCAGCAAAAGCAGCGCCACTCAACCTGCCCATAGTAATTTCGCCAAAAGAACCACTCCTCTACCAATTGACACATATTCATTGGCGTCTACGCATCCGCTGGATGCGTTTCTTACGGAATGATTTTCGAAAGTGCTGTGCACGCCGCGATGTAACCGCGCGGCGAAGGTTGAATGAACCGCGAGTGGCAAGTCGATAATCGGAATCGTGGCGGGTACAGAGCCGACCCACTTCCACCCGGGTGGCTTCCGCCTTTTCGTTCTTGCAATTCCTCTTCGCGGAGGACGTTAGCTGCGGGGGATCGGCGAGCGGTGGAGAGCCAACGGTGGCAGGTGGCGAGACCGGCGTCATGAATTTCCCGGTTAAAGAAAACGCGGTAGGCATGTCCACGAGACAAATCGGGTGGGAAAAGAGAAAGCGGGTCAAAGAGGCCACCGTGGCGACAGCAACGGCGATCAGCAGCTTTAACCTCCTCTTGGATTCGTTCAACCTCCTCTCCTGCACTCCCCGTGTTCATCCTCTTCCTTCGCTGCCTCTCGCGGTACGCAATCCTTAACATCCATCCACCGCACGCGAAGTTTGCGCTCACTTTGACCGCGATTTTTGCTTACACACGCGGCGAAAACCTCTTGGATAACGTCCTGATAAAGGTGCAGGCAGAAATTAAGCCGCTTCAACGAAGACGGCCCCGCGTGCCGTTACCTATTCAATGACGAGCTTTACATAACGCACTTGTACGCGCGCGTGCGTGTAAGCAGGTCCTCGCACTGGTAACCCAAAATTTCGGGAATCTGGCTGGCCTCGGAACCGGTTTATCAAATCTATAACGGAAACGCTGGATATGAGAAAAGTCGTAACGGGAACAGCGGTGATCTCAGGCTGCGAGCGTGTATACATCTCCCGAGGAGATACAGGTGAACGCCGCGCAGAGGCTCGCAAAATCGGGAGCCTTTACCCAGTATCGCGCCGATTGAACGCATGTACGGTTAAATCTGAAGGGGACCCACGAAGCGTGAAAGAGGCAAAGACGCTACACCGTTCAACAGAGAAGCTGTTTTCCTTTCTTCTCCAACGAGCAGAGCGTTTTCGAGCGAGGGAGCTAGTGGAAGAAGCACCGTATCCGCGGCAAGTAAACGCGCTCCGGCTACCCCAGGCTGGAACTCTGAGCGATCGTCGGATGTTTCCAGAAAAGCAGCGCGATTCTCGGTTCTTTGAACGCGCGGCTAACGATGCGCTTCTGCCGCGCGCTACATCATTACCTTTACGTAATTTCTAGGAACTATGCCGCGTTCCCGCGGCCGCTTCCCACGAGACCGTGACTTTACCGTGAATGCAAATCCGTCGAGGCGATTAATTAAGATTCTCGCGGCAATCACTGGCGCGTAATCGCCGCCCGGCTAGACGGCTTCGCGATTGTAACGGGCGTTCGGACGAAAGAAAGGAAAAATCGCGGCCCGTGGAAGCTCCGGATCGATGGAATGCATCTCTCCTTGGTTTGCATCCAGCTGACATCCTTGACAGAGCGTCTCGCGTATGGAGGAGAGGCTGGCAATTACGGGTGCGCGGCGCATGGGAAACGAACGGGGCATCGTGAGAAAGAAAAGATTCCACGGCAGTGTTCGTGCGCCGACAATGGCAGGACGCTTGGCACTTTCCATTCACGGCGTCGTTGACATTTCTGCGGCACGCCGGCCCACTGTCGATCGTGCATAAATAATTAAGCTGCATTTTTGAAAGCGCGCTTTCTTCTTCGAATTCGGCATTCCCCTCGTCGCCGTGGCAGCCCCGTCCAATTAACGGGCTTCGAGGGAATCCGCGAGCGTTTCGAAACCTCGCCGCGAATGCGCCAGTTGCGAGTTGAATCCGCAGTCGATTAACAGCCGATATAGAATTTACGTCGCTCATTGGAATCCACACTTTAAGGTCGGCTCTATCCAGCAAACACTCGTCTCAGGTATTGACCTTTCGTTATCAAGAAGGGTCCCCTTGATCGCTTCGGGTAGTTTAATGCAAAATCGTCGTGAAAAGGCAGCATTCCCTTCAATTCTCCCCGTTAATTAGCCTTCACTAGCAAGATCAGGGCTAGCCGACAGTTAATTTCGTTATAATTAAAGCATCGGAATGGCACGGTCGAAGAAATCGATCGTTCCACTTGGATCGGGGATTAGCACGGTGATCGCGGGTGCACCTACGCCGAGAATAATGAACAGTGAAAGCCTGTTGGAAGCTCGTCAAAACAAAGCTGGCTTCGTTAAACGCCTCGAAAAGCCGGGTTCATGTAATATTAATACCGTGTAAGTGAAATACCCATCGCGCCAGATGGAATCGTTAATCAAGTAAGGTACAGAAGATCGATGAACACCAGGTCGTGAAACGTCCGATAATTTATTCTAGAACAACGGAGAATCTGTGGCCAGCCCTGGGTGCATTCATTCGTGGAAATGCAAGGAGAATTACATGGAAAATTATATTCTTGTTGGGAGGAAAGCGCGAGTTACTTGGAGTTACTCAAGCTACACTTGTTCTTATGAAATTTCAATTTATCGTACTGATTCGGCAGTAATAAACGCGAAGGGGGAACAGGTGGTAATGTCGCGATTGTTCGCCGCGTCAAATGTAAATTCTTCGTCCGTGAATAGAGATAATGACACTCTATTCTCCGCCTTTATGAATCGTAAAGGAATGCGTGCTATTGCGACGTCTGGAAACTTTCTAACTACGCCGGAGAAAGATGGGAACAAGTCCTTTCTCAGGAGACCAGGGAAAAAAACCAATCTACATCGAGCCAACGTCTAACCCCTTCTTGTAATCAACAAACAGATTAAACGGAATGGTGAGACGCCGTTTATGTTTCCTGGCAGACCTTTCCCTGAGCCTCCTTCGCAGGGCGGTTTTCGTCGGGACACACCCTTTATTCGATATCAGAACGCGAAACTATTTAGCTACTGAATTTCATAGGACAGCCTGTCAAAATATCGTTCATTTGGGTTAAGTAACTACGATATTTATCAACGGTGTTTATCGATAGCTGCCAATCGGTCTTCGATTATAGTCCGTGTTGCATGAATGTGGCAGCCGATCAATATCAGGCGAGAGCAATGCCTTCGCAATGCGATACCTCCGGACTGACTGGAAAGTTTAATTAAAAGAGTTAAATATTGGAGCTTTACTATCGATGTAATTAAACAGGATTTAATTCTATCTCAACGTAAACTTTCTTAATTTTGAGAGAATAGAAAATTTGGTAGTGCGAGTGAGAAACGAAGTAAGGTCGTGAAGAGTCTCGCCATGGATTCTCTAGATCTCCAAAAATATTCTATTTCGAGTGAAAAATTATTCGAGCCAACTGTGCTTCATTTCCACAGGAAAAACTGGAAATTGCAAGCAAGACTTGGTTGGAATCGATGTCCTTGGCGCTCCTTGCGCTTCGTTTCGTCAATTTCCAAGTGCATTTGCGCGTTCTGTTTCATCGTACAGTACTTCAATATTCCTCCACGTTTCTGCGCCAGCAAAACCGCGAAATTCGTCGTTTTCTACACGGGGTGTTCCTCTTTTATCGCTGTCGTTAGATTAACTATCGTCCACCGGTGGCGAACGGGCACACACGCTTTCTCCTTCGCCGAATTCCTGCGGCATTGTCAGGTCCGAGAAATTTTCGGAGAGGACGAACATTTGGGAATGAATTATTTAGCGGACAGAGATCTTGATCGCCGGGCAACTCTTTTCCAGCGTAGGCACCTTTATTTTTGGCGCGATATACAAATCCCCTTTTGCGAATGAAATATTTTTTTCTCTACGCAGTCTCACGAGGCGAAAGTCGCAGACGCTGAACGCGAAACTATTATTAGAGAAATGACAGTATTCCGTGCGCATGCTGCACGGTTATGGTACTCTGCGTCATGGTTATTCAGAGCATACCGGCTGTTCTCTATTAAATAGCTAAGTGTTAATATACATTCGAATCGAATATTCATCGCGTGCATTAGAATGAAGGAGATGCGCCCGCTAAGTGGAAAAGTCTGCCTTTACTTTTAATTCTGTGCTCGGTGAAATCAGACCGGCTTAAAAGTTCCAACGCACCGGGCTGGTCGGTTTGGTGAATTTATTATGATGCAATTGAAAGAATAGAAACACACGTGGGCGTTGTTGAAATGAAAAATGGCGAGTTCGTAATCTCGCGATCTTCGTGCGCAGGGGGTTCACGTACAGTGGGGGTTTTGACTGCGCGCAATTCACGAGAACGAAGCTTATTTACTTTTGCCTTTCTAAAATATGAAAACCGTCGACCGCGTGCTGAGCATAGCGATACACTGACCAGTTCAATGCGTTGGATCCGCACGCTTCGCAGAAAACTTCAGTCGCCGTGCGACTCGATCTCGCGAATAGGCATTATCCCACTTACAGAGAAATCGCCGCTGATGTCATTTATCCGCGGAACGTCCACAGTCATTCCTTGCATAATTAATCGCCGGTCTATGGTGATCTTTGGACTGTCTCGAGAGAAAAACATTGTTTATTCAGTCCTCCAGAACCTGTTTCGAAACGAAACGTTTATATTGACCTATTAGGCTTTGTTTAATTTCCCATTCACGTTGACGCGATTATACCGACTAAGCATCTGGTCAAACAGAAGTATTGTAGACTGTTCGACGATACAATGCCATCGTTGCGTTGCTTTTTCGCTTTGAAAGATACGAGGTTCTACCCGCTACGAACCGCGTGGGCAATGTACTCCCCGTAGCGACAGACGAGACGCGAAAAAAAGTTTTCATATTAAATAACGCGTGTTCAGGACACCTCATACATTACCAAGAGTTCACGTGTTGGACAAGTCGCTACTTTCGTGACTTTTTCATCGATCACACGACTCGAGCACCGCGAAATACTTTGAAGAAGTGTGTGTGTTTAATATGTGATGTATCGCGCGTCGTCTAAATGTCACACGCGCGATTTCTGTTACTCTTCTAATGACTTTGAAAAACTGTTTGCACTGCATTTGCTGTGAATCTGTAGGACTGATGATCGAAGAAAAATCAGGGAAACCGATAAGTAGGCTGAAAGGTACAAATTAGATCCAAAGTTTACAAGTAATCATTTGATAAAGATGGATGGACGAAAGATCGTGGAATGGAACAAACTATTGAGGGAAACACCGATTTGGGATTCGTGATGTGAGTGGAGTCAGGCCGGAGCTAGTCTGACCCTAACGATCTGATTCTACTGCGGGCCCTGCAGCGTGCCGTTTTGGCAAACCACTTGATATGTATCGTGATGCTTGTCAGATAAATGAAATGGGATCGCGAGAAAGTGATCAAGCAGCTACTACAGAAATAAAACGAATTAGAAAATGCCTCCTTCAGACAACACTACAGCATTTAATTTAAAGACGATGTAATTGCTCTTCTCCTTGACAAAGAACATTCTTCAAAGCAAGTAACTGAAGAACCTGCAGTTAGATTATGGGACAATCTGCAATACAACGCTCTCTTTGCAAACCTGAGAAACGCCTCTTCAGTCTCTCTGTAAGTTTAAAAAGAGAATCAATCTTCATGCACTTGCACCGAGTACATCGCATATCGCAATGATCCTCCAGCGCTAAATCATATATAATTAGAGAATTACGAATCGAGTGTCTGGCACAAAAGGCGGCGAGCAAACGAAGGGAAGAAAACGACCCTCGAGATCCAACCGAGAATTCCTAGACAATTATAGTTTCCTTTTATCGCGTCGATCATACACCTGGATCGACGGATCCGGTTTTACACCGAGCCAGCGTGTTCATTAACAGTCCCGTTGAAAGTGGCCGCATGGTGATCTATAATAACATTCTTGAGCCGTGATCTCGTTGCTCGTGTATCGAGTAACATACGTGAGAATGCCGATTCGATTATTTCATAGAAACAAAAACAGGCGGGTTGCGCAGAAGGCGGTTGTTTACACGCTCTCGCGGCGGCTAATTAAGTTATCGTTCCAACGCGATTCGCGACGTGTCGCGAGCGTGTCGATCTTGATTCCTCCGTGACGATATCGGAGGCGTAGCGACACGACCCGTGAATACAAAAGGCAGGCTTGTTTCGCGCGAAAACTAGTGCACGTAACTGCAACTTGAATGTCCCGCTAGGCGGTTATGGGAAACTGGCATATTTTCACGAACCGATATTCAAAATATCCATCGCGAATTCCTGCGACCGACAGAGCCACGCTGGAGCTGTAGCTTCAACCGCGATCGAGATTGCGGAATGGTTGGCCGTGCGCTGCTAATGCAAACTGATCGATCCGATAAAAATTGACGCGGGACTAATTCACGGGCGATATTCAATGTAGGTATTTCGCATTGAATGGATTTAATAATATCACGACGATACGCGGAAATATTAATCGAGCTGCAAAGATATTTCCATAAACGTAACATCCACTGTAAAATGATTAACAATAATATTTATTCGTAGTTACTTACGGCAACAATTGTTCCCATAGCTTGATGCATTATCCACCTGCTCGCTGATAATACCCAGTTTCTGTAACGCCTGTACTTCGTAGTTGAATCGCTGGTTCCGATTATCCAGCGACACCCACGCTCACGGTTTGCCTACGTGAAGTCCATTACCTTCACTCGATCGTGTATCGTGAATGCGGCATGTAAATAGAGTGGTAACGCAACTACAGGCAAGGTTATAGAACGTATCGCGTAAACGGTTAACGTTTACGGGTTAATGAAACAGATTGCGCGATACAATGGACCGCCCGCGCGGCTGCGAATATCCTTAGAGCGCCGGCCGATGAACGCCATGCAAATCGAAACGATGATCGAAGTTTCAATGGCCTGCAGCGCGTGCGACACCGGTGCTACGGGAGTCCTTTAATCAATCGACGAAACTGGATTATCGACTCGCTTGATAGAGGGCACACAAGTATTCATCGACGTGTTTGGCTGAATGTAAAAACGCTGCTACTGTGAAGAGTAGCAGTTATTGTCTCGCAATTTCTTTCCTCAATCATTTCCTCCCGACACAATCTCCTCGAGAAAGTGGCTCTTGTATTATATTCCCCGGTACACCTAGCGACGTTCCCTTCGTCAAATAAATCCACTGCAAAAACACGCCACTCCGTTGCACTCTATTCTAAGGCGAGCGGCTGCTCACCTCCATTCGACAAACCACCGTGCAACGCTTCCAATCTTACGGAGGTCCACTTTAACAGCAATTTTGCGCCATTCATCGTGTACCTCCGCGCCCAGGAGGAAGCCGCTGAAACGGTGATTTCTCGATTGCACGGGGAACGTGATTCCGCTGAAAGCTGTGAGCCACGCGGAGTCTCGGTCCAAGTCGGTGTTAAATTACAAGGACTCTTGCCGTCCGGGTCGGAATTTCGACCAGCGCGGCCGTGAATCGCGGCGTGTGATTAACGAGTGGGAAAATTGGAACGTTCCAGCTAACGAAGGGACACGGTGTCTGTGTCTATGGTCACGTTTCACTTTGTCATGATTTCTAATGGACGTTGCCGCGTCTGCTTTCAGGCGTACATCAAGAAGGAGCTGGGCAAGGTGGTGGTCTACACGACGACCTCCGGCATCGTCAGGAAGACGTTCTACAATTGCAAGAAGGTGAAGCAGATCCTGAGGACGCACATGGTCAAGTACGACGAACTGGACCTTTTCGGTGACGCGGAGCTTCAGGCCGAGGTGAGGGATCGTCTGGGATCCACGGTGATTCAATTGCCGCAGCTATTCATCGACGGGCAACATATCGGGGTATGTAAATTTCTGACAGTGTAGTCAAAGTGGGTTCGTGCGCGCCCGAGACCCTCGCATTTCAGCGCCTCACACTCCTGTAACCGATGTTCTCGTACGTGACTACGCGATGCCCGGTACGCGACGCCTCAGGTTCTTATTAAACGCGCCCTGCGAATCGTCGGGCCACCCCTTAAACCCCTCCAAGTAGAATTTATTCCTCTCCTCCCATGTATATTGGCTCCAACTGATGGGAACGGGCAAATGCTTGAAATCGAACATTTCTTTGCTCCCGCAAAAGTACGTCTATTCAATTTCTAGATACATATCACGAGTGCAAACAGGTTGCGCAATATTTCATTTCTGGGAGCTGTAGGTGGAGGCGGCACAAAGAACAAACGTGAGTAAAGCGAATGAATTCGAAAGCAAAAGGTCGTAAAACGTGGCGCAGGAATTTCAGACTGCGGTCAGGCGTGGTGACGATCCAACGATATCAAATCACACTCGTCGTTTTTTCGCCGATTCACCCACGTGCCAATTTTTCACTGTTTCACATGTCGACGAGCACTGAAATTAAGAACTCTTCCGACATTTCTGAATGGCCACTTAAATTCCAGGTTAAAAGTGATACTATTCCAAAGTTCTCGGTTTTAACAGATTTCCAAAGCTGTGCAGCAATCACAGATCCTTCTTGAATTCTAAGTCTCAAATAGACTCAGCATCGTAACTATTCCCTTAGACGCAGCCAGCACTCGACATAAAATTTCAATGTTTATTCGTCGGAGTTCGCCCGAGCCATTTCTACCGGCACGTGTCCTGTCACGAAAATGCTCGCGAGTTTACAGTTATCAGACGAGAAGACGTTGAATAATGAAACGTGAGCATCTGCTGCTGACCGACTGGCTAGCTGCACTCGACGCTCGTCAAACCGCCGATATCGATTCTCTCGCCTGCGGAAAAATGAAATTCCTGTAAATAAACTACCCCTTTCCCGGCCACGTGCTCTCTAGCCCGCCGATCCCTTCGATCTGATCCGCGCGGGTGTACATTTATTAATTTCTGCCGCGAATTTCTCGCAAGGCCGGTGTCTCGTTACCCAATCCGCGCGAATATTGAACGCTCGAGAAAGTCCAAAGGACGCGGCGGCAGAGAAACCACAGCAAAATGTCAAAGATGAGCACCGAGTCGTTTTAAATAATCTTGTAACCGGAAATCAGCAACCGGGTGGGCAGTTGCACAATTGATTGCGGCGCTACGTGCCGAGAAAGACTTTTGTATGCAGCGAACGCGTATACCGCCTTCCCATCGATCAAACGTATTTCAAGAGGTCTCGGTGTTTCATTGCCAGCAGCTACGTTGTTCTTGCTTGGGCCGAGTTCACCGATTTACAATGATTTCGCAATCCCGATTGGTTTCTCCACCCGTATGCTTTTTACAGAACACTTTTGTGGCAATCACAATGGTTTGTGTCGTTGAAAGGGGGCTCGGAAAGGACCTGTGTTGGGCCGAGGAAAAGATTAGCAAGAGAGATTCGAGTTATAACGCGGGCTCGATCGATGCTGCCAGTTATCGGCAGTATAATCTGAGGGATATGGTGTGTTAAGCTCTCGAAGGAATGCCACAATAATGCACCTGTTTTAGTACCCCAAGGAGAATGGGAATGGGTCAGATTCGACCCACACTCCCGTATCCATTCGAAAGAGAAAACCCAGCTGATTGTACAACATGCAAATGCAAGTCCTTAACAGCGAGGCACATATTCGCGAAAAAGAAATCCTCAGAAAAGAAAGTCTGCAAGCAGATGGAATAAATTGTATAACGAGGAGTGAAAGGCAAAATAGAACAGAATTTTATGTAGATGTTTTCTTGGAGTTAATAATTAACGCGGGTATAGCCTTTCGATCGATAAACGAAGGGATTGAATAATCGCGCAGAATAAAAGGCATAGCTGCACGAAACACGAAGCACCAACGAAAAATTACTATTTCGCGACGAGATGTACAGTTAGGGCACCTACTTTCGACATCCAATTCCGGCGCACAGCTCGCGATAACAAAAGTAAAACCGTAACAGAATTCTTTGCAAGCGCCAGATCATAGGTACAGGCACGCAAGTCCGCGATACAGTTAGGTTTTCAGTTTCGGTGTTGCATTCAGCGGAACAGATTATTTTGTTTCGCTATTTTTCTTACGCTGCATTTGCGATATAGTCGTTTTGCTGTAGCGAGCTGTTATTATACGCGTCGCACGCTGCTTTTCTGCTACGTTTACGACGATACTTTTACTCGCCTGGCCGAGTGGGTACTGAAAGTTTTTCATAGAAGATTTTACGTCCAATTTTTTGTCATTGTAATGCAGGTTTGCATTCTGACGCATATCATTAATATTCATCAACGAGTTCAATATAATTTGCATGTGAAGTATTCCAAGCAGAGAAGGCGAAGGTGTACAAGAATCTTCTTGAAAGCTCAATATAATCTACCGTCAGATCCCTGTTCAAAGTTAAAGCTAATCTACACGTGTTTCGATTTACGCGCTGCATTAGAGATAATCGCGTAAAAAGGCACTTCTTCTTCGATGCTTCTCGAGCTCGAAACCGACTCCGCCACTAAAGGGAAAAATCGTGTCGTGCAATTACTGGGCGTGCTTCGATATCTACAGCGTGCAATTGCACACAGCGCCGTGTTCCAGCTAATAAGTTGCATCATAGAGAGGCGAGAGAGATTCCGACGAAATTGCGAGTGTTCCCGATCGAAGCAGTCGAAAAGTTACGTAACTCTGGGCAAAGTTGAAGGTATCGGCTTGCTTGGTGGTTTCGAAAAAGAAGCCGGGAGCCATGCAACCGTATAATCGGGTTGGGAAGTCGCAGCCGTTACCTTGCCACAATTAACGCCTCCTATTAGGAGCTCGTTTAATTAATGCCAGACCAGCGCTCGGCGATCGGCGTTGGTCAATGGAAATAAACGTTAACGGAAAGGCATTCCAGCGATCGCTTCTGACTGGCTAATACTTTTAAAATATTCATAAAAAGCAGGTTCCCGCCGAGTCGCCCTCGTGATTTCATTCACGATGAAATTCTTTCGTAATGGAAACGCGACACAATTACGTGTACTTTGCATTTTCTTCTACGAGTGAGCAGCGCAGATAAAAATTCTAATACCCGTTGTTTTGGAGCGACAGGGAGTATGCGAACGTAGGCTCGCACTTTCGAACGGAAACCAGCTCGTGAAAGACTATCCACTCATCTAAATTATGCCAGCAGTTTCAGTAGCCGTATTAGAGCTAAAAGAACTGAACAATAGTCAGAGATGAAGAATACAGATGGCAGAGATAAGGAAACATGGGCAACATAGTAGCTTTCACAATACTTCTGAGTTTACGTTAACAGACCTCTGACTCACTGTATTCCTTTATTTAATTTGTCTCGCGCAGGATACCTTCGCGCCAGATATTCGCTACAACGAAAGAAGCAACGTTCTGCAACTGTTGAAAGGTCCGTTTTCCCGATTTCTGTCTCGTTCCACCGTGTTTGCCGTCGCGTGCCCCTGCTCCACCAGATCTCTCCGAATTTATTTCGCTCCCCGAGCACGTACCGACACACCGTAGACTGTACCTGTTCAATCATCGCTCCCGCAATTGCCAAATTTCTCGAGGCGTCGCGACACAATGAACAGCATGGCTACACCCAGCGCATCTTTGCTTTCGTTTGGTGGCTGGACGATAGTTGCCAGCGGCGCGGCGGCGAATAAGCGCGTGCACACAGCGAAATGTCAAGCTGCTCGAGCCAAGGCCGAGAGCTGAGACAGAAAATGATGGAGAGAGAGGGAAAGAGACGGAAAGGTGAAGTTGCTTGCGTTACACGGCATTACGGCCGTCTGTGGTCTCTCGCGAGCGTGTGCAAACGAAAGACCGTGCTCAAACTGCATTCCAGCCCTCGACCACGCCGCGAGATCGCCATTCGCTCGATCGTCCGAATCCAGGCTCGAAAACCTAGCCTACACACCGACACCGAGTGATCTCGCGTCGTTTCCGTCACTCGGCGGTCTTTACCCCGCTTCTATGCTGCGGCCGGCTCGTTGACGGATTAGAAACGCGGACCGTGTTCGGTGAAAGGCATCAATCGTTCGTTTTCGTAACGCGTTGCGACAGCTACGCGAACATCGAGCGTGAAAAATGCTTTGGAAGGTTCCTCGACACACCGCGTGTCCTTCGTTCGCTGAAATTCCCGTCGCGGGGACATTGAGAACACGCAGGAATTGTGGCTGAGAAATTGATGACACTGGAGCCTCGGAATTCGGGGACTCGGGGTGGTCAGGCCTGGTAACCATTCGACGAGTGTGTGACGTTTATTATTATTTAATATTAATAGGCAGGAGTTGTTAGAATTAGAAGTAAAAGAATAAAATGTCGATATGTCTCTGATACGTTCCAAAAGACAGGGCTAATTGATTTTACTATTAATAGAGTCGACCAATTAGAACGGATCAATGACTGATAAATCTGTCCCCTGCCAAAAGCGTCATAACGCGTATCCAGAGGCTTCTATATTGGAACATTTGTTCCAAGAAGGTCAGATTGGAACTCAATCTACATTGGAAACTAATTAATTCTGTAACCAGCTGCTTGCCGAATGAGTTGTGTTTGATAAGTCGGTAGCGTTGAGTCATGGTTGGGAACTCTCGCGTTGATTATCTTTCACATTGATACTTATCTTAGAGTTTAATTATCAAATACTTTTAGAAATGAAAATAGTTAACATTGAAACGTTTTTAGAACGTACCTTCGCTTTATCTCTCACTTGCTACCGCTGGGAAACCAGCGTGAAAAGTAGATTTGAAATTTCAGGAGTGAAAGGATAGGGGAGAGGGCGGAACGGTTGAAAATCATTCAAATGCGCGATCGTTTAAACCGTGAAGCTTCGTAAAATGTTCATTAGCGCGACCATTGTCACGTGGTTCAACACGATACCGCTAAATGATTAACGATAAAATGCCGTGAGGCAGAGAAATTGCCTGACGTTATTATTGCCAAAGTTATTATAATGTCTGCCACCCGCGACATGAATATTTTCATGAGATTTTCCTCGCGTTTCAACACGCTTATACATTATTCTCGAAATTTTCTATCACATCATACGCCACAATTATTATCCTGATGGTATATTTCTCAAAATAATTAATCCAGCCACTTGGTCGCTATGTTCAAACGAATAAAACAGATTCGTTTAAAAGCGAAGAGGGCGTGGAAATGGGTGGCAGCTTTTAAGTCTTTATTGCTCCTTTCATTGCTTACACTTTTATTAACACGGCGTTACGGTGGTCGTCGAGTTATTAAAAGTTATTTCCTTGTTACAGGGATTTGACACCGTGGAGCGGCTCAACGAGTCTGGAGAACTGAGAGATATGCTTAAGCCTTACCAGGTAATTAAAACTTCCACTGTAATTCTCGGTCTCCTTTAAACGCCTTCTGTTTCGTTCTTCGATAATCATCTCTCGGGGCTTGGAGTGATATTGTGCCATGTAACCTGTGGATCTCGTTAAGTGGACCTTGATAGATCATCTCGCAGCGTCACGTAGAAAAAATGCAAGTAGAATTCATCTGTCACATCTTGCCATACCAATAAACAATTATAGGCTAATAGCGCGTGTGGATCGATCATTACTTGTCAATGCTCACAAACATGAAGCTAAATGAAGATATTTATCTATAGAAAGTCTTGTGAAAGCAGGTGCCCGTTACCAACTTATTTTTCCATCTCGATCGTATCGCCCATTCCAGTACACTTTATGCAAGAATAGATAGAAGAACACATCCTCTACGTCGTAGATTCGATTCGATATTATACAGATACCGAGACACGGGAGAAGTTGAGCTTCTGCCGGGCACGCAGGTTCAATGTAAGTTCGTGTCACCTCGCAATCCTCCGAAGAGCGCGAGATGCCTGTCGATATTTCTCCTGCGCAAGAATTATTTGACCGTTTAGGAATTCCCCGGCGATTCTGAGAATTCTCTATGTAACAATGTTCCACGTCTTCGGAATATTTATGCATGGTGGAAGAATGGTGCAGCCGCGACGGGCATATACAACGGCCAGCTCGCAAAGGAAACTCGAGGGCTCGCGAGCGCACGCGCCCGTGCACCGTAATCCGTCGCGAACGCAAGGTTGTACGAGATCCTTTCACTTTTATCTGGCGATATCTGCCTCCACCTTCCTTTTCCATCGGGATCATAAATTTCGATGTCGTGCGATTGAGGTTTACCTTGCGAGCGAGTAAAGGTCGTTTACGCTGTTCTTACCACTGTCACTTCCATGATATTCCTTCCGCCCTGTCCACCCTACGGACATCCCGGGCGTCCTTTGGAACTCCCGACGACGCAAGGACGCTGCTCCCTTTCGATCGTATAAATCTCGCCGGTCCTTCGAACTCTGGCGCGGCTGTGGAATGGGGAATGTGGTCGACTTGATTACTCTGTTACACTTGGTCTACTGAGCGTAGAATTTTCATTCCCCATCGGACAGAAACCGCGCTTGCGGTGGGATAAATGTTAGAATTCTTCGATCGTAGTCAGGTATCAATTAACCATCGAACGATCGAAGGAAATGCCCGTTACGTAACCCGATGTCAATAGTTATTATTGCCAGTTCAACGTTTAAATAGTTAATCCAGACGTCGCTAGCTAGCTGAGCCCTTCGTGGGTGATAAAACAATGATAGTGGCTAAGAATGTGTTCGTGAAAAACGAGGAAGGCATTTTCCCATTACTGAACGCTAAATAGGTATGTGATAGGTTTACAACGTTGGAAAAATATTCAATTAAGCGACGCCCACGACATATCCTTTCTCCGGGAATCTTTACGCAATTCTTGCATAACGTATCATCGCTATTCTCATCTTCTTTCGCGCAGTAAACACATATTCTCTGTTTGTGCGCAGTGTGTACAATTTATTTCATTAACGCACTGAATGCCAAGCACATCGCGTCATCCACTGTGGAGTAAAGAAGAAGATGCGTAGACGCTCTAGCGAGAGCCATTGATTCTTCACGAGCATTTCATAGCGTTCAAACTCATTCCGACGCGAGATCCTGATATTACATTACGCAGCGTATTATCGCCTCGAAGAATCGCGAGAAATTTAATCGACCATTGACCGGCATTCAGCGCACTGAAACAAAAACGTCTGAGCAGCGGCGTTGAGTCATGTCCCGAAACCGTGAACACGTCAAACTCGAGGAAGCCAAAACAACCATTTCGTTTCCCACATTCCCCCGTGTTGGCGTAGGTTTTTCGCCAGGAATGCCGCTGAAAACGAGGAAAATTGAGAGCCGGGTTGCGCAACACCATCGAACAGACCGCACGCGCTGGAAATTGACGTGGAATCGACATTGACACGCGTGTTTCACGACCCCTTGAACAATCTACCCCGTCAGCCACAGAGCGTAAGATCATGAAGCCTCTCTAACAGTTTGTGACTTATTGCATTTCAGAGCGACGATGCGTGCACAGTGTGCCTCTTCTGCGGCGGTTATCAATGGCAGTTGTGTCCGATCTGCAACGGCAGCAAGAGGTCCGTGCATCGCAACGACTTCACCGCGGAATTCGTCGCCCTGAAGTGCGCCAAGTGCGACGCGAACGGTCTGATACGCTGTCCCCATTGCTGAAGGACGTCCAACCAGGGGGAACGACGCGCACATGCTCAAAAGACCATCGTCATTCTTGAAATTGCGATCGTGCCACTGGCACACACACCTCCCTCTATTTAAGACTAAGGTGCTACGAGAGTATAATTGCATTACACGTTAAGAAGCACGCGCTGTCGCATCGCGCGGGCAATAGATTTCTGGGTCGCGCCGCCGAGCCGTGCGAGCGTGCCGTCTCTGCTCCGATCTCTCGCTTTCGTCCGATTTCGATGGGACAGTTTCGGTGTTTTCACCATTCGACATTCCTCCGGCGTGCTGCTGGAGCTGCTGGCCCGGGTACGATTTCGAGTATCCGAGATAAAGTGGCGCGCACATGCTTGACCTCGACCACTGAGCACGATTCACTGGCGCTCATTGCGCGGCCGCGCTCGTCAACTGTAAGATATCGACTAATAAAGCTTATCTAATGTTTTTTAATATGCAACTGGTCCCATTGTCTATTTTTCTAGCCAATTCCTTCCGCCGCTTTCTCGCATGCCACGAAGCAAGTTAACGTTCTATGATTTCAGCTTCGTTCGGTACGCAGCATAGAAGGGTGTCTTATATTTGCAGCTTAAATAAAGACGAATTCTCATTCGTAATTTGGTCACAGATGTTCTCATTTCTCTGAATCATAAACGCGTAGAACTAATTGTAAGAGCGAAGCTCTAAATCTAAAGAGGTGGATTCCTGTCCTCCTTTTGAATACGATTTCCAAAAGAAATGGAATACGCTTTGATCGGTTTCTTTAAACGAACCTGCTAAATGATCGCGGTAATCGGAGCACAAAGAGTTATGCGGCATAATTAGCGCACTTTCGCTTTGCACCGTGATCTGATTACGCGAAGAAGCTTTGCAATTAACGCGAGAGCGTTTAACTCGTTACAGGCCAAGATCCGAATCTTTCTTGTATGCAGAGAACGTGTTACGCGCTCCAGTGATTTATTAGACAGCTTTCCTACGGTCCGATTTTCCCGCGGGATCCTTGCACTCGCGCGAACGATCCGCCGTTGCGATAATTTATTCCAATTAAAACGCAGAACGCTCGGAAACGTTGATCTGGCGGCGACCAGGATCTGATGCTCCGTCCTGCGGCGACAGTTTCAACTCTGAGCTGCCTAAACCGCCCGTCGTAAGTTCTGCGGATTACAAACTCGCTTAATCCACGATCATTGGCAAACTTTACGCCTCGTGCCGTCTGCAGCTGAGTGGCGCAGTTATTTAAGGATGTACTGGACCTATTTTCAAAATGGTACCAACTTGATGAAAATTTGTGAGATTGTTCTTTCCAATCTTCCTGATGTGCTCCAAAAATTTTAAACGAATTCACTAAACGGTTGCTGAGTTATAACGATTTGAATTTTCACTGATTTTACACGTACTCTTATGGAAAAAGACGATCTTGACAGATAAAACAGCTGAAAAATTGTTGAAAAAATGGTACCAATGTTTTCAATTTTTTTTTACATGTAGTATATGGATAGATAAAAATATCTGCCGAGTTTCAATTGTTTTCACTACACCGTTTTAAAGAAATAAATTATAACTTGAGAAAATTGTGTATTCTGGGCATTTTCACTGCCAAAAGTTTAGCAAATAATGCTTGAGACAGCATTTGTCAAGTGAAAAATACCTTCCTAGGATTAAAAATAAGACTCCAACTGTCGGTCCAGTTCCTTACATCTAGATTTACTATGCGTAAGACGTAGATATTCAAGTATTTCAAATTTCATATACTTTTGTCTAATATTCTACGTCCGATACATCCTTAATCGATACAGCTTCCATTGCTTTTGCAACGATGATTTGCTTGCAGCTCGTTACTTCTTTAGTCACGTCCAGACTGCAACCGTCAAGTGTATTTTATTTGTATTTTCAGTGAAATCGTTTCTCTCCAATTAAATGTAATCCAATTTCCATCGAGCATCTATATCATCCTTTTACTCAAATATTTCACACTCTAGATACTCCACTGGCAATTCATTTCACCACGGATTATATTCGAGGCCCGTTACGTCATATAAGGAGGTACCAGTCTGGCTCGCAATTACGTACTTGGTTTTATAAAAAAAAAAAACAGTAGGCTTCCAAGGTTATTTTAGTAAGGATAGGAACGCACAATAGCCTCCGCACTCGGTCGCGTTTAATTGCGTAGCCTGAATCACGGGATAAAGTAGGTTTTGTCGAGGCGTTCTGAAAAAAATATAGGCCGCAACGTTCCACGGAGAACTGTCACGGCTAACGTCCAGGAAATACGTACTTCCTGTTTGTTCCTACTTTTAATTGCGGAACTTGGAATGGAGTGGCGTGTTAGTTATTTACGATTTTCCCACCCGTGGGAATCTTTTCGCGTATGAATACTCAAGCCGGAGCAGGGAACATCTTCTCCCAAAGAATTCTCACTTTTACAAGGATGGTTCAAGTAGGTATATACCGGAAAATAGAAAATTGCCCACGCGCGAATATGGCACGTGGCAGATTACACCTATTTGCCAGGGACATGGTTACTCCAAAGTTCAAACATCGTCGATTCAGAGATTTAAAGCAAACGCTTTCAGACACCATTAATCTAATGTGACATTTAGAATCTGCATTCCGATGAATGTAAACTGAAGCCAGTGCGCGCGCATGTACATTTTCAATTACAGGGGAGCAAACATAATTGGGCGACGGCTCAACGAATATGTGTATCCCATTGTATTTGTTCTGCGCCAACAAAGGCGATGCGTGGCTTTAATTAAACCAGCACAACCCTCTAATGGTTTTAATGTTCAACATGCTGTATCAAACGCGTCCGTGCGTCACCTCGATCAAAGCATCTTCGATTGCATATGCAATAAGTTAAATCGATACCGCGCTTCCGCGATGACCAAAAACTACATTTACAATGCATAGGGAGCAATTAGCTGTCATTTCCGTCGTTACCGTTCTGATTTACGATGCAGCGCCTGCTCGAATTGCAAAATACGAAGCCTACCACCGAGCGTGTGCATCTCTCGCAATGAAATCTCATTTACTTGATTCACCGATGGAAAACCACCCTGGGAAACCGGGATTGGACGTTGACGATAAAGCCGAGTACCAATTTCCAAAATCTAGTAAGCCCTGCGAATGTTCTTCGTTAAGATATCCATTGGAAGCAGCCATAAAAGTCTCCAACGCGATATCTACATCAGATATTCAGAAAAAACCTTTGCGGGAAGAGAAACAATCGACTGATTGGAATGATTGGATTGCCGGGCCGGAAGTCGAATACAAATCTTCCGTTTGTCAAGCTTCCCCGATCAAAGTTGAGCCATCCTGATCCCGAAAGAAATCTTTCTGAGCCAAATATTCGAAATGACTCAGGCTTACACACTGGTGTATTATATGCGCAGTATTTCATCCCCAATCACTGGTTCATCTCTAAATTCCCTGGGAACGCAATCTGCTAATTGTTTCGAACGGTACGGGCAGAAAGAGTTGCAATATCGAAAACGGAGATGCATACCCAGGGCCAATCTAGAATATTAGATAGGCGGGCAATATAACGCGCGTGATCTCTGTTTCTTCAAAAACGTGAATTTCCTTCGTTTCAGAAATCATTTGTTAATTGCACCGTCACAAGTCGCTTACGTAACTCGCCAGCAGGCTTGAGGAAGGTATAATACAATGATAAAACGAAAATCGTCAGCGGGACAGAAGAACACGAGCCATCGGAGGCCGTGCCAGTTATGCAAGTTCGTTAGCGACGGATCAACGGTTCTATTTAAATTCCGTTTATTAACAGTGTCAGATCGAGAGCTTCGATATATTGGCACGCCTTCGCGTTGTCAATAGAACGTCACGTACAGTGTCGCGTGCGCGAAGCGAACGACACCTTCTGGACAATCAATCCGTTCACTTGTGGCACCCGCAGCTGTGAAGCTTAAAAATAAGCTGCCGACCATCTATTTCGAAAGCTCGAACCTGTTTCTCGCTGCTGTAAGTGGCATCGAAGGCGAGCGCCGTTCGAGTCGTTGATCAGCCAAGTTCCAGTTTCGTTGTTTGTGTCGCGCGTCACGAAACTACTTGGAGAAATCGATACATCCAGGTCTCATTATGAAACGGGTCCCGCTGCCGAGATTTTACGCTGACATTTAGAGCTGTTCAACCGTGACCGTCGACTAAGTAGTACGAACTACCATTTCAACCCCCCATCGGCGGACAGAATGAGAGCGCGTGCTTTCGCGATAAATAATTACGAAGCGGAGCCGCACAGTTACGTCCAGATTATATTCCAATGGCAACAAAGATGCTGCAAAGAGGTTTCCAAGCGTCAGGGATGTCCAGTGGAGTATTACAGAATTACAGAGTTTCTATTGTTCCTCCGTTACATAGGTATAGAAATAGTGACCGAAAGCATAGAAGTGCGTGGTGAAGCATCTCGGTCACAAGAGATATGAAAATCTATAGTACAGGCATTATTAGTCTGAACAATGCGCTGCTTCAAATGCACTGCTGGCTCACAATGCACAGCATTGATTGTACCTGCGAGGTACGGTTAAGTCGCATGAGGTTATTTAGAAACCACGAATCTGGTGGCTAGCTTGTACGGCTAATCATCATAACCGCATTATCTCGTTTATGGGGCGCATTAAAAGCCATCGATAACAGAAGCGATGTTCATAGGTATCACATATTTGTTGGGAAACGCACCTACAGATGGTGTAACCGCCCAAACTTACCCTACCGCCGCACGGGAGTCGAAGGTCAATACTCTGAGGAGCTAGGAGGTCCGTTGTTAACGATTATTTAGAACGACGCGAGGATAGCATAAAATGTTATGAAATTTCGAATCTAATTCTTGCGAAAAATGGTACAAGTCCCCATTGCTTTCAGATCTTCAGATCTTCACACGTAAAAATCTCTACAGATTTGCCAGGGGACCGAGCCACGTGCCTGCATACAGGCGCAGATATGCATGGATAGAGAGGCAAGCACATTGATCGTAGTCCCAGGCAACCCAGGGAAAAAGTGGCGGATGCAACGCTACCGCGTCGGCATACAATGAACTCAAATCGATCGTCGGCTACACCAGTTGCGCTGATGCACGCGTGTGCCTACAGGTATACCTACGCATGCAGAAATCTGGGCACAAGAGTGGCGCGGCGCGGCGACAAGATCACTGGATCGATGTTAACTACTGGCGCGAGAAAGCGGCAGCGGGGCCGCAGGGGAGGAAGGCCGTGGAACAGGGAAAGTGGAGCGAAGGGAGGCTGATTGGGCGGTGGGTGGCGGTGTCGAAAATCAGAGGGGAACGCTGCCGCGCCACCCTGTTTCGCGGGAGGGCGAGTGAAGAGGCGAGCGCAGGACTAGGGTGGGAACGGGTCGACCTTGGCTGGAGCCCCCCTTCGATCGAAGCGGTCCTTGAAATCCTTGCATCCTTATCGGGTAGCCGGGCCACGTGTCCGACGACGCCGAGGGAGCATAGACGTAAGAGCGAGGCGTCGCCGTCGTAGAAAAGACTTGCTTCTCTCCTTCGCTCGCGTCCCGTGCAACAAGTCCCGCGGCCCGAGCTCACACTACAACGGCGGAGCGTGGTGCGCGACCTCGCGCCACGTGACGTACAACCGAGGAGAGAAGAAATTCAATGAGAGAGCAGATAATGACGATGGAATGCCCGGGATCGACGATTGGAACGCCGCGCAGAGGGATTTCACGGAGGAAGGAAGAACGAAAGGGGCGGGGAAGGCTCTCAAAGCCTCGCCAGATATGTCCCGATTAATGAATCCGTCTCTCCATCCTTGAACAGCTATTTTTGTGCTGCCGGTGTCGCGTACACATTGTGGCGGATGGATAGAGGAGATTCCGCCGTTGCTTTATGATAAATTAATATCGCGAAGCCTGGGTTAGGGTCCGGGAGTAGGCATTTCTTGTCTTCGCCCGTGGGAATGAATTGTACGCGTCAGTCTTCGTAGGAACTTGGTGTATTTAAGGGAGCCAGTGGCGGGTGGATGATGGAGTAGGTGAAGTAGAATGGATGCTTTATTGTCTCGATATTATTACGCGTCGATGTGACAATGTCCAAGTCTGTCGCGACTTTTTGAGACGCTTGTATGCGTGAGACGAGGGCGTTGTACGTATAAATATAGACGTATAAAAATAGTCGACAAGTAGGGACTCGTACCTACTCTAGTTACAGGACAGCGGCAGTCCTTCGAATAACACGCACAAAAGTTCCACGTCTCCCATACGAACGAGGATTCCGATTATTAAAGCGCAAATAGATAGATCCCTCGGCTTTACGATACTTTCGCTACAATGATGTGAGTTCGCCTCGTAGCGGGGAAATTAGTAGCCGCTGCGCCCTTATTGAACACCGACGTGATTAGGAAGTGCATGGCTTTCTCATTACACGCTTACGTTCTTGTCGTAAACTCGCGTGCAGTGCCCGTTATATAAAGTACGATGTTTCATCACGCAACGTTCCTCAGCGATTCTCGGGCCTGAAAATACAACTCGTGCCGCTCACGAGTCCCGAAAAGGACAAAGGGTCTGGCGATGAATACAGTGCCATAATTCAGACACGTCTGGTTCATTCACCTGCGGTAACAACACCGGAATACTTTCAAAGACGCGCAGGTGCTGGAATCGCGTCGAATTGTTTATGATCGCGACGAGACAAATGGAACGTCTTTTACGAAGGAACGAAACAATCACGTCGGAGAGAACAGTCGGGAAAAAGTAGAACGCGACGTTAAAATCTAAATAACAATACGATTCAAAACTTTTGGTACTTCAGGTTCACAATCACTTTGAATAGAAATAATACTCCCAGTATCGCGATAATAACAGGGCACATAAAGTAAAATTTATCGGCACCCTTCTCTCACTAATAAGCGGTGCCTAAACTGTGCGAGAGCAAAGAAGCTGGTTATACCGAAGCAAGCGGATGAAATTAATATTCCGGGTAGCAGGTTGGCCGGGATGGCGAACGGGGCGAGGATCGAAAGGGAAAAACGGGAAGCAAAAAGGACGCATTATCGGGCACGGGTAGCTAGCCGAGACCTTCACCGAGACCCAGTTGGTCGACATTGCCCCTGTGCGTTATACTTTGCCGCACCCCGCCCTGCGCCGCTACACGGCACCGGTAAAACGCGAGAGTAGCGGCTGAAGCAACCCCCCTATCGTGGCGATCGGACACGCTGAGGCAGCTAGCCCACCACCACCGCCATCGCCACCCCCGCCTCGCCTCGCCGGCCCTAGCCACTGTGTTCACCCTGGCCTAGGGATTGCCTTGGTTCCCCGTGCCGGTGACGTGTTGCTGCTGGCCAAGGGACAGGAGGCGGGGTAGGAAGAAGCAGGGGGGTAGGATGTACGCGAGGGTCAAGGAGGGAAGAGCAGGATAGAGGGCTCAAGGGATCGACGGCGGACGCAGGCGCGAACGCAGACGCAATAAGTTCGCGAAACGGCGCCGAGCATTCCAGCGACAGCAGACAACGCGGCACGATCAAGCCGAGGTAATCGTCGTGGAACAACCTCAGATCGTACTACCCACCGCCAACGTGTACACCACCGGCAACCTGACGCAGCACATCCAGCCGACGAGGATTCCACCAGACATGGGTGTCGTCAGGACCGCCTCCGAGAGCATCCTCGAGGAAACCGTGCTACCCAGCGAAGAGGCCAACTACTCCGTGCAAGGTCACGCCGGTAAGTTCTTCTCTTTCCTCGTTTCAACGTGCACCCGTCACGGTACAGTGAAGCGTTATTAGGTGCACCAGGATACGACGGAAATCGCGCGTGTCGACGAAATGTGTTCGATTGTCGTGTGATCGCGTTTCGTTACGTTCGCTGGTGTTTTGAAAGGAAGCCGGTTTCGGGCTTAATCGCGGCGAGAATTTAAAGGCGATGTGATGAACCGCCCACACGAGCCACTGCTAACAGGTGTTCGAAGATACAGATATACTGGCTGCTGCGCTTCCCTCTGTGTACGTTGCTGGCGGCGTACCAAGCGGCTGGAGACTTTGCTCGTGGAATTATTCAGGATATCCCTAGCGGACCTCGCCACGCTGATTGTTCTACACCCGCCGCGGAGGTGAAATTAAGCTACGCTCGATTAGTGGCTCGCGGTTTTCGAGGCCTTGGGACCGACGGCTGAGATACTTTGAGGGAGGGCGTTAATCTTGCAAGCTAAACGAGCGACTTTATTTTTAACCGCGATCGCCAATCGATACCCTTGATTCAAAATTAATTGAAACGCGAGACTCGTGGGTCTGCCGGGCAAATGTTTACGTTCTGGAGACTCGGTTCCGTAGAACTTGTAGTCGCTAACCCTCAACTATTTCATAATTTCTCGTTCAAAAAAATATCCCTTTGCTTTAGAGTAAGCAACACGAGATTTGTATTTTAGGAAGTCGAAACGAGAAAAGATGAGAAAACCTACCGATGGTCTCTTCTATTTATAGGGACTCTTATTTATTTTGCTACACATTTGATTAGCAGGCTCATTTAGCGAGGTATTGTTATAATAATAGCGCGGCTCGCACTAGACCTTGTAATCAGAAGTCCTTGTACTTCAGGAATAGAAACATGGGACATAAAGGCTGCTAACCAATTTGAAGGCAGTAGTGTACGAGATCATCCTTTGTCTGACCAGGCACGGGGTATTTCACTTAAACCATGCTGCTCTTCCCTCCTTCGAAGCTCTCGGTCCTCACTTTGAGGAATACTCCTCGACTTTCACGTCCAGCTGGCCCGCCAATATCAATACATCGCATCTGGCCAAAGCTTCTGTCCGCGTGACACGATTTAACCGCGTCCATTTCAAAGCGGCGATGCCGAAAGCGGCAATCGCGTGGGCGTCGCGTTTGTTCTGAATGTGGCACGCACCAATCCTATTTATATTTACGTGGAATCAATATTATCCGATGCTGTTTTTAAAGAAATAATTGCGCGATGAAAGTAAAAAAGAGAAGAAAAATTGTATGCTGTGCGTTATAAATAGACGGCGTACGCGTCGACCACGTTCTGTTGCGTCGCGGCACGGTGTTTGTAAGCTTATCAAAAAACGATACTGCCAAACTTTGAAGGGTATCAGGGTGAAGCTCGCCTGTAGGCGATCCGCCGCTGATCCCTCATCCCTGCTTTTTCAATGCAACTTCCCCGTTCGTTCCCGAGTTTCATAGAAAACATGAAAAAGGTACACCGCGATGCGAGTGCTCCCGGCGAAAGAGGCGAACCTGCGTCATATTAAAGACGCGGAACAATGTGGTACAATCGTCCTTGGCCCCGTAAGAGCGTCTACGGCTCGATAGGGAACTCATAGTCTTCTGGGAGCAGCAAATTTTAAGCGTGCGCGCGCGCGCGCTCTTCCCGTCACAGGGAAATATTAACGCGTAGCGGATGCTAATAAACAACGCGAGACAACTGCGTGCTTCTAATCCACTTAAAATTTGAACCGGCTCCGAATTCAACGCACAAACACGTTCCTCTCTACCTATCCCTTGTGAAAACTTGAAATAAAACTTCGTATTTCCAGTTCGTTAAAAATTCATCTGTGCATTCACCTCGCGAGTATTTTATTACGCGTCACTGCTCTTTATTCGCAGCGTGAGAACAACATGCATTCGTGAAAGTAATATTATTTTGCAATACATTTAAAAGTCAATCCGATCGACGACCATTTCATTGTTTCGTCGAAACTGCAAGGCGGTTTATAAATAATGCAATAGTGTTGGGGTGAAACGTGTGACTATCAAGTACCTTGCGATTCTGTTGCTTTTGTTGCTCTTTTCTAAGTACTGAATTTTAAATAGCATAATCTTTGCGTAGGTATCTCGAGGCTGTTACGTTTATTCGTGGAAAAATTCGTAACTGGCTTCCCGCTAGGCCAGCTCCCTAACAGCGAGCGATTCAACGCTACTAAATTGGCCCTTTGACGTACATTTACGACAGAGTTATTTTCGAACTAAATAGCTTCCGCAGCTTCCGATGGACGAGCACGGAACGGTCAAGGACTGTAACACTCTGTTGGAGGACTGAATGCGCGCATCCAGTATACCTGGACATGGAAGTCTTCTCGAAAGCCACGCGTTTCCTGGAAACGCTTCGAAGGTGCCCAGTAACTAACGAATGCGATTAATACTCTCCTTGATATTTCCGCCAAATGGACGGGAGACTTTCAAATATTCCTGTGCCTCTTGCGATGCATATTTAACAGTGAATTCTAGACAACTCTTTGGACCCTGCTTGGAACTCAGAACGAGATTAAATTCAATAATTTAATAATTAGGGTAACTGTTTAGTTCCGCGCAGGTGGCTGCTGTAGAAGCGAGAAGCAGACGATTCTTTCAGCAATATCATTTAGACACGCTCTTACACACTTTCTCTGTAGCATTTGGAAAACAATACAGAAAGGAGTGCTCCTTTATTTCAGAGATGATTTATTGCATTTGTGGAAAGAGTATATATCATACGACTTTTTCCATCATCGCTTGTTTTTATCTTTAATCAAGCCGGGGGATACAGCTTGTTCTAACTGCATGACTAATCCCGGCTATACAAACGCCTACTATCTTTTCCGCCATTTAAACAATTTTCTGAAAGAGACGTCTTCACTGCTCAACTAGCTTCGTAAAAGGATGCTCCCTTTAGAATCTATATCTAGACTACTAAACTCCCACGCAAATAGAATCAACAGCCTCGTAGTAACTTCATACAGATCACTTTATTCAAGCCAGGAACCCGTCAAGCAAAACATCTACATCATTCTATCAAAAACATCATCAGTTTACAGTTGAGTCCAAGAAAAAGATGACTGAACGAGTTACCAATGAAAATTTTCAACGCAGCCAATCAGTGGCTATGCAACGGATGGATCATTAGATTATAAAAATTCCTACGATTTCATTAGGCAAATGCTGTTGTTGTTGCGGAACACGCAGGATGATTAATTGCCAGTCGGTTGATCGAACTTGAAGATCCTCCAGGATTCGTGGCCGGTCGCGGGTGAAGCTTATCAAACGTCCCCTTTGCAGTAGTCCGATCTGTCGAACTCCGTCTCGCCCCTGTCCTCGTACGCTTCTGCGTCGTCGTAGGCAAAGGACGGAGTGACACAAGCCGCGATTTTTCTGCTCATGCAAACGTCCATTCCGACGCTCGACGACGTTGTGCCATCCACATCAGACTGCTTGCTCTCCTGCTTCAAGACCTCCATTATTTTATCGTCCAGCTCCTCTGGCGGGAGAATATCGTCGTGGAACTTCTCAATCACGTCCAGGATCGAGTGCATCGTTTCCGAGTAATCGGGCTCGAACATCTTACCCTCTGGATTTTCCTTGAACAAGTACTCGGCCTGAAAGAACGGGACCAGGAATGAATAGAGGCTGAGAGAGAGAGAGAGAGAGAGAGAGAGAGAGAGAGAGAGAGAGTATGAGAGCTTTCAATCGCTAGATGAAACAGGTCTCCGTACTGGTTCCACCAACGCAAGTATCTTTGCGTGCTTGAAATCAAAGAAACTGAGGAAAAAATGCTTTCTTTATTCCTGATTTATGGCTGGCGCAAATTTGACCTCGATTAATAAAATGTATAAGGAATGTGGATAGGTTTGGGTTAGATTAAGATATATTCCGTTGGTCACGCGAAAATTCGGGTTTCGTAGACTTTCCGTGAACCGACGGTCACGTAAGAAGGTGATACATCACCTAGTAAAAGAACTGCTGCCCTACCCTCTACACCGTCCCCCACGAACTCTGTATTTCGAAAAGATGAAGCGACTGTGGAAAATAAAGGTCTGTGGACATGACCTGAAGTGCTGGAAAAGGGTACATTTCGTATAAAGTTCGAGTATAGTGCAAGTATATTCGAGGAATATTCGAGGAGGCTGGTTCAATAGCGAGTGCAATCAGCGAAGTTTGAAAAGGAATTGTCTCAAAGAGGACTCGTGTGGGAGCGAGCTGTGTCACTGTTTCGCGTTATTTTCGTCAGACTTTTTGCCGTCTGCGTTTAATTGGGATACGAATTAAGTCGCACTCCCACGCCGTGTCCGACGAGTGAGGTACAATTCACGTTTCATTTTATTCTCGGCCAGCCTGTTCTATTCCGAGTAGAACGGTCGCGATATTATTGACAAGGGGACGAAAACAATGTAGCTACGTGAAGACATTCGAACCGACGTAGCTGTACGAGATCGGAATAGCCGATCGACGGAACTCATAACGGAATACCTCTCGATATTCTTATAAGCGCGATGCACTGGTGTCTGCATCCAGTTCTCCTTCACGCATGTACTGGTCCATTTAAAAATAGGGCGCGTCACGGTTCCCAAGTTTCCGACCCACTTTTTCCCCCCTAATCGCCACCGCATTACATTGTTTTCGCTTCTCAATGTACGACTTTCGACGATCGTCGACGCATTTCCGTCGCTCGACGAGTTTGAACTGGAATCGACCGAATTAGAAAAAAAGCGCTCTCGAAAGTCAGGAATCGAGATAGCTGTAACAGTTTCTCCACTCCTCACATAAGATCACAAGAGTTCGAGTCTGCTCCGACGAGAATGAATTCGCTGAAAGTCTGGAAACTGTCGCTGAGTTTCCCTGTACGTTTCACTTCGTTCTATTTGACAGTTCCTTCGTATTATAGACAGTGAAACTGTATACTCACTTGAAGGGATTGATTTGGATCCTGCGCTAGTGTCAAGTGGCTGAATTCGAATTTCAACGTATTCCGCTTTGAGGCGACGCGTTCTAGTATGCTGCAAAGTGTCACGCTGCCGTTAGACATATTCAAACAGCCTTAAGTGTACATAGGATTAGGTATTCAAACTAGATTAGCATGACAACGGTTTCGATTATGGTTTACATCGACGTGTTTTGGTATTGGGTCTTTGAGGAGCCATAAAGAGATCGCATTTAGAAAGGACTTAGAAATGTGTTTCAATAAATGAAAAAGGTATCTCTGATTTAGCAGTAATAGATCCCTAATGAAGAGCGACGAGGGAAAACCCTGTTACATTCCCTCCTACTTTGTACCGTTCACTAAGAAGATCGTGCTTCATTTCAGGGCACTCCATATTTCACAAACTGCGTTATGTAGAAGGGGTTGAATATATGACAGTTCAAAGTAGCCGAGGGTAGCATCAGTGTATCACAGAGGGAGCGTCAAAGCTGCGAGAGGATTTCAGAAGATGCCTCGAGTACCGTGGACGCTTGTTACTTTCGAAAGGTGATCCGTGTCCAAGCAACTCGACGCCATAGCAAGCTCCTTGTCTCTGCGAGACAAATTGCCATAAAGAGGTGTTCCTTGGACGCTCCTTCGAGTCCTATAATTCCAATCGCCGCTCATCATAAAAGCGCGCCTCCACTTGCACTAGTCTCTTCCCCGATCGAAAGCAATTAACAATAAAAGCTAATTATAACATTCACCATCTGAAGCGCTTTGTTACTTTCGCAGGCAAAATAGTTGGGTCTTATTATTACCACTTAAACTACTCCCAGTAGAGCAACAGTTCTACCAGTGCGACAGAGAACGCTAATTAGGTTAACGTAATACCGACATGCAGTGTAGCCTACTCGGCTCGAAACTCTACAGTAAAATAACTGCGAGCGTTTACGTAATGTTGAAGCGCAAAACAGAAAACACTGTCGCCCTCCAACTGTCCGGCAATGCGATGATACAATTCTCGAGCAGCTGTAACGGGCCCTCACGTGAGATTTACATGTGGCGTTTTCGACGGTCGCCGCGCTGCCACGTTTAGTTCGCAATTTGAATTCGTACCTCAACCACACGACCTCCGCCTCGTCATTAATTTCCATCCTCGTTTACAAACGAGCCTTTAGCGTAACTACAAAGGGCAAAAGTTTGTTATTAAAGCTCGACGATCCGCGTTACGTTCTACGACATCGCGTGCGCTATCTCGTTGCTGCCTCAGAATGCATCCTACCAATATTGTTTCACGGTAATGCTCCTAAAATTCCTGTTACGTGTATTTATGCTACAGTAATTCGGCGCGCGACTAAGGGAGGAGCTTCACGCGACGCGTTGTTTATCGAATCATTCGTGCAGGATCTGGAGATTTCGAAGCAACTTTTCTTTCTATTCCGCGAACTCGATGCTGAGAATTGTCGTTAAAATATCGATGTCTTAACGATAAGTCTCGATTCAACTGTAACACGTTTAGCATACAGATAATGCCGGTAGAACTAGGGGGGGGGGGGGATGAAATAAAAGATGGGGAACTGGAGTTCCGCGTAACTGGAATTGCTCGGATGATATCGACTTTAATAAGAATTATTTGCGACGAACGTTATTGAAATTGTTCGAAGCATCTGTTTATCAAGATGTTCAGGTCTCCTTTTGTGTTTTAAATGGAAATGAATTTCAATTCTTGCGATAAATATCTGGGATTTTCTCAACGTTATCCATACCATTCGTAAAATACAGGAAGAGATCGATTTCCATTTAAAAGCCACAGTGTTAAGTTAAACTTTTCAAAATTGCAAAGCTTAAAATGCATTCGAATACCGCGTTAGCGCAGCCTTTTAAACCCACCATCAATATTCTTTACCCAGATGGACGTTTACCAGCAGAAGTCGCGGCAAATTGTGGCTGCTGCACTTTAACCCCCGGGTAAGGAATCATGGCAAAGGAGCTTCGCGTGTTTACGTTCCACGGCTTCCATTTATTCCCCCGCTAAACAATTACGCGGCCCAGGCGGCGGGTTCGAATATTTTTGATGCTCCGGAGCGAAAAGCAACGTTCCGTGGAAATTATAACAAATGCCCGACGTAATATCGCTCGTATGCTGCGCTGATTATTCGCAATAACCTCGCCTACCCGGCGAATATTCGCGATACAGGCGGCAGGGTCGTTAACGCGAAAGCACTCGCCGCTGTTACATTCACGAGGGCGAAACTAACGCGAAACTTTCACCGTTACGGACACCCACGGCCGATGATATCGTAAAATTCCGTGTTCCAACTCGTACGTTGAACCGCGCCTGTTACATCGACGAGAGCAACTCCTGCAACGGTTTTACGCTGTTGTATTATGTAATTGGAGCTGCGGATGGAAGCATCATCGACGAGAGAGAGAGTATTTATTCGCGTAATTATTTCCTGAAATACGCTCGGGGAAATTGCTGGCGAAATTGAGGCGCGTCTGTTGTCTCGCCGCGACCTTCGAAGGGTCGATAGAAGTTCAAGGCGAGTAAACGTCGGACGCGGATGAATAGACGGCGAATCGAGAGCGGCCTTCGATGATCACACTCGTAAAATGCGAGACGTATACGCGCTGCATAACGTTTCAGAAGAGTGAATGCTGTTGTGTATTTGTTGCGTGGAATTGCTCGCCCTTTCTGTAGGGAATACTGTTGTCGAAGGTCGACTGAAGGGACGCATGAATGCCATTTCGTTGAAAAGAGGACGCATGAAAAGTGGTCGAGTTACCAATATCTACGAAATCATGTTTAAAGAACAAGCGAACCTTTACATTCCAAGTAACACTTTTAATGAATGTGACGATTGACATGAGGTTTCAAGATTTCAAGATTTCGAGATTTCAAGATCTCAAGATTTCAAGATTTCAAGATTTCAAGATTTCAAGAAAATAAGTAGACAAGGGATGGTCCGTCGGGAAGTTTGAAAACGAATCGGCAAAGAGCAAATCCACAATAAGCTTCGATGTTGATACTTGTAAAATATGAAACGGTCAGATAGTACGAAGCCTCGGGAAACGAAGTGCTATCGTGGATTTATATCATCGAATCGGTCAGCTTCTAAACGAATAACGTTCCGTGGACGGTCAAGCCGCGAGCGGAAGCATGAAACGGTAATTGCACGGAACCCGCCGGGAGATGTCGAAGGTAAAAGGAATTTACCTCATCGATATTTCACCCATCTTCGATGGCTCGCGTCCCCCGACAGTAGTTTGTCTTACATAAAACCGGTGATCGATACCCGCTTCAATGCAAACATCGGTTGGAAAGTAGTTTGCGGAGAAGCATCTTCTAGACTCGTCGAGGGCCTTTAGAAAGTTCTTGGAATGGGAAGAGAATCGATACATGGACAAAGGGATTTAACGGAGTCGACTGACAGCTAATGTGAGGACTCGTCATGCTCCGATTCCCATCGGCGGTTCGATGTCCCCGCCCGCTGCGATAGCAAGAAGATTACCACCAATAGGCGTTCATCTTGCTGAATAAAAGTGTCGCTATCACGGGTAACAATGTCATAAATCGTGACCGTGGAACGAGGGTTCGAATGATTTGATTGATTCGATTAATCGTCAGGCAATTTCCCTGGCGTTATCGAATTCTGTCAGGAAAAATACATCGATCGATCGGCGCCCGGTACCAAAAACCAAAACTCTCTCTTCCCTTTGACGGAACATCTCGGTTATATCATCAACTCCCCCGCCAGACGAAATTCAATATCCCCCTTCGTACGAGCCACACCATCTCGGTTTACAGCGTGGGTCGATAGGCTGCCTAAAAAATATCGGCTTTAATCCCATCCCCCGCTGATTAGTTTCACTCTACGCGGAGGAGCTGCCGATTGTTCCAGAATTTCCGCAAGAAATCGGACGGAACAGGGATTGCCAATACAAAGTTCCGACATCGTTACCGTTCTACGGAGCACGCCGAAAAATTCATCGCAAAAAAGTTGTACGGTTCGTGAAGTTTCGAACCGGTCCCATTTGTGTAACGACGCCATTCGATGCGCCCCAGCTTTCAAGTTCGAAACGTTTTTATCGCCAAGCTGTGCCACTGAGGGAAGTCAACGACTGTCGAGTCGCTTCCACGTGAATTAGAAAAATCAGAAAATGCACTTTTCTGAAAAGCTTCCGATGAATTCCAATTGAAATATCAAAGTGCGTCGTATACTGACTCCGATGGTCTCTCTAAAGCCATTTTCCACTACTTATTTGAAGATTCAATATACAGAGCAAACAAAGAAACAAAAAGAGAAGGATTTGTGCTTTCCAGCGTGGGTCTCTTAATTGGACTTATCGATAAGGCTCGATAACGAGATAGGTACCTATGTACTGTCTTAAATATGGATAGAGAAGCAATTGGAAGGATCTTTTAGTGGTGGAAATTCGATGTCGGTGAAAAGTCTGAAGAAGACTGATCCCCTTGAAGATTTTCTAACTCAAAAGGCACTTTCATAGCGTAACTTTTCAAACGTTTCTCGTTCTCAGGACTATCGAAGGGGAAACGGAGCGATAACAAAGGGAAAGGAAGAGGAGCGTAAGATTCTCAGATAATTACCGCATCAAACGCGTTCTTAGGATCGAACAATGGAGGTATAGCTTTCGATGGACTTACGAGAAAGTCGATCGGGTCGTCTGGTCGTAGGTTCGCGACTTCGATGAGGCCTTGCGTTAACGTTGGGAAGATATACTTGACGAGGTAGTGTCGCAAAGGCTGCCCCTGTAAGCACAGCCTTTCCTCCTCCTCCACCTTCAGTTTCTCCATTAGGCTCGTCTGCGAATACGAAATCCTATCGTAATATCGTTTCTTTTTGCACAGCCACTCACACGTTAATCTTAGTCAAGAAACTCTGCGCGTCGGGTCGTGGAACGCATCTCTGCTGATTAGTTTTGCGGGAGAACGATAGCCAACGCGAAAGAATTTCAACTGGTACTTTATGCGCGGTTTCAATTGCTTGCGCTATTAGATGCACCTTCGATTTCCGATATGCGTTTAACGTAATAGGAAACCGATGATTGGCATTTCCCAATAACTGATACGGAAAGTCCCTATTTAAGCGATTCTAATGGAATTCCAATTTTTGTTAATAAAATTTCGTGTCGCATTGACAGAAAGAACCACGTGGAAAACGATAATTTTCACGGGTAAAATGAAATCATCGTTAATCAACTGTTAACAATCATATTACACATCCTGTAAATGTATAACTCGATAATCCCTTATTCATTTACCCAGTGGAAAAAGAGGCAGCTTAACTGTTCGATATAAATACGATACCTACTCTCATTATAATCGGTCGTTTGTTTTGTCAATTTCATGCGGTATTATTGAATTCGTTTTACGTTTTCGCGCTGCTGCGATTATTCTATCTCCCGACCTTTACCATAATACAGGGATGTGTGTTTCATAAATAGATCGAGCAAACCGATGCAAAGACGGACGAGGTAGCGTAGCGAAGTTGTTTCAATCGAAGTGCAGTTTCTTTTAAACGCAATCCGTTGTAAAAACACTTTTAAAAATTCTTTTTCTTTCCACGACCAAATTCCTCTTTTAAATACTACATTTCTATTTAACATTGGATGTTATCCTTCAATGACGTTGAAAATCGAAGGTCTTCTGAACTAATGCCTCTAAAATTCTGAGGTACAATATTTTGCAAGTAACCAATTTGCAGCACTTGTGAATTTTAACCAAGAAACTCTAACCCATTCAGCCATCTTTTCTTCCCGTTGCCTCTTCCGCTCCAAGCGTTCGTTCTCCTGTTGCAGTTTCGCGGCGGTTTCCGCTGCATGCGTTTCCGCCTCTACAAGCTTTCGCGCATCTTCAGCGGTTAATCCTGACCAGATCAAAAACACTGTACAGATTCATGATGTGCACAAGAGGACAGAAACGAGTTTCAAGTATGCACACATGAAACGAAATAAATTGGAAGCCTCTTTGACTCAGACAGCTGGCCTTACTTCAAAGGATTGAATGTTTTCTACAGCAGGGGACAAGAAAAAACTGTTGCATAAACATAGGATGCCCAAGATTATCCGAGTTAGAAGAACATAAAGAAGAAATGCATACAACGCGCGTTGCGCCGCGGGTACGACCATTTGACATTTATTAATGCAATCATTTTTCCCTTGCTAATAAAAAACTGGGATAATACCTACACATACTCTGTGATGGATTGCTGCTGGCTTCTTTTTTATGCAAAATGGATAAGCAACTTAATTCTCTACCTATATAATACCTCTTTGAATTCACTTCATTCTTCAATCATCACTACTCAAAAAGCTTCTTTTTTGTGCTCAAAGTTTACCTCTAAAAAGAAATTTCCTCTGCAGTACCACGATTTTAAAAACCTTTATACAACTTAGTCTAGAATTGTCTCGTGTGTACTTTATATTTTCTACTACATTAGGTGTACAAGCTCTTTCCCTTCAATCTGTCAGACAATTTTATGTCTGAGAATATGAGGGGACAGTGTTATAGAAAGTAGTCGCTTCGGTATACTCTCTTCCACGACCAAAAAAGAATTGCTCGTCCCGCCTAAATGATAAATGATAAATTTCGCAGCGTCGAGTGTATGTTGCTGCTCACCGTAGTTCCTCGGCAGGCCGAGCCTCTCGAGACACTGATAAACCGTGGCGAACATGTCGGGACAGATGTCGCTCTCCACGTCGATGATCAGCGGGTGAATTTCAATTTCATCGAAGAATTGCAGGGGCGTGTTGTCGTCGGTATTCCTTCTCCTGAAATTGATTCGTTCGGCAGACTCGAGTAACGCGAACCCATGAATTCATTCCATCGCTCCTCCAAAAAATTTCAGATTATCGACCACATTATGATACATAATGCAACGCGCCAGCAGGACAAGCTCTGTTGAATTGTCCCGTGACGTGCTTCCGAAGTAATAACGTTTTCCCATTGTATATTGTTGCCTATTCAAAAATATTTCCATTCGTAACCCGATAATTTCCATCGTGTCGCGTTCCACAGTCCCCGGTTCGTGTTGCGTCCCGACATCTACTCGAAAATCAACAATTTTTCATCACCGGTTACGTGTCACGCTCGCGTTTTTACAGAGGTATACAAATTAGCTTGTTAATAGCGCTGCTTCGTAAAAAGAATTCAAGCTGCCTGCCAATGGAAATGAAGTTTTTACCGTGGCAGGTAAACATGTCAACCATAAATTCTGCGCGTTACGTCAGGCACGATTTTATGCAATCGTGTAGGTTTTTAAGTCCCACGAACCGCTCAATTACGCCTATATTTTCGTACAGGAAATGTGTTGCGCTGCATTTTCAGCGTTTATTTCGAGGCACCAGTAGCCCCGATCAGCCTCGAATTTAATTACCATTTTATTAACCCCTGTTGCCTTCATCGCTCGCGCGGAGAACTTCCGCTTAACTGGACAGGGAAAGAACAATAGGCCGGCAAGTTTCGTTCCATTACCTGAACTCCTTCAAACGTCGCATCATATGTTCCTCGGTGTAATGAGTGCCCTGGATCTCCCTCTCTGGTCGTTGAATAATTCGTTCCTTGAGAAATTCATCGCTCGCCTCCAGTGACACGACCAACTCGGGCATGATCGAGTAACCAACGTCTGTCGCATCGGCAGCCTCTTCGTCAACCACCTCCTCCTCCTCCTCCTCTTCATTCAAATTTCCCCCTTCAAACAGCTCTCTCGCTTGCCCCAACGTCTTCGGATATCCGTCCATAACGTACCCTTGATTCTGACACTCCTTGGACCGCAACTTTCTCAGGAACAATCTTCGACGGGATTATAAGCGGTGAGAGGTTGATAGATCTTATTCAGACGCCTCGATAATAGCACGGAAAAGTTCATTCTCCGAGATGCGATCCAACGAACGCGACGCTCGTAAAAGGAATCGATCGCAATTATTATGCTCGTTACGGTGGTTCCGGTATCCAGTGGCACGAACACACCTACGCATTCCACCTCGCGAAAAACCTGTCCAATCGACTCGCTCTTTTATCGCCGAATGCAATTTTATTTCACGGTCCAGCGATAAGTTCGTTCAGATCACTGGGGAGAATATTCAGGCACCTTTTCCCGCTACTGAAGCGCCTACATTTTATTTCCCCCGCCCGTTTCAAAGCGGCGGTCTTTTAACGCCGAACCATCTCACAATCGACTTCCGCGACTCTGCGCATCGTGTCTCGGTTTCACGTCAGTTAAACTCGCTGGAAAAAAAAGGAGGAAGAAAGGAATCATACTGAACTGAAAACCCAACAAAGCCTTGACTGCCTTCCGTTCCCGTTGCCGCGTTTCTGATTGTATCGCGACGGTTTCAACGAGCGCCGCCTGCTCGCAATACATTCTCCTTATTGTGTATTTCATTCGACTTGAATATGATTGATCGGCCAGCGACCATCCACGAATTAAATCGTCAGCCTTCGTGATATCAATTAAATCTGTTTCCCTTAATTCCCTCGACCCTGTCTTCGTCTTCTTTCAACGAACTCGTGGAAAGGACGCGGGTATCATTGCCCACTCATTTAGAAACTTATCGCTGGTCGCCCAGAATTTTAGCGGTTCGTTCGAACAGGCCAAGCAAAGCGGATCGATAGGGTGGTTCCGCGAGCGTGAGACACAGAACGCCCTCGAAATGAAATTTCTTACGCGTGGGGAGACGAGAACAAGCAACAGCTACCGCAGCTTTTAAAGCAAACCTCGTCGGTCGGTCCGTCGGGCGATTACACCGCGGCACGCTCGACAAATCAAATTGCGCGCGAGCCAGCGGACGTCGCGACAAAGGGCGAACGGGACGGTTAGCTAAATGACCGCAGGCTGTCGAATGCTGGCTTAATGTCCAATTCATTTACTACCTTATTCACTGGCTGGCTGTAGCGAGCAACCGATCGATACCTAACACGCGCCTGCCGTATGCTTGACCATTACTACTTTTCAAGTTCAACGTTCAACGTTCAGGGATCGCTGGGAAACGTTCGACTAACTTGTTTAGAACAGCGTCGTCGAGACGACCCTTGCTCCTCTGCAGGTTTTCCTCGATTTCGTCCAGTAATTCCTGCAGGAGTTCAACGTTCGTTGCTTCCTCCTCTTCGTCTGGACCCTCTTCGTCATCCTCGGCGTCACCTTCCCCTGTTTCGTCGGGTTTCTCTCGCTCAGCGGTGGCGTTCTCGATCTCGATCGACTGTTAGAAATGGCTATTAACCCTTCGCGATCACACCTGCTTATAATCACAAACTGGTCACATGGAGTTCACTGCACCCCAGCGTCATTTTTGAGTTACCATTTTCGTATTGTTGAATCTCTTAACTTTTGCTCTAATAGTCTTTTCGTAGAAATGTAAATTTTGATATGATGAAATTTGTAGTTAAAAAAATAGTTGCGGAAAAAAGTGACTTTTTTTGTTAAAACTCGCCATCATTTTCAAATTTTAATATTAAGGTCTACAGATTTACAGAAATATTGGCAAAGGAAAAAACTTTTCTGGGATGTGAAGCACCCCGTGTGACCACGAAGGGTTATAAAAATTGATAGGGGACTCTTTGGACGACTCCAGTGACGAGTGATAAAATCTTTCGTAGGAAAACACTCTGTTTATAACAAAATGCGTTTAAATACAAAAGCAGTGAACAAAAGTTTCCACTGCGTAATTATCTCGGAGATTTATTAAATCCTAAATTCACTAGTGGCCAGTATTTTATGTTACCCAGCTCGCTACCCATTAAGCCGGTTAATCAGGGTTTTACTTCAGAATCTACTGCTCGGTGGGCGTATTAGCGCAACAGGCTATAACACGCTTGTTTTTTAAAAGCACCGGTGAGAAAGGTTTTATGTGGTAAAATACTGACCAGCGCCTGGACCGTGTCTGCGATCAATGACTTCACGTGAACGTAGTGTATGTCGTAATGCTTGGCGAGGTAACTGGCGACTCTGGTCTTGCCGGAAGCTGGAGGTCCCAGAACGATCACTTTCATCGGATGCAGATTCCTGGCGGCTATGTACTCCTTCACGATGACACCGATGCTATCGCCAAACGGCATGTCGAGGTGCCAGGATATCCTATCGACTATGTACTCTGGGTCTACGTTCAAGTTAGCTGTCATCAGATCGTACGTCTGTTGCGTGATTTCCGGCAATAAGAAAGCTTCCTCCTTCTCTATGTTCTTTGTCTTGCCATTGCTTAGCGCTCGACTGATTTTCTGGTGGAAAGAAAAGAGGGCAAGGAGGTGAAAATGTAATAACTTGTAAGCATTATTGAGCATAAGCTGAAAGAGTTTCTACAATCTATAAAAAAAAAAAAAAACGACAAAGGGATCTTAATAATATATCAGCGTTTAAGAATTAATAAAGAATATGGATTATCGATCACAGAACTTGTGACAGACGAACAGACTTGAATTGGTATGCTGTCAGAGTCACTGTGCATGCGACTATAGAATCGAGAAGGTAGACTGAGCTTGAAGGCTCAGTGCGTGTCAGTGGACGGCAAGGGTAACGTAGAGAGGATAGGAATGAATATGGACAGCGTCTCGTAAATTGGACAGTGGATGCGAAAAACCCCACCACTGCTTCAAATTTAACCAACCAGATTTCGCGTATAAGGGAGGGACGATATTTACGAGCGCGCTGCGAGGAACGAATCTAGGGACTTTGAACGTATCGAACACGGGGTGTTAGAGGGAAAACCGACCGTGCACGGTATTACAGTAATGAAAGAGGGAAGTCACGAGGGAGTCGAAAAACAAAAGGAGTTTACGAGGAGCTTATCGGTGAACGACAAACGTCGAAACGACCGCAAGCCGTCAGAGGAATGATCATAAATGGATCGCTGCGACGTGGTATCTTTTCATCGTCCCCGTATTACCTTGACAATGGCGCTCTGAGTGATCAGCTCTTGCTCCGCAGCTACTAGGTACCTCAGCGAAGGCCAATTCTGCAGCACGTCGAGCACCAGCCTGCGTATCGATACGAACGCTCGTTAAACGCTTTTACACGGTCACTGAATTGCGCGTATCGCACTATTCAATGATGAACGAGCCGCGCGAACATGTTCATTACGCGGTTTGGCTTCCGGGAGTGATGCTAAATCGGTATAAGCGTTACAGCTGGTTCCTGTTCGACGCTCAACCGGAATTAGAGGACCAGCCATTAACGCGTCGGTCCGAGAAATTCGGAATGAATCTGCTGCGACAGAATATTGGCTATTCGAAGAGTTACGAAGGCCTCGAAATCAATCTGCTGCCAGCGATATCGTGAACAATGATTCTTGGATCATGCGCCTTCCTTATTGCTAGTAAGTTCTATTGAAGATGTTCAGGAATCACAGACAACTTACCCAAAGAAAGTTTAAAGTTTAAATTACATTAATCAGTGACGCACTCAGGATTTAATCTTGGGGGGGGGGGGGAGCCAAGTTAAAGGGATAACAATATTTTTAATGCAAATAAAATTCATTAGGTGATTATAAAAATTGATTTAAAGAATAAAATCTAGTTTTCTTTTCTATTTACAAAGCCTTTTCTTTGGGTGGTGTCAGCCCCCCCCCCCTCAGCCCCCTCTGGGTGCGCCACTGACATTGGTGCAGGTAATCGAATGGTCCCACACTCACATGCTCAGGTCGCGTACGTGCAGCAGGGGTATTTTGTTGTGGCCTTTCCCGAGGATGGGCAGGAACGGTGCGGTATGCCAGGCCATTTTGAATAGATAGTGCAGAGGTCCTTGCGCGTCGCCATAAGTGGCAGCACAGCTAATCACTAGCGTTTTCAATTTGTCCTTCAAGTTGAACTTCTTCTTCACCACCACCACCTCCTTCTCGCACTGAATGTGCTCCTTATAGTTGGGATGCGGCTTCCGCTTCCTGTAGTCCTCCTCCGTGAAGGGCAAGTCTGGTTCTTCTTTACTCAGTGGCTTGGTGTGCGCCCAGGTCATCAACGTGGATATCAACACAAAGTATCGCACCTCGTCGTTGCGTTTGAAAGCCTTCGGGGCTTTCTGCTCTGTCTTTTCCAACTCGCGTATGATGGCTGCAAAATATTGTTGAAGAGAGCGTAATATATCTACTGCGAAGGTCTGACAACTTTGGTCGGTGCACTGTACCACGTGGGCGCAGTCTGAGGTCTCCAGACGCAAAAACAATGAGAAAAGTTTGCCCAAACATACGTGCTATTTGCCTTGTTTCGAAGTTCTGGCAATTTATGCGGTAGGTCCGTGAAATTGCCCTGTATTCTTAGAAAAATTGCTCAAGGGCTATTTCTTGGGCTTATAAATAGAACGAATCGCGCACCTGAGACCGGTCGGGAAGCTTCTTTCGTTGAAGATCCAGGAAAGTGGTTGTAGAAGAAGTTAATTAACTAGACGTAACTTTTCGCAACGACACTTTCTCGACAAATACAAGGATGCATCTGAAGAGTGCAATTACACTTTTCAGAGAGTCCGGCGAGATCATTAACGTTTCAGAAATTGAACCGTGTCGTACATTTGAATGCGATAAAAAATAATTTGAAAGCAGAGCTCGTTTAAGTTGGAGACCAGTTATCGTAAGAGACCACCCACCGTTTCCTATTAAGCGGCAAAGAACATGGCTTATGGACTGTTTTACAAAGTGTTGGGTACAGTGTGCTTGCGATTTTTTCCAAGCCAAGTGTGAAAAGCCGCCCTCGCGTTACGTTACAGAGGATACGTGCAGAAATTCAGTGGAAAAAAGCGTGCTATCTCCATGAGAGCGTTCAGTTCAAGGATAAAGCTCGCTAAAGGAGCAATTGCACCCGCGTTTCCAGCACACAGCATCGCGCACCTAAAGACTCGGAGATACCGTGCTAATTCCCCTTTGTTTTTACGGGATATTAGAGTCCGCAGTTTCCCTCCGCGATGCTCTTTCATATTTTCAAGGACACGCTCGAGTTTTCCCCCGCCGGGGATCGTTCATTTACCACAAGAGGCAAACTTTTCCGCCGGCGAAACCACGCTCCTATCGAAACTCTGTATAATTAGCAAGGACGCCGGTCACAGTTTCAAATTACACGCGAATTCAAATTTTCCGGAGGAGTAATTGCTCGTTACGAGCGGGCAACTGCACGACATCGTTTCCACGCGATTTAAATGGCGAACGCTGTACCTTCGATACTCGTTAATTAACGACGCAACACAAAATCCATACGCCTGCAGTGGATCGACCCGAGCACTTTCGTTTACAAATTAAATCCTTGCTGTTCCTTAATCTCGACAGTGACCCGGGAGGATCGAACATTCATCTGTAGTCAGAGAAGCCTGGCTCTCGTTTCGTTGATTTAAAGTAAACAGACACACAACTTACAGATAAATCGTACACGCAATTGGAATTTTTTTTAGACGATTCGAAATTGTTGCGTGCCAACTGACCGTTCAATGCCCAACGAGCTTCCTTCACCTGTCCATTGTCCCCCGTGATATCGTAAATTACGAATCCACAGTCCATCAGCTCCTTCAAGAGCGCCTCCCGATTCCTCGCTTCCCTTATAATCATAGTCACATCCTCCGGCTGAGGGTACTAACAGAGAAAAGGAAATTTACTTATTTTTTTACTTAGTTTCTCGTGAACGGGTAAGACCCATTTTGTCGCAGAAGAAGGTAAAAAGACACAGAATAAAGAAACAAGCGTTACCACTAAACAAAAACAGAAAGTAATAGAAAACATATAAAAGATAATAATAATAATGACTTTAGTCCTATTTACAGTTAAAAGAGAAAAGAGATCCATGGAAGAAATCATTTTCATTCTGATGAAATTAGGCGCGATAAAAGCGAATCGATGTATCCAGGGTCACCGGACCTCTTTTAAGGGGTACAATGGGTTCGACGACGATAAAGAACGAGGAGAAAAGGAGCGTGTTTGTAGGGAGCCACCGCAGAGCGCCTCGAGGGTGGCATTGAATTCATACGGGCAAGAATAGAGAGCAGAATGTTACGAAATTCGTCACTCAACGTCGTTTCGTTCTCCTTCGATTTCCCTTTTGAGAAATAAGCAGACTTAAATTGCCTTCCATTCCCCCCCGGCACGTAGGAAAATAAATTTGCCCGAGAAACACGGGGAGGCTGAGGGGTGGCGGAAGTTGGTGGATTAGTAGGAAGCAGCCAGGCGTTAATCAGACTAAAAGGGAGCTGCAGGTATTATTTACCTCGGGGTCTGAAGTCGTACCAATCACCTCGTACTTTTTCGGAGCTTCGACTCTCCGAGACTCTTCTGTTGTGCCAAGCGTTTCATCCATCTTGCTGTCTTCGAGTTCCTCTTCCTCAACCCTTTCATCGTCCTCCTCTTCTTCCTCATCCTCCTCATCCTCCTCTTCCTCTCCCTCGTCGGTGACACTTCGCGGATTAACGAACAACCGCTCCGACAGCAGCTGAAAATTTCATTGCAACCCTCCATCCGTTGAAACGGAAAGCAAGTTATCCGATAAACGTCGATATCTCAATTTCGAGGAAGTGCGGAGATTCGATATCGAAGAACTTGATTGGAACGGTGGAGCCGAGGGCCGATTGTGATCTTTCCCTTTTGAATAAAGAGGCATGAAACGCGAATCCCGCTCGGAGCGCCCCGAGTTATAATCTCGATGTGGCGACTTAATTGAATTTACACCGTTATTAAATTTGACCGTGCAAAGATACTTCGCGAGCCACTGTTAAACCATCTAATTGACGTCGCGTCGCTGCGGTGACGTTCTAATTGTAATTGCCGTGTTTCCAACGCGGAAGGGAGAATTGGATCGCGGAGGCAGTAACAATATTTCGTTGCAGAATTTCTTGGCAGATTGCGTTACAGAGGGATTGTATAATGACGCAGGTAATGAATTAAGTAAACGTAATGCTGCTGCGCACTCGAGAATAATGGTCCATTGACTGTTGCTGCGATTTTGTGTGCTGTTGCGCAATGTAATTAAAAAAGAGTACCTACCATCTATTATGGGAAACTGTATTAAAATCACGTTATACCCATAATCTCAATTAAGCACAGAAAGAATTCGCAATTAAGAAGGTGTAATATACCGTGTAATTTTAGAGCCTTCTCACTTTTGTAGCTCATTTAATTCATTTCCGTCTGGTAAAGAGTTAGCAATTCAGAGACTGAGGTAGAGGTAAAGTGGGAATACATTGTCTTTCGAATAATTATGCACGCCACTGTGCTTCTTGCCTCTGTGTCCCATCTAATTGCACGCGCGCAACACCCTTAATTGCCGACGTAACGAGCAATATATCGACGAAAACGACGACGTGCCCATCGATCACGTAATTTACCTACAACTTGCCCGATGCATCTCTCTCCTAAGAAAGCACACGGTTGCGCGGTTGTTTAAAAAAAGATCCTACCTGTAGGACGTTAAAGGGGACGCGCTGGAACTAATTCGAAATCGATAGTTGCGGATACACGCACTCGTTCCTTTTTATCCCTGCTAATACCGCCACCAAGGCGCACAGATAACCTAGACATTGTGTCGTAATTTATTCATAGCCCGGCGCTGCATTGGAACACTATAACGGAACGCGAGTGCGAGAGGGTGGAAAATAGAGCATCACCTTCCGGCATTAATCTAATTGTAAGACTCACGTCGGCCAGGGCTTTCCCGTGATAACTGTCGATGTGATTGATAAACACGCGCCAGGGCTTGAAAGTGGTTTGGTCAGCTGGGCTGGGCGAAGGGTCCACCTTCACCGAGGATACATTTGTATCGTTCAGCGAGTTCGCGTAGCTCACCGCGGACTGCGGCATCGCCAGTGTCGTTTTTAACAGAAACTAGGATACCGAGAATCTCGCGTGGATCTTCAATGGTGTCTGAAGTTGAGACAGTTGAATTGCACGCGTCACTTCGCGTGGTTCACGTTATCGCGTCCAATATACCATTCGATTCGTGAGAAGCTGATGGTGATGATGCCGAGCCTTACATTGCAATGGTGAATAAATTAGGAGCACGTGGAAATAATTATCTAGCGCGACTTCAGAGAGCAAACAGAACGAAATAAGCGAAAATTGTGACGAGTTATCACTCGGAGTGCAGATGAAACGTGACAGCGAAGGTACCATCTGCGAGATTACACCACGTGCTGCGAGAGGTAAGGTCAGGGCCGTGGATATTTCGTCACGCCGCGATCATTGCGTCACGTAGCAGCACGGCCATGAAATTCAATCGCGAGTGGCTCGCAGCAGCTCGGCTCCACCCGCACCTGGAACTAAAATTTATCGATTAATTGACCGATTTCGCGGCGCTGGCCGCTTATCAGATGAGAGTGGCTTGGGCCACGGCTCCCCGTTTATGTGACCGTCCGTAAACTCGAGCCTCGCGTACCAACGCCGTAAAAAGTCGTGAACGCACGAACATGTGACCTCACCGCCCGAGCAACGGAAAGCGAGGGCCAAGGCTGGCGGGCGACCCATGAGGTAGATGAAAAAGCGTGGGGAATCGATAATTGAGCTGGTTGTCGGCGAGGAAATTGCGAATCCGCGGATGGAAGCTGGGGTATACCACACCCTAAATTAAACTCGCTTCGTGGATTCGTTTTGGAACGTCCTATACTATCTTGATACTTAGGATAATGAAAAACCTGTATCATCGAAGATGGATGGTAGGTATGATAAACTTGGAAGTTGGGTGTTGGGATAGGTTTACACTCCTGTTAGCACCCGAGTCTATACTCGCCGATTCAGCTACTGCAACTCTCCGCGAACTTCACTCTTCCATTATACATACAACACCGAAATAGCTGCCACCTACAATTACGAAGAAAGTGAAACAGTCTCCCTTTTTATCCCTCTGGTAGGATGTTTCATTTCTGCTTGACGTAGCTCACGCTGCGCCAGCCCCCGACAGTTTCAAAGTACCTACTAGTGGTTTGTGACAACGAGCCGGTCTTAAAACACTTGTGAGGTGCTACGGGGTACTAAAAAATACAAGATGGACCGTGTCGGTCGGTCGCAAACGAATATTAAGGGCCCGGTAATGGTAGTAAAAGCGTAATTCGCGTGTCTCATCAATCACTTAAGTGTGTACGCCGAAGGCAGCGTCTCGTCGACACGAGTTACGACGAAGAACTAAAAGTCGTAAATCGAATTTACGCCCGAACCTTTACCTGCTATCGGCCCCCTCACGCGATTATTGGTTGCTACTTTGTGCACGGTGTTTGCATCGACGATAAAAATGATGAGACCCCCGAGAAGAACTTGATGTTTGAACTTTCTGCTACCTTCCACTATGTGGTTTAACGATAATTGATTGACTCGACGCGATAAAACGGAAGTGGAGGTGAACGCGCGCCTCCGAGCCCGTGAAAAATCTGAGGCATAGGCGGCAGCTACCTTGGAATATTAGATTTAGAGAGAAACATCGAAGTCTAGGAAAAGTCTAGATTCACATCTCAATTCAACAATTCGATCGATCCCTTCACTTCTTACCTGTACTCTCCAGAAAAAGAATTCACCCGGTGCAGCTTCAAGTTGCGTGCGCGATTAACATCCTACTTGACACGCTGATCAAACTATAGCCACCGCCCATATTCAAATATTTGTCCCGGGGAAGAAGAATCCGTCGATGGCCTACATAGCTCGACCAGTTAGAGCAGACATTCTACAAATGATAAATCGAACTTTTAATCCCGGTCGAACACTTGGGTCACCCGATCTCTTGCTGCCAGCGATAACAACGCATTTCACGCACCAATTCTAAGTTCAGAAAGCGCCGGGCCATATCCTTCGTACCGCGAGCATATTTGACAATCTGTCGCAGAAGCTTCGGTCAACAGCACAGCAATAGAGCCATAATAGCAGCACGTATAATTCGAGCGAATGACATCTATCGCGACAATAAGCACGCCGAATATGTATGTCCTGAGTAAATAGATTAAGGCGAAGGTATTGTTTGCGGGGCGAATGCAAGGGAACAATAATCATTGACGAGATCGTGATTGCCGTTCCAAATATTGGCAAACGCAACGTCCCAACATAATACGAGGCTGTGTCCGTAGAGGCAAAAATAGGAATAAAACGCCCGTGTGTTGTAATAAAACACAAAGCATTTCAACAACGCGCAGTTTAATCGACATTGTTGCAGAGGGCGAGGAAACAAATTGGATTTTATCGACTGGATGCATTTTAGTGTCGTATAAATATGCCGGTCGCCGATGAGTCACGACGAAACAACGTAATTGCTGACATAGAGGATAGCATACGAGTTGCTCGACTCAGAAAGGAATTGGAAACGATAGGCAGGGGCGTGGAAGCTTGGAGAGGACACCGAGGGAAATAATTACTCGTCGTCCGGACAGGGGAATGAATAACGAAGCGTCCTTAGTCACTCGAAACCCGCCTTATTTGCATTATTCTCGAGCCAGGCGATGTATTGTTGGACGATCCAGCGTGCTCCAAGAAGTTCCTGTCATTAAGGACGCGGTTAATGGAGGCGGCTGAGACAAGACGTGACGCCACGCGAAAGAAAACGTCGCGGTCGTTGGTGTTTGTCTGCTCGCTCCGAACAGCTCGGCCGAGGATCCGCGGCTTTCTCTTGCTCGTAGGCCGCGCACAATGCTGCATAGTATTCGTACATTAATCGTTAAGGCGTGCGTGTACTTTACCCGAAGCGTTATTCTTCATTTGCATCGTCCTCTCTCGGCGGTGCTTGCGCAACCGCCACCACGTCCGCGATTTTTACCTGTTGGATGTTAAACGGCATTGCGCCAGATGGAGCGCGAATGAGTCACCCAGCGAAGTGTTGTACGCTCAACAGGCACGGACAATGTGACTTTTTACGGAGATACGAGCGCCCTAGTTACGATTGAACAAACGTTTTTCGGATGTGCTGGGAATGTTAAGTATATTTTTTATGGTTCACGAAATGGAGGAACGTATTCATGGTAGATAACGGTTTGATTAATGGCTAAGGATAAACATTGTGGCGTGCAAAACTGCGCAATCATGGGACCAGATAATGTTTATTTCAACGGTTGTGCATTCGAAACTATATGTTTTACAATTCTTGTAGTATTTTTTGCAATGCAATATATAAATAAATAAAGGAATTATGAGACCTCATAGGTAAAGGCATGTCCCTTTAATTCCAATGGCATACAAATTCCCAACCATTCATCGCATGTGTTTTTTCCAAGCACAAAAGGTGTTCCTCCCCTTGATTGAAATGTTTCTTTCTCCAGTAGGCCCCATCTCCGCTATCTATTATCTAAATTGATTAATTATTGCGCAACAGCCTGCCCCTCGAACGATATCGCGAGTAATTAATGAGGGATTCCTTCGCGTTTCCTGGATTAGCCTGGCAGAGGAAATACGAGGCTGGGCGAAGCAATTAGTCGCTGAATCGTATATTAATTAAATTTTCAAAACGATTCATAGGAGCATTCTTCTCTATCAGAGACTGTTAACCTCCCGTGAATTTGTTCGCAGAAGAATGGACGGAAACGTTCCCTTATCAGCTGATGATAGGAACAGGAGTGGCGTTGATGGCTTTATTATTGCTGGCCGCCGTCAGTTTCCAGTGTTCATCTACCTGGCGATGGTTAATGAACGTGAGGAGGCACACGAAGGAAGAAGACACTGAGAGCGATTTGTCCCAGCAGAACGCCATACGTATCAGTCACTCCCTTCCGGATCTTCAATCGGAGCCCATCACTCACGAATATGTTCAGGAGCAAAAGGAAAACAAAAAGGTATCAATTTTCATTTACACGCTTTATATAGACCTCGTTAATTGTTTGATAAGAAATATCTTGCTGCGGAAATGTCAATTTAAAAGTCAGCCGCGTACAAGACGCGATTTCGCCTTTATAACCCCCGATGACCAGAGTTCATGCATAGGGGTAGGAGTTACGAAGAGACGTAAATGAAAAATTCATGTAGCGAGAGATAGCGGAAGAAACTTCGTTGTTAAGGAGCTGACGAAGGTTCCCAGCAGCTGACTTCCCCGGATGGAGCTTTTTAAATATTGAGGCAGGATGGACGTATCAAGGCATGACTTTTTTACAGGTACTGCGCCAGACAACTTTGCCCATCGTGCCGATGAGACATCAGAGCTTTCAACGACAGCTCTCCCACCGACTCGACCTACCGAACATCAAGTTCAGCATCTGTAGCCTGGAGAATCGCAGCGACTCCAGTCTCGGTTTAATCAAGGTACAGTTGATGAAGAATTCAATAGTATAAGTAGTCTCGTTGCTTTCGTTCTTAGACTCGCATCATACTCAGCTGTTTAATTTCTCGAATTCAAATAAGAAAGTTATAACTGCGTAATGTGGATGGAGAAATATCTTAGACATCGATGAGAATATTTGCGAGTGGTCCTCCTTTACCCATTCCATTACCCGCGATACTTTCAGTCCAGCTAACTTCCCGCGTTAGGCAATTAAGCGAGCAGAATGCTTCTTCCCGCTCCTAAAAAGAGCTCCCTGCAGAAGCGCGACTATAGCCGCAGTTCCTACAACGAAGCAAACAGGAAAATTCAGTTTTCCAAAGTTTTAACCGAGCACGTTCACGTCCGCAGCCGGAACTTTACAAGAAGGAGCTGGTGAGACAGGAGAGCGCGGAGAGTTCCAGCACCACGGAGATGGAGTACGCTGGGAAGCTACATTTCGCTCTACGCTACGACAAAGAGATCGAGGGATTGGTCGTTAAAGTGAGTTCCATGATTTGGTAAATTAATATCCATTTGTTGGGTATAAATGATGATCGTAGAGTACCCGACTCTAAACTTTAACTGCACAAGTTTGAGGGGTACTTCTGCGATCAAAAAGGGGGTATACTCTTCCCGGAAAAATAAATGAAAAACGTGAAACGAGGCCTTTCTATATAAACCAATATTTTCGAGAAAATTGATTTTTATTTATTTATTTCTCTTGCACGAGTAAGACCCATTTAGTAACGAGAATAGGAGTAAACAATACATAGTAGGGACAACCATTACAAGTACAAAGAAAACAGAACAGAAACATGATCCAACTGAAATAATTATGTATAAATATAAAGACCTATCGTTATGTACTAACGCTCTTTAGAAGCTGGTTTTGAAGGTAGAAGGGTGTCCATAGAAAAAGTAAATCTCATTGAAATACAAGTTAGCCAAATTAAAAATTCTGTTAAGGTATCTTCCTAGTGTGACTGCTGGAAAAAGCTGTTATAAATTGCTGAAAATATTACCTCCATTATCGCACACAGACTTTTGTCAATCAAAAAGAGAATGAACTGGGAATGATAATGTACTTTCATCTTTTAATCCTTCGAATTCTCGCATTCTCAACTTCCCCTGAGTAGAATTTGTGTTTAATATGGCGCGTATAGAGTCACGCACTATGCCAAGCATCTCAATTCCCGCGAGACAACCGAGTCTATCGGCCAAAGCTGCATCAGAGCTTTTTCCTTAAGCTCCGCACGTAACGCGCGAAATCAACGTGCAACACACACACACACACACACACACACATACATATAGAGTGGAAGCGAAGAATTCTTTCCCCGCAAGCGATGACCGACATTCCCGTTCCACTTTCTACGCTTGCCCAGAATTATATCGGTCTCGATTTATGATATACTTGATCGCGTGCAGCTGCATTGATTAATCCGCGGCCTGTCTCAAGGCTGCGCCATTTCGAATGGCGAAAGATTTTCCCGCGGGCGAGAATAAACGAAACGAATCCAAGGGGCAGGGCTCGCTCCACCGTGAAACGAAATCGATTCTACATTCATTATCACGCGAACGACTTTGCCCTTCCTCAACGGCTAATATTACCACGCTATAGAACGACTGATTCGCGCTAATTCTTGCCTATATCCGGTGTGTAAATTCCACGGTGAGAATTGACCCTCAAATACTGGGGCAGAGGCAACAAGTGGGATCGTGGAATCACACTGTTCTTCCAAGAACTCCTGTCTGACTAGTCGCGGCATTATCTACTTGGCACTTTCGGTATTCTCTTCGGACACTATTCGAACTTCTCAGGCCGTCGCACACTTTGGCGAAGCGCGGCGATACGAAGAGGAGAGTTTATAAACAACTGATGACCGAAGCCCAGCGACAATGAATTAATTATTATTAATTTCTTCGCCGCGCTTCGCCAAAACGCGCGACAGCCTTAATACCAAAATTTGACCCCAACTGTTTTCAATATTTCGTAATAGCTAACTATTATCTTTACCTCGACTACTGTGTGTTCATCAGTGAAAATAAAACAGAACTCCCTCGGCGTCCGTTGCTCACGCAGTATCGACTGTTTGTCGACGGGAATGTTTTCGTAACACTTTAAGCGCGTAGGCAAATTCAGTTCACGACTGCACTCGGCCAGGCTAATTACGCGGACATATTTAGCGCAAGTTATTGGATAACGATAATGAAATGCACGGCGACGGACACGCGCATCGGTTGTATTGCGATCAAGCGCGTCGCGGGCGATGTAATGATGCTGATGTATTATTCCTGCAGCGGAATGAAATTGATGGAGATTGAATTTGTCGTAAATAGGGCGGCACCCACGTTTCGTGACACATAAATATAAATGCGCACGCTGCATACGTGCCACGTACGTATCCGGTTCATTCATAACTCTACTTGAGCACGAAGGTGAAGGAACGTGGACGTACGACAGCCCACGGAGGCCTGAATTTCTCTCCCATGACCGCGTAATTACCCTGATATGCAGAATTAAGCAGCGGCACGTCGAGGACTCGAGATATTAGAAACACTCTTCTTCGCGTTTATTTCTTCACTGAGCGATTTACCTTCTCCTCGCCGTCACTTATAGTAAGAAGCATTCTTTCACTTTGAATCGTTCCTGGAACCTCTGCTCTCGTTGCTCGTCTCTTCTTTGCCTGTGCAGGACCATCGTTGCAGAGAAAACTGCAGTTCTTCCGTGCTCCACGATGGACCCTCACTGTTGCCAGGGCTTAAAAGTTGAATTACTTCAAAAGTACTATTCACTTCGCCGAGCTCACCCCGTTTTATCAGAATGAAGTATATTGTTTTTAACGATGCCTGTCATGACGACAGTGAAGCGGTACTTTTATATTAAAATCTTTTTAATATAAAAACTCATCGAACCCTTTATGGCAAACATAATTGTATCGACCGTATATGTATCATTGCTAATTCTTATCACGACCAACTTGATTTTTTCTCTGACTCAATAGATAAGATCCGTACAAAGCTTTTACGCCTGTTGCGCTGAATGTTTCATATTGTATATTCATGCTTTTCTTTTTTCCTTTTCTTCTTCTTTCCTTTTCTCTCTGTCTTTATTTCTTAATACGCGTCCATTTCTCTACCTCATTTTGTAATTAATTGTACCAAAGGGTTGTCTAACCCGTCTATTGTAATTAAATTAAAATTAAAAATTAAAAAATTAAAAATGGCTCAACTTTCGAGCTGTTCTCGTGAAACACTGAGCCTCGAGTATTTGAATTTTCCGTGGGACTTTACTCGTTTGCCATGACCATTTCAGCGACTTTTCACAAGTCTCGATGGTATGACTGAATAGTTCTCCGTTTCAATACCATTCGCTACTTGTTTGCATTCTACTTAAACGGACCATAATGTCAATTTCAGGTGCTAGAGGCTCAAGAACTGCCAGTGAAAGACGTGACCGGTAGCAGCGACCCCTACATAAAGATATACCTTCTACCAGACAGAAAGAAGAAGCACCAAACGAAAGTACATCGAAGGAATTTGAACCCCGTGTTCAACGAGATATTCATCTTCAGGTTTGTAAAGTCCACTCGTTCACTCAGCCCCCCCCCCCCCCCCACCTTCGTCAAATATACTAACAAAACGGACCTCTGTGACCTCAGTGTACCATACGAAGAGCTGCGGGAACGATACCTCCAATTTTCAGTATACGATTTCGATCGATGCTCGCGGCCCGATCTGATCGGACAGGTTGTGCTCAAAGGATTGCTCGAATGCACCGACCTCGAGCAAGAAATCGAGTACACAATGAACATTCTGTGCGCCATGCAGGTAGCACGACTTCGTTAGCTACTTAACACCTGGATCTGGTGCAAAACGAAGACTGAGACGATTTTCATGGTGTTCTAGGAGAAGGTGGACTTGGGAGAATTGATGCTGTCGCTTTGCTATCTTCCAACAGCTGGTCGACTGACGGTGACCATAATCAAAGCCAGGAATCTGAGAGTGATGGACATAACAGGATTGTCTGGTACGAGTTACCGCTACCCTTCATGTCAAGATACTAGTTATGATTAAGAAACGTTCCAACGAAAACTCTAATTTCCAGATCCCTATGTGAAAGTGTACCTGCTCTGCCAAGGCAAAAGGATCAAGAAGAAGAAGACCACGGTTAAGAAGAACACGCTATTCCCCGTGTACAATGAGGTTCTGGTGTTCGACGTGCCCGCAGCCAACATCGAGGACGTTAGTCTAATAATAAAAGTAATCGATTACGACAGGTGAGCGAAAGAACGAAAGGAATCGTCGAAATGGTCACGAAATGGCCCATAGACGATCACGAACAATTTCATCCGATTCTCGTTTCAGGATTGGACCGAACGAATTAATGGGTTGCACGGCGATTGGCTCGAGTTTCATCGGTATCGGTCGTGACCATTGGCTAGAGATGCTGGACAATCCAAGGAAACCCGTGGCGCAATGGTATCCCTTAATGGAAACGGTGGCTGGTCACATTCCGTGCGTGAATTCGGAGCCACTTCCCGTGAGTCTGAGCTGCTTGAATAGTAGGTGAGTCGTGACTTCTATCGATTACTCTGCTGAGAGTTTACCAAATGTTTGATCGCACGGCGAAGGCTACGGAAAATCAGACAATCATTGGTACCAGCTGAGAAATCTGATACACCGCGTTTGAGAATACAAATGGCAGGTGGTTTGATGAACGGAACACGACTTTTCGTTGCAGATGAAGACACCGCGGCTGAAATAAGTATCGCGGAAGGTTCGCAATTTTTGTCAGACGTCGACTTGTACGTTGTTTCCTTCTGTCGTCATTTAATGCACACCGCTTGACTGACTTAAGTACAATTTCTATCTCAACAGGCTCGGAAGAAACAAAGAAACCAAAAAAAAAGAAAAAAACAAGAAAAAGTAATAAACACTCTGTGCTTTGGAATGTAATCATCCGCGGCGAGCGTGGAATAGTAAACGAATTAATAGAACGTAGAAGAATGTTTGTGGAAGCGTAGTATGTTAGAGAGACGAACAAGAGGCGAGGTTGCTCAAACTATTCCGATGATCAAACGTAGAAGAAGAGAACAATAACGAGGAAAAGAATGGGGGAGAGAATGGGAGGGAGAGAAAGATAAAGATAGAATAGTTTATTTTTGAAGAATGAATCCAGGCTGGCCCTGTATTCAAGCATAAACATAAATATGGATCGTTCACTGACTATACTCGTCAATATTTTATCAGCGAGAGAGAAAGAGAGAAAGAGAACTATTAACCGATGGTTGTGAATGATATCAATTTTTACACGGCCCTTGTAGAAGCGTAAACTGTTCCACCTTCGATAACTTCCGGTTTGTACGTCGCAAAGAAGATGTCCCAGCGCGCCTTATTTTCTGGTGAAAGAAAGCGATAGCAGACGATAAAAGAGATGTCGATGGATGCATGAAGTTTTCACAGATTTTATTGGAAAATCACTGTCGAGCGTAGAGAGCATCCAGAATAGAGTTTTCGTTGAATGTGTGGCTTTTCGAAGTAATTTTCATCCGGAGAACGAGGGGGGAATTTTGAAAGGACCTATGAAACGTGCACGATTTATGTCCAAATTCTTTCACTGCTCTGCGTCACGTTTAGGATCATTATTTCTGTTCCTCATTATTTTGAAATCTTCATTACCTTGAAAACAGATATATTCATGGTTGCATGGTTTAAAGTTAGCAAAAATAGCCTCGATCTCAGGTCACTTCTCTGGTGCACCAACGTGTTAAATGCAGTAAAGGTGCGATTTAATTGTATAAACTCGAATATGCGTAAACTGAATGTAGTTGCCTATCACTTGTATGCTTGAAAACCCGCGATACGATATCTATCAGAATTGTTTCCAATAGCGGTCCTTGGGAATCCTTGATGGTAAGCCCACAGCGATCAGACATCTCCTTCGTGCTTCCGGAACAGCACTTCCTGTCGATCCACTTCACGCATGACACCGTGGAGGTACGTTCTAACGACAATAAGCCGAGTACCGAGAGTAAACCTTCCTCTAGATTTTAAATAGCAATATTCTTAATGATACTGCTGTATCGTTGTTGGCGAGAATCAAAGGTGCGAAACGAGGAATAGAGATAGCGACGCGACGTTTACTAATTCACGCTCCCTCCGCCACTTTCGCGCAAACGTTCTCATTCACCGTGATACGTGTTTAGATATAAAGCTCGCCGAAGGGCACACGTTTGTGATAACACGCGTCCGACTGCGCGCGCGCACACGCAACCTACACATGCGCGCGGAACACATGTCGATGGCTGATGGATCGACTCGATGGTGTGCTCGATAATAATGCGTGTGCGCCGGTGCAGAGGGCCTCGTAGAGAAGAGAAACTTCGTGCGCGCACAGCTGACACTGATGCATCGCGGAAATGTGTACACGTACGTTTAAGATTCGAGAGCACTGGGTGCAAGGCGGGAGTACTGCTTCACCCGTACTTCGATCGACCACGAGCAAGTCAGACAGACGGCTCGGCTCGTTTTATGTTTTTGGCTGACGATCGACCAGAGACTTCGATCCCAAGTGCGAGACATAGAATTTACAGACGAGGAAATCTACCAGACGCGTGGACGTCTCTGGGCAATGGATGTAGCTAGAAGGATTTGCGGACACGGCCACCGGTGTATATTACGATTAAGTGACGATCCCTTTGACGTTCTGACGATACTCTGTGTTCCAAGTAGATGAAAGTATACCAGTAACAGTTAGTAGATTACAGCCGTAAGAAGATACCAGACAGTGTACCCGAGAAACGGAGATACTATAAGTGCAGTAGTAGAACACGAGACGTGCCAAGACACAAGTAGTAGTAGAATAGTATAGGGAAACGTAGTGCACAAGATTGTGGGCTTTCAGTAGTAGATCCTCCAAGTGTATATTTGTAATGTCCTTGTACCAAACCAAACGTATTTTGTCAATTTGAGCATGGCTGCCCGTGAAGTCTCCAATGGTCATCGTTTTAAAGTCTCACGGACTTCTCGCCTCATCTATTGCTCCAGCGATGTCCATCGCCGTGCACGAACAAACACAAACAAGATAACTGTATTTTTCGTACGAACAGAACACTCTACTACAGACTGAGCTTACTCGAGTAACTTCACCTATCCAGGCGTAACGATGTTAAGGGGTGGAAGGGCTTTTTCAGACAACAGATTCGATGAAAGATGGTTGGGTGTTCGAAATACATTTATTCGTGTCATTTTATAATTGGATGTTAGGTACAATAGAACATTCTTATAAAAAGGAACTTTGAAATTAATTTTCTTTCAATTATCGTGTCGAGAATATAAGCGAAATGGGACCCGAGGCTTTTTTCTTTCAATATTCAAATACGTGGGTATCTAATCTGGTTAAATTCCTTCTATTCGATGTAATTTCTGTAGCACTCACCGAGTGTCCCGTCTGAAAGAGTTCCAATCACTTCACAGTCGGAGTAGTCGTTTGAATGGGCTTAGTGGAAGCGTTTTTTTTTTCTACATGGAAGAACTACTTTACATACCGAGAAGCATTAACCTTCGAAGACATTCGATGTACCTAAGAAAGTGGTGAAAAACTGTCCTCTATTCATCGATGTGTCGATTCATTTCGTCTCGCGTTTTTTGTATTAATTCCCGTGTATTCTTGATGTATGTAGCGTCGATGTCCCAGTTAACGCGTTATTTTCTATGGTTAATGTCGTTGGACAAAGCCCATCGATACCCCACGTCGTTGACTTCGCATCGATTCGATCTCTCCGAGCAACACATCTCGCGACACCCTCTCATGAACGGGCACGCGCCGTTGCTGAATCAACGGCGAACGGTATATCTATGTTTACGTGGATACATATCAACCGATACGAACAAATGTGCAAGACAGTATCAATCTTAACTGGACGAAAGATTCCGAGAGAGGGCGACGACAAAAGCAGCTACCAGAAACGAGACCTCGTTTAAAGTCTACTCTGATCATGAAAGTGATATAATCGTATATTTAACCAAACTGCAGGCGAACACCCGGTGGTGCCGGTGATAATATGCATTTTCTAACGAGTATGTGTATCTGTACTGTATATTCGGGCACACAGTAGCCTCTTTGTGATTGTGGATGAAATAAATAAATCGGTACCATGTAGGACAACTTCTTTCTTTAGTTGCTAATAACCCCCAAGAGGTGCATGCGACTTTAAATAAATAATATAAAAGAAAGCTTCTTTCTTATATCACATTCAGTTTAATTGGTGACTACTCTGCGCGCAAATGACATAACAGGTCCCATTCGTCATCCGAGGACCTCATCATCTACCTTGCCCCTGCAACTTGTACCTTTTCTGTGTAAGACGCAAATATAGTAGATGATTGGAGACGATGCGAAGCATGGACGAAAAAATGAAAGGAAACGGTCTGCAACATCAAATGTACTTTTCATTTATTTGACTACTTATCTTTACAGATTAGTCTACCTTACGCTAAGATACAACTTTCCCATTATGTTACCTCTAATCGGAAACGTTACGATAATACTAAGTATAAAATAAGCAATAGAGCTTATATTGGTATGTAGCAACGACTTAAGTACCTTCTACTTAAATAGTACTCGTTTAAAAGTGCCGGGAATAAACCTGCGTCGCCCGTGCCGTCGAACGAGACCCGACCGACGCGGTGTCGCGCCGTTACGAATTTGGCTTTCCTTTTTCATTATCAGAGAAATCATATTTAGACAAGCATCGAGGTTTCCTTTAGAAGATTAACTGATTGCAGCCATTTGTTCGTCGATCGAACATCGATCCCGTTCTCTCTCGCGTCCCCCCTCTACAATACTCTGCATCGTGCCGTGAATTGTGAAAAAATTAGGCCATATTATGCTCCTCGCGCGGCATTCTCCTGGTTTTACGCAACCCCCCCCCCCCCCCCCGTTTCATATTTCTCCCCACCCTGCTAATTAGAAATTTGAATACGCGTTCTAAGTGCCGGCTCGAAATTACAACGATCAACGTGACGTGACGGTAACATGGCGATGAATGTTATTGAGAATAGAGTATCGCGGAACGATGTTCAGTCTTGAAGAAATGTAACTGCAGCGACAATAGTGTCTTGTGAAATCGGATGGGCTTAAGCTTAATCGAGAGCGGATGGCTCGTGTAGCATTACAAATGCTGTACAATATTTATCGTATCGCTTATCATAAGAAACGGACTCACGATTATAAAACGCTACTTCGACGCAGATGAACTCGATGATGTTGGTTTTAACGATCGCAACTCTACGTGACTTTGCTACATCTTGTTATTATCCCCTCTGTCTACTATTCATCTTCCCTCTTGTTACTCTGCTTCTTTTAGTTGCCCCCCTTTCTACGATCTCGCGCGTATATTGACTTTTATCGATTGATTTGGAAAATTACTTGGCGCCGGGAAGGAACCACGCGGCGATGAACGAAGAACTTCGAACTTCGTCGCGATGACTCGCTGTTTTCCATCGATTCTACATCGTCAAACGCGATTCTCTTCTTCCACGTCGCTGTTAATTACTGAACGAGTTACGATTCTAACGACTAAGCGTCCGAGTAAGTGTTATTCCCGCGACCATTCACGCGTTCTTCCCTCTTCATCCGCCCGTGATTGCGCTTAGAAACGTTTGAACGTTATGATTAACCTACACGTAAGTACTTCTACGGGCAGCTCCGTATTTAAACGAACCATTAATCCACTTTTCCAGTTTTCTCTTTTTTTTGTGTCGTTTGTCTCTTTACACAGTGTATTAGCATTACCTCGCGCTTTCTTACAATCAACGTGAACAACGCAAACAGTTGGCTCGACACGGAAACCGGAATCGGATGTAAGTACCCCTAAATCTCCTCCAATATACAAATATCTCTGTGTGTGTGTGTCTGTGTATGTTCGCGCTCAGCGATTCGTTACTTTAATATTTAAGTACGTTGAAATGTAAACCACAATCGTGTAAGATAAGAACACTAATAATTACATACTCATAATAATAGTAATAATAATATTAATAAGAATCATGAGAATAAGGTGTAGTGTTGTTTTGATAATAATTATAGGCAAACCCTTTGTTTGTAGCGTTGTACTTAGCGTTATTTAAAATAGTAGCGTTACTCTTACGTGATGTACCGAAGTTCGAGTTACGGACAGAAATCGACTTTTAACTTCCTCTTCTTCTCTTTATATATATTTATATATATAATAGCAATATGGAGGGAATTCACTAACAACTTGCTCGAAAAGTGCAGCGTTCTCACACACCTATAAACAAATATAAAAACTCCTCGTTTTTAAAATCTTTTTCTTAGTTTTTCTCGTCACGTTTTTTCAATTTTTTTTTTTAGTTTCTTCTTTTCATTTTGTTTCGCTTCGCTCGACGCGGTACATTCTCGCCGATTACGTTGCTTCACCGAATGATCCTGTGCGCGTGCTATTACACTTCCTGCCATTCAATATCGTCCATTTCTTTGCTGTCCGAAACGCGCGCACATTCGAGTTTCTCCCTCCTAGCTCGTCGCCTCCAGATATCCCGCTGGAGATCACAAGATCCCAAGGAGTCGAAGCCTTCGAGTTCCCTCGCGACTCGAACAGGATCGTTGCATTGGAAACGACACAGCGCGAATCGCCCGAAAGCAAGGAGCCCGGCTAGAACGTCGCGCGTGCCGCTTTGCGTTTTAATCTTCTTCCCCGCGTTTACCGTCCTCCTCGTCACCATTCTCTTCCATCGTAGCGAAAATAAGGTGTCGATAGTACGCGTCTGTACATGTTAAGTACAATTAAGTAAACAGTTGCGCGCGCGTGCACGCGAGAAATTAACATTACATATATCCGAAGCACCAGGCACGATCCTCTTCCTCACGCACACAATACAAGCGTGCACGAATTCTTTCTCTCAGCATTCACTCGCTTTCTTCCTCGCAGCTGTCGAGCGTTCCTCATGCACGCTCGTCGTTGCATCCTCTTCCTCTCGCAAGACTCGCCAACGGAACAATTACGAACAATCATGCATAAGCACGCACAATATCGATATAGCGATAATATACCATTGTTTAACACGTTTCGCATTGCACACACGTAACACCGTCCTATGCGTGTATGAATTGTACGACAACGCGCGGTCGATCGGTCGGCCACGATCGGGATACACGAAAATAGCCGCGTTCACTAATTATTAACAATTACGTTACATGATCTCCGCAAGCTCAAGAGTGATTGATCGCTAGAACGTCGGCACCATGCACTTACTTTACATCTACCACGTAGACCAAGTACTGTATATGATTTAAGTGTATCGACATCTAAGGAATTGAGGCCGCCAGTGATCCGCGACGCCATTTGCCGCGAGTCCTGACTAGATAAGTACATCCTGAGACGTTCGCGTTCGTGTATCCTTTTGGCTTTGCAATTTCCACGAGTTCGTCTATCGCGTCGAGTTTTTCTTCTTCGAACTGGCCAGTCCCTCTGCGTTGCATTTTACATTTAAGTACAGCATTGATCATGTACAGGGTGTGGAATTGAAAGTGTTATCCAGAAACCGTTCGGAGTTTTTAATCCAATCATATGACTGCGTCAATTTATCGAATTTGATTCTATAATCGAATTATCTTGAAAACGCGATCGTGCGCGTATAGACTCGCGATACAAAGGGGATGCGTCGCAAGGATCACCGAGGCGGCCGTAAGCGCTCGCTCCGAATTATTCTCATTTACGCTGAGTCTCTCTCACACGGTCTCCTCTCCGCGCCCACGCTATCTTTGTCCTACATTTTTTTTTACACGAAGACCCTCCGGCTTGAAACGTCACTGATCCGTCACTAAAGGAAAAACACATCGAGATCTACGGCGACTGAAGCGTGCGCGTGAAAACAATCCCGCAGGCAGACAGAAGAAATGGCTACCAGCTACTTGGCAAGCGAAACACGACGTACCCTGCGCACGTCGATCGAATCGCAAGACGCAAAGAAATCGAAACTATGCACACGCATCTGCCACGACATGATTACTCTACCTACGTGCACTCGCTCGCCAACGTCGACATTCCCCAAGAAAGAGTGACTAGCGTTCGGTTCTACAGCGAAACGACGAGATGTCGATCATTCGTGAACGAGTCCGCTCCCTCCCCTTAATCTTGCTACCGAACGGTCCCTTTACTCTCTCCTCCGTCATTCGAACTTTCATCTCTCGTCTCATCGATCCCTTCAATCTTTCTCACTTGCTATGCTCCCTGCACGGTTCCCTTCACCACAAAACTCGCCATTCGAATCGTCATACGGGCGACACGCTCACACACGAAGAAACGGTCGGTCCCCGCGCGAACGAGGACCGCCGCGAATGAATTCGGTATGCGATTCCTCGTTTTTAAGCCTATATAACCTTGTCTTGCTGATTAATTATACCTCGCGTGCGAAAATACCAAGAAATATCCTCGCAAAAGTTAAGCTGGACGGCTTTGATAAAAATTAGGATCTCTTCCGAAGGACGTGAACCTCGGGGGGTTGGGATGTGTTGCTGGGAGGATGGGGCAGTGGCAATGATTGTGATTGTGACGGCAATGGTGTGTGTTTCTCGAGAGATAGGGGAGGCGACCCAGCGTACACTGGGCTTGCGAAAAAGCGTCGATTGCCCCCACACGGAAGTGCTTCTTGTGCAGACGTGTACGCGTACCTTTATGTATTTATAGCCGTGTATTAACGTGTGATAGATCTGCGTATACGGGGTGTGACGATGTGGTGTAGGTGTTGTTCCAATGTCTCGTAAACTGAACTCACTAAGTGCTTAGCCAAAAAGTGTTTATATCACGGGCGGCAATTGTGACATCGGCGCAGATTACAATGGAAACGTCACTCTTTTGTAATGGTACACGTTTCCCTATCTCATTTCTCGCTCATTCGCTCGCCACCCTATTGCGGAATAATGCGTATGTGTGTGTGTATGTGTATATATATATATATATATATATATATATATATAATATTTATATATATATATTTATATATGCCGCAGAGATTATCGTATTTACACGGGACGTAACTAGCGTTAGAGATATCGGGGGCCATACCCACGCGCCATTTCCTAGCGGGAAATGCAACGCGCCCTCGCCTTCCAGAGACTGCTCACGATTTCGTCTTTCAGCCGCGGGCGTTCTGTCCTGAGGATCCCTCACGTCTGACCCAGCGCGCTACCCTCGAACGGGTTTAGTCGAGAATCGGCCTTTCGAATGTTCGCCAAGCGTACAGATAGATCCGAGTCTTGGTAATTGACTAGCGTTTGAGAGACGTGCGCCTTCTGTCGGTTTTCTCTCCTCTCCGTATCTCTTCGCCCGCACTGTCGTGGCTTGGAGCCGCAGGGGGCCCGGTTCTTGGACACCTCCTGTCCACACTTTCTTCTACTGTTCGCTTGCGCGTCGTCGTCGATTCGCGCGCTCGCGCCACGGAAGCACTGCTTTAATTGTTAGAGTCGCGAGTAAGCGAATTATTGCTAAACGCTGAATATCGTGAATACCTGCTGCTCGGCGACTACGCATCTGCGCCCTCTACTTGATTGTAATAAACGGTTACGAAAGCGTCGTTGCTTGTTGCTCCTGTTCGTAGAACACCTCAGCCAGGGCCGGGGTCGCTGCGCTCGGTTGTCGCGCCGCAAGCTCGACGAACCGTCTTCGTTCGATGCTCGCGTTATTGCGCGACGCTTTACTCTGGTTAGTTGAATCGTAGGTCGGCTGTAACGTAAGATGTACACGTAGATTGCGGTCAGATTGCTCTATGGTTGTCACCGTTGCGACCCATTCCTGCTTTGGGAGAAATCCAGTCGGTGTTATGAAAAAAGATGGGGCAACAGCTGGGGTGTGTTTGGGTGAGGTCGATGTTGCTAGACGTACGCGAAACAGTCTCAGTAACGTTGCTGGAACTCGTGATGCCATCGGTTGAAGTCGATGTGGAATATCACGATGGACCCATTGGCCAGGCCAGCTAAGAGAAACCTGCAAAAAGAGCTTTGAAATTGTAGGCGGAACAACGAATCTTTCGTGACGATCAACGGAGTCCGGAGTTTAGAGTCCACTTGCAGTTTGAATCGTACGTACTTTTGATCGTGAGAAAGGGCTAGCGAACGAACGCTGCTTTCGCAGGCTGGGAACGCGTAGAGGAGGGCGAGGTTGAATGTCCTCCAGACTTCCACGATACGTTTGTCACCACCTGTCATTAAGTACTCGCCATCTCTGCTGAGAAGCAGACACTAAAAGAAATGGAAAACGTGAATGATATGATAGAAAAATTGGAAGACGTAAGAGACTCCTGTCGGGACTGTGATCCCGCAACCACTGTATGGGTTGGTTACCTGAAGATTATCGTTATGCGACTCGTGGCGAAGGCGTTTACCATTTATGGTAAACGCCGCTATGTGTCCACGCTCGTAATTCACCACAATGACACCTTCCCGCGACATCGCGATGTTTTCAGGGGAGGAAAACCCGTTTGGAGGTTCCAGCGACCTCAGCAGATCGCCGAAAGTCGTATGCACGAGAACAGGACCGTCTATAAACGAGAAGCGATTCGATAAACTCCACTCTTATTCCATAATGTTAAACCATCACCTTAGACGCCACGAAATCTTGAAGAGTATGTGTAATTACGTACAGTAAGAACCAGAAACGACCAAGCCCAACTCGGCTGATATAACGACAGCCGTTACCGGCTGCTCGTGACCCGTTAGGGTTGCCCTGGGTGCCGGAGCTTCGCCCTCTCCGACGATTGTCTGCGTCCTGGCATTCCAGTGCCACAGCAGAACGGTGCAGTCGGCGCTTCCTGACGCTATGTAGCAGTCGGAAGTGATGTTGCACTCGCTACGCGACAAACACGTCACGACACCATAGTGGCCAAACACTATCTGCACGATTTTCGCTGGAAAAAAGGAATTATCTTCCTTTCTACTTTGCAATGCTTCTTTCCCCTTTCTACACCCCCTTTCCCCTGTCACACTCCCCCTACACCATCAGCGAATTTTCCCTCCATTTGCTTATTGATCAAAATCATTACCAGTCTCGGTGGAGAAGACGCGGAAGCTATTATCCCAGAAGCCACAGGCGACCAAGAAACGGCTGTCCACGGTGGTGACGAAGCAGTTGCTTCGAATCTTCAGCTTCTGGCTGAAATTGTCGCCCAAGTGCCGGCGTAACGTGGGGTTCGAGCTGTTCGCCGCTTGCGCTGCAACACGCGAGTCCCGCGCAATTAAATCACTGCTGTAAGTTCGAAGATTGAAGATTCTTTGTTCCACTTACATAGAACAGGATCCATGGACAGCGGTTGGTTCGCGGCCTGAGCCTGCGGAGTGTCTGCGTAGCTCGGCGACTGAACGGACGCTGTAATTCAGCCCCCCCCCGTTAATAGGATAATGAATCTCACTGGCAACGAGATCTGCGTGAACGCGAAGCTTACCGGCGTAGTTGGTGTTCCATCTGTTGACAGCGAACTGCTGCCCAGTGGTGACCGTAACTACCGATGGCAGTGGCAGCTGAGGGTACGTGTTGGCCGATATGTGACAGATCGGCGAATTCGATGGGAATTTAATGGCCATGCACACGTCGTCCGGGATGCTCGAGAACATCATCGGTGACTGCAACACGGGTGGCAACGTCTTGTCAAACTTCGCGGTACTCTTCTCGTTCGGAACGATTGAACAGAAAGAAAAGCGCGCGTTGCACGTATATGTAGGTATATAAGTACGACTTATTAACTGGATGGTATAACGACTGTACCGTAAGGGTGGCTAACTCAGATATCTAAAGGTCAGAGTTTAAAATGTAGAGAGATTCTGCACGGTGCTCCGTTTTTACTGTGCGATTATGAGACTATGAATCTCTGATTCTCTATACCGAGCACTAGGAGTGATGTACTCTAAAATTAGTGGAGTACTCGCAAGGGCTGGCTCATGCCTTCGTTAAAGATAATCAAACTGTTAAGCCTCTACCTTACAACAATGCTCTCCCCAACACGCTCCCCCAGACTAAATACCTACAATACATTGCACGCTCTTCTTGTGACAAAAAGTTCTACGAGTCTCTAAACACTGATTTCACTTGTAAAATTATGCAATACCGTAAATCGAAGGTCGTTTACCAAATGCATCGCCGAGCTTCTCGGAGGATGTGGCTCCATCAGGAGTTGCGAGGGCGTTTGACCAAAGTTTCGTATTTGGTTCTCTATGGCTTCTCGCATTACTGGATCTGTTATCGTGTCCAGATCGACGCTACCCTCGTACGTTAGGTAATAGAAAACGTTTGTTGCGCGAACAGCTTCAGGACCTTAAGAAAGGGGACAAGTATATTTTAACAATTTCAATACATTAATATTCAGATTCTTAATGGAGTAATCGATCTATCAATCTCAGTGGTGCACCCAAAGGGGGGAAGAGGGGGGGGGGGGCTGGCACCCTCGAAAGAAAAGGGAAAAAGGAGATTAATGTAACCACGACTGAAGTAATTCAAGAGCTTTGTAAAAGGAAAGGAAAACTGGATTTCATTTTATAAATAAATTATTATAATCACGTAATGAATTTTATTTAATTTGTATTAAAAATATTTTTATCCGTGGAACTCGACTCCCCCAAGATTAAATCCTAAGTGCGCCACTGATCACCCTGACTGCCTAACTTTAACTAATACACTAGCAACTGCCACAAAGCAAGTGTTTACTCGTTCCCAGAAAGCTACGAGCTACTTATTTTGTGGTACACCTAATAGGTATTTAAAGAACACGTTTGATGTTCCATTCTCTAAGCACAAAATAGACTTGCACAGCAGTGACGCAGTGCAGCACCGACGTTTCCTTTCAGCTGATTTCTAGACCTTCTGTCGATTGCTCGTGGCCGGAATTTCCGGTTGGCTGTACTTTCATGCAACCGGCTGTAAACGTGTTACGTGTTAGGGGTGGCACGCATTGTCGCGCCCGCCACACGTGCCTAATTGCTTGGGACAAGACCGGGAGGAAGCTAACTAAAAACTAATTCCTTCCATACGCCCGGCCAGCGCAGCCACCCTGCTCCCCCTGCCTCCTCGAACCCAGCATCTTCGAGGAAGCGCCGGATATAGAGGCGCCACTGACAATTACACATTGCTGGAAGCCTAATTTGACTCGACTGCGCGTGTCCCAACACTCGGTCCAGCTCCTATGCTGCTCGCGCCATTGTTCGGGACGTTATACTTTCAATTTATAAATGGAGTAACGTTTCTTACGTGGACTAACGATTAAGAGGCATATTAGGTTTAAAGAGGGCTAGCTTTCTAAGGCAGTAACGATCTGCTTCTCATTTTCTAGAAATTCTACGTAACTTCTAATACTGTTTGGTAATTTCCTAACACTTACATACGATAGCTTCGTATTTATCTCTTATATGGACATTGCAACAAGACTCACCTTTCTGCTTGTAACCAAATATCAAGTCGATCCATTGGTGTAATTGACAAGACACGAACTCCGACTCCAGAGCCTGTGGAAGTTAAAGCCATGAGAGAAACAGTGTTCGCTCAAACACACAAACACAGCTAAAGCTGAATTCGTTGTTTAAACGAATTACGCTCGTTGCGCGTACCATTCGATTAATTCTTATAAATTCTTCCGGGGACGATGCCCAGGGCGGTAATTCAACGTCGCCAACCGCGCTGCCATCTTCTTGCCTACCCAAGCGGTAACGATTGCTGTTTACCAGCATTTCCGGTAGGAAGAAGAACTCAGGGATAAGCTCCTGTTAACAAGGGGAATAATTTATTACCAGTCCGCTCTCGAACGCATCGAGACATGGTACTCGAGGAAATTTATTCTTCCGTGAATAACAAAAGGGTTCTGCGCGCGCAGCCGTTGCTCGTACAGGTGTAACTAATAAGCACGAGACTTCAAAAGTTACAACGAAACGAACCTTGACATCGGAAGTATCCCGTTGACAGCTCTTCCAGGACAAGGCGATCGAGGAGAACAGTCGATTCGGGTAATCGAATTTACCACCTTGGAGGGCCAAGAACATGGTTGTCATGGGCTCCTGCAACATCGATATTTCCATCATTGTAACGACATCCAGGATATTGCTTTTTTTATGATATTTCACCATTGCATCGCGCAGGCATCAACTAGTAGTTGCTGGTCTCCACGCAATTCTAATTGAGGACCTTGCAGCAAAAGGAGTGCAGCTCCATTTTTGACAGCTGTTGAGTTATGACGTGTAATATATGTATGTAAAAGAAAATCTACTACTTCTCCTAGATTTAATGCAAATTTTGAATTTGCACCAATTACTGTTTTGCCCAATACGAATGATCCAGATTTGAAAAAGTCGCCAAGAATAGAAATAAAAACTTATCAACTCAATAACTATTACTTATTCTATGAAAATATATATTTTTCCATTACTGTTCTGTTTTGAATGTTAGATCAAAACAATAATTCTATAAACAGTGTTTTCTAATTTACTCGAAGTTGATAAAGATGGAACTGCACCCCTCTCCCTGCAAGGTCCTCAATCGCGAACAGGGCGGGTAACAAAAGTGCACGAGACCGGTTCATCCACCTCATGAATAACACAAAATTTGAACCACCATATCGAGAAGGCCCCTCAAAGTCTAATCTGTTATACGGTTTCACGCTTAAACTCCTATCTTTCAGTCATTCCTTGTACTGACAGCCTGATGAGTGTTAACAGAACAGCCCCCTAGTGATCGACGTCCATTTGACGCGTAGGTGTGGCCGCGCCAAACGTGATTTACAATCGCGAGCGAGATTTTCGACAATACGGTCGTTTACAGCGAACCAACGCGACCACGTGCTCCGAAGTGACGTGCACTTTTATGCAACGCAACGTTGACCTAATACCATAACTGGACAGTTAAAGGTATTCGCGAAATCGGCCCCGAGAGACAACGAGCGGCGCAGTTATAAAGCAATAAATTGTTTATGACGCTGTATATCGTTGTGGGAACAGCGGGGTGTCGTCCAGCGGAAGAATAATAAAACGCTTATTGACGATTTGCATGTAAATGCGGAGGATAATGCCCGCTCGTCCGAGCAAGCTCGCTCGAGCTATTCGCGTAGAATTGAATCGCTGCGAATTCGCAGATTCGAGCGAGCACAAACGATACGATAAAACGAGTCGTGAAACGGGACGTTTTTTCTGCTCGCTTAGCTAGCTCATAACAAGGGAATTAATATAGTCGTTAACGTAATAGGGAGCGCGATGATTGGCCGGCAGTGTGGTATATTTTTACGTGGAATCTCTTTGAAACGTCGGGCGCAGGGAAGCCGAGGAAGTGCAGCGGAAAACAAATGCACATATTTAACGGGAAGGCGGGCTTCGTTGACTCGAGGGCGTTCCGACGCCCACAAATTAGTGTGCAGACACTACCGAATGCGTCGCTCGAATTTATGTTTCAACGGTGGATAGGCCACTTAAATAGACCAAGGTCCGAGAATCGACGATTGTTGGGGGGCTCTCGCGTCGAGGTTCTTTGTAATGGTCTTCGAACGTCGCGCGCTAAGTCTTATTTACAAAATATCAAATTAGAAGGGATTTGAGAGCGGGTCAAGTTATACGGATCGTACCATTTGTCAATATACGATTATACAGAGTCGTGTAAAGAATAAGCCGATGAATTCAGGGGCATAATTAATAAACAGAACTTGCAGAGTTATAAAGTATCCGGCAATGAGCTTACCACGCGTATCATCCAGTTGAGAACAAAAGCAGCCGTACTGTAATGGGTGCCATAATGGAAAGGCGGTATGCTGTCGTGCTCCCAGCCCTGAAAGCGTTCCTCGAAGTAAGCCCTCCTGCTCGGATTCAACGCTCCGATCGGCTGTCAAGGGACACGAAAGCATTCGAGTAACTGTCATAAAAATAGAAGATTCACGTTTAACTGGTGTTGATTTACCTTCGACAAGTCACGATAGTTGCTGGGTAAACTGAGATCGAGCTCCTTCGTCTCGTAGTTGGTCAACACCCATGGGAACACTGGGTACTGGTTCAAATCGTTGTATGTTCGACCTGAAACACAGAATAAATTTTCATGAAATCATTATTACTCAGATGCGAAATATATCAAAGTACAAGGATAAATTTGAATATCACTATCCGCGTTTACGATGTGTCTGCGTGTCATAGATGATCTAGTCGCGTGTACCACCCCGTTTCCTAAACGGGATTGCCCGTGCACGGGGTCCAAAAATAAACGAGCCGTCAGCGTCTTCCTTTTAATGCGTATAATCACCGGCCTAATTTTTTGTCGAGCTCAGCCGCGGTCACTTTTCTTCCCCTGGCACCCTCGCCGCCGCGCTCTGGCGGACGATGAAAAGCGGGTGCACGGAGGGCCGCCTTCTAATTCTATTTTTACGAAATGCGCGCCACGGTTCAGGCTCGTGGGGAGCGGAGGTGTTCTCCGTTTAGTAAGCGCATAACTCAGACCGTGACGGCTAATCGTTCCTGAAATTGTCACTTCTGGAGGTCTCACTCCTCCACCCACACCCCGCCCATCTTGGAATCCCATTCCGAGATGCATTAGCGACGGCAGCGGCGACTGCAAGCCTCACTTCGTCTAATCTCCTGCCCCTGGCGCTAATTAAAACCCGTCAGCAAGTTTGTCAGCCAGAGCGTGCGTCGGATCGTTCACGTGCCCATTTAATTCGTACTACTTCGTTCTACTTGCTTTCCGGATTCATCAATGGGCGAGACGGGTAGGTATTCTCTTCATTACGCTGCGAGGGTATTCTTTCTCTTTTCACTGTACGTATTTACATACATACGGCAATAAAACTGTCCTACTGTAACACGTACCCTGGCACCCTCCCAAAGAAAGTGGAAGAAGGAGATTACTGTAACCACCTCTGAAGTAAATCAAGAGCTTTGTGAAACGAAAAGAAACCTCGATTTTATTCCTTAAATAAATTTTTATAATCACCTAATGAATTTTATTGAATTTGCATTAAAAAAAATTTCATCCCTCCAACTCGGCTCCTCCCGAGATTAAATCCCGAGTGCGCCACGGTTCATCAATCCTTATGTGAAATAAAAGGCGGTGAAAGGATTCTTTTTAGTTTCTCACGCACAGTATACAGTTTCCTCGAGCCACTATTACGACAGCGGGTCAATCCAAGGGACAAGAATAATCGCGAAGCCGCAAAATTTCGCCGGGTCCCGTCTCCACGAAATTCACCGGATACTCGATTCGCCCGCGAACGGGAATGAAAAAGGAAGGGCAAGAAGGAAAGGAGGGAAGGGCTCGGCGGCGAAGTAGCGGCGCACAAGACCCGTCGTTTCTACAATGCGTCGTAAATCGTGACGCTGCACGACCGACGGTCGGACGTAAATAATAGTAAGGCCGCGTTATGCATCAAAGTGATTATTAATGGTAGCGTCGCGGTGAGTGAGCGCTCTCAGAACGCTCCTCGACACCGGAATGCCCGCGACACACGCTCTCCCTTTCGTCTCCGCCCTCGCAGCCACCCTTCGCAGTCGCTGCTTGCCCGCGCTTCTTACCTACCCGAGCCCCGACCTCCCAGTCCACGGGGAACAACGTTATAATAAGTGCCGGCCGCGACGAGAGGCTCGTTTTTAACTCGCCACTCGGCGAGATTTAGAGAGACGTCAGCCTCTGGGGAGAAAAATCGGCAGGAAGCCCTGCGAAATGGTTACAGCCTCGGAACTTGTGCCAGTCTCTTACGATTGGTGTCTCCGACTGTACACACTTGACAAAGATAGCGACGGCTCCAAGAAATAGCTAACGAAAGCATTTCGTTTGGTTTCTAACTTGCAATTTGAAGAGTCCTTGTAGGAAACACTGTAAGTGACAAAATTGAAAAAAAAATTATCAGAATATGTCCCACGTGCCAATAATAATACTAATACAGTATAGAACTTGATTTTTAGCACTTGCAGTGCTTTTTACAAGGACTCCTCAATTAGTTCAGTGGATAACGTGAGAGATATTAAGAAAAATGTAAGCTGGAATAATTCAATTCAAGTGTACCTTTCTCATCTACCTAAGTAGGAGAAGGTCGACGAAATGCGGTTCACAAACGGTACACCCACGCGAACCGGCTCGCATCGCGACACGCAGCCCATCATATTTACATCGACTCCACTGTCATTAATTTTTAATAAACCGATGCGACCGAGAAAAATAAAGAACGTGGATCGCATGGCGGGAGCCTGCCAGCAGGACCGGTTCATTTTCGCAACGTGTTCACCCGCCGGGGCCTTGCCCAATTGCGCTCTGCAGCGGCCCACGCCCGACCACCTCCCCGCCGGCCGCCGTGCTCCCCTTGAAACCACTATTTATTTGCGCAATTAATATATAACGCTCGTAAATACACGGCCACCCTCTGGCATCGTGCGGCGTTCTCGTCGATACACAAATAATTACGCGTCCCTGGTGATCCTCGTCATTAAGCGCGCGTGGGCAGGCGTACATTCTCCGGTTACCCAATCCGCGAGTGTTTCGCTATCGACCTTCTTTACGATCGACTATTAGCATCCGTCGAGGACCATTCTCGCCTTTGCTCTCAGCATTCGCTTACGATATGCCAGGTACCCGCCACGAGTACGCCCCTCCGTGAAGGGTAATTACGAGCGTACGCGGCACAACGTGATCCGGTGCAACCCTTGACGCCCTCTGTTTGTCGAATCGGTTGATCAACGCGGATCGGTAAAAAAATGGTAAGGGGCATCTCGAATTTCGTGATTTAGCTCGCGACGCGCAACACAAAAGGGAGACCGATATTAAACCGTCGGAGAAACAAAGGCGCGGCTCCATTCGATAGGGGAAACGGGGAACGCCAGTCCCTCGGGAGAGGATTACCAGGGCCCACGAGCTAGGGATTACTCGTATGGGGTGGCCAACGGAACACGGAGCTGATTGAGAACATCCCTAATACGCCGCGACAGATTCCATCCGCCCGTGTGCGCCCGTAGACAGTCTATCCTCCTCTGCCTTGCAATTCTCCCTGGCTCCTCTTCGTCCGACTCCCTTGGTACCCGGGCGAAATCGAGCGACGATCGAGGGCCGTCCGCAGACGTCGCATTTTCCTTCCGCAATCGGTAAGCCGATATGATTTTTTATACGCTGAACAGCCCCCCTATTATTACGGTTGCTGTTGGTTTCACGGTGGAGGGAACCGTTCACAGATACGCGAAGCAACGCACAACGGATCCAAGTTAATGTCGCGGTGAACAGTGACAGTGAACGACGGGGAGGTTATCGCGATGGTCTTTACGCAGAGTGTAGAGGAATAGGTCTTACCAGCAATCGTGTTCAAGAACATCAGATACTCGAAGTTCGATATCTCTCTTCGCTGCCACTTCTGCGTCATGTTGGAGCTCCTCATTAGCTGCCGGGGCGACATCATTGATGCTCTCCTGCAAGCACAGTGCATTCTTCAGTATCCCCCGTCAGGGAGACTGACACATGGTGGGTGCTCTTTATGGGAGCCTAGATAACCTGCATAGAATCTTGACAATATTATAACTACAATATCTAGAATATTTAGTAATCTAGAACACCGAGTATGTATTGTTTTACAATGGTAGATTTGGAAAAAATAAACGAGGAGTGTATTCTACCCAAAACCGAAAGAATTTTATTTAACAACCTGATCCTCCTTGACCGTGGAACTTTATATGCGTAAAGAAGCCAATTTATGACAGTAATACCTATTGCTGATAACGGTTGCAAATACTTGCGTCCGGCGCAACCTGTCCAGAAGGGGAAAGAATTATCGAGGGTACAGTTACGCGTTCAACCACCAATGTACCGTGCAAAGAGGCGAAAGACCGGTATAATAACTTTACCTATTTATGACTTCCACGATGCACATTACGCGAACATGTGATGGGTATATTAATACCTGCCCAACCACTCTGTCCTATCAACAGCTCATAAACGGAACAGATACGCGCTTTCTATCGACAGACTTTTGAGATCCAGTAGCGATGGAAGAAAAGTCTGACAGATGAGCGATAATAAAAATTGACATCGGGACTAACGTTTCTCAACCATCTTTCTTATGCCAGCCACCTTTAACCGATATGCGATCTACGGAGGCAAATAAATTTCCTTCGCCTTTTCGGTGACGTGGCGTTCAGTGCATTAAACTGTACACGCCAGTTTAATTGCAAAAGATAATTGCCAGGCAAAACGAGTGCCTTCAGAGATCCGTATCGTCGTTCGTGCGCCATTAAGGTGACAGTCGCTCTCAATCCACGAAAGCTATTACATCAAGACGCGTGGTTCGGTGCTTTATATTCGCGCCGTAAAATTCACCGAGCGGTTTTACGAACAGCAGCGTCGCCTGATTTAGGATTTATACCAGGGACTTTAATGGGCGTGCGCAGTGGACGACATTAAAGGAAGCAAGCATAGAAATGAAACCGGATGAATAAATTCCGTGGTTGCGTGCGGTTCGCGATAATTTTTGCGCGCTTCAAAGGTGAGGAAAATGGTGCTGGGTATGTAAGAACTTACGATACGATCGAAAGTAGGATGATCCTGACTATATTCATAGGAGTGTGCAGTGTGAATTTTTGAAACTGCTTCTTTTAAGCATAGTGCGATTTTTAAACGTATCTCAATTTTCGACCCCCGTCTTAGTTTCCGATACGAACATTTTATTTTCCTCGTGATTCAAGCCTGGTACGGAGCGTCACGACGCGAATGCACGTTTTATATGCCGGCGGATTATTTTTGTTGGCCAGGAATCTCCCCCGGATCAGACGTCGGAGTTGGCCTCCGTATATTTATGGCCGGAGTATCCTTCTCGCCGGCTCTCTCCTCCGGAGGAGCGCTTTAAATGGATGGATCGAAGCGCGGATACGCGAACCTCTGTGTTCTCGCCGCCTGTCCTCGCTGAGCTGCGAGAGTATTGGTATCGAGAAAGGATCCCTCTCCTCTTCCTCTGGGACGCGATCGCGACGCAAAGACGCGGATCCTCTCGGATGATTTCAACGCTCGACATTACCTCCTTTCCCTCTACATTTCGATCTACTTCTTCAACACAGAAATCGTGTCACGATTCGTTTATTTGTTAAAAGACTATAATACCTACTCTGTCTTGTCCATAGACTTTGTAAAAATTCAGATAAAAAGCGATATGTACGAATGAACTTGTGCACGCGAACTGACAGATAACAAAGACGATACACGTGAGAAAATAAAGACGACGCAACGATTCAATTAGTTTACGTCTGATTTATGCGAACAAATTTCTGGAGTGTTCCAGCTACCCGCCTCATTCGTCACTAATAAAAACGATGAGTCCATCGACACGGTGCATTCCTAACATGTTAATACACCGAGAGTCTCTTCTGCCGCCGAAACTTTTCAATATCTATCCGCGCCCTTTATCATCCGATCTCGATGCTCCGTTCGGGCAAGAAGAGCCCCAGATCCGACCCTGATCGCGGGCGGAATCCTACGGCATGGGGACAAAGAAAGAGCGGAATGCGAGGAGCGTGTTCCAGGGTGAGCCTCGAGGCCCCCGAGATCCCTAGATCCAGATGTTGGTAAAAGGGTTTCGCCGGGCAGTTGAGTCCTTACCTAGTCTGCGGTATCCCGTATTTGATGCCAACGCCGACCCGCGGTAGCGCCTTGATCACCTTTTTCACCGTCGCCTGGTCCGGGAACGCGAACAGGATCGAGGCTGCGGGCAAAAAGGCGTTAAAGTGCGGATTATAAGCGAACCCAATTTCCGACGACGGATCGTGTGTCAATCATTCGGAGGGATGGCAGGCAAGGACGAACTTCTTACTCGCATCGCCGCTTTGGACGGTCCTGATACACTGGATGTGCCTGCTTCATGCAGAATCCGTTCGCGGAGCTGGCAGGGATCAGAGATGGGCAACATTTTTATTTAAATAAAAGTTCTGTCCATCTCTGGGAGGGATTCTTTCGGTAGGTTGGCAAAGGTACGATGAGATTTGTGTTGGAGGTAAAACGATAGTTATTTAGAGTGATTTACGAATTGATAGTTAATTTGCTTAAGATTGCACAAAATTTGAAGCCTCTGGTAAGAGATTAAACCAGGAAGCTGCATCGCAGTGTTCAAGTATAGGAAAGATTTAGGAGATATGCAAAAGTGTTAGCTTTGTTCATCCCGCAAGAACACTGGGATCCGAGGAAACCGTTCTGGGAAAGGTATCCAAGTTTCTTAAGTAAAATTAGAAGGACAAGATTTACCGTATTCATAGTCTATGCACGTAAACGCTATGAATTATCGCGTCCCATTTGCGTACTTCTCCTTAATCGAAGAAAATGATTCACCGAGGGAGACTCGAGCGCATTTAGGCCGGTGAAATTAAATGCGGAAATATGAAAAGAGGATACGCGATGGACTTAATTTCACGGCTTTAATAGCACCGTTCCCCGGAGAGTTCAAAGGGTAGCGTGCGAAGAGACGGTTACCATAAATACTTGCGAGTAATTTATGTAACTCCCAATACAGGGCCGGGATATACGAGTCGGTCTTAATCAAGGAAGAAGGGAAGCAAACGGCAGGATCACAGAGAGACTGCGAGAATCAAAGAATTTCCTGGTCTTGTTCCTTCTCTACTTTTTACACTCTCCGTGTAACCACAGTACCGTTCGCAGTGCAATCTAATTTCGTACCCGCTGGCATAATTACTCTTCCACTTACTATTTTTATCCCCGAACCTTGAAATTCTAATTAATATCATCCCCCAAGTGTAGCTTCCTACACTCTATCCTATAGTGTCCGCTCCATCACTTTCAATTCCTCCGCACGTGTACATAAATTAAGTAAGTTAGCCGTTTAGTGGAACTGGCAATTAACGGTTAAGTTTGCGCTGTATTCTCGAACGCGGACGTTATAACGATCGCCCAGGCGGATTATCGCAGCGCGACGAGAGGACAGCACGATTTTTCACCCGAGCGAAATTCAGGGGAGGACCATCTCGTAAAAATCCGTGGAAGTTACAGCGTAGTTCGAGGTATAAAGTAGCCCGTTCGTATTTTTATTGTTGGGGGATTTATCACGGCACGACACGGATCCGACCGCGCGCTGCTTTTATCCGTTCCGTTAACGAACGGACCCGCGCGCGCGCTCGTTTCCAGTAATTTTTTAATGAACGACGAAGGAGGCACCTCGCAGAGATGACATTCCGCCTGGTACGCTTCAGCGCGCATCGAAAGTCGAGATCAGATTAAAATCGAGGGACGTGACGTGAAATTTATCTGCTCCCGGGAGAAATAATCAGCGGGGATTGCGTCCCCTGGCCAGGTAGAAGTGATTCTCCCACGTTTGTTTCGTGTGTACGCCGGACGGTCGACGATCCTCTTCGAAGGAACAACTATATTTCAAGCGAAATGCCGCGTCCGATGCTTGACCGAGCCACGAGGAGTGTTTTAACACCTCACAATGAAATAGAGATAACGAAGCGATATTTACGTTAACGTCCTCTACCGTGTAGCGAGCGACAAGACTTTAACGAGCATAGGTACGGCTATGAAATGATTCGAATACTCGAATATCTCCCGTAGAGACGCTTTCTGGACAAACCAATTTCGATGGAACGTTTCTTCGACGGTTCATAGTTTCATAAACAGGACTAACGAGATTTCGTGCATGTCTAACGGATGATGGGAGAGGAGAGGAAGGCAGCAGGTGTAGCTAGAGTCGAATGGCGAGTTGGTGGCGAAAAAAGGGGATGCCGTAACGCGGGGCAGATATTTATTGCGTAAAAAGCAGGCGGGGGTGAACACCTCGCGGCGCGTTCGGGATTCCGTTTCCATTTTGCCAGATTAGATCGCGTCGTGTGAAATAATGCAGAAAGGCACGGGAGACCGAGCAAGAAACGGAATGCGCGCCGTTTCGAACAGAGGGCCCGCCGCCCTTTTGGGTGGATCCTTTTGAAAACGAACGAGACGAATCGCACGACTTACTCCTGCTCGCCAGGAAGATCTCGATGGCCACGTTCTGGAGCAGATAGCGTCGAGAGAAGATCGCTCGGACCTCCGAGAAGTACCATTTCCCGTGCAAGTGGTCGCAGTACTTGAGCACCTGTAACAATAACAAAAAACACCCGTGTAAATAAAGTAGGGAAAAATCATATCTATAGAATCAGGCTTCTGATTACTTTACGACCAGTCATCATTGATGGCGACACAGTTACATTAGTGACATTCTAACTTCTAACGGTTCTCCAATGTCCTCTTTCTTTGAAACGTCGAAAAAGTGAAGATCTCGAGTGTTACGAGGCAATTAATTATTCTAAAGATTTTGATCTTACATTGTAAAACGGGTCTTATTCACTTAAAAGTCAGATACAACGATTCCTTCCTTGACAAGTAACGAGGAAGACCTCCGACCGGAATAATTAAAAAATGGTCAAGTACCGATGACGAGGCAGATAGAACAAAGGACGAATCTATTTAACGTGATCGACTACTTAGACACACGATGATCAACTATGCAGCGCAGAGCCGACCTAAGGGTCCGAAGGAACCGGAAGCGAGGCGGAACCTCCATCGAGGGAGCATCCAGCGAACATCCACGCGGCAAGGAGCCAGGGTGCGATCGCATGGCTGACTGTAAGTATGCAACCTGGATGCAGTGAAGTGTGATGTGATATAGTGAGACCAGTGCCGGTTGCAAGATGGCCGTCATGGTAGGAGGAGCCTCCTGCTGAGCCGGGAATCGATCCCAGGACTTCGCGGGCTTGCGCTCTCGAACGGGTCGTGAACAACTCTCGTAGGCGAAAAGGGGGAGGCAGAAAAAGGACGAGGCAGTCGGAGGAGAGAGGCAAAGGACAAGACAAAAGAAGGACAGAGCCGAACAGACCAATTTACCGCCCTGCGGCTAGTAGGCTCTTTCAATTTTTCCCTCTTAATGAGCAGCCGCCGCCGCGCCGACGCGATGTCCTTGCGCGCGGCAAATGAAATTATCCTCGATATAATCCGGCAGAACGCCAATCAGATGGTATCTGTTGTTACTTCGACGCCCGTCCAAATTCTTGTCCTTGCTCGTAATGGGTGTTAGCTGTTAATCGGGGTGTCGGTATAACCAACAGCGTTGCTCAAGTTAATACGCGTAACTGTTTCACGGTGGTAGATACCCCCCGGTGTTTCAGGTCTTTAACGAAAACAAGAGTACAACGGCGAACGCGAATAAACTTCGTCGGGTTTTAACGAGAATTCTACATAAATACAACCCCAAGCAATCTTATAGTCGGTTCATGTTCGATGCTCGTTAATGTATTCTTTTCTTGTGACAGCCTGTGGACCCTGCGCAAGAAACCCCTACAAGTGCACAGTCGCGACTGTTTGAACGCGCCGAAACATCGATGCCGCGGTATTCAATAATTCATACTCGGTACAATAAGAAGAAAAACCCGGCATCGTGAACGAAACGCGAGGCAACGAAACCCATCAAACGCAAATAAATAGGTTTACATGAGTGACACGGAGAGAGAATGCGCTAGTGTGCGTTCCCTGCAAGTCGCAGGAGATCAAGTAAATAGAAAAGACGACATTAGGGTGGCGCGCCGGGGTGCACGCACGTCGAAATCTAATTACAAGAACATAAGCGGCTCCGGGGCCTCTGGGGACCATAAACGTCGCGTCGATTCGAGAGGATTAAGTACAGCGCGTGCTGTTTGTATTAATAAGTCGTTAGAGGAGTCTGCAGTTTTGCTGCATGGAGTTATCGTGAGAGTCTGCTGGGGACTGAAATCGCGACAACTTAGCGAAAGAGTTGTTGATCGTGTATTTGGAAATAATTTTTGGGGGTATCGATTGTTGTAAACAACTGAGCCGCCCCAGTCGCTTCGACGCGCAAGTTTGGGAAAGAGAAGCCGGCGCGGCGTAGAGGGGTGGCTGCACAGAGCCAACCCCTAAGGACTACTGCGCAAGCTCTTCGCAAACACTGCGTGAAACTGATAAGAGTCGTACCGTGATACGGAATTCATTATTTGGATACTTCTGACAGCGATGCAGATACAACACGTACCTATTGCGTACACATCATGTCCTCTTCCAGGGGTCATTGAACTACTCAGTAGCCCTCGAAGCTATCAATTCCCCAGACACATGCACCGCAATACTCGATACCACTCAGTTTCTTCAAAACCCAGCTAGCACAATGCTATTACCGTGAATTTCACTAAACAAGAGTGTTCAAAAAGTACCTTACGAGTAGCCTTTGCACCAAGTAATCGACTCTCCATAGAAATTCTAATTCCGACCACGTGAGTGGAGTAAAAGCGTAGGTACATACACGGGCGCCTCTTCGCCCGACCAAAAGTGAGTCGTTAAAACATCGTGCACCCCAGTTTCGTCGTGTCACCAGGGACAAGCCGAGGAGAGCTAGCACTCTCGCGCGACTAATATGTTTACACGTTCGATGAACCGTCGCGCTGACGGTCGGTGGAGCGCGCGGTTAAAAAGAGCTGCAGCTCCTCCTCTGGTGGAGTGTCAAGTGGTGCGCGATTAGTGTTCCCCATGCATCGTGTTCATCTCCCGGCGACCGAGAGTCGTCCCGACTCAGCAGCGAACGCGGGGTTCCACGACGACAATGGGGCGTCGTGATGTAACAACATGTGTCGCGTTCACAGGGCCCCCTCGCTGCTTGCCTCTATGTACACCATAGGGCACCATAGAATGGGGGACCACTTAGCAGCCCGCCGGCGGTATACAACAAACAGATTAAGCACCGGACAATAATAGACCCCCCGTTCGGCTGCCCGGCCTCGCCTCGGTGTCTACAAGCACCCTCCTTCGGTCCTTCTTCGAAGTGCGAACCACTCGAAATCACGATAGCTCGTGGCGCGCTGCAGGGTGATGCATGGTGGTTTATTCGATTCGGGATACGAGCAGCCCAAGTGGCCCGATCATTAATTATCCGCGTCCGCCGCGGGGAAAGCTGGGAGGGGATTTTACGGGAAGCTCGTTTTGGAAACTTGTCGCTGGGAAGGATGATCGGGCCTTATGAGAGTCCAGTATCGATAGAGGTAACGGCGAAGCTAGCGGTGATTAGATGTAATTGAGAGGAGTGAATCATTGACACGTAGCTGAGGCTGCTTTTTCTGCTCGTTGAAATTAAAAGCTGCTGCGTGGTAATTTATGGATCGTAAACGTTAATACTCAGGGAGAAATACTCTCCTTCGATGTGGCATTGATTGCACCCAGGAATCTATTTCAGGAATATATTTCACTTACTTAACGGACCACGATGACGTTGAAGAATGCATAAGGCGGATATTGGAATTCCAAAAACAATGTACGCAGGTATATGTAGTCGGTTTATCGACCGCTACGCTGCTCTGGTAGCGTGAGCGTGCCCGGGCTGATGGGCACAAAACGTTCGGGACCCATCAAGACGATCCCGAGCGACAATGAGTTATGCCGGCCACGTGCGTGTTCTCATACCTTTATTACTGTATCTCACACGAGATAGCGCATCGCGGCATCCGGCTTACAAAGGGCCCCTGGTGATGCAACCAAGTCCTGCTGCCCTTATTAGACGCTGGATTCGCTGGCTACCAACGGTACAAAAAGGTGTGCCCCGGCTGGTGTGCACCGCGAGCGTGGCAGTCTTTAAGGAACACGGTGTCTCCGAGTAGCCGACTCGGAATGTGGATCCCAACGAATGGACTCTGTCTCGTCGTAGGCCGCTGAACGAAAGTAATTGGACAGAACGAGCCAAGTTAATGGCGCTCGGTACACGCTAAACGACGATGTTTCTTCCTTTGATTAACCCGTGCGGGACTTACCAGATATTACAAAATAAAGTGCGCGGCCAGTTTCCGCAAACAGACGCACTGTGGAGTAATGGCTCCCGGGCACTGGTCCGTGAACTTACGAGATTCCATTGTTACCGTATTTGTGTGCACTGTGATTAGATGGAATATAGGCAAGTACTACTTATCAGTGGCACGCTCAGAATTTAATCTCGGGGGGAGCCCAGTTGAATGAATAAAAATAGTTTTAATGCAAATTAAATAAAATTCATAAAATTCGTTAGGTAATTATAAAAATCTATTTAAAGAATAAAATCCGGCTTTCTTTTCTCTTTACAAAGCTCTTGAATTACTTCCGTCGTGATTACATTAATCTCCTTCTTCCTTTTTCTTTGGGGGTGCCCTTGCCCTCCCCTCTGCTCCTCTGGGTGCACCACTGCTACTTATTATAGGGATAGAATTAGATGAACTGTGTTACTATCTTGCAAAAGTAGCTCAAAAACGAAACGGGAGACTCAGTAAATTGAAAGAATTTCACCCAAGCCCGAGTATTTCCAATAAAGCACGAACTTTGCTCGTCCGCATCGAATCTCGTGATTCGTCGGGATCCTCTGCTCTCGCGTCATTAACTAAGGAAACCGTGAAATACGCACTGCGCTGTAGCACTCTCTAGTTTTGCCGGCTGTTGGAGCTCAGCGACTGAGCCCTGGATTACTCGGGATTACGCGAGGATGTTCATTCGAGCTGATTTACAAGCCCGACTCGATCTGCCGTCCGCGTCGGTTCGGCTGGCTGCCTACGACAAGACGCGTTGTCGTTATTCGCTGGGAAGCGTTATACAATGAGGAGACATCGCGCAATAGGAGCTGGAAAGAGAGCTCTTCTACCTGCCGGCGGTGTCAAAGGAGCCCCGAAGGATGTTTTGGCAAACTGCATTTGCCTAGGACTGCTCCTTTAAGCGAACAAGATACCGTCGTGGCACTGATCGGCCTATTAGATATACTCAACTGGAAGTGAACTCGATAGAAACTTACCTCCGTGGTTGCTTCGGAATTTCATGAATTCTGGGAACACTCTTCAATGCGACTCTTCGCAAACTTGAAGTACGTACGAAGCAACGAAGCATTCTACAATCGCAGTAGGTTAAAACAGCAGAGTTCTCAATGAAACTGAAATCTTTCGCGGCAATAGATTTCCCTGCAGAAATGCGAGGCCTGTTTAGCTTGCGTCTCGAATCGAACGGGAAGCTTGCTTACCCCCGGATAGAAGGATGGTCTCGTGGAGGGCGTCATCCCGAGGCTGAACCCCAGGTATCACGTGGGTGTACAAATAATTCAGATGATAAACGAATTAAGTCGAAATGGGATGATGAAAGGCACGTTTAGGGGTGCAACGGGTGCCCCGGCTTCTGCATTAATGCGAGGGCTGATGTAGCAAAACGTTTGACCCCTCGGTCCCTTTCTCGAAAACAGCCGCGCCAGAGCAAGACGAGAAAAGGGGAAGAGATTAGGAGAGAGAAGGATGCACGTGCTGGACTCATGAATCAAGTCGTATTAGCGAGAGGATAGCGGGCCTGGTGGGCACCAATCTACCACTCCAACTTCAAGTAGATTGGATTTCTCTGAACTTTATTCAATTATCCGGGAACGAGGCTGGCGAAACGAATAGGAGTCCCCCGTTGCTGGCTTTCTGCGAATAATGCTGAATACGCGTGGGCTTGCTATATCCTACGTCTCTCAGCTCCGAGTGAAAATGCTTTTATAGCAATCTTATTTTAGCGCGCGACAGTGCTCAAGGTGTGATTGTGATGGGATGTCAATAAGATTTAGTTTGAGATAGGCTACCGTCAGAATATAAGTGGGCTATAGATCCTGACTCGATGGTTGTCCATAACAGTGGAGAATTTACATCAAACATTCAGAGTTCCTCGGTGCTACCGTATGCCCGAGATAAGCACCCCTTTCGTCGACGACAAACACAGGAATGTTCATTACTTCGTCAAATAAAGTGTACGTATGCGGTGGCACGTCGCTAGATCTCCCCGGACAACAAAAGGGGTATACAAATCGAAGAGGAGAAAGACCGTTGCCTGTCACGCGGAGGCTGTAATCTCTAGAATCTTATGGGGAAGGACGTTCGATGTACGGGGGATATCTTGGTCGGTTATCGATATTCCCCGAGAGGTATCCTCATCGCGGGCTTTTACGATCGAGGAATAAAAAGAAACTCGGAAACGGTGTATCTTACAATGTTTGCTAGGTACTTTTCGCCACGAACATCTGCCTCGGCTGGGTACGTCAGCCTGGCGTCAGCATTGCAACGCGCAGGGGTTGCTTCTCAGCCGCGAACAAAGAGAAAAGTGTCTTACCGCCCGCCTGGCGCGGGAGTTTCTTATTCGAATGTCGAATATTCAAATGACCCTCGCGACGGAATTATCGACGGGAATAATCGTGCTTGGAATCCTCGTGCAAACCTATCGAAAATACGATACAGCGTACGTCCCCCTGGGACTTGTCTCTGCCTTGAGAGAGTCGCCTTCGTAAGACGCATGCCCATTGATGGACATTGACGGTGGAAGAAAAAGTGGAAGGTGGAAACTAAAGAGTATCTTACTACGCGATCTATCCATTTTTGGAAACCTACGGACTTCGTCGTTCTTACGAACACGACGGAACACGACATCCCTGGTTCGTTAATCTACCATTTGGCGTGACCTTTTTCATACACGCCACGTCCGTCGCTATCTAGCCGCTGTATCTTTTGTTAATAACGAAAGGATCCGCTCAAATAAACAAATGGATGGGTAGAAACAAAAGGGGGGAGCGAAGGGGTTGAGAAGGGGTGCGATGGTGGTTGACGGTGGTTTCGCGGCCGCGCGGAAGAAGCGAGCCGGTAGAGGAGGAACGACAGGAGGCGTGGCGAGGACGCGCACACTCCACGTGACCCTGTCGTTCCAGAAGGCGGGCCTTGGAGAACACGGCGCACAACTACAAGGGCAGTGGAACGAGCTGGTGGTCACCTGGGTGCTCTCTCTGTCGTCGCGCGCGCGCGGCACACCTCGAGTCGCGCTCCGTTCCACGTACAACACCTGCCGTACGATTGCTCGCTCGCGGCACGCTCTGCTCAGCCGTGACTCCTGTCTCGAGAGTGCTTTTCCTCCGCTCGTCGATCGTCGCGAACGATTTCGGGGAAACGAGGGAAACCGCACGCCATGGACGGTAACAACACGCCGACAAAGGTGTCGCGATTTCACGCGAAACAGCGAGACTGATACTCCCAACAGAGACGCGTGCAAAGGAATCCCCGCGACAGTACCGAACGCGCCAAACATGTTGCTGCCCCAGGATATGATGGCAGCCCAGTCGAAGATGCTCTACCAGATGAACAAGTACTACGGCGAGCGAGTGCAGGCCCGCATGGGGCAGGTACAGAAGACCATCAGGGAGGTGTGCAAGGTGGTTCAGGATGTACTGAAGGAGGTGGAGGTCCAGGAGCCTAGGTTTATCTCGTCGCTGACAGAGTGCAACGGCCGCTACGAGGGCCTGGAGGTGATCTCGCCTGGCGAATTCGAGGTGGTCCTCTACCTGAATCAGATGGGTGTATTCAACTTCGTCGACGACGGCACCCTGCCGGGCTGCGCCGTGCTCAAGCTCAGCGACGGACGGAAAAGGTCCATGTCGCTCTGGGTAGAGTTCATCACCGCGTCTGGTTACCTGTCAGCCAGGAAGATACGCTCGAGATTTCAGACCTTAGTGGCGCAGGCATGCGACAAGTGCGCTTACAGGGACTCGGTCAAGATGATAGCGGACACTACCGAAGTGAAGTTGCGGATCAGAGAGAGATACGTGGTTCAGATCACGCCGGCGTTCAAGTGTTCGGGCGTTTGGCCGAGGTCCGCGGCGCACTGGCCGATCCCGCACATACCCTGGCCACATCCGAACCTCGTGACCGAGGTTAAGACAGAAGGCTTCGATCTGTTGTCGAAGGAGAGCGTGGCCCTTCAGGGCAAGCAGTCGGCTATGGAGGGCGACGCCTGGGTTCTATCTTTCACCGAGGCGGAGACCAGGCTCCTGCAGGGTGGCTGCCGCAGGAGATGCCTGAGCATACTGAAGACTCTGAGGGATCGGCACCTAGATCTCCCAGGGAATCCCGTGACAAGCTATCACATGAAAACGCTGTTGCTTTACGAATGCGAGAAGCATCCCCTCGAGACAGAGTGGGACGAAGGATGCCTGGCGGACCGTATCAACGGAATCTTCCTGCAGCTGATATCCTGCCTTCAGTGTCGAAGATGCCCCCACTACTTCCTGCCCAATTTGGATCTGTTCAAGGGGAAGTCTCCCAGTGGTTTGGAGAATGCCGCGAAACAAGTGTGGAGACTCACGAGAGAGCTACTGACCAACAGCCGAGCGCTAGAGAAACTTTAGCGGGATTGTCCGACCGGTCGAAGGAGAGAAGCGAGAGTTTCGCGCGACGGAGGATTCGGTGACTCGCGCAAAGACACTTCCCGGCTACAGCTTCCGCGACGGTTCTTTTACCTGCTTTTTACCCCCGCCGTACACGTGGAAAGTCTACTTTCACTCGCTATTTTCTAATGCTAGCTATTCTTCAGCGCGTCAGAGTATGGGGATGATGCGACGAGCAAAACTCGTGGCAGTAGACCTTAATCGTTACTTTCTCAGCTTCCTTTGGTAAAGAGTGCTAATAATCAAAGTCAGGCTTCGATTATTCGTCCAGAAACGCGTCTCGGTGCGGACACGTTCTTTCGTGTTTCCTTTCGCGCGAAAATAATTGTTGCTAGGTTTTAGTTCGACTTCGTGTTACTGAAAGTTTCGCCGAGTCTGGGGAACGTTAAAAGTTTTTGTTGAACAAATTGGGGACTCGCCCGGCTTAGCCGACGATCGAGATGTCCACCGAATCAGCAATGGGCGTGGAATTTCCAGGAATTTTACCGCGTTTTTATACAAATCGAAAAGCTTTCGCTTGAAACAGACTCTCGCGCTTATTAACGCGGATTGAAAGGCGCGCACCTGCCTAGTTTATCTACATAGCGTTACACAATATACCAGCGATTAATTAACTACTTCGTTAGCTACTCTTACCTGTCTAAATGGCTGATGTGAATCGTCGTGTGATCCGTTGTCGTTATTAATCTAATGTTTATAATCGGTTAGCGGCGAGCTTCCGACGGTAGTTGGACTACGCATTGTTATATGTACATACTTTTTTATATTATTTAAACGATATTTATTTTTACTCGAATCGCTGTTCGAACACATGATGTAAATAATTAATAAACGCATTTCGTCTCGTAACAAATGTCTGTGATTCCTTCGATCCTGTCGCCCTCTAAAATTTCCCGAAAACTACGTTACTTAAAATATATGAAACATATGTAAGTACTTACATAAATGCACAGATGACTTTCAGATAATTTCACCAGTCTTCCATTGTTATCTAACATTGAGGATATTCACGAGGTGATTGTATAAATTCTGAACGCCTCCAGTACTCATTTAGATAAAGAGAAAAATATTACTGAATATAAGTACTTCTGAAAACCAACTATTTCCAAATTACAAGACACACCTTTCTTCTGTTCTCTGTTAATAATCAGCCCGTTCCCTGTCCGTACTCTTGTCTACTTTATCATTATGCATCACTACTTGATTCTACCCGAGAAATAGTGAAACGAACCAATAATTTAGACTCCCTGCAAGTTTGAATGCGAAAACCCGACAAGTTCTGTACTCGGACAGTCCCTCTACGATAAATAAAAGAATCTTAATTTTATAATACGGAACCTGTCGACTTTCAAACCCATCTGCATCGAACCCCCACATTCTCGTCTATTTTAACAACTGTCGACCTATCTTGTACGACTTCATGAACACCCAGTAGAGCTTATCTGTGTAATTTGTGATATGACAGCAGGATAATTTTCCAGCGGGCAGTTAATTTGTCGCGCGTGAACCTCGCCGCTGAGCAAGAGTATAAAAATCATCGGAGCGTAATTATTATCTACGATATTAACACTTGTGCACGCGTTGGAGGAGATTGAAACGCCTCGTCAAGGCATCGCTACCGAGTTTCATGGGCCACTATACGCCTACGAGGGCCCTCGTGTCCTTATCTTAATACCCTCCTGAAATTTCCTCCCTTATCTTACCGCTCCGATGACATTCGTTGGACGCTGCCATTCAGCTCTCCTCTCGCGCGGTACAACGCCGATCGTTACGGAATTTACGTTATTATTATTGCCCCGTAAAACAAAGTGAGAGGAAAGCAGTCTCCTCCGGGCGAGAACGCGCCCCGATCAAGCACACTTTACGCGCCATATCGTTGCAGTTCCCCCGCGATTTACAAGCCTTAATGGTAGAGTTATCGGTGTTGTCGTTAAACGTAGATTTTATAACGACTTTTTGCGCGGCGACCGTCCGGTTCTCAATAAAACCGCTGCAAGCAAAACCGTCCCTCTCCGCTGATAACTCAGCGTCCTGCTCTCATCGGGCCACGGATTTCTGACTCCCGGCATGCTGGAATTCGATGCGCATCCTTAAAATTTTGCAACAAAGTTTCTTCCAGAATCTCACCGAGGAGGACGTCTCAAGGGTGAATATTATCTGAGATTTCTGGATGTGAAATCTTTCAGCGCATGTGCCATAAATCCTGGAGAAGCAACTCAGGCCTTGCTTGCCACTTCAGTCTCAACCATCATTTCAGTACACATCCGTAGACTCTTTCCGCTAACTTTACCCTTAAGTAGGTACATGACACTCCAAGTTTCTTCAAGGTGTACCTATCTTCCTACAAGAATAGAATACCCTGTGGGCAGAGCTTGAAAAGGTTCCGAAAATAACTGTTTAAAACTGTCATATAAAGGTTCTGATTAAAACGGTTATGGAGAACCTTTATTCCAAATAACTGTTATGAACAACCGAAATTTCCAACTATTATCTGTTTCGGTTACGGGTTCCTATTTCCCTCCTCATATCGGTTCCATAAACGTTATTTTTTCGGTTCTATATCGGTTCCGAAACGGTTCCAGAATCAATTCTTGTATCGACTTTCCCCTAATTCATATCATTGATTATTGAAGCTGCAGATTACTGTATATGGGCATATTTTTTTTCAAAATCCTTATAGAAACAGGAGAAACTTTTAACTTCCTATTCTGAATAATATAGTCTGTGTGTGTGAATGTACAAAATATGTAGCTGATTTGTTTATTTCAACGATTTATTAGACATCAATGATATGTATAAATGTTTCTCCTTTTTCTATAAGGATTTTGTAAAAAATATGCACATATACAGTAATCTGTAGCTACAATAATTAATGATATCAATTAGGGAAAAGTCGATAGGTACAAGAATTGGTACTAGAACTGTTCCGGAACCGATATAGAACCGGAAAAATAACCGAAATAGGAACCGTAACCGAAACAGAAAATAGTTGGAAACTTCGGTTCTTCATAACATTTATTCAGAATAAAGGTTCTTCATAACGTTTGGAGAACCGAAATCAATATTATAACAGTTTCCAAGCCCTGCCTGTGGGTCTCAGAGGTAAGGAACCTCCAATGCATAAATTTGAAGAACTTGATCCACGGAAGCACAATGAAACGAATCTCACCCCTTCGCGAAACTTCATCACCATCGCGTCTAAACAGTGAGTAACATTAACGGGATGAGGTAAAATTCGGTTGGAGTATCGAGGCCCCGTAGGCTTGGAGTTAGCCAAGCGTGGTCTCCTCCACCATAACGAAAATTTCGGGGCCAGCTCGAAGGGGTTGCGGAGAAATGGCCGAGCCCTCTGTGTCCACGAGCACGAAATAAAACGAGTCTAATCTGCATAATTCATGGGGGGAAGAAGGGCTACGCGTTTGGGGTTAGCCGCGCCGCTGCCTTCGTCCTTCGACGCGCATAACGTATAGGTAGAATCCGAGGCTCGGATCGATCTTGTCGGTCTACCATGGCTGGCCACGCCTGCTCGCCGAGCCAGCCACGCGATTGGTAGTACCCTGAACCACGTGGCGTGGTCTCGGGTTAGGTCTGTGTTAGGTCTGGCCTAACCGCACGCCTTCGTTCGGCCCGAAGAGCGGGTGGCGCGGAGGAGGTGAACGACAGCGCAGTCGACAATCTGCTCCTGCACGGAGTCGCTCGCACACCTTTTCCTGCCGCTTCCCGTTCGTGTCTCCGACGCTCACCGGCGTTCCTTTGCGACGCGACGCTGCAGGGAACGAGCGCCGAGCGGTGGTTCTCGATTTTCTTAGACGAGCAACCGAGGGTTCGTCAGCAATCGGTCAGCGATCAGCACTCCAGGAGCAACGACTAGATGGAACGTCCGTGGCGCGCGACACCCCGTTGAAGTCACAAGACCCTAAGGTTTGCCAAGGAATTACGGAGCATAATGCGGTGATCGGTGGTAGCAGACGCGCCAGGGAAGCCCTTGAAGGCTTGTGGCCGACGCAACCATGCTGTTGCCGGCCGATATGCTGGCAGCCCAGTCCAAGATGGTGTACCAGATCAACAAATACTTCGGGGAGCGAGTGATGACCAGGAAGAGCCAAGTGATGAAGACGATACAAGAGGTCTGCCGCGTGGTGCAGGACGTATTGAAGGAGGTGGAGGTGCAGGAGCCCAGGTTCATCTCCTCATTGACCGACTACAATGGCCGATTCGACGGCTTGGACGTGATCTCGCCGACGGAGTTCGAGATCATCATCTACCTGAACCAGATGGGGGTGTTGAATTTCGTGGACGACGGCACGTTGCCCGGTTGCGCGGTGCTGAAGCTCAGCGACGGTCGGAAGAGGTCCATGTCCCTTTGGGTGGAGTTCATTACCGCGTCTGGCTACCTGTCCGCCAGGAAGATACGCTCGAGGTTTCAGACCCTAGTGGCGCAGGCATGCGACAAGTGCGCCTACAGGGACTCGGTGAAGATGATAGCAGACACCACCGAAGTGAAGCTGCGTATCAGAGAGAGATACGTGGTGCAGATCACGCCGGCGTTCAAATGCGCTGGCCTTTGGCCTAGGTCGGCCTCCCACTGGCCCATAGCGCATATACCGTGGCCCCATCACAATATCGTGGCTGATGTGAAAACGGAGGGCTTCGACATGCTATCCAAAGAGTGCATTGGCCTGCAAGGGAAGCAGTCCGCAATGGAGGGCGACGCCTGGGCGTTATCATTCATAGACGCTGAGAACCGTCTGCTCCAAGGCGGCAGCAGGAAGCGTTGCCTGAGTATCCTGAAGACCCTCAGGGACCGACACCTCGATCTACCTAGCAACCCAGTCAACAGCTACCACATGAAAACACTGTTGCTCTACGAGTGCGAGAAGCATCCCCACGAAGCTGAGTGGGACGAGACGTGCATCGCGGACCGTATAAACGGGATTCTCTTGCAACTGATCTCTTGCCTGCAGTGTCGCAGATGCCCTCACTATTTCCTGCCAAATCTCGATCTATTCAAGGGAAAGTCGCCGAGCGGACTGGAGAACGCGGCTAAGCAAGTGTGGAGACTGACCAGGGAGCTACTCACCAACAGTCGCGCCCTGGAGAAGTTATAATAACGAGGAACTTGTAACTCATGGACGGATTTAATGGAGGAAAGTCACGTGTATTCATGCTTCTACGAAGCACGGCAAGGAGCAATCGAATCGAACTATATATATATATATATATATACTGGAGCTGGATTCGTTGGAGTCATCGATTGATAAGATCGTCCCTGGTTTAATCAGTTTGTATCCTACCGCTGGGAGAATCTTCGGGAGCTTGGACCGCCTGAGGATGACGGAGCGCTCACCGACGATTCTGTGCTTGGAGACGTGTAGTGTGTGCTTGACCGTAACGAGAATAATTGCGCGTGCATGTGTGATTCTGTGACCCACCGAGCCCGCGGACGATCGAACCAGTGCCATAAAATACCCTGACGTTGAGATTTCGGCTTCGTTTTGCGGCTCAAACGGTTGTTCATCGGGCTGTATAATAACCCGGCGCGCGAGAGAGTCGCCGACGGCAGCTACGTCGAATCACGATAACTTCAGCGTTAACTCTTAACCGGTGATGTCCATTTTCATTATCAAATTGTATATTCCCTCTCAGTCGCTCTGCATTTAGACGCTCGACGAGACAGTTACGTTGAAGCACGATCGTGCACAATTTAGCGAGTACCTACAAACACACTTCTGACATTCTAAACGCAACGTTTCATGCAAGATTCCACCGGTTACGGGTTCCCTAAGTCCTCTCTTCTAATCAACTACCCTGTCCCCGCCGCTATGTAAATACATCTTAAGAGATATTTATTGAAGTGTACACGAAAATGTGAAATACAATGCTATTTATATGGAACCGTACTCACGGCGGTTGGCCGTCATTTCGTCTCAAGAACAACACCCACCTCCACCTGACTTACCGAAAATTTTCGAAAATCAAGCCGTCGTAAAGTACTCGGGGCCGCGACGCCAGAGAATCGTTAAACGTTTCGTGCTCTTCGAGCGGAGTTAGCCCTCGTAAATTTTATGCCCGATCTTGCGGCTTTTTGTGCCTGGGGATCGAGAGAAGACGCGCGTGCACGAATAAAAGTCCTACGACGAGTTCGATTTCACCACGACGAAATGGAATGTCTAATGCTGTCGCATTATCTTCGCCACTCGCGATAAAATACCGTGACACACGTCGATTTCGCCGTGTTTTGTCTAATGGAACTTTGTCGTCGGTCCGATCCGGTGACTTTATCGTTCTTCGGCACAAGAGGGATAAAAATATGGAGAAACGATATTATAATCCTACAAACGTTCTCTTCGTACGTGCTACTATCTACGGGCTACCCTAGAGTTCACCGGTCACCTAATGGTTTCCCTACTTGGTAAGCAAATTGCGTGTTATCTGAGCGGGCAGAAACTTATTCACACGTCGCTCGGCGACGTGTACGTGTCACCAGTCCCGAGTTGTGCTTCGGAACTAGCTAATATCTCTATTGTATAGTTGGAGGAACGGACGTTAAGTGGTAATCAACGGTAATTATGGCGAGGCACTGCCGTGCAGAACGACATGTTTTATGCAGAACATCGTCAGAACGGGCGAAACGTGGAGCAACGGTGTCGCGTCCCGCATAAAGACATTGCAATCGACGCTAGTGCAGCGTTGTTTACCGCCTCGTTTCAGCAGCGTTTTCAGACTACGATTCGGGGAATGTTAGAATTTAGAGTGTCGAGGAAAGCGCAACTAATCTCGAATGCAATCTGTTAGACTTAGACGATCTTCTTGACAGAGCGAAGACAGAAGTTCTGTGCGTGTAATCGATTTCGACGGGCCGACTGATGGGCGCATCCACGTAACTGACGCAAACGAGCGCAAAACTGGCACCAATTCAAACAACAATTACTGATATCCATGTTTATCCGCGCGTGCATCAGGGAAACTTCAAATAGTCCGGCGCGCCTGCATAATGTATGCGAGTAAAGGAGTAAAATCTGCAAACTCTATCTCAATAAATGTCCACCGGTTTGATATCGATTATTGGTTGAGAGATATTGATAGGTTAATTAATATTTCTGTCCAACAAGCGAATAGATTCGATAAATCATTGCGTCTAGTTGAGGCTCTATGTCGATGATTTGCAGGGACGAGTTAATTGAGATCTTGGCCTATTGCCTTGAATCTTTCATGCATTATACATTGTTGGTTTCTTACACTCCATCGCTGTAGCTCTGTGCAAGGGTACAGATAAGTGAGAATTTTAGGTAAAATCTCATAGAATAGAAGGAATAAGAGGCCCGCGAATCAACCATTTACCACCATCGCGGGGAATATTTTGCACCCAGTTCTCTTAACGAGATCGAATAGGCTTTAAAAGGTCGTAATCAAAGTAGTAATTAAGGCCATTATATTTGCAAATAGAAGAATGTATCGCGAAACGATTGCAGCCATTAGGTGCTCGCATCGTTTCCTCGTAACCTGGCCAAGGCTTTCGAGAGCGTTACCGGTCAGCTTTTCTTTTCTTTCTGTTTCGTTCAAAGTCGCGGTAATAGCCAGATAAACATGCAAATTTATTCACCGGGGTAATTTGTTGCGCGCAAGACTGCTTAACATTTAATCCACGAACGTTATGAGGGACCGGCGTGATGGTGTCCACGCTGATAAATTGTAAATTCGGCGACGATCTTATAATATTGTCGCGTGCGTCGTTCGTCTTCGGTTTTAATTAAAACGACGAACGCTCCTTTCCAGCAAAACCAGCGACGTTCTTGCGTATTTATTTCACAAACGATCGGACGGTTTCGCAGTTGCTGGTACGTCGCGCCACCACGATCGCTTTCCTTTCGATCGCAAGATTAAAATCGATCGCGTGGAGGCCGAGTAAAGGATCCGTGACACGCGAATTTTTCACGAAAATGTACGCTGAAAGGGAATTTATCGTTTCTGCGCCCTGCTCCGGGAGCAAAGTTTTGACCAAAACGGGAATTAAAGGCCACAGGAGTCGTAGGAAACGTGAGATTCCAAGAGACGAAGATATCGAGAAAATTTTAGATACTGGGTGCTATCTTCAGTGCCCCTCTCCCACGGAAGACTCTAAAATCCTTCGATACAATGCTTCCCTCTCGAATCTCAATTATTCCCCACGATCCTTCGGACCGAACGAACGAGATTGCGAGATCCCCCGGGCCCAGCGAAAAGGAAGCGGCAGAAGTTGCGGCCGCGAGAACGTCCAAGTTATCAAAGTGGCCAGAATCGCGGAGGAGCGACGAACCAGACGTAGAGAGGGGTAAAAAAAAAAGAAGGGTAAAGGAGATCCAGACATGGTATGCTAATGAGGGTACCCGCTTTCCTCTTTTTTCGTAGCGACGTTCTTGCAAACCCTGTACAGATTCTATACGTCGAACCGCCTCTCCCGATCCGGTCTTGAAATCCATCCTCACCGAGGAGGAAGCCCGTGGCAGCGTGGAAACAAAGGCAGAAATCCGTGAAAACGGATCGCGCGATTGGCTCGCTGTCGGCGACACCGAGAGAAAGCGAAGTGGCGAAAGGTAAGTACATGCAGCGTAGTCGCAATAATGCTCTCCGTCGCACGCCAACTTAACCTCACGCGACTGTACTCGGAGCAAAATTAACTGGCCTCTCAGATCCACTTCCTCTTCGCATTCAAACTGTAGATGACGTCACATACGTCTCTATAAGTGCCGATTATTTACCTTGAATATTACTACCGACCACCCTGGGAACTATAGAGGGATTTGTCCTTTCTAAGTTTCACATTTACCTACACGAAACGTACGACCGCTGTACCTACATAGATTTAAGAGTGCACGTAGCAACCCTCCCGGGAGGGGACTCCGGAGGGGCGAGAAGAGAAGAACGCCGACACATGCGGGACGTCAATGAACCTGAGCGTGCTCGCGCAAATTACGAACACATAGGATGTCCAGGGTTCCCGTGCGAGTCCTCGCGATCAGTCGAAGCCGATGAAGCCACGCAGAGGGGAGTTTAATGAGAGCTCGGGCTCGCTCTCGCGAGATAAGCGCAGCGCTCGGGTGTAGCCTGCAACGCGGCGCATTCATCCATGCATTCCTGTCCGGTTTTCTCCTTTTCTGGTTGCCTCCCCCTCCCCCCCCCCCGCCACGACCTATCTACCGTCCCTGATACGACGCGCTTCCCTCCCCCTCACCTTTTTCCTCCCTCCCGGTGGCTTTCTCGCTCCGCAATCCCCGTTTCACCCGTTTCTCGTCCTTGTCGTCCCTCGATTCGTCTGGCCGCCCCCCCCCCCCCTGCTCGCTCCTTCGCTCGCTCTTCGCGTCGTCCACCCCCGGCTTTTGTCTTATTATTTTGTCGGCGCGCGGCCGGCAGGTATACCTCTCCTTCTACACGGCACTCCTCTCTCTGCTCTCTCGCTGCGATCCACGCATATAAACATCGCGGCTTTATCTGAGCGTTTTATAGGCGGAGGTCCCAGCAGCCGAGGGGACCGGCCAGGGATCGCCCTGAAGAACGAGAGAGGAGCCTCGGAGCCGACACGGCCGTACAGGCGCGCGAGGATCGCGGACCCTCTGCCTACGCGCTCCTTCTTACGCTTTCTCTTCCCCTTTGTTGCGCTCCTTTCGTGCATCTTTCACTTTTACTCCATTGTTCCGTCCAGGATCTTATTGTTTAACCGGTCATTAGTATACGCGGGGTCCGAGGCTATTTTTGAGGAATCCAGGAGGGGGTGAACCACGCGCCCCTATCGCGGACTCGCAACGGGCAAGGATCAGGGACTTCGATCCGATCTCGGGGGGAAGGCTTCCAGGAAGCTTCCACCTGGCTCGACGAAAGAGAAACTGTCACCGAGTGATAAATCTGCGATTCTGAGATGGCAGCGGGCTGATGGCGGGCGAAACGCCCGATACGTTGAAAGAATCGGGACGAATATTTATCAGATTCACGGTATAATTATTTCGACGGCGGACCTTCCGTTCGTTTTATTGCCCGACGTGTCGCATCCTCGATATCTCCGAGTTTTATTGGCCTTCCTCGAGCGCACTCACCCTTCACCCCTTTCTGAACCCCTTCCAGCGAAGAGGAGAAAAAGAGAGAAGACAAGACCCTTACCTACCGATCGGTAACGCGATACCCCACGAGCGATTCCTTTTTCTCATGATGGCACGCGGATCTCTTCGGCGAGAGCAAGCAGCGACACGCTGAGACCGCTCCAGCCTTCCAGCCGGCAAAACGAGATTATAAAAATAACGCGGGTGTCCCCGCGCGCACCCCCTTGGCCGAGTCGCGACACCAAATCATGTCGAAAAGGAGGGGAAAATATAGGCTTTGAAATTTGAAACTTTTTTAGAACGCCCAGGGCCAAGGGAAAGCGAATCCTCGGCGAGCAGATATACTTTCGAGATAGGTCGCCAAGGGTTGCGATTTCGCTTCGACGGCGTATTAATTTTAATGAAAATTACTAATAACTGTCGCATGCGCGCTGCAAGAAGCGATAAAGTCCAGGCGATTTATACGGTCCGATAGTTCCCTAACGCGTTTCGTACGTGTCTCGATCCAGCTGAGCGTAAAAACGAGATTCAATAAAACGTGAAATACTGAAGTGACACGGTGATATATTTTTATATCCCGCAATTAATAAAATCGACAGTAATGATGATTGAAATTCTACAGAATGTATTATGTATGTATATAGAACGCGTCAGGTATGTAATTGTTGGAACAGGGACACGCACAGTTGCTCTGCTTTTTATTTGAAAAGCAACAAACGATTTGTTTGAAGGAGTACAGCACACCGAGTACTTCTTAGGATGGACAAGAACATTCCTCCGCGGGCTGCTTCTTCTGGGGTCACATGTGCGCTCTGGCCACCGTGATACTCGCCCTACTACTTGAGACCACTTACCGGCGACATTATCCTATACACCGTTATAGCTTTATGAGCAAAACCACTTAGTGTATCGCTCGTACACGGGGGGTTGTTCGCGTTCCATGCGTATGAAACATTGATGAAGTCGCGGCGGGGGTGAGCCGCCATCTCAAACGCATGAGAACATTGTCACGCAAAATCCTCCGGAGAAACTACGAGCACTGTTTCTATACAAACAGAAACACCAGCTGGGAGTATTAAGTTCGTGTCGAATCCCCAGAAGGAACCCTGTCACGCAACTTCTTCTTGAACAACGGTCCCGCTGTTTTGCCCAGGTTTTCCCGTCGTTTTCCTCTACCCGCGAACTGATTCCCGGACAAAAAGAGACGAAGGCCAGGCGCTAGATCGCGGAAGCCAATGGTCGACGATCACGGATCCGCGTTCTTGCTACCGCTGCACCCGACGCACGCGAGATCGCTGATCACCTACTCGCGCACACAGCCACAGTATTTATACATGTAAGCGGTTGATACTCGCACGGCAGATAAGCGGAACGGGCTTCCCGGATATCTGCGCTTAATAAGATAACGTAACTGGCCAGGTAATTTCTCCTTTATGAAGTCCGCCAGGAGGCGTTATCGCACGCGTCGTCGGTTGTCGTAGCGATCGTTGACGGTCCCAGCTGCGCGCGCTGGAGCACATTCTAGCGTCAATTAACAATCTACTAACGATCCCGCGACCAAACCCTCCGCCGCTCGGTTTTATCTGGAAGTCCGATTGCAAGTAACTCGCAGGAGTATTCGTCGATGTTATCCGCGATAGCGGGCACGATCTGTCCCCCTTCGCCAGGCGGTTTTTTGCCATGCCGTGGCACTGTGAAATTAACGAGACATTTTAATATGAAACCGGCACGAAAACTCGGCTGGGTTTTACGGCCGCTGGGGCCCCAGCGGCGCAGATAACGACACTCGAGTGGGTGAGAAAAGTGTCATGGGCATCCGGTGATCTGGCTAATGTTCCGAAATGGAGCGCAGCGAGTCTCTGGGCGCTGAGAAGGCGGCGCCCTTTGTTCTCGCCGAGTCTAAACATCGCTTCTCGGGATGCACCCGCGCCTCCTACGCGCCCGCTGGCGAGATATATTAGGGCAAATGCGTTGAAACGCGCTTTAATAAATCACCTACGCGATCTTCCGGCCACTCCAGTCTTCAGAGGACCTCACCCCCCCCCCCCCCGCTCTAAATCGCAGCTATAACGCGACCACGGGAGAGTTGAGTGGCGGAAACCTGGCGCTAAGTGTTGCCGCTTTTAAGGGCCGCCTACCTCCGCGAGATAACCTACCGATCCGTGAGTACGGCCAGGATTCTGATTAACACAACTGTTGCCAGAAGCTGGGACGCCGCGGGGTTGAAAAATACCGTGGTTGATTGAATAATTCAGCGGCGGAAGGTAACGGCGCGACGAACTTTCTTTTACGACGCGAAACACTCTTGGATATTAAAGCGGCGTACATACGACACGCGACCTCATCATTTTTAGAGCGTAATCTTGGGAAAAACATCGCTCCCCCGCGGTATATATCACTGGCGGATTTTTCGGCAAATTGATACAAACGATCGCGCGCCCCGTGGGTGTTCGATTGGATATCGGTGTCGAGAGAGACTTATGAACCTTTGCGACGCGTAGCCGCGGCAGAAAATGTTGAAGAGCGAAGTTGCCAGGATTGTTACAGGATTACCGAGTTGAGCATTTTCGCCGTGACATATACATTCTCCATTTCTGTCGTTGAAAGGGGTGGCTAAATTGAATCACGCTCCCAACGACGACCTCTGTAACGTTGTTAGCAGAGAAAGGGGTAAAGGACGAGCTAAGTGCAGACAAAATACAATTTATCACCGATGGGAGGAACGGGCGGAGACTTCTGTGCCATTTCCACTGAGAAGCATCACTTACGCTTAATCGAGAAATAGGTATTTTCACCATCGAAGAATCATTCGATACCTACCCAAAGAAATATTGCAACGGGAGCTGTTCGCGGTATCAACATCGATCCGTCAGCCGGTGGACCATTCCGGGAGCGGAGGATCGCGTGAATTCGAACAAAAATTTGATTAGCTTCGGGGCGCAGCGCCGGCTCCAACCGACGCGACGGAGATTTATGTGGAGAAAGTGCGATGCCTGGGGGCGGGGATGTCGCGTGGCAAGCGGCAATAAGGGAAAATCGGTAGTCATCCAGCTTTTTCCCGAGGGAGAAAACAGGCTCGCCTGTGAGAACGATGGTTGGAGAAGGATAACGAAGAGCAGCTCTACCCGACATCCCTCTATTTCTGGACGAGCCAGTGGCGAGGAACGAGAGGGGCGGAGGGCCATCAGGATTGATGCGTCCTTTTGCCTGAATTATTACCGAGTCCTACAATTCCCTTCCTCCTTTTTTCCCCATTTTCCGCTCCTTCTTCTGCTGTTCCTCTTCTCGCTAAACTGCCACTGCTTCTCCACTCGAAACATCGCGCCCCTCTCGCCCTCCAACTACCCAGATTCTCGAGCATCGCCGAGTATATCGGCTGTTTACGCTCGTAATTTCGAAAGCACGGCCACGGGGAGCTATTTCACCGCGCGCATTCCGCGAGAACCGTGCGACGCGCGTGCATCGACGGACGTGGCAGGCGTAATGGTATGTTTGTCGCGGCTAATTCCGTGCGCGAAATCCTGTTCCCGCGTAAATAATGAGGATCTACTCACCGTCGCTGGCCGAGCCACCCGATCTCGCTCCTTCGAGGCTGGCAAATTGTTGTAAGAAACAAAGTAGCTCGATTACTCACCTGAAATCAAAATAAGAGCACCGGGGATTAATGAGAGCGGCGGGAGGAGTTGTCGAGCGTTTGGCGAGCGATCAAGTAACAGGACGGAGGGAGCGGAAAATGTGGGAGAGAACTGGACGCGGGACAAGACTGAGTAATCGAGGGAAAGCACGAATTAGTGATAAACGGGGAGCGTCGACGCGGCGTTTTTAGAGATGCACGATACATCGTTCAGCATTCAGATGCAAAACTTTCGATGCTCGCGATCCCGAGCGAACACGGGATGCCATTTGCGGCATCAATATTTACGCGTGAATACACTGACGCAGGTAAAGGCATTTCCGTGTCGTTTTATCGAATTCCAACCGCGTATCAGACGCGTTAATAACTTTTTTCCTTTTCGTGAATTCGCGGGACGGGCATGGAGTGTGTTATCTCATCGATTCCTCTCCATAACTGGTAAAAATAAAGTTCGCGGTCGCGGCGGAACGGGCCAGCAGGACTTAAGGTATTCGCTCCTCGTCTCGGCGCGTCCTATCGCCGTGAATGCTAAATAGATCGCAGCGCGTTCGCTATACGTCTAAAGTGTCCGGTTTATGGACGTTCCTCAGGAAAAATAGCAGTCACGGCGCAGCGGCGAGGTGACCGGTAGTCGCTCACGCGCGAAATGACGTTAACAAGTTGATTCCTCGGCGTAATAACTTAAACGTTTAGGGTCTCGATTTTTCAACCGTTCCCCAGCGGATTGTCTCGCTTTCGTGCAGCCTTTCACTTTACCAACCACCATACACTTCGCAACGGGCGTCCGTTTTCATTTACCTCTCCTACTCCCGCTCCTAACTTCGCATGATTCGCATATTTTCGCTCAAGCTAAGCGCTCCTTCGCACGGAACACGTTGTTTTACCTGTCGCTGGACTCGAGGCAAACACCACTGTCTCCATTTGCCGCGAATATTCGGAATCACCTCTCAAAAGACACCTCTAGCCGTTTCTTCCGCGAACAACAATAGGACAACAGCGGCGTAGATCGCGAGGATCGATCGCGTCACCAGCTTGTCAGCGGAACAACAAGATTTTCGAAAAATGGAGCAGCATACGGGGAAGAGAAAAAATGAGGAGGCTTCTCTGCGGTATCTCGACGCACATCGACGAGCTGCCAACAATTAATCCGGCTGGACAACGGCGCAGAACGGGACCGTAACCCTATACCCTAGGACCCCCAAGTTCGAGCTTAAAGATCAGGCAAGAAAGGGTGGAGGGGACCTAGGTTCTGATCTCATATCATATTTCGTGTTATTCAAATGCCAACAATGCCATTAAAGGATTTCACTGGTAATCCTTTGGCCGCAGTTGGCGAGAGAAACCCGGTGGTGCACAGCGAAAACACCAAGAGGCACAAAGAGTCGGTCGTTTCTGCGCAGGGGCAGAAACGGACGCAAACAGCCCGCGGGACAATGCAAGCGGGCCCTATCTACGCGCTTTGTTCTTCCGGATCTCCTACCTTCTTTCGCGGTTCCGCTTATATTTGGCCTATTTTTCACGCAAACATGTGGCCCTTCTCACGGATACCTACTCGAGCCCGCTTCTGTTTACGGCACGAGGACGATACCTTTTTTACGACGGCTGGATGCATCTATACTTCACGGCGATCTGGCGCACATGGCCAGAGGAGTAAACAAATAACGAAATTATTTGGGCCCAGCGGAGAGAGGAACTAGAATTACTGGCTCCTGAATGGCACCAATGAAGTATGTTTTATTCGAGGACAAACCTCCATTGGAGTTTCTAAAATGGATAGGAAATCGGGATCAGATGGGGATGAAGTCATCACCGCTGGAGCGAAACAGCAGCCCCAGCAGGGCCGTTCGCTCGGAAACAATCACATTACACTTTGTACACCGAGTCCTCGCTGCCCCCAACACAACGATGCCCCAGCCTCCCCTACGGCTTGGACGGAGTAATGTAATGTAACGATTCTTTATTCCTTTAAGCTAAAAGGACTAACGACTGCCTGAACCTCGTGGCATTAATTAAGTCACCCTGGATCGGAGGAATTTGTACAGGGTGGCGCTTAATTGCACGGGCATGCTTCAGGAGGCAAATTTCGAGTAGATACAGGGAGAAAAAGTTTGCTTAGCTCATCCACGTCAAGTTTCTACTGCTATTGCGAGTTTTTCTTGAATATATGGAAACTTGAACTAATAGAGTATCAAGGGTACGCACACAAATATGGTGATACAAATTCGGTATCGACTACTGAAAGCATTTCGATGTCGTTTACATGTACGAGGCGAGTTCCGAGAATCCGTGCGGATTAACATAGGCACTGCGCAGGTACAAAGCCACAATAACGTTTCACAGCTCAGCTTCCTCAGCCTTCGGCATAATGTATTCCCCGAGCGGAGGCCATGTTATTCTTCTGTATCAGCGGATGTTCAATTTGTAATAAATTCCAGCCGAGAAGACGGGCCAAGGGTCATTAAGTCCGGTATTATAAATGCATTAAATACTCCGAGGCGATAGGATGAGTCAGAATCTGCACCGGCAGCAACGGGAAGCAGGGTTTCGGGAGGGTGGCAGGTGGCGCCAATTTTACGGACCGACGGCTGTGACGGATGTAACGAGACGCGGTTCTGCGCTAGCGTTCGTCACACGTGGTCGCTTCACTGGGCACGATGTCATGGCTGGTTTTATGGGAAACGGGGGATGCTTGGTCCACGAGATCAAGCGTCATCCCCTGGCGGGTGAAGGAGCCTACGCGTGTCAGCGTGACGAAACGCGAAGAATCTGAGCTCAGTGAGCAAGTTACGCGGGGACATTTCTTCCCGTTACGTCGCTGGAAATTGGATCAATGTCGTTCACTGACTTTAGGCGAGAAAAAGTTTTGTGGAAGGGCTACGAGACACTCCGCTCACGGAGTTTGTATCTTAAAGGAACTGGAGAAGCCATAGCCACTAGCCAGTCGCAGGGCGTAGACACACGAATCTACATAATAAACGCGAGCGGTTGGAGACGTTCTCCATTAGGTCCATCGTTAATCACCATCACCTGACCTTCCGTTAAATGGTTCCATTTCACGATATACTTCGGGACAGGCCCTATCGATCTCTACCGTTGGATCCCATGAGCAGGAGGCCTGCTGCAGACGGTTGCGTGCACGTTATCGGGCTGCCAGAGCTTTCAATGTACACGATATACACGGGTGTACTCCGGTGGGGGCCATTGTGCCAGGTATCCAGTCTAGGTGTTGTATCTCGTCGTAGGCAGAGGTATAGATGGCGCGCGTGGCTCATTAGTACTAATGAGTAATGAGCCGATGATTAGAGGAGGCGGTCCGGAGGCGTGGCGCCGCCTTGATCTCGCCGACGAAGCGCAAAGCAAACCTCTCCTCTGCCCATTCTTCTGCTCCTTTCCTGCTCTTCCTTTTCTCCTTCCGCCTCTTCTTATTCTGGTGGCTCGTGTTCCTCTTGTTGCGTGGCTGTTCCCTCGCGGTCTTCCCCCACGACCACTCCACGAGCCGGTCAGCGGTCAACTTCTACTCTCGATCTCGGAAGATCGAGCTCCACGATCGTGTTACTCGCTTCCACGAACGCCGGTTCTCGCTCTTACATTTTCCTCGAACCGAGCCGGCTTCGGAGGGTACGAGAAAGTAGAACTCTCGAAAGAGGGGACTCAGCAGTTTGTTGCCTACTTGCTCGAGATCCTTGGATCAACGAGATATTGTTCCATCAACTGTTCAGGCCCGTGGCGTCGATCCCGTGTCAGGATGGCCGCGTCAATTCTACCGCGACTCCTCTGATGCCGTGCTGCTTTGATTAGGTCGTTAAGTTTCCTAATGCACCCATAAAGTCCTTAGTTTAACGAACGTGGTCAGGACGCTTAATCTTTTTGCGCCTTGGCTCAGCTTTGCCCCGTGTAATTATCGCTGCGAGTGCAAATATGCGGAAGGAACAAGAGTTCACAGCCGGTCGATCAACTAATCAGGCTTAATCTGTGTCGTTCTTGCGCATCCCCAGACTTGTCGCTAGTGAATCACCCCTGGTACCAGGATCGCGGGTCGATGACACCACGCCCACCTTTGAGGCCAGCATTCGAGCTCGGTAATAATAACATAACGACACACGAGAAAGTCCGTTTTAGGTGAAACGGAGGTGGATAGAGAGGGAAAGAAAGCTTTTGGGGCCACGGAGTCGGTGTCCTGCGGCTAGTGTCAACGTTTGACTTTACGAGGGAGCTGGCAGGCACAAGAATGGGAGAAAGGCCGTGGCTCGCAGGGGTCCACCGGGGTACAATGGCCACCCGTCGAGGAGAGACCAGCCCCCTCGACTCCCGGACGAGTTAATGTTATTCCGCACCATCCTTGTATAGTTGCGTTTCTATTAAATAGACGTCAATCATACGATCCAGAGAAGATTTATGTTTCCCATTGGACGTCAGGGTGGCCTCGGATGGGACACTGTTTTTAATAACCGCGTGACCCTGCCCGCGATACTTTGACGATACCCTCTTCTTCGGGGAACACGAACAAACGACTAACAAATTAATTCCAGGCTGTTGCAATCTTACCGCCCCACCTACGCCAACGTTTTCTTATAGAAGCAGGTCCATTTTCCGTCGTAACTCTATGAGCGCACAAAGTGCAATGTTACCCATGTCTCGTACCACTTCAGTACTGTGCGAGCTGGGCAGCTAAGTATACCTGAATGAAAATAGTTTCATTTTAGGTAAAGGCGTCAAGAGAATAAAGGTCAGCAAACATTTTCAATAACCGAAGATCTGTTCTAAGAACTCCTCCTAGGAGTTGCATCATGGGGGAGAGACGTTTCGCACGGTCGAGCCCGAAAAGCACTGCTGACTAGATCCACGATGGAGAAAGGGATGAAAAAAGGAGAAGAAACAGCCAAACATCTTGCGTGCAACGCGCCGGAAAAGGATCGGTCACCCCCTTCCTCCGGTGAAATGTTTTTCAAACACGCCGCCGGTGGCTGAAGATCCGTGAAGAAATACTACTACCCCGGGCCCGTTTCCTTTTTCCAAAAGAGTAACCTGATCCTGTTATTCGCGCGGCAGAGCTCACGAGAGCTGCTACGAAGAGGAGACATGCCCGCGTCCTTTTTTTTTTACCCGTACTGTTTTCCCCGGAGTATAATATGCGTGAAGAAGATCGGCTGGGCGATAAGTGAAACCCTTGGGTTACCGAGTCAAGCAGGTATCGAGGATCTACCGGCGATCTAATAGAATCTGAAGTGCGTATATTATCGGTAGCCAGGAACCAGGAATCCTGATACCCTGCCGCACGCATGCACGCCGAGGAAGATGGCACGGGAATAAATAACGGGCCAGAATAAAGGTGAAATTTGAAAAAGGCAGCAATCGTAGGTAAGGACAAATTTGTAGTGTAGAGGATGGAAGAAATGTAGTGACACCCTCGAGGGTAAAGATTGTCAAGCAGGATTCTCTTCAAAATGAAGCTTTCAAAGGGATGAAGTTGTATACTGAATCTACTCTTTCTCGAATGATAAACTGCAATTCACGCACTACTCGTGACTATCATTCATTGTCAGGCAACGATCGCGTGTCGTCGAATTCTTCGGAGCGTGTCTTCGTCCATCGGTCAGCATTCTGGCTTTCAGAAGGACCGATAAGCTATGGCGATCGCAGAAACTTTACGCCGCTGACCTGGCACCTGTTGTGCAAGCGGCATTTACATTTTCCGCGCGATCAATGGCACCAGCTTCGCAGTTCCCTTATCGGATCCTTATCGTAACGGTCCTGTGAACGTTTCCAATCCCCGTTGAACGTTGGAATTATTTTGTTACGCCGCCCTGGGCCGGAGGAAATAAGGTCTCGTTTGAATAAGATATGTGCAAGATAAATTTGCGGCGGCACGTAGGTGACTCCTTATCAATGCACGGTCCTTACGAAGCCGTACAAGCGACGTGGAACGGTGCAGTAAAGGAAGCACGGCTTGAATCGCAGATCAATTCGACCGGTACGTGACGCGTAGCCCGTTGTCCGTTCAAATGTCTTATTCGAGTTCCTCCGAGCCATGTCCAGGCGTCCCGTCTTCGTTCTTCCCAGCAAGTCATGTTTCGTTAACGCTCAATTCGGAACGACTTTGTCCGCGTCCATCAACCGGGACCCACGTGTCACGGCCAAAATCGCCGTAAATATTTTCGTATCGTTGTGGCCGTGGTACCGGTCGGCGAAAGGGTTCGCCCGGATTGCAACGATACAGGATCACCGGGTGGTTTTTTCCTCGGAGGGCAAGATGTCGCGTCCGAAACGGCCTTCCTTAAGACTGTACCAGTGGAAGTCTGGTGGAAGGGCTGCCAGGTGACGGCGGCGCCTCGCAGCGCATCCATCTTCGTGCTAGGGGCCTGTTTAGGTCCATCCCCGTGGCCTTCCATCCTTGTGCGGCTTTTGAAACACGAGCAGTCGAGAGGACGAGAGAGGCGGCTGGTGAGAAGGATGGAGGAAGAGGGAGGAAACTCGAACTTGGCGGTTATTTATTAGAGGACCTCGTTAAGGTCCATCCGCGTGGCCGAGTCTCCGGTCTGTGGATACGGAGAGCTGTCACACCCGCGTTATCTGACCAGCCGCATTGTTTTAATCTTCCACCGAAACTCTCCTCTTCTCTCTCTCTCTCTCTCTCTCTCTCTCTCTCTCTCTCTCTCCTTCGTTGCGTCGTGTTCTTCCCCTTCGAGGTCCTCCAGTCGATGGCCCGTTTCGACGTGACCAACCTACGACGGAGCAACAGTTCTCATCGGTCGTTTGGCGCAACCGCGAGCTCCTTCTCCTCCTCTCGTCAGATACGATCTCGTTGCGGCGGTTTCTGGCCAGAAACATAGGTGCCGAGCAAAGATACAGGCCGCTGTTTGCCGCGGAGATTGATCACGTTGCCGTTCGAGCGCCAAACGAGCCACGCGATGGTGCCTCTCGTCCTCCACCCGGCCGCCTCGAAGAAGAAGAAGAGCTGCGTTCATTCAGTATCCTCTCGCGAATCGATCGGCCGATCTGGCGCGGCCGATCTGGCGCGGCCGGGGATCGTCCGTTACTCGGATGCCAGGCATCGCTGGACGTCGCGGCGCGTTTCGCGAAGGCTGCTCGAGGACAATCGACCAATGGTCCGTGGAACGATAGGCGATGGGGTAATATCAAAGCGAAACGGACGACACCGGCCGTTTCGGCCGAAACCACGGCTGGTTTGTTGCGCGTTACAAGTGTAATATACAGCTTATTGTATATCACGGCACGGTCGCGGCTCTCGGACGTTTACGAGCGTAGCTGAAGGCGCCTTTTGTAGGAGAGCGACGGTGGATACAATGTCAGGTGTCTGCGACGTTCACGTGGGCATCGGTTCCGTGCCCGTTTCACGACGCATCTTCCACCTACTTGAGCCCCTGCCACCCACCACCACCGCCGCGCACCACCGCCCGAGCGCTGCCCGCCCACGCAACAAATCAAGAAAATCTTTTAATTGCCTGACATCTTTACGGCTCCTATAAAACAATGAATAGGTAGGCTTTCGAGCGCGAGGATGCGACGGGGACGCGGATCGGGCGCCGATGGACGGTCGTATCGGAGCGTCGAATGCCGGTATATCATGTTTACGGTGTCTCCGGGGTTAACTTCTCGTTGATTCGTGAGAAGATCCTTAAAGATCCGAGCCCGATGTCGGACGACACGTACGCTCTTTGGACGCCTCTGGAAGCCTGGCATTCTCAAGGCCCTCTGGGTCTCCGGAAACCCGAGATGCCCGCAGACACGGGGGCCCCTATCCGCGCCGACGTTTCGCGTGTACCTGTTCCAGCTCCGGAGGATGTTCCACGGTAATGGCCCCCCCGAGCCGGAGATCGAGAACGCGTGTGCAAATCGAAGCAGAAACAGAGCCCAAGCCTCGAATATGCGTGTACACGCCAACTGGCCAAGCGGTATACGTGTTTTACGGTACGCCGCGGTCCCCTTGTACCTACAAGGGTTCCGAATCTTTCGATCGCTGAAGTAGGAACAGCGCTGCGTTCGATTCGCGGAGGGACGTGTAACGTTCGACTTGCGGGCATCGTGATTCACGTTAGCCGTTAGCCTATGGTTATTTTTATCGCGGGGAAGTGAGCCGAAGGTTCAGGGGCAAAAGTCGAAGCAGACGTCGACAGATAAATGGTAATAAATACAGATGCAAGTCTCTTGTAACTATCTCCTAGATAGCAGGTTCGTGATTAGTGTCTCATGGAAGTATAGTTGGAAGAGAGGCTAGGAGAAAGTGAAAGAAAGTTCGTGTCGAGGTAATTTCGATAGGATTCAACCTAGTAGGTAGACTTGCCTCTCGCTGGGTATCCAAATATCAGTAGCCACGGCAACAACGACCAAACTCGCCGCCAACCACTTGTCCGTGCTTCTTTTGCTCTTGCCGTAAAACGAAAGTTCAAGGTCAGGGGATAAATCAATCGGTTAGCGAAGGAAACCGGTTGAATCGCGTTCCGTGCAATGATACCTCCCCACGCTACGATTAATAACCCGGGTAATTAATGACCAATCGCGGGACCGTTCTAAAACGAGACTTCACCTGACTGCCTATACGCGCCCGATAGTTACACGACGATCGATCGTCCCCGCGACATGATCGATACATAAGAATCCGTTTTAACCGAATGCCGACCACCATCCATCGTTGAAAGACAACGCAGCGGCAAGAGTCGCCGATTATCCGGCGCGGACGCCGGTTTCGCTAAGGGAAAAATCGTTAAATATCGCTCATTAATCACCCCCGTATTTCCCGGATCGTAAGGACGTCCCTTCGAAGATACATCGCGTGATGCGCAACGGGCAACACGAGAATCGAATGAACCAAGTGTTCCACTCTATCAATTCTACTAAATAGCTACTAATAAAGGCACAAATTAGGGAACTAAGTAAGGAACGAGAAGGAACGGGACATGTTCCACAATGCAGATGAACATTTCGATCCAGACGGACCTAGGAAACACTCTGTACAAGTTTCTCGGTTCCCCCGTGGGACACCTTGTATAAATGTAAAGAAGAAAATCAAGTTTCCGTAATTCGATCGTTATGTAACGAGAATATCGATAAAAACGTTTTGAAACGTCCAACAGAGGGAAGGGTCGAGCTGAAGCGGTGATAGTCCCAGAAGATAGTCCCGTGCACGTTCAGCTTCGGCATTATGGTTGCGGCGTCTGAGACCGCGGGGGGCGCCGGCGCCGGCGCGTAAAATCTCTGCCTTATGACTCCCCTCTCGCCCCCGTGCCCCGCGCCACCACCTGTCCGACCTTATATACCGGGCCCCACGCCGTTCGCCTCGGATTCTCCGCCACCTCTCCTCTCTTTCACTCTCGTATCGTTCGCCCGGTCCCCTGGAAGACATCCTCGGCCCCTGCATGGCCTTTTGTTTTAAGGCATCCCAAGGATCCCTCGGACACGTGATAAATGGTACCCTTCCCGACAGGGACGATCGGTACCTTCACGTGCGACTATGCGGTGACACACTGGCCCCGCGACTATTCCGCCTCGGACCAGAGTTCAGCCGAGATCAATCTTCGAGATGACAAAAGGTACCCGGTGTTTCGCGGCCCTACCCTTCCGCGCGGCACACGAGTTGAACGACTCTTCCAGTGTTTGCGTTCCCAGCCGTCCGAATCCCACCCCCCCCGTACCCCTTTTCCTGCGATCCGTTCGCGTACACATTTCAGGGTGCACCGAGTTCTACGTTCCAGTTTCCCGATGCTCCCCGCTTTTGCATCCGCTACACCTCAATTTGTCCCCCGTCCCATTACTTCTCCCCCGTCGCCCTTCCCCTTCCGCCGCGCAGACCTTCAATTAATTCTACTTTACTGGCCCGCTCCTCCAGAGATACCGGCGGCCAATAACATCTGTTTCAATCGATCATGCGATCGCTGAAAGCCAGAGAAACGGGAGGATGCTATTCCGCGGCGTTTTTAAACAAACGGGATCGGCTGCGATCGCGAGTGATTTCACGTTTGCGAGACCACAACATCCTCCCGGGCCGGCCGTTCAGTTGTCTGGACCCGTGCACTCGTCTTCGTGCCCGTGTCCGTGCACAGGGGCAGGGCTCTGTGTGCGTACCCGGGGAGGTATAATTGAATGTTTTGTATAATTAACCTGAGCCATAACTCAAGGTACGTCGCGCCTCCAGCCGCGGGCAGGCCTCCCTTCTTCTCCGCGCGCGCGCACCTCCTTACAGAGGAGGTATTTGTGTATTCACGGATTCGCTTATCCGCGAGGCGACAATACGAGATTCTGTTTCTCCACGTATTGTTCGAGGGGCACACTACACCAACGCGAAGTACGTAATCGATTGGAAATCGGAAGGCGTCGATGACACAGACGTATACATATATGTAGCTCCAGAAGAAACGCGGCAGAATGGATTATAATTTTTCCAAGACCGTTTACTCGAAAATATTTGTCATCCGCTGAGAGAATGGGAGGACTTATTTTGAATGTGCTCATAGAACGAGGCATCTGGGGGTTCTAAGGACCCTTTGATGATCACTGAGCGAAATATGGGATACATTGGAGCCTAATCGATGGAAATGTAAACAGATTTTCGCGGACGCTACCATGTCGAAAGCGAAATTGAAAGGAGCTCCACGTACCATCGATTTCGGGGGCCGACTAACAACCGGATAATCGTTCTGGCGAGACCTGGCAGGCTACCTCGTGTAACCGAGCGTCTCTGAAAAGCCAAACAAAACATCTTAAACCGGCGGCTTACACAGTTCTGCACTAAACGGTACCGCTACAAATCGCGCGCCCCTTCTCGTCCCCCGCCCAACAATTTGAAAGTTGCCCCCCTCGTATGTACATACTCTGTACGCTGAAGAACTCCGCGCGCGTCGAATATTAATGGGCAAAGACGCGATTGCATTTTCCGTTAATAAAGAATGCGTTCCATTCGTTGTAAATGATCGGCCCTAACGAGAATTAATCGGAGGATATAGTTTCGCGACCGTTATTCGCGTCTCGCGATAAATCGAACCTCATTTAAACTTGCATTACAGGATACCGTTTACTCGACTACCTTCTTCCTGCTATTCTTCCCGCAGCAGCCTGTCGCTGAACGGTGTAAAACGTCGCGTGTAATCAAAGATAGAATGAGCGTATTCGAGAGGACTGATAAAAATGATCGGTGATCGAGACAGCGCGTCCTGCGCCCGATTAACGATAATCAACGCCACGTTGCTCTGCTCCGGTCTACATGTCACCTGCCATTTGGATGGATCGATTAAAGTGGAACAGCTTGTGTCTTTCTGCAAATCGCCACGTTGTTGCACGCGATACCGGCCCTGGCCGCAGTCCAACAGTCGAGGGCCCCTCTGAAGTGATCCGAAATTCGCGTGATGACCCGAAATCGCACGTCTCCCGGGCGAATTTCCGTTGGCCGATGCAGTCAAAAGTATGTATTCATTACAGAACCTCTAAGTGCCCATTTAAATAGCTATATTTCAGGCCGTAGCCGTAAGGCCAACAACCTGTCAAGAGATCATACCCTTGTCAAAATAATCGCTAAATTATGGGATGCGTACAGTTTTAACTACCAGCTCGCTCCCCCAGGTCAGTAACATTCCCGTTTCCTGCCTATCCATTCGCCCCATCTTGTTCCTTCGATACCTGGGCTTCCTTCGTTCTCCTCTGTGTGTCTCCCTGTCTTCCTTTCTTCCCTCCCCTGGCCAGTGGCTTTTCGTTTTTTGGGTAACAGTCTCTCCCCCGTTACACGTACAACGGATCGGGCACGCATCCCATGCCGCGAATGAAAATCGCGCGGGACAGCTGACGCGCCCACTTGCAACATTATCGGCCGCGCTATGATTAATGGTACAATAAAATTCGCCAGGAAACGACGAACACCGGGCGGCCGTGTAATTGTTATTTTATTCCTGTTTCGAGAATTTCGACCGTGTATCGACGCGCGGTCGTTAATTTTCATCAGCCGCGTCCGGGCGACGCAGAAACATCGGGGCATCGTCGACTTTCGTCGTCTCCGCCGCTATGATAGATGGCGCGAGTCGGCCACGATTATCTTAGGAAGAAAGGTCGCTCTCGGGTTTCGCCAGTCGTGCATTTAACGAACCCGAGGCGAACGCGTCGTAAAAGCAGAATCACCGTGATATTGACGACGAGCGTGTAATCGTCCCGCCTTCCTTTTTCATCCACCGAGTATCTGGTCGCGTACATTTTATACTTTCCTGCTGGACACATAGTCCACGGTGGGGAAAATAAAATCAATCTCGCTGAGTGCACGCGGCTGGTAAACTACAAGACACGCCGAGGAAACTCCTCGTAAAAGAGAACCTCTCTGGACTATGCCCGGCTACACGCAATGGCCATTTTTTGTACACTTTGTTAGCTTCTAATTTCCTCGTGGTAACAGGGCAGCCTTGTTCGTATAAACGTAAAGGAAACCGTTCTCTAAGAAGCCGCACACATGGGGCCGCGATTTATGCCCGAATCGGGAATGTTCCCGCGTTTTTATAACGTCCGCGTTTATAGTCCGTGGCGACTATGAAAACGTTGATCGCGTCTTGTTCCACAGATTTATCGAGCCGATTCGAATAGCTAGCGGTTCGCCACGCTCCATCGACCACCGTCATCCGCGATTCCACGAAAAGCCCGACGGTGGGCGCACTCTCTCTCTCTCTCTCTCTCTCTTGTCCTTTTCTTCGTTTCCTGGTTCTCCCCCCCCCCCCCCCGGGGGGGGACTTCGCGGCCGATGATGCATGCGCGCAGAAAATTATCCCCGACGGAATTACGTCCGTTCGGCAGTGATATACAAAACAGCCGAGCGCTCTATTCCCCGGCTGATTCGCGCGCCCGTTGTCACGGCGCTCATTAATATTAATCGATTCGTTGTCACGTGGCCGTTTCGCAATGCCTGAAAACGCGCCTCGGGCGCCGCGTGTCTGCACGCAACCGTGATTAATGGCAGAAAAGGCGGGAATGGCAGCGGCAGGTAGATTTTCCCTTATCTCGCGACTCGGTTTATTCGCCGTTTAGCGCGTCGCAGGTGCGTTCTCCTCGTTTTTCCGTGGTTACCAGCGACGACCAGCGGGAATGCTCCTCTCATCGAGCACACCCCCTTGGCGTAATAATGCAGATAAAAATAATTGCGCACGGCCTGCGCAAGATCATCCCGTTCGCTGCTCGGCGTTTACAATATTGCCTTCGTTACGCAGGCGAAAAAAGCGAATCGATTTTCTCCCCCGGCGATTGCTCCGTCTCTTCGTTATCTGTCAGCCACGCTGCGTTAATTGCTAGGAATGGCTGTTGCGAGCAACGTTGAAGCCTCCTCGTATAATTGCCCCATGTATTATCTGCGATTTTCCATCGAAACCCGGGCAGATTTTAGGTACCAACTAGTTGCAAAGCCATTATATCTCAGAAGCCGCATCTATGCCACAGTCTACTACGATAAGAAAATCTCTAAGAAGAAGCCAACGGCGTCGAAATGATACGGAAAGCGTAGTTGCAATTACTTTCGCTCGGACGCGAACGTTTCGTGGCTGGAAGTACCCATGTGGCATGCGCAACCAGCGATACGCGGTGGTACCACCTTGCGGGATAATCATGGGGCTGCGTGGATCCGCCAGGGGATCGAGCATCGATGGTTGCACGAAGGGTGACGCGAAAATGGACCGAGCGTTCGATCCGTGGCCCGTTAAAAAGCGTATAAAGAGCAGAGGGGCACGGGGGGCTATAATAAATATCGGGTAAGGACGAGATCGGGCGCTACTTACGCCGTCAGCGATAATGATGGGGTGCGTTCGGGCTGTTTGCTTAGCGAGCAGATTAGTGAATGAATCCACAGGTGGGCGCCATCCGTCACACTCTGAATCGGATCCAGCCTGGCCGGCTCCGCCTATTCAACGACTAGCATTCTTCCACACCAGGCTCGTCTCGAAAAGGTAACCGAGCGCCCCGCGATACACAAATTACCTGCCCGTGGATTCGATTCAATCGACACGGCCAATTTGTCTCCTTTCCTTCCCACAAACGGCCATCCTGCTCCCGGGTGAACGCGCAACGGCGACAAATCGAGCGTGACACTACGAATAGATCGATGTGGCTTTATTTTTTGTTGGTTCATAAATTTACTAGAGACTCGGAGACAGATTGTGTGTATTTATGAATAGAGGATGGATCGAGTGGCAGTGTAATCTTGGCGAGTTTATTAAACGGTGGTCTACCCAACTACTGGAACTAAATCCTGGAGAACGCCCGAGGTGATTTGATACGAGCTGGAGATAAGATAAATGAGAATGAAAAATTAATTTAAATTGGGTCGAGGGAGGGATCAAAGGCATCAGTGGATTCGCACACATCTGCGCCGGTGCAGCACACATTTTACACGGGGCAGCGTGGATCCACGAGGAACGGGTACACCCACCATCTTTCCGCCTACCTGCAGCTGCTGACAGCGCTGATGTGGCACGAGACAGTTGCCTATGATATCCATCATCGCTCCTTTCGAGGATAATCGTCGTCACGCCTATGACGACCGATGAGGGGTATCGCGAGACGGAAAGGATCATCCACTGTTTAAAGCCAACTGCAGTAGCATGCTCGATCGATGTCAACGCCCCGTGCACGGGACAACTTACTCTGCTCGTCTAGCTAAACCCACCTAATGAGCCGCGTCGTTTCGAGCGCCTATCTTTTCTCGGCAACGTAAACGGCGGACAAGCAGCAGTCGTCATTGGGAAGAACGTAAACAAGCAGAGACTGGTTGCACGCGAAGATGGTACCATTCTAGTTTCTATATTGCGGAGCCAGGCCCCCGAGGTACCGATATGATGGAGTGCTAAGGAGATTGGCGGACCACCGGAGTAATGTCCGCGCTAATAGCAGTGATTACCCTGCCTTGTTGAGAACGAATCCGCCCGCTTCTTCCAGACTGCCTGTTGTTCAGGCTCTACCCTGCTTTGCCTCACGGTGCCCTGCCCACGAATTGATGGATGTTTACCGAACTAACTGCCTCCTCTCGGTGCAGCCTGGCCGAAGGGCATCAGCTACCACTATAACGTCGAATTCCCTTGAAATCCTTGGCTCGATTAAAATCTCGGTGAACACGTGATCTCGCTTGTCGGTCGTTTGCACGCATGCCGCGGCATATTTCCATGAAGTGGTCTTTATCGAGCAATCGCACTAACTAGACTTTGAACACGATCGATACGAAGGGCAACGGTGGAATTAGGCAATGCCAGCTCTGTGCTTCTTTCAGAAGAAATCGAAGGAAGGGCTCATTCGTGCATCGATTGTGAAGTAAGGGGAATTGCGAGCTTCGAGTGTTCCTCAATATTATACTCCATAATTTGTGAAAGTTATAACACAACGCGTATCGTGCATGCCATTAACAACGCTGAATTACTATGCAAGTGCCGTGACTGGATTATTATTACCTATGGATATAGTATCGAGCGCAGGGACACTTTGAATTCAGGGAATAAGAGATTATATTACGAAGCTGTTTGGCGCAGCAGCGAACCATATCACGAGTCAACGAGGCATATTATTTATCGGCACGAGCGCATGATCCGGAGATCGATAGATAACGCCCCGTGCGGGGCTAGTGGAAGGAAATACGATTGCACTTGCAATGACTGTGTTTACCGGCTCACGCACGATTTTTGAGTCGCTCGTGTCCAGCGCCAGATAATTACAGTTGCATTATCTCCACGTCACTCGCTATATATTGCGCGCGGATATCATGCATATGCATTGCCACGGAAGGGCATAATCGCATAACATTAAATCGGTGCTCGTTCAAAGTAACTTTCCCGCCTTCCTGCCATTTCTCTTCGGTCTCTTTACAGTGCACGCCCTCCGCGAACGATCCGTTCTTACGTCTGTGCTTTCTTTGTTCGAGAGGCCCGCAACATCGAGCTGAGATAATAAATTCGTACGAGATATAATTATAAGCGCGGCGCACATGTTAACTCGTTAATTAACGGCATGCGCTCGGGCGCGTATCGCTAAACTGATTTCCGCCGAACCGTCGGGACAGAGATGCAAATTACCAGCCGCCCGGATGATACATTCGTATTAGAATTAATAAGAAGTAATTTGCGGGCGAATCTTTCGCGCGCGCTTAAACTCTTTAGAGCGCGTGATATCCTGAAGGAAAGGGCTAATCAACTGCTCTACAGCTGTCAGCCCCGATAAGCGCCCCGTTACGCTGTCAATGGCTACGATAACCGGAGCAGCTTATTAATTTGCTGAAAAATCCTCGATCCGAGTCTTTTGCATACATCGATGAATAATCATAGGAACTGGTTAGGAAACCACGCCCGATAACGACCGGTTACCTAAAAAGACGAGTGTTGCAACCCGCGCGTTCTAATTAACAATTAACCTTGCTCTGCCAAAGGCTGCAACGCTTGCTAAACTCGCGAGTCCCGGAATTTCCTTCTGCGCGGCGAGATAGGTACGCGTGTACACGCACTCGACGAGGTGGCCACGGATTCTTTCCTCCTCCTCCTCCCCCCCCCCTCCCTCCACCGCCCCTCTCGTTCGCGGTGATCGTGAGCCGCAATATTCTCTCCTATCCATAAATCGAAAATCTTTGCTGCGACATGATGTATGGCCGAGTGTCTGGTCGTGGGTCGGCTGATAAACGATCCGGCGTTTTTCGATTTTTCGCGATATTGTACTCCCGTTAATGGCATCCTACTTGCCAATGAGTATGCGCCAACGCAATGGCCACGGGACCACCTGTCCGGTGGGTCTGTTTCCCTCTTTCTCGTTCACCTCTCCCGGCTTCCCTGTGTCTTCCTCGTGCCGTATAAGTATCCCGTGAAGATATTCCCAGCGTGCGTCCGCGATAACTATAGCACAGGCTATGGAGCTTTAGGCGCCGGCGGGTTTCCATAAAAATGCGAGCCCCGCGAACCCGCACCGCGACACCGCGCGGTTTAATGTCCGGCGCGACCTACCCCTAAGGTATGTACGTCCAAGAAATCGCTCGCCCCGTTATAGTTGCCAATAAGACGAGCCTTCCCGGGCAAATACAGTAATTCCCATTCAAACAGCCGTTCTTTTCCGCATATTTTACCGTGACGGACGCCAGAGGTCGCGAAGATTTCTCGGCCGGGCTTTCCCGCGCGATGCTGACTTCGGGATGGTAGTAGAAAAATGGGGAGCTGATAGGAGAGTGTGCCACGACAGTGGAGATATGAAATATACGACGTTTCTTCTTGTTGCAGTCTTGCACGGTTATACGTAGGTATAGTCTCCGTGGATTCTAAATGCCAGGCCATGTTAAGAATTCAACGAATGGGCAAAGATTTCTCTAATCAATATGAGTGAAGAGTTCGAGCGGAGGAAGAGTTTCTGCAAATGTCGAACGGCTGCCAAGGGTACCAGTGTAACGAGAGTATCGTGCGTGTCTGATAGCATAGCAATTACGGTGCTGCCTCCTTTCACGAGACACGCGAGCCGCGCACGGATCCGCAGCGAACACCGTAAACAGGCATAATAACCGCGCGAAGGATGAAGTTTCAATAACGTCTTACGGTCAGCCCCTCGAGTTTCCATCGGTTTTTCCTGTTGCGTAACGCGTGCCCCCCATGCGAGGCAGCATCCTCGATAAAACGAGCAATCGCGGAACCGCGTGGAGGCTTAATTACTACTCCAAACAACGAGTCGGGGAATGAAGGATGAGCGTAAAGGAAGAAAACGAAAGGCACTCGCAAGGAGGAGAGGAAAAAAGAGGAGCACGTGTATCAATGGGAGTTCGATTCAACGGGCGCAGTGTTCAGGGCGGGGGGGGGGGGGGGGGGCGACGGGGGTGTAACGGTCCATTATTTGTTTTAGATATTAATGTTCGCCGCGGACGATCAATAATTTACATCGGACGTAATCGCACGGTGTGCATCCTCTATCTCTAGCGCAGAACCCGTTGAAAGAGGGACAGCAGGGGAGGGGAAGGGAGAGCGAGAGGGACAGGACGAGGCCGGGAGAAAGGAGACCCGTGTAAACAATAAATCACGATAAATACGTTTGCCCGGACCATTATAAAAGCTGGAAGGAGGGAGGAATCGGCGCGATCGGCGAGTAGGAGGGCAGCGCAAGCACCAAGAGTTCACCGATATGCAGTGCCTGGCCTGGGGCCACTCCCGATGCAGCCTCCGCCACGGCCGCGCATTACGATCGCTTAAGTCTCCACTCGACTATCGAGTGATCCATCGCCTACGAATTCGACGAAGCCTCCCGCCTACCCTCGGGACATCCTCGACTAATGAGCGTGTCTCGATCGTGAACCAACTACAGTACCTCTCCTTCTTTCTCTCCTTTCCTATCTCCTCTCGCCCTTTCTCTATCCTCTTTCCTTTTCTCTCGTTTTATCAATTTCTCCCTCCGCCCTTCTCCCTGTTTCACGCTCGTCCTTTCCCTTCCACGCTTCCAGGTGTGTCCAGCGTTTCTGTTCGAGGAGGATTCCAATTAAGAGGCAGAATGAGCTCGTGCTCTTCTATTCACGAGCTTGCCCCGGCCGAGATATATCGGAGACGACAGGTGGACACGACGAAATCCTCGGGAAGCGAGGAATTCTTGACGACCCTGGAACTGGCCGCTCAAGTGCCCGCAGGATTCGTTGAACATTTTCCGTGCTCGAAGACGAGCGTTCAGAGGAATTATATGGGAGCTACTTTCTTTCCAAGAAGAAAAGTGCGCAGGTTTCCGAAGAAAATTACTATTATCAAGGTTTTCCATCGCGAAGCACAGTATTTCGTTTCTACTTAGAGCGGTGATCATCTAGGAATACCGTGTACCATTAGCAGCGGTAATTCAGAGTTCGTTAAAGCTATCACGACCAAGTAATCATGGTAATCGAAGGGGAGACGCAAGCATTTCACTCGTACTTTAATCTACTACCCAACATTTATGGAATGTAAGACTCTCGAAGCACTTTTCCAACCATACAGCACGGAATTCGATCGCCGAGATGTTCCCCGATCCGTCTGTTCCCATCGGATTGTCAAGAATCGCATAAACAGGATGTCGTAGTGAACGTGCCATAGTTACTGGATAGGTAGGAAAGCGTGGTAGTTCGAGTGCATTCCTGAGGAGCTGTCTGTTCACCTATGCCACCGATGTGTGGTTAGTACGTGGCGAGGCGATGGAAGCCGGGGAGAGAGGGAGCGAGAGAGAGAGAGAGAGAGAGAGAGAGAGAGAGAGAGAGAGAGAAGACGTGGGTAGGTAGATACCGGGCCCGGCGGGGGGCTCATAATTGCCGACCCTGAAGATCGGCCGACCCCATGGGGCCCTTCCCTGTTTGTTTTATTCCCTAGTTATACAAACGCGAGATCTACGACCGATATATGATAATCGGCCTCTAGTTCTTTCCAGGCCTTCTCTCTCGGTCCCCGTCCCTTATCTCTACCTCTCTCCTTTTTCCCTTAGGATGACCACCTTCGCGGAACGTGACCACATTATGGACGCTGATAGACAAGGACACGTCCGAACCAATTCCGAACCCCAGAGCCGGCCGGGGTCAGTATCGTGGAAGCTTTCTCCACGTCTCATTATTTATGATACGCATTTATTCAAATTCCACCGCGCAAGCTATGATTAATACCGTTTGTCGCTGGAGCGCTCCTACCAGCGTGAAAATTCTAGATGGAGACGTGGGAGCCCATCAGCGCCGAAGCGGCGCGGGAAAAACTGCCCTACGTCCGAGTGCAATGGAATTCTTGGCTAATTTTATATCACCGTGTGCATTCTACCGTGCCGTTACGCGAGTTTTCACGAATGCATGAAAGTTAACCGTGCGGGATTGTAAAGAATTCGATCGTCGACGTCACCGTTTCGGTGTATATACGTGTTTAAGAATTCTTCTGCGAAACGAGTTCGCAAGAAGTCGACTTCGCCTCGTAAAATGAGTTTGTGCGTGGTCCTGGATTTCAGCGCGAGGTAACGTTATCTGTAAGCCCGACCGGTAACCATATTTCAAGGAGATAGCTTCGCGAATGCAACAAGTTGCTCCAAATGCATGTAATAGACGGTATCTTAACGCGGAGGGACTGACATAGTGATTAATTATTAAGATTACGTGTGACAGGTGATAAATGCAACCGAGAAAATACAGTTGCAAAAATAATGAGCGTTCGAATTCTGAACTATCTTTCGCGATTCGAGGTAAAAGTTGAAGTATATGTACATTTGAATCGAGTAATATTCTTGGTGCTCGAAAACCATGTCTCGTGACTTGAAGAGTTTCTTACTGACACGAATGAGTGTGTAAGTTACAAAGTAATACACCAGATATCGATAAATAATCATAATCAATTACTTGCGACTTTATATGGCGATCGCGTAAGCTCCCCGTATACCACTGTTCGCGAATTCAAGTATCGCATGCACCGAAACATTATTCATCGACTTACCTCAGCGTCGATCTTCTTGAAGTCTGGGTCGTCCTCGTCTACCTCGAAGTACAGCTCTGTGGACGTCACGGAGATAATACCGGGAGCCACGATACCTGGCGCGATCAATTTTCCTTTCGTGCTGATGTTCACTGGGCCTGACAGAACACGATCTCGTTGTAGCTTAAGTATATTACAATTCGAACGGTACGGTCATGCAAGTAGCCCGTCACGCTTCGCTCGGCACAGGAGCGAAATGAAACGAAACTAAACGAAAGATTCTAACCTGTCAGATCGTTGTCGAGGTCCCTGTCATCTGACAACAGCTCGCTGTCGTCCATGAGATCCGCCGACTGCAACTGCTGCTGATGTGCACGCGAGGCTGCGAGATGCGCGTGAAACTCTTCACGCGCTTGAAGGATCGCATCCTCGGGTGCACCGTGTTCAAGGGCCGCCTTCAGTGTAGCTTCGGGATGGCTCGAGCCTAGTGGATTGTGCACGAAACGCTTACGTCTACGTGCATCATCCTCCCAAGCATCCAGCTTCCAGTATTCAGCCAACCTGCGTTCAAACGTTTCCCGGAATTCACTCTCGGCAATTCGCAAGAGATTCGAACCCAATTCAGGTCTTCTCGTTTGTTGGAGGAGTAAATAATCCATGAACCGAGTTACCCAAGTTTTCAATAGATTCTTTCTCGACAAATACCTACCCCCCCCCCCCTAAAATCATCCCCAAATAAGCTTTCATAGCCAACAGCGTATAAAGATAATGACTCACTTTGCAGCCATTGGATCCATGTACCCCCAAGCACCATGTTTGTTAGACAGGATATTTCGGACTTTCTCGAGCAATCTACTGGCGATCACGTTGTCCCGTCTTCGGGCAGCTGTGATCAGATGATCGCACATTCGTTCTTCCTCCCGTCGGTCGAGCAACGTTTGCGCGCACTGAGACTGAGACAAAACGTTCGCGATAGGTAAGCACCATTGGTGCAAGTTCAGAAGCAGATGTAAAAGGTTATACCCAGGTACAAAATGTATACGTATCAGGATATAAAAACTAATTGCTCTGGGATAAAGATACAAAGACATCTACACACCTCGAAGTCAGCATGCTTCAGTACGTCGTCCGCTCTCATCCGATTCAGGATGAATTCAGCCTCGTTGGCCACTCTGACTATGTGATCCTTCATCGCGTGAGACAGTAACCTGCGCAGCATAAACGTAAACTTTTACGACGCTAAACGGCGAATGTTCAGCCGCGGTTTACTGCACGCACTATAACTCTGTCGTTCGTTCTAACGATGATCATAATGAGGCCTTCTTACCGTCCCTCGTTAATGAGCTCGATGAAAGCCAGACCTGCGTGCTTCTGCAAGGAGTTCTGCCATTCTTGGGAACAAAGTAACATCACCAGTTCCACCACGGAGTTGCTGTTTTTGAAGGTGGTCAGACCTAGCAGTGAAGAATACGAGCGAATCGTTAAACGCTTACAAAACGAGGACGGAAACGAAGGACGCAAAAGTGAAGAAGAAAAAAAGAGGCGAAAATATTTCGGTTCTGGCTGTAAACATGGGGCACGGAGAGGCAGGAGACGAGCCGAGGAAGGAATAGAAGAGGCATAGACGGCCGAGTGATTTATAAACAACGCTGGATATGTCGCTTCGAGCATTGTGAAAAATAAAGCGCATCGATACCGTGGCACGGCCGTCATTCGCGACGTTCCACGAATATAAAATCCCCGCGAAGTGCCGCAGACTGCTCGCGCAACGTGAATACAAATGACCGGCGATTATCCAGTATAAGCCTTCCATCTTCCTAAGCGAAACTATAAAGTGACTAATTTGAATAACTTTCGTACGATGGACGAAAGATCGGCGATAAAAATGATGAAAATCCTGCCGAATTCCCTGCATCAGTTAGGCCTTCTGGAATTTTTATTTATCGCCCGTACATATCTAAACGGACTCTTCTGAATATGTTACCCGTCTCCGCCTTATCTCCTTTATTTCTCTATCAGTTTTCGAAAGCACATTCGAGGCTCGCTCTATTGAGAAACTGGCTGACCCTACGTGTCGTTAATACGCTCGAATCGGTCAGGGGGCTAATTATATTGGGTAATTCGAACCTCTTTAAACCCGGACACGGTTTCACGGATATTAGAAAGCGCGCCGAACCGCGCGAAGTGATCGATCGATCGGTGCACGCTCGCGAGTCCTACCTTTTCCTTCCATCAGTAATTCCTGGCCGTGCGAGCCGACGAGAGTTTTCGATAGAAACGGAGCGAAGTCCACCATGATCTCTCGCAGGAGAGGGCACACGGAGCCCAGGGCCATTTCTAGCTTCTGCGTGAGGGACGCCTCGCGCGAGGGCGTCGGCACTGGCAAGTGATCGACGAGTCCTTTGATCGGTAGATCGTCGGGCCTCGGCGACGCGGAGGTCACCACTAATCTGTCCGGTACGCGGACCACAGAGATCTCCGCGGATGGTTTCTCGCCGCGTTCCGCGTTCCCGAGCATCTCCTGCTCCAGAACGTTGCCTTCGCTGTCTTGGATGTCACCTGCACACGCGGACAGGGATCTTTAAATATTTTCTGACACGTGCTGAAAGAGCCAGGTGGATTTCTCGGGCCGGATGAAAAGACAGACTTTACGGACGATATGAAAGCTCGTCGACCGAATTCTTACCGCGAGAGTGAGCCATATTGTGAATATTTCGCGGGTCCTCTCTCTGATTCGTGATCGGCATCGTGTCCCCGTCTTCGTTCAGGTTCACATCGGTCCAAGCCTCCTCGGAGGAGTTGTTGTGCTTGATCTCGTTGTCAGTGGTAACCTCGGATGGACTTGGATCCGCGGTAATATTACTGCGATGTACCGTCTCCTCGCTGGAATCGTTGCTCTGAGAGAAATTGGAACAGAGGGGTCGATTAAAGTCGCGACGTGTCGATCGACGACTCGATAAATGTGCTGGGACACCAATCTGGAAGTTATTGTATATTCGAGGAGATTTAAAAGTGCGGGTGGGATTTGGGCGCGACCTCAAGGTGCGTTTTATGGTAATTAGTAATTAGTTTAAGGTAACTTTGTTGATGGTTAATATCTTTTGTCTTGGTTCGGTTAAAGTATACTGCCAAGAGTTGTGTTTCATAGAATTACTTTAAAGTGAAGATAAGTCGAAAGAAAACTACGTCTACTTTGCTACGGTACTGATTACTTCTAACAAAAGCCTAGCTTTCGTTTAACACACTATATATATATATGTATAAAGATCTATTAAAGATCTATAACAGTCTTAGGAACGTTTACTCATAGGAATCAAACGATATACTCTGCGATTTAGACTCGCGTGCTATGCACTTACGTTACGTCATGCAATTAACCGTACACCACAAATACGCAATCATCTAATACGTGTAAACAAGTAATAAAAGCTTCCTAGATTCTCAAGCTCCGACGGTGATACGTAATATAGTTACGTAGATTACGTCCATGAATCGTACGTAACGGAAAGACAGCTACGCGGATGAACACTGAAGGAACGCGAAATTCTTCTTTAATATCGTTCGCTATCGTTATTGCATACCCGTCGAGTGGGCATTGTTGCGCGCCGCTGTTCGCAGCTCTCCTTGCTCCCGACAGAGAAACGCGCGAGCGGCGAGCAAAGTGAATTTGAAAATGGCTTTTCGAACGCTCCCAAAACTCGTGGACGATCGGTAGAGGTGTTTGATTCAACGCGCAGAGAGATTCTCTTTTGAGATTCCACCCGAGTCCGTACTCAAGTCAAATTTTACCTGGATATTTCGTGGCAGTGGTTCGGGTCTTGTTGAAGAGCCAAGCGTTGGTTCTGACGAGGTGTAATCCTCGAGGATTGTCCGTGGCCGAGGCACACCACTGTGACCTCCCTTCAGAACCAGTAGTTAGTACGCATAGCAATGCAAGCAGAGGAAGTTAACGATGAGAAAAATTAAAGAATAAAGGTATCGCATGCTTCGAAGTATCAGAGATCGCGGATAGATATACCCTCGTGGGGGATGTACGCACGAAAATATATACACAATTCAATCGGGCTTAAGTGCTTCATATCTTGGACGTAGTCGTTCAATGTTTAATTAAAACTTCACGTGCGAGAATACAACTATAAATGGATAATTATATAATATGACTTGTCGGGACTACGTAAGTGCAATAGAACACTAAATGAACACTACATGCTGGATGTAGCGGAAACTGCATCTTACGGTTACATTATCGGATCAAATAAGTACTTCAGGGTTCTCTAACGTGTGAACTAGAATATACATGGAAGCTACTTGGAAGAGACGGTACCCGATAAGAACTTCAACTAGCATCGACTGATCCAATACTTTGAAATCTATTTCTTTTCTTTCGCTTTTACATCTACCATCTGTTGTTACGTTATTAGTACTTGGGATGCATGCAATTTGTTTGTCCTTGAAATCGATAATACCAAAAGGGGTACGTAGACTTTGGGTTCTCAGTATCTACAGAAGAATTATCGGAAAGTAACAGTCGAATAAACGAATGCAAAGCGTATCGTGTGGGCGGAAAGTGTCGATTTCATTAAAGACCGTAGATCGTGCGTGGCAGAAAGGTGCGAAACTTATATTGCCATTAGAGTATCATCGAAAAATAACATGGAACTTTTCCCAGTCAGAAATTAAGGAACGCGTGTTCACTGTAGATACAAATACAAGCGGAAGTATGATATTAAAAGACACGAGTACATTCCTTGCCAATGGGAAAGCATGCAGTCTGAAGTAGTAAAGTTACCGCAGATCTTTCTGTATACGTGAAATTGTACATTTAAACTGTTTGCTCTCGTTACTCTCGTGAAGGGACATTATCCAGCAAAGGTTCACAAGACTTTTTACCTGAGTGATATCGGATCAATTAATCCCGATGTACGCATCTTTTGTACTAGGCAGATCGTGTTTATTTTGTCGCACGTTTAAATGAAACGCAGTATAAAATTGGACCTTGTCGAAGAGATACGAGGGTGGAGATGTTCTGCGGTCACTTACCTTGGTCGACGGAGGGCCGGACGACGAAACATCGTGGTCCGCCAAGATCGAGGAATTGTTCTCGTCAACAATTATCACCTCGTATTCGCCGTCATCTTGAGAACCAGCCTGGCTCATGATACCTCCGCTTCCTGGGAACAGATTTTAATAGCGTGATAGCACGTGCTTTAAAATGTACCGAGAATTTGTCTTGCAAAGCGCATGACATGAACGCTGATGCGATCGACGAGAATTACACCCTCGCGATGTAATTACATCCACAGATTTCCTCCGGAATGTTAATCTTATCAGTCTCACATCCGTTTCAGAATAATTTTCTTACACTTTGAAGGATGCTACGTCGATCGCATTATATAGGAAAGGAGATGCATTATAGTGCAGGGATTCAAAACGGAAAGGAGAAAAACGAAGCGTAACAGGTACGTAATTAAAGCGTTCAGAACTATTTAGCAACTTGAAGCTAAAGGAAACCTGCTTCACTGCATCCGTTTTAATGGAAGAAAAAGTTCTATCTGAATCGGCGCGTTCCAGTGTCTGGCAACGACAGTTTCCTTTTACTTCGAATAATTATAACGGGTAAAGTAATGCTTTAATCTTACAGCGAGCATAAGGAGACTATAACTTTCAGAGTAACGATATACTCGGTTCGGCGGTACAAAAAATTTCGTCAAGCACATACGAATTCCTCGATTTACAACAACAGAGTTGTTTTTTCGCCACAGTTTACGGTAACTTTTTCAAGAGATACTTTCAATGTCAGACGTGTCAATTTTCAAACTACAAAATAGTAACTGCATTGTACGTGTCTTTTTTTTTTTGAGCAAGAAGAGTAATCCTGAATGTACTAGTGTTAAAGAAATTCACGCCATTACGTACAACTGTATTGCAACGAACATGCAGGCTTGTTGATTTGCTCGCAAATGGTATGTAAGTAGTGCACGTTTCTCATTCACAGTGTGCAAACGGTTCGTGTGTCTCAAACGTTCAAACATTGTAGGATCGCACGTGTCGCAAACAGTATTATCCAGCATTATCTTTCACGTTTAACAAGAAATTCAAGCGCAACCGAATAAATTATATTCGCAACGCAGGAACTAAAAGCTCTGCTGGGAACTCAATACAGTAACGGCGAAGGCAAGTAGATACGCCAGAATCCAAATAAAACAATTCCATTCCTGCGAAACGGTTCGACCACCGGACAAGAAAATCATAGTAACGCTGATGCGTGTGTGTTCGTGTGCGTGAAACGTGCATGTGTGTGTAGATCAAATCTCAAATCGGCTGTATATAATTCACCATTGTACGGCAACATGCAGACAGAAGACAGAAACATGTCTCGGCTGGCGTGAAGACGGAAACCAAAGAAACGGAGAACAGAGAAACGAGGAAAAGAAGTAGGTATATCGGTATAGCTGGCCTCGTTTGGCAAGTAAAAGTCGAGCAGGCCAGACAAATGAACAAACTGAAAAAAGTAAGTGGAGCATTCCGTGGAACAACGTTCGGGCAATCGAGTTACCTTGCAGACCGACACCGGAGTTTCTATGACAGAGATTTCGGGGCTGATCGATATGCTTTTGAAGCGTATGATGGTGATTGTTGTTATTGTGATGATGGTAATGGTGATGACGATGATAGTTATGGTTACTCGGATGATGGTTATAATGATTACTGTGGTGATTCGGGAGATAATAGTTGGAGGGGGGCTGGCGATTAGAGTGCCTGGCAGCCGGTAGCGGGTGCTGGTGGTGGTGCTGGTTGATGTGGTGGTTGGCATTGGCATTGGCATTCGCATTGGCGTTAGGGTGAGATCCCGGGAGGAACTGTGGGTACACGTGGTGAGACCACTGTGGAAACAGGGGCCGCCCTCCTCCACCACCATTCCCATCTGCTGAGGAACCACATTTACCACGTTACCACGATTCTCGATCCTACGCCCTCGTTTCTGTCGTGCCTATTCTCTTATCTCGCGTGACATTTTACTCTGGCTACTGGGTTTCACTCTATCTGCCGCGCAAACATTATTCCAACTGTTACTGCGACTACTAGATTGCAAGTGGGTATTGAAATGCCAGATTTGCGACTGCCACGAATATTCCCATTGATCACATTCAATTAGGGATAAGTTTATGTTTCATTGCCTCATTAAAACTCTTACTTTTACCCTTTCGATTCTTTCAATGCTTATAATTGTATAATTAAGCGATATATGTTTTTGCATGGTACAATCTTAGGCGTTCTGTGAATATGACAACCAGTTTCCTGTCCAAAGAATATGCTAAACGTTGTGGTGTTAGTACCGATAGAGTTAGAGGTTTAAAAGCCCAAAATCTTGACACTATTTTGTATATATCTCATATACTAAACTGTGCGATTGAATGTTTCTGTCTCTGATACTTACTCCAGGAAAATTGACCTTTTTGAACACACATATTCTTTACACAACGCATTCGTCTTATTCTTAAGACGGAACTGCAGGAATATCTCAATAAGCGCGGCAACGGGACTACGTACATCAGTGATGTGTTTATAAATGAAAGTATAATTAGTAAATGCATTCACGATGCATTAATATTTACTCAGGAATATTGTAATAAGTATTCCCAGATTTCCATGAATGAAATTTCCTATTCTTACGTTCAATTATTATAATGTGTAATGAAAATAGCGATTCTACTGACGCGCGTAGTACCTCCAATGTAAATGTTACTGTTGGTATTCTTAACAAGCAAAACGTACGTCGGTTAAGAACGTGATAATTCTCCTTTTCACTATGCTTCTCCTTTGACAGTAATCAGTGTTTCGCAGGTGAGTTTTTACCATCTTTCAACTTCTATATAAATATAAGGTTAGTAGAGTGAAACTCAGTACAATGAAGAAAACGAATGTGTTTGCACTTTCACGCGAAACATGTAAATTATTTCGTTATTCGAAAGAAGTGTAGAATACTGAATTTAGGAGCATCGCATGGTTTAGAGATAAAATACATTGTTAGAGTACAACATTTAAGTGATACACGTCAGTGAACATTCAATTATTCTCGAAAAAACATTCAGTATAGTAGTTGACATTGATTGGTTTATGGTAAAAATTACCACAGCTTTTTATCTTGTCCTGAATTCGTTCTTTTACATGAGAAGATTCTGTATTCCATAATATAAAATAACAATGGCGTAATAAAAATTGTATTTAAATGCAAAAGAAAGTGCTAATGCATTCGACAAACATCAAAACTCTCACTGTCAGATACATATAAAATCGTTCATACAGTGCAATTAGACATGCGGCTCTATTCAGTGTAATGTGCTGTTGCTTAATTTGCAGCTACACAATTAAAGTGCACAGTGTTCCACATTAGCTACATATTTGCACATACGTTTGTGTTATGTATAAATGTTCTTATTTGTTATTTTGCTGGATCAATTAACAAAGATTTCAATCTATGCTTCTATCGGTACTAATAAATATTTTACATCTAGCTGCTTGCATTTGCCATTCGTCGAGTTTAAAATTGCAATTCAAATTTGAACACAGTATCGGTAGTTATTCTCGACTTCTTAAACGTCTAAACATCATGAGAAACATGCTCATATAGCTGCAGTCATGCTAAAAATGTTCGTGTGACATTTAAAGTATAGAGAGAAGTAGACTTTGCCATTTAATATACTTTAAACACAGCGATTAGAGAATACAACACATATCTGACATGTAAGAGTTTTGAAGTAGTAATTGGATATTATTAATGTTACTGATTCTTCTTTTAAAGACAACACCTTCTTTGTGTAGTTTGTTAGAGGGTTAACACATATATATGTTTAAAATTCCACATGCATGTCTTAATATCAACATCAATTTAAGTAATCTCTGTATGTCTCGTTAATGTTTCTTGTTAAAAACTCCTGCAAATAATTCCTGTTATTATCTTTGCAACTTACAATTATAAACCATTTCTCAGTACAGTTAACATAGAGCGTTAAGTGTATTCTGATCTTCGTGTTACAAATGCTTGGGAATTTTACTCTACTCTGCTCGTGTCTACTATATCGCGGTACATTTAATTATACATGTTAATAACAGAACCGACTTTGGAATGTAAATGTTCCTAGATTTCTATAAGGAATGTAATCTTATACATCTGTTTGTTGTAAGAAATTGTTTTATACGATAGCGATCCATATCTTACCTGAAGGGCTGCCTGGTCTGAGACCAGCACCGTTAGTTTGTATGGTTTGAACTGGACTTGGCGGACGTTGGGATATTGGTGGTTCCAATATATCACGATATTTTGATACCATCAGTACAGAGATGAAGTAAACTATAGCCAGGGACAGAAACTGGGCCTGCTTGGTTTCTTCCTAGAATGACAAAATTGTACCCTCTTTGTTAGATATATCCCTTCATTGCTCTGCATTCAAAGCCTAATTGTATATGTATACTTACAACATCTCTGTATATCACAGCCCTTAAACGATTCACGTCCATATCTTGCAGCAATTTCTCAGGGTCCTTTACAGGACTTAACTGATGCGCCAGATTATCCACAATGTTCTAGAAAAACAGAGATTCCATTTTATTGCAGCGTCGAAACGCGTTGAGGTGAACGATCACTGACAATCCTATTATCTATGTAACATGTCTTTGGATAAGTAAATATTGCGTGTAGTTTGTCAGTATTCATGACAACAACACATTCGTCTATATAAAGTAAGTTCGATCGGATGAAACATACCTTGGGTGATGTTTGAGCTCCTCGTATGAGAGACTGTATGTGCTGTGATTTATTACTAGTACCAATCTGCCGACCTAACATGCTGTACGATCTGCCACGTTCTTTACACTCTAAGCAGTTTCTAACAGCACATGTACAGACCTATAGAAGCATTTCATCAGATGAATATAACAAAAAAACATAGTATAAACGTACATGTTGAAGTTCTATATCATACATAGACAAAAGCTGAAAGTATTACCACTATTTAATACACTGCTGGTTTAAGAGCTATTTCTATTCATAAGAGTCTGTTTGTGACTACCATAGTCTAGGTGTTTGGGAAAAAGTTAGTATTCATTTAGGTGCTTTCTGGTTTATTAGTTGCACAGTTTGGATTTAAAAAATTCGGTCGTTTGGATCAAGTTGCGTATTCCATTGAGTTTGTTTTCGTGGAAACATCACATTTTTTATATGTAGAAATTAATATGCTGGATACTATGTAGATTTTTTATCTAGCTAGTCTAGATAAACTTTGAGTAATAAAAGTAATATACACTACTAATTTTCAAAAAAAGTAAAGTAGTTCTTTTATAAGTAGAAGATTGGAAATCAACATATTAATTCTATTAAGCAACAAATATATAGATAAAGAATATTCTAAACTAGGAAAATGTGAAAGAGGAGTTGACCTGAAATTAGTGTTTGTGTCATCTGTAACAGATTTCATTTGTTGTAATGTGCTTTGGTAGGGTGAATCTAATCGATGTGCATTATAAACAATTAACGTAATTCTTGTCGGGGCGAATATCAATTTTATAGACTATTTCACGAGCGAAATCGCAGGGAGAGAGTTTAATAGAGTTTGAATCGCGCAGTGTAGCAATAGTAGTGTATCTATCTGAGGAAATTAAATTACTACGTGGACGATAATACAAACCAGTCGTAAACACTGCCTTAGAATACCGCCACTAGACATATTCTTCTCAACCTCCAGTTCACCAAAATTTAAAGAGCTGGCGAAGATAAGTACATCAGCCATGTTGACTAGTCTTTGCAGAAAAGAAACTGCTACCTCAATCGGCATCCCCTGAGTCGGTTCAATTACATCCAATTCGCTCTATGAATGTCCAGGCACGAATTAAAAAAAAAGAATCCGTCAAAAAGAACTTTCCACGCGGATATGCTCTTCTATGTGAGGTACAAAAGAACTTGGAGATAAATGATACATACATTTGGCGAGGTCGCCGATGCTAGAAGTGGTAACAATCCTCCGCAGGCGATTATAAGATTGTCGGCCAGTTGTGAAATCAGGTGAACAGTATTCACAACAAAAATCGCGTTTTCGCTGCTGTTTACGAAATCCAACACTGACTTCGTTGAGTGACTATAACCGGAGTACAAAACGTTGTAATTCTCTCGTTGTATTAGAAAATTTATTATCCTCGTGCGTGGAAGGAATATGGGGAAGTACTTGAGGCACACTTCATTGGTGTATAAACTGATTTCCTTGAGGGCGCAATCCAATTAAAGAATTCTCCATTCGTTACTACGCAGAATGCAACTTTGGCATCTTCACTCATGTGCTACCATTTCTTCACCCTCTACCATTTTATACCTCATATTCCTTCCATCCACAAAATATTACAATCCCCGCTGCTCGTGTACCTTCTCCAAACTTGAATGTCTGTCTCCAACGAGAACAGGACATCTGAGAGTAATCTCTGGTGTATATAAGACCATTTGAACTCGGGTATTCTGAAAGGAGGTCGAGTCGGCCCCGGGCTGAACATTGGTCTTGTAGAATGATTACCTTGCTTCGATCTTTTTGATTCTACAATAACAATTGTAATTGTAAATACTATCGGAACGGTGGTAAGAAATTAGGTGATTATGAATATGAACGGGGTGTATGGCGTCTTACCGAAATGATTGGGATCCACTTGAGTGGACGTTGAGGCACTCCTTGGTCGTTTCTGGGGTGACGATGTTTTACGCAAGGGTACGGGTAAAGAAGGAGGTTCGTTACTGTTGACGCTATCGTCAGTGGCTGTCTCGGTAGAGACAACCGGTAAGCTGGATCTGCGATGGGTATCTACGTGATCTGGAGTTAAGTCATTCAATAACGAATTATCCCTCGTAACCACAGTAGAATTAACGATTTGAGGCACACCGTCGGGCATATTTTTATTTGCATCACAGACCGTAGATATTGTTGGAATTTGCTGCTTAGGATTTGGCACTTGCGTCACATTATCTACAGAACTTTGAATATCGCTATTACTACAAACACTATCTGTTACTTCTACCTCGTCAGTTCTCACCGGAATGTCTGGCTTATTATCACTTACGTTAGTAGAAATAGTGGACGGCTCCCTTGAATGTTTTTCAGTTACCTTCTCGTCGTTACCATTAATAACAGCACTTTTCTCCTCTGTCACAGAGTCCACCGCGCATTCCTCGCTACTTAACTCACTAGTCACTACTGCTTCCGCTTTCTCGTCTTCTACGTCTACCTTTTCCTTGCAAGCTTCGGTACTTTCTATTACGCTAGTTGAGCAATTGGGATTCTTTGAGTCCTCCTCGGTATCGTTTTCACCGTTCTCACCGTTCTCAACCTTGTCAATCGCCTTCTCCTCGCTTTCGATATCTTCCACGACGTCCTCCTCCATTTTCTCCGCGTCCTTGCTCTTCATGTCGCCCAAATTCTCTTGATTCTCCGTCGGAGTTAAGTACGCCTCTGAGGTATCGCTGTCAATTATTTCTCGGTCGTTCTCCAGTTGTAGCTTCTCCATATCCTTGATATTGAGTGGTTCCGGAGAAGTTTCGCCAGGGGAAGTGGTTGGTGTGTTCTCCGAGTCAACTTGTTCCATCGAAGGGACAGTCTCTGTGGAAGTTTCTTCTATCGTCACCGTTTTCTCAGACGTATCCTCTGTGGCAGGATTAACGTCATCAGCCGAAGCAACGTTATCTACCGCGCTAGACTTTTCTTGGCTGGCCTCCTCGCTCTCTGCAGGAGTTTCAGTGTCTTCCTGTGGTTCTTGAGCAACAGAAGCAGTGGTATCGGGCACATTCGAGTCAACCTTCGGTGCTTCTTCTTCTGCTTCTGCTTCTTCTCCTTCTGCTTCTTCTCCTTCTTCTTCTTTTCCCTGTTCTTCTGCTTCTTCTTCTTTCTGTTCAACGTTTTCCTGTTGTGTATTTTCCTCCGTTTGATTAGCAGGAGAGGATTGAGGAACAGCGTCCTGCGATTTCTGGTCTAAAGGCTCCTCTTCTTTCTTCAGTGCTTCTTGCACTACCATCGAATCGGCGCTGGGGCTTTCGATCTTGTGCACTTCGCTGTAGAGCTCGCTGGAGCTCTCAATCGATATCACTTCGCTGGTCTCCTGTGTCGTCGGTATGGAGACAGCTTCGCTGTTCCCTTCCTCGAGGATCGTCGGCGTGTCCGTGTGAATCTCTCTGGCCGTCGTTGGCGTTTCCGGTTTATCGCTCAACCTGGAATCCAGAGATATCACTTCGCTTGATTGGGGGGTGTCTATTGTCTCGCTGTGCGACTTAACGATCGCTGGGCTGCCGTCGCTCTCGGTGTTGTCGATCGAGTTCAGGTCGCAGCTGCAGGACTCTTCCAATCGATCGTTACCCTCGGACGCGTCAAACTCCTGAAAATTTGTTTAGTTACTTATGAAACGGATTAGTGGATAATCGATGTCTACTGATTGCTTCTGGCTCTCTTCTAAGATCGTAGAATTCCTTTCAACTTTCCACCACACGATTTTATTCTCATTTAAAGTTTATACCAACCTTATAGTTTCTTTCTACGTGTTGCGCGTCGTGATTCTGCTGATTGCCCCAGGGCGACGGTTTGGTGTACCCATTATTCCCTGAATGCTGCTGATCCCAGCCCGAGATAGTGCTGATTGGCCTCTGCTGCCTTAGCTCAGGATCGGTGATATTATCCGATCTCTGCCTTTCGTAATGCTCGTACATTTGAGCGAACTGTAACTTGAATTCCTCGTAGGATACCTGCGCAATTGAAATATACATAAAACCCAATGGTATTTAGGTGGCGAAGTTGCTTTGGGAGATTCACCTTGGAATGTACAATGGCCAAAGTGTCCACCCACACGCGCCATCCACCGTACTCGTGCTTAATGGCATGATGCAGTAACATGCGAAACAACGAGTACACCATGTCCGAGATCTTCTGCTCTTCCGTGTTTTTCGGGTGAATGTAGGCCATAGCTATTAGCCACTCTTGCCATACAGACATCTGCAGAACGGTTCGTCGATTCTCTCGATTGTTATTGCAGAGCAACGTCATGTCTGAGAGAAACAGCTTCTTCACCTCCAACAGTTGTTCCGTTTGCTTTGATTGTCGAATTAGTGTCGCTACTACCTTCAGGATCACTGAAGCGATACATAGAATAAGTAGTACGGCTCTGCCTGCGATCATTGATCTCATTTGGATACTCGGTGAACTTACTTGGATTCTCTAAACGGTAATGGGGTTCTGGCTCCGGGTGTCTAGCGTAGAGGATCTGCTGACTGATGTGTTCCGTCATGATCTGGAAATATAAACGAAAGAGAATGTAATGGGAGTAGATTTCGGTAAAGATTCAATTGATGAAGCGAAAAGGCTACCTCGTATAAAACGTTGTAGGTTGGTAGCGATAATGTCTCTTCGTTCAACAGTAATCTTTCAGCAAGCAACGTGTACAGATTATGAGGGCTCATGACATCGTATTTCCTTCTGCAATGTGAGTAGGCCCAAGTTTTAGATGGTCAGTACAGCTCCTAGTTCATAGAATTCTAGACTACCTACTTGTGTGTACTGCGACTGAGAAAGAATCCTAACAATTTGAGGGCTTGCAAACGTATCAATTGGCTCTCCGCCGCCAGTAACTTGAAGATCGTCCTGACACCTTGCTTCGCGTCGAAAGCAGGCACCATCGATGACGGATGTTCGGACATCAACGATATAAGCATTTGCAAAACATCGTGCAAGTTCTCGTCCTGTAGAAACGAACGAGACGTTGAAATAATGTTATCGCAGCTCACAGCTAACTACAAATTACCTCGTGTATTGTCGTCAGGTAATTGAGAATGCTTTGCAACTCGTCATCCTTCACTCCGTTCCCGATCATTATCAGTTGTTTCAGAAATAACAAAATATAAGGACGTATTGTCAAAATATCCTTCTGCTGAGGTCGCGGCCCGTCTGCAATTGATCGACAATTACGATGAGATACTAAACGTGGCAGTGTTAGCTTCTTCGATGCATAGAACGATGCTCACCGAGGCCTTTCGGAGTGATGCCGCTCTTGGCTCGTGGATTGGCAACCCAGTAATAATATTTAAGCGTGTGCACCGTTTGTAATACTGTGGAGACTCTCCTTACATTAGAATATATCTGCGTGTCACTGAGAAACTCTGTGGCCAAGTAGGAATAAAGTCGGGTTTGCACTGGCGCCGGCGTATATATCCACAGGGCGGGATTAAAAAGGACGTGATCCAATAGCTGCCATGTTAGGAATGAAAAGTAAAACAACTACATCACCATGGATCTGCCTGTTCTTCGGACACACCAATCTAGCCGACTTTTATGTATTCCGACGTACTCGTATCTTACTGTTACCCTGCTTAGTTCGGGGACACTTCTTTCGTTACGCCCTTCGCTTTTAGAGGAGGTCTCACAGAAATTCTTAATTAATGGGGGAAAGAATGTGAGTCAGTTTCAATTCTGTGCTGGCACGAACTAAACCTTGTCAGGGATTTCAAGTAGGAGTTGAACACTTACGATTGTGCAAGGGAACCGTATAGTAAGCACGCGGGGAAGAACTAAAGAAAAAGTGAAGGATGCCAATAAATTCATCGTAACAGTTTTACGCGAGTTATTAGAGCGAGAGAGAGAGAGAGAGAGAGAGAGAGAGAGAGAGAGAGAGAGAGAGAGAGAGAGAGAGAGAGAAAGAGAGATTGAGGACGACAGAGTGACATTTCATGCATCGAAATTAATATTGAGATATTTTTTAACACTTCGAAGGCAATATTAAGGCAAGTTTAGAGTTGGATACAGGGACAAAGACTTTCTTAACAAATTTGGTTTATCATCTTTCGAAATGGACAGTAGAACGATCTTCCTTTTTTTCATGATTTAGCTGTTTGTCGCGGGGTAAAGGATGTCCCAATATTCAGTTGAATTGTGCGCATAGGAACAGAACAATTAAGTAGCTTCCTTGAAGGCAGTAGGCATCCTCGATAGGATATAAAGCGAAATATTTAGAAACTTGAAAATTCCAGACAAAAGACAGGATCTCCGTGATAGATGCTTCCGGCACTGTTTCTTTATAGAATAGAAACTCAGAAAGACTCGTCACAGCAAAGAGAAATATTCGTCAGCATTGCAAAACAATAGTCAGAAATCTTCGCGTGGAAGCGATATATAGTACCAACAAAAATATTTTGCGTAGCCATATTATGAAATCAGGAAGCCTAAAAGTCGGTAGATTACATGCGATCCAAAGATTCGATTAACATAATGTTTATGAGAAAGTATACGTGCTTCAGATCGTCGCGTAAACGGTGCAAGCAAAAATTATATACATACACTATAGACAGCGAACATTCACAACATTCAGTAGATCGTCTAACAAACCATATTGCTTGCAAGATACATTGGACAAATGGGTATAAAATAAATTATAGGACAGCACATTTTTCGCCCATGCTATTATATACAGTGATGGAAAAGGGATCGATGAATTTTGGGGAATATTATATGTACTTGGAAAATAGACAAAAGTGGCTACATAACGTAGGAAAAGGGAAGTTGGGGCTACATCATGAATGCTTTGTGACATAATGAGGTATTCTTATCGTGGGGAGTTCACTATAGGTGGGACAAAATCAATTGGTCACTTAAAATTACTTCTTCCACTATAAATCATGCCAGATACAATCCCTATTAATTCGCCTAAATGGCCTAACTGAGCAGCCAGTTGATATTGTTCCGTCTATAGTTAGTTTCAGAGGTACAAACCCTAATGACCTAATACGACTGTCTAATCGTACAATGATCAACTGTAGCTAGTTCGAGGGACTAACCAACTTGAATTAAATTAGTTTATATTTTTGGGATGTATCAGCGAAGATAATTCATCGATTGTCGCGAGATTATATTCGGTCCATCGAAGCGAACATTTTTCTCCAAGACCAATATTTAATTACTAAGTTGAATCGATGTGATTATCTTAACTGGTTGAATGGGTGAGGCGTACGATTGATCGCCCTCTACTACTTTCGTGCACACTATGTTCTTCGACTCGATTGGTTTCCTTCAATCTACTTCGATTCGATTAAACTTCAAATCAGTTTGTTTCTACTTCCAAGGACTTCATTCGGGTAATTTCATTAAGTCTAACTAGGTTTAATTCTGTCTCGTATTGAATCCGAACTAATGACTTAATCGATACCTGTTTCAATAACAAGTCGCTGTTCGCGCTGAGGCAGGTGACCAGGTGCTTCGTCAGTTCCAGGAAAGACGCGAGGACCTCCGTAGTCAGATGATCTCTGCTTGCTCTCTGCAGCATGAAGCTAATTACCAGAAACCCTCTGTTTTGTACCATGTGTTGTTGCACGGTCTGCGAGCTCTCCACCAAGTCGCAAATAAACCCCAATAGCTTCGAACTGAAATTCGAAATCGCGTTATGCAGCGCGCTTCTTGCCGCCGAACAGCAGCTTCCGTTTATCAAGAAACTTTCAATTTCGAGAGGCAATTTACCATAACGTGGGATCTCGTTTAACATCGTTGGGCGCTATGCAATCGTAAGGCATATCTAGTTGCGAGAACAAAGGGAACAGTACTTGAATGCCACCGATTGAGTTCAACGTGCTATGAATGGAATGCGTGATGACAGCTTTAACATCCTGCAAATAGATAGTACAGAGTTTGATCAGTGGTTCTTCAAATGTCTGCTCGATTATCTGCTATGCGCGTGTTCCAAGGTTTACCTGCAGCATAAGGGCGTGTGGCGTATGTACAAAATAGGAGACGTTGCCTTTCGGCGCGCTTTGCAGGCAAAGTTGAGAATCCGTTGCTACCGGGTTGTACATGAACACAATTGCATTCGACAGCTTACCATCGTAAAGCACCTAGAAAATATCATTGTTAATATCGTTCGAACGTTCTTCCGACATCCTTCACAGTCGGTCCGTCACCGCAAAGTCATAATTAATCTCTGAAAGTTCACTCGAGGCAATCGCGAACAGGGATTCTTGCTCGTATCCTCTTTTTCCGGTTCTTTGGATCCCTTCAACGACGCGAACTCTCAAAGTTTATTCATAACCACTCGAAACGATGGCTACATGTTAAACGAACAAACGTGCCACACACCAACGTCACAAAAAGAACCAACGTGATTTTAGTTTAAATAGTCTGTGGTACATGTTCAAATCAAGGAGACATTCACACTTCTAAAACGATTTTCCAAATTTCCTTTACCCCATTAGTCGTGGTGTCCATTGCTATCAATATCAACGCTATCCAAATGAATAGATACAACAGATTGTACACTCGCTTATATTGCCGACAAATGGGAAATGTCGTTAGGGACACTTTGCTACATGTATAACAACAAAATTAAAACACAAACTACTCAGCAGGCAGCAAAGAAATTGCTACCGTGTGTTACCCTATGGTAAAGAAGCATCAGGCAGACAAAACTGAATTGGTGGCGCGTAGAAACGTCGTATTAGCGTGTAAAACAGAAAATTTCACAACAAGCAGTGACAGCAATCGGTAGATACAAACTTATGTATCGCAGTAACGGTCCGAAGGGAGAACTCATTGTTCTGGGGGAAAGATATTCGTAGTGATGGTCGATAATCAGGTAATTACCTCTGATGAACTCGAACGCAGTAACAGAGTGATTAAATAATGTGCAAATCAAATATAAACGGGAAATGAAAATAAAAATGCTTACAGTTTGCATACTTTGGTCCACCATGCTCGCGAGCTCCGGCTCATCACTCACCCTTTTGTGATTGTCAGGCAGATTCAGGTAACACTCGTTGTCAAAACGAAACTGACTCTGCGAACAGGATGAAACGAGAGCACGACGTGTTGAATACGTAAGCGGCCGGCGTGAGTTCGGGGCGTGACTCGTAGATACAGGAATTTAAATCGAAAAATTGTCACAGAGGACCAGAGCTGTTCGTAACATGGCAACTAACTGCGAGGAACTTGAACTTAAAATGTTGCTATTTTTTGGCTGAAGTAGGGGAGACCGGGGCTAATTGTTACATTTTCCGTTTTTTATTTTGCATTCCATATTCAATACTATGAATGAACTTTAAAATAAAATAGCATCTTATAAGGAAGGAAGTATAGACTCGAGTATGTTTAACGGATGATTCATCAAGTTTAGAGTAACTCTGTTACTTATGGGACGTTTCATTACAATGCACTCCAAATGTCCATTTTCAACGTACCTTGTATCCAGGCCCCAGTCTATGCATAGCGCATATTTGATGCGTTGTCAGGGCTTCGCTGAATAGATATATTGCACTCATTTGTCCGCAAAACACACGCTCTTCATCCAGTTCCGGAGTAGCTCCGATGTAACATTTGTCGAAGGGCTGAAAAGAAAGTTTCAGTACACTGGCTCGTACACGGACCATTTCCATTTCTCACGGAGATTTTTAACAAATATTCCGCTCTCCGGTTCCGCGTATTCCCCAACGATTTTGAACGAGAGACCCCAAATACCCAAATTAATAGCCGAAACATCGGGCGCGTAAATTAACTTACGTCGTTTGTTGAAACGAACCACGCCATTTCCGTGCTCGAAGCCAATTGACCGTTGACCAAACATTTAATTTCACTCTTCGTCCACCTATTATATATGTACACTACGGCGATCATATACCACTGCGAAAATAAACATTATTGTTTGCGTTTAAATTATTTCGAGTTAATTTTCTAGAGTCACTACGAGGATTTTCGGCAGACCCGTATATAATATAATTGTATGGCCTCTTACCTTTCGTGGCTGAAATTCATATTTGACACAATGCTGGAAGCCCTTGCCCTTTACTTTCATCGAGGTGAGGACCAAGCAGTTCCCTACGAAATGCGCCGAGTATCCTACGCCCTTGCTAGTTTTAAAACTGGAAACAGAAAGGTAAGGAGTAATTTCATTTACATAGGTCTGCTTCATAAGTGAATTTCGACTTTGTCGACGTAGGGGGACGAGTCGTAATCTATTTTGTATTGACCCCCTTTGAACCTTCTAAAGAATCTAAAGTATAATACTCAAGCTACATTGCAATTTACGAGCATCATCGAAAGGGTTAATTCCTGAGGCACGATTCTAGATCACAACAGAGAACGACTGCAGCTCGACATTCATCAACATTCTCTTTTCGTCCCATTCATTTGCCCTGCCCCTTTCTCTGTGCTCGTCGATTACAGTTCCCCACCCTTTCTTTCTTTCTATCGAGGAACAGCCATGTATTTTGTAAACGGGCACAACGGTTGTCAACTGTACGGAAATCGAATTGTTTCCGCGTGAAAGAATGTGATTAAATTGGCGCACGGCTCCGATGGGGAGCCTTTTTCACGTGAACTTGACGAAGTTGCGTTTAATCAAATTCGGACGTTCGGGTTTAGGGGGAAGAGGGCGTTTGTTTTTTCACCGTCGAAGGTCAGCAAGGTAAATGATTCTTTAAGGTAGCCGAACCACTTTGGTTGGAGAGAGTGTTCTTGTAAGGGTGCTTGATGTGTAAGAGCACTTACCAGTAGAGGTACGGCTTTTCTCGTTCGATATTAACGGAGTTGATAGGGTCCAAACGGAACCACGTGGTGAACGTGAATCCATTCTCGTGTGGCCACCTCGCGAGCGGCGACAATACGATTGCCTAAGACAGTCACAATAATCGATTATAGAATAATAAGAAATTAATGGCAATTAATCCTTCCGTCGTTCACGTGGCTAATCAAAGTACCAAGCTGCTTAATAGTCCATACAATATATTGCGAACAGCGAAAGGGTTAACATTTTAAACACCATCGTTTTCGCCTTTCTTCAGATTTGCATTCGTAAAATTTGTAGTTTATAGAGTAAGCCTCCATCTTTCAGATAATTCCTAACTTTTCGCCTGGAATAGACTATGCCCAGGAATCAATACGTCATTCGATTCGACGGATTAAGTACGAGTTAAAGTTTCGTAAAACAAGGCGAATTCCCTTATCGAAAGTTTGATAGAGTTTAGAATCGAGAGCGGCGTCTTCGACGAGGTCGTAAGAGGGATCTAGTTGCAGAGGCGAAGGAAAAAAGAGAGGGAAAGAAAAAGGGTGAATTGACTTACCGATCCTTTTCTGCCAGGGAAACTGAAAAACACGTCGGGTCCGTTCCGTTGCGGCATTTGACGGAGAACGTTCAACAGCTTCGCCGAATGTCGTGGCTGCGTTATAAATAAAAAAGAGCATGAAATAGAACACGCGGCAGATACGCAAAAGAAAAGTTACAGCTATATTAGAAGTTTCGTTTCTTTTTTCGCCAGCGGACAAACTTCGGGCGAGACGAAGTATTCTTTTTGGATCCTTACCCATTTTCCTTTTACAGCCTTCATGGCGCCGAACAAAAGTTTTAATTCCTTCACCGTTATACTGTAGCTGGCCAACACTCCCAGCATGTCGATCAGTAAATCTATCGTGGAACAGGGGAATTCACTTTCGTGTCAGCTCCGTGTATCGCTATTACGTGAACGGGATTAGGATCGCCGTGATAACGACTTACCTGCGACAACAGTTTCCGCGCGAGACAACCGATGCAACACGTGTTCTATGAGGCTTACGTCTGTACAGGCTTGTAAGTTTCGCACGCTTTTCCTCAGAATTGCAATGAAGACGCTCCATATTTCGGCCTGTAACAGAGAGACGTGAAACGTAAGGGCGCGATGCATGAAATATGCGGATATTAAAAGTCGTATCCCCGAGAATGCGCTTGAGAGGAATCGTTTCATCTTCTTCTCGGCTCGGTTTTCTACGACCCTGGTAGTATCAAGAGTTTTATTAAATTCTTCTCTACGTCGTTTCTGCAGTGTTTTCGTAGATCTTCCGATAGGACAAAGTCATACGATATTTTTCATCCGAAAAGTCTGAAATTTATATTTGTATAGGTTCTTCTTAACCCTTCGTGGTCACACCTTATAATCAAATTGGTCACATAGGGTTCACCCCAGAGTCATTTTTGAGTTACCATTTTCGTATTCTTGAATCTTTTAATTTTTGAGTGATAATTGTACATTCGTAATACTTATACAATCATTTTGTAATAGTTTTTTTTCTAGAAATATAAATTTTAATATGATGAAATTTTTAGTTCAAGAAGACTATATTTTTTTGTGATAAATCCCCTTTGGAAGTCGTAAAGGCGCGATATTTGAGCTCGAATTTTTTTCCGCGTGATCAGGAAGGGTTAAGAACACTAGTTTACAGCCATTTCGCGCAGCATATGCCACTATTTTTTTCTTATATAAAATGGTCCGCTGATTCCGAAAATAAGGTCTAAAAATATATTCTATGGATACGTTTTCGAGATATCGACAGGTGAAATTTTTCCTCTCTGTCAAAAAGGTGGTCCCAGTTAATTGCGAATATCTCGTGTTGCGAATGACCGATATGGTCGAACGTTATATCAAATTAAAGATAATTGAATCATCAACAAATGTACCTAACAAAATTTTCAAATCGGTGCAGTATTTCGGGTGAAATCGATGGAAATATGTGGAAAAAAGTTATTTTTTTCGACCGAAATTAAAAATTGACAATTCATTTAATCATCTTCATTTAAAGATCTGATATCTTTCTTTTTGTTATTTTCCCCCCGAAATACTGTGTATTACTTGTAATGTTGTTTCAATAAATCTCCTATGAGATTTAAATTAAAAAAAAAAAAGTGGGACCACCTTTTTGGTAGACAGGTAAACCTGTCACCTGTCGATATCTCAAAAACGTATCCATAGATAATTTTTTGGACCTTATTTTCGGAATCAACGGGCCATTTTACATAAGAAAAAAAATAACATCTGTTGCGCAAATTTTTTTTTATTTTGTAAACTAGTGTAATGGAAAGTTTATCCTTGATCAGTTCTTTTTCAATGTATAATTATCATATCACTGTCCCTAAGAATTATTTCACATTACGCTTCTTTACACGACAGCCACCGTCGTTGTAAATAACTCTAATATCAAGCGAACAGTAATTAAACCTATAATTAGGGGATATAATAGGCAGGAGCGTTAGGCGCAACCCGAGCTTAGAGTCGACTTGCAGTGCACGACATAGTTAATATCCAAACTATTATAACCGAGGGCGATAGTTGAAGTTATTCAGGCTTCGTCAGGGAGATCGGAGATCAAAAGAGAACTAACCGGCGAACTCGTGTAATCCGTTACTAATATGCGGCTGAAGCCAGGAAGCTAGATAACCACGAAAAGAGCAGGGTGGGCGTAGAACGAGAGAGGGGGGGGGGAGAGTAAGAGAGCCAAGGAGAATTATCCAACTAGTATCGTTGAAATCCCGAAAATGCCGCTGAAATTCGTTGGCATGGAATTTGCTCTGCAAGAGCTGAAGTTTTAGCGCACGAGAGAGTTAAGGGTATCCTGATAATATAGTGTAGCGGTTTTTCGTACATGCACGGGCGTCCCTCATCCCACGGCTAAAAAGGCTTGTCGCGATTAAACTTAATCCTCCGAGGGATGTATTCCCCCGGCTATTCGGTTCTTCGGACACTCCGGTGACTCGTGAACAGTCGCATTGAAACAGAATCGTGGACAAATGAGCTGAAAATTTGGATCGAGGTTCTCGTGGATAATTCCATCTGCTGGGATCTGGATTACGTTTCTCCGGGTCTCTCGATTTCGAAACGATTCTTTGAAAGCGAACGAGTCCTCGTGACACCTCTCTGCTTAACTCCGTTTTGAGGACTATTCGATCAAAATTCTCTTGTAGACGAAACATAGAACCCCTTTTAATTTGTACGTTGTTGTAGAAGTAGTAAATTTAAGTGTTCATTCCATTTCTTGCCAACTTCCCAATCTAACAGCCTGTGACGTTAGACACGTTCTATTGAACGGAAAGACAAGAGGATGTAACATAAAACAGGGAGAAAGAAAGAGAAAATGTCTGGGCATTAAGAGACGCCAGAAGAATTCGAAAGCAAGCAACGGTTATTACATTGGATATCGATTCGTGCAATGGATGTCTCCCCGCAATAATACGAAAGTATTATTCCCCCTGATATCATTATTCTGCCGCATTCCATATACCTACAGTCACATTATGTATATTGGGACACGTAGACAATAAGACGTAACCGAAACGAGATCTTCGCGTAACAGAGAATCCAGCGTGGATGTGTAATAATAATGTAAAATTCATCATTCTTCGTCTTTCATAAGATATATGCTAAAATACAAGTTCGATGAAACCGCGAGGACCAGCGCTGATCGCGTGCGATTATCTTCCCCACAGGATCGTTCAATTTCGTCCTCGCAACTCCCTCGGTTTCGCTGCGTGCAATAAAACGTACTCGTGGGCCTGGCACCTACTTTTCAACAACCGTGTCACGCTAAAAGCCGCCATCGGTGTACGGCTTTTAAAGCTGACTGCGACACCGAAGGGAGTCTATTCTTTCGATAACATGGCTGTGTTTGACCAACGCCGCTTCGCGTGCCCATCCATTCAAGAACTAATTGTGCAGGATATTAACTTTCATCCCCTACAGAGATACAAATCTGAGCTGTTTCAAGCAAATCTGGGTTGTTCGTAATCTTATAATGGCGAATATGATCGTGATGCGATATCGTAGAACTTCGTTCACAATGCTTATTCGAAGGGAAACAGCTGTAGCTCTCTGCGAATGGAAAAGTTGAGGAATGCAGTTCTCGTCGTTAAAACGATTTAAAATCCACGGGAAAACCAATCGTCGGAGGCAGCTCTGCGAATGGTCGCTTCTCCACGGAAAGATTTTTCTCGAAAGCGTATCGATGGCTCCGTAACGACCAATAGATTTTCAGGGAGTCCCCGCGAAGCTGACGAGTTTACGCCTTGGAATTCTTTTCTCGTAGATCCCCGAGCCACCTGCTGGATATTATAAATTATTCCTCGTCAGCGTCGTGCACTTTCCCCGGTTGCATATTTAAACGCACCGCGGTCGGCATGCTCTTGATTAAGTATCTTTGTAGGTACTCGAGTTGATAACTCCGTCCTCGTTATTGCATTGGATAATGAAAACCGCGGAAGTATCGGCTGTAAAAGGAAGAGGAGAGGAGCTGAAGCATCTCTCCGCATCGAAGTGATTACGGAACGGAGGTGGATTCTCTACTACCTTCTTCTCCCTTTTTTCTCCCTCTCCCCTTACGTTTCTGTTAATTATATCGTTATGGAATCAGCGGCCCTTATCCGTCGAGCTCCACCGCCACGGATTTTTACCCTTAATCAGATTCTCCACCCGCGTTTCATTCCCGATTCTTTCGCCGATACTGTCCCCCGATAAATTGAATCGGCTACGGCGTCGTTGACATCTTATTTGAATCTCATTCCCCGCGATACTGTGTCTGGCGCTTATAATCTTAAGCTGCAATATTTCGCTTTCTCTTAGCGCTGATTGAAATGTAAGGCTACCCCCTGGAGACACTTCCATTCGCGATTGCCAATCTCGCGGGCTCCGAGTTCAAATCCACGACTGGTCTCGCAGATTCATCGTATTATCCGTCTTCTTCGTCATTTTCCTTTTACTCGATACACGTGACTGTTCGCGACTACTTTGTGATGAATTGTAAATGAACCGTGAAGATTCTAATGTGTTTGAGATGTTACTAACAGTGGCTATGATGGTTCCTAGTTCGCCTGATAAACGATTAACTTTGAGACATTCGATTGCAGTGAACTGTGAACTCCTTGCAGCGCGTGCAGCCTTTGCGACATCCTTCCTTTGGTGTATGACGTCCTCTGAACAGCTAATGTATATAGCATACTTGAGATTAGAGTCATGAGGGCCCGAATCAAAGGGAATACTCGCTGTGCGCGCATAAGCTTCTGCACAAGAAGAGCACAAGTTCCATTTGATACGATTGCAGGGTGGTTCTTCGTGTGCTGATACTGCTGATCATCCGATGATCGCAAAATTTTCTTTCCCTTCGAACTTCCCATCCCTCTATCGAGTCGAATAGGTCGAAGTAAAAACACTGATAATGTTGTGAAAATTTATTTAAATTGGATTCTTAATCATAAGGTCTCTGAGCTTACATAATGGTTATTAGAATCGCGGCGGTGCATTTTTGTGAAAGCAAGTACTTCAGAGTGTACTGCGAACAGGTTGCCCAAAGTATACGCTGATTTTAATCCTTTCTCCTTAATATGCCGCGAGTACATAGACGATTACGCGAGATTGCGGCGTTTCATGGAAATATGAACCTCCGAGTTTTCATAAAGGGGGAAAGAAAATAAGGCTGCAAAGTCAATGAGTTTTTTTGGGAGAGGAAGAAGAAGAGGGGCTGTGAGTGGTGAGGTAAATAAAGAGACGGGGAGCACCAGCTCATTTGGAGAAACGAACAAACAATCCCGGCTTTATCTCAGGGCCCATCCTTCGCTGCGCACCACTGTCAACGACTCCTTTAATCAACTTTTCGACTTTAATTGACTTCGCGGTGATATCATCCACCGAATTCATAATCTTCGTTTTTGATGCGTTCGAAAAGCCAGAAAAATCTAATATATCCGTAATATGATTTCGTTGTGAAAGTTTCGAATTGTCCCCGACTCTACTCTCCATGCATTACAAATAGGTATTTAAGTCACCCAGAAACGCGTTAACGTTCCAGCGATGATAACGTAATGGGAAACGTAATTGCTTGTATTACAGAAAGCGATAGAAATCTCCTGGATACGAAGTTTCCGGAATATCGATAGTAACGAACATTTTTGTATTTACAATCGAAATGTTTGCACTTCTAGAACAAATAAACTTCCACTCGAAGCGGTCTGGATCCCCCAAAGCAGTCCAGTCTAATTAACATGAAAAGCTCTCGTTGTACAAATATTTGAACTGGGCGCTTCGGAAAAACAAACGAACGCTCTCTATACAGAGCCAATCCAGCATCGAACGTTGTTAAATTAGATTTTTTCCATCGTCAGCGGAAAGATTTTACGGAAGATTACTTTCTTCAAGCAGATTCGGCTCGATCTGTATAAACTTCCAAGACAAGTCGCGCCGCATCGTTGCTTTAATATGTAACAGTTTTCTTGATTATACTCTCTTAGAGTAATTCCAGAAACGCTGCTAGCGTTACAGCATTTTTTTATGTTCTTGGGAAGTTTCAGAGAAAGCTTGCAGGAATTTAAATATCCCTAATTAATGTCGGTGTGCTCAGACGCATTAGCGATTCAAATGCTCCCCGTAGAAGGATTAAACATTTCTCGAATACTAAATTGCTGGTTACCCGTGGAAATATCCGAAGTGACGTAACTTAAAGAGCAGCATAATAACGGAGGGAAACAATTTTCTCCGCGTTTTCTTTTCCTCAAGCGACGGTAATGAAAGAACGGAATTCATCTATTTTTCACTTCTTTTTTCTGGTCCATCGTTTTTAATAATGCAGACAGTTATTACCTTTGTACCTACGGACGAAAACACTTGCCCTTAAGGCAGTGTTATTAATTCCCCTATTAACAATAAGTTTTCTTAATTATGCGTCTGAAACATGCAAAATAGGTTTTTTCTCGTCTCCCTCTGTACATTTCGCTGGATTTCATATAGTCCAATTCAATTCTTATTAAAATAGAAGCAATTACAATGTCATTAATATTCGTTTGTTTTTCAAATTACAACGGGGCACGCAATAACCATCGCGAGCCCTGCGTTTCTCATATCCGTGGTATGTCTCTGGGTGGGAAAGGAAGCGAGAGGCTGGGGAGCACGGATAGTGGAAAGAAAGTAAATGGCTGAGAGAAATCTAATTTCATAAAACCGTGAAATAAGACGAATTCAATTTATTTGCTCCGAGCGATACGCGCCCGCCGCCGACGGCCTGTATCTATGTAAATTGTAGATGAAATCGGCGCGAGATATAGCGCTGTATTACCGCTGATGGCGGGAGTGATGGTTAGGATAAGCTCCGTGGTCTTCGCGAATGGCAAACATTGACACTGCGCCCCGTACACGGTTTCCATTTACATTTTCTATATACGCCCTCCTATAACAGCTTACGTTCCCTTCTTCTCTCACACACTCCTCTCGGTTACTTTCGCCTTACGGTTACAAAGATCGATATTCAACGGTGCGAATATTGCGACAATATTGGATGGTAAATATTTGGCTGGGCTCGAATGAAGGCGTGGGTAAAACAAAGATAATTAAAACACATGCCACAGGCACATATTTGTCCACCTAGGATGAAATCCTGACAGAGCCAGCCGTTAAGTCTCCGTGGCCGTGGATGATAAAGCAAAGTGTCTAAAGAAGCAATTGCTTGGATCGAAAGTGTCAGTGGAGTTGATGTCAATGGCCTATCCCTCATAATGAATTTACTGGTACCTATCATCATATTGAAATTCATGAGATGCTCCGTTTTAACGGTAGCTCGGTGCGATAACGATCGAATAATTAAATTTGCTTTGTACGATCGGGGTGATTGGAAAGTTTCTCGATTGGCCTGTCTGGAAAGTTTCTCGAAGAAAGGTGAGCCTTTCGGGGCGGTAATTGCGAAAGTGGTGAGGAATGGAATGGCCGTTTCGTAAATGGTAACAATGAAATACCAACCGGTATTATAGACGTCATAACTTAGCGATAGCACGGAGGCTTGCGGAATTCTCTGGAATAACCAGGAATTGGCTTCAGCATGCCGTGCATTCCTGTGTTCGTCCGTCCTGACGATTGCCGTCGCGTCGACACCATTCGTCCCGAGAACTTTGCTCCCGAACGTGGTTCGCGGTCATCTATATTTCTTCGCGCGCGGCAAAAATTGTTTCCTCCCGTCCAGCTGTAACTGTGCCACGGAGGTACAGGATAATTTCCTGATTGCTATGATCGGAAAGATTCATACAAACGGATCGACACCAAGGCAATCTTACAATGAGCTTATACCACGAAAGTGTCCTCCCTGTACTTTGCTTATCAATTCTTCTTTCCTTCGAATTCTTCAAATTCTTTGTGTTTCGCGCACTACCCATGATTTTCCAGAATAGACACGACCCTGATTCGCACACAAGCTGTCAAGCTACACTTCACAGAGAGCGATCAGCGGCCGTGCATAAATTTTCAATTCCATGGGTCTTCGCCCGTATTTCGAGTCTGTCGATGCATCGTCAAAGTCGCTCTCGCTTGCCGGCGTCTGGCAGCTCAAGGGAAATAGAGTTATACTGGGCTGCTACGTTTCAATTACCTCGGTAGCTCGTCTCCTGGCTGCTCCGCAACTACCTAAACCGATATGCGGAATTTGCCTAAGCCCACGGGTACGCCGTCGCGGAGCTAGATAAATATGATGCCGGTGCAGGACGCGGACCGTTTCCCTCCTCTTGGGCGAAACGCAATTTAGATTCTATCTCATCGCGCGTTCGCTCAAGTCTTTCGTCCGGATCGCGTTTTTCCCCTCCATCCTTTCCCGTTTTCTCTGCTGCCCCTCCCCGCTATCCACACGATTTTCGTTTCTCTCCTGGCCGGGATTTCCAATCTCCGTAAATTGCAGCCCCGCTAAAAGCGCGGTCCTACATTGATTTAGCTGGGTATAAAGGGTCCGTTCTGTTTACGCCATCCATCGAACCCTCTCCGGGACCGGTTCTAGCAATATTGTTTTCCGATTGCCCGCAAGTTTTATGGAGACGCGACGAGCTTTAATGGCAGGTAGTTTTCGTTAAGGGAAGAAGTATTGCTGATGCGAGAGGACGATGACTCGTGAACGTTCGTCTTTTACGAAGCGAATAGGTTTGGAAGGTGATTGAGTAGGTACCGTTCTTATCCACTGCCCTTTGTAAGAGCTGCCGAGAACGCCGATCGTATTTACCGTGCCCCGCGCACCATGCAAACGCGGAGCATTTTCTGCGGACTTGTAACGGGCGCAAATGGAAGGCAGCAGTACAATTACTGTCACGTCAGGCGGTAACGAGATAACTTGAAAGAAAATAGAACGCTCCGCGCTTCTGTCAGCCACGTCTATGTAAAATGAAGACGGGAGAAAAGACAGGATGGCGAAATGAGGAAAAACCAACGAGATGGGTGAGAGGAAATGGGATCGTGCTGCGGATTAATGACGCTACTTTCCGAGTGATCCGAACGTGTCAATCAATAGGCGAGCGTATAGACACCCACTACCAGATCGCAGTCATCATTTCCGAGGATCTCGCCCGTTGTTTGACTCGCGTTCCTTCGTGTTACGCCTCCACAAAGGTGCCTCGTTATCCCTTTTCCTCTTTCCGTGACCCTTTATTCCTTTAATGCCCGCTCCTTTCTTCTTGAATAAACTAAAGTCTGCAATTTTCTGACGTATCCATTCAGTGGAAATTGAAATTACTCGCCTTTTTCAGCCGCTTAAACGCGCTTCAGTTATCAGTTTTAATGCCTCAACGATCTGGCTTTCGTCTGTCCAGAAATAAGATTAGTAATTGAATGAAACAGCCTCGGGAATTTAATTACATTATTTCATTAACTTCGCCAAGGGATAGACTTAACGAAAGTTCCGTTGCTCTGGTTCTGCAACTGGTGTTCCGAAAGAATGGCGTTAGTGTCAAGAAGTTTGCAAGCCAGACCCGAACGCAAAAAGTTGTTGCCTGTTAGAACCCTTAATCAGCCCGCGGACGAGTTGTTCGCTACTTTAAGGGAAGACTTAACGAAAGCGCGACGTCAACTTTACTTTGTCAAGACATCCCCGGTAGGGATTTTTAAATCTGCTCGGCAAACTTGTTAGTGGAAATCGTTCTCGCGAAATTTGTTTGTCGCTCCAACGACGCATCAGTAGTTAATTTGTTTGCTCTCGATTTGTTTACCCCGGCGCGTGTTACGAGCGGGCGAGGCAAATCGATTGATGCGCTTTATCATTTTATCGACGAATGCGATCCTACGCTTTCAACGATACCGCGCACTGTCGAATGGCAAACGGTGAAATGGAATCAGTAGCTCGATTACATTATTAGGTACATTTGAATTAATACAATTGCATGAATTCTGTTGAAGCTGTTTGAGTTGCGATACTCGAATCAATCGTAATTCTACATATAGCCAGCTTAATGTAAATTGCCGCAAAAAGTGTTGCGGCACCCGCGAGACACGGGCCTCGATGATAAAGCGGGTGGAGCGGATTGACGCGAACGGGAAATTGCACGTGGAATTGTTAATTACCGTGCGAACGTAACCCAATGACGCGGCTGGGATCAGAAGATATTGGACCTGTGCTCCGCTGAATGCTTCGTAAATCGGTCGAGTCCTTGTTGTAATTCAGAGTACACGATCCTAAAATTGCGATATCGTGTTTTACGCGCGACTACCACGACCACCGCTGCTGGCATAGTGGTTCATTAGGTTACCAGCGATGTGAGTTGGTTAAATTCGCAAGAATTCCGTGAACGTAACATTTCCTCTGTGCACCGTCGTATACGTTACTCGCGAACACATTGTTACCAGACCAGGTGGAGAAGTAGACACATGGAGTTCACGTTTTCTTGAGCCCGACCATAACATTCACTCTTTAGATGTTGCAGGTTGATTTTAAACATTTTCAATTCTTAGTAATTTGCATTAATTTTTCCAGAGAGAAACGTTCGATTAGTGTCCAAACGCCAGGTTGCTATTTAACAGTCTCGAAAAATGGTAATTTCCGTAAATACCCACGGCAGACATGTACAAAATTCTTCACCAGAAGCGTACATCTCGCGTCGTGCTTACGTGCACCGCGTGGTAAATTCTTCGAACGGTGGGTTGGGCAGCGCAAAGTCAAACTGCTGACCAACGAGTTTCTCGCTCCGCGTTAGGTAAGAAGCGTTTGGCGGTCGTAATGCTCGCGAACGTGTCGCGGAAGATAGACGAGCCGCGCGAAAGCATTCGGCAAATAAAGCAACGAGAACCGAGCGAGCTTCCAGCCGCGACGAAAAACGCGAAACCATTGAAACGGCAAACCAGAAGCCGTCAGTCTGTCTTCCGCAACGTCGAATCATTCGGACAGTTAAATGGGAAAGTTAGCATTTCCAGTTTCGAGCAACTCCTCGAATTCTCGAGGGGTCACGCTGTTTCGGCTCAAGTGCCACAGTTTTTCCAATTTCTTGAACGCTTGAATTAAAAACGAGTGAACTTGTAGTAAAAGTTTCATGATCACACTGGTACGATTACAGGACCAAGCATTTCCTTTGGGAACAGTCGATTCGATGAATTTCGAGGCTGAACACGTTGGTACGGTTTCCCTTACGCGGAATATTTGGAGATCCCTTTACGCAATCAGAAGGTCCGATCCTATTTTTATGTTGGGATTTATCAGAAACGACGCAGGATCAGCGATTCCGGGGATTATCGGGGGTAGCGTCCTCTTCGGGGATTCTGAATCATCCGCGTCAGTCCCCTATCCCCAGCGATGAGCGCTTAGAATACGAAAGGGAAATTAGAAATTACAAGATCCTCGGGTTCAATACTCCCGCACAGCTGCGAACAAATATACTTGACGATAGAGGTCGCGAAAGCACAAGTTAAATTTGACTTGGTAGATCGACAGCATTGCTATGTTGGAGGATTAATACTTGCGCGTACACAGGATGAATAAAGTTGAGCAGCGACGCTTGAGATTTCGGAGGGCTCAGTTATAATATCACGATTCAGGCCACGAGGTTGCAAGCTGCCAAGATTATATTCGGGGGCTGCATTTCGGCGTATATTTCCTCTACTAGAGAGTGCCAGTGTCTTCTAAAGGTACACATAAGTCAAATTAGAACTTCCCCGTGCATCGTTCATATTAATTATGTTCCATCTTTCCTCTAATTTCAACCAACTGACATTAACACAGTTCCCTCTATATATTTATCTGCAACCATGCCTGTTTCTCAGTAGTATACATCAACGACCTATCAGACAAATGATTCTCCTCGGACGAGGTGAAAATTTGAAGATCGTGATGATTGTATTTCAAGTGGAGAGCACGCGTGCGAGTGAGCAGAGTATTCTGGTAACTTTTCGGTGTAATAGAACCGATGGAATTGCCTCGATCAGAATGCAATCGAACCAGAAGCTATCACACGCAGGACTGGCCAGCTGTGGGTCGGTCTCTCCCGACTTCATCACCTCATCACAGGCCTTATCGACTCCATATATCAAGGGGATTTATTCTTACGTATCTTGACCTTCGGCCAGGCTATCTCGTGGAAAGTACCGTACGTAGGGTGATCTATGTTTCGATTCATGGCATTGCGGCAATCTTGTGCACCGGCCGTTCCACGCGATCGAACGGAACTACCCACGCGCGCAGTTTCGGAGATTGAGACTCCGTTTTACGAGTATCGACAGGAACTGCTCGAATTGTTTTCGATGGTAAAGTTTTCAAGAACTCGTTTCATTCGTGCTATAGCTCCGGGGAAGTTCGCACACCTGATTATTCGGTAAACAGTACATGCACTCGCCTATGAAATTATATTCTATCAATATCCAAGTTCAATGGTTACATCTTTTTATATAAGTAATAAAAGGAACTTCGTAAGCATCAAGCTGCAAATTTAATTCAACCGCAGTGGAATATATAAAAGAATAATTTACACCTGATGTATTGTTAAATCGCCGCAGAATAAAGAAAACCGCAGTTTTAAAGGGCTACTGAACCCGAGCATGTTCATTCGTTCGAATGAATCGGACAATCGATGAAATACCTACCACAAATTAAACAGCTACGATTAATCATGCGCGATGCATTTATGGGCGAAATAATATTCTGATTCGACTGCTAAGAAAAGCAATTCTTTTAGAAAAATGTATAGAGCGCATGAATTTGCGCTGCAAAAAATTTCCACTTTGCCGCGTATAAAAGAAAATTCCGGCGACTGAGCGGACAATTCTTCACTTGGATAAGGACATGAAAAGGGAGGTCGAGTGTGAGCTATTTTTATGATCCGCTAACAACGTAGAATGATAGATATTTCATTCGCAATCTTTTGATTTTCCAACAAGCGAATAGAGGTTATTCGCTTCGACTGAATGTCTTACGTTTGGTAAGAAATATCTAGAATCTCTCAAACAAGGTACAATTGGAGTAAAGGAACGAGGGGAAGAAAATCGTCCTCCTTAAATATGACGTCCTAGAACCAGACGAGTGAATGTTGAAGATTAAATGGTTGGCCTTGTGAAAGGAAGTACAACCAGCAAAGGGAAATTGCATAAACATACTGCTATCTTTCCGCGGCGAACAAACAAAGCAAGTTTACAGAGTCAAAGGAACTTTTGCATGGCTGGCTAATGAAAAGGACCAGGAGAAATAGAAGATATCGCATGCAGAATGCGAGCAACCCCTCCCAACGTCTCGAAATGTAAAGGAAATATTCTCAGGCATACCTCGCAATTGCAGGTTAATAAGGACTTACGACGTTCCGCGATTGCTACATTCTAATCGATACATTGGAGAATGAAAAGGAAAGGGCACCATGCAAATTAACAGGCGGCAACAAAAGACTTTCTTAAACACAAAACCCATTATGGTACCTGAATCTCCAGTAATCTTCGTGCGCAATTTGCGAAAATAGTGGTCGCTTTAAGCCGCGATAACGTAGTAATCGCGTTCGCGGGGAGTTCTCAAGAGTGGAGCTGATTTAAAATTATAATCAAGAAGAGACCGCTCATAAACACGAGGAAAAAAGTACGAGACCCAGGCTGTTGGGTGGGTTCAGCGTTGAAATATTTCGCCGTGGTTTCCCTCCACTCTAGGCTCGAGAATTCCCCCCGCCGTTGGAGTCAATTTCGGCAAGATGGAAATTTCCGTGGCGTCTCGCGGCGATCAGTCGCGCGAGACTTTCCGCCCAGATCTCGCGCGTTCAATTTTAACGGGGATTTATGGAGATAAACCGAAATAAGATTGAACGGCGTTCAGGATTCGGGGCACGTTGACGGATATTTTGTGTGCCAGGCTTGTCGCTGCCTCCCCCCCCCCCCCCCAAGCTTCTCCCCTTTCCCCTCCGCCCTTTTTCAAATTGAAATGCAACTTTATAAACGGGGGGGGGGGGGGCGAGGATGAATGCCAAATAAAGACGGGATTTCCCGAAGGCAGACTCGCGTCGAGCCGATTGTCGTTTTCCCGAGACATATTTTCGAGTTCCTGGCATATCGGTGAGTTTTAAGCTTCAGACAGGATTGTGAGGAACGTCTTTGAAGTCCGTCTGCTCTGAGACTCGAGCAAGTTTAGATCGAATGTGCAAGTTTGACACGCGAGAGTACAAGTTACAGTACTTTATTTTACCATACTCTGTAACAAAATGAATTTTTTAAAACGCCCATAGAATTGAAAGAATGGCAAGCATTTTGCAAGTCGTTCGCGATATCCTGCATTCATCAGAATTTCTTTCTCCGCGCTGTCAACGGCACCTTTAGTAAAAGCGAATGGACGTCGCAAACAAAAACCGAGGGAATAAGGGAGAAGACAATCTCCAGAGAAATAGGGAGGAAAAGTTTCTCGTGGCTTACTAGTCTCCCCGAGGAGGCGTCTCACATAACGGAGAGGCTCTCTTAGGTCATTTGGTAATGAATTATTATTCTGGACCGCGCCCCGTCCAGAGACAACGCATTAAATTAAAGGCACCTACAAGTTAGCGTGAAACGCGCAAACTTCGGGGTATCCACCTAACCGTGGCACAGATAATATAACGTTAATTAAACGGAATAGAGACGGGAATAGGTATTGCACGAGTGTTATTAAACAATTGCATTCGTTGCTTCGCTGAATGTAATTTCATTGCGAGACAATTATACAGATTAAGGCTCTGCGCTGTCTACGTGCAATTTTCTCGTCGGGTTCAGGGCGAAATTAAAACAATCGAAACTTTTAATAAAGAAACGACTGACGAAGAAGTCTTCCTATTTTCTGCAACACATTTTGAAGAAAGTTGCTCTTGGAAATCATTTTTTAATTTACACTCAGCCGCCCCTCGTCTCTCGCTCGTACTTGCGGAACATTTTTTATAGTCAAAAGGGATAGCGGGGAGTATCCGTGCAGGCCTCGACTCGTCACGCAGAAGTGATTTATGAAAATGCGCGTACAAGAAGAGAAGGTGTCGAGCGAAATGGCACGACACGGAACGATTCTTTCGCGCAACGGACCGTGACGTCTCTTCACGGTGTATCGCGGAGAAAAGTCTCTCCCCGGTCGTTCTTTGAGAACGACGCCGTGGAAAAGCAGACGGAAAAACGGGCAGAGGGGGTCGATTGTACGCGCAAGTTCGCAGGCCTTCGAAAGTTTATCGCGTCGACTCTTAATCAAAAGCGAGTCTTATACGTCGGATGCAGGCAGTGCCGTTTTCTGTTTCTCCTCGAACGTTCAAAGGGGAAAGGAACGGAGACCGCCCTCGGCGGAATTTCCACTTCATTTCGTTCGCGAATTCACGAGCACCATTTCTCTTCCTGGCCTCTGATTGGCAATAAAGCAGGGCCACGATCGAGGCGGGTCAAGGCATTCCTCCAGAGGGGCAAGTAAATGAAAAGCGTCTTTCGTTTTTACTGTAAAATCAGTGTTCGGCTATTTTTAAACGTCGACTGTTCGAGGCACCTGTCGCTCGGTGTCGAAGGCTTCTGTTTCCAAAAGTTATGGTACACGTGCAAATTCCTTTAAACTCGCAGCTAGTTATGATGGATTTTGTTTATTTAAAAGTTCATCGTAACGAATTCCATGTCCCTTCCCAGTGCACCGATGTAGATATTAATTACTCGGTAGAAATCTGAATCAAGTGCGAAACCTGAAATTATCTCTACAAATTTTCGAAATTCGCGGGGATTTGTTTACAGACTGCGCGGAATGAAAACCGCGAGTTATTCCGCCAGCGCTACAATAGCTTTGCTAAAGTTGCGTTCGTGTAAATTACAATACCTGGCATACTGTCGCGATTCTGCGCTAATACATAATTATCAGTAAAGTTAATAATAGTCTGCTACGTTATTAGTCGCAGTAATTTGATAACCAACGCGCAGTTGAATTGGGAATTAATTCGTACTATATCCCAACCCTTGCTGTTTAAGGTGGTCTGTATTTAACTTGCGTCATCGAGTAAATCGTTAATCAATTAATAATTTCGATAACAATTCACATGACTATCCCTCGATACTGGTTATCCTAAAGAAACAGATTGAATTCAAAGCTCCTACAACGTCAACTATAGCCTCGCTTAGTTTACGAGTATTTATCCTCTCAGGGTGAATAGTTTCATCAATTTTTCCGCAAGGCTGCAACGCGGAATGTCCTCGTAAAAGTTTCACCGCTCCCAGTCCACCCTTTCTGCCTATTATCGCGACGACGGGGGACAATTACCGGTTTCTAGGCGTCAACGAGACTAAGAGAGTATTACTATACTGCAAAGAGACCACAGCGTCGTTCGATGCAGCCTTGTCTCATCCTCGGGACCCAACCACCCCGATGTATCGATCTTTCCCTGCAGAACGGCGAGCGGCCGCACGTTTTTGCGCTCATCACATTTAGGACGGGGGCGGGGAGGGGGGGGGGGCGAGAGGGAGAAAGGAAGGCGGATGCCCCGATAATTCTAACCCCCCATTAAACGCGGCAAAGCTCTCTGTTCAACGGCGTTCCGGCCCAGTGCCTCGGTTTCAGAGGCCGACGGAAATTTCTGAGTTATCGGGAGCGTGACGTCAGACGGTCCCGTGTTATCGCCCAAGCGATTTCGTGGGTTGCTGGGTCTCAGATCGGCGCCGGGGATCCGCGGGACTCGAGGGCGAGGCTCGGGAATAATTTTCCAGCGCGATGGATTCACGCGAGTCGCGAAGTATGTCGGAACGGCAGCATGTCGGGGATACCTGGAGGTGGATACCAGGCGAAGGGACGGGCGAACGAAGAGCAGGGAAGAGAGAAAGCGTGGATCAAAGTGCATCGAAGGTCGACGGCACGCGGGACGAGGACAGAGGGTAAGATAGTTAGGATACCCCGGGCGCACAGCCTCGCCTCCTTCACAGGATCGTTCTCGTAGACGGTTCTCGCAGGCAGCGACCAGGGGAGCGTGAACGTGGAACTAAATCCTCATCAGCATATTGACGTAGACTCGGGCGTGCACGCGCCCGGCTCTTCCAAACCCTCGATGATCGTCCCCGTTGCGCGTAATTATTCGATTCCGACGTAAATCATTGTCAGCGCGGCTCATTTGTTCTGCAGGGAATGGAAGAAGGGGATGAGTTTGGGCAGAGGTGTTTTAGCAAGGATTTTGGTTAAAATTGTTGGTAGGAGTTTTGTGTACTGAAACAAGGGAGAAGATAAAATATTTTTATTGAATTTTAACTGAAATGCTGTTTTTAACAGACTCGGTTTAAAAAAATATCAGTTATTATGTCTGCAGTGGCTGCAAAGGAAGCATCTTTATATTTCATTCGATAAAGCAATCCTTAAATACTCGGTTAAATGTCTAACTGAAATTTAACGTACAATAATGGAACATAAAACACTATCTTTATTGCCAGCTTCTAGTCTTTATGACTTTTCTTTTTACCCTCGGTTTCTCCGCGTTTCTTCGTTTTATTCGCCCGAGAAACGCATGGCTCTTCGGAATCGGAAGCACGACCGGCGGACCCACCCTCGAGCACTGCTCTGTTCCTCTACTTGCGTTGTTTATGCGACGCTGCAGCCCTGACTGTCGTTTTTCACCGTAAAACCAACTCGCTATATCGTCGGGTAGACCACTATCGGTGGCTCTCCTTTGATACCATGCTCCAGGAATATTTCCCTCCTTCCGTATCCCCTAACAAATCGTTCCTCATTAAGCTCAATTTGTCTCACTTTTGTATAACACATTGGGAGTATCTGATAGGAGACGATCGCTCCCCTTTTGATGCGGAGGTGTGAGAGGTCATCTGTCATGATTTGGCTCTTCTATATGGCTTCCATATTTCTGCTGAGGCGCGCGACTCGACCTCTCCTCAGCTGTGGCTGTTATTATCAAAGATCTCACTCTGTTATTTAGCAAATAATATTTACTAATACAGTATAATTCAACATAATTGCGTAGGTACTAAGGACTTCATAAAGATCTAGAGTAATCGAATTCGTCTATCGGAAGAAAATTCCGTCAGAAGTATGCGGAACAACTTCCAAGTGAATAATCTCCGTCATAAGTCAGACAGAACTCTGCCTGGCTCTTTATGACGCCACGCCACTATTCTTCTCGTTTTCGCTTCTTCCACCGTCATCATCGCATTCCAATGATCCCGCGTAAATCATTCACCCGTGTACTTGTGCAAATTAAGTCGAGGAAGCATCCGACGAACGCTAGATTCAAACGTTGATATTGTTCTGCGGACACCACGATGCGGGGAACATTGTAACGATGGAAACACGAAGCGCCGGTGCCGTTGAAATGTTGATACGGATATTTCACGGCGTTACAGGACACCCAGGGCATATTTTTTCGCCCTTTTGGCCCGAGGCGAATATTCTAGCGGGAATGGGGCGTCGCGACGCGTTAGGGCGTTGTCCCACGAACGATTTCTGTGGCAGAGACGCGCTCTCTTGCCACACAATCGCGTCGTCGACTAGATTACGTCCCAGGAATGTTCAAGCAACCGGAGGCTCGAGGACCCGCGTTATTTGAATAGAGCTCTTCATGGTAACTCCCGTTACAGCGCGTTGCCGCGAGATTGTTAGTGGCGGGGCGACGTGAACGTGTACAGAATGTAAAAGAAAGTAATGATCATGGCTTTCACGAATGAATATACTAATGGGAATTGGTGCAGATTCGCAGAGAGAACCTGGCATGGATTTTTTTCGTTTTCACTTTTCTCGATTAACAAGGGAGGGAGAGTTTTAAAACACGTTGTTCCTTCGACAAATTATTATGGATCTAGATATGTAAATTTATCCATGAAATCGAGCACTCATAGTTAACACTGTGCTGTACAAATAACGAACGGTGAATAGATTACTTTTTCCCAGATTTGATTCATTAGAATTGAAATAAAACTGAAGTGACTTTAGTAGCGATGAATATCTGAAAATGTACTCTATATGATGAGTAGGTATTCCGAAGCTCCAGTTGGCCACTTTCGAGTTTCAAAAGTAGACAAAGCAATCGTTTGAAATATCATTTAATTTGCTTTCGCGTGAGCATGCATAATGTAACACATTATTCCGAATACCTTTGAAAGATTCCTGTAACGAGCATTGGTGCTAATAAAAGCGTGAGGCAGTTAACTCGAATTCGCGGTCAATTAACTGATAAAGCGGTTAATTTTACTTCGAAATAATTATCTGCGCCCTTGTAGTCCTATGGTGGCAAGGAAATTGAGGAAGTCAGTTTTTGTAAGAATCTTTTTTAACGACGTCCTTATAACACTCACACCCCAATTTGTGTCGCAGCGAGGACCCAAGGTAATTGAAAATGTAATTTTGCGACGCCACAGAATATTAACATTATCTCTATACAATAATGAGGTCGCGTCGTTAGTAGTGTTTGAGCAGATAGCGCGACGGGTAGGTAAGAACGACCTTAATTACTTTTCTTCGGTCGCTGTGGATCCCACTGCGGGTTTCCATGCAGATGTATGTTTACTCCCAAATCAGAACTGTCTGCCATTCTTCCTTTGAACATGTCCCATAATGTTGCAACGTTCTCCTACATTTAAAGAGCTCATCGCAAAGTAAATAGTGATTTAGATTTCATCTTAATTCTTTTATCTATCGAGGATATCGAAATTATTATTATTATTATTATTATTATTTTTATTAAACGTCTTTCTTACGCATGAATTAATTGTAAGTTTATTCTTTGGATTAAGAATCTTTATGCTCTTTTACATTAACATTTTCAAGTATCAAAAATTTCAATAACGATTCATAAATCTGAGGAAATTGAATATTTCTGCTGTTTCCTGCTGTTCGTGTTTGACGAATATTTGGATACCGCGGCCCTTAATCACCATCAACTGCAACCCATGCGAAATTTATCCAAAATGCGTGGGAAAATCTGCTCACGTGACTGAGAAAGATACACGAATTCGTGCAGCATGATTTACGATAGGGTTTTCAACGAAACTTTCGCGGAATAACGGATGGCTGGCGAACATTAATAAATGCAAGCGTCAGTAACTTCGCAAAAATTTCACGAAACCTTCTGACCCGTTTCGAAACTCGCTACGCTTGGTATTAGCCAGGCGTTAATAATAAATAGTATGTATTCTAGAACCTGTGAATAAGTCGTTATTGCAGTACGTATAGAGTCAGGAACAAAAGAAAAATATTCTTAAAATTCACGCATCGGGCATGAATTTACTCAGTGAATAAATTCCGTTATTTCATATAAACATCTGACGTACCACCGTACCAGTAATAATTTCTCCCTTCAACCGTGCAAAATCCGTTCGCGTATACAAATATTTTGCTGACATAAAAAGTCACCCTAGAAAAGCCAGAAATAGGTATTTAATAAAATGTTTTATTTATTCGGTGATACATTTTCCATTACTAACTGCACCTGTTTACTTTCGATGTGGAAACACCATTGCCGCGGGCAGTCTGGTTCTAAACTAAAAAACCATAAATCGAATAATATTGCCGTAGGCATTCAAAATTTGTTATCGTAGTTTTCTTTAACTCTAACAAACGATAACTGCTAACCGCAATATCCCAAAACGAATAATGGGTTTGCGTTCTCATATCGAGACAATAAAATGTTATATCGATTAATTAACTACCTTTTCATTCGAAAAATAACCATTCGAGTAATGTTTATAGTATTATATTCAGCGACTGGATTCGCGTAAGCGAAGCTTTTAAACTTATTTTTCTCTCTATATTTGAACGTGATTCGGCGCTTACATCCTGCTTCTATCGAGAATAATTCCTCACTGATTAAAACACAAGTCTGCCCTAAATTCATCCAATTTCGCGAGCAGCGTGCCTTCGTCGAATTCGATGCATTCAATCGAAGTTCCTGAATGTAACCTAACTCACGCTATTAATTAGCCGCCGGAGCAAATGAAATGCACATTGCACCCGACAGAGCGTAATTCACCGAGTGGAATTAATGTGTCGCGCAAAAGCTAAGGTCTGGGGGCCTTTGTTGCTTAATAGCATTATAGCGCTTCCCCGTGATAATCGATTTTACCTTCGACGTTTCATTTCGGGGCTGGGACTCCATTTGCATGCGCGGGCTGATCGGAAGTGGCTAGGAGCACGTAACATTTTCTTGCAGTGGCAATTTGCAAGAGCAATTAGGGTTACTTAAGGATTCGATAAACTGATAAGAAACAGGCGAAAAACAGTCGAGATAACCAATATTGATCAGGCAAAGCTGTTTCGTTTAGTTACACCCACGCATGATTGTTCATCACGAAATTTGATCGCGCAGCTTCATGCACCCCTTGGTATTTATATTTCCATTTGTCAGGGGTAGTATTTGGAAGCCGTCCAATCTCCACGATGGCGCAACATTGTAGATTTATGCAACGCGTTACTGGTCGCGTCTGTGTTTTGTTAGTCTAGTTCCGAATTCTGATAAATGGCTGTCCGATGGAACGCGAATCCTTCTTTTTTTCTCTCTCTCTCGTCCCTTCTCTTTTTCGAGGAAGAATGACGCGTTCTAGCGGCATGTAGTCTGTGCGTGTTTCCTGGGAGAGACCGTTCTGGCGAACGCGTCCATAACTCACGGGGGAAATTTATGAAAGCCACTGCTGGGTAATCCCGCGATATCCAAGTTATAACGCTTAAATCATGCCGATAGTTCGCGAGCCGGAGTCGCGAGTAATTCATGGACTTCGCGAGACATCGCGAACTTGTTAAATCTGCCCGGGCCCGGCTATCGACGTCAAATTGTTCAGATAAATACACCGTACATGGACTCGAACACCGAGCTGTCTGTTCCGAATTTAACGGTTTATTCGCGTCCAGCTGTCCGGCATGTAAATTTCCACGAACGTTTGTAACAGGATAGATTTCTATTTTCGGCATGTGCGTACGCGTAAGTGTTTGTTCAAACGTTCCCAGTTTCGACGTCGCTCGTTGCAGGCTGCCCTGCATTTGTCACAATTTGCCAGAATTAATTGGCAATTTGCATCCCCGCTGACGAATATTAAACACGCCAGGCGGTTCTGTCTTAAAAACGAGCGTACGGGAAACGAACAGAGGAGTTCTCAGCTTGCTGCCTTTCGCTTATGCATGAGGCATATGCATGAGACAGATACATGGCGGTTGCAGGTTTCCCTGGGCCGAATGACGTTTGCAAGCAGTTATCCAAATTTACATTTCATCGATAGGACAGCGGTGACTGCATGCAGTATCTCAGGGAGTACCGCCTAAATGGTGTTAACTGCGATCCGTGCTGTAGATCGTCATACGACCGGAGTTGACTCAATTTACGTATCGAATCGGTGGCAAAATTGGGTCCCTTTGATGAAATGATTCAATACGATTTTTGATGGTAGCTGTTTCTTTTTGTTACCCCTCTGTTGCACGATCACAGCCACCAACTTTTTCCCGACCCCTTTCACTGCCAGGGCGATGGTTCAACCATTTTAATTATTCCTTTGAAGACCCTCCCGCGGCGCGGCCTAAGGAATCTATCGGTAAATAACGAAGCAATGTACTCGCAATTTAATTGTATATTTCTCAATCACCGAGTATCTCTGGAGAACGTTAAATCTTTCTACTTCCAAGTCGAAGCTAACCGTAAATTGCCACGAAGACTTAAACAGAGGAAGATTCGAACGGGGTCGATTGCAATTCTATTGCTTTTTCTTGACATCACGAGTATATTGGACATAGTAGCAACTGAGAATTTATACTCTCGAATTGGCAATGCCACGAGCCCTCAAAACATTTGTTTCCCTATTTGGCGAACATCTACAGTGAAAAGATACGCGAAATGCCCGACGAGACAACACGTTGCAGATACATCGCATCACGGCTGGCTTAGATTTCAATGACACGGATACTCTGCTGCGTGTACATGCCTGTGCACGTATTTCTGCGGACATTTGGCGCAGGTACATAGGGAACACCCATATGCAGGGGGCCGCCATGTACAGTTAGAGGTAGCAACGTGGAAACTCCCTTAACAGTATTAACATTTCAGTGGTGTACTTGAACGGGATCCTGAGGACTACGGAGACCGATCTCTAGCAGATTATATCAATCCACAATCAATGCTACCGAGATCACATTGGAAGTTGACGCTGCTGCTTCGTGCAACTGTATTATATTGTTAATTAAGGAACTATTCGCTGTCCTGTTATATACACCTGCCATCTTATGATTGCAACAGAGGCTCTTAAAGCAACAAGTCTGCAAATCATTGACAAATTAGTTTCCACTAAGAACTTTGTAACAGCCTGGCAACGTTTTCTCAACACGAACACGCGATCAAATGATAGGAGAGGGGGCCGAGACTCTTATAACTTATGTCGTGTACACAGTTTAAATTTCTATTTACTTTTACACCGAAAGTTTCCCCGCGAGGCCCTCGCAGCTAGCGCAAGTTCAGCAGGGCCGAGGAAAGAGTAAATGGCTTTTCCTCTGGTTGACGCGGCGACTAAGGACCCGCTATTATTTACGAAACTTTTCTGTCCTTATGTCTCTGCCTCGCCATTCCGACGGTTACCTTTAACGAGGCCAGAAGGTAGCAGCTTCAGAAGCGCATAATAGCGCCGCTTTTTCACGACACTCTCATCGACGCGTACCAATATGTCCGTGCTAGATAAAAAGGTGCATCGTTTTCGTGCGTCGTTTAAAATTGAAACGATATCTTTCGCGCCACGTGTTGTTGTGCGCTATTACTCATGTTTCAGCGAGCACTTCTGAAAGATAGGAGAGAAATTGTAAAAAATATCGGGGGATTCTACGGCGATTTTCGAAACAGGCGTTTAAATTGTTTTTGCAAACTCGAAGGCACTGGACTTTTAAACCCGAATCGAGTCATTTCTTCGAGTTCAATAAGGAGCAGAGGAAAACGTGCTCTTCTCCTGGAAATCACGCCTCCGATCGCAGCGAATTACTCGACATCGTTCCGTTTTAACGAGAAGTATATTTTACCACGTTCTCCCGTTCGTTCTCGAAATATCGGGGGAAAAAAAAACCCGAATTGATTCACCCCCATTCGACTCGGGTCACGCTGTTGACAATGCTGATAAATCCCCGGAGCCTGCACAGTGAGAGGGATTTGGAGGAAAAAATTTTTGCTCCGCGTGTCTTTTTTCTCTCCTCCCGAGCGAAATTTGCAGCGTAATGGATCTCGATCCCTTTTCGCGCGACGTCCGTGCTAGAAGCTTTGTGCGCGACCCTTTTCCTTCTCGAAAACTCGAGGATAGGAACACTTCCGTCTCTAAAATCCGATGATCACTGTTGGCGAGGTTTTAAGACAAAAACCTGGGGCTCCTCGAGGAACTAATTACGGGGCACCCGTGTGACGCATTGATCGTATCGATCGCGGGCTCCTTGCGGGGAGTCGAATTTGTGGTAGGTGTATAACACAGCCGACCCGGTTGGATAATTAGTTTGATCGAGCTGAACGTTACGCCCATTGCTTACCTGGAGATTGGGTGGGCAATGATCGAGCAGCTCCAGCATGTGCCTGATGTTCTGAGCGTCCTGAATCACGAAATTCAGTTCCATGTCAAATTCGCCGCCAACGAGCTGTAAACAAAACGAATCTTGTGTTATTAAACAAATCATTGCGTTGCCTTTCATTGTTACTAAACGATCAGCGTGAACATTTACAAATTGGTTGTCTTATAGAGGGATCGTAAGGGTTTATCACTTCCACTAGGTCCACGAGGGTTGCTCAGAGAATAAGATCAGAACTTCGAGTCGGAAAGCTCTGGTATATTTACGAAGGTGACCCAAATGATCATACGGAAGGAAAAATTTACAATTTCCAAAGAATTGGTGTGTTTTCGCGATAGCCACGGGGAACGATGACTTATGGACGACGCTAAAAGTAACGCCTATAAATCGCCTCGTACCCGAAGAGTTTACGAAACTGCGTGTGTTTGCGGTGTCTTCTTACATCGAGAGGGTTCATATACAGCCGAACCGGATACGCTGTCTCCACGGGGAGAGCGTAATTTCCGGCAAAGTATCGCGCTCTTTCCCGCGCCGCCCCTTTGCCAGTCCTCCTCGAAATACTGGCCAGGATATATATCGATCATGAATTACTTATGTCCCACGTACGAAGGCGACACGAGGTCACGAGCAATTTTTACGATCTTCCAACGGTCGTAAAAATTCATGGATAAGGCGAAGCCGTTTAGAAAATTGAAGAAAAAAAGCAGCTAACCATATTCGGAGAGGGGCTTATCGAGATAGGGGTGGGAATCATTTCGAGGGAGGGAAGTATACTCGATTCGCGTCTCATGTCCTTGCGATGTTGAATAAAATTCGCGTCTTTAGTAGTTAGGTCTCTCTCGGTCGAGTATCATAGTTAAATTACTAAGTAATTACGTGGGATATGAAACGTTTCTGTTTTTATGACGAGAACCAACGTTTACCCTCGAATTTCCGACATTCTCACGTTTTCGATGTACCAGAGCCATAAAGGTTCGACATTGACCCTCATTTCGCGGGCAATTCGCCCGAAACATGGAGGGGTTACAGCCGCGGCTGTTTCTTTAGGCTTCCCGAGCAGGGCCAAGTGGCGTATGTGACTTGCAGCTTTCGCTGTCACGTAGTCCTCGTTCACGAGCACCCCTCGAGAAAAATAAATTTCACGGCAAAAAAAAACGGAGGGGCTGGTGTTATTGCTCGAAGAGACCGAACCGACGATTCTCCGCTCGACGGTATAGTCATCTTCGAGATGCGACCCACTTCACGAAATTCTGAGGGATCGTGTACTGGGGATCAGAAGGGCGGTGGAAGGGTGCTGAAAAATAGAAGGGTTGTCGGAGGTATTGATCCCCAACGTTCGCCAAAATGGACGCGGCGGATATAACGAAACGAACTTTCGGCAATGAGATTTCTCGCAGTCTTCGAAATCCGGGCTTCACGGTGCCTTACTGTCACCAGCTTTCTTTGAACAGCTCAACTGATAAAATGAACTTCTATATGGATGAATCGCAATTGGCCACATTGTTTTTCCCACGTAGGTACGTGTTCATGAGAACGCGCGCACAGGGAGGCTCTTCCTGTTAAATCGTGAAACAAAGACGAAAAAAAACAGCGTGACGTACGATTTTCGACATCCCCGGATGCAAGGCACAGCCGTACGCGCGTATGAAGCTCAATATACGTGTGCATTTGCATGTGCGCGCGATCGAGCCGCGTACGATGAGGGGGCGGGAGAATGGACGCGCGGGAGAAGGTAGAATGGGATTCGGTGAATTAGGGCTGGCCAGCAGACCCGACCGCTAATTGGATACCACTTGCTTTTACACCTTCTATGTTTCTGTCAGCCGAAAACAGTCGGCTGGTACAGTATGTGTCAAATTTGCTTATACAGCAATGAAAACAGCGGCCACGTTAAATTTAGAGCAAGGAATATAATTCTGTTAACACCGCTGGCAATTTTCTGGCAAACGTGTGCATTGCGGCAGGGAGATAACGAAATTAAGAGGAACATAAAGAAATCATAATTCCCTGAAAATAAATACTAACGATAAGTAGCAGACGTAGGGTGAAAACATCTGTCTCTTAATTTCCATGCCAATCCTTGTTCCGGTGTGAGAATCTGTGGGGGGTGGTTTCACAGAGTATCTAACAACTTCGTTTCGCAGAATTCTATCCACGTATCAGTCTTTTTATTTCGATTCAATTTCGCTACTTTGTTGTCGCCGCGTGTAGACACAGTTAGAGTTTACGATACATCTCCCCTTTGGCGACGTGCGCCGATAAAGCGCTCGCCAGTAATCGTTACTGGAAACTGTTTGAACTTTAGTTAATACCGCGCTATTATCGAAACCCAATACCTAATCTCGAGCGTTCCAGGATGTTATTGAAGCATAATTTATTACGGGCTAACTATACGCCGGTACCCGGAGCAATGGGGTGCAAATAAATTTCCGCGGAAGGATCGACCCTCGTTGGCGAACTTGTCGGTATTTGACGGTGTACGAAACCCGTTGGAAACTGGATCACACTGTTCACGTAGGAAGGTCTCGATCGAGTTACCTCGAAACAGCCCTCCGACGCTTGTTTGCGCGTTGTGAAAGGTTTTCGATTGCCTCTCGAGAATGCATCGCTTCGAGAACACCCGTTCGTTCTTTCCTTCGTGCCGTCTTGTAATAATAATACGAAAAAAAAAAAGGAGAAACAGACAGCTTACACGTTTGCTCGCGAAATCCCGTTGACTTTGTCGACATCTTCGAGTACGTCGTTAGCCAGAGAAGCTGTCTGACAAATGTTAAAATTGAATCTTCCGGACGAAGCCTGCCACTTTCGAGGAAAATATTGCATCGGTTCCTATTGAAGTATCAATATTTGAAAATTGCTCGAGTTCCTTGTAATATTGGGGGCAATATGGTACTGGCAAAGGGAGGCAATTTTAAATTCCTCATCATTCTTAAATCATATTGTAGGTGAATTGAAGATTCCGATCTGGAGCGAGTATAGAAGATTGACTTTAAACATCAGAGATATTTAAACGATTTTTTGTGTGGGCAGGATGTATGCGCAAGAAGATTGAAACATATGTTCCAGGATGTCAGTTCTCCACCGAATCACTGCAGGAAAGTGCAGCCAGAACAATGGTCTGGATTTGTAGTATTCATGCTGACTCGTATGCACGGTATTACCATGAGTGCATCGCGAATCCTCGTGTTCTCTACGGCGATAAAGCGCTTTTATTCAATTAAATTCATTACATTAATCGGATTTAAATTACCGTGTACTCTCGAGTGGTAGGGTGAGAGATTTGATACTGTAACTCTTATTGACGTCACTAATTGATGGTTACTCGATTGATAATGTTGTACAGCATGGATAAAGGAAGGTAAACTCCGCTGGCAAGTAGTATTACTAAAGGAAGGGTCCGACAAGTAGCACGAGCGATTCACACAGGCTAAATGGCACTTCCAATAGGAGAAAAATGGTTATAAAAGTATCAGCTTCTAGTTAAAGAATAACTCCATTTGCAGTAATAGTTCATTTTCGAAAACGTTGTTTGATTGCATTTTTAGTAAAAAAAATTCGGCGAGTTCCCAGTACATTGTAAGTTAATGTAATTCGCGGATATCGTTTCTTAATCCACTTCACTCGGCTGAACTAGGTGTATGCAATTTTTTCTATAGCTCGAGTTCACTCGATCTGCCAGAGTGAGTACCCGGAGCAAATTCCCTGCGGGGCCGCGTGCCAGAGGTTATTTCGACAGGACATTTGCAAACTGCGATCTCGGGAATTTCCGTTGACCTGCCTGTTGTCGTCTTCCTTTCTCTCTATCTCTATCTCTGTTTACCTTTTCAACGCTCTCTTCTATCATCCAGTATGCTCTGCCAAAATATTCCTTTTGCCAGCAGCGTTTGTTTCTTTCTAAATAACAAACATTTTTCTTTCACTTTGCACGTTCGTCACATGTTTCGTTTAATTATACATTTCATCAGAAATTCCACAGGAAACTAATCTATTATCTAACAGATTCAAGTCGTACAAGATTTTTCTCGAGTAATTGATACTCGATGGTGATGCATCGAGATCTATTTACTTGCGTTAGATCCTAATCGACTCCCCAAATTGGCAGGCAGCCACTAGCCGGTTGATGGGTGACCAATTTGATGAAACCCGTGAGATGTCAGACCCGGATCAATCTTCATCCTCGAATGCAATTAGTGCTCGTGGGGAATCAATCCAACTCCACTATGGATCTGGCTCCGTTTTATTGGACATGTCCTGATAGTTTGCGTTTGATAGGAAATGTTCGAAGACGCACGAAAACATTCCGTTAAATTCCATAAACGACGGGGACTGTACCCCATATACTTCCACACAAGACGATCCAATGTAAAATTGATGTAGGGTAAACGCATCAATAAATGAACACTTAAGGCTAATGAATGAACACTATTATAAAATTATGTTTGCAGCGTGATTGATTCCACGTGCTGCAAAAATTGTTTGGATATGGAGCAAGAAATTAAAAGAAGTCTCTAATTAATTAGTTGCTTATTTTAATAACTTATTTTACCCATTTTAATAAAAAATGTCCATTCACTGGTACGTGTTCATTTACTGGTATATCTAACATAGATAAAATCGTTTTCTATAATCGCAAAGAATCACTTCGTGTTCATCGAGTTGAGTGCATCGTTGCGCATTTTCCTAATGTCAGACCGTTCCCTTCGCGAGCCCTGTTTAATGTTCCTCCGCGAGGTTGTGTGCACAGTGTGTGAGAGCTCATACATGAATTATCTATTTGGTACGGTGTATTATGCACCAATGTTACTTTTTCCCCGCTGAAACAAGAAGAGGAAGACGAAGTAGAAGAAGAGAAACATGGAACAGGCTTCATTGGGTGAGCCACACAACCCTCGGCCCCTCTCGGTTGTCTCTTTTCCCTTACGTCCGCGTTCCCTCCCCGGTCAACATTCATATTTAAGCCGCCGTTCCTCCTAATTAGGCCGCCATCTTAACAAGACTCTAAGTTCACAAGCATTGTTCTCGCCGGCCCAAGTCATGCCTTTGCTGCACAGTCGGTGAATACTCGACTTTCCCTCTGAACTTTCAATTTCCCCGCTAACATCGCGCGGGAAAAGACGTCTGCTGTGTCCACGATCTTTCACTCAACCAGCATCGGTTACTTCATATTCTCTACTGATAGATAATTACAGTAACTCATGAATATTTCGCATTGGTACTGGTTCTCGAAAGGCGATCGCGTCTTTCAAAGATCGAAGCAAGAAAGGCTAACGAGTTTCCAAGAAAATGGAGACTCTAACTATCTCCTCTGGTTTATATCGGGCAAGAGTTAACGATGTTGCACAACGACGTCGGCTCATCAGCGTGACGGTGAAGACTTGTTAATGGTTTTCGTCGTTAAGCGCGGCCACGTTGCGCAAGAAAGTTAAAATCGTTCTATTGGTATTTACGTTGGGGAAAAGTATGCTTCCCGTGGAAAAAGTCTGATACATTTCTTGCACCGATGCTGATCATCTCCGCTGAAAGCATACGACATATAAAAGCGAGCATTAAGTTGCCTCGTAATATCCACTTCTTTATTCATTCCGTTACCTTTTGTGTCTCTTTTGGCTATTCTACTGCCGTTTGGCTTTGTTCGAGTCTCTTGATTAGAAACCTTGAAAGACGATGTAGGGCAGGAAATGAAAAGAACACCTCGTCGTTGTCCCACTGCTGTGATTTCTTAACACTCTTCTGTGCTTTACAATAAAGAACGAAAGTCTCGGAACCTTTGGAATCACTTCTGTGAGCGAGAATTACAAGGATTACTACCCTAGGCGGCACTCCGAGGATCCATGTGCGCCACCACGAATCGGGATATCGAGGAGAGGAAATCTCGAGTAGAATTGGACCGCGATGGTCTGCCACGCAAGCATTCTACCGCCTTCGAGGTCGGATTAATACGGTGCTAGATCGAGACGCCTGCTGGCGTCCTCGACGCTGCATCAGAGAGTATGATAGGGAAGCGTCTCGACCGTGGGGTCTCGGTGTAAACTACGATTTGCATTCGGAACAATGTTCGAGTTGGGGTCAGTCCGACGGGTCTCGAGCACTCACAGCCTCCGCGTCTACGTGTCGAGAAAGTCTGAGTCCTGCTTGTGTATTTGCGAAACGTTCGAAGTTATCCTTCTGTATTATTGAACGGTCCACACGCTGGATGGTACGAGAATTCTGCTCGGTTATCGCTGATGAGGGTACAGCGGGCCATAATTATCTTTCGAGAGCAAACATGTGTCGCTGAATGTGGTGGTTGTACTTGGATATTTACCCATGCTGGGCGCACGTGTAAAGAGCTGAATCTTCAAGGAGAGACTTGTATAGAATACACCAAAGTTAACTTCTTCTCTTCCGAATAGAATTTATCAGACAAATATGTAGCTCTATGAGAGAATTTCCCCTGGAATCATTTCTAAGATATTCTCTGCCAGGATCGTTTCACAAAGAGTTCTGCTCGACACGGCCAGACAATGCAACTCATTACGCCGAGTAATTGATAGGGAGGAAGAGGCTGGTGTACGTAGACGCCGTAATAAGGGCTCGAGCAAGTGGCACGTGTCACAGACTTCAGAAGTTCCTGTGACGAATGCTATCTACGTCATCCTCCAAGTATTATCTTCCTGCTGCTACTCGGTTTCGCCAGGGTCCTTTGTCGTCTGCTGTCCCTTAGGACGCGCCGCGTCGCCACTCATTCTCACCCGAAAGCCTCTTGCTTAATTAATGCAACTATTCACACACAGTCGCGGACTGCGTGTCACTCTCGCTTTCCTCACCACAAGAACGACGCGCAGCAAGCACGTACGCGTCGAACTCGTGTCTGAACCTACGTGTCAAGTCTCTTGTCACTGTCTTCCGTATTTTTCAGTTTCATAGCTTCTATGTTTCCATCGACATTTAATATAACTCCATTCGTTAAACCTTACGACATAAAAGAAACAAGACGAATCACTTCGACTTATTTATCGGCCATTTGAGAATTTCTTTTCATTATCCACGGCCAGCTCCTCGGCGCCAGACTCCTCGTCGAGCGAATTCCTTCATTTATGAGACGTAGACGAGTAATAAGACACTCCTCCCGACGAAATAAGAAGCTTTCCCTAATCACGGCCCAGCAATCGAGTTCGCTTCAGCAGCGTAGCAGCAGAGTTTAATGGGAAGACACTAGACTCCCATGAAACATATTAAACTGTACATTTCGCGTATAAAATTCACTTACTAAAATCCAATATCACATGCTCCCATTAAAATTTTTCGCGGAAAGTACGACACGTGAAATATCATGGAAGTGGATGATAAATGTAATAAACCAACGAATTCAAACGTGTAAAAGTTTCGTTGAAAACAGTGTAATTAACCGCGATGATCCGCCCGTTTCGTAGAATTTTTTTCCACGCCAAGATCCGAGTGAAAATTCATCTACGTTAAGTCGGGTGTTAATTACGTGTTTCAAAGTCAGCAAACGCGATGAGAAATGCTCTGGCTGCCGCGCGCTAATAAAAAAAACTAGCTGGCACTGCAGTTGCTCGGTTTCATGGCATAGGATGAGTTGTGAGCGTTGTTGCTAACTGGAAACCGAGCTGTGGGCTTGTAATAGGCCGCAATTAGTAGGCTATTCCAAATATCAAGTCCTGACGCCAGACATTGCTAATTACAGCTATCATGCTACTGCTTTTTTCTTGATTCTTTCACGTATTTTACTATTTCCGTATTTGTGCTTGAAAAGGGGGAAATTTTATTCAGTCCGCTTGAATTTAAACGACCCTTTATACCTCTTTCCTTTCATTCGCAGTTTTAACGCACGAAACGTTTTCCAAGCTCGCGCCTCCATCTGTTGCCACGCAAATTGCGAATGGCTGTCAGCGCGAAATGTCTACGTGGAATGAAATATGAGCTACTGGGCCTCGGCGCGGCAAAAGTGCACGTTAATTGTTCTTCGTCGTTTATTCATCGGCTCGATCGCCTCGCGGTGGCTCCGGTAAATAAACTAAAAAGCGTTAGGTCAGTTCGCTCTGTAATCGTAATTAATACATGCGCGTTGATAGCGAAGCGAGCGGACTGTTACGAGAGACAAGCTTGACAGCGCGAATGGTAAACACTGGAACAGAATGGTGCAAATGTAATGGCCATGGCTTTCACAAATGATACAGTTCCTTTTAATGAATCTCATCTGTGTTAGACACTGGCGTTCATTCAGTGAATATCAATTTCTCCCTGAGACAGATCGCTTTTCCCTGGAACGATACGTTACATTCTACTTTTTATATAAAAATAAAAGGCCTCGGACACGCATCCTCCAACGCAACGATATCGGACGAATACAAGTAACCGGGCACGAAATTCCTGATTGCGAAAACACGCGGGGGAGAAAGAGTAACATCAGCGGGAATTGCGAATGACCGGGGCAGCCGTTGATCGATTGTTACGGGATGTTGTTTCCACGGGCGATTCGTTCCCATGTAGCGATGACAACAACGATCTTTCATACGTTTGTTATTCGAAAGTGGGATCAGTCAGCAAACAACAGCTTCGCCGTGAAATCCGATCTCGAATTAATATCACGGACAACGAGTGGCATTAATGCATTCACTTGCACCGGTGGCATCTGTATCGATTGTAACGGCTATTATTTTTTAACGCGATAACGAGTCCGCTGCCATTCATACAGAAGGGAGCAGCGAAAATCCGTGTACACCGAGCGCTGGGCCAATTGCGTGTTTTCGTACTTCTCGATTAAACTATCAAATAAATTCCCTGCGACCAGACACCCTAGACGCGACTCGCGTTAATTGGCACGACGATCGCGAGCTCATGACTCCGGAGGTCCCTTGTGTCTCCGCTCCGGTGGCCCTCCATTTTTTTTTCACCGCCTACGGACCCTCGTTATCGGGCTGGGGTATAACGAGACACACTGGTCGCGAGTCGTGTACTAATCAGGACGAGTAGCTGATCCGTACTGGACTCGCGGCTCGAGTACTTCATCTCGACGCAATGAAATCTAGTGCTTGAATCTCGAGACACTGGCCAGCCGCAGGGGCTGTTTGTGTTCGGCCATGTTAGCTCTGACCGGTACACGGGGATCATTTATCCCAGGAGTGGAGTTGCCGTGCAACGCAGAATGCTTTTCGGTCGAATAGAAATTCAGTCCCGGGGCTCGCGTGCTATCGTGTCCACGCAAGATGGCTAGTGTACTCTCGACGGGCTCACCATTGGTGGTAATAGGGGAATTTGGTTCAGGTTTCTATGGTAACAAGCATCTGGGAGGATAAGCATTTCTTTCCCTCTCGTCTCAATTTTAACGTTTCCACTGAACTATCCCCCACGGTAATTATAGGTAGGTACCTGTTATCTATGTACGAACTTGAATTTTCGTAGCGTCCATTCGAAAATATTCCATCAAGGACGTGACAGGTAGCAGAAGCTTCTTGCTAAGCTCTTAAGAGGCGCCTTCATCACACTTCTTCCGCGTCTAATCATTTCCTCCGGAGGCACCAAGGGATTTTTATTTATCACGTGGAAGCTAAAAACCGTTAGACGGTAAGAAGCACGGTGCGCGCTTCACGATGGGGCGTGATTAATTGTCGTCCCGGCGAAGACCTTTCTTCCCGTCCTCGTGGAAACTGTCGGCGTTTGCGTGGGCGCTGAAAGGATCCAGAAGAATGGGTGGACGCCCGCAAGCCCGGACGCGGCGCGGCGGCCACAAAGAAGGCCATTAGAACCGAAATAGGTCAATTAACCAGATTCGTATCCTGTCGTAAGTATCTCTGCGTGACACGAGGTAGGAAAAGGGAATCCGGCGTGCTCGCCGCGACGAGATACGAAGGCAGAGGCGAGCCGTGGAGTGCGCAAACGAGATGAAGAACCAGCAGGAGCTTGACGACGTCACGAGGGCACCCGTCGAGCTTCACGTGGAAGGTCGAGTGAGAGAGAAGCGGGGTGGCCAGATTGCGAGAGGGCGAGAGAACTCGGCTTAATTGGGGACGAGAGGAGGCTCGTAATTTCGCGTCGCGACGCGAGGGCACCGGTGCCCTGGCGCCAGTAATTTGTAATCCGTATGCTCAGACACCGACTACCGACCCTGACAGACCAAGATCGAGGTATTAACGGGATGCAATCCCGCGTGGCATCGCATAACCACCATATGCACAGGAATCGACGGATTCGCCATTCAAAACGCCAAACATCCGCCTATGAATATCTCCTCGCGGATTTATATTCGTTTGACCGCGTTGCGTCGTACGCTCCGTTTGTTTACCGTGGCAACTCTGTCACAAACCCCTTTCAGAACAATTTTCCACGGCCATAGACCGGTTCCCAACTAAAACTGATAACGTGACACGATGCGCGTTGCATTTTTTCCATTTGTAAAATCTTTTATGCGACACCGAGAACCCGGCTCCCTGTCCTCGCCATCGATCGTATTGTTCACGTACATTTGCCACCGCAGAGAGGTCAAGGCATTACGGCTGAATTATCGTTAAAAAACCTCTTGACTTTTTGTCCACTTCGCTCCATAAAAGTTCGCGAGAATTAACGACGTCCTGGGATAAAGTACGGGGACTTTTTACAATCTGTCTTTCTACTCGAAATGGAATTTGAACATTCTTATGCGACAGAGGCGCGGTTTCTTGCCATTCGAGTAATCATGGAGAGGACCGTATTCGATTACGTACAAAACTTTTCGAGTGTGTACAAACGGATACGAATGTCTATTAAAGAAGCGGATTACATCTCTCCTCTGCGGAGGAACTCGTTCCGAGGTCTGTGCAATTTCGCTTAAGACCATGTGCAGAACTGAGTTGCAACTATTACTCGGTCTTTGAAATCTCTTGGAGCTTTCAGTCGTGCTGTTTTTTTTTCGCGGGAGCGCACTCTAGAAGCGGATAATTAAAGAAAAACACAACACGGATTGCTGGCAGAAGGTTATTACAGCGGCTGCTTTTATCTTTCTCTTCCAACGACCGTTCTTCATTATTCTCAACTATTATATGCAAGTTTTTTAAGTAGAAATTTAAATCAAATGTTCGGAGAATATTATGTTCTTTGTACACCGCTGACGTTTTCATATAAAAATGGAAAATGAACATTGTGGGACGTCGATTGCCGAGGGACGATAGCAGTTTATTGCACGTGGAAGCTCGTATATTTTTAATTACACCTTAAAGCGCAATATTCGCTGACGTTCATGATGGAGAACGTAATGAAAAACCACTTATTAAGGCACAGCTGGGGGGTGCAATCTCCTGACTTCGCGGAGGATGCTTCGAGGTGCTCGCTAAGTGCTACGTTATACTTATTCCAAGTTTTTAAATTATTTCTACCCAAGAATCATGTATTTTTGTCGCCTATATCTTTAATTCAATTGAATTTAAATAATTCCATATTTACATTCTCCCTCGCAACCTGCACAGAAACTCCGTGGGCTTTCTTCGAGGCTCGGGGTAAATTATCACCGGGCGTGAAACGCGGTAACTGATTCTCAAAGTCACAGGCTGACGGGTCCACAGGTTAATAGAGAAGTTTCTCAAAAAATGATTGATGCTCGGCCGGCTGCTTTACATGACTGCAGGGAAGATTAATGTCGGCCAGGATGCTATATCTGCGTTAAGACGTGAGTAATAGTTGATGGCGTGGCTAGTAGATCTCCCTTGATATACGGACGCATCGCCAGCGCAAAATATACATACACGGGCGGACATGTACGAAGATCGATTCGACAAACCGGGCACCAGGGGTTCTTATCGCGGGGCAGGCTTCTATGCCAGTTTCTGTCCCGGCATTGGTACTGACAGTTTGCTTTTGAATTCAGGCCAAAGCGACGATGTATTTGCTGGAACCGCTCAATGAAAATCTGGAGTGCGTTCGATCCGATCGATACCTTTGATGGCCTCCCTTTGTAACGTATACTCCAGCGGTGCGTGTCAAATGCGTGAATATACGTTTGCAGAGCGGCCACGGTTGGTGGATGCGATTTTGTGCCCGAATGATGAGACTTACAGATCTGTCATATAACGTATGGGCGGCTATCTTGAATTGATATTGTTTATTTAGATTTCGTAGCGATCGAGCAGAAGTAACTTTCTGATCATTCCCAAATCTTGTGCGATCTTGATGGATTAGATATTAGTTGCACACTGAGGATTTAAGGGGTCTTCCTATTGTGACGGTTGACAAAAACTTAATTTTTCGGGAATTAAAAAAGAAACAAGTACCTATCGCACGTTTGTAGCTTTATTCTATCACCTCCTAAGGCCCGGTGCAGACGAGCGGTTTGCGACAGTTTGCCGTCGCGGGACGCGCGTGAAATTTTTCTAGCAGTTCACATGAGCGGTTTTGCAACGTCACGATTCGCGTTCTGCGCTTTCGTCTTCTTCTATGTTTATGGATTTGAGAGAGACATTTTCTTGCGTTAAATGAACGAAAAACGCCCGTGTGAACTGCTTGTATATGAAACAATGTACATTCGCGGTGAAGCGGTTCGTGCGTTCGTCAAAACGAACGCACACATGCCGCCTGGTAGCCGCTCAAATTTGCGTCCCGTGTGAACTGCTTCATATAAATCTATGTTCTGCCAAAAAGCGGTGGTAAATTGCCGCGGCGGCAAACTGCCGCAAATCGCTCGTCTGCACCGGGCCTAAGACGCCTGTGCTCTTATTCCGCTACAAATGGATATTTTTACATCCATTTTTTTTATATTCTTAAAACGTGATAGAATAAAGCTGCAAACGTGAAAAATGATACGGGCAATACTTGTTCCTTTTTTTTAAATCCCGGAAAATTAAGTTTCTTTTTCAACCGTCACAGTAGGAAAGTCCCTTAATCTTAAAAGGAGCCGAGTTGAACTGAAGTTCAATAAAATTCATTAGGTGATTATAAAAGTTTGTTTAAAGAGTAAAACAAAATTTTCTTTTCTTTTTACAAAGCCTCTTTGGAGGGTGCCAGCCTTCCCCCACCCCCTGTATGCGTCACTGCCAGACATTCCCATATAATCCTCTAGTTAGAAGTACGTTTTCTTAAACTTACCGCCCATACAGTCTACGGAACTGCAGAGCACAACATTGCAAATCCGTGAATCGTTGTTTGTGAACGATCGATAAAGAGCAGCAGCGAACGAGGAACGTACCTACTAAAAGCACGCGCGTGATAAATATTAAAGGATGTTCGTCATTCCGCCCGACACAATACACCGGTGAGAGCATAGAAAACTCTGCTCCATTTTTCTTGATCCTCTTACCCATGCATCTACAAAGAGGATAAAACGCGGAATCTAGAGCAGGAGGGGGGCGGGGGCAGGGAGGGAAAACGAAGCGGGCCGCCACGATGGTATTCATACATCGGAAGTATTCTAAAAATGCATTTATCGATTTCAATTTTGGTACGTGTACAGATGTGACTTTCTCTCGCGTGTACGATTACAATGGCCTCGGTGCGCCCTGGAGCGTGCTACGCCGGAAGGAACTCGTCGGGTCGCGAGCACATGATAAAAGAAAGGCCAGGGGAGCGTATAAAAATCCGTGGAAGGTGGGTTACGAACGGGGGGGAGGGGTGGACGAAGGGGCGGAAGGGGCTGGTACGGATGCAGGACGATAAGTTGCTAGAATAGGAACAGCCGAGACGATGGTACCGCAGAAATGCCGCCCCCCCCCCCGGGGGGGGGGGGGGGGGATGAACGTTTGACTCCGGGATAGGATCAAACGAAACGCGGGGTTGAAACGTTACATCCACCCCCAAACTTGCTCTTCCTTCTCCTGTCCCCCGCCTACATGCACTCCTCCCGTCTTCTTCCTCTTTTTCGCGTTTCATCGCGCTTCAAGCAATAAGCCGCCTACGTGGCCCTGGAACTTTCAACGGGAGGGAACTTCTTTCGGGGTTGCTTTAAGTGTCATTCTTACTGACAAGTGATGATCCCGAACCCGGAAATTCAAAAAATTCTGAAACTTTGTGAATATGTAGGGGATTTTCTCCTGATTACCTACAACGCAATTTTTGTTTGCTGCCCAAATTCACTCTAAGGGGGTGTAATTAACCCCTGAAAATTCGGCTATTTTCCCATTTTGTGTTATAATTCGTGAACTGTAAAATATTTTTTTACCAAATGTGAGATCTAATTAAAAAAAGTAACTTTTGTCTTGAAACTTTTACAGCTCGCGACTTATAACACAAAATCGGAAAATAACCGAATTTTCAGGGGTCAATTTCTTCACCCCCTTCGAGTGCATTTGGGCAGCAAACAAAAATTGCATTGTAATCAGGAGGAAGTCCACTACATATTCACAAAGTTTCGGAATATTTTGAATTTCCGGGTTCGGGATCCTCCCTTGTGAGTCAGTTTTTTTTGTACTTTTCGTCGGAGGATAAATACACGAGAGGAAAGATCGAAATTCGATTTGTAGCTTGCGCGGAAGTGTTGCGTAATGAAAGGATCTGCCCTGCAGGAGGAAGCGTCTGAGACTTCGAGGCATACGCGTGAGTTCGTTCGAATACGATTTCGCCGGGAGGTGGAAATGAGATCCAGCATCCCCGTGCTCCAATAAACTACATAGCGCCTTGCATGCGCGCTGTACGTAGCCTGTCTTTTTGTTCCATTTGTCGCGAGCCGCGAGGCGCGGTCTATTGCAGTGTTTCGTGTCTGCGAGGTTCGTGTCACCGTTAAAGGGGGAAATGGGGAACGGTGTCAAATGAGAAAGGCGGGCGATGTGACAGGAAATAATGAGTAATTTCAATTACTTATAATGACTTGTTCCATGCTCCTTCGCAATATCGTCGTGTTTTTCTCCGAACTTCGCACGCTGCTGTAAAGTGAAAAATCATTTGCCCGAGCAAGGGACTGCGACGGAATGCCATTATATAATTTTAACACTCTTTACCGCCAGAGCCCATGTTCCGTTCTCGCTATTTACAGAACAATGCCGCGTAAGATTTCCGACTTCCTTACATAAGCGTCGTGAATTTTGCTTCGCAGCTACCCCCGCGCCTCGCAACACTGTACCCGTGTAACGTACTTTGTAGTTACGTGCACCTTTGTGTTATTATGTTGAAATATTCCGGGCGCGTCGACGCTAGCTACGCGACAATGGAGAAATCCCCAGGGAAAGAGATCAATGACTCGCCCCGGCAGGCAGGCATGCGTGCTCTTGGAACTTGGTGCTTGATACTCTGTAAATTTCAGATTGTATGATTTATCTGTTCGCATTGTACCCTGTAAATGCAGCAGTATATTACAACGAAGGAGAATACCTTCCTCGCTATACTATACGCCCCTTTAGTCCAGCCACAATAGTCTTGGTTCTGTGCTCGTATTTAAACTTTGCCGTCTCTAGGCCGCAGAAAATGGAATAATTTAGCCTTGTACTTCGTAGCGCAGAAGTTAAACAGCTTATCAGCTTCGATACCTTTTATAAAAAGGAGGAAGCAGAAGGGAAAGGGGTAAAGAGAAGGAAATCAAAGGTGGTTCATTTTCTGCGACAGAATAAAAAAGCCCGAACGAACAAAGGGATTCCGAGGATAAACGCAGCAATCCTATCTCTCTGCCGCGTAGATTTTTCACCCTTTTCACTGCTCCGTCCCTTTATTTCTGCTTTCTCCTCCCCAGTTTCGCGTTTCCACCCCCCTCGTTTATTTCTCCGACACGGTCGAGAGAGGCTGACGTAGACGGAGAGTCGCCCGATACAGCTAATGGTCTCGTTAATATGTAGCAATTTGGATTAACCGCAACTCAATTTATATTACTCTAGCACCCGATGAGATATGGGGTACGAACAACGGCGGCAGCGAGAAGCTCCGAGTGGTACAGCCCGGCGATGTGTTGAGACACACGGGCGGGCTGAGTCTGCACCCCACCACTTGGCAGCTCTCTGTGTGTTTCGTTAGCTCGCGGTTTCGTGAGTTTGCGGTTCGGTCGCTACGTGGCGCGCCAGAGAACCCACGGCTGATAAACGGACATGACCTCCCCCTTATCAGCGCGATTATTAATTGCGAATGGTCGTCATGATTAAACCGAGAAAAGCGCGCGTTCCAGCGTCGAAGCGATTCGATTAAACGCGTGTCCCGGTGTATCGGAGCTGCCTCCGACGTTGGCAATTTATACCTGACTTCGTTTGATGTTACGACACGGAGGGAAATACGCGTTTCGGATGCTGGAACCTCCGCGGTTTATACGCAGGCTGTGCAGACCCAATTGGCGAATTGGAGTTCAAAATGGAGAACTCGTAGGACTGGCTTTTCTTCAAACGTTGCGTATCAATATCGATATCAACGCGTTCGTAACACTCGCGCCGCATAGAACCACTCAGGAACTCTGCGCAATTCAAACAAAAGAGACCTCGTCACAGGATCAAGAAAATTGGAAAGAATGTTTGCTGCACAAATATCAACGCGAAATTCATCGATACTACCACTATTCATTCTCCCCGGAAATTGCGCCAGAGATTCATCTGCTCGCGATGCACCCTTGTACCTTTCGCACACGCGCCATGAATCTCGCTGCAGAAGAGCGAGTCTAACCCGTTTCCCCTTCGTCGTTCATGGGCGGACATTTAATCCTGCCGCTTGTAACCGCGGCGCATCGACGCGCGATAAATTTTTATGCTAAACCTCCGTGGGTGTAGGCGCGCCTGTGCCCGTGGAAGTTTCAACCTCCAACAAATCAACGGTACACATGTTACTCGAGGTTATCTCATTCAACCTCCTCCCTCCTCTGACGCCCCTTGATGCATCCTCGGTGTCACAGCTCTCGGTCCATCGGTGTGTCGAGGTGGCTCTTGATGCCCGCCCGCCTCGTTCAACCCCGCCGTTCGACGGATACGGATGGGGTTGGTGTTTCGGTGACGAGGGAGCCGCAGGCCGGAGATTTATCGACATTTTCAACCGCGCTTCGGTATTTTCAATTATGCCGGCCGTCTCGTCCTCGCGTATACTCGCAGGATGATAATGTAAAATCAGAGCCGCCGTGCCGCTATTCAGTTTACATCCTTGCGCGCTTCTAGTCTTTTTTCTTTTCGCTTCTCTCTCCTCTCTCTCTCTCTCTCTCTCTCTCTCTCTCTCTCTTTCTTCCACCCTCTTGCTCTCTCGCTCTTTTCGTTTCCGTCCTGCGCGGGTCGACGCTATTATCCAGTGACCATTGTGCGCGATGAATAGAGATTGCGCGTTCAGGACGTCGGTTCTTCAGGTTAGCTCTGCGCTGGTTAACGACGGATACGCGGAGGTTGCGTTAATTATGCACGTCTGCCGGCTTCGCTCGTTTGTTCGGATAACGACGGATTCGTCCAGCGACAGCGAGCATAGCCAACAGCTAGCCGCCGCTGGATTTTATTATCGTGACGCGAGGCAGGCGAATTTTCAACGAAGCCATTCGTTAAGCGAACAATGTGGCTGGTCCGGAGAACCATCCTACGTTGCAACGATAGAAATCAAAGATCTAGGTATCGTGCGTTAGGCTTCTCAGAGGTAGCTGCACGTTGGGTGACGATACGCGAAAATAGGTTGCGCTTAATTATTCGCATCTGTTGGCTCACTCGCCAGTCTCAGTTGCAGTTCGTTCCGCGACAGCGAGTACAAGCAACCATAGTAACTGTCGGTACATTTTATTATCACGGTACGGGCGAGGCGAATTTTCAACGAGACCATTCGTTACCCAAACTCCCGACAGTTTCGTTAAGACCTAATCCCGGCTCGTGTAAACCGGGATTCCTAGTTCAGACGCGTTCGTAGCCGTAACAGGGAAACTGTACAAATACAGGAGAGATAGGACACGGTCGCGTGAAGGAAAACGAGCCGGTAAAATTTTACGATCCCGAGACTGGTGGTACGCGATCCTCGTTACCGCTGGAAGACCTACGCTTCCTCTTGGGTGATATCATCGCCCCTCCCTTTGTGTACTGACGTGCACACCCCGCGATTTCGTAAATAACTTCCGAACGACCGCAGGACTCTCTTTAACGCGTTGATTGCAGTACTGTACTTCACCCGAGGACCTGCCTTTCATGGGCACTTCATCTACGCGAGACACGGGGGATGAATACTTCATTTCATACATATATGCACGAAGTGTACCTCGAGAAACGTGCACGAGCAACCTCCTCGAAACAAACATTTCGCGTCTACGATATCGATCAGTATCGGATCGAACGCAAAATGTCTCTCCTCGCGTGCAAACGGCGGTGAAAGTGCGAACGCTCGCCCCCCCCCCCCCCCCCAAACGGAGAGAATCTCTGCCGCGGTGGGATTCGTTTTCCACGGGTGGAGAATCGTTTAGAGCAGCGAAGCATGATACCAGGAATAAAAGAGCGAGCAGATAGTGGGAGAGGTTGACCCGGTGAGGGTGAAAAAAAGACAACGTCGCAGCGCAGTATTTGTCATGGGTAATGGGCTGCGTTGTGTCGACGGGAGTTGGCCTCCGTCGTTAACTCGTTACCCTCGCTGGTAATCCAATGGCGCTATGCGTGCAGGCGCCATCGCGAAGTCGCCCTTTGTCACGGCGCCCTCTTTCGCTTCGTCTGCTCGCTAGCATCGATTAATCACGTTCCATCCCTGTCTGTCCGCCCTCCCTCCATCCCCTCCCTGCCTCCGTCCCACCCGCCGTGCTTGCACCCGCCGCCCCCTCGCCGCCCACCTCCGCTCGCGTTTTCCGCTTCCTCTCCATTTTTCGTCTTCTCTCCTCCGTTCGCGCCTCAACCCCGTCCCCCTCCGGTTTTTCCTGGCGGTGTCGCGCGCTCGCCATCCCGGAAATGGATTTATCCGGTAAAAACGTAATTCCGTGGACCAGCTCGACGGCGTGCCGCGTCAGAAACGCTCTTCCAACGCTCTGTGGAGCGCCCACGGTTTTTGTTTAATGCGCTCTCGGTCGCGAACATGGCGATTAGGAATAGAAAATGTTGAGCTGGCACTGGCATTTACGGCTAAAGAGGGTTGCAGGGACACGTGGCTGGGTTTGTCTTGCGGCTGGATGATGGGATATCTTTTTGTGACAATTGTTAATGCCCGTGGCGATGATGATAGTGATCGACGAAAGCTTGTAACAAGCCTTGTGTTTTGCGGCGGGATCCTCGCGGAAGAATTCTGGGAAAGCGTCTTCTACTAGGACACGGTGCTGTAGAACCCCCGTTGAAGAGGGTAATAATTTCATTTTTTAAATAACTCCCAGAACATTGTCCCCGCGGCTGCACGGTCTGTCGCGTGCGCAAGTTTTTAATTTCAGATAGTAGTCGCCCTACAAAAGTGTTGGGTTACGTAGCCCGGCTTTGAAACGGGAGACGGTGTTCCTAGCGTTACAGAAGCGACCAGATAAAATGACGTTTCCTTGTCCCCTGCGTTCGTATCATCTTTTGACGGTTAACTGACAAGCAAAGTGCAGCCGTATCGTGTGACAAATCTCTTTGATGCTCGAGCGTAAAGCGTCGCCTGACCCCCTTTTTTTTTTACTCTGCTTCGTTCAATTCTCAACCCCACCGATGCTTCAGACTGTATATACACCTTTGTACAGGGTGCGTGTAACTTTATCGCCCGAAATATTTTCCCTACCTTCGTATCGATGGAAAAATCTTTCCTACAAAGGGTGTATGTTTCCTCGGCAGGTGCGGCGAGGGGGGGGGGGGGTGTACTCAGGCGTTTCATTTTCTCGTACGATATAATATATTCCGACCTCGATTTAACATTTATTCCGAAGTCACGCCAAGTTGTGTAAAAAAATGATATTTTATCGACATGTCCCTCCTCGACGTACCTCGATTACTGCAAGCTCTAGTCTAAAATGGCCCGAGCATCGCCGAAAGAGGGTCGACTGTGCCAGCAACCAGTTGCAAATTTCAGTAAAGCCTGATCCTTCGGTCTCGTCGAGCTTCGACCGCACGCATGGCCATTTTATTCGACCACTGGATATACACCCGACGTAATTTACTCTTTAGCCTGTTCTAGGGGGGGGGGGGGGATGGGAATGTAGGAGAGGTAGACAGAGGGAAAAAAGAAGATTCAACGTAAAACGGCTTACAAATCCGGAATTACTTGCAGTGGGTATCTATCGCAGCACCAGGATTTAGTTTCTGTTGTAGGCGGTAACGCGGTGGGCAACAATGAGGATGGGGTGTAAGGGGGGTGGGGGTAGGAGGGGATGCGGAACCAGTGGATTTGAGGGAAACGAAGAGACAGAGAAACGGTGTATCGCGAGAAAAGGAGAAGAATAGATAGGGGCACAGGATTTAATTGCAGAATTCCCAGTGGTGGGAATCCCTCTCCCAACTCCGTTCTTTTCTGCCCTCCGTGCTTTTATCTTCATTACCTATCAACTTAGTTGGCTCGCTAAGAGCGGCCAGATCCTCTTCCTGGGCGGAATTGGCGAATATTTCCACCCGAATATATCCCCGTCTCCTGCGAGTACAGTATATACACGAGGAATGGTGATTTGACCCAGCCTCAACTCGATAAAACCCTCGCGACCTTTGAACCCCCTAGCAAATTCCGCGGTCACGTTTATAAGCGTCCTTTCATACCGGTGCATGAAAGAAAGAGGCACGCACGTTGGAGTACCTTGGATCGATAGCTACAGAGTTTGTGGGAGTTTTTCTTCCATTTATCTTTTTTATTTTCGGAAGCGAGTGAGGAAGCCCGGCTTCATTGAAGCCATAATTCATCTGCGCTTTATGAAACTCGTATCGCGTAATTTATTACTGCCGCGAGAAAAGTAATAAGTTATGCAGCCGCCACTAATAACGCTGTATTTTTGCCTCGATGCTTTATTACGCGTTTCCCAAAATGTCACTGTTCCTTTTGCATTATCTACTCGAAGTTCCGGACGAACGATTCCATTACCCAGCATCTGCACTTCACAGTGCCATACTGTTACTCGACGGCCGTTAGCGTAACAGTGAAGCGTTATCGTCGACTCACTCAATTATGCTAACGTATCTCGGATACGCAGATGCTGCCAAACGTGTTCAGCGTCCAAGGAATATCGCGAGCGAACAGCCAAGCCGGAATTCGTTCCCAGCGAGGCGACGAGCTCTGAACTTCGCGCAGCCGTAGTCCAGCATGGGAATGATCGTTTTCTTCGTTGCGCTTCCTGCAGCCGATGCCGCATGAAATTTTCCAAGTCGTTAGTCCCGATTCCGGACCCTCGGCGTGTACCTTACACGGCTGCATACCGGAACTCGCAGTTTACCCAAAAGTTTGCGACGACTTGCCCCGTGTAACGCGCCACTTTGTCCTCGAAAATACGACTTCCTCGCATTACCGTTAATAACAATGTTCTTTCTCCTGGGATTGTCTCGCGGCGGGGAAAACTGCTGTGAATTCTATTGCGCGCGACTTTCATAGTTCCGCGTGTAACACCGCGCTTAATAGGGGATATTAGGCGAGGCAGAAGTTTCGCGAAACTTTGTGATGTATGACTGGTAATTGAGATGCATGCGTGCTACTAGATTCTTGATCGATGAGATCAAGTTTCTTCGCATCCCCTGTGTATTCGAACTCCCTCAACTCACGAGCTGACTTTTCCACGAGAATACATTTTCAACATCCACGATCTGCTTTTCGACAGAAATGCTGCTGCCCCACCTGCTCTTATGAAGTGCTCGTTTGACAGTCGCATTCGTTGCAATTCGCGAGCTAAATGTCGCAGCTGCGCGTTTCGAACGAGTGGTCTCGGTATAATTGAAAGGCGCCACGAGTTGCTAGCGCCCGTGGCCTCGCGAGATCAAACGAATTATTGGTCCGTATCCACTGCTCTCTTTGGAAATTAATTGCTCACCGACACTCCCGCTAATTTGCAGTGAACTTGGCGAAAAGCGCAGGCTTACAAACGAGCCGAGGCGTTTACCAGGTGAAGACGGCGCGCAGGGGTAAATTGAATTAGCATGCCTGTCCCGAGGACAACGCGAGATTGCAGGCAAGGGGATTTTGAGCTCCCAGGAATCTGTTCCAAGCCGCTGTCGTTCTGATTTAGATTGATTTTATTGCTGGAGAGGTATGGGGAGACTGCGGCATCGCGCCGCCACGTTGCACGGGGAAGTTAAGTCGTGCCAAAGGGGCTAATCTCGTTAACGAATCACGTAGCGAACTTTCTAATGCACAATAGCCCGCATTTCTCCCTGGTATTATAACGTGGAAAGCCGTTCCACGCGGACGATGATATGCCCGTGGCGCGAAATCGCGTTAATCAATACGTTATGCCGGATGGAGTCAACTGAATCGACGCGACGCGATAAATTCCCTCCGCCCGCATTGCTTCGCGGTCGCGTGGATCTGATGCTGTAAATACGCGTTTTGGAAATCGCGGGTAAAATTCATTTTGAAAGCGTGCAGTGAAATTCTATGAAATTCTTGGCCGCCGGGTGGGATGGGATATGTTCGTTCGTGCCGTTATATACGAGACATGATCCACTGTTGCGCGAGTGCGCAGTGTATCGGTGAAAATGAAATAATGCAAATTGCATTGGATAGTTTGTATAGAGAGTTGTATCGACTGGTTTCTGACTGCGCAAGGCGTTTGACAATGATACGCTGTGTGAAGGTATTTGGCAAATATGGGAAACTATTAATTACCTTTTAACGCGCTCCAAGAACTGGTGAATGCGACTAGATCTGTTACAGTGAATCTACTAGAAAACAACGTCACGCTAAATTCCACAAAAGCACTTCTTAACACAGTTGATAACATTACTCATGTACATTGTGCATTGTTTCAGATTTATGCGAAGTGGGTGGGCGTAAGTAAGAGACGTTCAACCGCGATGGAGTGGAAATGAGATGCAGTAAGTTGGGTAAGCTGTGGAAATTTATTTGCAGTTTATTGACAGCCCAATATAAATGAGACCGTCGAACCCCGGCACTGGAACCCCATTTTACTCGATCAAGCTCCTTGCCTGTGTATTTACTCCTCTACCCCATCTCGAACGGCAGCGAATTATCCAGGAACAATTTAATTGCACCACGACTCGTGATACAGCAATGCGGTATTCATTGGTCGGTCTTAATGGACTTGCTTTCGAATATTTTCGCGAATCCTCCTGCGCGTTGCTTTCTTAATCGACAGAGCTTGGACATGAGAAGTGTAAAATTAATAATATTAGGGGCTGGCACCTCTAAAATTAAGCAGAATACGAAATTTTCGTTTCTTCGAAGATTATTTACAAGAAAAATATTTCCTTGGTCCTCTCGGTCGAAGTTTCTGCTTACCAGATAAGACGATTAAGTAGAAACGCTCAGTATGTGGTCAGGCACGGTAACATTTTCGAATTGCACATTCTGTGCATAATTTGAGTTTCCTTGCGGAAAATACGTTCCTCTTTGACCAATCAATGGGTCGAGTTTGGAGATCAATTATTCTGCAAACGCGCTGCTTTCTCGTTCCCATCGAGAGATCTTCGTTCCTTAATGACGAAGAGAGAGAGAGAGAGAGAGAGAGAGAGAGAGAGAGAGAGAGACTCGGGGAGAAGGAAGAATATCTGATTATGATTTATTTTATTCCATTGTTGGAAGCTTTAAAGGAGATCTTTCGGTGCGCGGAGGCTTAAGAAGTACGCTCTAATGTATACCCGACTACAACAATGGCAGTGGAAAATCCTGATAGCGTGCCATTCTTTCCCGGATGTATTTGTTCGAAGGTGGAGCAGACATTGTGCGCGAATCGTAGGGGAAAAAACAATTGCGTGGCCGTGGAACAGATACGTGTGCATTACGAGGCCCGTATATTTTAGCCTGTAGAATATTTTTACTGAAAACACGGAACGAAGTCTGATACGAAGAAATTTTCTTCCGCGTAGAGCCATACAATTTCCTGGCTGTACCGCTGGATACAGAATATTCTGTATAATTTAACTTGACATCGAGACGTTCAGGTATCCTTTTCATTATCCAGACACGTTATCCACTCGATCTACGTTGGCCTCATGGAACTCAATCTTTATTACGCTGCGAAATATGGAAGGCTTTCAATTTATAGGAAGCCTTCCCTCCCCCCAAGTTCCACACTAAAATTATAGAGCCCCGTCGACCGCGGCCGAGGAGTTTTCCTTTGAGGATGCAAAACTTCGCTGAGCGTAATAAAAAGTTGGCGAGATCGCGCGCTGTTTTCGTATCTCTCGGTTCCAGAAAGAAGTAGAAATGTAAATGCTTCGATAAATTTGATGTCCTATTTAATTTCGTCGTCCCTGTTTGACCGTAAAATTCTTAAGGAGCGAATCCCCCTTCGATTCGATATCGCGCCGGAACGAAACGATCGATTCGAAGTTTGCCAATGGGAAAAGTCATAATCGTGGATTACCGATCCGGTTAGGCGACGAGCGTTCCCGTCATTTTTAGGCGCGCGCAGTCGACGGATGTCGACGAATCTATTTTAAAATTGTTATATTTCAATCGGAGAGATTTGGCGAACGGGAACGCTCGCGTGCACTCGTGCGCATTTACATGCTGGGACCGTGTGTCATATAAATGGGACACATTTTTCAATCTCTGTCCCTTTTCAAATCTTACCCACGAAAAGCTCGAGGAAAGCTCGGGTCTGGAACCGCGGATATTTCATCTTGCTGCGCGTAATCGGATTGCATGTATCTGACGAATTCTGCTCCAACGAAACAGAATCTGCCATTGTCATCTTTGCTCTACCATTACGAAATCACAAACGTAATATTCAAAAAGGTATTAAAGGTATTAAGGTATTAATTACTCCCACCAGATGTCCACTCTCTGATGATGTACTGATTCAGTACTGGTTTACCAACACTACGACAACCGTGTCTTTGTACTATCTCGCAGCCCCAGGGAAGTGGACCTTTTACCTCGTCGAGAACGTCGTCCAATTTCTAATCTCCACTGGGAAAGTTATTACCGACAAGATTTCAATCGAATTCATCTCCCGGGGACGAAATATTCCCCATCCTTGGGCCGTCCCGTTTCCATTATGACTTACTCGCGACATGGTCGGCCTAGTGGCAGCCGGGGACGTAAGCGACTCGCGTTCCAAATAAGAACAAAAGATAAGTGCCCAGGACTGTGTCGGTGCTCGAGTTTCCTGCGGCACACGGCATTGTGCCGGCCGCGCATCTCTGCAAAGAGCAGCGGGCGACACTTTGCCCCGCAATAGCTGGCATGATAGCATCCTTCGAATCGACGATTCAGCGTCTCGCGAAAGAGGTGGAAACAGAGGAATGGCTGGCCGAGTGGTGTACGTGTACGTGTGCGCGAAAAAAAAGGGAGGCAAAGAAGGGTCTGGCGAACCAAGGAGAACGAGTGAAAAGGGGAGACGGGGTGGACGAGCGAAGAAGGGAGAAAGGATATTGATAGACCATGAAGAAAGGTAGAAACAGCGGGGTTGGAGGAAGACGAAGGCACGGCAGGCAGTCCTTGATTTACTCGAGGCTCTTATTGGTGCCGTGGGGGAGTAAGGAAGACAGGCGAACAGGTTACCCGGAGCATAGGATTGTCTATAGAAGCAGGAGTAGGTGGCGCGTGACGCGAATGCTCGCCATACCCGCATTTTCCTTCACCCTCGTTTTCCGTCTCCTCGTCCAACACTTCTTCCTCCGCCTTTGCCTTTCTCCACTGTTCCCTGAAAGAATGCCCGCCTCTGACGCCGATACCACCCTCCGCCCCCCCACCGCCGTTCGCGACGATCAACTCGGACATCGTCCGATATTTCTAGGCGTGTTCGATCTCCTTTCGGTTCACTTCCGCTCCGCAGAGCGCCCTTTCGCCCTTTCACCCTTTCGCCCATCTACCCACCCCATACAGACTGTAATGTGATTTCGCGACCTGTGCGCTAAGTTTCTTATACTCTTCCCTCGAGTTTCTCTGCTCCAACCCTTTCTCGCGTTGACTGCCAGGAGTTCCCTCTTCTGTCCCGTCCGTGATTTTGCTTTACAATTAAGTCCGTTAGCCTCGATCGACACTCTTTTAAGTGTCTTTTATTTTTGTATAATTCTCGTGCAGTCGCGCTACAGATTTCTCTTCGGAACGATCAAGGCGTTATTGATTAAGTTCGCCACTCTCTCAATCCCCGCGCGCCAGAGCTCGGCAAACTTCTACCCCCCCCCCCCCCCCCGCGAGGTTACTGTTGTCAAATCCAACGTTAACGCCGTAGTAGCGTAACCGTATTAAGGTGATTAAAGTTCCCCACTGCGAAGAGCTGCTAACGAGTGCTAATGAGACCGGGGATAAACATTGAAATTACTTTAGATCGGAACTCCGCTAGACTCTCTATCGAATGTCGTTACGTCGTGTCCAAAGTTGCCGGGAAGTTGCGCTCCGCTAATCTTGCTCGCTGAAAATCTTCCCCGGGAAACTATTACCATTATCCGCTTATTTTCACTTCTCCTAACTAACTTCCTCCCCTTTCCCCCGGCCATCCCCCGGCGTTCGATCGGGGCGACGCAAAGGATATTCATTCTGTTCGACCAGCAAGAAGAGAAATCCTCTTCCACTCGGTGATTTCGTACTTTCCAGCGACTTCCTGCCGGGTCCTCGCAGGAACAATTCATTTTGCTCTTCCAGCCCTTGGACATCACGCTCTGATTCGTCGGTCTTTGTGCTTATTTATTTACCATCGGCGCGTGTATATTCGCGCAAATTCGACGCCGCAGAGGAGAGAATAAAGAGAACCGAGGCGTAGAAAAATTGTCAAGGATTGAAATTGGGTCCGCGGATGAGTGCCGGCTTTGTTAGCAATGGTCGAGAGAATGTTCAATCTTTCAGGGCTTTCCAAGGCACAGAGAGTGTTCTCTCAAAGCAGATCTCTTTCAAGCTGATTCCTCGTTAAGGCGCTCGAACCCATTTTCTAACAGTGGCCAAGCTAGACTTAACTTTTGCCTATCTGCAGAGATACCGATTCCCCAAGGTGGCCGATGTCAGAAAGAGGAGGTAGTTTAACCGTGAACGCAGCGTTATATTAAAAGCAAATTCGCGGTCCAAAAGACACTTTGAGGAACGAACGAGCCGAGCAGGGTACTATGATCGATCGGGTCGCCATCGAAGCACTGAATTTCACTAATGATTCCCATTGTACTTCAACATTTAACATCGTAAACCAGCACCACCCTACGTTATTGTTAAGTAAGGAGTTAAATCAACGAAGAGAAGAAACTGGGGAACAAAGCCGAAGCCACTGCAGGAATTTGCTCAACGGAGGGTGAAAAACGACACGCGGATCCATAAATTCTTCCGCGCATACGTGTCAGCAGCAGGATCGAGGTGACCACAGTTATGAATAACAATACCGCGCACGTCAGCGAGCAAAAATCAGGAATTAAAGTCGCCACCGCGGAATCGCGGGCGTGTTTCACGCCGCGCGTCACTGTTCCGTTTGGCTCATCGTGGTTTATCATGTGGGAAATATGGTAGCGCGTTTATCGCGGTGCACGCACTGCAGCGCCTGGTTACCGCAGTGGTATAAATCGAGTTAGGCACCATGCACCACCGGAAAGCACATTTCATTAAGCATATCTATTTCCTCCCGGGTAGCGAGGATTAATACACTTACAGCGCTGGATAAACCCGTCCCGTTCCGGAGGTAACGCAGACGTTTACGCTCGAACGCACTCCTTGGAGCTACGAGACGCGGATGAGATAAATAATTCCGATGATTTGTTCGCGGAGATACGATCCAGCGGGAAACAGGAGCTGTACGTATGCATCGGTGGCTCGCGTGGAACCAGCAGCAACTTTTCAGCGGAATAGTTATGACCGTATCCCGGTTTCAATTGCGTTTAAATCCAGACACGAAAAAAATTTGTGTTTGCTCGGATACGGCGGAGTTATGAATGCACGGGTTGAGTTACGCGATTGTCACGGTTTATCGGTGTGTCTGTGTATGTCTGTCAGAGAGGAGGAAAGTTTCACTGGTATAACGCATGGCTGTGGAAAACGTTGTAAACCGTTCTACTCGTATATTTATGGTCAACCAAGTACTTCATTTGAAGCCAATCGATGCGTGCTTTTTATTGAAGTAACGATTTGTCCCATTCGACTGTTATCTTCATAGCTGAACAAGTGTACACTGTCCCAAATGTGCGATTCATCTCGTACTCTGTTACAGAGTAAAGCCAGCAGTAGCAAAAAAATCTGAGTGGCGAAAACATCGCGCAACGTGCAGCCCGGTGCAATCAATTCGAATTGTTTGCCTTCCCGTTTATCGACTGGAAAGTTCGCCGATAGATTCTGTTACGATTTTTCTGTCCATCGATCATTGGTCCTCCCTCGGCTGTCTGTATCTACCCCTGTCTTGCGTCTCTATTATTTTACTCGCAATTCTCATACAACTGTGGATAACTAAAAAAATATGGGGCAGCGCGAGAACACGCGGCATTTGCGCACCCGTCGTGGCCCGTCCGCTTCAAAGCCGTTGAAATTCCGCTTCGACGGATCGCCTCGTCTATTTTTATGCAACTTTTCACGTTTCATCGCGCGGAAGTAGCACAAAGGACATAATTGTCCGCTGGAAAGGAGGTTAACTGGCTCTCCCATGTATCGCCGTTGTTTCGTTCCCTTTTCCCCCCCGCCCAGTGGCCTGAACCCACTTAAAAAACTAGCGTGAGCACCCGCCCAGAACTTACCCTCTTTCGCCCGTCCTACGCGCTTTTAAAGGGTCCATTAAAAAAAAGGAGTAACCCGCGAGGGATTCGCGCGTGGCGCAATTGAATTAGAGATATTTAATCAGCTTCGTGGTAAAAGGAAAACAAAAGGGTGGTCTATTCTATCGGGAGACCTTAAGCCGTCGCGGGGCGACTCTTTATCGCTCGTAATATGTAGCACGGAGCAGGTACCAGGCAGCTTTGTTGCCCGCTTAGAAACCTTCCTTTACGAGCAGCTCGTCGACGATAAATCACCGTCCAGAGACGAGTGCTCTCGCGAGACCTGCCAGATTTCACCGTCCTACATTCATTACCTTTCTCTCGCCGAGCCGTTTTATACGTCTCCCCTTTGGAAGCTTTGCAAAACAGATTCTAATGGCGAAGCAAGTCCTCCCGCGGCGCGCATTCGCCCGCATCCTAGGCGCCTAACCGCGCGGCCGTGACTCCCATCGATCCTTGGGAAGAATGTATCCTGATTGCTCGTAAACACGCGAGCGCGACGGACGTTGCTAGGAAGAAATCGCTCGTCGACGATTCCCGTGGTCCGTTCCCTCTGCGAATGGAATTCGTAATTCGCTGACACGCGCGGTGGCGCGAACGACATAGTACCTACCTATCCGATAATTCATGAATACAAGGTGCTCCAAGCAATGACTTTGTCCAACCCCATGAGAACTCCATGAACCACCGAGGCTGTCAGTAAATATTGCACGCCCCTAATGCATCGGATATCGCGCGCGCCCGTTGATATCGAGGCTTCCGCAGGATTTCACAATTTCACGGGGCAAGGGTGAATCGCGCGCGATATAACTCGTCGGTCGCGCAAGTTTATTTATCGCGTCGGGTCCCATTTGAAATTCAATATAACAGGCTCGCAACTCCTGTACCGCCACCAGAATCCTCGAGGTGGTGGTTTGCATACATTGCCGGCGAAAATCCGCGTCGCGAACTACAGCGCACGCCGTCGGGAGTTTACAATTTGCCCGAGCTATGCAATTACTATCGTTAAGCTGCCTCGACCATGGACCCCCCTGCCCCCTCATCGATGTTTCCAGAGTACGAAGTTCGCGCACGGTTATTGCATCTGGACGCCTTATCGGTCGTTCGAGGCATTAGTGTCGTTCGGTAATGATGTCGAGAGGATAGTTTCGATAGAATGTGCCTCGATTAGTACTATTTGGTGGCAAAAACCGATATCGTAGATACGAAGCAATATGGAGAGGCGCAGAGTGATTGAAAATACCAAATTCGGCTTCCTGCTAGCAGGGAAGATAACCAGGTAAACGTAGACAGGATGCGTCTCGGATTAAATCATCGTTGACGATCGTTTTTCTCAGATGAATGTACTCCATGAGATATGGATTCGTTTTCCTTTTAATATCTGTGTGTGTATCGAATGAAAGAGGAGAAACCAGGGGTCGAATGAAACTGTTAGGATTTTCAATTATGTAATTATGAAATAACTGTAATTTTATGACTATTATCTTTTCTGTTCCAAGAAAACTGATTTAAAATGCAGTGTATTAACTGAAACTTTTATTCCATACATTTTTGTGTAAATAAGAAACTCTTATTTTCTTGAAAGTAGAAAAAAGTTCTAGTTAATCAGGAAAATTTATCCCGATCTGAAAAAGTGGAAGTTGTGACAAGTGGATTTCCTGAAGATGTGGGATAGATAGATCTGAAGTTGAAACCTTAAACCGTTCGGTGAAAATAATTATATTAAAATCACAATGTGCTTTCTTTTCTATATTTATCCTGCTAACTTATATATTCTACCCTTAAATATCTGCTCAGAAGTATATGATCCTCCAGAACTTTTATCAATCCAACATAAAATAACTGTTAAAATTGAACTCTTCCAAAAGAATTAAAGTGTTAATGTACAAAGTTAACTGAAAACAGAAAAGAAATAATTTAAAAGTTAAACGTTCGATAAATAACTTCTATTTATAAAACACTTTCATTCGACTCCTAGGAGAAGCAGTAAAAAGAACAGAACGCGTTACATCGTTCTCCTTCAATTCACATTGTTCACCTCAGTTCAATGCATCTGCAGAAGTCGAAAGGGGATCGTACCCTTTGCGTTCAGACACCGAAAAGCGATCTTCCGAATTTGGCCGACCCAGAACTTGTTCCTCGAAACGGTGCACACATATGGTGGGAAGATTGAAACCTTCGGTGGTGTCCCGTTCGACCACGGGATGCCCGCCGCCCAATAAATATCTTAGACTCGAGAACGAGAGGAAAGTATTATTCTGGGAGGGGAGAAGTACGATCGCGCCTCGGACTTTGTTGCCTTCGGGGTTCGTCTATCGGCAGCAGCTTGCGGCCGCGTAGGGAAGTTCTCGACGGGAGAACGTTCCTCAGTCCGGGGAAAAAAGCGAGCTTGTATCTCCATGTACATATATTTGCTGGCCTCGGTTCGGAGCGCAGCCAGCAGGATCCGCCGAGCGCCGAGGTAAGACGAATTACTCGGCCAACTCGGCCTTGTTCTATTGGCAGATCCGATGGTTTAACTTATTTCCCCGCTCTCCGCAATGGAGTTCCCTCTTTGTCGATACTGCCCCGCTCGGTTCCCTCCGTTTCTCGTTCGGTGATTCCGGTTGATTGGAATCGCGGTTACTTGGAATTTTGCCTTATCGCGGTATCCTTGGGCTAATCCGATGGAATAACTGTTAGGGAATAATTTCTGATCTGTTTGCAATCAGGATCTGTCTAGCAGAAGCGGAGGGTATTTTTCAAAGTGCAGCTGTTACTGGTTACTAATTGGAAATAAAGTACAGACGCTAGCTAGATAACAGACGGTTGTGGGCGATGTTAAAGGCTATACAGAAATCGAATATCCGATATTCACGCGTGAGTGTCTAGTCGAGGAGATATTGGTACGAAGATTCTAATCGATAACCGTGCCGCTTTAATGCCGAGTTAACACGTAACCTCTCTATTCCGCCAAATGTGCGCTAGAGATTGAAATTCATTATAGCGTGTCGGCTAATCTGCCGTTAACGCTATTCCACGAGATACGGCGCGTTTGAACCACGAACTAATCGCCGAGCAGACATTTTCTTCTCGTCGTGAAAATTCATGGCAGAGAGGTTGGTCTTCCCGCGTTTAATTATCTGCTGACTAACAGCCAGCGTTCTGGGAAATTTAATAACGAAATGAGTGTTGGGTTAGTACCGGGGCGGATGATGAACACACTTGGAAGAAAAATGGAAGAATTCGAGGACAAAGGAGACTTCGAGCCCGTGACTGCACCGAAGACGAGGATCCAAAGCTTTGTGGGGCGCAGAATGGTAAGATCTCGCGGAAATTGAGGTCGTGGTGGTCGTTAATATGCGAAATGTCGCGAGTACATCCTAATTAATTGCACCAAGCTCGATGGAGAATTAATGGAACCTCGTGGAACATTCTGGGTAACAGAAAAGGGACATTTCTCGTGGTATCTTATTTTCGCAGAAGACGGTCGAGAGAAAACAGTTTGGGAAGGATCGAGCTCGGTTTACTTTCATTTATCATATAGCCAGCTCGCATCGGGAGATAAATTGCAGCAAAAACAAAAGTTAAGTTTTTAGGAAGGGCTAAAAGAAGCCGCGCTTTTCATCGGTGAAAGCGTCTGGACGGGGAAACGTAAACCGGCGTATCTACGCTTTACTTTGGTAACGATGGGGAGGGAAACGACGACGAAGAAATCTGCGAGACGAGAATCTTACGCTCTCGTATCTCGCGTGCCTTTGTGCAAAACTTCAGAGTGCTGGACTTTTGATATTACGTCGCACGGCTGAGAAAAGGGCTACCCTCGGCGCATCTTTTTAACTCGCGAGTCAACACCTCCCCTTTCACGGTAATACTTCGCGACGCGAGGAAAAATTATGGCTTCACTTCCTCTGTCTCGTAACGGCAGAATACTTCACTTGAATGCTCGTACTTTGGGTTTCTGTGCCATATTCTATTACATTCAGTCTCATTGTAACCTTATCGTAGTTCCAGGAACGAAGTCTAACGGGAGACACTGATTACAGTGTACAAAAAGCCAAGCAAAAAAGCCTTACGTAATTTAAGGACGACTCTTAAAGTCATCGAGATGTTGAGAGAATTAGAGTGATTTTCAAACGAACTTTCAAATTTCCCTAGTTCCCTCGTTCCTCGTAATATCAACACGCCAGGATTATTCATTAGGATACGTGCACTTTCACAAAAGGAATCCCGAGTACCTACGCGTTACACGATCAGTAACAAAAAGGGTCGAAACAATCGGCCTCGCAGTTTCCCATTTTCGCGTCCAGGCATCTGCAATCGCCCTCACTGCGCAGGCGAGACCCAGAGAATGATGAAAACGTCACAGCATGTTGCGTCCACACAATTCGAGGCACGTTTCGCAGTACGGGGAATAGAGAAAGGGTCACACGTCGGGGAAACCAGGTCGCGAAACGCTGTTTTTTTTCTCTCTCGCAGCTTTTTCGACCAGCGAGCGAACGTCACGTGCCACCGCCCCCGTGTCACATCCGGTTTCCTCGAATCGCAATGGAACGCTGTTGCGCGATTTAAAAGACGCTCGCCTCGCAAAAGCGGATCTACATTGGGCGACGGGAGAAAAGACTGCGCGAGTTACCTTCTGCTTGTCGAGTTTTGATCGCTGGGAAACGCTCCCTGCGCATTTTTAGTCTCACTGTTTCAACGTCATGTTTGCATTCGCCTGCGTTATATCAGGAAAAACTAGGTTTTCAGGGCTCCCTCGGTGCCTAATACTGCTTTAGTGGCGATTTCGTTTTGTGACCGATACTAGAATTTATCGTTCCAGGCGTAGGTATTCTCTGGCGGGTGGAACGAATTCCAGTTTTACGGACAGATTCGGAGGGAATGCACAAGTACTATTTACCCTCGAGAGGATGAGAGTGAAATAAAAGCTACCTCTTGTAAGGAAGGGTCGCAAATGTTATTCGTTCAATCAATTTTTTCTCTAGTTGAATCCAATCTCTATTCCTGATTAAATTCTTAACTCCCAACAGAAAGATAGTAAAAGGCGAAGGAAAGGAATTTTTTATATCTTTATCTCTCACTCGTAATAAATGTACGCTGCAGAGTACACGTTACGTACACACTTTATAGCAGCATCGTATATGAAAAAATCTACTTTTACGCAGGGGTTTCTCCTATGACGTTCAGATCGGGGTTAAAAAAAATCGTTTTCGTTCGTTTTACTTCGAGAAACGAGGAACATAAAACGCGTTGGCACAATTTCACGAGGCCGAGGAAGAAATAGTACAGCGGTTGGCGAGCTGCTGTACGGTGTAATTCCGAGTTGTTAATTATGGTGGTACGTTGGCGTGTTACAACTGTTACACGTGTGCGTCAGTAAAACACACAGCGGTCGAAACGAAGTTTAGAAGATGGATGTTAATAATAAAAATACCATATTTCGTCGAGATAGAGCTATTACAGAGTTACAAGATCTCCATATTTCTCTGCTACTTTTAGAAGAAATTAAATACCAGCAATTCTGTTCTGTCGGATTGCTTGTAATCTTTGTGCTCGCTTTGATCCTCCCTCGGTCAGATTTGCCTGCCTAAATAGGTTTAACGCGAGCGTTCGTGTGCGGGGAAAATATTCCGCGCTGATTTCGAGCGTGTGCAGCGTGAGAAGTAGAGATGGGAGGGCGTCGTGCTTGATATAAATTCCGATCATAAATATCCACTTTGCTGGGGAAATACTTCCGTGTGATTCATATCATAGGAAAGCTCGTTTCAATTTGCCTGCACCACCTATCCCGCTTTGCCGGAGCCATCGCGAAGCCTTAAAAAACCCCTTGATTATTCCATTTCCCACTATTGCTCCCGCAGTGCTTTTAAAAATTTCTTCGTGCACGAGGAAAATTAAAAATCGTGGCGCGCGAATTGACTGAGGCTTCTGCGAATTTCATGTACCTCTGTTCGCGAGAAGAGGAATTCTGTTCGTCGGCAAATTTATTCTTCATTTCGCCAGAAAAATCACTGGTGAAAACACTATCCTGGGATGTTGGAAAATACCAGCGAATTTTGTAGGAAATAAACGAATGATGCTGGCAATCGCAGTGCGACCAGTAAGTGGGATGCTGTATGAAAAAGGTCAAAAAGGTTGGGCGGAGTTCGTGCTACAGACAGGTGTATACTTGTACGCGAAAGAGCATTTACATCGAAAGGAAACCCGCAGAAATTGAATCATCGTTAGATGAATCTTCTTGGATACAAAAATGTATACATAATATTTCTTTCCCAGAGCTCCCGCGTAACGAGAGAATTCCTTCCTCCGAGGATCTCCCCTGCCGTTCACGTTCCATCCAATCCGCTGCCTGGAAAGTCAGGAATAATGCGTCGGACAAATGCAAGCAATCACTTCTAACGAGAAAAAGTTTGCCCAACTATTTTCCTAGATTCTATAACGAACTCGTTGTTATTTATGTCGCGAGGACTGTTTTTTTTTTGGCGACAACGCCGCTGCATTTTACAAAAATGGGACGAACTGGATGAAACTGATTTTAATTGGAGCGATCGTTATATTCGAATACGGGGTGAAATATTCTCGTGACTCGCTTCAATTAATGAATATTAATTGGAACTGAAGTGTCTGCATGGTTTGCGGTGACGAATGTCGTATCAAATGTTACGTGAACGGCCTCCCCCTGGATATACATTAAAAACTTATCATGCATTGGAAACATTAATTGCTCTTCTGCATACTTCGCGAACTTTTAAAACCATCCCTCGACATTTCGCATTCATAATCCGCTGGTACTTGCTAATGAGATATCGACAGCATGTTAAACCGTGTCCCGAACGAGCCCCGGTTTTTTCACTTTAAAAAAACACCTCCCAGCGTAATGGTAATCCGATTTTAACGAGGAAAACGATATTTGATCGACTATCATTTAGCCCCTGCAGTTCAGTAACTCCCGCGCGGATATCGAGCCTGTATTTTCTTCTTTTTGTGCATGCTATTCTCGACACAGGCTGTACGGTTAAAAATTGATATATGAGAAAATTACGCTGCTGAGTTTTATATGTACATTGTGATCGGCTCCAAAGGATAAAGACCCCGATAGGGGAAGCTTTTTTCCAAGGTACCGTGTTTTCGTTAATTTCGAGTCCCATCGCGGAGGAAAATAAAGAAGGAAGTCGGCCGTCCAGTTTCTGCTGCAGAATCGGCAGTTCCGTGCTGTAGGAGCAAAGTTTTTCCATTATGGGCCTACAATCTTGGCTTCATCGCGGCGAAGAGTGAAGCGGAACTTGGGCGAACTATAACTAGACGCTAAATCCTAATCTTCCGTACTTATCATGGTAGCGGGGATCCCCGATAAGAAGGTCAAGGAACTTCTTGTCGAACTGTGTAATTACGGATCTTCGAGCCAGTTGCTTCTTAGCAAGATTGAGAAGAGTAACAGTTTCAAAAACTGGGGTCCTCGATTCACAGCCAAGCAGAAGTTCGCCACAGGGAAGGCGTTTTGTTCGCAGTGGCACCCTCGACGGCCAGCCAAGCGTCGCGACGCTGCCGCCTAGATAAGAATTTACTGTATCCATCTGTCGAGCCCCAGAATGAGACGCCCTAGGTTCGTAGTATCCGCTTTGATGCGGAACGACAGGACGCCGGGAAAGAGATCAAACGATCAGGGACTTCCGAAACGAGTGCCATTAAGCGCAGCTGGTGCATGGGCAACGATGTTCTGCTAAAAATTTGAAGATAATTCTTGAAAGCCCATTACCACTTTCAAGAGCGAATCTAGATCGTAAAATGAGAAGAAACTGTACTCGAATAAGATTTACTGGCAACCATTTAATCCGCCCAAGCGAGTCTCATAAATTAATCAGAAACGCAAACTTTGAATATCCGTGGATCACTGAACCGAGAATCGTTGGGATTTAACAACACCGAAGGCTTTAAGCCCGGACACTAGGCGGGAGTCTTGCAGAGAGGGTTGGAGGGACCAATCGTCCTCCTGATTTACGTGCCTCTGGCTTTACGATGGGGAGAACGGCCGAAACCGAGTGGCTCCGACCGGAAGTCGGCGAGGACGTCGAAAGAAGATAGATAATCAATATCGATATAGCCACGGCTAGCGGATCAGCTCTTGGAGCAGAAGTGGAGTAATGGTCCATTCCGGGGCTATCAAATCTGTCGACCGTTCTCTCTGTCCCTCTAGCTATCCCTCTCCCCCGCTTCTCCATCCCCCACTTTCCGCCTACGTCCCTACGCCCCCGTAGCCAAGGCTATGTTTTCCACTTGATTGTCCAGCGCCCTCTTCCCCGTGCACGCGCTCGTTCTATTTACCCAAGCAGACGTGTACAGGGCTACGCGAACGGTCCGAACATTTTCCTATTTTCCGCACCCTTCGACGTTCCGCTTCAAAAGCGAAAGTCGAGCCGTCTTTTGTACGGTGCCTTCCAGATCGGATAAACTCGCTCGAGGATCATCTCTCCTCGCGCGAGAATATAATATCAGGGGCCTCTCCCCTGTGACGTTGCATTGTCGCGCAAAACGTATCGCAACTGCGACGAACCACAGGCAAATAAGGCGATATTCCCAGCCCTCTCTCGTTGCGCGGGCAACTTCCGTTTACGGTGGATAATTGAGACACGGGAATCACAGTAATGACAGATAACTCGCGAATCATGGGCTTTTCAGACCGCCTCGTGTTGCATGAAAGCAAGGCGGGCTCCGCCAATTACGAGTGGTCGAGGCACGTGGATCCTACTGGTTGCGAATAACGTGCTAATTGACCAGTTTCTGGTAACTTTTGCTGCGCTCTGCGAACCACGCTGATTGCGAACGAATGAAGCGCTTGGGATTCTGAATTATTGGCAAACCGAGGCGTTTCTGGTACATTTCATTGTACGAAGTGCGGGGATTATATCGATCCTGAGTGATTGAAGTCGGTGAACGTTTAGGATTACGGATCATTGTCTAACTGGCTGTCCTCGAGTGACTTTTGTTGCCTCGAGACCGTGAATTCCACTGATTGCGAGTAGTAGGCCTGACTTCGGGAGCGTAGAATGAAAAACTTTTCAAGTTTTTGGCAAACATCCTGGGGGCACTATACATGCGCAGGCATGCTCGTTCGATTATTCAGCACGTCAGGAGTTGGCGCAAACTGGGCGATCCTAGCAGTCGATTGGAATGTGAATAAAAATTTCACGGTGAAGGTGATTACCTTCTGATCGCTTTGGGCATGGCCAAAGATACATGGAACATTGTTCGTTTTCAGTGTGTCAGTAGAAAATTCTCGTTAAAGAACTTTGGTTGGAAAGTCGTCTCGCGTCGCAGATATTTTAATTGCCGCGTTCTTTACGGAGAAGCAGCACTGCATTCTGTCGAGAATAAACAAGCGACCTGAGTACATGTTCAAAGTGTCCTGCAAATATTTGCATTAAGACAGTGTAGTCACGCAGCATCGCGTTAACGAATGGAACGGAAGTGGTGAAAAATAGGAAGCTGCCTCGTGACACGGTAGTAGTGTAAATAGCCAGTATAATTGAACTTACCTAGCGAATAATGCATACAGCGTGCTCCGCCAAAAACTGAGATTATTTAAAACTAAAAATGATGGAGTTCAGGGTTGATTTAAATTCATATTATTATATCTAGCTGAGTGTGCACTATTGTTAGCTACAACATGCAATAGCAAAACGTATGTATATCTATTTAAAAAAAAAATCGGTGACTTCTTTAATTTTGTAATTGAAATCTGTGGTCATAAAGTCCTCGTACTTCCAACCTTTCAAACTCTCAAAATCAGACCTAACTGAACTTCCAGTCTCAAAGTATCCAATCCTCCATTAAACCTCCTTTGATATTTACAACAATTGTGATAAGTACTCGATGTATGATGTTGATTTTGTGAACGAGCAAACTAATCGCGAAAATGTGTATGATCAGAGAGCAAAAGTGTGTTGACAACCGTTGTAATCGGGGTACAATCTTATCCCATGCAATCGCCAGTGTCCCCTGCAATTGATGGAGTTGCGCGTTAATTAGGTTACCTAACGTACTCGTTAACGAGGGACGATAAGTGACTCGTCAGCGTGACAGAAGGATTCCGCCGCCACCTCTGTCGTCGTCCTCTCGTCACCCTCTCGTCGACCTCTCGTCGGATTAAATTCTGCGATGCAAGTTTGCGTAATCCGCTGCTTTCGGCCAATTAAAATAAACGCGCGCTCATGTAACGCGTAATAACCGAACGGATTACTGCCTCGACAGAAAATCCAGTTCAATGGAAACGGCGATCATCGATTGCAGAGCACTGGCCAGGCCGTTCAAAGCACAGAGTGGCAGAGAGAAAAAGAGTAATATGGTAAACGGTTTATTTGCATTCTACGTTCGTTTACAGAGTGTTAGCCGAGCTTTTGTTTCCGCGCATCTCACCACATTCGCGTCGCATCTGCGAGGCCCTCTGTATCTCGATCCTCCATACGTACCTGAAACACAGAAAGGATAATGGTCAGACGTTGATTTTTTATTGGATGAATGACAGAGAATAGAAATCGCATCTGGAATCATTCGTGTGTCTTTACGTTGTATGGAACTATTGTTTTAAATTAATATTACATCATTACACACGCTGGGCCTCACAGGCCAATATCTCCAAATCTAGGAATGCATGGATATTTTGAGAAAAAAATATTTTTAGACTGCACGTAATCTATTGCACTGAATCTTTATTAAGAAAAGTATTTATAACAAAATGAAATATTGAACTAATATCTCTTTAACACTACGGGCCATCGTTACCTGAATCTATTTCAATATCATGTGGACTGTTCACTTGGGGCTTTCAGGCCCCACGTGTGCACTGTAGGGTTAAGTGACTACAGCTGCTTTTAATGAGGGATTAAAAGTGGTATTTGGCTACAAATCCTTGGTAAACACCAAACTTGTAAGCACTTCTAAACGACCCGAATTATGAGATACTTTGTGGTGATCAGATGTCTGGTCTTCTATTCATTGTCTGGCAAGTACTTCGCAGTTCTAAACGCACCTAAACCCCTTTTATATATTATATAGGTACTAGCTTTACTACTCAGCTTCGCCCGAAATTTAGATTCTGATTTTATGAAAAAAAATTATTTCTTTTTTTGTGAAAATAGTCACATTCATCTGGATTAGCTAGGCATAATGAGCTGAGACACATTTCGTGACCCCGGAGTTTACCGTTCGAAAGTTTTCAGGCGACAGACAAACACACAAACACTGCTTTATATATTAAGACTAGCTTAAAGTACCCGGCGTTGCCCGGGCTTATTATATGTATGCATCTCTGCATAGAACATCCCCGGTGGGCGTCTGTCTGTCTGTTCGGACTAATCTCGAGAACCACTGGACGGACTGCGATCCGGCCCCGGCCACCCCATAGAGCGTTCTCGAGGAATGCTTCACTAAAATCGCCACTGCTCTGCAGCCTTTTGTCATAGATTAGTGTTTCATACACCTAACCCTTCCTCGAGAAATGCTCTATAAAACGGCGAAAACCGCATCACAATCCATCGAGTGGTTCTCGAGATTAGCGCGAACAAATAAACAGTCGCCTACCGGTGACTTTATTTTATACTATGTAGAGATTAAAGTCATATTATCCTGAAAGTATTCAATCGCGTTCATCTATTCAGAATTAACCAGGTGAGACAGAATGTTTCCTCGTTATCATTGATCCCAATGCTAGGGAGAAATTGAATGTGGCAAAAAATTGAAATGGACGAGCGTGCGGCGGTGTAATGCAGCGGAAATGTAAATTCGAGATGAATATGTATACGACGGTAATTCGTGCGTTGCCACGAACTCTTTGCATTTGCATGTTATTACCGTGCGCCGACATTCATGATCACCGTGAAAAGTGTAGATACATACTAGAGGAGAGGCATTACGGAATCTTTCTTTATTTTGGGGGAAAATAAATTGTATTCATGTATGATTCCTCCATATAATATTACATCCAGCTATGAATAAAGTCAGCCACGTCCTTCATGAAAGTCTACGCCTACGCGAGAGAAATACAGAACGTGTCACACGACAGGAAGAGTAGACACGAAGATAATCTTGGGTTCGAATTCCAGCAGAGCAAATCCTCTGAATGTCTCCCATCTTCCATAACTCTCGCACGACCCTCGTCGAAGACAGACCATAATATTTTATCGTTTCATTACCATCGGCAGCTTTAATCCACACCAGTATTCAATTCCAAAGCCTAAGAGCAAGCTTCTCTAGAATATTAATAGAGTAAAAGCATTTCTCCACGACACAACGGTTTCATGTCCGCTTTAAACAGAAGTTAAAGCGTCTTCTATCCGTGGATATTACAGCCAGACAGCAGACGCCGGTTGTAATAACATTAATTGTAACAAAGCTAGAGAAAAAAGGGAATGCAGACTGGATTCCATTCCGAGGCCACGAAATCGCCGGTTCAGCTGAAGAATTATCACTCCAACGGCCATAAAACGGCCGAAAGCATCGTTTCACTTCTATCTTTACGAGCGAATTATGCAGCGCAGTGGATCCGAGTTTTACTCCCCGCCACGATGGACCAGGAACAACGTTGCTTGATGCATAAGTTCGAGGAATGAGCCGTATAAATTCCCAACGGTGGATTCTCGTCTGACTGTTCGTCAAGCACGTGCTTATAAGTTTTTACAAGCCCGAAAGCCGACGCTTTTGCGGACAGGAAAGCTGCGACCTAGCTTTCCCACGAATAAAGCCTCGGCTATAGACGTCGATTCTACACGAAGATGAAATCTGGATGGAACATGTCAGCTACTCGGAGTCAACCTCAGCTGATTTCATCAACATCAACGTTAATCGGTACTCTTTATAGTGTCCTACTTATGTACAACAACACGCAGCCTCCTTGACAGGTTATATACCCGTACGTTCAAACAGTTTCCAATATTCACAGCAGATTTGTTCTTTCTACATTTCCTATCTCCAAACCCCATCACTTTCGCCGTCGATTCGACAATAGCACAGACCCGTCCTATTGCTGAATCGAGAAAATGAAAGCAGGAAATATCGGGGATGAAACGTTTCTCGTGGCCGTAAATTTACCAGGCTATTTTCACGAGCCATCGACGATATTTATGTACGCCGCGGCTTGAACCTGGGGCACCAAGAGTGTTATGGATGACGGGGGATCCATCTATTTCTCGATTATTATCCGGTAATGAAGTTTTATCCCGGGTGATTGACAGGAACGGATTAAAGGACAAGAGGATTCATCACGCAAGGATTATTGCGGCGGCGCGCTCCCTCGCGAAATCTCCTCAGACACTCCCTTCTCGAAGGTTTGTCGCTACCTCCGCCGCGCTGTCAGCCACGCTGACAGATTGCCGTTCGCGTGGATGAAAGGTGGCTGAGCGACGCCGAGTCTTATTCATTCACGGCAGTTTCGAAGCGGCCCGATCGGCCCGATACTCGTTACGGAGAAAGAGCCGCCCCGGCACATTCATAAATTATCATCCAACATCCGCCCGACTGACCGTAATTAGGCTATTACCGTTAAGGACAAACTGTTGCTTCCAGGGACCGGAATTAGAACTGCTGCTCGTCGAATACCTCGAAATACATCGCGGCGAAGCTGCTCCTGGATGATAGACGCTCGCTCGACACGCGTTAAATATGCAAGGGACGTGTAGGTGCACCGGATCGATAAATTTTCAATAATCACATCGCGTCGATTGTTTTGGCTGCGTTATTAGCTCCGCCGAATGAAATAATAACGTATTATTTGCACTTATCGATAATGGCGATCACTTTACGTGCGGGATGTTTCATTTCCTCGCATTGAAATTCTCCCCGATCAATACTTCAGGCTAATGGCAGTAGAAACGGGATTTAGTCGTTGGCGTTTTATGATAATTCGATGGTAATGGATTGAAATATTGAAATTATGGTCATGAATAATAATTGCCGGGGGAGATGTGTGTAGGCATTAATCGACATTCTGTGATCTATTATTTTATTCGGAGAGGAATTGGTTGTACTACTTGTCGCATAATTCGTTTGGTCGTACTACTTGTCGACCGTTTCTTCTATCTATACTACGTGCCGCACGTTTCCTTTACTCGTACTACTTGCCCGACGTCCTCCGCTCATGTTCCTTGTTAGGCGAACGTTCTATCAACGCTCCTGGTTCGATCTTTTATTCGGTCACTCTGTTTCCTCGGATTTATTTTCCACTTTCATTTAGTTACACTAATAAAGAAGCTAAAATTTCATTTTAACGTTTTTACCTAGTACCCTGTGCTATCAAAGATAAGAGGTTTAAAGGCCCCAGCGGAGAGGGAGAATCCTTCACGAGCAGCTGTCTTAGGGAAACTTGAAACCGCCGTGTCATTAGCGAAAGATCAAACAACCATCCGTACCGCATAGGATACACATTGCAAGCCCCATTAGCTGGGAGCGAATGCGCAACCGGTGTAATAGCAAACGGTACCCTTAATGCACGTTATCCTCAGATTTCCCCTCGTTCGAACCAATTTGCAGGTATTTGCGGAACGCACGATGGAGCCCTCGCATTATCCGCGAAGGATTATTGCGACCCACGCGCTTCCTATTCAAATATCAGGCATCGCATGCTCGCTGTGCGCGTTCACGTGATGGAAACCAGACGCGCGTCAGCTACGTCAGAACGACAAGATCCAGTGATCGATGAAAATATCGCTGAGCATCATCGATCTCGCCGTGTACTTCTGCTTTGATGCCTCTTTGCCAGAACAGCTGACGAATGAAAAGCTCCGAGGCGATGTCACCGAAAGGAAGTGAAACGCTGGGCAAAGAAAAAGGATCGATGGGAAACGAGCGATTTTACGAGCTAGTCGCGGCGTTCGAAGACCTTTGCCAGGATCGAAAGAAAGTCAATCCCTCGATGAGCAGAATCGTCGAGAGCGAACGATAGGCTGTTGTTTACGATGCTAATGGATCCTTACGTCGAAGTGCAGGCAGAGCTCGCCAAAGGGAAGGGAAAGAAGGGAATTTTGCCAGGCGATAGCCAACGGCAACGAGGAGTAACGAACGTTTCGTCGTTTACGACTGCATCGCGTTACGTCGCGCTGTAAAGTTCACTTCCGTTCGCACGGAAGCGCACTGGCGAGCAATTAAGCGTCCCTTACGAGAACGACCGAAAAGACACGATGCAACCGTGCTGTTCCCTGAATCGTATCCTCCCCAGGTCTTAATCGTTTAACTGAATTGCCAGCAGGAAATTGCGGCTGACAATTGATTTCGTAGCCTCGGTGCCTGTTCAATTTGTCTTCGAGCGAGCGATTGGTAGAGAAGTATTGTACGGACCAGTGAAACGCGCGGTGACTATGCATTACATAGTATATAGTATGCAAGAACCAATCACCAGATCATTGCATAATTTCAGCTGTATCTGCTTGCGATTCTACTTAAGTTAATTAAATGAATTCAAGCAAGTAATTAACTAGTCGCAAGGAGAATATGACAAAAGCATTTCGTGTGAACGCCATAATATACCTAATGGAAGAAATCATCGCGAGGAAAAGAGACAACTTGTGCGAGTGAAAGATAAAGTCATTACGCGAAAGAGCAAAACGCGCGCAGGTCCCAGATTCGATCGGCGGAACGTCATTTGCCGGGGTTTGGCCCGGTAATTGTGGCAGCCAGTCGATTTCCGGCGCTCATAGACCGTGAAAATTTGTAGCTGGTGTCATGTGTAGGCTAAAATGCCCTCGCGCCGACCAATGATGCGTGGCTGGTGGACGGGTTTCCTATATAACGAGGACAGACCAGCCGAATGCTCTGCGTGCCTGCTTCGAAATTCGAGAAAGCGTGCGCCATCGTCGATATCGATGATGCTCGGGAATCCGATTTCCCGCCAGCGGGAAATTCACGGAACAATCCGCCTCCCTTTGCGAGCGATCAAAGGAATTTCGACGCGGGAAGACGGTCGCGTTCGCTGATTGCGTCGCTCGGGAATAATATTAATTACAGTTGTAAGAGGCGTGGCCTAGAGCAGATTCCAACTGCAAATTTACGACAAATCTTCCGAATTATTAGTCGAGTCTGCCTCTGAACTGCTGCTGCAGAAATTTACGTAATGCTGAGGTACAAACGTGTACAGAGCACAAAAACTGTACGCCCGTAACCGCAGTTTGCCGAAGTAAGCGACTATCACGAGCAGACGCGGCATAATACAGTGGTAACGTATGACGACATTTCCCTCCGCCCTGGTCCGTGCTAGATTTCCATTGCGACGGCCCTGTTCTCTGCAAGTTGCATACTTAGTCATCGATCCATTCGGATGGATCACCTGTCCCACACCGAATATCCTCCTGTCTAAGGCAGATGTCTGTCGTATAGCGTTACTAATGAAGCTACTACTTAGCACGGCGAGCTTCGCTTCTTTTCATAGACCCTACTTAGGTACTTTCGAGTAATGGAAAGTTGAAACTATTGTCGTTCATTTCCAGTTTAATGTGCCTATTATCAAATTAGATGTCTTCTTTGCGCCTGCATTTCTCCACATGTGCCGGTGATTATGAAAGTGGTGTAAGTAAAAAATCCAAAAAATTGAGATTTCTCTTATTTTATGTTATACTGATTTATACTTCAATATTGTGAAAGAATTGTTGCAAAATAGCCGTCAAGTACCTAAGCAATGACATGGTAACACATGAAAGGAAATAATTACATATCTTTGTATTATATATTAACCTTAGATGTGGGGCAAGAAATAAAAAACAGAAAGAAAACTCGGAATATACTTAATTATGCTGAAAATATGAGAAAAATTAGGAGAAATAGTGGTAAAGAATAGATTACAAAAAATGGTAAAGTTGTTAGTGACAAAGCAATCGAAAATAAAAGTTACGTTTGGTCGAAAAAATGTTTGAATTTATTAAGTTGTGAAGATCGAAAAACTACGTTTACACCACTTTCATAATCACGGGCAAAAATGTGATTAACGATCCACCAGCACTTTCCTTGCCACCAACACCTTTCGATCCAGAAATTCGCGAGGAATTTAGCGGGTCAATCGTTCTCGCGTCACGAGAGGCAGGTCTGTTTTCACCTGGCAAGGAAAACGGAATCTAAGAGGCGTCAGCCGACAGTTCGTCGGCGCTTCCTTTCTCGCGTTCGCGCGTGTTCACCGTTCTACTTCAATTAAGTCGGACAGCATGAGGAGCAATTAAGCAAGCTGCACGATCGGCCAAAGGGATTCGAACCGATGGCCTGAGAGAGTGACGGAATTGCACGTTTTCGGTCGTTACGTCGTAACGGAGACAACGTGGGGCAGCTTGGCTACTGGGAATTGCGGCCAACAATTGATTCTACGGTCCAAGCACGCTTCTAATTTGTCCTAATGCCGCCGAGGAACGAACCGAATTTCGGTTCGGTAATAGCTTTTCGCATGGTGGCCGATAATCGATCGATCTGCGACACGACCTCGACAAATTTATACCCTGCCGTGTCTCAATTGAAAAATTACCGTGGTTATGCCTGCATGCCTCGATTTCTACTGAGTTTAATTATTTATTGTAAAGAACTCGAAGCACAGGTTATTGGAAATCCTCGGGTTATCTCGTAATTTACGCAGCGTCGATGCGTTTCCATCAATAAATCAAAACGACGCAGCCATTCGATACATGCGGGAATAAAAGAAAGCCTTCCCGCCACTTTCAGAGGTTGTTAGTTCATCCTTCTTACATTTTTTCCCATCTTCGGCCTTTGAGGGCCAAGCAGCTCGACTTTCATGACATTTCGCCCGACGACTCGTGGGAAACCGATTTGTTATGCCGCGACACAAAACGACTAACGCTTAACTTTGTGTATCGAACGAAACGGGACAGGGTGAGGGATATCCGGTTCATTGAAAAGTCGTCAAGGTTTTTGCTGGGGGAGAAATACGTAAAAGAGCGGGACTTTTATGTGGGATGAAATACATCGAGAAGTCGGAGCTTCAGATAACAGTGATTCTGCAGTTTTCTAAAAACTCTATGACCTCATATTTTTTTCGAATGGTTATCGAGTGTGCCGAAGAAAAAACTCTTCAAGTTAAGTGTAGAAATATGTAGCTCCCGATGCACAGAAAAAGTGTATTAAAAAAAGTTTTTACGCCATATTAGCTGCATTTAAAAATCACTTGGATGACGGGATGCTTAGAAAGGCTGACACGCATGACCTCTATAGAATTACCTACTTACATATTCTTCCCATCTTGTCACAGATTACTCCAAGTTAATTTTAGTTCATATCTAATCCTTTTTTCTGTTTTATTTATTTCTTATCATTGTAAACCAAAGGGTAATATACCCGTGCAATAATAATAAAAAAAATAATAATAGTAATAATAATAAAAAATAAATAAAAAGCGAAAAGTGTCTCGTTGCGAATTGTTTTTTAGGAAAGTACGCGTTGGTGACAGTTCCATTATTTACACCAAGGAGATTATTTTGAAACGTTACAAAAATAAACTCTATGAAAGCTTGATCCATCGTCTCATTCGATTCACGGTCAAACGTACACGCGAGCTTGATGTAATCGCGAAAACCATTGCATTCGAGGTAGATGTCTGACGCGAAATTAATTTGGTGTACCTACAACGGATTTCGCGCTAAAGGGCAACGGCGAACCAATTAAAATCTCCATTTAAATCGAGGGAAAAAAGGACGAGCGAATGACTTTCGGATTTGGTCGTCGTGACGCGGGAAACCCGCAACAATTATCACTTTCTTTATGGTTAACATTGAGACGAATTATCGAACATGCAAAGTCTCTTTGATGAAAGCAATCGACGACCATGCTTTAAAGTATTCTTTTAATTAAAGTGCATAACTCAATGAAATCCAGTAAATTTTTATATTTTTCACATTATTGCGTGACTAGTTAAGTTTTCATAATAACAAATAGAAGATATTTAGGTTAACAGGCAAAAAACAAAATATGAGGGGGAAAACAGACAGGTATTGATTTTCAATTCACCATTGACACGTATAACCACCTCGCCATTAAGCATCTGTCCTTTTTTATGGACAGGGGCATTGTTTACCTCGCATATTGTTTACGAGTTATCCACACACATACACGCGGACAGTATACAACTTTGTTATTAAATACATGCTCCACATTATATTTTCGCTGTCTGGCTGACGTGCACCTAGAATATTTCATCTATCTAGCCAAAGTGCCGAACTTCTAAATGGACCCAAGTAATCGAGACAGAATAATAAAGAACTTCTTCCCCTTAATTACGCTCCTTTTAGCACCGATTTACTAGCATTTAAAAGGTCTTATTCCGCTTCATCAGATTTACAATTCTGCGCTCCTTCATTCACGAAGGAACTTGCATTAAAAATCGAAGAAAGGAAGTAATTTCCATGAATTCTACTTCTACGAAACAGTCTCCCCCATGGAAGAGTAACTCCCTGAAATTTCCTGCTCGAATCGTTCGCGTTCAATGGACGCGCTAATCTTTTGTGCTCGAGAAGCTCGAGCACCCTCGCGCGTCTATTTGTCGTTCGAACGCGTATAATAATTTCCTTCGGGGGCCAGAGTGCACTCGAACGATAACGTTCCCGCGCAAGCCATTTAAATATAGGCCACGCGGAAAAAATATCCTTTGCAGCCCTCGGCCAACGAATTTCGTTCGCTTGCCCCGTAAGAATCTTTCACTTGTGGGAAGTTATCGAGAGTCTGACGAGCCCAGATCGATCGCCCGACTTTACAGGCTCCGCGAAAATGTAATCGCTGTGTAACAATGTCGGGTAAACGTTTGTCGTTCAATTGGCAAAAGTGCCGGCTACAGAACTGTTCTTTATTCGTTTTATACCCATATGAGCAAATTGAAACGTTCTCATGAATATTGGCAAGCGTATACAGGGGACTTTGATGTAGAAATAGGGACAAACGTGATCTGTCAACACTGAGATACAACAATCCTCTCCTAATTTGTAATCCGAGGCTTCTTTTATACGATATAAGCGCTTAAATTTGATTTGGGTTATGTTTAACCCCTTGCTTTAAAATTGCGTATCCGAGACGTCCTGGATTTTTTGTTTTTTAGTATATTTTGTTCAACAATCTCAGAATTAAATTGTAAGGCAAGGGGTTAAGTGTTACACGCAAGTTATCAAGGCGTTATGCATTTACTTCTACCACTGAACGATGCCCCCACCTTTCTGAACGTACGTTACAATTTTTGTGTATTCTGAATGTCAGGTAAACATGGGTATGCTTGTCCAGGTTTAGCTTCGAGCAATCACTATTATTATGACCGTGATAGCGAACGGAACTCTCAAAGGACACTCCTCGCGACGCGTTGTTGCTGAGTGGTTGACAGTGATATAGAATTCGTTTTTATTCGTGTTTTTTTTATACGCGAGCGAATATTGGGAAACCAGTGACTGAACAAATCGAAAGAATTATTATGTTTCTTTAATAATTGCATAACAAATGTGTCATATACGCATAACACCGCGATCGTAAGAGGAGTGCGCCGTCACAGTGCGTGAGACATTGTCGGAACAAGTAAATATATATGTTTTATAGCTTTGAAAATTTGCTGCTAATGGTACAGTAGAGTGAACGTAGGTATATGTTCGTGAGTGCAACTGCTTCTGACATTCAAACGGCGCACGCCAGAAGTCGGCTTCCTAAACTTCAACTGCCTCTGCCTTGAGAATGAAGTCTCAGCTAGCAAAATAGTGAGTGACATTTTCATTTCTAATGGTATCAGGAACTTTCATATTTTGTCATATGGCATCGTTCTCTAGTTCTTTATTCAGCAACAATCGAGTTGAAATGCGAATATTTTTTACTCTGTCAATTATTTTGGACGAATGATGGAATTTCGGTGATCGATTCTAATTGCCTGGACATTTGTATTCGCTTCAATTTGTATTACGCCGATACAATATTCGTGAAATATGAAACTCGCGCTTTATACACTCACAGTATTGCCTACGTAGCAAATCTGCCACTGCACTGCAAGCGTGAGTTAGCACAAAAGTAGGTTACGAATAACCAGCGCTAAAAATTCCAAAAATCTTCACAAAATCCGATATCGAGGTTTTCACGTGTAACCAGAGAAGGCCTTGCAACTCGCAGCGAGAATACAACTAGGCTAAAAAGGTTAATTAATTATCTGACCACGGTAGCCTTAAGAGATGCTACAATTCTGTGCGCGGATACTGTAGTGGTAAAATTTTACGATGCAGAGGTAGTTTGGAGTTATATAGGTGCCTAAATTTTCCCTCTAGAGCGTATTCTAGGCTCGCTGATATTATCAGCGCTAGTACGAAAATTACTAAATTCATAACGGATGAAATTATGGAGGCCATCGAAGATATTAAGCGTGCGTCGTTATTATTAATAATGAATAGAATTCGCAAAGTCGCTATCCCATATTAATTATGTGTTATTTTTCACAGCGATACAACGTTCCATTAGGATGCTTCTCTGCCATATTCCTCTGTTACAGCACGAGCTGACCGATAATCGTCGATATGGCGATCAGTCTCTCGTCGAACAGTCGCATTCCTCGCGCAATTTCAGTCGGCGTCTACCGTGTGAACTTTATCAATGCAATTTAGCCGAGATTGCCCGAGCATCTTCATCAAGAGTGCCGGCTGCATCGCGTGTTCATTATTCCAGTTTCGCGAGGCGCACAACGGATAATTGTTCGAACGAGCAGGGGCATTAGCGGCGTCGAAGCAGGCGCCATACATGTCGCGTTAGAAACGGGAACGAACGGAACGGAGCAGCTGTTTTCATTAATAAATGAGGAAGGACCGGATGGTTCAGGGCTACTCGTGTTTTGTATAGGTTTGTCTCCGTTCCTTTTTTTCTTCTTCCGCGAGGAATTCAAACGCGACTTCATTTTCACCCGTTCGCATTAAGGGACACGACATTCATTTACGACGTGCTGCAAGGTGGGCTATTTCGCAGGCGTCGACTGAATAACATTCGTACTTTTGAAAATCACTGGAAATAGTTTGGGGGAAGTCGTTGTGTAATGAGGATGACGCCGTGTCGATGGAATTTCGATTTAATATTGCGCTCGACAAAATTGGATTGAATTTCAGACTCCGTAGGAGATCAGTCTTTATTCTTGAATCGCTTGTTCCCCTTTGTTCTAACTATACGAGTCTTTGGTGTTGTCTCTTTAATCTTACTAAGTCATTAATTTCAGCAAATTATGTTTCCATATTCTTAGAAAGAACGAAAATATTTGAAGTGATTAAACGTAGTGCACCATCTTTAAGATGTGTTTCACTAACAGAGGCCTCGTGTATGTGCGTAAATACACTCAAGAAGGGACAAACAAACGTTTGCTTCGTTCTGCAGAACAAACCAACATGGCTGAATAATTTTCTGTCCACGCACCGCGTTTGCTTTATGTTCAATGCAAACAGAATGGCAGCCAAGCATTACAAATTTACCAGAACACATTACGACGGTAAACTGGGAAGAATACCATCACGAAACGGTTTAGGTATCCAGAGAAAGACGTCTAGAAAATGGTATCGCTCCTTTTGTTATCCCAACACCGTTTTGCTTTCAAGCTAATGCAATTGTCCTCTTCTGTGGCTAGAAAATGGTAGGTGGAACTTGTTTCTAGAATTATTACCGCTTTTCTTCAGATCCCCTGATCTCCTTGACGTATTTTCCTGCTAGATGCTATATCAAGTATAGTTGGATCCCAGGCACTCCAATTATAATATTTAAATTCCATATTTTCATCTACTTTTGAGCCCACTGCCTCTACATGTGCCAAAGGTGTCGTTTTGCTCTTGGAAAATAATTCCCCTTGAATATAGAGCATTTCAATGGTACGTAGTTGCACCAAATTCGAGTAGATCTGCTTCAAGTTCAGCCCTCTGCTCTGCTTCCCAAAGGAAAAGGCTGTTCACTCCCGCTCACAGGCACTCGCAAATTATCAGCTTGCATCGTCGTCGTGCAATCAGAGTGATAGTTACCATAGTGGCTGGGAACGCCGTTGTTCCACCGGCAACCCTGCTGCTTCCACATAAAATTCGAGGTAATTGATAAAGTTAACAAGCTGCTGGGCCCCGAAACGAACGCGTACCGCGGCACGCTCTCCTCGTCATCGAGACTCGTTGCTCGTTACCCAACACCTTCACCCGCGAAATCGCGCGTATTATACTCGCAAGCAGATTACGAGCGGCCGAAAGTTGGCCTGTCCATTGAAATAAACACTTATTAACCACGCAGCTTCCACGGGATACGAATGTTTGCAGTTTGCGCGTACGTTATTGCCATCCTGCGGATATAATATCCCCTGCATAACAAACAACTGGCGATTACGCGCTTATCAACTGGCTGCACGAAGCCAGTTAATGCACGCTATTATAATATCCCCTAGCATAAACGCGATTACCCGAGGGGCGTCTGTAATAGTAGTAAAGTTCGAGGGCCTCTGCGGCGTTAAAAGTGTCCCCCGGTTACTTCATAATCAAAATTGATAAAAAGTTGTATCCAGGACGACGAACGAGCTCCCAAAGTGATCGCAGAAAAATATCAAATGCCAAGCAAGCTGTATCTTAGAGATGTTATGTGTACCTATCAAATGGGATTGCTTTTTCATTGGCTTTACCGTAATATCAAACCCCAAATGAAAATATAGGAACACTGTTACTCACTCGTTAATAAACACATCTTGGTATATTTACAATTCTAGTTAGCTGGTAATGGAGGCAAACTAATTATCCATATCCACCCACTATAAACTAAGATAAATATCCAGCAGCGACACTATCGAATATCGTTGTACCGATTACCCTGGATACAGCTTTCTAAGTAATGGAAAAACTTCGCAGATAGAGCGCGCTGCAGCCGGAATCTCTGGATTGGAAAACAATATTAAGCAGAGCGGAGGAGGAAGAACGCGCGATTCGACTCGAAAGCGGCTCGGTAATGAACGCGTATATCATCGTGCATCGGTAATAGGGAAGCACCGCGATATTTACGATGCCGGGCGGATAATCTGTGCGCCGCTTCCCGTAATTAAGTTCAGTTATGCGCGAAAATCTCCGCAGGGCGGGACGTCGAACGCGCGTTATCCGATGGTTGCCGGGGTACCACGACAATGCCGCCGTTATCGATGACGCAAGACTTTTGTTCGGGGACTTCGGGCTCGTTTCCGCGACGATCCAGCGACGTTTACAATAATCACGACCGTGATTCTGCCGGGAGAAGCTGGGGATCCTAACAAGATAGTCTCTTGCCTCGAAGAAGCGAGACAACCGCGCGAGAACAATGGGATCCGCGGACGGATCTCGAAATTGGGTCGTGGAAATAGTCTGCTGGTTGCAGACGATGTATCCCTGAGAGATCGGCTAACTAGCTGTAATTTCAGACACCGCGAGGACGTATAATCGTGGATCAATGGATCTGTCGTTTAAATGGAATAATTTATACGAGCGTGTGTAGAAAGATCGTGCCCTAAACTGTTTTTAACGTCTATCATTAATTAAAGTAACCGTGAAGCTACTGCGCCCTTAAAATGGAAACTTATTGCAGTGGTTCCTAACCTTTGTGTCGCGAAGTGCTTTCTGGGGGATCGCCGCGGTTCTTTTTAGTTGACGATTCAAAGCACTTATTTCTTTTAATATGGTTACACTGCCATATTCTGTTAATGGTGTAACACTGATTTTTCCTAAATGGAAAAAAGGGAAACCTAGTTACCCAGATAAGAAGATAATTAAATATATTAAATATCTTTAAGGAGATTCAATTTATCTATTAAGATAACTAAATATTATTAAGTTAGAATTATATTCTGAAACACCTACTTTTAATGTGTTTTCTTTACCTTATTTGAATATTATAAAAGGCGGTCGCGACTCAAAACAGTTTGGGAAACACTGACTTATTGTCTCCATGCTGAATTCAATTCCGTTGAGCGCTCCTCGAACGACGGTTTCCGGCGTCGACGAAATCGGACGGCGGCATTTCCGAAGCGAGCTTTAATTTCGCGAAACGAGCTTCCTCCGAGGATACGTTACTTTCATTGCGCCCGCGAAGTGGTGCTTGCCAGCGTTTTGCAACCTAAAACCGCCCAAATGGCGTTCGGAATTTCCAAACGTTATCGTCCGCTCCCCGCGCAGCATTGTACTCGGCTGGAAAAAAGCGTCGTGGAATAAACAAGCTCAACAAGTTACCTTGAAAAAGCAATTAAGAGCGGCGCTCATATCTGTCGCGGTGGAAATACAGAAGCAATGACGCTTAATTTCGCATCACTGGTCAAAACGTTTTCGCAGCCAGACGTCGAATAGCCCGCTTGATGATTCCAAGTTTAATAACCCGGCGATTTTCGCGGTTTGCTTGGCACACAGCATCGCGTTACGTCTACGAGAACGCGAAGCTTCCCCTGCGAACGACGGGCGGGCGTCACAAGTCAACAAATGAAGCCGCGTTTTCGTGAAACACCGTCGCGTCGTCTCGTCCTAGGAAAACGTTTGTGCGAAACGTCATAATTTAACCAAACGCGCGCTGCAGGGTACAGTTTTCCATAGAGCGAATAAATCCATATGGTGTTTCGGGCAAAAGCGAGGGAACAAAAGTGATTCATCGCTTGGAGAAAATATGTTTAATTAGTCATCCAGTTTTCAGGGGTAGCGCGCATCGAGGAACAATGAATATAAAATTCGTGGGAATATCGTGAATTCCTGTGTACACACCGACGTACTCGGCCATACGCAGCAGGGGAATTAATCTCGAATAAACGAGCGAAGCTTCGTAGCTGTGTCGTATTATTACCCGATCGCGAAAGCTATGTGGAATTTTCGCAATAATAAATGAACGTGGAGGAGTTAAATAAAATGGCGAAAATGACTACCTAAGCTAAGCGATATGCAAACAGAGGCAAAATATTGGACATGAACGTAACAGACGTATCGAAGCTTAATTCGTGTTAACTGTTGGCCACGGGTCACGTGGCTCGTGTATACTTAAAACAGACACGTGCGAGCAGTAATTAAAGTTCGACGTGGCTTCGAATGACGACCACAGAGAGAGGCATGAAGGCAGAGGGGCGGAGAGAGAGGGATGGAGAGAGACAGATGTTATAAACGAAATTGGAGCGGGCTCGCGTCTTAATTTCAGCATGCGCAAGTGCGAATCGAGGACGCATCGCTTTTAATGAATCCCGCCGATCGCGGGGAACGCCTCGAGAGATCTGAATCTAGGTCCCCGCGCTTTTCACGCTCGACGAGCCGTATCGAGTTCAGGAACCGTACGCGTGCCCGCGTTTCACACCCTCTCCTTTGCTAAGTCCGTCCGTTTAAGCTGTGCGTTGCAGAGCGTCGCATCAAAGCACAAATTTTTACGGGTCTGACTCGTGCACTCGGAAACCGAGGGCTAAGTTCGCTGTCTTCGCGACAAACACTATGCTGAGTAAGCATAGAGAGAATGTGAAGAACGTTCCAAGACCGAACAGTGATTAAAATCGCTTAAGATTCCATCGGATTCAGACCGACAAGGGAAGTTAGGCAACCGAAAAATTCAGAAAATTTATGCAACTCTTGTGTGCAAGTAATTATCGAAAAATTCATACTTTTCAAGTTACCCCAATCCTCAATTCGATGATTATTTTTACACAGTTTCATAGGTATAAAAAAAAGATGCAATTTTTGTTTAAACTTCTTTTCGATATTTCACGATAAAGAAAGCTCTGATTTCTTTTTAAGCGGTGATTTCACCACCTAAAACCGCACTATGGCACCAACAAAAAATAGATCTGTCTTACGCATGGACTACTCTACTTGCACACAAAGTTGCATAATTCTCTGAATTCCCGAGTTGCCTAACTTCCTTCGTCAGTCAAGATGAATTCGAAATGCGAGCGCGAAAGCGAGCGGAGGAGTATGAATGGGGGCGTAGGTGAAATCAAAGATTCCAATTTTCGTGTGCAGAGGCAATTGCAGGCTGTAAAGCCGACAATTTCTTAACGGAGGAACGCTTGCGGAGGGGCGAATTGAAAGCATCGCGGAAATCGAGCGGGCTTTGAATACTTAAGTGGGCCGGCCACCAAGAGCCGGGAATGTTTATTGGCAGCGGATCGGTGTTTGCGCATCCGCCAAATGAAACCGTGGATGTCGTCCTACGTTTGCCCAGCAAAAACAACACCGAGCCTCGCCTGCGGACCGCATTCACGATGCTTCAAATTTCGACCTGCATTACTGTTTACCCTGCTGCTCTGGCATTCGCGCGAGTCCGCATTCGATCGCGTTTTAAACGGTCTCGCGTAACTTCTGCGACCGCACACCAATCTTTGCACAATTCTTCCGTGCAGCTCGGAAGCCGTGCTCGCCATAATATTGAATAGCAAAGCTGTCCTCAAAATTTCAAAGTATATGTTGGACGCGATGCAAAATCGACATTCGCCTACAATAGACCATAAATCCCACAAATGGACGTTGCGTAGAATCGATGTAGCAGCGAATTCTCCAAGTCAGAGGAAGAATGGGGAGAAAAAAAAAATCAGATCAACGCCGGTACACTGTAGCCCGAACGCACGGACGCGACAGGCAGCATCGCGTCGATTTTCCACGGCAATCGGATATCGCGCTTCGGGTTGGCGAGAACAATCTGTAATCTCCTGTTCCTCGCCAAACACGGGCGCGTCCACGCTTTTGTCTCGCGGAAAGAGGTTTTTCCATATTTTTGTTTGCCCGTGCAGCGAGATACTATATCGCATGAAATACGAACGGGGCGCGAGATACGAAACGCTCGCTCGAAATTTCCCTCGTAAATTTCAATACGGTATCCCGTGAAAGCGCAAAGGTGTCGACCGCGTTCTTTGGCCAGCGATAAAAAGCCTCACCTCTGTATTTATCACCGAGGCGTCTAGCCGAATTGCCGGCTATAAAAACGGGGCCACACGAGGGAACGATATCGTCTGGCAATCGTTTAACAGGAGACTCGAAAAGTTCCCTCGTTACCCCCGCGCGTCATAAAGTCGTCGATACGTTTCCCCGTAGCGATACCGGGAAACGCTACTAGCGCGGCATTACGAGGCGTAACTTCGTTCGCGCGCCGACAGAACGAACGCTCGGCGATAAAACGAGATTTTTAGTCGGCCCTCTCGAATATTCGGTTTATCGAAAGTACCCACGCTATATCCGCGCGAAATGCGTCATACGCTCAAGTCACGGGACGCTGCGGGGGCGGGCGTGCGCCTGACCTATATAGCAATCCTATATAGGTAGAACGCGGCTGCGTTATTAAATTATATATCTAATATCGAACGGGCCAACGGAGTGTGTCTCGCGGAGGGACATGGGTGGGAACATGCTCGGGATCGGGTATCGGCACGCTCGACACGTACCCCCGTAAAAGATTTCGCGAGGATTGTCGATCGATTATCAACCGCGCACGTAAAACGAGTCAGGCACTCGTAGAAATGGTACGTCGAGGTGTTCACGAGATCGCAAAGGATTTTCCTGAACCTTTCTATTACTCCTGAGATCGTTTAAGCTCCTTACTTCGAAACAGGAAAGAGGTGCTCGCAAATTCGACAGTTTCTTCAAGTCAATTCATTGCGAAAGTTTCTCGTATCGCCCTCGTAAAAGGATTAAATACGGCGTCGTCGTATAAATAGCGGGAGAAGGCAGTTGGCTGATTCGACAAGTTTGAAATATACAGGGGTTGGGTTGCTAGTTGAGGAACCTCCTCGCAGCTAGCCGATTATATGTTAAAACAGCGGCGATTTAACGTGGGAGCATTTAATCGATGAATATGGAAACGCGGTTTAATCCCGCCGAGAGCAAAAGACGCCCGCCAGCAGGCGCCGTTTAAAATACAATTATTGCGCTCGTGCATTACGGAGTCGCAAAGCGGTTTGTACGAAGTTACGGAACCACCTGTACCGCTCGCGGGAGGCTATGCATATAAATCTATTATTACGGGGAACAGGCCGTGAAGAGAAGAGAGACTGACGGAACACCTGGAACGAGGTCAAGCCCCGAGAAGAGCGGAGGAGCCAGCCCCGCTTCCCTCGGGAGACACGAGCGGGTGTCGCAGATGCGCGCGCTAAAGTGGAATCGGGGAAATAACGTTCCTCGGTCATGAAGCTTTGCGCGAAAGTGAACGCTCTCGCTTGAAATATCGGCGAAGTTTCGAGGAGGCAGAGTCGCTGGGGGTGGTTCCGCGCAGAGAAGAGCAAAGTGGAGGGCGGACTACAAAGGGTGACTCCTTTAATTATCTGAGAACAACGACGGAGTCACCGACGACCCGGTAATTAATGTAGCAACAGGGACGCGACAACCTGGTCCCTGTACGAACGGAGACTTATGACTTGAGAAATAATTCACTTATAGTATATAAGTCTGAATCTCCAAGATGAAGCTCCTTGCTCCACTGAATACGTAGTCTGTGGAGGATAAAAGTGTGGAAGACAAGAGTGCGCGAGATATCGAGCTTCCTTAAAGTAGTTCGAACTTCCCTTTAAGCGTCTACATGGGATTTCCGCGAGGATTAAGAGAATTAAGAAAAGACCTGGGGTAATACTAAAGTTACAAAACTTCGAGGTAACATTTTGATACGATCAGCTCCATTACTAGGAGTAGCTATCGTTAACCTTCCTTCTCAATCTAAGTAGTATCTTAAATTCCGCGTATAAGACTTGCTTTTCGCTTCCTGCTCCATTCATTCGCTTCTGGGACTACTACCTACGCAGCAGAAGGGTTATCAATTTCAAAAGAACCCCTATCTATTGGCGATATGCAGCCTAGTAATCCACAGCGGCGCGCGATTCAATTTCCATGAGACGCGAGTTTGATTTTCCCGAATGTAAATAGAGGATCGCCGGCTACGCTGCTGCATCGTTATTCAATGGGCTGCAGTATATTTTTAAGCGATGTCGAATTTTTAAATAAACAACCCGGCAAGTCGGTGTACGTCCATGGAGCGCGGACAGGACTTTTCCAGGCTGTAATTTGATGTGAATTATTTCTTGATACTCGCGCGGAGAAGTGCGCGTTATCGCTGGCAATTTACGCGAAAGCAGCTCGGTCGTTCGACTTAATTTAATTTACAGCACTTTCAGGTAGCTGGTCGAAGCTCGGCGTAACAAGGAAATATATTATTATTACGCAAATTCATTTTTATTCGGCTCGTTGTTCGCAGGAAATTTTATTCGTTAGGTATTCCGGGAAATTGTGTCGCGATATCCACCGTGTGTATAGAAGCTTATGCAGGCATTGGTTGTGATCGCAGCAAGCCATATGAAAACTATGTAATACGAATGAAATGAAAGGGTATCTCTTCGAATCCGCATGTTCGTCGAGGGATAAATTAATTTCCGTTTCCAGAACGTTATCAAGGTATTTATTTAGGATAATTTCGGGACTTTAAATTGCTTTCTGTCCGAAGAATTTGCCCGATCGATTTTATCGAACATAATTTCTTAGGGAAAAATTTTAATTACGCAAAGTCGACTGGATTGACGCGATAAAGGCATTTTTCCAGGAAAAATGTCCCGGGAAAAATGAAATTTCACATGCAGCATTTACGTTGGCAAATTGACGCCAAAGCTTCCCTACTTTGCGCCACATTTTTACGGATACTGGCTATTTTGTTTAAGCTGGCTCAACGCACAGTGAAATGAATTGCATGTGTTATTAAGGAGGGAGGGAACCTTTTTGAATTCAAACTGAACTCTGTTTCGCTCGTCCGCGTTAATGATAAAAACAGGATTTCCAAGCAAGACTGTCGCAGCACACCATCGCACAAGTTACGCAACTCAAATTAGTCTCCAAGTAGACACTCTCTCAACTTCCACAATTAACTCGATTTACACATGTACTCTAAGTTGCTACGTCAACACTTTCACTCCAACTGACTCTCGCTATTCTCAAGTAAAGATTCAACGATATTCACAGTGCTAGAACATCCACACGTGCATCTCTCAGCAATTACATCTCCTCAGTCAATTCAACCATCACGAACTACTGTACACGTCTGACTGACACATTCACCACCACTATTACTAGTCATCCCCCAAAAAATCCATTCTCAATAATTACTCACGTTAATTATACTTCCGTATCTAATGAATCCTGGAAGAACCTTCTTAAATTCTTTTACCTCCACTAAAAACTTCGCATTCATTCGATAAGGGCCAGCACCGTGAAGACGATATAATCCAGGGTTAGTCGGAGAGTTAATACCACATCTGCATCGAATCACGAAACTATCCTCCGTTCTAACGAGTAACTTTATTAATGCGGAGTTACGGTAGCCCCGGATGGCCAGGAGCGGGTGGACGGTTGGGGGGATTTGAAGAAAAATTTACTTTACGATATTAGAAGTTCCAGCGTCAGTTTCGTGGAAAGTTCATAACTCGGTACTGCGTCCGATCGCGCGCGCAGCCGTGGCTGGCTCGCCTAATACCTCGCCGTCGACGCAAGATCCTCGGCAAGCGAAAAGTCGTATCAAAAGACCCGCGGAACGTGATTCATCGTCAGCCGGGACGAAAACTCCTGGTCCTGATTTCTGCTTAACCAACCTGCCCCCTCCTCTCCCACTCCGTTCTCCTTTTCCCCCGAGTTCGAAAACTCGCCCATTCAGGCTGGTATCTTCCCCTCGTTACGTCATCGCCGCGCCAATAACTTTTATCGTCAAACGGGCTCACCGAGGGGTAAGTGGTTTCTTCTTTAGGGGGCCATCGCGATATTCGCCGGTTGCTCGCCGTAGGCCGCTAGCCTACGGCTAGACCGGATAAAAATTCATAGCCCCGTCTCGTAGAGATGTTATCGTCACCTTCCTCGCACCCTCCGACGGAACGAAGAATGCTCCGCCATCCACTCGACCGAGGAACGCTCGCGAGCCAGCAACGTCAACGGTCGGCCGCTGACGACAACCGCCGGCAGAGTGCACCGTGGGTATTTTAAAAGGCCCTCCCACGATGAAAACACACCGGGGGGGCTTGCTGGGGTGAAGCGTCACATCGCCACCCCTGCCAACTCCGTTGCGGTAAATGGAACATTGGCGCAGTGTTGCTACCTCGCCAAAAGGGACGAGCGATCTTCTTTTCTTCCTTTTCCTTGATTCGTTTCGCTGGAGGAACGGTCGGCGTAATGAGGTGTCTTGCCGAGGAGGGCGACGTTTTCGTCTCGAGCTTGGTTAGGAGACTCGTCGTGCAGTGCGCACGGTGAATTCATTAAAAAGTTACTCGTGTTTTTAGGATTTATCGACACGTCCTGGCGTGTTCTGTCAGAGGAAGATTAATACCTTAACCTCAGCTATGAAGTTATTGTTAGAATAATTTATGAATACGATTTCTCAAAATTAATGAATCGGGCAAGTCAGAGGGATGGATATTTTATGTCCTTAAACGGAGCAATGAACACTGCCACAATACGTATTTGATTTCTTTCTTGACTAATTGTCGCGCGTTCTTCCATGAAAGCAGGAAATGAATATTACCTCGCGAGATACCACGAGAAAAAGGGATTCTACATCAATCATTCGCGGAACGAGTAGACTGGAATAACGATTAACAATCGTCAATGCGTTGGCGACGAGCATGCCTCTTCCATCACTCATATTACAAATCCCTCCTGTCTCCGTTCATTCGACTGCTAATTAAAAGATTAATCATTTCACCTGGTCGGGGGACGAAATAATTACCGAGCGAGTCACGACGAGATTAAAACGCGAAGAAAAACACGGGATCGACGCGCTCGGAAGTAACAATTCCCAGGAGAAACTCCGACCCCCCCCCCCCTGCAATCCCCTGAAATTAGTTCGACGAGCTTTCGGCCGGGAATTATTCCGCGCAAAAGACCGCGTGTAATTTGCATCGAGGCGACGCGATTAAAATTCTTTGACCCAGTTGCGGCCCGAATCAGCGACAGGCCGCGCAAATAGAAAATTTCCCTCGAACAGAGACACAGAAAAAAGAGGTGGAGTTCACTTTCTTGCGAGTCGAACCAACGCAGATTGATTCCTTATCCGGCTCCGGAGAAGTATCCTCGCGACGCCACTTCTGGATAAATCTGCTCGACTCCAGAATTCTCATTATCGACGATTTAACGCAAGGGAGGGTTGGTCGACACCCTCTTGCCGCGCTTGATTTGCCTCGTCTATCGCGGAATGATGGCACGACACGTTCAATCGCGAGTCTCGAACTTCGATTTGTCTCCATTCTGGGGGACAATTGGTTTTGTCGACGAAAAGAAGCACAGCCATACGTTATCTTCCGGTAAGGAGTGTCACGCCCCTACGCTGTCATCCCGCGATACCGTTTCCTACCCGATCAAAGGGGGAATTCAAAGGGCAGGAGATTGAAGTGTCCTACGAACGAGACGCTGCGTCTATCGTTCGTACGGGGCGGCGACGAACGCTTTGTTGTCGAGCGCCTGTGTCGCACCAACGAAACAGAGCACTGTGGATGTCTTTACAGAGTGTTTTAGAGTGAACGAGTTTTTCGATTTGTACGCTGGAATTCGGTCTGGTGGAACTTAATCCTTTGAATCTCGCAATCAGTGTCATACGTACCGCGTGTTCAGAGCTTTTGACTGGAGGTCCCAATAAGTGGAAAAAAGCATCCTGAGTGATACAATGTTACGATCTTTAAAATTCACTAAACCTAAACCAGAAAACAGAATTAATCCAACTGAATCCTGCTTTTCACAACCGTCAGCAATGAACCGAGCAGATTTCAATTCTAAACATATTGCCGTTCATTTATGCCACGCATTGCCATCATTATCGTGCAGCAGCGACGTTCCACGAATATCTAACCCAACAATTTCAACATCGTTTCCTATCAGCTCGCGTCGCTAAGTGGAACAGGTTACCAGGGTATTAGTTCGGTATTCCGGGAACAGAATCGTCGTCGGTTGCGTATACACTGTGCAGTGTACCTCGGACAGAGCAAACGATTCACGTCACAGAAACTTTCCAAGGACTGTTCGTTTACGAGCCGCGTTCTTCATCGCGTCTTACGCGAACGAATACACGCTAAGGAGCAGAAAAAAGAGTAGCCTTCTTACCGAGAATGCTTTGAGGAAGACGAGGCATTGTATAATGCCCTCCATCGTGTCCCCCGTCAGACAGAATGTGCCCGTCAGGTGACGACCTTTTCGGCCAATCACAGAGCAAAGATTGGCTTGAACGTAGGCGTTCTGCGACCGTGTGGCTGCCGTCAATGCTGGCTGGTGCGATCCTGCGCTCATCAAGCGCTCCAACGAGTCCATCTCTCCCCTATCCAACTGATCCTGTCTCCCGTATCTCCTTCAGCTAGGACCAACCTGCTGAATGCTCCTACGGAGGTCCACGAAAATGGTTCGTTCAACACCAATAATCCTCTTCCTCGGCCTCTTCTATTTAAAATTTAGCTGGCGTAGATGTATCTCTCTATCAGCCTGGCTATAGCAGGCAAAGCACTTTACTGACACGCAAGTAACGTCGATATAATACGATCAGTTTATCGTTTCCTAAAATTGAGCGCGATAGTAAAAGGTCACGTTAACGTTGATATAACCCATCGTCGCCGACAGCGATCAGTTCCTGTGTATTTTAAACTTCACTCAATGGCAAGCGACTGTTTCCTGGTACGCCACGTGCTGATGATAAGCGAATCTGACACGCAGAATGCTCTCGGTTCTCTCTTGAGTCCAGAACCTTGCGACTTTCGTAGATCATCGACCCGCGTTGCATCCTCATACAGCGTCCGACTAAAGCAAGACCTATTCCACTGCGAAGTAGGCTTCGCAGAGTGGAAGTCGCGACAGGCAATGAAATTACAATCGGAACACTCTGCTACTTCTTCCTCTCGAAGATATTAACCGAGACTTTGTATTCTTCGATGCTCGTTCGTTGTACTCAAAGAAACTTCATTCGCCTTTGCTCGACAACGCGTGCAGCCGGAAAAAGTCCTGGTTCCTTGACTGTGGTCACTTTAGTTCCAACGACACTCGCGGGGATAGAATGCTTCGAGTCTGCACGAACGAGGAGCTGCTCCGTGTATCGTTCTGCTCGATTCCACTCGACTATGCATCTTAGCATCCAACCGAATGTCTACGAGGTCAACGTCGCGAGTAGCTACGAGCAAAGTTCCGGATGGCCGCGATCCCTTGGATCGATCGGAATCCAATCGATCGCGACGGGGAGAGGCAAAGCAGGCGATCCTATCGGCGCGTTTACGTCGTCTGCCTATCGATCGGACGCTGGACGCGCTCCGTCATGTCCAGTACATTTGTCAGGCCGACACGAATTCCGCTCGGTACTTCGCCCTCCGCTCAGCGTTATCCAAGATCGCGACACCGGTGCTCCGCATCGGCGTGACGGATGCCCGACGCTTTATTAGGATCGTACGATCATGGTGAATCGTGTAAACGTCGCCAGTGGACGTGGCCGGAGCCTGCTCCTCCTGTGTCTATCGGTGGACGTCCGAAATGAAGACAGACAGATTGATCGTTCCTCGGCCGGGCACGCTACTTGGAGTAATACGTGATTAACGGTTCAGAAAACGATATTCGCGGTGGCTGCGAAGTTGAGCTGGCAGAAAAGTCAAGACAGGCTGATCTAAAGCTTACTGGGGGCAACAGGCTGGACGACCCGGCATCCTGTGGGAAATCGAGAACACGCGTTGCGAGGGCTGTGCTGCGGACGTTTCCAGCGAGCGACGCGGCTCCGCTGTTTGTGGTGTAGCGTAACGCCTGATCAGGTCGCACATCTCGTAGCAGAGGAAGCAGATACCTATTATCAGAAACGTATCCATCGTATCGATTACCGTTCCCTCCTCAGTCACGGGTCGAATCAGTCCACCGGGGGATAACCTCGCGCCTCTTCTCTTTCAGCAGCTCCGCAAGACGTTCCAAAAGGTTCTCCGAGACGTGTCTCCTAGCTCCTCTGTTGCGATGTCAATCACCCGTCGCATTCACCCTGACAGTTCCCTTTGCGCCGCAGACGCAGATAAGCGATCGCGAAGGAAACACGATCCTCGATATCAACGGTCGACCGTGCCCCTTGTCAGTCCCGCGAGCTTGGTCACGCGTGCGTGAATAGCTGGCTGCGACCGCAGGGAACGCTCCGTACAGGTCAGGGACCGACGATCGAGCGAGACCACTGACGTGTGGACGTCAGCGCGTCGTGACGCTGCTACCGACAGCGACGTCGAGGCGGTTATCACGATCGTGGGGCACCGTGGATGATCTCAGCGTGGCCAGCGGCGTGGGTCCCGTGGAAAGCAGCCTCGTCGCGCGGTCATTGTTCGCGGTAGCCTTTAAGGGTTAAAACAGCGCACAATTGACGCGTGGCACACACACTGATCTGGCAGGCAGGCGACGTAGCCCGTGGCTGGAGCGAGCTAGCGACGAGACACTCGCGCGTTCACGCGCGAACAGCTCGCGTGAATAGCTAGCGCCAAGAGGGAGCCACGTAGGGGTGGCGAGGAGGGTGGAGAAGCAAAACACAGACCATGTGAGCGAGGGTGCCTCGGGCTGGATTCGCCGACGTGTCACCGGCTGATCGTCTTTCACCCTCCACCGTCGCTGTGTGTCCTCTTGGCGATTCGCGCGTTTACTTTTCCTCCACCTCTACGATAACCCGACACCGCGAGGATGACGAACTCCTCCCCGAGAGCTGCAGCTGGGTACCTGCAGCTAGGTACCTGCAGCACCCTGTGCTCTTCTCGAGTAGCGTTCCCGTGGATGTCGGCCTCGGCTTCCAACTACTGGATGTGCTCGAACTGGGTCAACACAGCACGCAATTGTCGCGATGGGACGCGGAAAGCGTGCACGTAGCGAGCGAAGCGAGCGGATAGAGGCGCGGTATATCGGCGGGCTCGCAACGGGCCAGCGTATGACTACCAGATACTCTCGGCGTGAGGGTGCGCCTTTACGAGGGTGGGCGGGTGGAAACGAGGGATGCTGGGCGACGGCGCGGCCCGCGGCGCCACCCCCGACCCCTCCGTGCTCGCAAAATCCACCAACCCCCAACCCTGCTTCTCTTCTCTTCTCTTGTCGTCTCGCCTCTTCTCATTTCTTCCCTTCTCTTCTCTTCTGGTCTCTTCTCTGCCCTTCTCTTAGATTTCTCTACCTCGCTCCACTTCCCTCTCCTGCGCGTTCGTCTTCTTCACCGCTACTCTTCTCCCTCTCCCCCTCCCTTTCTCTGTCGTTTACACTGACTCTAGGCACACTGTGCACCTAGTGCACGGCCTTATTCTTCTCCGTCTACGCGGCTCCTTTCCTCACTCATCTTCTCAATGTCGTTTACCTCGCGACTCTGCGGATGTTGTGGCACAGGCTCGCGGGTAGACGCCGCTCAATCGTTTCTTGCAAGGCGGTCGTTTCTTTGGCGATAGGATCTCTGGTGGGGTGTCTTACAAGGATGTGTAATTTGAACCTTGGTGTTAGAGAATCCTTATGAATATGGAAGATAACGAGCCTCGGTATATTCGTGCGATTGAATGCACTTTGAACGTGATTTTCGTAGCGTAGGAAAATTTCCTGCCCGTTCTATTTTTCTCTTCAACCATACCCGCGTTTCGTGGCTAAATTTTACCCCGTCGGGCTTGATACGACGGGGATGACTCCGAGTTTCTTGTTTTTGTTCCGCCCTCGTGTGTTCCTCCCCGTCCTCTCTCCCGTTTGACGTGGCTTCTATTCTTCACGATCGAACTCGCCCCGTGCCTCCCATTTGTCCATTCTGTCCATCGCGTTTCGGTAATTATCTGGACTACTTGTGAACCGTTCTCCAGCCAGAGATCAAACTGACGTACCTTTTGTTGCGCTTAATAACTCGCGCGAAATAAGAGAATGCCTGAGAAGGGAAACCTATCGTGTATTTCTGCCGAGTCATTTGATCAGTGCAAAACCAACTGAACAAATAAAACGCGTATATTCCAATTATTTTACTTCTCACCCCGCGTATATTTTCGAATTGTATCGCGCCCCGCAGAAATTAACGATAGCGTATTGTTGACACGTACAACGAGCGTTGTAGAGCCCTCGGTGGGAAAGAATCATTGAAGATGAAATGGAAATAGATAATGACGAGCAGAGTGGAGTGCACGAATGTTGAGTGCGAGCGTTTCGATCGTGATAAAAAATCATTTTCATTTACCGAAGCAAGCGGATTACTCCGAGAAGCACCTGGCAACGTGGAACTTCTCAAAATTTTCTCTCTCTTCATAAAAGACAACGAAAAAAAGTTTATGCGGGGTGAAATTGCTATTCGAGAAGCAATGATGCAAATCGCGAGCAACCGACGACGCAACCATTTTTTCCTCTGTGCAGCTAGCTTTTCAACATATCAATTTCAGCGAGTGCCGCGCGATATTACATTACCGCCGGTGCCATTACGAAATAGAAGGGCTTGGGTATCTACTCGCGAATTCCTCGCGTTATTTCTCCGTTCCTTCGATCGCCCTCATCCCTGTCGCTCACGTCCCTCTTTGCACTCCTTGTCCTGCTCAAGCCACGCTTCATGGTTCTTCGATATCCTCCTGCTTTCCACGCTTATGCTCTGAAAACCCACTACAGAAACCTACTACTTTCCCCCTTTATCCGTGCGCTCCCCCAGTTTCGTGTCCTTCTTAACCATTTTTCTTCACGGTCCTAACGGTATAGGTACTCTTAAGTAATCCATCACAAAGTGACACGATTTTACTAGTCACTTAGGCGAATGCATTGCATCATTTACCTGCCGATAAGTGTCCCGTTATATTTGGCACGCACTTGCGAGAAAAGTAAGTAATTATTGGTGCTTTTCGCTTGATTGCTCTGTTGAGGAATACCTATTCCGACCTAACAGAAATGTGCAATAATTTTGCCCGGCTTGACGGACCTGCACGATTGTTGCAGGATAAAAGCAACTTTGCCTTTTCGACTAAAACCGCGCCTATTTCATTTTCCCGCTGACCCGCTGTAACCGCGAACGTTCCAAGCTACGCAGAGAAAAATTCCCCCGTTTTCGATTGCCGGCCCGATTGTTTCGGATTTCGCAGCAAAAAAGGCCGACTTCCCGTTACGCAGCTGCAGCTACGATTGTTTCAGGGTCCAACGGGGGGAGGAAAAAAAAGTTTCCATTTCGAACCGGTGCCCCCTTCATTATTCCGTGGAAAAAAGCAGCTTCTCATTCCCCGGCGAAACCTCGATTGTTCCGGAATTCGGGGAAAAGCGGATTCTGGGGTGGAACGAACGGCGGATAAATGCGCGAAACGATAACTTGCGAATTCCATTAAACGACGTCCTGCATGCTGCAGTGAGAATTAACCATACGGGGTCACGAGGGTAACGGTGGTTGAAAATCCTACCATATTAGACGCAAAGTGTCAGGAATATTAGATTTTTAAGCAGATGGATGTTGCATTTATTACTGACTCATCAAGGATTTTCAATTACCAAAAGAGAAAATGAATATTTTTAGTGATTTAGTTGTAGCAACGATTGAATTCATATTTCGCATAGAAATCCAGATCATCAGGATTATAATCATTGTTGGCTCTTCACCAGTTCTTCCAAGATTCCTCTGCTGCTCGTTCAAACCTCCCCTAGTAGTCTCCTCTAGTAGTATATCGTGTCACGTCTTTACACGCTATCCAGCAGCAAAGTAACTGCCACTATGTTCATACACTTATCACCCTGGCACCCTTAACGAGCACTCCGAGAGCGTGTACCTGTTCCTAGTATACTTCCATTCCTGTCGCGAGGTAAACCATGAAATCCGGCCGACATTAGCCGCGCGCGCTGCTTTCTACACGCTCGAGAACAAGCGTAACGCGGCTCCAAGTAATTCGCCGCGAATTCCGCGGCTCGATTCGAAAATTAACTCTCCGTAACGACACGGTGCACCGACGACTTGAGCGCGGTTTCCGTGTAATCGTAGCCGTTGCTAATGGGGCTTATGCATTCCCATGGAATGGCCACTGTCGATGGTCCTGCGCCGTGCACGCTGCTGCACGTGCCGCGTCCGAACGACGTTCCCGTCCGCAAACGAATAAATCGCAGACGCGTTTCCACCGCTTGGGACAACGCTCTCCACCTGCAAGCTTTGGCCAGGCTCTGAACAAGTTTCACGGGCGGTTTTATGGCGTAACTTTGCGCGAGGAACACGGCACAAAGCCGCGGCGGTCATGAATATGGAGAAAGTGACGTCGCGTTTAAGTGGTACAAGGTTCAGTGGATTCGCAACGCGGGCGATTTTAGGGATGGCGTTGTTAGGGCGAACTCGCGTTTACAGCAACGTGTGCCCCAATATTTGGATGAAGCTTTGGTACAAAGCCAGTGCTGGTACAGCTCTGTCGCGATCAAGTGGACTTTGCTGGCGGCCCATGTCTGCTGGTATCTTTTCCAGCGCGATTATTCTTCGATTCGTGAATGAAGGGAATCAAGGAAACAACTTAGCTGACAGGCATTGTTTTCCATGCGGAGGCGGGGGCAAAAATCCGTCGGCCATTACGGTAATTGAAAAGGAAAGCCTCGATGAGGTAGGGTCGAACGGTCGTGCTAGAGTTCGCTCTCAATTAGGTGGCTCGACTCGGCTAGGACCACTCACGGAATTAGATTTCCCTGAGTAACATACAAATGCTGGCCCTGTCGCGGCGCTTGCCACCGTTTCATGGCGTACACGGTATAACATTCTTCTCCCTTGGCAAAAGGTCGCTTAATCTTTCAACGTTGTAACGCTCCGCGCGGGCCAACGTTAACTCGCTCCCGAGACTTTTCTCGGGAACTGACCGAGTTCATTATAGGCGCAATTAAACTCCCGCGGAACTTGGCAGAAACTGTTCGTTGCAAGCAGCCGCGGGTGCAGCGCTGCGATGCCCGTAAGCTGACGATCAGATGGCTGTTTATCGATAAGCGGTTACGGAGGATGCTTTACCCTAAACTGGGATAAAATCTACCTCGCTGGAAACCTTTACGTGGAAAGACGAAGTTTGCTCGGTACACGATAAAACCTAGGTACCTACTTTTGAACAGATTTCTAAGGGGCCAAATGAATGAGGAATCTCATTTCCTTTCTCTTATTGTTAGACTTTACTATACGATGAGTTCTCATGAGAGATACTTACTCGTCCGAACATTGTTCGTGCTCAGCGCAGTTGAACTTACACTCCTATCTCCAAGTGTCTCTCCACACACTCTTTGCTGCGTCACTGGATGACACAGCCATAGAGTTGCCATAGATGCACGTCGAATTCCACTAGAGAACAGTAGCGGCGCGGCGTAACGCGGCACAGTCACATGCAAGGATTCCGTCTTGGGCTCGAATCACGGTAAGCTCGCGTAATTACAGGTAGGCTGCGAGCAGTGCTTCCTGGTAAGCCGATAATTGGTGCCTGTTCGGCACAGATAAGGTCGCAAGCCCATCGACCGGCCCGTCGAATCTGGGAACTTCCGCTTAATTGCTTCGTATTTCCGACAATATGACTATTTGCCTCTGTTCAGTGATATTCACCGTCGACTCGGCCATTCGTCAATCTGATTTTTATTTTATGAAGTCTCGCGTCACATGGTTCCCTACGACCTTCACGATCCAGAATTACGGAGATCATCGTTTCGACACTTTTACGAGCTCGCCCATTCCCCGCGAGTCTATCGTTGGAAATTTTTATTTACCTCTCGAATTTGACTGTTGCTGACAATTCAGGTGAATATCTATCCGGTGGCACTCGATCGCCATAAACGATTGGACAAAAATGGTTACAGTTGAGTTTGACAGTCACTGGGGGCAATATTATGACGCGTGCCAGTCGCTGATACCGAAGAGGGTAGTTTAAACGGAGCTCGACAATCGGGAACTGTTAAATATCGCGATCAGGGACTGGCGGGTTAGAAAGGACTTAATCGAGTGAAAAATTTTCACTGGCACGCCGGGAGAGTTTCTTTGTGAAATACGCGAACTTTATACGTACTGTTCTACTTCGAAGCTGGCCTAGATAGAAGTAAGAAGTACACTGCCAGTTCGCTACTTGAAATTATGGTATTTTACAGAGGAAAATATTCTACAAGAGAATGTCACCCAGCTCTGCAGTAATGTCATGAAGCCAAACGCAAATGCCCTCATTCTACGGGAACTTCGGCAGCGTATTTCCCGAAAGCATTGAATGCGGCGTAAAGGGAATTCGTTTGATATTTAAAAAAAGAGGAAGAGAAACTAAAAATAGGACACGTAAGAAAGGGATAACGTATTTATGCTGCACTCGAGGCGACTTGCAGGGCGGTCGCATTTTCAACGCGGTTCCGCCACTAGGAATATGAGTTTCTGTTTACTAAGCAAAAGGGGGAGAAGGTGGGTGTGCATCGGAAGAATATTCGATACGCAGCGTGCATTCGATAATCACAAGGCCCCCGGAAAGCTTCACCTCATTGGCGGGGGCTTTCAATCAATACGGCCGAACGAATTTAACAAACTCATTCGCTTGTTTAACCGAGAGAGTTTCAGCAGCCACTACAGCTCAACGGCACGGAGGGCCCGTGGCAAAGATTTGCAGTGGTCTCGAGCGTGCTAGAGAGAACCGATTTCATCGAGCATGCCCTCCAGTTCCTCGTGTACTGTAATTTCGTAGTCGACTTCGATTAATCCGGTTCATGGAGGCCTGGTCACCTTCGCGCGCATCATTCCACCGGAGAAATACCGCTGCTCTATAGTTGCTCCTAAATTCCAACCCCATTTTACAAATTAGTTCTCAAAACGACGCATACATATCAGCCGAAGAAAAATTAATAGTAAATTAGATTCACCGCTTCTAACTCATTTCGTATTACAAGCACCGGGAATAAGAGTTCCACAAAAGAAACGAACTGTTATTGGACAATTTGACGAGTCATTGGCTCGACTAAAGCGATCCATAAAGTGATCGATACTTCCCCTCAGCGTTCCATGTACCGCGTCGGTAAAACCTTAATCTTCGCCGCTCCTCCTGGCATATTTTATGCGAACGGTTATCTGCGGCAAGATACGAGCGCGGATGGCTGATAAAAATAAATCCTCGCGCGAATTACAATAAAAGCAGACCGGTGGTTAAATGGAAGGACCGTTAATTCCCTGGCTGTCGACCGCATTAAAGCCGACCGTGATCCATCGGAACGCGGAACGAGGTCAGTTCTGCTAACTAAAATGGTTTCATCGATAACTATACCGGAGGCTGCCGTCGAAGGTGGGATATTTAACACGTACCAATGCATTCGCCCATGGACACACACGCGGCCGTGCTACACCACTTCGCCAACTCCGCATAGAAACGTCGTCCTGCCCGGCTATTGATATATTTCGACGTTTACGACTTGGAGTAACTTTGCCTAATATATGGCCAGACTTGGATTGTAAATTTCCTCACTTCCGAATATGTACCCGTTCCAGGACCATCCAGGCATTCTCTAGAACCCCTGCGCTACGGCCCCCTATTTACTTGCGCGCCCCTAAACTACCCCGTCAGGGTGAGAGGGGAAGAGAGAACAAGGCCTGAAGGGTAAAGACGCTGGGAGTACAGTGGTGGTCAAAACAAATTCTAAAAAGTAATGAAAATCAGAATACCACAATTCGGGAATCAGTGGCGCATCTAGAGGAGAAGGGGGGAGGTCGATGGGCCCTGGCATCCCCCAAAGGAAAGGGAAAAAGGAGATTAATGTAACCACGATTGAAGTAATTTAAGAGCTTTGTAAAAAGAAAAGAAAACTGGATTTTATTCGTTAAATAAATTTTTATAATCGCCTAATGAATTTTATTGAATTTGCATTGAAAATATTTTTGTCCGTTCAACTCGGCTCCCACAAGATTAAATCCCGAGTGCGCTGCTGCCGGGAATAATAATTATTAAACAATCTACACGTATTCCACACGTGAAATTCGTTTATTAACTTTCCTATGTGTATCGTTTAGGGGTTCCTAGAAATTTTCTACAGAAAGTGATGAAGAAGATTCCCAATTATTGTACGTTTAGAAACTCCTGTTTAGAATTCTTCTGAACACAATTTTCAAACTTTTCTTGGCCATCACTGTACGTAGAAAACGCAGACCCCCCACCCCGTCCATTCGCCGTGAAATTTCGCCCCAGAGCTTCCCGCTGCCGAATATTTTCGGGCATTCCAGAAACCCCAGCAGCCCGACCGAGTTTCCGTAGGGTTAACTAGACGAAGAAAATTGCAGCTTCCGTGGAAAACGGTCGAAGGAAGCCAGCCCGACGGGCGAGCAAAGGAAGCGGGGAGAAAGAGCGCGGATCGAGTGTAGAGCTACGGAGAAAAGGAAGTGGAGGAAGGATCGAAATTTCCCAGGTCGCGGGACGACCCTCTCGTCGATCGCGAGGGCCGACAACTCCGGTCCTGATCCCAATTATGATAGAACTCATTAGAGAAATTATCTGCGTCGCCTAAAAGGGACGGGGGCGGGGGCGTTCGACAAAAGTACTTCTGTCAAAGTTGCCTGGCACGGACACCCGACTGTTATATAATTATAAAGACACTCCACGGCGGAGAAGAAAGCGCTGCCCGCGTAATTTATGGCGCAAGCCCCTCTAAGTAATTAACGCCGGGCCAAACCGTTTACTTTCTTACGCGAATTAGGGCGTTCAGTCGAATTGTTTCATCTCGGAGACAAAAGTTCGCTGGTAATTTTGCTTGGGGCTGCGCTGGGCCCTCCAGGAACTTCGTAGGGAAACAATACACCCGCGAGAAATGAAAAGTTAATGCGATATAATTTGTACAAGCGCTGGAATTTCCTATTGTGGCCGTTCAATCGGTAGGAAACGCTCTACTTGCAGCAAGATGGGATTACCATGACCACATTCACTTTACAGGCTTCTTAAATGAGAGTAGACAGAGTAGACAGAATTTCTTCTGGAATCTTCCGCGACAATGTCTCCTCGAGCTCTTCTTTTTCTCAAGTAGGTACCGCCAAACATTTTCAAACATTCCGCACAACCGCATTTAAACATGCACATATACAATTATGATTAAATTGCAAGCGCAACAGCAGTAGCCTACCGCGATAAATAAACACCGCGGTGTGCAATAAAAGTTACAATGCAGCCAGCGAGCACAACTCAATTAGTACTACCGAAATTAAATTTCTCCGCTGCTTTGTTAACCAGCCTCGCCGCTGAGTTCCGTGCTCATTTCAAAGTCCTGACCTAAATTACTAACGTGGTATCGCTTCGGCAGTCTTTTCGCAGAGCCTTGGGACGCGTAGCGGGGCATCTGCCAAGAGGATCGCCGCGAAGATTCTGTTAAATAAAAACAAGGCGTATTTCTATTTAAAGTTCATCCCGCCTCGAGGAGGTGGCGAGATGAATTACGAGGAGAACTGGCGCCGACATCGCGGCCCGTTTCCTTCGGCTGGAAAAACTGCCTTTACCCTCTTCCCCGTTCTTGTTTATCGTCTCTCGACGGTAAGCAACATAAGGGGATCCGTTCTTTCTCGCGAAAATACGCAGCGACGTCCGGTGCTCGACCCTCCCGCATTGTCACTTGACGTTAAAGTCACCGGCGAGCCAAGGGTCGCCCGTACTCCGAAGATACGAATTCGCGGCGAGTTTCGATTCGACGCTGTCGCCCGTTGAGAACGGGACACCTTATAACGCGGGCGTCATTTCGCTGTCCAATAATCCCCACCGTTCCTCTACTTTTATTTATCCATCGTGTCGAATGACTCTTACGTGCCACATCATTGGTGACGCTTGACGCCTCCTCGGGGAATTTTGGGTAATTCATATTCTAGAAAATTGTCCAAGTATCGATTTCTCTGGGTAGATCCTTGGCCCTGGCTGAGAATAGGTATCTGCATATTTAACAAGGGAAGATCCTCAGCCCGGAAATTCAAAAAATTATGAAACTTTGGGGCTATGTAGAGGATATATAGGTATCTATTACGCAACTTTTTTCTCCTGCCCAAATTCACTCTAAGGGGGTGAAATTGACGTTATGACTTGAATTGTGTTATAACTCGCGAACTGTAAGGGATAGAAAATAGGTTTTCAGACAAAAGTTACTTCTTTTAATTAGGACTATCATGTGGCAAAAGTGATATACGAGTTATAATACAAAATCGGAAAATAGCCGAATTTTCAGGAGTCAATTTCATCCCGTTAGAGTGAATTTGGGCAGCAAAAAACTGCATGATACATACCTATATATCCTCTACATATCCCCAGTTTCATCATTTTTTGAATTTCAGGGTTGGAGAGCTTCCTTTGTAAGATTAGGGTGTTCTTCTTACTGTCTCTGCCTTTCCTTGAATCATCTTTCAACTTTATAGCTGAGACAAAAAGTGTAGGTAATGAAAAAACAGGGTGGAATGGTTCGTTGCTCGTTCTTAAAGTAGTTTCCACACAAACACAGCGAAGTCGTTGCTTAAGTCTATATCGCAATGCTTCACAAATGCGCAGGGTTAAGACAGCGAATGTTTGTCGCCAGGAATAGCAAATGGAGGCAACGAATGACAGATAGAAGTTGGTTTCCAGGTTCCTATCTCCTCGTTAAACTGGACTTGGATTTTCCTCGGTCCACTGTCCGGCCCACCTTTTTTTCAGCGCTCCGTGTCACGCTCCTCGTCAAGTCACTTAGGAGGAAACCTTTGAATTTTGAAAGCGCAAGACGCTGGGGCGAAATCTCATTTTCCGCGGGCTCCCGCGCCTAAGATCCCGGCGGGCTGGCTCGTACGTTGGGAAATTTATTATGCACTTTCTTTTGCCAGTGCCACGTACGCCGGCTCGTTGCGCTGCCTCGCATTTCCCTGCTCGCGAACGAGCAATCCACGGTTTCGCATAACGCGTGTCCCCGCGAAAATATTGTGCTTTACGTCAACCTGCTTTGGTGGTCTTACGTGCCTGATTCCCTACAAGTTATAATTAGAATATACTAAAGCAACTTTGAATTGTACCAACATTTACCCTTTTCTTCTGACCACTGTGTAAAAGTATCAGATTATTGGCTATGTAAGAACATTATTCGAGATAAAATACACAACTTGTGCCGCAAATATCGCCTACAATGGTGCACGCGGCTCCAAAATTAGTCTACCCAGTGTCACGAAACGCTGCACCGTGAAACGTCTAATATCCTCCGTGATATTAGGTTCGCGACGAACTTTATAGCGGTCGCGCTCCACTTTTATCTGAAGAAGACTCGCGAATGGTTCTTTTCCTCCTTTCACGAGGAGAGGATGACAATGCAGCTTTCCTCTGCAGATATCCTGACGCTCGGATACGTACTTCGCCTTAATTGTCAGCCGGCCGCGAATAGTACAAGAAAAGCAGACAATACGCTGATAAGGGGTGAAAAGGTGATGAAGGAACCGTGAATGGCGAAGGTTCGCGTGAATCAACGCGAATGTCGATATCTGTGGACTGATTCCGTGGCGCTTAGGTCAGTCGAATGGACGTATCGGGGCGAAAATACTTGAGGATCGAAAACATTATCGATGACGTACTCACGCACGGTACCAAGAGGGTGAAAAGCATTCCGTGGCTGTTCGATACGTACCTGAAACAAATCAAGCAAATATATTAATTAATTTGGAGCGAGTCAAAGGAGGGAATAACTTCAATCAACAAAAAGTAGCGTAGACAATTAAACCTATTGCTTAGCCAAGCCACCAACGGGTTCCTTCCCCTAACCCTAATATTTCAAATGCTTGTCTCCCAGTTACGATCTTAATCCTAAAGGGGCAAAAATATTGTTTGCTTCCCCCAACGGCTGTTCCACCGAATCCGAACGATTCCCTAAGCCCTGAACGGTCGAATTCCCATCGAGCGGATTGCCCCCCATTAGATTTCTGCCGGTGGTCCCGGCTGGGAATTCGCGGAAGAATTCTTCGACGCGAGAACACGCATAAAAGAAATAGAAGGCGGGGGGAAAAGAGGGGGAAATACACGCGACGCGTTACCACCTGTTATATGGAAAGCTCACGCGATCCAACGACTTATGCCGCCGCGAAATCCTATAAAACGAGGATATCACGTGTACCTTCCCAAGGCTCTTGCATTACAAACCCTCCCCAGTCTCGTTCACGCTGGATCTCGAGCGTTTTCCGGCTTGCAAACGATACAGAGAGGAACTAGCCGAGCGGAGCTAGCATCTTTCCAACCAGACGGTATTGAATACGCCTGGATTAACACGAATCGAAATATATACATATTTCGATTCCCCGCGTGAGCCGGCTTGCCGACAATTAGACACCGGATTCCGATAAGCGGATCCGTTAATAGAGAGATTAGTCCGATAGCCATCAGAAATCTATTAACGGGAGCCCGCTCGTTCATTTACTTTCATCTCAGTTATCTGCACGTCGATACGAGCGATTTAATCTTCGATACCTGAGCTGGCGTGTGCCTCCGAGCAACCCTCATCAGAATTTCTTTTTCCAACGAAGTAACCAAAGTTTAGACTTGAGGGAGGAATCCTATTCTTTGGGCTAAAAACATAGCAAAATTTGGGTTTTTTTTTAAGAATCCAGCGATTCGATTTATCTGAAATTTGGACCATGTTTTGATGCATCTTTGAAGGAGCTGCAGGTTTTTTTTATTAATTTTTAACCACAAATATAGTAGTTATGCATGATCGATCATAACGCCGCGCAAAATTCGTCGTCCGTTGGTATGCATGATATTTATCTACCTACCAGGTAATCTGAAACAGACAAATGAAACGGTGTTTCATTTTATACATATGTAGATTGAAATTGATGAACCAGTTAAAAACAGAAAAAATTATTGAGCGGTGTGGAGAGTTTTCAAACTGAAAGGTCTGAACCTTTAATTTTTACGATCCAATTTTGCGCCAATTTTCTTATGTAACAAAAAAAGGATAGAACTTAGTGGTATTCTGGTTCATCAAATTGAAGCTACATATGTACAAAGTAAAACGCCGTTTCATTTTTCTATTTCAGATCACCAGCGGACGACGAGTTTTGCGCAGCGTGATGCACAACTCCTATATTTATTATTAAAAATTAATAAGAAAACAGATGAATCGAAATGCTAGTTTCTTAAAAAAAAATCCTAAATTTTGCTATGCTTTAGCCCATAAAATAGGATTCCCCCTTAAAAGCAGATCGAGATATCGAGCAGCTCCAACTTTCAAACACACGGTAGGTTCAAGATGAACGAATTCGAAAGACAGGTCTCACTTGCAGTCGCAATATGAATCCAAGGTCCAAAGGAAGCCTCAGTCTTACTCTACTTGAGTCTCACCTTGGTGACACTACGCTCGATACTCGAAGACCCAACCCGCATAATCCAACTTCGATGAAACGCTGCAGCATCGAGGCGATCACCCTCGGCTTGTGGTCCTCGATCCAGTGTTCTTCAAGATACCCCATTACGCTTAATCCACGAATTCTCCCCGAGCTCGAACAAGCCAGCACATTGATCGTAGTTGGAGCGGAATCCGCGGCCCGGTGATCTAGGGGGACCGCGACCGTTGATCTCGATTACTCCAGATCTCTTGATCGGCGCCGTTAGTTCGCCACTTCATCCACAGAGGGTCTGGTAACAACTGGGGCCCCCTGTATCCTCACAACCGCAACTTTCAGTCAGGCAAGTTTGCTGGACGTACGTGGCCCCAAGCAATAGGCACTTCCGGTGGACAACTAAGTTTCCTGGCGTCGGTTAACTTCCATACCAACCGGTGATTGCATCGGTTCAACCTATTTCGACGGGCTTCCTGGAGGATCCACCCCCACTCTGGACAGCGAATCCCTGGGTAACCATGGGTAGCTGTGAAATGCGCGCCAGCTGCGACGACACGACCCTGGGACGCGTTAAGTCGAAACGAATGGGCGTCCAGTTGCAGGCTGGAATTCACGAAAAAGCTTACTGGACCGGTTTTTTGGATCGAGTTGCTTTCTATTTTCCCCGGTTCCTTTTCCGCCTCCAGCGGCATTACCGAACTCCGAAATTCCCTCTTTCCCGCGAACGTGTGCTTGAAGAGCACTGCGGCGATATTTAGGTCGCTAAGAAAGTTAAAGGAATTACTTTCCAATGTAAAGAAACGTATACTTTTTTAGCTTCCAAGGTCTGGCTTGTTCAATAAAGTTTCATTAAATATATGTTTTATCAGCCCCGGGTAATGGGGCCCTTTGCGCCAGTAAATATTTCCCTGGTTTGAGCACTTTGAAGCTTTCTGCCTTTTCTTTATACCAGAGAAAGTTTGCTGTACCTAATAACTTCTCCGATGCAATATCTAGATTACTATAAAAGTTAAAAGGAGAGTTTTCCCTCGCGTGGGGGAACACATCGTGTGTTCTCCTAGCGTTTCACCTTAAAAATACGCCGTAAAACCTTATATGCTGGCTCCTTTTTCGTGAAATAACTTTCTTTTGAATAGGATCAAGTTCTGCTAAGCTGAGTGCCCAGCAAACTCTCATTGGAAGCGCGATTCTAACCATCGAGATAATAGTTTCTTTTTACGAAAGTAAATCTTACCCTGGTCACGTGTTTCAATATCGGAAACATGGTTGAGTATTGCCATATAGTAAGGTAGATCCATCCACCATAAAACTTTCCTGCGAAGCTCCCTTTGGTGCTCCACAGAAAGAGCAATAATTGAGGAATCGTAGCGAATCGATACGCTCGACTATCACGTTCACTTTGATATCGCGACAGTTTGCGAAACATTCTAGCAATAGTATACGCAGTTTAATGGAGATCATAAAAGCTCAAACTCATTACACATCGCTAAGCAAAACCACCTTGCTTAGCATCAGCTTCCCAAGTAGTACGAGTCTATCGATAGCCGGGCCAGCCATGCTTTACTAAGTAGTTCTTAGGTTTTGATTATTTTCAAAGTTCTACTGTAAATATAACGCCTACCATCGTACACTACTCTGCACTCAATGACTCCACAATGACAAGATACTGATCATCCCAAATCTTGTCTGTAGGAGTAGGCAGACTCCGAAATTTCTTCAACTTTCGACACCGTCCACACACGAGACCATGTCTCGCGAGAACACGTCCCACGGCTAACGAAGGACCGAAAGATTTATGGGCGAATCGTCTAACGAGATGTCGACCGGCGACAAATGTCAGTTAATCAGCGCGGAACGTGACCGTCCACGGTGCACTCCGTAATTCCCCGAGCAGAAAACAATCTGCGACATCTCCGTGCAAGAATTTATCGCGGCGAGGCGCCCGGGCATTCTCTAAATTAGCAACATTATTTCATGTACGCGTCGCGCTATGAGGCCACCGCTGTCGCCAGCAACCTTCCTTTAGCCGGCTGAGATTGCATTAACGCCCGCAATTTACAGACGCATAAAGCGGAGGCGCAGCCAGCCCTCCCTTTCGTACGGCTCCTCAAATAGCTGTTCCGGGGTGGCGGAGTTTAACCCTGCCGCTATGTCGGTTAATGAAACGCTGGCACAAATGTTATACTTTGCGGCCGTAACGAGATACGCATTCACGGTCCTGCCGGCAATGGGAATTATGAGTCGAGGCTTCTTTCGACCTCGCCATTTCCATCCGATGAATGGGTCGCTAAGTAAAACGGTAAATGCGATTCTTTTGACGTCGGCAACGATGGGGGGGGGGGGGGTGCTATCTTTAACTCCACCTTTCACCGTCCTTTCTTCTCGTGGATTTTCCCCTTACTGGCGAAAACCCATTGCGACTTCGCCTGTACCGAAACAATTCCAGGTGTAGCTTTCGAGGGATGTTCAACGGTGACTTTCAAAAACCCGAGTTACTGAAATACCCCAGTAGTTGAATACTTGAGTACAGGCCCGGATTAAGACCTTTAGAGGCCCTAAGCATTTAAAAGATTTTGAGGCCCCCGTTATACAGGGTGGTCACTTCAACGTAATGTACGATTTCTTGGGTATTTCCGATAATTTGACTAAAAAGTGTTTCTAACGAAATTAACAAATATTAAAATCCAGAAATATTCTATGGTACCCTCTTTGCTCCCGATGCCTTAAGCACGTGGTTTATTTGCTTATTGGTTAATCCGGCGTTGCTCGAGTAAATCACTACGTACAGAATACTCAAATAAGACAGTTCATCGGTGCAAACCTCCGTCGACTTTCGAATCTTGTTAAAACCGTGAGGTAAGAGAATTATCGTAAAAATATCACTGAAAGGGAAGATCGAAACGCGGGGCAGCTCGCAGAGTTGCGCGAGAAACGAAGTTACACACGAAGCGAACCACAAGTGGCAAAAAATCACAGTGCAACGTTCCGCTCCGTAGTCGAGGTCATTGGTCGCACCTTCGTTGGCAGGGTGAATCGAATTACTGGGAATGAAATCGCGGTTGGCACCGGAGAACGCGGGCACAATAAGATGGGTTACACGTATTGTCAAACGATACGATGCTGCAGCGATATCGAGGATACCAGGGGCAAATTGAATCTCTGCGCGATACGATTCCAGCGATCGCTCCCGTGCGTTTAAATCCGTTTAGCAGCGAACGTCGAGGCGTGCGCCTGTATCTCGCGCTTCATTTACCTCCGCCAGCTCTCGAATTCAAATTTTTCACCATTAAGAGGGGCAAACACTGGCCGGGAAACAAACACGATTTGGAATTCTTTCGCACGCGTGGGAGGGGGTGGAATTGAAGGGAAACTCGTTTCAAAGAAACCCGGACACGATTCGTTATGAATTCAGTGTGGAAATTCATTTCACTTTTTTACACGGTTCTTTTTTCTGTAATCTGTTTTAATATGTCGAGAAGTTGGGGCGCTCAAAGGTACGGGGAAAATAGGCGTAAAAAGAAAGTAATTTTCAGGTGGCTCGAAGCATCCACGGGGAACGGAGGTTTTAATCAGCCCGTAGCTACGCGTTTCCATGAAATTTGCCGTGGAGTGGACGCGAAATCAGATTTTCTGGCCAAATACGAGGCGGCGAGATTTGTTGTGGGATACGATGCTGGTGCAGGCGTGCCGCGATACTGGTTTCGAATCGATTCCCCGGAATTAAATTTCGACGCGGTAGATTACGATCGTTACGTTATTAAAAATGGGGAAAATGACGAATGAACGTCGGTGGCGTTTCCATCGGTCGGACTGCAGGGTCGGTTGGCCGCGAGATTATTTGATAATTAAAGTTCGATTGAAAGCCTGTTAAACGAGTGGACACGTTTCGCGGAATTCTCGACGTTGGAATATTTCGGTGTCCAACTTTCCGCGGAAACTTTCGCCCGCGGTGGATGATGAAACCGCGCGTCGTGCGCGAATAAGATGGCGAAACAGTCGCGTGTCCTCGAACGGCGGGCACAGCCGAAGAATGAGCCGCCAGAAGTTTCGTAGTTCCGAACTGAACTCTATTAAGTACGTACCCACCGAGTATGAAACTCGTACGAACCCGAGCGGTGATTGCGATGTAAATATCAGACTCGAGGATCCAACGGCATGACCTCGGTGGAATGAGTTTCAGCGTACTTTTACAGAAATTACTGTCAACTTTAAGGATGAGCATTTTCAAGTCCTGCTGAATAAGATTCCGACAGAAACCCGCATCTCTCCAACCACGGAAATGGAGCGGACGCTTTTATACCGGGGCCGAGTACGATTCAAGCGATTCGCGGCCATAGAATCGTTGAATTAAAAAGAGGATGTTTAGGATATTGAATCGTTCGCCGAGTTTGTGTAGAAAGGAAACTCGTGACCCAAAGAAGCCAAATTATTTTCGTTTCTGTTCAATAGTAATTGATGTATGATACAACTGCATACGCTATTTTCACAACTGAAGAAGATTGAAAAATATTCGCCACTTTAGATAAAGCTGCTGTTTAGAATTCTACTATATTCAGGACAAAGAGTGGGTATACCAAGAAACCATTTTTAGAAAGAACCGAAATGATGCAACCAATTATTTAAATGTCCATTCGGCACTGGGAAAGAGAAGACAATAACAAGAGGCGACAGTAAGGCGAATATATTCAGCTGACTATACTATGCACAACCAATTTAAAGAGAAAAGTCACCCAGCGAGTTCAAAGGTGCCGCTCGAAGTGTCGCCTGTTACTATTTCTTTCTGGTTTCTGAGGGCACAAAGTATTGATCCGTGAGACATTTTTTTTTTTTAAAGAGAAGCTCGATTAAATATTTCGAGACGGAGGGATGGGGAAGAATGTGGCCCGAGAAGAGAATTCTCCCGCAAAGGACGAGTCAGAAAAGCGTGCCCCCGTGAAACGAGCAGCGGTAATTCGATTTTAGTTCGAAGAAGGGCAAAGTCGTTGCGTTCCCTCGTCACAAAGGCGCCGTAAAAATACTATTCGATTCTATTATTTACTCGCGGCTTGTACGGGAACGCCTTTATGATCAGCCGACGCTGCTGTAACGAGCATTCTTTTGTTTCGGAAATCAGTTAACGGTCTATATCGCAACAAAACCATGGGGAATCAATGAACTTCGAACAAGAGACAATTCTGTTGTTGAGGCCGTTCTAAACTTCCCAATAATTACGATACAAAACTGTTTACACCTGTCCATTGTTACTGCCACGAACAAAGGTTTTCATTAACCTCTTCTCCGTCTACCTTCTGTTCCTTCCCCTCTTTGTTCGCTTTAATTACAGAATAAAACTGTAGCCCCGGTAGAATTTCGAAGTGTCAGTTGTTGCGGATTAATTCTATTCTAACCCTATTATCGTTACCTCTCTGTCTCTATTAGTCTCTCTCTCTCTCTCTCTCTCTCTCTCTCTCTCTCTCTCTCTCTCTCTCTCTCTCTCTCTCTCTCTCTCTCTCTCTCGTTCGTCGCTGCCCAACTTCCGGTCTGCCAACCGTCGCCGACACCGACTCATTTAAAACTCCGGAGGACAGGTCTTTAATTAAAAAAGTTTACGCCTTTTATTGGCGGGTTTCCGTGTCACATTGAGATCTAATTGAAAATTACGCGGTGAACGAGTTCGCCCGTGAATAACTTTTGATCTTCGCGACCCCTGTGTGTGCGAGCATGCATATACTCAGCTTATCTAAGTTTCCAGCCAATGAAGATGCGTTCCGCGCGTTTTAATTTATTTAAACAGCGATCGGCTGCGTGAACGAGTGGAATTCCTCGAGACCCACCGAACAACTGTATAGAATCTACCATTACCAAGTTCCATCGGGGCTAATCGACGAACTTCCAAATGGTTTTGCATAACCGTATTAGAAAAACACACGAACGCTGGAGAAATGGGAAGAAAATCCTTGGATCGTGGGGTTCTACTCCCGCTCGCCGCACTTTACATTCTTTTTCTACGTCGATTTACTCTTGAAACAAGAACTCGACGGGTAACGATTTAAATTTCGAATGACCGAGAGGACGTTAAGAAAGCGCAGCTCGTTCCGAATGAAACGTATTCAATTTCTCCTGCTTCCAGCATAAAATGGTATTTTTCATTGAATTATCGGACAGTGGTTGGAAAGGGGCAGCGGTTTATTCAGCACGATTAATTAACAGTGATACAGAAGGGCCGGGCATCGTTCCTTCCCACGATAAAACGATCGCAGTGACGATTTTATTTAAACTCCGGAAGAAGTTTCGCCTCGATCCAAGACGACATCGTTCGCAACGGAAATTTCTGTCGCCAATTGCACGTGAAACGTGCCCCATTTGTCGCGCGCGCCAGTGATCTTCGTGTCTGTAATATTATAAATCCATGCACGGAGTGGCGAATCCGCTTTAGTTTTAATGAATCCCTCTGTCTTTGAGCTTGCACGCGCTTGTTGAAATCTACAAAGTGCTCGTAATAATGGAGCTTGCTAATACATGGAACAAAGACCCCTCTCACAAGAAGAAATGTGCAATTAGCATCTACGTAGAGCGCATAACACGCCACTTATAACAGCGTATAATTCCGATGGCAAGCTCCATCGGATACGATGGAATTACGCGCGGCTGAATTCTCTTTGCATTATACCTGTTCCCGCTCCTCCCACAACAGCGAATTTCTCTTTTTTTTACGAGGAATTTCATTATCGTAGATGAATTCGGGATTGATTAAATTTGCATTCATAGGTCAATCCTATTTTAACAGTCCATATGAAATCCATTTTTCAGCAATGACCGTGATAGCCGAGGTTTTCCGTTGAATTTTACGTTCTCATGTACCTTGGTACTTCGCCGAGCTGCGCAGCTTAAGTATATCAGGGGACTAATTATTCGAAGTCTGCTTAAGCCCAGCATAATCTACCGTGCATAAACATAACAGGAATCCATCCGTCACCAAAGCCTAATCCCCATAGTGAACTGAACTCAGGCTGAGGTCTTGATCCAGCTTCTCCTCTCCCCTCGGACTAAACTAATAAATCGCGTTAAATCGGTCTCAGCCGCGATGAAAATCAACGCAGTTATGCTTCGCGTAGGAACGCGAATCCTTGCGAACGTGTTCAATTACACCCCGCTGGTAAATATTCCGTGGGAAATTACGTGGAGGTATATTTGAAAGAGTCGGCTACGGTGATTTTGCTGGGAATGGAAAAGTGGAGTAAATAATGGGAGAACCAGCAGGCTATGAAGTTTTGCGAGAAACTGAAATTCCTTCGTGTGAGATGTCTAGGTGGAGAGGGCTACAGAGATACACATTTAGAATAGTAGATTTAGGAAGACCTCTAGCATAACATTTACAACCCCGTTCCACCGAACGGAAGGGACAAGATCTTTTATTCTTCTTAGCGACCCTAATCCCAAGATCTCAAGATCCTAATTCCGATTCTACTTTAACAATGCTGCTCGTGTAGTTTTTTCTCTTCCTACAAGCTTTACCAGGAAACAAGCAACGCGGAAGGATGAAAGCACAGTTTCCAGCAGTGGAGCCGCAACGATCCCAACGCGACATCTCAACAGTCGGCCGACGACGTCTCATCGCGTTCGAGTACGCTCGCCGCGGTCGTTACAAAGAGGTTTTGTTTCAATTTCATTCTCCTTGCATCGTTTATGCAAAGTCGTACCGCTTGAAGCGTATAAACGTTATTACGCAGGGCGAGCCGCGCGGAGGGAAGTTATCCGCGGGACTGCAACGTTGCACAAGCCTCCAGTGCATTCACCGAGCGGCCAAGAAAATATCCGGAGACATACGGCGCGCTTGAAGCGGACCGTTTGATAAAAAAGATTGGCTAAGGTTAAAGTGCCACCCTGGAGGGCTGCTTGCAGCTGTACTTCTCCAATTCAACGCTCGCGCCTCGTGACATTTAAAACTGAACGCGCAGGTAAATACGTAACACGAGCTGTATCCGTATCGTCAATGGAATATACCTATTAAAACGCTCGATCGCATGCAGATTTATTTAAAAATACGCAACGGTGAGCAGATATTTATAGACGTCATACGCGCGCGATATTTGCGTTTTACAAATATTGATATTAAAAGCATCGCAGAATGTAACAGGGTTCCGCGGTGCCATCTGCATATAGGTAGACATATCTGAAAATTTCATTTTTAGTCATTACAAGCGTCATCCTTTGTGAACGTTTACAACAAAGTTTCATGAGAAAATTCGAATAGTTACGGAAATTAAAGCGCTGAACGTAATTGAGTACACCGCCGAGTACCTAACATAACTTTGCAGCCATTTATCTTGAAATTACATTTTTAAACACCGTGCATATCATAACTTTTAAACGAATGAATATTTTCACTTGAAATTTTAACTGGAGGTGTAGAATTCCTTTCTCTACAGTGTGGAACTTCCGCATCAACATTGGATGTTTGTAAAACAATTTACAACCAACTAAAGATAATTTTTCTCCGTCAAAGTGTGGGGGAAAAATTAATTCGTGTGTGACTTTCACAATTTTTGTTTAAATTCGTCGGTACAGTTTCACATTACCCCTTTAATTCGTGACTGCTCCCGCTTCGGAGCTATTTTTGAGAGCAGAGAGAAAGTAATCGTCATCTAAATCAGTCTTGTCTGCTATAAAAATTACTGGGACAAATAGACTCCGGGATTGTTTGGCTTGTGCAATGGTTCGTAGGAAAGTCAATACGATGTACCGCATTTTGCTACTAGTATAGACACTACTCGCAATTAGTTACAAACTACCGAGGCGCATTTAAACTACTGTACAAGGGTTTCATATTGTTTGTGGTCTGAAGTTGTGGATGAAAGTTACGATAGCTTCTCCAAATCCGATTACTTGTTTACACTCCGAATGGGTGTTTGTTAAAGGTGCGATTAAATAGCGCTGGAACTCTGATAGAATGCTTACATCCGGCAGGCTTTAATAGTTTCACCAAAACTGAGCAACCCCGAAGAAATCTGTTGTGCCGTAAATTATATCTAAGAAAAGCACGTCCACAACTTTTCCTATTGGGCAGCGAAAAGAAGTCCCCAGCGCTGCCGAAGCGCAGAAGTTCCTCAATCCACGAAACTTCGCATCGAAACACTTTGAGGATTAAAGTATTAACGCAGCTGGCGGAAATTAATTGAATGCCGGGAATTCTGATTTTTTTTTACTCCATCTCGAAGAAGTAACTTCGTACCTCTCCATCGTGCCCGGATCTTTTCCATCAAAGTCCGCCGTTCTTTCGCGCTGCCCCTCGATCCGTGCTCTCTGCAGGACTCGAAAAAAAGAATGAGACACAGACTCATAAGAGCAAAAGGAAATACGGCTCGATCCTCGATATCCGTCTCTGGGTGAAGTGTCGCCGTAGCTGGACGACGCGTGCAAAGCCATGGCGGGTGCTTGGACGAGGGGTGGCCGGGTCAAAGAACCTTGCAACCTCGGTTTCCTTTTACTTGCCCCCCGGTCCCCTCGTTGCACTCACGCCCGAAACGGCGGGGCGAATTTTACGTTCCTGCGGAAACGCGGCGTTATTTACGAATCAGAAGCAGTCGGTATTACGAAACAGAAAAATACTGGTTTATTAAAGTGCATCGACCTGGAACGGGATACACGGCCATCCTCCGAATACCTGACATGCCTGAATAGCGATTTCGAGTTTCCTGGCTCGCCTTTTGTGCAAGCTCGTAGTAATAACTTTGTAACAACGAGGAGAGTGAATGCAAGAGATGCTTGCTCCCGCGTGCTTCTTTCAGCTGACACGGGGAATTTCGGTCATTCGAAAATGTTGGCTTGTTTAAAAGTTCGGTCGGTTTTCGAGGTGTTCAACTGCCGACGATGCTGATCCGGTAAAAAGAGTGAAATTCCGGGGTACGAACTCGCGTGAAACGGCGAGCTGCATTCGAAACGGATAAATCAGGCAGCAAATGAAATCGCGAGAGGTCAACTTCCACTCCACCCTACCCTGCGGCTCTACTTACAAAATTTCGATGCAATCGAACTACTTGAAATTCTTAAGTAGGTCAAACTCTCGCGCTCCCATTCCACGCTGTGTGAACGTCGTCGACGCGTTAATCCACCACCTAAAAGAATTTCGAACACCATGCTTCCTCATGATTTTCGTCCATAGTTAAAGTTCAGGAGACGACGCGTCGTCCTTCAAAACGTGACTCGTGTCCTTTCTCCCTAATAAAAAAAAAAATAGAAGTAGACCAAGCCTGGGAGCTCGGTACATTGATCGATTGGGAGCCTGAGTGCTCCCGTGACTAACTCAAGGGACTGGCTCTGACTTCTGTTTGATTAAACTAACCAAGAAGCCTGATTGCTCCTGATTCTACTGAATGCTCATTAACTTGCAGAAGCCTGCGTGCTACCTACCTAATTACTGGCTGACCGAACAGCACCTCCGAGGATACCACCACCACTCTTCCATTACGCAGTTACGTTTAGCGAACGAAACTCCGTCATCAATACAGAATTCCCATTAAACTACCAGCTTTCAGACACATCTGCTCCGTGACTAAGCACAGGGGGCACGGAAATTCTGAATTATTCACGATGAGCCGTACATTCTCCCATCAGGACGTTCTCCACCTGCAGGGAGCGCGACCATCGTGGTCGACGGTCCTTTCACGCCAAAGGTAACAAGTATTCCGTAACGATACCATAAATCCTAGCCACCAACGATCGGGGCACCGTGCACACGGCTGATGCTTTAATATCGACGCTCGACACGAACGCAGTAACCGGAACACGCGGAAAACAGCGGCTGATTTCCTTCGTTCGCGCGGTCGTCACGTACTTCGACGGATCTTGGGGCGGGAAAGTGCATCCGTGACAAGGGGGCGCAACGACGGAAGCCGTGTGCATCGATCTCGAGGTTTCGCGGCGGCACTTTAACAAGGAGCATTGTCGGCTCTGACTATTGCCGCGAGCTTGCTCTCCCCCTCGCCCGGCCGCCTTCTGTCGCCACTACCGCGATGGGACGTTTTCATCCGCGCTCTGCTTCGTTCTCCATTAATTCCCATGCATATTCGCGCGACGTGTTTACAAGAGACGGTAATTGCGCGGCTGCATACCGATCCCCCTGGATCAGACTGAACATTCAGCAAGTTCCAGCGACGCGCTCTTCCTCCGCGACACCCCTGCATCGTCACGATTTCGATGAGGCTTTTTTATCGATGCGTGGTGGAGAGTAGAACGATGGTAAGGTAAGAAAAAAGAGAGTTTAGAGCGCCATGATATTCCCTGTTTTTTCCCCTTACCTTTCAAATAATGCAGAAGTTTCCTTGCGGCCGATAGAATTTATTAAATTATTCGTACCAATGGATTACCCGTTACATGTTCAACGTTTCGTATTACACTCATAACTCGCTTGTAAATGATATTTGACTGTGGGCCGGAAGAACTCGTAGTAGCTGGATAACCCGTGACGAAGGTAGGTACGTTGAAACGACCGAACATTTGAAATGGGAAATGGGAGTGGCGTGTCATCGCGTGAGCAGTATCATTACATCGAGAGCATCCTAGCCCAGTTGCGTTCTTTTTAATTTCAGCGCGTTGTATATTAGTTGCTGTAACGTCAGCGCGTTTACTACCCCGCCAGGCATAGCGGTTTCCTCGGCACACCGACCAGGCCACGCCGGTGTAGAAGCCCGGTGATTAAAGTCGTAAATGGCCCGGCGGGAGAGGAGCGAAATTTTGGACGGGAATCGACGCGTTAAATATCCAAATGTAGGTCGCTCCGAACCAAGCCTGCTACATTTTTGACTCGGTGTTTCGGCGCTGCGCTGCCAAGCAAGTGGGCCAACACCCTAATCTATTGTGAAGGAGAGCGACTCGTTTCGACATCCCACAAAGAGCCACCGAAGCATTGCCTCGCTAGAATATCTAGCAGTGAAGTACCACGGTCACTATTATAGTAACTGTTCGATTGATCGAGCAAGCGAAAGGGAGGAGAAACTCGGCGCCAAGTAGTACAAGCGCGTTATATGTCAGCCACGAGGCATACATCGCTCGTTCAAGTGCAGTCAGCACGGAAGTGGAATATGAATGATGCAAAAGGTCGAATCGAGGTAGGATCACCGACGCCCGAGGCTAACGCGCGCTGTATCGAGCAGTATCACCCCTGTCGGCCTCGTTACGCGTGCGAAAACCCGAGTAAGAAACGGACAGATGAAAAAAGCCTAGTAAATACTGGTGGGAAAAACGCGAACAATAGCCTGGAATCGGGTGGGAGCATATTCGCGACGTCGGATGCACTTTTTCACCCGGATCTCACTGCTCTCGTTGCTCTCGCCCTTCCTGCCCGGCCTTTCCTGGCCTCGCGCACCCCTCGCTACCCTCAGGGCTATTCCCGGCAGGCTGGAGTTGCCGTACCATCGCACGGATTGGCGAATCTGCGCATAGAATTTAATAAAGGACCCCTCTACAGCCCGCTACCAGCGTTCCTCCAGCCACCAGGATGAGATAAATTGGAGGTTGCAGTGAAGTTAAGCCCGAAGTAGAGAGATGCGATAGCTGGACGAGCAGTTTGGTCCGGGCGGACTTTGTTGTTCAAGAGGTATTCGCTTTGTGACGGGTATCTCGTCGACTTCCCTTCATCGTCGCGAAATCTCTCCTCTCGTATGGAATTCATACTCGGCTATCGATTTTCCTACTGCCGCTGCGTTTCTTCAAACTTTTTTAATGCATCTCCACTGGCCACTGTGTGTAGGAGCTAATTCGGTAGCTTTGTGAACAGCCACTTTCGGGGCCTCCTGAATTCTCGTAAGTCATAAACTACTGATCTTTTAAATTACGAATCAGGTTAGTGAGCGATAGTTCTGAAAACCCGTAAAACTGTACACATGAATGGACAGCTCGCAGATTGAAAGGCAATAGCGTGATTGAGGCGTTTATAACTCGTGTGTAGCAATCTTGATGACAAGCTCGATAGATTGCTACACGATCGATTCGACGCTCCACCTCGCCTCGGTCAATTTAGCTTAATTAGACCGTGGCTGTGTTTTAATGGATCGCCGCAACGTGTCGACGGCTCATGTCGCTGGTGATGAAAAGCGACGACGAAATTAAAGTAATTATGCGCGGGTTGTATTTATGGAGCCCCGACGAGCCGGAGCCGGAGCTGGAGCCGCAACTTATTGAACGATCCATTTTCCATTCACCGAGATCCCGTTACCTACGGTGCATATTGAGCCTTTGTTTACATGATTTAGGGGCATCTCCCAGCTCCAATGAGCGATTTTCCTAGGCCGCCTATCACGGTTTTAATGAAACGGTAAACACCCATTTACATAGACGCAGCCCACCGCTAACAAGGAATATTATCTGTTCGGTATAGATGGTATTAAAGAGTACGTAAAACACTTTTCCGGGATCGATTCTTCGCATCAAAATACAGAAAAAAGTTCTTAACAACGTTCGATGATAGGCACTATATGTTTTGGCAGGCTCTATTTGCATTTCGATAGCGTAAAAGCTTTGTGTGGGTGAACTCAATGTTAAACTGATTTACTTTACAGATCGTCTTGAGAATCGGCAAACAATACGCCAGCATCGAGAGTTTCCTGCGAGCATGGGAGACGCGCAAGTGGTTGGAGGAGTGAAGAGGATGGACAGGGTTGCTGGCGACCAGCGTATGGGAAATAGTATCCCGTTGAGCCTGGCCTCCAACAAGTGCTATTATAAACAATCTGCCCAGACCTTCTGAAATGTGGGACACTCCCCCAATGGGCAGCCACGTAGCTTTTGTGTATATTGTATTATCCGAAACTGGGTCGACTGTATAACCTAAGTAGTGAGATACAAATAAAATGTAAGATAGTAAATGACGGATGGTTTTTGTTCACTGCATACTTCATACATCCAGCACATCCTACAATACATCTCCAATATCACACATATATTATGCCAAGTACATCATATTTTCCTCCTCACATTTTCCATTGCAAAATGGGATTTTATTTTTTGAACACTCAAATTCCATTTGCAACTTCGTTGAAAAATTTGTCATTTGCAATTTTGTTACGTTTTCGCGAGAAATCTAAACATCAACTTACCGTATCTTGCACCGTCATCAGGCGACCTGTCTCACCTGCAACTTGTCCTGCAACCTTCGCCCAAGAGCGTCATTTATAAACGACAGGCTGTCGGTGTGAATGATTTCAGTGATGGCGAGGGTTAAATGTATTTCAAATTTATCAGCGACCCTTGGGCGCATTAAAAGTTTGTCGCTCGAAGCGAATTCTGCAGAGTGCCCCCCCCCCCCCCACCCCCACACACACACACACACACTATAGCAATGATGCATTCGATCGGAAATATCGATTATCGATTTCCACTTGCCGCTGAAAGCTCGCGAACAGGCGAGATCCACCGCGTTCGCGTGATCGATGCGTCGCCCTTGCGTTTCGCGAAATACCCCAAGTTCGAAACTCGAGCTTCACCTCCCCCGCGATTGAATCGACGACAAATCTGTGACTCGCGGGGCGCATCCATCATAAAACCGTCGCGGATAGTCATAAATTCGTTGGACCACCCAGGGACCGTGACGAGGAACCGCTACATAAATCGCGATAAATTCCCGACCGGCAAATTAGCTCGCTCGACCTGCGCTTGCAGCCAAGGAGGAAAAAGTTGAGCGACGGCAACGGGAAGAGAACATCCGCATTCCTCAGAGTCCTACGTGCATTAATAATGTAGCTTCCCGGGCATTAACACACCTGCTGAAATCTGCAGCTGGGGTAAACACGGAATGAAACCTGATGGGGTTGGAAGATACTTAACCACGTTGTAATTATTTAAGCTCGAGCATAAGAATAATACATTCGTCGGAAGGATAGGTTGGAAAACAGTCCTTAGACTGAACCTCGCATTGGCATTTGTCTTTTCTTCTCTCTTTTCGCTTGCTGGATTGTATATACGTGTTTTTGCAATAAAGACGTTCAATAATAATAATGATAATTTGCAAGAACCAGAGCTCCAGGCATCAGAAAAGGAATTACTAGCTAGGGGATGGAAAGCTGAAGCAAAATATTATATTAAACGATAGGCTAACGCAGGCTTCTCCAAACACCGATACGTTTCACTTGACAAGGTCGTCGAGGTGATCAGAAAATCTTGGCAACTATGAGATTCAAGTGATTCACCCTGTACATGGCTGAAGCTTTGCTCCGACCGCGAGCGACCCCCTCGAGGGTCAATCGTCGTCTTCCCGGATGCCAGACAAGTGTAAGGCGTGGATGCATCGAGGGGTGGCCGGTATCGAGACACATTACCTTGGCTTAACGTACTTAAAGACGCCGAAGCACGTTCGCGTAGAAAACATTTCACGAGCGGCGGTACGGTTTCGCGCGGTGTCGATCGGGGCTTCGTTCGCGGCGGATTAGCAGGAATTTTTTGCGAAATATACAGAACGCCAGCGAGCCGGGCATCCTTGCTAAGCGGCGTGAGGACGATCAAGCCTGACAAAAGCTCCCTGCTAATGCTTGGTAATTTTCGACGAAGGCCATCCTGCCCCGCGGAAGGCGTCCGTATCAGCTCGGTTTCGCGATCACGGTGCGCGCGCGCCCCGATTACATCGGTCGATCAATCATTCGTTAACGAGTGACGCGTGATACGGGCATAATAGCGCGACGCAAGAAACGGTTACCCCTATCGAATCGCGTGTCACGTTCGCTATAGCGCAGCGATTCAATCTGGATGCTACCTTCCGAGGTATTTCCCTAGATACTTTGCACGTCGAATGGTCAACTCCTGAAACGATCGTTTAGGGTCTAGAGAGAAAGGAATGAGAAAAGCTCCGACTTAACCACTCACAAGGAGAGGTTTTTAGGTGTCCGCCTCCGATTTCTTTGGTTTCTGGATATGTTTTAGAGAACCGAAAAATAAGATATAGGTAGATGTTTTTTTATAGTGTACCACTTCTTATAAACTTTGAGAGATGGTCCTTGTCAGTTTAACGAACGGGGTCTGTCTATATGCAAATTGATATTAGCCTCTCAGAGTCCCAAACTTGGACCAGAACCGTTCATTCCATCGGTTCGGCTGCTGATGTTTAGTCGTCTCGAAATGGGCTCGCAGCACAGTCGTGAATGAAACCAGCTCTTAGAATAGAATACTAATATTGCCTATTAATGATGAGACGCAGGATGGTCGAGTGTCCCGATGAACCACGCCGACGGACCATAGCGTAAAACTGAACGGGCTCGTTCTTCATTTAGCGAGGCGATAATAAATGGGCGTGGCTCCGATAGCCACCGTGGTATTCGCTCAGGCGGCTCACGAATTATCGACGAAATCATTGCATACAGTTGCGCGTTCCACAAGCTGGAGATTCGTAGGAGCCATTATCGTAGCTTATTGCTCGTTATATCGCGTTTCACGGTGCAGGCTTTTTGTTCGCGGCGGCCGGCTCGATACGAGCTCATTAACGATTGAATGTAAAGGGAAACGTTCCTGGATTGAATCGAGAGGTTCGATACAACGAAACAGTAATGAGTGGCTCATGGAGGTGCTCCAGACTTTCTTGTCCGGCTGTGTAACCGGGACAACTTTCCAAACAGGTCGTCGAACAGAGGAACAGTCGAAACAGGCGAGACAATAGCCATATTCCCGGTATGGCATCCACAGATTTCACGTTAAGTGGTTTAATTAAAGTTTCGCGATAAAACACTCAATTCGAAGGGCAGTTTAGCTCTGTTTGGCCGCAAATTACGTGTTGATGGAGTCTGCTCACTATGGAGCGGTCACCGCAGAGTATAAATACATGCTTAAAGAGTGCATTCTTTGTAACGCGGTAGGTATTGTTAAGATTTGAAAGGGATAGCAAACGATTGTTCATATTGCTGCTTAAATAGTGAAATAATAGCTTGATGAGAATCCACCTAGAAATTAGGGAAGAACGATAATATGTTCTGGTAGAGGGACTGTGAGGAAGAGCGTGGGATTAACTCCAAGCCCGTTGAACAGTGAACTTGTCTGTTCCCTTCCCAAAGCATAATCTTCCTACCAGAATGGTATCATGAAGAATGGAGGGGGATTTGGATTTATGTTACGAAGCATTTCTCCCTGCTAAGAACACGGAGCATCGAGGAATTGGAAAATTCTAATGGCACGTTACCATGTCACGTTTATTTCGCCATGCATCCTGGCAAGATCAAGAGAGCCGTGCCAGGAATAAAGAAAAAGGGGAAACAAATAATACCTGTAAATAGAACGTGGCACGAGCCCGCCGGAAATGGAATTTGCTGATGACGCAATATCGAAGATTTATTCGGTATGGAGAGGCATTCCCGGGCTTAAATTCACCGGCGCAGAACGAGCGACGCGAATAACAAATAGCAACATTCCGCATCGTGGGAATTATTTTTCAACTGCGCGTATTGATCGACCGGCGAGATTTCAGAACGTTCACGCGAAAGGGTTCTAGCTGCGGCTAGAGTGCTACGAGGCGAACTTGCAATTAAGTGCCCGCGTACTCTGCTCGATGAGCAACGTGGTACTGTCTGAAAAATGGCCAAACAAAATACATGTGTGAACTTTTCGTTTCCCTGGTGCCTCGATTTAGAACGTTGGAGGTCTTTGACACAAGTACCTACGTTTCATTTTTATTTCTCTCGACACTGGATACTAAACAAGTGCAAGTAAGAACTAAGAATAGCAGCCAGGGCATGGTAATTCTTGGCATAACCCAAGAAATCGAGATGAGGAGTAGCGCCCGATTCCGGAGAAGGAAGGTTATTAGATTACTCATCGTTCGGGGAGGGCGTAATTCCCACACATAGGCAACGCGGGGGAGCGTTTCGAGGCCGGAAGAGACGTCGTTTCATGCAACGCGCGTCGCTTAATCTTCATTGGCATGCGTGAAGTCGCTTTGAAACCCGCCCACCCGAGGTCTGCAGAGTCTGCGGATTCTGGCCCCCATCCGCGTGTATCGTCCATAAATTCCAAAGCAGCCCGATGCAACGTGCAACACTTTCAGTGGCGCATTATCCGTCGTCTGGCTGCAACCCCCGTTGCATCTTTCCCCTTAACAAGCCGTTTCTGTTCGACGTTTCGAAAAGTAGTGCTTGGGAAAAGCTTGTTGAACAGTCTCGAGCATCGAGTACCGATAACCAGGCTCCTCTTTTTAAGCGATTACTCTTACTAACAAGAGCCTCTTCTCCATTCACGGGACGTCATGCATGAGAAATGAACGACTCTCGTTGATTACTGTCAAGAGCGTGAATTGTGAAGCTGCTGATGGGAAACTGGGTAGGGTAAATCCGGGAGACGCGGACGACCTAATATAAAATGACTGTTAAAACTAATATAGACATTACTTATTTTATCAGAACAAACCTATATGTTCGGAATTTTATGCTGATTCAGAAAAACCGGACGATACTTGCTTTAAGACAATATTTACTGTAAATCGGGTTGAAAACTGAAGTCGTGACATCTGACCACCTCTCCCGAGGTGCCGGGAGAAATGGTTTTCGTCGTTGGCAGAGTCCACTCACATAATTAATCATGGAAAATTAACAAAGGATGAAACAAAATTATTTATGAGTGAATACAACTACAGATTCATTGATGTTTAATTTGTTTACGCTAAACAAGTAGAGAACACATCAAAGAAAAAGTGAACTACCTACTGGCGATTAGCAAGGCAAATGAATACAAAAGTGAATAAATAAACTAAATAAACAAAAATCATAATAAAATAATAATAAAAAATAAACAAAAATAATACAAAAATCATAAGTCGACCATCTCACCTTTCTGCAGCGAGAGATGGTTTTCTCGTTAGCTTTGAGAGGAAGAGTTAATATGGCCAAATACTTTGGCTGCATTGTCCCTCAATATCTCTACTATTTTATTATCCCAAACATTAAACGAAAATAAACATAAAAGTATATTTTAAATACGATTCTGTACACCGCTGTTTGAAAAAACCGGTTAAATGTAACCACAATTTACCTTTTATAGCCTATAAATCCAGAAAAACACAGAAGGAAGCGAAATGACGCTATTCATTCAATTGTTTGGCTTCTAGAGAAGTAATTGGTCTGCACTTTAACGCATTTTTACGTATAGAGTATAAAATATAGTGACTCGACCAACTCTCCGGCCCGAACGCGTCTCCCGGATTTACCCTATACTTGGTGGAAGTTGATTATCCATCTAACGACACGCCTTCTTGCACGCGCACAGCTCCCTATCGGGAGTTTAAGATCACAGGAAGCATCTGCTAAAATATCAGTAGCCTCCTCGACAACATTCCCCTTTTAATACCAAGGAAACTGCGAGAAATGAAACTGGTGGAGGCAGCAATTTCAGTGTTCGAATCTACTCCATCAACGCCAGGGGTCTCCGCTAAATCAACTCGTTGGCGTTTTCCTTCTCTTGGCAAGTGTTTTTCTACGCGAATTCACTATCGCCCCCGTCTTCCCGAGGGAGCGAGCTCGATCCTAGCATACTAATTACAACAACAGAGAGTCGGGAACACTTCGTTGACGTTTCGTTTGCCGGGGCGCGACGGCGTGTTTGCAGAACATCGCGGAAACCGAATCTCGCGAACAGAAGCCGCGAAGCAAGCTTTCGTCGACGCAGAAACAGCGAAGTTCTCGTTTCGAGTGTCGTCGACGGGGGGATGCGTCTGAGGACGGGAGCGAACGAGGATAAAGGATCATTACGCGGCGAGAATCGCTGTCGATGAAATTAGACGACGCCTGGAGCCGTCTCGCGCACTTTCCTCGACTTCCGCTTCTAATCGACACAGCGAAATTTCACGCGAAACTTGCAAAGGACTCGCGAGATCCGTCTAATTCGCGCCACTCAGTCTGGCGCTGCTATTATGTGCTCATTATGTACTGCCCATCTGTATCGCGCCGAGTATATGCCGCAATTATCGTCGCCTGTAATCGCCCATTGTCTATGATTGCCCACTCGCGAAAGTGCGCGAGAGTTTACGCCATGTTGGGCTTTCAGGCTGTTGAACATTCTCGTTAAGAAGCCTCGTAAGAAGCTGCGAGAAACAATGTCCGAACAGAGAATATAATATGTCGCAGCTTTCCTGACTTGTCTAAAGTTAATACCGATTAGCTAAAAAAGACCTTGTATTTGTGATTCTACAGATCGATCGTGAGCCAATTTCAAATGCGCACGCGACCACTCGCGGGAATGTTGACTAGAAATTCAAACTTTTTCTATGCATACTGATATTGTACAATATAATAGGTACTCTCTCAAACTCCTTTTTGGTTCGATCAAATAGAATGCCATTGTAGGTACAACGAGAGCGCCCCCTGTTAAAAACGAATAAAGTCATTTCACCTATATACACGTGTATCACCACTATAGTTCAACATCATCGTCCATCGCGATTTAATAAATGGCCGGCCCGGTTTATCTGGCAGAACTAGGATCACCTTTAAGGGGTATAAGCGTTTGAAAGTTTAAAAAATCGGATCTTCTTTTACATATGTTCATAGATTGATGTTTTAGAAATATTATAAATCAAGTCCGATGTAAAAATTCGAAAGATTGGCGAAGTTATAAGCATTTGAGTGGGACAACCCAGGTAGCACGGAGCGGCGCGGCGCGGCAACTCGACCGATCGCTGCGGAACTACGTACATTTTTCAATACGGTGGCCCTAAACACTCGCGCTATGTTCAACCAATTCACTTCCAATTTTGCATTCAGAATCGTAATAACATTCCACATCGATCTACGACGCCTTTTTTTATTCCGATTCCCCGTTTATTATTTATAAGGAAAAAACGTGGACTGAGAAATCTAACTTTATCTTTGATCTCACCATTTCTTTATTTTTTAAAATTTTCAAAATCGGTGCCGTAGATCGATAGCTATTAACATATTTTATAAAAAAAATTTACTGTTTTTGATTTCAGATATGACATACAGCTTTTTTCAGGTCCACCGTGTAGCCGTCTAAAATCGAGAGAGTTTCGGATATGTATCTATAACTTCAGAAAAACAATAGTTTCTTAACTGAAACTTTTTTTTGAGTAGTTCATAATCTTCATCAAGTCGTTGGCTTGTAAAAAATCCACAAAATGTACACATTTTCCGAGCGTTCAAACGAGTATACCCTCTTAAGTAAACTTTACAAGCTAAAGCACTCCACTTTGACTCCTTCCAGGAGTGGCCCGTGTCTTGCAGCCTTCTTCTCCTACCTCGAAGCGGGTCAATTAATCACAAGGATTAGCGACGTCACGGTGATTTACTGCACAGCAGCGGCTAATTCGATTCGAGTGGAGTTGCTGGCCGTCGGTTCGACGAAGTTCAGCGGCGAACACTTTGTCCGCGTAAACGCGACGCGATCCCGAATGCAGCTAGCGGGACGGCCGCGCGCAAATTAAAACTTTTCCCATGAATAGTAACATCGCATTGCTACTTCGCGAAAGTCGCTGATTTTTGCTTCGCGGACGAGCTGGGAAGACGGCAGGCAGCGGGTCCCCGCGATCCCAATGCCGCGTCGCTTTTTCTCCCGTCTTCCGTTCGCCATCTTGTCCCAGATGCGGAATCGCGCGGCGAATTAAAGTTAAGGCTCGGCCTGATATGCAAAACTCCACTGCGGAAGCGCCTAGGGTCGAGCCAGTGGGATCGGACAGCAAATGAACGGGGTGGGATCGTGGCAAGTTACTTCAGCGACTAATGAGCTGAAAGGAAGTAACCCGAGATCTGGTGATTAATCTCTGATACCTCCAGAAGAATCACTGTTCTTGGGCTGTTTCTTCGTTTCCTTCCATCCTTCCCCTCTGCTGATTTATTTCTATCAGAGGGAAAGAATTCCCTTCATCAGTTCTACGTAGAGAAATTCGGGAATTCGTGATGTCAGATTTGATCCAACTGCATTTATATATTTTTCCGGTCGAAACGAAGATTCCATCATCGACGTTTCAACTTTTCAACGCCACCGGCACGAGCGTCATACAATTGCGCCAAAACAGCGTACCGCAGTTAATTATAGCAGGTGCATAATTTGCACTGCCGGGGGGGGGATTCAATATAGTTGTTATCTGCGCGTAACATTCATTGAGTAATATTCGATTCGATCCCAATAAATATGCTATACATATGCCAGGTCAATATTGTAGCTGAAATGATATGTAATGGAGCGTAGTGTAGTCGCGAGGTTAGAAAATTCGTGGGAGTTTTTCCATTTTCGCTAAACCGAAACGCGGCAGACGGGATCTGCATGGCCAAGGGAATTTGTTATTTAACGGTTGGGTGAAGTGGCGCAGGGAATCGAGCGTAGAGCATTAAATCTAATAAACTCTAGCCGACGCCTCTTAATTTTCCCCCATAACCGTGGCGATTTGATAGTTCCACGGTAATGGGCTGTAAAATTTTATTACGCCCCCATTAACAACTTGACGTTATCGCCGGCCGTGTGGATTTAAATGCAAGGATTTATTAGGGAAACCTCCACGTTTCCACGCATAGATCGCTGCAAATAATTGGGAAACAAACGCATTAATGCATTTACACCGTGATACCGTTTCGATTCGCACGGGATGACGTAGTGCATTCGATGTTCGCGATAAAACCCATTTCTGATTAACGAATGTAACTTGGACGATTATCTCAAACGCGGGGCACGATTGCCCAAGAATTCTAAATTTATAATATCCGATAATCGCTAATTCCCAAAACGGGCCGCCAATTTTATTTGCAGTTTTAATCTTTGACTATAGAACGTGGTCGACAGGAAGCTGGAAAGTAATAATTTATCATATCCACGTCGCTGACTTATTCTATGGAAACTTATGACTTTTAGCGACACAGGTGAAGACACAGTTTCTCTTTGTCGAATTATGTCGCCATCTTTCTTCGTTCAAACTATCTTTCCCCAACACTGCACGCTGAAGATTTCATTCCCCGAACCTCCCCTGTTATCGATTCCTTTCCCCAGCGAAAATCCTCAATTTCGAGGCCAGGATCGTTTCATTTTCAGCGGTTTGGTCGTAAAATCAATTCCTGTGGAGGCTCCCCCGAAGAATCCCGCTTCGTTTAGTGTAACGCCAGCCATCGTTCCGCTAACCGACCAAATCGAATTCCCGTGGAACGGCGCAATATCCAGCCAGCCGGGCCACGGAGTTCGCGCAAGAATCAGAAAGTAATTAGCAATCGGCGGGATGCAAAATCCGCCCCTAACGAGCGCGTTACTGCGAGCCGCGCGTTGCGGTGTCGTGCTTGCTGCGGCGTACCGCTCTTCTAACAAACGGACAATTAAGCACGTAGGTTCCTCGAACGCTCGGGAACGCTCTTTAACGCTCGAGGATTAAAATTACGTTCAACTAACGGCGAGCCGCGGCACTGCGACAAAAATCGCGCGGTTTTTTGCGTGGGGTCAGGGAACTCCCGTCGAGCATTTGCTTCGACAGTACTTGTAAAATAAAGATGCATAGGAGGAAATTGTAGTGGCTACATTGTTTGAGAGATAAGTGATGCTGCATCGTGGAAACGTGGGCCACACGAGAACGCTTGATTATTCTCTGTGAACCAAGGGAAAGATGCAATGAGTCCCTAGTACGGTCACTCTATACGCGCGAAGTAAGGGCTCAGAATGAAATTGGGGCGCAAGTGTTCGAATCAGTGAAGTCGAGGGCACGCGAAACGCCGATTGCAGCTAAACAGATGGAGCGCGTGCTCAAAGGGCGAATTGTCCCTAAATTTCGACAGAGCACCGGCGTAAAGCGTAACAGATTTCGTTGTTTCCTCGAGCGTAGGTACACCCTCGTAATTCGAATGCTCGATGCACTGAAATTGAATTCGTATCCGTGCGCCGGGACAAAGGTCCTTCAACCCGCGCTGACCCCAATCATAAGCATTTCTGCGAAACAATGCCTCGATTATCTGTCGCGAATCTTCGCCCAGACGTCGGTCGATCTAAATATATCACTGCATTGCTGCTCGATAGCACATGATAGGTACCTACCATTCAGAGAATCGACAAACATGAAAAAGATATCGCTCCGACTGTTAACAATGCTACCTGGCGCCTATATGGATATGGTTGATTGATATTCCATAAAATTCCAGAGATTCTCGCGCAGTAGATGCCTCGTTAAGGACTCTAATTGAATCGCACTCCGCATTGTCGTCGTTTCACGTGAAATTGACATCGACCGTGGGAATATCGCGGAGAAATGGAAATTGACCGCGTTTCCCGCGATTCTGTGACAAGTCCCCGCCAAAGGGCCGCCCATGTAATTAGCCAGGACTACAGGAGTCGATAATTAAATTCATTGGCGGGCGTGGCAGCAGCGATACGAATTCGGTGATCGTTGCAAGCAACGTTCACGGTGCCCGAAAACGGTGGGAAAAGGCAGGAAGCGAGAGAATGCCGCAATGAAACGAGGAGAATCGCGTCCCTAATAATGGAGCTAAAAGGAAGTACGCACTACGTCCATTCAGTCGAACGTCATGGCAGAAGACGAACGCTTCGATGCGGACAGGCCTGGTCAGCTTTGTCATTGATTAATGGACGTCGCTTTGTTGCAGCATTGCTGGTAACGCAGGGAACGATTAATCCCAGATCGCGAATTATCGACGTGAAATTCACGATCGACACTAAAGTGGATGATGCTGCATCTTCGAGGCTCGAAGAAAACGGTATTAAAATCGTTATCGATATCAACGGCCTAATCCCCTATCTGGCTTCGACTTTACGGCTCCGGGCGAAGCTGAGCATTTACGTTTACCGTTTTCACGAGATCTATCCTCGATATTGTCTTCCCCTGGCCTCCCTTCGTCCAGGGCCTACCGTTTCAGAGTTCGTGGTGGAAATTCCAGGCTCTCCCGAGATTCATGCACGATTCCCCGCTCCGTTTTCTTTGATAAGAATTTGCACAGATTTGTGCGTTGCTTTGACGTCGAAGGGAACGCCAATCAGTCATCCTGTTATCATTCAATGTCCGCGGGGCAGATGGAAAATGCTGCTACCGTAGGCTTCGCCGTCTGACCCGGTGCGTTCTAGTTGCGAGGCTGTGCGGTGACTAATGCAGAATCTCAATCATCGGCAAGCTGTAATAGACGCGATTCGCGGGATCGCGGTCGTCGAACAATGCCAGCCGGATTGGAGTACGACGCGGGGCGAAACAGGGACACTTGAAAAACTGGAAATCCATGTATCTCGCGAAGGTTGACGCCCAGCGACATACCAGGGCGTAGATTTAGTTCCGATTTTGCGATTACAATCGATGTTCGCGCCTCGGCTACATCCGCCGACGGGGAGGGTAGGAAAGAATATCACAGACCCAACGCGGAGGACACATACGCCGCGAAGGATCGGTACTCGAGAGCTCGTTGTTCATCGCCAATATTGACCCACCGCGACGATCAAATAAAACCGACGGTGGAGCTGTGTGTAGAGAACGAGACACAATAATTAGCGATATTCCTCCCGCAATCTGTTCGACGTTCCATCGAGCAACTCGCTTGTTCGGCGCGGGCTGGGAGATCATAACAGCGGTGAAATTAATTAAGACGATCGCGAGTAGTCCCGTTCGCGGCTGGCCTATCGAACTGGCGTAGAGATCGTTTAGACGCGCCTCGAAGCGCCGAGTAATACGCGTCACGTAGCCAGCGGCGCGGCCCGAGATTCCCCGGAAATCTCGATCTAGATTATTCGATGCGGGAGGTGAGAGAACTAGGGAAACGGGGACGCCGGGAGTGTTCCTCAAACTCGAGAGCCTCGAGTGCATCATCGGGATAATTATCTTGTCGGCAATACGCAGCCTGGGCAACTACGGCCACGCCGCGGAACGTCGATACGCGTTCCTCAGCCGGAAATCGCGCACATAAATGCGGAAGGGGGAGGGGAGGGGGGGGGGGGTGAACGGCACGGGGGTGGATTTCTTGGCCATCGACGGGAATATCACTGCTCTTGTCCCTACAGTAAAATTAGCTATAATAAGCACCGCTTTCTCTAAACCTGGCCTATTGCGCATATCACACCCTCCTTTATCTCTGTAAAACTTATATTTATGAACATTTATATTTATAAACTACTCCAATATTAATACTACAATAATAAAATGGGTCGTGCGAAATCAAATAAGACTTGGCTCCGAATTTCGAGGTCACGGCGAATTTTGCATACAGAACTTTCTCATAAATCTTTATCCGATACGTAGACAGGTGCTCGTAAAATTGTAATAATGAAATTGCACATCAACACCACCTCAGATCCCGTAAAGGTTCATCCCGTCGGCAGACGAGCCCCAGAATCGACTTAACGTAAGACGTGACCGGCAGGGCAATTACATTGCGTCGTCGGATCCAGGGAATGCTAATTATCCGGAATCTGGGCGAGCCGAGAACGTTGTCAGCGTCGTCGTGGCAAGGTAAACAGACGAGGACGTAGAAGACGGCGCGGGGAGGCTACGCGAGGGTGTCTGCGGCCGTGCAAGCGGAATAAGCTCGCGAGTTTCTCGAGGCTGTCACGCGTTGGAACGTGTCCCCGATCTCCCCCATTTTCGCTATCCCATCACGTTGATCCAGACAGTGGCTCCGTCGGCTGATCTCGTATCGAATGAGCTCTCTCGGCTACACACGACGACCCCTCGAGCAGCGCGATCGATCCCGAGGATCGGGGACCGGGGACCGCTCTATCCGAAGGGGCGTGCTGCGTCGTTGTTTTCCGTCATTCGACGAGGCAGAGCCGGGGCACTTTCGACCGCGGTTTGGCAAGACACTCGAACGAATGCATTATCCACAGAGAAGGGCCGAGGAGCAGAGGATAGACCGCAAATACCGTTCAGAAGTTAATAATGCAGCCCTCCTCCACCCGTTGGTTGCGAATTCGACCGTACGGAAGGGAGAAATGTTTCGTAAGAAGGAATTGCGTGCTTGACTCCGGCGGACGATCTTTAAACATTCAACGGCGCCCGCGAATTCCATTAAAGAGGAATATCGAATACAGTTCGGCCGGAGTTCGGTCGATCTTGCGGCGCGCGGACGTTCACGGCAGACGTTTCCTTGAGTTAACGGTTTCGCGGGTCGCAGGGCAACGTGCGTTGGCGCATCTGGTGCTGGTGAGACATGGCAACGCGTCGATGTTTTAGCGCGAAAAAGTGGAGTTTCGTGGGCGTCGCCACGATAGGATGCAATTCCAGGATCACTGTAGGCTATAAAAGTTCCTTTTAGGAAGATTCTGGGGTAAGTGGTCCGCGGTTTTCCATATCCCTCTTATCAGAAGATGTTATCGCCTTCCCCGATCTTAAATCTTCAGGAAGCCCCTGCCTCGAGATTAAGGCAGCGTGACGCAACATCGTCCACCACCTACGTTAAGTCTCACCACTGCCAAAGTACAGAATTCCTAAAAACAGATTAACGTCGATCGCGCCCTGTCCATAAACAAGACTAAACGTCTAAACGTCTTCGACATTTTCGGGCCGCAAAGCGACGATATTAAAGTATCCATCGGGAGCTGCGTGGGAAGCGAACCTCTCGCGACGAACTTTAATTAAAGTCGCTGCCAGTCCGGGCGAAAATTCGCAGAATTCATTTTGAACAAACGCCTGGCCAGCTGCCGGTATAATGCAGCGTTAAACGCGATTCCGTATTAAATTTCGCTCGTATACCTATGCGCGTCGTTCGAGGCCACGTCGGAGCATAATTAACGGCCATGTAGCTGCGCGGTCCTCGGTGGACCAAAGGGGTGCCACGTGGGAGGGGTTCCGCTTGAAAATTCTGTAAAAAATGTCGCGCGGTATCGACTGTATGCCCGTGGCTGCAAGGAAAAAAGCTTCCGCCGCCGTCAGTCGAATTATTCGCGCGCCAGTTACAATTACGGCTGTAATGCTAAGTAGTCGCGCCCGCGCGGAATTCAGAGGCAGCTCCCTCGAGCAGGAACGATACCCGAACGACAATTTGCATTACACCAATTACGGAGTCGTCGGCGCGGTTGCCAGGCAGAGATCTCGTTTCCGCCGGCGCAACGGGGATCGTTCGCTGCAAAAGGAACGAGCGGGGGCAAAAATGCGAGAAGAGAAGCTGCGCCGCGGCAAGGAGACAACGGAATAATGAAATTTCTCGATTCGCGAGAGGTCCCGAGTCGTTAGTAAGATTATGAGACAATGGATACCTCCCCCCCCCTCTCTCACTCTCTCTCTCTCTCTCTCTCTCACTCCCCCTCTCGCCCAGGTCGATCGACGAGCGTGATTGGAGGCGGACGACGCATTCAACGATCGTAAGTCCCGCGCAAAATACAGCGGCGGCGGGAAACGGCGGGCACGAGACGGATAATTGGAAAAGAGGAATGGAAGAGCTCGCGAGAGAGTTACGGACAATATTGGAAACGTGAAATTGAGCGAGCATAAAGGTGGCACGGCGTCCGCGAGCCTCGCTCCCCGAGCTTCAATTTATCCTAATCATCGGCGAAGGAGAATAGACGAGGACGCTTGATTTCCACCGGGAGGGCAGTCGACGACGATAAAGCATCGAGCGTCGTGTCCTTTGCTTCTTTCCCGAGCAACGACAATTAGTTTTCAGATCATTGTTGTTGCCATCGCGTTGCGCAGTTTCTTCGATCCTAAATTGCGATCGGTGCTGCTACAGGAAGCGTTTACTACCTAAATGTACAGATTCATCCCAGAACTCGAAGATACTTTGGGTAGATCCCCACGAACAATTAGAACACGCTTCGTTTTTCAAGCAGAATTAACGGGAAGCTTCTGGTGAAATTGAAGATCGAAAGTACATTTTGTCCACGACATTTATGGTTCCCACGGAGATGTTTCTCTTATCTGGAGCCAATTTTTATTACGTCATTAAAAGCAGTGCCCGAACGAGGCACTCTTAATATCCCTTTTCCCCGTTGCTGGTATTTCAGCAACGGTAGAACGAAGCTAAAAGATATATCGGTTATATCTGCGAGTTCGCGACTCGGTACAGAGGGGAGGAGTTCTCTTCTTCTCTTATTTTCTTCGCAGCGTTGTTCGACCGTGAACGAGGCTGTTCCTCCGTGCTCCACAGGGCCCTTCGATTTCTCGATGTCGACTTTGTCGCCAAGTGGGCGAAAACAATGGCTCGTTCGACGATTTCTCCCTCGTTGCTGGCCAACAGAGAAGTCTCGAGAGCCGCGAGCACGAGGACGGAGACCCGTCCGCCTCGAAAACGATAGCTGCGCCCGGAGCCAACTATTCCACGGCTAGCGGTCCTCCGAAATTCGCAGTCATAATTACATTTAATTCTATTTCGCCCTCCGATCGAATTCAATCGCTCGGCTTTGTCCGCCCTCCCGCCACTCCAACGGCGACGGTCCTGACCCGCAAAGTTCCACCAACTTCTGGTCCCTTTCAGTACGTCAGGAATCAATTGTAACGCGACCCACCCTCGCTAACCAAATAATTTTCTCCAAAGCAAACGTTCCCCCCGTCGAAGCCAGAAACTTTCCCCGCGTCGCGTGAAACCCGGGTCGTACGAAAAGCGGAGAGGATTTAGTCCAGATTCAATTCAGACGCGGCCCATCACAGTTCACTGCCTCGAAGCACTTTCTTGCGGGATTGTTGGCAGGCTGATGGTTCGCGGGGGATGTGGACGAGTCGGGGGAAGAGGATTTAGAGATATCTGTCAGCAAATGTAAGTACAATTCTCGTCTACAATTGGTAGAGAGTCAGGTCGCGGCATGCGTTGACTCGAACTACTCGGCTCTCAAGTTAGCTCCCCCTGTCGACCGGAGGAAGGACTCCCCCGTCAGAGTGACCCACATTAATGAAACATCACGTAGCCGTAGCGTCGGTGGGACGCAGGATCAACTCGAGAGCGTATGCATCTCGTGCAAGCCACCCAAGGGGGGCCGGAAGTTGCGCGATAATAATAACAAGAGCTGACGCGGGAGGCGCGAGGTTAGCAGAAGTTAAGCCGTACCTCGAGTTCGTCCTCGATAAGGGGAACGAAGGTGGCGATGAGGGTGACTTCGCGCGACACCGTCGCAGGTAGCGCGGCGGACACTGTGGACAGGCCATCCAGAGGAAATTCGAGGGCAGAGTCGACGGCGTTTCCAGGGTGCACAGTTTCGCCCGGGGCTCATTATAAATGGGCGATACGGCGACGTTTTCCGAATGAATTATTGAAGAGGACTCCGCGGCTGTTGAGAATATTTAAACTGGGTCGATACTTGCCGTTAACGTGCATCTGGTATCGACAAGCGAACCAAACGCCGCTTTTCCATCATCTCTCTTTTCCCAGCGACGTTTTTCTCTCCCCCTGCCACATACCTACTCGAGAACCCCCCTTTCACCACGAATCGTCCCCGTTTCCTTTTCTCGTCGCTCCCTCTTCATTTTCCTCTTACCCGGGCCCCGGCGTTTTTTCCTACCCTGTTTCCTTATATATACAGTTCCCTCCCCCCCCCCTTCCCGGTATTCCCCCTTGTTCCAATTACACGTCCTCGGGACAGAAACGTTATCCCGAAGGACCACATACCCGCCACGAGAAAATTCTATCTCGCCGCCCCTGGCAGAGGGGTATTTCGTACGTATGCATATCTGGATATGCTATCAGAAGTTGGTCACCGACGCCACCGGCCTCGGAAAGAACAGGATTTCCATTTCAATGAGAACACCGTCGATGCCTCTGCTCAGGATTGCGTTTTAACCCGAGAATACTGAGGAACGTGGAACCCCCTCGACGGTCGTTCAGACGAAAGTTTGGTAGACCAGCGAACACGCGATTCCTACAGATTCTTAACCTGAATCTTCTGGTGCATGGTGCTTCGACGGCGGATATTAGAATTCGACGGCGAAAAGTTTATCGCTGATCCTTTCTAAACTGAATCGGACCAATTTGATCGCGCCCATGCTGATAAACGCGAGCGGACGGACCACGGCTGACGTATTAAACAATAGGTTATCACGTAACAATGTGTTCATCTCTAATCTGCATTTATGTTTGCAACGCGCATTCGAAAATGTCAGGCGACTTGACGCAGGTTGCGCCATTGTTGAAGCTGTGCAGCGCGATGCACACGCGGGCCCGGTGCATTGTCCCTGCCAGGAGCCTTGATCGATAGAAGCGGATGTGTTTCGATGCCCTGCACCCGTCCTCCAACGAAAACAATTTTCCACGAATTTTTGGGACAGCCTTCGCGCGGCATCCCTCGCTGCGAATCTGTACAATATTCCGGGAACCGTCCGGAAAAACCTGCACCTGTGTGGATACCCTTCTGGCCTGATAATTATTCCCTTTGATCAATGATTAACACTTCCACGGAGATAACAGGCGTGTCAAACGTCGCAGGGTCTCAAATATAAATGAAGTCACGCTGTCAGGCTGAATTTCACGTGAAAGGGGACGGATACGGGAGGAGCATGGTTATAAACTCGTGAATAGCGCCGCGCGCATTTGACAGAACTCATTTCCAAGTTGTGCAATTACACATTTGATATTGAGCTCGCGAGCTCGCTTTTAAAGAATCTATTTGCAAAGGCTTGCTAGCTCGCTGAATACTGCAAAAGGCTCACCATTGAATATCCCTCGATCGTCTCGGGAAATGTTCCAACCACTTGTACAAGAAACCGTTGTACAAGAAAGAAGCAAAAAGGTAACATACGTGACACGCGCCACATTTTGCAATTGCCACAAAGCATTCCATGCGGAAGCATCGATTCACACGACCAGATGGAAATGCAGAGGGAGATTGTATCCGAGTGCCGTGCGACAGTAGGCGTCTTTAATTAAATGTACCAACCGTGTCTCCCCGTTGCGAAAGTTCAACGCACTTCGACGCAATTGCTTTCCGCCGCAGCAGCATCGAAAGTTGGGGAAAATTACGCGTCTTCGGCGGGCGCGACGCACCTCGCCCTACAGAAATTCTGTTCCCTGACAAACTACAACGGCTGCGCAGGATAATACAAATATTCGCGACGTTATTCGCCAAGGAAATTCCCGCGGAGGTAAGGTTCGCCGCGCGCCAGCCAACCCGCGTCAATTAGAATTCCCATTCGTGTTTAGAAAATTTAATCGTCCTCATTTCAGCCGTGTCTCCCTCTTCCCATTTAATCCGAGCGCTTTGCTTGAATTTTTTCCTCCGTTTAACGCGGATTAACTCGGCACAATTTTAAAACAAATTGGATCCGCCGCTCGCGCGCGCGCGCCGAGTAAAACTCTCGCGCAGAACCACCCGTCCTCTGCGCGTGTACGTGTGCGAAGGTAGAAATGTAACTGGAGGAATGAAGCTGTCTTAGGTGGAGGGGGCGCAAAACAAGAAGCACGAGGATCAAGCTGGCATTTTGCTCGCGGCAAAGGGAACCACCGTGTCCTATCTGGCTCCGTGTAATTGTTTGTATTTGCATGTAATTATTGCGTCGAGCTTCGGCAAAAAGGCTTGTGTTAATACCAGCCAGCCACTTGTCGGCAAGGTTGTCGCTCATTAGCATCGTTAGCTACGAGAAAAAAAACGAAGGGAAGAAAAGGGAGGCGGGGAGGGGTGGGACAAAGTGGTATCGTAGAGGGGAATGGGAGCAACGAATAACAACGCCGGCCGCAAAGGAAGCCATACCGCCACTTGTATATTTCCACCGAGGTCCCGCGAGTTCACGAAAATTACGAAATTTGCGAAAACACGGAACTACCCGGTTTGAGATTAAGTGCTACGCCGTGGTAAAACGCTCGCGTTAATATTTCACGCGCTCCTCTGTCGAGCACTCGCAGAAGCGCGTGCAACGACGCATGCGTGGCCATTATATTTTAATCGACGGGAATTTCACTGATTCGATCCCTCTGTTCCCTAAACAATAGAGGTGCTGCCTGTCGATCGTGTTTAACTGATGGAACAAGCCAATTTGAAATTTCGAGGAACAAGGGAGATACATGTGTGTTCCCCACCCTATACCGTTCATATTCATGGAACCATTTTCAACCGTCGTCTTCATACTTCCCCACACTAGAAGAACCTTGTGGCAGTGCGAAATAATAAAAGAAGGAGGTCCCTAAAACTACAGCGTAGGGCTGGCACCGCTGAGAGCGTGGGATCGACCGAGCTCCATGAATTATATTATAGAATGGAGAGAAAAAAAACGTCCCTCCGAAAAAGGGATTGAACGGGGAACGGGGACGAAAGCTCGGCAGCGGAAGGACACCGAAAATACATCGCGCGGGACGCATCACGTATTTAAAGCGGACGGGCGAACTGGAGCGTTGTTCGAATTCCCTCTTCAGGGGCACGCTAATTAGGGGCTGCCGGGGATTCTCCGCGTTGTCCAGGGCATTTTCATATCCATATTTAAAGGGACTGCAAGGGCGAAACAATGCAAGATGGGACTGTGTGACGGACGAGTTATATACGTGTGTCTGTAAGCCATGTACCAGCGACTGCGCCGCGTTAAAGGATTACAACCGATTGCTTTTAATTAGAGATTATTGATTCCCGAACGATGACGCCATTGTACCCGGCAGTCCATTCGATAATTGATTTACGATGTCGATCCCGTGTAAGCGTACATCTGCTAAATATAAAAAAAAAGGGAGTGCATTGAGTGCGCTCGATGAGTGACGATAATGTGACGCTTATAGCGGGGTATTAAATAAGCAACGCGCGATTTATGATGACGTCGGCTCGTACGTTTACCTCTGCCGGGGAAATCAATATGAATTATTCGTGCCTCTGACGAGAATGGTTAATATTCGCGGGCAATGCATCACGGATTTCATTTTGTTCGTTTGATGGGATTAACGTTGGTACGTTCATACCGAATGGATTGAAATACGCAGTTCATTGTACAGAAGGGACGATTGTAGGACTCAATGGAAGTTGAAACGAAGAAATAAATGTTTTTGGAAAATTGTTGCGTTTCCGAGAAAAATTACTTGAAAGTATGATTCCCTGAGGTATTGATATGAGAGCACAATAACGATCGCATCGATTACGCTCTGTAAACCTCGAGTTTTGACGTAGATACAGAAGAATCCACGCTGTGGTATATGTTGGTGTATTGATTGGCGTTAGCTGCGAAACCGAACCCACCATCTAGCGCAAATTCAGTGAAATTCGGACTGAGCTTTTGAATATGGCGCCGCGGACAGTGCTGCCAACGTGAAGGAGGCAAAACCACGAGTCGGTAAAAAGTGCTGGTCGATACCAGCAGCTGGTATCTGCCTTTCAAGAATTACCTACATCTAGTAACGTTATGCACGTTGCAAGTATAGAATTTGGGAGAAAAAGCAACGTGGAAAGGTGAATTTAAGTTGAAATTACAGCTACAACAAACTTGAAACATCGCTATAAAGTAATTTTATTAGATAAGTGGAAATCAACGAGTCGACTGGCAATAGCAACATCTGCATCACTCTGCCAACAGTAGGGCACTGTTCCCTACTGTACCAGCATCGTGATTTATCACTAGACTAGGGATAAAGCTCGTTCTCCGAGCAGAGGGCGCGAGAAGCGTGCCGGCGTCATCCGACGAAGGCTTTTAGGGAATTATTCGGATCAACGTACCACGTGCGCTTGCAAATATCGCGGCAATCCGACCTAACAGCCTCCAATACGAGTGTTTAACGGGATCGAAACGAGCGTTCCCTTGCCAACAGGCTTTAAAAGGAATAGCAATGCCTCGCTCGAAAAGTAAACATTGAAACTGTTCGGGCAAATATCGTCCCGTATAGTGTGAAAATAAAACAACCAACAGAATCGACGAGGGACGCACGGTTAAGCGATGAAAAAATATCAAACAAGGGAAAATACGGTTGAACTGTTCGACGGTGGAACGCCATTAAACTTGGCCAATTTAAAATATTAGATAGCGAAGAGAGAACCGTAGGCTGGGAATTTTTGCTCGCCTCCATCCACGGCCCCGTACACTTTATCCACTTCAGCGATCACCGCTATCGAGTTTTAAAGTAGAAATGGTATTCATCGCTCCCCCGCCCCCTACGTCCCTTTTATGAACGCGTATTCATTCAATGAGGCTTCCGCCGATTTACCCCCGCGCCACGAGGCGAAGCGTAGGGGAAGAAATCGAATACCGGCGAGATTCTAGCGTATAATTCACTCGGCGCGATTCACCCGCTAGCAGCTACGCGAAGCCGTAACCGGACGAGCAAATCGATGGCTTTGCGTCGTTGCTTCGACACGTTAATCGCACAGCTGTGTCCTTCGTGGGGGTGGCTGTGGAGCGGAGGAGTTCGCGATTAAGCGATTGAACGAGACTAGAAACATCCGATCTAGCTTGATTCACATCTCAGAAATTATCGCGCCGTGTGGAGAAAGAAAGAAAAGTAAAACAATTTACACTAGCACGTTTTGGGATGCAATCATTCACTGCAATAAGCAACGCTCCTGTGATTTCATGAAAAAGTCTCTTTTTCACCTGCGGGGTTAGGTACATTGGTCGAAGCTGATTGAAACAAAGTTTAGCGAAATTTCAAATGGCCCGAAATCCAACAGAAATCGTCCCGAAATCAAACGAACTCGTTCCGCGAGACGCGTCCGAAACTCTGTCGTTCAACTCGCCAAAGAGTCGTTGATTCCACGGAGCATGAAACTAACGCGGCTCACACGCAATTGAATTCTATCTACAGGGTGTTGCGATAGCTACGAACAACTAGGAATTCTCATCTTCTGTCGAGCCCTTCAGCGTCCCCATCTACCGCCTTGTATAATATCTCGTCGAATTAGATAAATGTCCTGGAGGGCATGAAAAATGATAGCCAACCGCCTGAACGAGGCAATTTCAGCCGTGTGGCAGGTGAAACTCGCCCTTGACGGAAAATATAGACTAGACGTTATCGAAGCGTGCAATCCCGTCGCGTGTCACGGTCGTAATACCCGCCTCTGAAATCCTTTTACCAAAGCGTCACTCTCTTTATTCTGTCGCGCTGCGTACAGGACAAACGATTAGCCTGAAGCCATTGATCGAATACTATTGTTACAGAATTGCAGCCGTCCGACAGGTCGGTTGCAAAAGTTGCGGCTGGTTTCAGTGCGGGGCTAACACAATTTTCATCGGTCGGGGGATGGAGCTCGCGAGCACGATTGAAAAATTGCTTGGAAGATCGCAACGAGCCCCCCACCCCCAGGTCCATTAACGTCGGGTAATCTCGCAGGTTCGATTGTTTCGACGGGAATTTATGCAACTTCGGTCCGCGAGACTGCCCTGGGAGTAATAAATCCAAGGAGGACGCGCCGCGGAAGACGCGGCGATCCACTCCGTTGATAAATTTCTTTTCAACGAGCTAACCAACTTTCCCGACCGATCGATCTCCATCCCCCGACCCCCACGAGAATTTGCTTATAAATTATTCGAGCTGCAGCTTAGCGGTGATTAGGCGGCCGATCGAGAGATCGGGCCACGCTCGGGGTTGCGATCGAAGGTTGGGCCCAGGTTCGCGCCCTCCGGTTATCGACCGGCGATGCTGACACGCGCCAGCGAAGTAATTAGACGTTATTAAGCACGTCCGGAATAAATATCGATTATGCGCTGCTACGTACGACCCTCTTCGCTTTGACGTACATATGCAGTCACATGCAGGACCTTGGACGTTTTACACGCTGCAATCGATACGAGCGCGACTCGAGCGATGAGCGACCCACCTCGCTCGCGGTAATCCTTCGAAATTATTGTTTTTAATATGTACACGCTAGATATCGACCTCTTTCAAGCACATACACGATTGCGCGGCTCCCAGGTAGGTATGCTTTAACGCTTTCTTGCCTCACGTGAGTCACCAGGTGACTCGCGATATTTGTCGCCAGCAAGACTTTCATCAACCTGGCGAGCATGTCGCTTGGGATCGGAGGATCGAGGAAGAGGATGAATGTATCACACGTCGTAGCTGACTAAAAAGTCAGCCCAACGTGTCTCCGCTTTCTGACCTAGCCCCCCTCGGTCATTTCGTAGCTACACACACCCCATCCCTCGTTCATCCATTAATGTAAGAGTCGCGCGTGCTCCGGCACCCCCGTGCGTTTTTCTCCGTGGCCCAACCTGCACCCAACTCTGCGTTCTAATAACTAAAATAACTAGAATCAGCGAGTTTCTCCTGTATTTTCCGGCGAAGCAACGTTCAAGTACAAAAGCAGCGGCATCGACTTTCCTGGGGCGGGAGAACGCTCGTTAAAACGTCCATCGTTCGTATTAATATCGGTGGGAAGGCATTATTCGTTTCATCTGCGAGACAAATAAAACGGGGATATAAATTCTGCGATAACGGGCCGTGTACGTTCATTCGAAGCGGATGACTGTTTTATATAAAGGATTATCCTCCAGTTAAATAATGTATGCGTTGAAATCGAAAGTCGAGATCGAATAACTCTGATAAGCACGTTATACGGTGACTTTTAAGGTGCTCCACCCTGTAACACTTCCTCTTCGTGCCAACTGTCCTCTGCACGAGGCAATTCTTCATCGAGACAGACGTATAATAGAATAATTACGTAGAGTCTTTCAAAAGGAACACACAGCATTTCGTTCTGACATCCAAACTAAAGAATACACGTCCCTCAACACCGCCCCGCTGAAACAACCCTCGCGCGCATCGATTGGAAACCCACCCAACGATGAAACACTCGTTAGAGTGCCAAAGAAGAATCGGGGAAGATCGAAAGGCAGCGTGCACATACCCAAGGATAGTCTCGCACGTACAAGAGACAGCCAAGCTACTCGCGGAAGGCTGGATTGAGCGTTTGGGTGCGTGGGCGTGGAGGAGCGCGAAGGAGCCAGTGAATGGGCGAAGGAGTGAAAGAAAGTGTGCAGCAGGGGCACTGGGTTCTATCGACTTTTAATTACCTCGCATCGTTTCACGCTAACAGCCGTGGCACCCGCGCGCTCTTTGTGAACACCGCGTAGTCACCCTACGCCCCCGAGCTTTAAAGCTTTAAAGCTTTAAGCCAATATCGCGCGAAACGGGTCGCTGGCACTGGCCAGTCACAATGTTAATTCTGTTCCGACGTTTTTCCATGAAAATAGAGGAGGAATAGAAGGACACACGCGGAGCGGTGAGGAGAAGCAGCTCGCGGTGCGTAACAGAGCGACAGTTCAGCTGGAAGGATACGTGTTCCATCGTCGAATATCAAACGGTGAACACGTATCGCGACTTTTCAAACGGGATTTCCAACGCTGCACACTCTTTTATTCCGTATCACAAGGAAGGATTGACCTATCAGACCTCCGCCGAACCGTGAAAACTTCTTCCGAGCGCTCTGTATCGGAGCAGGCGGAGTCGTGGAAACGGAACGCGTCGCGCGTCCATTTTTCCGCAAGCGTTTCACGATCGTTGAAATTGCGCGATTACGTTGGCCTTGTCACGGGATGGGGGACGGATGAAAGCGAGAGAGGAGAATTTAAGTTTCTAGCAAGCGGAGAAAAATGCAAGAACGACGTGGCGGTTAATTCGCAGGTTGGGAAAGTTTCTCGCAGTTGCGATTAAAATTACCACCACGATTCGCCTGCCGCGCGGATATTTGGCGCTGCTCGCGGAACATTTCAACGGTGGTTAAACATTTAATTACGCAGCACAAACTGGACGCCGCTGGAATATACAAATAGAACTGTTTTAATGAAATATCGGGAAGGTTTTCTACGCGGGAACAAATCATTTCAACAACAAATATCCTTTGCATTGTTCGTCTGTCGATTGGGAATTTAATGGGACTCGTACTCCGCGCTCCTTGCGGAAAAAAAATATCGGAAGCTACAGTACTGGTCAAAAGTATGAGAGCACCTGATTCGTTGTCGCTTGTTCTGGGAAATGAATTTGTGCCAACTTTCAAACACACTGCTGCGCAAGATTCTATTTGCCAGTAATTAGACAGTACCCGAGTCGAAGCTTCGTCGATGGGCCCACCAATTTATGCACAGCTTGTTCGTAACGGCAACGTAGGAAAAACTCAATTTCGGCAAGTCAACCGTGCTCCTGTGCCATCAAATTTCAATCGAGAGATATTAATAGCCATTCTGTTCTGTGACGCAATCGATTGGCCGCAAAATAAACGTCGCTACGGTTACGAACACGACCGTATTGGCCATCAGCAGGCCAGACCAGAAATTCAGCAGCAAAGTGCCTCGTCAAAGGACTCTACGTCAAGTAAATTGTTTTCGAGTCGCAGCTTTTACGTAAAAGAGAGAAGAATATATCGTGATCTAACATTTAAAGGCTTGACAATTAGACCCCTTTACTTTCTGTACGCCTGTCCCGATTAGGGATCTCCAATAGTCACAACGGAAGCAATGCGACGTGAATACACACTTCTATCGATCACGCGGCAAAAAACCCTGGCTGTACGTCAATATTTTATTCCTTGGAAAAAAGTTTGCGGTTTAATGGGCGGCCTCTGTGAACGGCGCCCCAGCGTTAAGCCGGTCCATCGGGAAATCCCCTGGTCGGTGGACGGATCCAATTCGCCTCTGGCCACGCATCACGGGTATATCCAAAATGAAATCGCGAAATCTCCCCTGCGATATACAAGGTGCGCCGTGCATGTTTCATCAAACATCTGCATATTCCACTGATTGTTTTGCTTAGAAGCTGACATTCGAACGAAGGTTTAGGTATGCATATCCCAGTCGAATTAGAGTAGCTATTACATTCGAAATTCAACTGTCCAACAACTAAACATACATATTTCATTCACTAATACGTAACAGAAACACCCTCCCCCTACACCAATGAATCTCAACTAGGGCTATAATGAATATTCGAATAATCACAGCTCTAATGTAAACCTCAGTGTAGAACCACATTGTGTTAAAAGTCCTTTGACACTTGTATGACAGTTGTTGAGTAGCGCAATGGATAGGATACGTCAGGAAAGTTCATACATTCCAGGAGCACGCTGTATAGAGCGGGATGACTAACGAGTACATATTTGCGGCTCGATTCCTCCGCTACGTGTATCGGCGGTCGCGTTTTCAATCGACGATCCACGGGGGAGAAAAGTTATTCAGACGCGATGGGAACGCGAGCGACCGCGGGCTGGCAACTTCTGAAGGGGGTTCGATTAATCACGCGCCATTGACGGGAACATTAGGCGGAGTTAATTAGAGCGTTTTGAGATACCTCTGATTCGGAGCTGCGCGACATCCATTGACGTTTGACGCCTCAGCGTTCGCATTATCGTGTTCGATGCGCTCCGCGACGGCAATTTGTACACCCAGGAGGACTCGTCGCATCGTCACGGTGTAACTCGCGATGCTCCTAATCACCGTAATTGGAGGGGAGGCTTAGGCTCGCTCGCATCCAGAACGAAGTCATCGAACGATAATTGTGGAATATCAATAGAGCCGCGAGTGAGTTGGCCGGAGCGGGGCTCTTCACAGGCTACTCTAATATTTGCGCCGCTCGCGAGGAGAGGTTTCGGCTGTTTGATCTCGATTCAGCCGATTTCGATCGCCCCCGCTTCGGTAAACAAAATTTCCGCCACGCTCGCGGGGGTAATCGTTACAAATTAACCAGTATCTATGCGACTGGCTCGCCGTCAACGTCTGATCAGCGGGAACGCTAAAGTGACGAGTGTCTGAGTCGGTCGCTATCAAATAAACGATTCAATTGAAAGTTTGAAATTGCTCGGTGAGAAGTTTTTTCACCGCGCCCCGCGTTGCACGTCCAATCTGGCCTCGGTCCTACGCGCGAATCCCTCGGACGTGTATTTTATAATTCACGGGGAACGATTAATAATTAACGGCGAGCAAAGGGAGAGTGCAGGTGCACGCGAAACGCCACGGTAGCGTCGCGACGTTTATGCAGCGCGAGGGGTGAAAAAGAGAAGAGACACGTGAAACGCGGTGAAGCTAGGTAGAGCATAATCAATACTTTCAGGTGCTGTTGCTCTTAGATGATCCCGCTTATCTGTTATGACGTTCGACGGTGCTGGCAACGGTGCATCCCCTACGGTCGCGCGTATATATGACTATAAGCCCGGCTTCCCGCTCGATAATTATGTAGTACACTAAATCTGGGTATTAGCGCGAGAAGATTATTACGTTGGCAACTTCAGGACAGAAGAACTTTATTTAATAACGCGTTTTCCTGTCGCGTCTATGAGCGCCGCGCAAACTTCGCCCCATGAATTTGTATACGAACAATCCTCCCTGTAGTTTAAACTTTGGAAGATTTATTGGAAAACGAACAGAGCTCCCGAGGTGTGGTTGCAGGTCATATTTCCCAGACACTTTGTTATCATTCAGAACGAACGAGCCACCGTTGTATTTTACGCCAAGTTTTTCGCGAGAATGGGGGTTGCTAAAGTTTAGTTTCGTCCCCAACTTTCAAATGCTTAAGCAAAAGGTTGAGAAACAGGTTTAAGCAATCCTTTATTCAACGGTGCAACTATTCTTCCGTATTTTTCTCAAAGTTTATCGCTTCCTCTAGAATCTCTCTAGACTCATACTTTTGACCAGTAGCACACTGGCGAACGCTCCGTCGCGCCCTTCGAGAACACGTGCCGCTGTCGACGGGCACGTTATCATCGACAGCCGAATCGATGGCCAGAATTTTAAAAAGTACGTACACGCGAGGCACGTGCGCGGTGTCCGCCATACATCTTAATCTACGGTATTATTCAATACACTCACCAAGGAGGGCGGTACCCTGACAGCGAAATATGCCCGAATAAATCTTCGCTGCGTCAACTTACCTGAAACAAACAGAAAAAGAGCGCCAGGTTAGAAAGGTAACATCTACGTTTCTCGCGATTACGATGAAGCACGGCTGCGATATTACTCGAAGCGACAAAAGGGCGGGAATAGATTTCTCTCCTCGAATTATGCGCGCGAGAAACTTTACCAGCATCCAGCCGAGGCGGAGAGAGCCCCGTGCCACCTTGCAGGGAAAGAAAGAGGAGCGTGCTACGTAAAAGGTTATTTATCTTTCCCCGCTGTTAGCCGCGTCGAGTAAAATTGAAGAACATTTTCCAGAGACAGTCACGTAGTATAATAAGTATAGAGAGAGGGGTAGCTAAAGGGTGTTAGAGACAGCGGCGGCGAGGGCGAGAGGAGGAGCATGATCCTCGCTCTTGCTTCGCGAGAGTGCTTCTGCATAACGACCCGGTACTCGACTTGAAAGTCAAATCCGTCATAAGTTTGGCAGCGATATTGTTTGCCGTCGCTAAGGACTATTTTCCTCGCGGCGCGGTGTTTCTCGGCTGGAGTGGTATGCGTGCGTGTGTCCTCCGAGGACGTATAATGAAAACCGAGTGATTTATGAACGGCCCTTTGTTCCCCGAAAGCGGCATCTTTTTTAAATTAAACGTCAAACTCGGCGATTTCTCCTGACACGCGAGACACCGCGTACTTTTCTGGGCTACTGTCTGCGCTCTATCGTTCCGTGCCAGAATTAAACAAACGATGCCTAGAGTAGATAATTGGCGTTCATTAACGCACGAAACACGCCGCGTGCTCGTACAGAATTAATGAATGAAAATGTTGCTGGTCTGAAAGCTTCCTACAGTGGCTCCGCAAACACGCGAGCTAATAAAGCATCCCCCGAAAGGGAACAATACGCGTCTTTATAAAAGCAGGCGATATCTCGCGCGAGACTTCCCGCTAATTAAGAAGATTGCGCGACGCTGCTTCCCCGCAGACTCGAATAAATGAATCTCCTTAAAAACTATCCTATCAACGTCCGGAAAAGACTCTGTGAGAAGCTGCGAGCGATTCATCGTATCTTATACGGAGGCGTTTGCAACGAAGAACAGCGGTAAAAGTGGCTAGCCAGTGCTGGGAGTAAAATATGATGTTATCTAGTGAATATCTTTGTGTGCGTCGAGTGTGAAACAATATAGCGATGTTTTTCTGATATCGATTCCTTTTCTGCGCTATCTCTTCCAGTCTACACAGGCGTACGCTTTTAACCCTTTTAACCCTTTTAACCCTTGAAACAGTAGAATCGGGTCAGCATCGACCCCGATACTCGATTCTTTCGCCTCGTGGATTGCTAAAACTTTTTCATTATGGATGCAGGCTGGACACAAAATATTGTCCATGGAGGGTCAAGCTTTTATTCACACATGAAAGAACTCTACGTTTTCGGTGCCATCACATTCGATTCCCATATAATTTCTTACGCAATTATTCTGCTTCGAGACACTATCGAGAACCGATTTTTTTTTAAACTGTGCAGATTTGTAGGGAACGTCAATAGAGGTATCAGGCAATTTTTCGTTTGTCCCCGTTTTCGGTTCTTCCGGTTGAAAACTATAATGGATATAAAAAAATTGTTATAGGTAAAGAAAAGTGAATGGATTTTTATGCTATATAAAACTTTAAATTACAAATTTAAGTCTGTTCGACTTTTAATATCTTACATGATTTGAGTTCAGATCGGCGTGAGCCAGATCGGTTCTATATCTATATTTATCTAATAAATTTTTGTACGAAAGAACTTAATTTATAAATTTTTTTGTTACTATATTAAAATTAAACAATTCGATTGCACAGTTTTATAGAGTATAAAAAGCCGTTAAGTTTTCCTCGAAATAATTCTTTTATATCTACTACAGTTTTCAAAATATACAGGAAAGTAGGAAATCGCATATTAAACTTTAAGGGGTGTTTTCACCCCGAGGACCGAAAACGGGCACACGCGAAAAATTGCCGGATACTTTTATTGAGGGCTTCTACAAATCTGCACAGTTTCAAAACAATCGGTTGATCAAACTTCCCTGTGAGCGATTCCTCTGATTAAACGCGTGCACCGCGGCCAACAGCTCGAGGACGCAGTACACAGTGGACAAGCAGCAACGGCGCCCCCTTCTTAGCGACATTTTCCCTCGCTCCCAACGCAGAAATTTCCCTTAACTGCGCTTGAAAATCTGCCCAGTCCCACCCCCTCATCGCAGTTCGCCCTCGCCCGCGTGCTCGAGGCCGGCTGCTTAAGTGCACGCTTCGCCCGCGGAAATTTCATAGACGTAACAATCTGGAGGCTATTACGAACTCTATGGGGCTATTACGCGCAGCACTTTGAAGACCGTACCTGTTCGGCTGCGTAGCCCCCGTCCCGTGGACACCTCCCGACCAAATGGAGCACCAATCTCCTAAGGGGGTGGCCAGGGAGACAGAGAAATCGAAATTCATGGTATCTCCCATTTGTATTTCGGTCGCGGGGGGAAATCCAATGTAGTTCGTGCACGGGAAGCATCGTGCTCTAGAGCTTAAGTCGAGACGCTAAGACACTGCTATCGGGAAAAGAATCGACTCGGTCGACAGGGTGAGCTCCAAGAACGGGAACAGTCACTTATCACTCTACTTCTAGCGTGTTTGGAGACTTTGAGGACATTAGAATTATCATTTTGGGAATGATAATTGGAAAACTCTCTTTGTGTTTTCAATAAGGAACTTATCGTAATCCACATCGGTGTGCAGTCTGTCTACACACCGCATTTCGCATTAATTAAACAGCAATAAGGCTCGTCAAAGCTTAACAGTGCAAACAACGGATCGGCATTCGCGATAAATCCTTCTCGAACACCGTTCGTTGTTACCAAATCGATAATACAAGCCGGCCGAAATATCACCGGGCAAATTAATGAACACACGGCTTTGGTATTCACTGGCACACGGCGGAATTTCGACAGATTATTCGGAATAACATTTACGGGGGATTGTTCGAGTCCGTTCCGAGCGTGGGCAGAACGTTTCGGGGGTCGGCAACGCCCGGCTCGCCATTCAATACCGTGGTTGGGAATCAAAGAAAGGGAGGGTTGGAGAATGAAAAGTATGAATGCAGAAGAGATCAAACATCCTCCGCGTGATCCCATTTCCACTTTCCCCGAACGCCACATCGCCGACGCTCTCATTAAAAAGTACGTGTTTGAGTTGCTCTCATCAGCCAAGCCAACCTAATCTCCTGCGAGCGCAAGCACGACAAACGCGGCCCGAAGCTTTCGGGATTGAAAAGTCCGCCGGCTGAGGTGTCCACGACTTTTTAAAAGTAATCAAGGGAATGCGATTGCGCCTCTAACGATATCAACGCGAAAATTACGCTGCCTGCTCTCATGCGAAAACACGTGATGCCATTTGACCCGTATGGAGTCGCCGAATGAGTGCGCCAGCTAGAGAAGCGTGGCTGACCAAGCACTGAGCTCTATCACTGGATTTCGATCTTGGAGCACGCTCTTTCGTTACTCGAGTGGGTTCTGTTTGATTGGAGACAGTGTATGAGTTTCGAGAGTGACTTGAGCTTTTGGGGAATTGTTTCCTGTTAGAGAAAGTTTCGAGACAAGCACCAATTAGCGATACGATGGAATGGTTCTATGCGAAGAAACACCAGAAGAACCTAGCATCCACATTTTACCTTGGAATTTTCACACGTCCATTGAGGAAAGTCGTAAAGAAACGAAGATTGCACACTGGGAAATTGTGCGTTCAACGTTTAATCGTTGAGGGTGGGACAAGTTTGTTCAGTAGTGGTGTCACTGAAGGGATGAGTCGAAGGGAAGTTGCAGTTACAGCGCCTTCCATTCTCGGGATCCCGGCATCCTTAATGCGTTTATAATAAAGAATGGCCTCTCATTATCCGGCGCATTAAGTGTTAACTACCCTTATCGTAAACTGGGTTTAAATGAACCCGATTACACCGCAGCCCCGCGGCAACGCTCGGCAAAACGAATTACGCCGACATCTTTCCAGAGCAGCGACGTGACTTTAATCACGCCCGTTGAAAATAGTTTAACAATTAGCTCGGATCCTGGGCGAATAAAGGCAACTTCGCTGCGATTCCCGCCCTCTGTCTCCCTCGGGGAGGGATTAATGTCTGTGATTATTCCACAATGGCCTCCACCTTGCTTATTAGCAACTTTTCTCGATTCTTTAGAGACATTATTTAATGGCACTGCCTGTTGCGTTATTTCAATAGAAATTGATCTTGCTTTATTTATTGCACCTTTCATGAGTATCGAATTTTTCAGTTTGTATACCATGCAGGGTTCATTGAATATTCGCTGCGAGGTCACTCGCAAGTCGCTGACACGCTTAACTCTAGTATTCTAGTCTCTAAGGGAATACCTCAACAGCAATTAGCCTTCAGACCTATGTGCTTTCTATCTATAGATAAGAAAGCTACTTAAAAATAGCACTTTACACGAGCCACGCCGCGCATCATAAAAATAGTTTCGACCCCATGCAGCGTTCAAAGAAGTCTTTGACATCTATTGAATTCCTGAAAGCGTTCTTTAAGAGGCGAACCAAATTGTACGCCCAAGGAAATGTCAAAGTATTGTATCCCATGAATACATAACTGTCGTGTTGTTCCATTCTACGCTGGGAATTGCGGGTAAGTCAACACTCGGCACATCGTGTGAAGACAGATTTTTAAACTCCACTCCAATTTGTATCGAGCGATTTTGCAGCGGGCTCGATTCCCGGCGAAAAAGAACAAAGGGAAAGCAAACAACGCATTGTTACTTTTAACTACCCGTTGCGGTGTATCGCGGCGCCGAGCGATTTTATCCGAAACGTGGCCAGCGTACAACCGAAACAAAAATTCAGCCAGCATCGGTCTTATTATTTAACCACGAATTCGCGTTAAGATTCGACGCGAGTTCTCGATTACCTGGCAAACAATCGATCACTTATATCCGGGGATAGCGCAGCGGCGAGGTTAATTAGTACTTGCGGTCTAACCGTGTGCACAGGGGACAAGGGAAACTTAATAACGGAAAGCTGACGCCCGCGTCTACGCAACCATTCATTTCGATGATTTACATGGGGACAATGCAGGATGCTTTTAATCGATCCATGTAAATATCGTTGAAATTATAATGGCGACACCAAAGGAACGGGTCGAAATGAAAATTGTACGGTTTATGAAGAAAATAAATCGTGGAGTTCAAAAATCTCATTTGTTTTTCTGTTTAATGAAATCACATGCGTAGATTCGTGCAAGTAGCCATTCCGTTTTTACGACCTGTGCATAAAAACCTGACATTCTGACGAGTAATCATATTACCAAGCCCCCAACTAGAATCCACGTCTCAATTACCGCGGAATCTCGTGTAAACGATAGAGCAAGGTCCATTTGACAACGGGTCGATTGTACGCATAACCTGGATACTACATCGATTTATCGAGTGCCTCAATTAATACCTCGCCACGGTAATCCGTTAATAGCGCGTGATTACGATCTGACGCGACATTAGCGACTCTCTACTAACGCGTGAAAATTTCGTTCGCTGCACGGTGACCGAGCGAGGAAGAACCGATGGCGAGACACGTAAGTGCAATTTATATTACGAATAATATTCATGGCGACGGTTAAGCATTGCGTGTCGATTAAATCCACGCTCGTGAGAAAATTGGCGAAAGAAATATGACCAACGAACGTGGCCCTCGCGACAGATTTACATAGGAACGCTTTTGCATTTTAATCTTCGTAACTCAATTAATTCAATTCGTGACGGGGTTCATTCGTTGCGCAACGTTTAATGTAAACGGCGGTGTTAATATTCATGCCCCGGCGATTTTCTACTTCGCGGGCGGAACGTCATTTAAGGGGGATATCCTAATTAAGAGTAACAGCAGTGGTATTCTGTTCCGTGGCTCGGAAGCGAGGAAAAATGGGGGCGGACGTTATCACCATTCCGATGCCAGTTTCCTGAGAAATCGTGTAAGGTAGATCCGAGGTATGAGTGTATCGGGTGCCTCAGGAATTTTCTGACACTGTTAAACATGGAATGGTAAGCGAGTTCCTGCAAGAGAGTTCCCTTGTTAACGAAACCTCGCGCGCATCGTTAAATCATGAGTGGCACTGCGATAAAGGTACGAAGCAAAGAGTCTCAAGACCCCGACGAGCACTCAGGTTCGCCGAACGGGAGGCTACAAGACGCATCTACTCTATCAGAATTAATTCAGAAACACGCCTATCTCCGGTGCAGCCTTGTCATTTCTTAGGTGGCTACGAGCAAGACACTGTCGGGGCTCATCTAACCCTCGTCACCTGGAGCTCGGCACATGGTAAATAAGTAAACACCGCAGCAGCATCGCGGACCAATTAGAGTGACCTGACTTTAGGGAAATGCATTTTAAATCACGCTCCTTCAATGGAAATCAAGTCAACCTGCTACACGAGCATAACATTAGTATGCACTGTTCAGGGTATGATTGTTAAGTAATTGTAATATGCGTAACCTAAAGCAACCTTCAAAGAAAGATAGAGGAGGATAGTTTAGTACTGAATGCCACTGAATGCTGATATTCTACTTGATCACCAAACTTAGGTACCAACATACAATCTATAATTGAAGAGTTCTTGTAGAAAACACTGTGAGTGCCACAAAACAAATTCTATACTATAGTTTAACATTAGCGCGTAGAACATTTTACGATAAATTTTTTTTTTATACAAAGACCCCTCAATTACACATGCGTGAATGTACTTCACACCTGACTTACTAATTCTCATTGAAATTCGAGAAAATCCCTTCTTCAAACCCACAAATTTTCTATGTCCGACCGGATACCAGGGAACTCTACTTGATTCCCCCGCATCCACCCACAGACTATAGACGCATGCACCTCGCGTTGCCAAGTGAACGAGCATCGCCAGCAGAGGCAGCGAAACAGAAGGCGATTACCCGAGGAATGAAAATTCAGGGGTTCCATGGGATCGTTTTATAAAGAGCAGCGGCGCCGCGATGGAAGCGAGATTGCTTTATAAAGGAGAGGGCCGAGCGTTCCCGTAACATCCTTTATTCCCCGGAAGAGTATGACCGCAGAGAAGAGCGTCACTCGTTACGCGCGATCGTAAAGCGGAAGGAGCGTGGTGACGCGGCGATGTACGTCGACGGACCGCGATCCCGACTGGTGCGCCCCGCCGGAATATGTCTGATAATAGCGAGGCAAACGGGACGTGAATAACGAAATGTTTCACGCGCCAATGGAACGATTAAAGCGCGAATGGATCGCGGGACCACGTCAGGTTCTAGCGCCCGATGAATCAGCAAAGTTAATCTCGCGACCAGATTCCGCCACGCGATGACATGCCGCAGAACTACCCTGCCGCGGCAGATGCGTTGATTAATAGAACAAACAGCATCATGTTATCTGCGGGTCGCTTCATTTGCTAGGCCGCGGTGCCCGCGAATTCGCAATGAATCAATCCAATTGTTTTTGCGCACGGGCACGCGGCTGCTGGTGCAGGCCACCGATATCGTCGTTTATGATACACTTGGTAACAAGGCGGTGAGATCGATACGATGCAGAGCGCGATTCGATGGTTATACCACCCCCGCCATGGCAAGTATTCAATAAAGCGTCCTTCGGCGCCTTTTTCTGTGCGAGGTGTCCCGCGAGGTAAGCAAGTTCCTTCCACCATGCACCTACAGGCGTTTAGGGTCGAGTAGGTAATCGAATTGCCCTTTGTCGAAGCCCCATTCAGGACAGTTGAAATGGGGGAAACAAACAGCATGAAGCAATTGTAGGTAATACGTGACGCAACAGCCCGATTCGCACACGCGGAATCGACAATTAGCCTTGACAAATGGAACGCGATGGGATCCGTTCGCGGGATGATAATTCGTCGAGCAATTAGAGGCCGCCACCGCGGTCGCGGACCATTGTTGCCCCGGGGAACGTAAAAAACGCGGGAGGAATTAGAAAGCGTTAAGCGGCGGGAACAGTTTTCATCCTTTGAACCGTGACAAGGCTGACGAACGGTGGTTGCAGCTCGGCTCCACTCAATTGTGATCCTAAATGCACTGAGCCATTCAGCCTTGCCACGCTTGCTACCCCCTTTTCCACTCTTTTTCCGTGGCAACACCCAGGATTACTTCATTCCCCCTTCTCTTTTCATCCCCCCGCGCGCTTTCCGCCCCCCTCGCTCTCGTGCTCGTAGAATCCTATTGGCTTTTGGCGGAGGTATATACGAGTGGCTACGCAGCTCTCGCCGGGACCCAGAGCAACCCCTCGTTTCACCACCGCTTTCTTCCTTTCTTCTTTCCTGTCCCCTTCCTCCCTCTTCGCTATTTGCCACTGTGTCTTCCACCTTCCACCCTCAATTTCCCCCGCTCTATTTACATCCCGCTCGCTCTCCGAAACAATGCAAGCAAATTATCCCGTCGTAGCGGCGTGCACACGTCGATGCACGGCTCCGGGTCTAATAGCCGGGGATTCCCGGAAATTTATCGACGGGCGCGGGCTAATTTCGTGGCTGGACGCTGGAACGCGCTCGGTTTCATTGGCTGGAAGTTATCGATAGCATCTGGTTGCGGTATCTGCCCCCGGAGTTATCATCCACGGATCCACGTTGTCCCGGGCAGCGCGTCGCGAACGGGAAACGACGAGAGTCTTGTTGCAAGATCATGTTCATCGAGATATCTGGAGCTCGTCGATTTCGGGGGTCATTCAGCCGAGCGGGGATCATCTATTCGGCAAAGTTCTCGAGTCGTCCTCGATTGACGGGATAAGGGTGGCTCTTGCCGCGACGGTAATAGCGATTCAAGCGACAGCTCTCTGTGTGCCGAGGGAGCTCTAGTGGCACGCATCGTTTGCAAAATATTAACGCTGCGGCGCAGGAATATTTACCGCCCGCGGAGCCAGACGGAAGAGAGATACGAGGCATCGAGGTCGGACGGCGTATATTTAAAACAGGCCAAAACAACTCGCGGACCAAAAATGCGCATCCCACTCTGCTGCATTATTCTACACAGTTTCCCCGCGAGGGTTCCATTATCCCCGAGCGTGACGGCTGGCCACGATGAATAATCAAGCCTCGGTTAATCCCGTGCACCTTCGCGACCGCCCGCCGTCAGCCTCCACGCTCCACAGGCTCTGCCCCGGTTCGCCGCCGCGGTGGTAGGGTTATAATAACGAAAAAATGGATAAGGGTCAGAGAGAGCGATAGACGTGGAAAGAAACGAACGATGGAACCGGAGAAAACGAAGGGACCCCGTGAAAAGAGAGCGAAACGCGTGAATAGAGTTGAAGAGCGCCCTTGTGCCGGCCGTCTAGCCATTCAATGTAAGCTCGCAGACTTTTCAGAGTTGCGGCATTACTCTTCCAACGTTAATGCGGCCGTATAACCGTGGCAGCTTTTCAACGGAACACACAGGGCATTCTTTTAATGGGGAACTTTCATTAATCTCGTCTAGGAAGTTTTAGGTGGGCACGCGAGGGGGTGACGAAGGGGCGCGATGGGGCGCGGGCTTTCGACTCGGTGAAGAAGCAATTGTCGGGGGAGGAATACGGGCCACCGCCTTTCCGCGTCGTTTCGAGGCAAGATTGCGCGCGGCGAATCGAATCACCGCGAGGAAAGTGCTGGGTCCCGCGCGTTTCCCTTCTTCGATCGGAGGGGCCATCCCCGTGTACGCTAGCTTCCCGATATTCCGACTTGCACGAGGCGACTTGTCGAGAATGGGACTCGAGACCGTTCACAGGCGGTTTATTGGCGGGAATTAAAGATACGTGAGAAGGGGGAGAGGCGTTATAGGGTGTACGAGTAAGCTTCCTTGTAGCATTTTGGAGTACTACTTTGTAATACTTCTTAAGGCCACCTCACCCTTACTTCATCCCTGCTTCCTTCCCCACAGTCACTCCTACCACAATCGATTCCACCCCTGCCTTCCAACGCTCAACGTGTCCCTCACATATCACAACCCCTACCCTCTTCACCCACCGAAACACCCACCCAGCCCCTCATCCCTCTGCTTCCCAACCCCTGTACACCTCATCCCACCCCCTTATTTTCTCCTCCAGCCAACAAGTCAGCTGCAATGTTGGCGAACAGTCAACAAACCTTTCCACAAAACTTGCCACGCTTCCGAAATGGCACCCCCCTTTTCTTCGGCCATAAAGATACGCGAAGGAGCGCGAAGCACGAAACAGATTTTTGAGCCCGTGCCCTACAGCGTAGCCCTAGCCAATGTTTTTGCACCCCAGGGTTACAACCGAGTGATCTTATCGCCCTCTGAAATATCACATTTCCGTAGCACAGCGTATGCAACGAGGGCGTACCTTGATATCGCGCTGCAGGAGAAGAGGAAACAGTCCCCTCGTATATTCGCATCGACGTTATTTTACCGCCCCTGCTCCAATTTAAGATCGCACTTCGCGCCTGTGTAGAATATGCTCCCGCGGGGGCATAAAAATCGGGAGATTGCTTTTAAATGGAGCCCGAATGGAAAACCTTTTACAGGCCACGGAGGGCAAGGACCGACCGGTGGATTTCCGGAGTGCGTTAACGCGCGGCGGGAGCGAAATCGTTGTTTCAAACGAACGGGGAAGAAGGAAAGGCGCGTTTCGCTGGCCACGTTTATTTGAGTTCGAGCTGAGGGCCACCGGTTGTTAGTGGGGGACATACGAAATTTCTGACGGAGTGTGGCCACTTACGTGCCCTGTATGCTTAATGGGTTTGCGCGGGCAAAGCTTTGCAGCGCCGCGACACTGCCCTTTCAGGCGAAAATTACAACAAAGTGTGTGGAACGTTACGCCGAACTAATTAGATTTCTCCAGAGCACGCGGTGTCTTAACGTATTTACTAGCCCCGCTGTTTGTGTTTTACAGGGTTTCGATGAACGCGCGGAAACTCCGCCGAAGCACCGAGATCCTCGACGATTTTCAGCCTGGAGAACAGAAGAGGTCCTCGACAACCAGCTTCGATGAAGCCTCCATTCAGCTACACTGAAATGCCACGAGCGTGATTCACGAAATTTGTCACTGTCCGAAGATAATACAGGAAATACACGTGTTTCGTGACCGTACCATTAGTGGCAAACTGTTAGCTGCTGGCACGGCCACCGTTTTATCATTATTATCAAATGATAGAACGTGGTGTGCGGTTTACGATATGGAAATAACATGTGCATAAAACTGTCATTACGGCCCCGCCGCCTGCTGGAAAATCGACATTTGAAATTCAGGCGTGTTCCGGTGCCCAGTAAATACAGTATAGTGTACACGTATCGAGTTTCGAATATTTTCAGTGAAATAATCCGATTATAGACGGGCAAATAACCATTCGCGAGATAAATATATCGAAGAGGCCAAGATTGTAATTCCGTCGCTCCATTTGTGCTTTCGCAAAGCTCACGAATTTTCACGAGATATCGATTCCCCCGACGGATGGACATTATTATCCCTGGGAAATTTTATTTACAGAAGACAATCGAACAACCCTCGGATCGACAGTGTGTCACGAACGGTCGCTCGCGTTCATTAAGAACGTCGAGGAGCAATTTCGCGAAGCTCGTTATTGATCGGCAATCGCTGACCGCGACGTTCGCTGGGAACCGCCGAAAAAGTCGGGGGCCGACCCGTTGCCCCGAAAAACGAGGGCCACGTCGCCTAAACTGCCGCTGTAATATTCGAGCAATTCGATACACCGATAGCATTTAACCGAGCTCTTCAATTTCCTGCGGCGAAGGAAATGGAAAAGTCACCGGTGTGCCGTACAATTTATTCCATCGAACCCAGCCACCGTGCTCCCCGCAAAATCCTCTCCCACTTTCTTTCCCCATTTATTCCTCTTTTTTTTACATCGCCTCTATGGTCCGTCGATCGTTTCTCGCGAATTGGAAACCGTACCGTGGCGCAAATTGAAAACACGTGCTCCGTGAACGCTCCAGCGCCTCGGGGATTAATGTGTTATCAGAGAACGCGGCGGGTCGAAATGTTTGGACCCCTTAACTTGTTATTCGACGCAAGGTAAGTTCCAGAGCCACGTTTCCTCGTGCGGATACACTTGACGAGGATTGCCTTTGCAAGGTGGCGCAACATCAAGAGGCGCCTCAAGTGTATTTAACATCGCAGGATGTACATACATGTGTGAACGTGCCTTAATGCTTCGTGATATCAAGCTGTCGTATCTATTCACCACTCCCTGCTTTAACAATCTCTCAGCTACGTACCCTACTGTTTATTCTGATCTACTTCAATTGCCAGAGTTACACGGTCTTGTAACGTAAGAGAGAAAGAGACGTGCAGGTAAACAAAAACTGGAAGCTTTGGAGAGGCCAGTTGGACGGTGTATTTACCAATATTTCACGACCATCGTAGGATAGGTTTCCCCAGGGTGTTCGTTGAACGAAGCCAGCGCAATCGGTTCCCAACTAATGAATGTAAACGCAGAAAGGGGAATCGCGTGAAACAGTGGACTGCCGGTGAACGTTTCCGCCGTTGTAATTTGAATTTTTCCCCGGCCGTCGGGGAATATAAGGTTTCGGTGGAAATTTTCGCGGTGACGAGAAAGAACTGAGGGGGACGCGGTCCCGAACGGCAAACTCAATTATCATTCTCGCGTTTCCCGCTTCAACCTAGCAAATCGCGAGCTAACGAGTGGCGGAAAAGTGAAAAGGTTCGGTATAATTATTTTGCCCTGGTGGTGGAGCATCGCGTAAAGAGCGCGAACCAAACGAAATGGAACGGAAGAAAGGGGATAAGATGTGGGCGGCGGGTCAATTCGGTTACGCGAGCATCCGATCGACCGAAATGCTTCAAACCTTTTAATTAACTCGCTCATTACTTATCGCTGAAATATTGCGCATAATATTATAACGAAGGCGGAACGAGGAGAGTTTGCCTCGGGGCGAGGGCAGACGCGTTGAATATTGAAATACGAGGAGCCGGGGGTGAAGGGGGCGTCGTTAAGAAGCACGAGACAGAGGCAGGAAATAAAGACGTTAAGGTGAAAGGGAAACAGAGACGGCCGCGGTGAATCTTCCGCTCGAAGCGTAACGATCGGTCTAAGCGACTAATTAATTTTTCCCCCAATCGTCCCAATCAAGGAGGGGGGAGCGGTCTGAGGGAGAGTGCTCGAAGAACGACGGAGCTCTTCGATGCCTCGACACCCGCCAACGGGCCATTATCCCTTCTGAATGCAATTTAACATCCATTTAGGAGTACGTTTCCGTGTAAAGTCGTTTACCGATATCGTTTTAATAAAGGAGCAAAATAAAAGGAACAGGGGGCCAGATCCGAACGCCTGCTACGCTGCAAGAGGATCAAACGCGACGACTGATGTCCTGTTAACGAAGGGACAGACATAGGAACGGAGCCGGACAAATATTCATGGAGATGAAAGATGGCAGAGAAGTTAACGAACCGTCGAGTCATTGAGAAAAGTCTCTTGTGTCTAGACCGAGGATCTTGTTGAGGTAAATGAGCTAGTCTAACGAGAGCTTTACTGGTTCGTATGTACAGATCTGTACGACAAGCTTCGCATTGTGATAACGTATGACAAAGTGCGTGAGGAATTCTGATAAGAATAGATTTGTAAAACACAATGGGACTCGCAAAGTTGTGGATAATAATCCTGAATTTTTTAAGAATACCATAATTTTCAAACTGTCTCCCAATAATGAAAAGAATAACAAGAATGCAATGTAACTCTGAATTGGTTCTAGGATCCATGTGTACGGTATGCATTATAAATATGTGAATACGTTGTGTACACTATTATGTCTAAAGGTATGCAGAAAATTTCCTAATGCGTCTGACGAATGCGTATTTCGTGAATGAACCGGAACTGGTGCATTGAAAGCAAGCTACAAATGAAAGAAGCAGATGGAACAGCGTCTAATGAAAGGCGACGAGGAAAATACCGAGTACTCGCTCCGATACAATTTGTATTGAGGCAAGCCTCGTTTAATGACGTCGCCTTCACAATCGTATTTTCAGGCTGATTGAGAGGAATCGCGGGACGGGGAAAATAAGTTGAACGGCTAGAAATGATAACGACGCGACGATACGAATTGATTCCATTATAATCGGAATCTGGGGTTCGTTCGACATCGGGCAAGATGTGATTGTAATTGCTATCGCAGAATGCTTCCGTAGTAACCCCATTTTTAAATACCATGAGGGTATATATAAATCCAAGAAGCGCGAGGCACGTGAACTTACTCAAAAGAGTCAACCTCGACTGAACCAAATTACACACCAACGAAATTAAACACGGTATTGAGTAAATAAACCATTACCCACGCAAAAGGTAACATCACCGCGCTGAACCTCGCGGAAGTAAACAATTCTCAATGCAAAACACGTGCCAAAGTCGGATCGAGAGACAGCTATTTGCAGTACGAAAGGAACGCCTTTCCGACTGACCAGAATCCCTCTATTTACATCCTAATTCGCGCCATAATGACCCCTATTAGCAACGCAACGATGTTTATTATTATTATTATTAATCGTCTATATTACTAAAAAAAAAGAAGAAACCTGAGTATTTACAGCTAGCATAGACAATAAAAGAAAAGGCGAGGCTGCAGTGGTAACACTGTTGGGAAGCCCTACTATAAACTTAACTAAAATAGAGACAGCACCAAACAAACATAATGAATGTTAAGAATAAACTAAAGTATTGTAAAAGTAATCTTAAGACTTAAAGCTAAACATGAGAATGATACAAAAAGACCGAAAGAAATTATGCTAACAATAGTATTGAAGGATATATAATCGTGTACGTCGTTTAAATGACGAGTAAGATTTTAATTCACGAATGAAAGATGGGAGATCGTTAAATTAATGGATGGCGGTGTAGGATAAATATTACCGAAGATGTTTATCTTCGCGGGGGGGGGGGGGGGCGTTATGATTTCGCGTGCAATAACACGGCCCTCCTCATCGAAGAATTCCTTAGAGGGCTGGATTCTTCGCCAGCTGTGTTTCGGGGAAACTCTCAAAGAGAAATCACATTTAATACCGCACGAAAGAGAGGCGCGTGACTTTCAATCTCTACTCCTCCCTCCGTACTTCGCGCTTAAACTTCCCGGACAATCTGGCCTACTTGGCCTCTGTGTTTGCGATAGGTACAGTAGGTGTCGGAGCGCGCCCAACCCTCGACACGGTAATCGACTGATCCGCTGTAATCCGTACTGCAACTGCGAGGAGAGACAAGGCGACGACGATGGTGAGAAAAAACCGAGAGGGTGGTGGAAATCAGGGGACCGGAGGGGCGGTGCAAGGAATCGATACGAAGTTACGATCACCCGGAATCTGTTTAAGAGCCGACCCGTAAGAAAACCGGGTAACCAAGCAATCTGACTGTAAAACGGAATTTTCCAAGTGCTAGATGTAGCGCCGCCTAGATCTCTTCCAGCTCACTTACCCTCGTACTATTCTGGAGCGAGTCTCTGAATCCGTGAAATGTCAGCAGGTCAGGACGATGGATCGTTCGAACCACATCGAACTTGGCAAATTTCATTTCTCTAAATATCTGTATAAATAAATCATATGAAATGACGCTGTCATCTTCACATTCACGAAGAGGAATGGCAACAGAAGTCTTCCATTGGGATGGAAGTAAACCGGCAGCAAGTGATTTACTAAAGATTCAACCTGACGTGGTAGTACTTCGTAATGTCTGTGCCACGATCCCCAAGAGACAAGGCCGTGTCTAGGGATCCCGTGTTCGACTGCCATACGCGAAAGTGATACGTAATATAATACGAATAGCGGGGTGCAGAGTCGGCAAGAAAGGCCGAATGCACAAAGGGCACAAAAGACGCTGGTACGACAGGAGGCAGGATTCATGCTGCTCGCTCGTTATAAATGGGACGTGTAATCTCGAAAGCTTTGGGCATGCAATAAGGTCATGCAAAGCCGCTGCAAAAGACGCACAAACGCACCTCGGGCTGCTTTCACCGATACACAGTCTCTAATTAACCGTGAGCTGCAGACTTTGTTACTACGGCAAGAAGCGGGTTTGACGTCTGACGTATCGTTGACGCGACTACTTAACTACGGGCTGAAATCTGAGCGTGAAATGTTCCTTGGAAGGCGATGTACATTAAACTCTTGCGGTAATATTATTTTCAATTACTGATATATGTACTCTGAATACAATTCACTCTTGTGGAATTGTGCTGTTTTTGTTATTGTCCGCGTTTCAAACTTTCATTTGGCGATTACCTCGCGTTTCGTTAAGTTTCAAAACACCCTTCGCGATACCGGTTTCTTCTTCGCGAAGAAAGTTACGAGAGAAGTTGCGAAGTTGGTAGACACCGTTTAAATGTAAATCATCGGACGATAACCCATATTCATCCTCTTATTATCATCATACCGTAACTTCCGTGCACACTGGGATAAAGGTGCCGCGACTATCATAAAAATTGCATCTCGTTCCGCGTCGACTCTTTAGATTTAAGAAGCCATTGGGAGGATAAAGTGGTGCAATCGTATTAGGCACATATCGAGATCGATACTTACGGCTGCTTCGACGGCATTATGGAGTACAAACTTTGTAATTCATTGTTCGTATCGAAGCAATTCTCATGCACGATATACCCAATTACAATCGATCGAAGGATAATTGGAAAAGAGGCTCACCGATCATCCTATGCGGTAATAACGCCATGAAGGTCACGATCGACCGATCGTGAAATTTTACAGGAACTGCACATGACGAATTCGGTGCATTCGCAATGTTTTAGAAACGCGATACAGATCGGAGGTATTCGCAGATTTTAACATGAAAGATGGTCACCCCGTCACGAGTTATGTAAATGACTGCAGCTATAAACAGCGAAGCATGTAACCACTCGCTTGGCTGGTGACACGTTTTCAATCGGCTGATTCTGTAACTAAGGGATAATGGCTTCTACCGACAGCTTAAGGATGGAATTCACTGTCAAATTAGTATGGCATATTTCAAAGAGAACTGTGACAAGGTTAAATGCTTCGCGGTACAGTTATTTATCACTATTATTTCACTGATTACTCTTAAACAGACTCCAATGCGATAATTAATCAACGTTCGTTTCGGTTACTGTATATCCGATGGAAATTCCCCAGATTTATTACAGTATACGTGCTTAATATACGTAAACTGACGCAATAATTGTTTAGTCAATAACGACCGTCTAGCTGGCACGATGTAAATGGCATTCCTCATTCGCCTATGAAATGGAGGAATTATACGTAGGATGATACACACGCGCGCATACACGTGTCTGCGGCTCTACTGTAATATGCAATACTCCTGCCTCGCTGTCTCCAGTTTAATGCTAAGGCGAATTAAAGTGTCCCATAAGGAAACAAGAAATAAGGGAAAATAATATTCCCTCCGCGATGTTCATTATGCATAAAAAACAGTAGGTACTCCCGCACAGGATGTCCCAAGACATGTAGTACAACTAGAGGTGGAGTCAGCCAAAAGGTGGCAGCTGTCCAAAGTCGTTCCCCAAAACAGAAGCATTCCACGAACTTCAACTTACTCTCTCATATAGAATTTTCCTTTTTTCAAGTTGTATGTACCACACATGTGGGGTACCTTGCATCTATTATTAAGTGGCACTACTCTTCCACCTCCCAGCCCTGTCCAAGACCTCCTCCGACATTTATCCCCCAAAGCAGCGCAGACGCTCGCAAACACGCGAGACATGCCAGATATCTCGTCTAATGAGCTAGCAGTTCGGTAATCAGAGACGGCAAAGGCGTGGAAGGAAGTAGGGCTAGCCGCAAAGACACGCTGATGGTAACAAGGTGACATCGACAACAACGACGCGGACAGAAGGGTAAGAATGCTCGGAGGGTGTTACACGAGGAAGGGAACACGAGGATGGGCCACGCTACGTCGCCGAACGGGCGCGTATCGACCGACTCTGTACTGTCAACCCCTCTGCCACCCTGTCTGTCCCACCGTTCATACGTACCAACAGTACGGGGACACACAGTGGAGTTGCTATTACAGGCCACCCACCCTTCTCGCGCCCTCTCTTTCCTCGTGCTCTGCCTTTCTTGGCATCCTCGTGCATCGCCTCTTCGCTTCGGTGTCCCAGACCCCACTAGGGTCCAGCTGGAACACCGAGGTATGCCTCGCGAGTCGCCTGCTATAGATATTTATCGGCGAGTTGACTCGAGGCGTCAACGTGAAAGGTATACGATAATGTACGATTCAAATTATACTTTAGACCCTCGGAGCACGTTCGACGATAGAACCTGTCGATGCATTATCATATTACAACAGTCGACAAATACACATTTACCATCCCCTATCTCTTGGTGAACGGTTACACCAGGACAGGCCTACGTAAGGTCCAGGAGGGTTAATATTTGATCTCCGCAAGCCCAGGAGGATTGAGACAAAAATCTGTTTCGTCGCGACGAGAGGGTGGCGCGAACCCTTTCACGTGTACGCAGCGAGCCTCGGTTGATCCAGATCCGGGACGGGGAGCAGAAATGTACCCTCCAGCCGCAAACCTGTCGCCGGGAATTCGGCTGAAGCCGGGCTGCGTGCAGGGATACGTTTCCAGCTCGCTGCTCCCATTCTCATATACCTGTGTCGCTGTCTGTTTGTCCGCGCTAATAACCGTAGAACGAGTTTTATTAGCCTGCGCGGAGGGAACGGCGGAAGTTTAACCGAGAATTCCCGCGGGAGGCGGCGGAGGATACGGGGGCACGGTAATTCATGGCGAAATAAGTCCCGGGCAAATACGAGCTTCCGATCTCTTCGGGAATTTTACGCGGAATTTAGTTTGCTCCGCCGACATTTCATGGGAAGGATTTTGTTCGTTAGAGGGCAATAAAATCTCCGGTCGTATCACGAAGAAGAGCTTCCGCGCAACTTCCATCCGGGAGGTGAAGGAGCAAGGGGGATGATCGCGGATAGAAACGAAGGGAAGTAGGTAAGTTCCAACGTCGCGGTAATAAAGTTCACCTTCGACGTCAGTCTATAACCTCGCAGAAGCTCGTGGAACGATGATCGATTAACGGATACTTTACCTATCGCCGTGTAAATATGGCCACCAGGGAAATGAAACTGTAAATCCGCTCCCGCGCGCTCGATTGTACGGCAACAGCGTGTATACACACACACAGACGAAGCGTGTAATTGATTTGCAGCGACGGCAGAGTTATTGAAAAGTTTATCTGACGCCGACAAAGCGACTGCAGGGATAGGGACCAAAGGTTTGTTACAGCTTTCCCGTAGATGGGCTGCGGACGATGTACGTGCTCCTAGATAGAGGCTGATAACGGAGGTCCACTTATTGGTGTAAGCGGCGCCGTTCAATGCCTCTTAAAGCGTGCCACCGTAAAGGGGAATCGTATTTCTCTTGGACCCTTTGAACAGCCAAGTATTAAAAGCCGTCGATGCATCGAGAGGGCTCGTGGCAGAATGCACGCTGCACCCGCGGCAAAGTAAAGCCCGGGCACGTCGGAAAGTTCGTAAGGAAAACATTGATACGAGCTGCAAGGGGAATATTCCATCTCGAAACCGTTCACGTGCATTCTTCCGCAAGTGGCTGTCGCTTCTCTCTACCATCAACAACTGAAAAGCAGAATTTTTCCATGAATGTGAGGTGATAGATCAGGTGTGATCGATTGCTATGAGCAAAAGCAATGTTCTCGAGAAACATCTTCCCCGGAATCGTCCTCGAACAGTTACACGCCCAAGGATGGTCAGGCACTAGAAGCGGAGACGTTGCAGGAGGCATAATTACCAGGATTACCATCCCCGGGGGATGGATAAATCACGGTTATTAATAATAGCCCGAGAGCAAGTGTCCGAGCCGGTTCGCAGATAGGAAGGAAGTTCCACCGGCTGCTATCGTAGCGTCGCTCGCTAAACGCTGCTACGCGAGCTTGAGAACTAGATAGGGGAATTGCTGAACTCTAGATAGGGAGTAGCTGGTAGGAAGGCAGCCACTGACAGCCATAGGTTTTCCCTGGTAGGAATGCGAGCGGCCTGGGCGCCAAACCGTCGAGGCTGTGCTCGCAACACCGGCCATATTGTACATTCGTAACTTTATACGTAGGAAGTTGCGGTGGGAGGCTCGTGAATATCCTGCGCGAGCCTTACCCCCTAGGCTTCGCAGACGTACGCGATAAATATTCATCTTGCCGCCGTCCGAGCCGCCTCGAGGAACTCGAGCTGCCCGATGCGGCGCGAGTAATAAAGAAATCGAGAGGCCGTAAAGCAGACATTAATGTCGCGCGATCAGCGTGGAAGCTGCTACCAGCAGGAACCGAATAGAGGATATAAACTCGGCCAGCGGATCGGAAGCGTATCTTCCGAGGAATATCGGGGGGGCAAGCGGGGAATTAGAGTGGTTCGATCAGATGAGAGTGCCTCGAGGATTCGGCAGCTTCTACCCCGCACAGCGCGAGGTTGGGGAGATAGCTCGCGCAAAACGGCGACCGGCAAGTTGCGCGGCAATTAATATGCTTTTACTGTGCGGTTAATTGAGTAGGAAATTTGCTGACGATTAATATCGCTGCTTCACGGTATAATTGCACCGCGTTCGGGAGCGGGCCTCATTCGTGTGGAAAGAATCGGTGAACGAAACAATTAGTGGATTGTTTGAGAGAGCGATGCAAACTGTAACGAGCTGAGAGAGATTGGTACACATAATACGGAAGGTAAGTTAGTGGCGTATATAAGTACTGACTTGTTTTCAGGAAATTCAGTTAAGCTATTGAGGAAAACGAGTGGGGAAGTGGGTATTCTGGAGTAATTGAAATTTAACGAATAATTGGAACCACTGTGGTTTAGTACTGCGTAGTGGGCCTGCAGGAACGCGAGGAGAATTGTTCGAAAATGGAATGAGAAGAGATTCGAATTAAAAAGGGAAAAAGCTGCTGACTGAGCTGCGGAACGCTTCAATTTTTGTCAGTGCAGATAGCAGACACAGCGTATCTAGGACATCGGGTTTATCGGACCTTATCAGTATCGGGTAACCTTATTTGCATAGGACAGAGCGCGGCAAGTCGCTTCCGTTCTCGTCTTTTTTCCCATCGATCGCGATAGAATAGATTTAATCTTATGGAAATTTCGGTACGAAAGGGCAGCGAACTGCGACGAGACAAAGATCTAGACGTTCGTCACTTCTCCGTGGTAGATACCGATAAACCAGTAAATCTCCGGCCATTTTGATTTCCCAATGGGAATCGCTCTTCTGGCTGGAAAGCTTTCGCTGCAACGCTCGCATCCGAGCGAATCTCTTGAAATTGTTCTTTCTCCACTTATACACTTTTCCTCTCGACATCGACGAACCGAGCGTACAGATCAAAGCTCCCTCTAATCACCGATTTACGAGCACCAAAAGTTCGAGCACCAATGAAATTTTTCCATCGACTTCCTTTTTCCAATTCGTTCCGAAACGTCCAAGCTTGATTTCTGTTTCCTAAAGTTAAATGACTCGCCGAGCTTCCAGCTCCACTTCCCAATGCTCCTCCCTTATTTCTACATATGAAAAGTGAAGCGCAAAACTTCTCCTCCCCCAGTCGATCCAAATATCCACCCCCAATGCAACCCCCTAGTTCTTTTCATTTTCTGCCCGTGAATGCGAACAGGGCTCCCCTTATCTCGTCCCCGATGCAAAGCCTTTCATTTCAGACTGACGTTTTCGGCGACCGTGGGGCAATGATATATTATCGCGGCCATTCCGACAGTTTCGTTCAAGCTCCCGCGGTGAATTGTGACGGCGATTCCACGTATCCTGGACAACACGTGCTCGTGGACAGGCGTCGATTCTATGGAATCTATTCGCTCGAGCTTGCCATGCGCGCCTCTGCATGCTCCCACGGCTGTGCACGCGTCACGAGCTTTTCTGACATTTCAAAGGAAGCGCATCCCGCTCGATTTCCGTACGGGGGTGCATTCAAATCGCTCTATCGACTGCCACGCTGTTTATTTATTAAACCGCCCCGCCGCCGTCGCGTAGGTATTCACTTGGCGAATACATTTGGCGGGCACGTATCGCGAGGCGGCTTTCTGCGCGTCGCTTTCCGTGGCGAATAATCGAGGACCGCTTTGAGCCGACAAGATTACGTCGCGGTGAGTTGACGAGGCAACGTAGAGGCCCTCGTTTATCCCTTTACGCGAAACGGAAGGAAAAATTAGAGGGGAAGGGAAGTATCAGGGCACCGTGAGGCGAACGTGACAAACCTCGCCACGCTTCATACCATGTGAAACTCTTTTTATAATTAGCCCCTTCGCTGTGGCGCGCAAGTAGCGTGCATGTTGTATGCTTTTCGGAAATGAGCGGCGATTTAAGGGCGACGTATATGTTCGCCATTCATGGGGGAGGGGTTAGTGTTGAGGAATATCCGTCGAGAGATATCTTTGATCAGGTGTAGGTATTAGATCACGATTCTGAAGAATTCTGTTGCATGACCCCGGGGATACTTGGTCGGAGAGTAGATTTCAATTTCGGAGAAGCGGAGGGAAGAAGTCAGACGTAAAAGTGTGATGAAACAGCCCCGCACGGTATTTCTTTCGTGCACAATGCAACGGAACAATTGCGCGTCCTTGGCGAAAGGATGTATTCGCTGAAATAAACGAAGGAGAAAGAAGAAAAGAAAAACAGATAATTCTCTGTCGACACGACTGCGTCCGGGCCCTCGTGACTCGCGGGGATCGTAATTATAGGGCGCTAATTGGAGACGGTCTGAGGATCTTCGCCGTCTTTCGTCAACGAAACTTTAACCCGGAGGGACTGGCTTCGTCTTCTGACGGTTTCCATCTCCAGGAATATCAAAAGCGGAACCGTCCTTCGCCGGTAGCTCCGTATTCTTTGACGGTCTTTAATTTCAAACGATGCGTATCCACCGAGAAATTAACCTGCTACACGCTAGTAATTAGCTTCGTTCGGGTAGTCAGAGATGTAGGAATAAGTATAAAAAAAGGAAACGAACGCTCGCGATACCTACTCTACACATTTCACACAACGTCACCCTTCTTCGCTTTCGCAGCTATCTCTGATTACCCTTCTCTTCCCTTCAAAACTCTAATTAATCGTCGAAGCACATCGTTCAAGACTTCCTTAACGTTGTTTAATTTCTTCCAAAACTGATTTGCAATGGATCACGAATTTGCTTCACGAAGGACCATCTGACTCTTAGAAACTTATCGCTCCGTTTACATTCTTAAAACCATTCCATAAAATCACATTCAATTATACATTGTGGAAATAGGTACACTCGTCCATGAGAGTTGTCAGCATTAGTTAACACGAATATGCTTATAAATAAAAGTTGATTTGCGAATCACTGTAACTACGCGCTCGTGAATCGTCGTTCTGAGGTCAGGGTCCAACGTATTTCCGTCTAGACGCAGCCTGCTACTATGCTCGAACATCAATTATTGCTTATACCCAAGCGAATTAACACCGGCTTAATTAAGCCCCCGTATAGGATCTCGCCCGAGACAGCTACTCCTCGACGTGCCATTGTATAACCGTTCTCTCTTTCGTCCAGTTTCGCGTAACACATTATGTAACGCTTGTCTAGCTAACCGAGATGCATGTAACGAGATATAGGAGAAACAGATACATTGAGAAATCGACTTCACCGTCCTGCAGCTCATTTTTCTGTCTTACAACTTTCTACAGGCGTCGTTGAAATACAGTGCACACTATATACCTACATATACCAACAGAGGAAACGCATCGATAGCTTTAATTTGCAGCAAAAGTATGTCAACAATAGGTCAACTAATTATCTTGGATCTAACCAGATCGCACCCTCCAAAATTGAAGGAAAAACAGAACCAAAATCACCCCCTATCGACCCCCTGAACCTAATAATCCAAAGTAGCCCCCACCTAGAACGATAACATCTATTTCTCAAGGTAGCCATTAAGCTCTCCAACGACCAGATTCCCGTGCCACTAAAGTAGCTGCAATGTTATCGAAATTATGCAGGGAGTACCGTGATTATTCGAAAGCCCCACTACGATTTCGTTCGATGAGAGGCTCCTTTGTCTGGGCCCTGTCGTGAGCGAGGCGAATAGCTCGGTAGATCGCCGTCCACCGATCCGAGGTCCCCCGGCAGAGGCCACGAAAGGAACTTATCAAAAAGCTCTCGGCGACTTGGCGCTGCACGGAAGGAAAGGGGACGTCGCGGGCGGGGGAGCGGCTTTAATCGGATAAACTTGCCCGTAGTCGCGAATTGAAGGAGACAGTTTCGGTTTCTAACTGTCGTTTGTTCTCGCACGGAACAACACCGTGGGGCTAAGTGTTTCGAGGGTGCCTCCGCGCAGGATAGAATCAACGTTACTTCGCGTCTCAACTCCTTCGCGACGACACTGCTGACAAGAACCTTAAGTAGACGTTGTTCTATCTCCTCTCGGTGAAAAACGACAAGTGTTACTCCCCCGCGCAACGACGGATTCGCGTAACGAACGTAGTTAACATTCCCGTCTACAGTCTCGGATGTTCTGCGGAAAGTATCGACAAACGTCTCCCGGGAGTTCTTGTCCCGAGCACTCGTGTCACGTAACGATCGACGAATTTCCATAGCATCACGGATTTATCGCCTCTAAAGATAGCGCGGGCTATTTGGAATTTTTGGAGGGCACCCGTCAGACTCGACTGAAATAGTGGAGCGTAAGATCTTTGTAAATATTGATGTATGGTAATAAGTGTTTATGCAGAACTATGGGAAATCAGCTGTACCGCGTGACGTTTTATGTTAATGAGGATATTTTATAGGTACTTGCTTGGAGCTGGTGAAAATCTATGTGTACACGGTATATCGCCGAGCCCGTGACGCCGAGTGTTATATAACAGACGCTTTTCAACAAGAAACGAACACGCACAGGTGACACGGTCGCACGTGCCCGTTTTAATGACAAGAAAACAGCGACAAATGCGTTGAAACCAAGTGTCACTTTGAATTGCGTTAATATATATTCTAGCCTTCCTCTGGAAAATATCTTCCACAGTTTTGTGAGCACAAGTGAAGGGGTAAGGGAAAAACAGGGAATGTCACAAAACAGCTTTATCGAGAAAATTAAGGTCGAGGCCAGATATATTGGCCGGTGAATTCGTTTTCGCGAACAGCGATCGAGAAGAAATCAGCCACCACCATCTGACGATCGTGGATTAGTCAGTTCGAGTTGCTTAACCCCGAAGGGTATGGTGGGGTAACCGGAACGCTGCTCGGCTCGACCTTAGTTTTTCAGTTATTTTAGATTCGATAGAATTCTATACTTCTAAAATCTTTTGTTTTAGTACGTATTTCGAAGTTATGTCGTACTTTTTTAATCCCCTGCCGATTTCAGCCCACGAATATTCGACGAGATTAATTTCCAGACATTATGGGGTTGCATGTAACCCATGCGGTGTATTATACAATAATAGTTATTGTACAATAATAACCATTCTTGCACAATTTAGCCGTATGCTTGCGGTCATTGTCTTGCTGGAAATAAAAATTATCCAATAACCCCCATTTGGTTGCACTTTCTTCTAAATTCCCGAAGTTATAGGCATTTGAGTAGCGGCAAATGCATGGGTCAAACCGGCCACTCGGCGCTCACCTAAAACTTTAAACGCGTTTTTCCCGAAACACTGTTCTCAAAATCGTTGGGAACTGTATCTCCAAAAGTTATTATCCGAATCGACTGAAACTTTTGTTATTATGAAGAATATACTTCTGGCTAGGAGAGATACCAGAAAAAATAACAAAAAATTGAAAAATTATAATTTTCAAAGGCGTTGAAATGATGAAAAATATAGGGAAAAAGTGATTTCAAACTTTAAGTGTCGTTATTTTCTAAAAAAAAAAAATGTCATTTTTGTAATTTTTTCTAGTTTCCCCCATAGCCAGAAGTATATTCTTCAAAATAAAAAAAGTTTCAGTCGAATCGGATAATAACTTTTGGAGATACAGTTCCCACCGATTTAGATCACTTTTTTAACGCCTTGACTTTAACGACTCCCCAGTGCCGCCTGCAATGATTAATTATAAAACAAAAAATATATTTCTGCAATTTAAGACATCCTTAATACAATGCAAAAAGTCCCATTAAATTATATATAGTAGTTTTCCTTTAATTAATTCCTAAAGATCACCAATTTTTTGGGGCTCTAGACCGAAAGGTCCCCTTAACGTTATCTCACGGGGGCACTTGAACTGTATAACCCTTTGTGATTCGACAGTTCTGTAGTCCCAGTGGCCACCAACAAAATATGCTACAAATCGCAAAATCACGAAAAGTAGACATTCCTCGTTTTTTCCCGTTACCCTTCAGGTGAGCATGTGAAAACACCAATGAATATCATATTCGGAGGGCTTCCTGAATTCTGCACAAAGAAACAGTATACACGTCCTGACTTTTGGAAAGCAGCCCACAATCCCTTAGGCTACGCTTGTCACAATCAGCTCCAAAGGCCGAATCGCTTCTCTAGCTCTGCCTACGTCACTGTAGAATCTAGATAGAAGCGGAATCGATCGATATCGCATTGCGAGATCGGCTTTCGAACCCCGAAACTGTCATTTGCCAGGCGAATGCTCGAACTAATGAAGGCTGGAAAATTCCAGACCGTTCAGAGATGTCTCTTCCGTCAGTCTAATATTCAAGATGGACATTAGCTGCATTTAACATGCCCCAGATGTTCTGGCTAACGTAACATTACATCTCCGAGAATTTCCCAGCCAATACGACGGAGCTGATTTAATCTGGCTTAATAAATTGCTTTATTCGCGCGAATCGATCGCTACCGAGGGCTTAGAGCAGCCCCTCTATCCTCCAACTTCCGATCCGAGCTCAAAGGGTCGCCGTGCGAATAGATCGAAGGTGCCAGAGTAAAATGGCACGGAAATCTTTTCAAAAGCTCGACAGTCTTTCCTGCGATAACGCGTGGGAGTGCACGCGAGCAGACGCGCTGGACAGATTTCAATAAACGGGGGAGGAAAGCGGAAGAGGGATCGAGGAAAGTTTCGCGTATATTTCTCGAAATATGCCTCCACCGCCGTAAGCAAACTCTCTTGTCCTTCTCTTTTTTCCTCAAGTACGAACACTTAAGAGCATCCGATGGAGCCGAGCAACAAACACGGGAGGGACGGTAAAATACCTCGGGCAGAATGGGGAGTCCTTTATCTCCTCAAAGATGAATGCATGTAATTCAGCGCGGAGCCGCCTCAAAGCCGTATGAAATATACGCGCCGCTCGCGTGAATGATGAAACGCGGAAATATCTTCTTACGTCGATTCACGGTTTCTTTATGCTCGCGCTCGATTACGGGGCGGGGCGACGCGTCTAAACGATACTACTGCAACGTTTGGTATTCAGATAGATCCTCTCTGCGCTCTCCTTGAACTCCGGACGTAATACAATTTCCATTAACCATTGAACAGACCACATTAGCAAGATTTTCATCAATTCTGACCTCTGTTGGTCCAGCAGGTGAATATTCGGGGATTGAGGACGTACAGGGTATTCCTGAAATTGGGTTAGCTAACTTTGGGGGCTTGTACGAGACTTTAACGACGAAGCAGCTTTTGTGTAACACATCAGAGAACTTTATTCCTATTAGTGAAATCTTCGAGGACAGACAATTACTAATTTTGGTCCTTGAAGCAATTATTCTTTGAGTATCATATTGGATATGATATTCAAGCACGGTACACGCCCCCGAGAAAAAATCAGAAATGTGAGAAAGCAACCTGTCTGACACACATCTGGCAACCACTTGTAAGGGTTGACGTATGCGATGCCACCCTTCCGTCTGGGGCTCTGTATACCTTCCGCATCTCCATACTTCACGCTTTCGCTAACCCTAAGGCGGCGCTTTTCAGCCCTCATAGGTGCCTGCATTTTAAACGTTTTTTTTCTCCTTCCTCCCGGAGATATCATCCCGCACAGAAGCTACAATCCTGTCCTTTATATTCTTTTCCGGTCGCGCGTGCACCCGATCCTTCTTCCCGTCGCTACTCGAACTTGGAGCGAATTCCGTTCCTGTCAAAACCCGTGACACGCGTCCTGAATCAAATCCATTTAAATTTATATGGAATCCACACCGTGGGTTTCGACGCAAGAAATCGAATAAATCTCCTGGACCCGTGGGCAAACAGCATTGGAGAGACAGGCAATTCTCGTTGCGCGAAAACTCTTGGAAATAAGGCAACATAGGGTCCCACAGAATCCACACGGTGGCTGTGTATAGCTATATATGTTCGATAGAATTTAGTCCACTAGTGTATAGTTACAAGTGGCTGCAAACTTTCCTCCTCAAGATGTAATCCTTTAAAATTCTCAGTGCGAAAGTTAGGGAAAAAGTCACGTCCGCATCGCGGGGCCCAGTTCCCCTGCACAATCTCTGACAAGCTTCATTTTACAATTTTCCGCGATTAAGGGGAAGATTGCGAGCAGCGAACGCGCAGCAATCTCAATTGCGGAAAGCGAAGACGAAAGTTTGCAGCGGGTAGCAGAGTCAGCCCCCACTGCGAGATTATCAAAGCAGAACCTCTCTAATTTTCGCGTAAATCCAGAAGCGGAGGCAGCTCGAGACGGAGCCGCGCGCTGGTCGTAGCTTGCACCCGCCAAGGGGGTGAAACGATCTCGCTGGCAGGCGAGTCGAAAAGACAGGGAAATTGAAGCGAAACAAACGCGGATACGCCCTTGACTCGCGTACCTCGGAAAAACCCGAAATCCAAAGGAACCGACGCGGCAGCCTTGACATTTGAATTAATTGTATCACCGGTAGCGTGAATCGGGTTTGTGAAACGGGTTGGAAATCCCGGCCAACCGGGATCGTCTAACGCAGAACTATTAATCACGAACGGACGAGACGGGGAAGCCAAGCGCCGTGCTCCAGAGACGTTTCGGATCTTATATTAGCCCCCAATGTCCCTGGGACCTCGAGTCACTTCACCCCTTTCGCTCGAGCGTCTTCCAGAAAATTGTCTTTGCCTTTCAACCACGAAAACCCGTCTTCAACCCTTTGAGATAGCCTTTCCAAAAGTTTGCTTTCGAAGATCGAACGTTACAATTGACAAGTTACTTTCTGCTAATACTCGTTGGCATTTTTACGCTTTCAATTCCCCTCGAAAACTGTTTGGACGAAAAATCGGCCGCGACCTTCGAAAAATAAACGAAACGGAAGCGAAGCTGCAGCAGCACGATTCCGTGTATCGCTTTCACAACGCAGCTGGTGTAAAAAATAGGAAACAGCCGAAAAACAATTCGCAGGTGGGTAGAGCCGAAATATTATCTTCGATGGCTAAACGCAGCGCGGTTCGTCGTGACGCAGCAGCTGCGATCGTATTTTCGGAGGGGTGCTTTTATTAAAAACTTGTCGCGGCTCGTTGGGACGCGAGAATCGTTCCGGTGTCACGGGGCAATTCTCGTCTGCAAAACATGCTGTAACCATAAGGCGAGATATAAAGAATGGAATTAAGTGTCGCGCGTGTGCCGGGCAGCGAATGGACGGAAGAAAATGGGAGAGAAACGACGCCGTTGCAGGAGGAAAGCTACCCGCGGTAACTGGTCACGTCGGCTCGCTGGTTATGAAACTTGGAGAATCGTACTGGGCTACTTAACCGCGTTGTTGATTGCGGCGATTCCAGGACAATGTACCAAAACACGGGGCGTTCCTGTGGATCTTGTATTTTCATGGAAAAGGATCTCAAGCATAACCCACTGAAATCATATTCAAATGTCTATGCATCAGAGAAATCTGCATTGAACGTCCCGTGGCAGTAAGAGAGGAGTCAAATTGTCCTCGACTGGCGCAAGAATTGAGACGGAGCCAAAGATCCCGACAGATTCGGGGTATCACATGTAGATTTGCAGGAGTAAATTACATGCAAGCATAGCCACGGAAGCGAAAAGGAGAAGAGAATGTTGCGGGCATCGGGAACACGCTGTGCAGCCCGCGGCACTTTGAACGTTATCTGACACGCGAGTAGATCTAACTACCCTCGCATCTCCGGTTGCAGTTTAAAGCTTCTTACGCGCCTCTGCCTCGCGTCGGCCACGATTAAAGGCGGCTGCAACAGGAATCGACTGGAACCGACGGGGATCGTAAATCGTTTCGGGTTAAGCGTGCAGGTGAATCCCGCTGAATTAATTTCGGTAGGGAAACGGAGGTGGTGTTGTGGGACCAGATGCGGAAAATAAAAGAAAAGCGGAACGGGGATGAGGCGAAGAATTACGTAGTCTGTTTACATTAATAAAAATGGAAATGTCGTATATGGGACGGAAGCTGCTGGCTGTTCCTCCCACAGAATAACCTTCGTGCAAGTACACCGTTCCCTTTTTCCACCTCGTATTCTATCTTTACGTAGGTGCGGTAATCTCGCCGCGAGCGTGCACGGTCGATTACATATAGCCGCGATTAAGAGCGACAAAGAACATCGTTGCTCCGCGCTTATCACTTTTTCGTTCGCTCCAATTGTTCGTTCCGTGATTTCAGTCTGCCTCGTTGAGACTGTGTCGATATTACACCGGGGAGATGTTAGTGCACCTTGCGTGTAAGACGTCGTACGTATATTGACAGTAAACGACGGTGCACCCGGGGCGGAATTTATTGGGCTAGAAACAATTGTTACTGATGTGCAGGGTCTGGAGTACTTTTGGAGGAGGGATTAACAAGGAACATAATCGTTGCGCAGCTCTTGTAAAATTAGTGTGCCAGGTACTATATGCTGATATTTTTAATTTTATATCAGCTGATGAACTTGTTCTTCATACTCGAGTTGCCTTCCACGGATGAATGCAATTATTCTTTTTCTGACTGAGAGGTTTGAGACTTCCATGATCTAGATTGCTACTAGGTGGAGCCTAGGAGTGTAGTAATGCTCCTTTAGAAGAATGTTCTGATGTTACAGTATCAGTAGGACATCAGACCCTTCACGAAGCTAGCTACAATGCTGGTGAAACGTTGAAGCACTCGGAACACTTCAAAGACGTATTCTTTTTCTTTCTGCTGGGGAACAATAGCTACACCGTGTTGTAGACATATACCTCGCAGATGTAGATACAGTATGACTGAGTACAACAATAGGTGATAGTGGGACTTCCAGGATATGTTCTACTCCGCCAATTAGTATCAATCGAATACAAAGACTTCGGATTCGAAAGTAAATTCCAATCTGTTATTGAGACCAAACTTACTCTTCTTCCTCCTGTAATCAGACTTGTGGAGCTTTTGTATAAAATTTCCTAAGACCTATTTTTACTTTTTCGTCATCTGCATTTGGAGAGGCAGCTTTCAAGAGACGGCTTTCTTGGAGAGATCGTCGAACATAACAGGACCTTTGAATGAATGAACAGATCCGATAATTCAATGCTTGGAACTCTGATTTGAAGATGTGACTATTCAAGCAAGCCAATTAACGTCAGCCGTGATTTAATCATTCGTTTGAACGATCACTGAACTGGAAAGAATCCAAGATCATAATCGTCCCATCCAAGATTTCTCAAGAATCTATTAAAACCAACATGCACGGCATTCTCTTCAAACTTTCCACCGAAAACATTCTTCTTTCAAGCTTGCAGGAAAAGCTGCTCTGGAAACCACGTCCCATTGCCTTGTTTACTGAAAAATTCCCAGCCTTCTGCCATCCATTCACTGGCAGCTGGATTTTTAAACCGCCTCTTTCGGCGCATCCTCTTAATAACGAAATACAGAAATCTCGTCCCGCGTTTCAACATTAGCACAGAATAAAGAGGTGGAGCGGCGCGGTATTTTTTCAAAGCAAGCATTTCATATTCCCTGCAAATACTTTAACGCAAACAAACAGCACTCCCGGTAATTGCGTTACAATGCACGGGCTGCGCGACCAGCATCCACCTACGATTTCCGCGCTAATTATTTACACTAAATCCAGCAAAATCCCCAATGAATATACCCGATAGAATTTACTGGCAGCCCAGTTGCTACCGCGGGTGTTCCTGCTTGCTTAATAGCGCACCATTGCACAGAAGGCTCGCGTTATCCTTGGATAAGAGTTTTAACCGGCTTTAAAAAAGAAGGCGGTTCTCAATTCGTATATATTTTTTTTCTATTAGGTAACTGGTGCATAGGAAACGTCGAGTAAGGAAATGCTTTCCTATTTTATTCTTTCTCAATTCGTTTCTTCTAGAGGCGTGCCATTATCATAGTCAAGCTATCAATGGAAGAAATAGTTTATCAGAAAGACGCAGGAACCGAGACCGTTATTAAAACCATAGAAGGCCCGTCGATGAAGCTCGCCACACTCGGTACCTCGTTGGCGACGCAATTACTGTGGCTGCAATTCGAATTCGCACCTACAGTAAGATTACACCGGAAGCGAGCGAAGGTGGCGAGAGGAGAGAATATCGACGGGCAGATTGCTCCCGCGTTTTCTTCGATTTACCGGCGAACCGTCACACGGAGTCCCGTTTTACGATCTCTAGGACACGTACGCAAGAATTTATGGCGCAGTTACAAAGACGCGCTGTAAAATAAACATTTTAGTGCGGGACAACATTTCGCAGATACGAAATAGCTCTACTTTAAAAAAAAAAAATCCAGGAAGGGAAAATCTGGTGAATTAAAACGAACAAGGTTCGACAAGAAAATCCGAGTTCCTTGTAGTCGAAGGTTCCTACGTTACTTTAAATAATTGAAGAATTTTCTATTCTGGTACCACTCCGTCGCTGGATAGGATATTCGATACTTTAAAAGCTCTAGGAACTTGGTACCTAGTGCCTTGAAACCGTGTCATTCTAGATCGTGCAACAGTTATCTACAGACAAGCTGTATTCTTCCTCAGAGCGATGAGCTATGTAGACGAATTAAAGAATGCTACTTTCCTATTTAACTCTCCCTCGCACCGTAATCGTGACCAGCACAAAGTCGAAGCGTAGAATGGAGCGTAAAACTAGTAAAAGTGCTTTTTGGCAAGTTCGATGCGAGGCAATGCTTCGATGAGCGTGCAATCGAGCTACTAAAAACCAACACTCCCGACGACAGGTTTCCTCCATTATTTTCATTGCGCGATCGCTGACCTGCAGTCTAGCGTGCTCATCCAGCTCGTAGAATTACAAATGTGTCTAAATATATTGGATTCGGGGCTGTATCGACCTACACAGGGAACTATATCACTAGAAGTATCGCTGGAACGACGCACGCGTATGGATTCTAAAGTTATTGAAGAGCGCTGGAACCAATGCTCGTACTACGAGAACATTAATGCAAATGTAATGCAATTGAAGCCGTACTATACATCTGGCCATCGATTTAAATGGTCGTCTCTTCGAGCTGCATATTTCGCTGTATTAAGTTCAAACAAATTATTGTGAGTTATGGAATACGTATTGTGTAGTTTGCATTCGACACTTTTAATCAGCAGAAGAATTTCCCGCGGACTTTCGGGATATAACTCGCATCCACGGAATCGTTGGTCATTATTTCGTGCTCGACAAAATGTACGGGTATAGAATGAAGCAGCTTGTCGGTGCTTGTCCAACGGAGTAGCGGAAACGGTTTACACGTGGCAACGAGAAGCAGAGTCTCTTGAAAATTCTACAAGATGCCCGTGAGGACCATCTACACTGCAGATTCTACAGGCTCGCAAAGTCCTCTGTCGCATCGCAACTGCAACACGAACGAGCACACGGCACGAAACAGCACTGTGAAGATGGCAAGACCTTTGTTGACATTGCAAACAAAGAATTGAAATTCAACTTAAAATGGGAACAGCGTTTTTGTTTATTCAATTACGGTGGAAACTTGGCGGTTCAAAGGGGGACGCGGACACGCCGCGACGTGAGCTCTACTTGTTTTGAAAACATTAAAAAAGCATGTAAAAGTTCCGCGCGTCTGTTGTGTCGAGCTTATGGTAGAATAAATTTGTATTAATTCGGCGGAAATTGGAGGATCGAGCGTGCGGGTTAAACAACTCGTCAAATTGCTTCGATTCGTCATTCCCGATGGAAAAGCCGATGACGAGGACAGAATTCATCGGCTCGACGCCGGGCATTGTCGAGATTAAGAAAAATCGGAGGACACGCTCGACTTCGCGCGAGCCCAAAGATCCGCGGAGTAATGAATGCCTGAATGAAATGTGGGTCAGGCCGGGAAACGGCGAACACTAACTCGACCGCATCACCTAGGCATCGAAAACAGGGGTGAAAGAGAGAGAGAGAGAGAGAGAGAGAGAGAGAGAGAGAGAGAGAGAGAGAGAGAGAGCACTCGCCCGACGAAAATAATTTCTGGAACAACATCCACGCTTCTCATTTGTTCCTCGGCCGCATTACGAATGCAGCGACGATAAATCTACCATCTCTGTGGAACGAACGTTTCCCGAGAATGGCCTTTCGCGGTTCAATCGATCGGCCACAGGCGAGAACTTTTTAAATTACCAAGACACCGAGTGGGCTATAACTCTGAAAGAATTAACTTTCCCACCCACGATGACTGAGCTACTATTTTCCCCTCTGTTTAATGAGCGCTACGCACACTCTGAATCCAGAATTCCTTTTCTGAGCGATCCGCAGGTCAGTGCACATTTTAATTTGTCTCCAATTCACGTCCACGCGGAGCTGCTCGCACGTCTCGGTTCAGAAAGCGTGGATACAGACTCGATCGCCAGTGGAAATGGAAAAACGTGACGCGTGGGTTACACCAACGTCCCGTACTATCGATATTTTTAATTCGCTGACCCGTGCGCCGTATAAAAGAGAGAAATGTCAGCTAATAAAAGTGCATCGAAGAGCAGCCTCTTACGTTCCACCTTGGCCGTACTCGATTATCTCAGAATGTCACTCTGAAATTTACAATGCCCGTGGCAAAATGGTACCTTCGATTTTATGAGGGCATCCAGTCGATGTGAGTCATTTAGAATCTTGATTACCTATTCGCTGGGCCCGTCGCATAAATTTGCACGGGCAATATCGTGCAACTTTTGTAATACGATGCGACAATTTTTAACGGAAATAAATTGGAATCCCCTTATTGAAACAAATTTACCAGCCCGTAATTGGACAGGTAGAAATAATCGCTGGCGGCGATAAAATTTATTGGGATCTTTTGCTTCGATGAAACGTAGGAGCATGTCGAATTGAACCGCGAAGTATTTTGTTTCTCTGGAAACCAAACGATCGAACTCTTTATAGTAGGGGGTCGTCCTTAAATTACGTAAGGGTTGGGGGGGAGGGTTGGAATATAAAATCTTACGAATTTTTATACTTGGGGAGGAAGAGGGTAAGAAATCGCCAAAATTACCCTTACGAGATTTAAGGACGGCCCCTAGCGATTTTCTATGAACGTGCATCTCTTATCCTAAGTTCCTTACAAATTACTGACAAACTCAGAAGAGATTTTTCTTCACTTTGTATGCCTCGATATTTCTCCCTTATATTGCGGCAATATCGCAAAGTTATCCCTGAAAGCCGTGGCCATGTTTTTTTTACGATCTGTACCCTGTAAATTCAACCTTTAAATTAATATCGCTTAATACGCGCAGTCGCGTTTCAATTTCCACCGAAATTACAGCTCGGAATGAGATCGCTTCTGGTGGCGGGCGAAAAAGGTCGTTTCGCGCCAAAGAAATATCCTCCCACCCTTGATTGACCAGTTTCGCCCGAAATCAATAGGGCTCGCCCACCGCTCCCTTCCCGCCAGACCTTTATATTGAATTGTTTGGTACGCTGCACACGTATAAATACGCCGTCGATATAAATAATCATCTCGCCGCGAGAGGATCAGCGTAAAAAGCGGAATAAAACGCCCCCAGGCAGGTGGTGCATTATCTTTACGAGGTCAGAGTACAAGTGATTTCTGGTGGTGCAAAAGTGACCATAAAGCTTGCCAACGAGCGTAAAGCAAACCAATCAGCTACGAAGCCAACAAACGAGTCCACAGTTGCGACTCAAATCATAAACGAGGGGGTGTAAATGCCCGAGGAAAATGAATGGAAGCATGATAATAATAGAGGCGACTGAAAGGAGTATACAAGAGAAAAGAATTCATGGATGAAAATTCATATTCAATTTTTATCAGCAACGATTATAATCGCATAATCTAAGGTCTCTATAGTCTACTTAAGGATAGACGTTCTCTGAAACTATGGGAATCCTGCGCCAACTTGAATCACTCGTGATCCTAAGCATTTCGAAGAGGTTCTAAGCTTCCCAGAATCTTCCCAAACTTGGCCCTATTATCACCCTAATCTCTGTTCTCGGAAACTCCTAAAAACCTGATTATCCATAGATATAGTATTCAAGCCTGAGGAGCTTATAGGAATAACATAGATGCATCAATAAAAGATCTGGAACCTGATGAGTACTCATTAACACACTCAAGTCTTCTATTCGAAACTTCACACCACGTCATCCACCCGATTTGCAATAACCCCCCTGTCTCCCTCAGACCCAAAACTGAAATTTTCATCCCCAAAGGAGCGTTCCGTCACGCGCAAACGGAAATTCTTTTCGCAGTCAGAAGTAATTAAAACCTACCGAATAGGAAGCATAAAACCAGAGAGGACCAGCAAGGGGAGCAGCTGTTGGAGGAAATACGACGAGGAAAAGGAGGGAATGCTTCTTCGAGCTGAATGCATTAAATGAAATATGGGGGAAACGCAGAGTTAGAGAGACAATCAAAGGAGCCTGAGCGTTCATTTAAATGCGGCCAGTTCCCCGAAAGAATGTTTTTGCGTTCACGTGAAAGAGGCGAAATCGCGAGGGTCGTGCGAATGAAATCCTCGGCCTCGCTCAAGCTCGCATTATGCGCACCCGGGGAGAAGCAGCGAGAGAGAGGGGGGAGAGAGAGAGAGAGAGAGGCACTTTTTTGCCAGAAGCCGCATCTGGCGCCTGTTAGAACGTCTGCCTCGTGATTACTGGACTTTCCTAAAAAGCGAACCGGTTCGTTTTCCGATACCAGGCCACAATTACACCCCTCTATGCTCGAGTTGCCCCCTCGAACTATACGTATCCACTGGCCGTAACGTTCCCTCGTTTTAGCTGAACCACCCCTCCAACGCGCTCCTCAAAGTTATTTCAGTGGACGTGCAACGGATTCCTCGTTTTTACGATAATGCACGTTCGATGCATTCTCTCAACGACTCGAATCAGCGGGATAAAAAGATCGTATGATGCCCGGCGAGCCAGACCTTCGATGCCTCGAGCTACCACGCTGAATAAATAAGCATTTCCTCTGGCAAATACACATTACAATGGTTTTGTAAAAAAAACTTGCAACAGATTTCAATAGCGTGGTATACAGTTATACACAGCAGTATACTAAACGGTATATTCAGTTTGCCGAAATCGAAGCAACAAGCTGACGTCCCTTCGTCGATTGCCACATGACCGTCAGAAGCCGATGGCACGATCGCGTACGTTCTGACCACGATTTCCACCGCGATAGAGGCTATTCGTGTCCCTCCAGCGTGAAATTGAAGTTTCCGCGGCTGAAAAGACCCGAGACCGTTGCCTGCCCCGGCCCGGTGCATGACAATGACTCGGATGGACACGCGCGTCTTGTCATTCACCGTCCGAGTCATTAACCCACTGTCAACCCCGCACGTAGTAACGTACTCACGTTATGCGCGCGGAGGCTTTACAAGATCGATCGATCCTCCCACGGCTGGAAAAAGCACCGCGCTGTAACGTGTTTACTCCCCGCGTCTCACTATGCGAGCACTGTATTATTTTGAAATTAGGCCGCTCGAGCTGGCGGCGCTCGAAGCCGCCGGGCCACTTTCCACCGCTGGAGAATATTCTTTGATTATCGTTGCCACCGACTGCCACTGAAAATCCCTCTATTCTTGCATCCAACCGGCTGCACGTAGAACGAGAACCGCTTGGATCGGTTGGCGTCGATTTCTATCGATCATAGATTATTCATCTTTTTTTTCTGTGAGAAACCAGTTGCACGTGCTCCTTTAATTGACGGCCATTTATCTGTTATCGCGGGAGTTCCTGTTGCAGTCGCGATTCCAGTTGCAGTGAAAAAGTGAGGAATAATTGCGTTCGCTATAGCGGCAACCTTTCGTTCAAGCAGTGTGAAATGGAAGAGACAGTATGCGCAGTGTTATCTCTGTATTAAAATAGTGGAAGTGGATTATGGGTCTTTTCCCTACTTCAGCAGACTGAAAATGGTAAATTTTGGAGCAACCGAGCTGCTCGACCCAAAGTAACACCTTTCAGAGGCGAAATCCAGCAGACAGTGCGTTATAAAGAAGGAAGCAGTACCTTCGTTAAGCGTCTCCCTCAACTTTACGTCAAATTTAGGCGGATAGGAGGAACTTATTAAGAGGCTACGACTCGAAACATTATAGTCTTCGCCGAGGAGTTAGCGGCAAGCTTAACCACCCCTCGCCTCGTCCGCTGTTTCTTCTTCGTGCCTCTCAAATTGAATCCCAGCCAGCCCATTCACGAACTTTAAAGCCGCAAAACCTTGGAAACAAAATTCCGACCCTCTCGGAATGTGGGAGCAAGGAGGTTGCTCTTATCAAACGCGATGTTATCGACAGCCGCGTCAATAATTTTATGCACGGATCTCCTCTTGACGTTTCCTCTCCCAGCACTCGCAGCGAATGGATCACCACCGTTATTTCAGCACTGCCTCCGTGAAACATTATCTATCGCCGTGTCAACGACCAGCGGCTCCATTACTTAACTTCTGGACCGTCATACAATGGAAAGGATGACAATCGGATCTGTTCGAGTCGTGATTTTTCAGCTGATGAAATTGAATTGAGGCTGACGCAATGAATATTTATCGAAATCCCTGGGGAACAAATTACTCGGCGAAGATGCCCATTCGAATATGACAAGCGTTGATCATTAATGCCTATTTAAATTTAAGTGAAATTTAACTGCGTCGTGGCGGAGAATACACGTGTACCCTTCTTGGTGAGTTAATGCAATGCTAATGACAATTGCATTATTAATGACGGTGAATATGTGGTGAAGAATGTATAGGGTGGTTCACTACGGGGTATAAACCGGGAGGATCGACACATATCACGGCAGACAATTAGAAAAAGGATATTTTAGAACCAAACTTTGCCTCAATTTTGTCAACGCATTCCTTTCAAGACCGAACCAATCAAACGCATTTAATTTACCATTAATGAACCAGGAAACGCGAGAAGCGGAATGGTAAATATATTGCTTAAAGTGGCTGCGCACGAAACGTTCACTCCACTCCTAACCGTAAATCACAGCAATCCCATTTTTAGATAATAGGCGAGGAAAAGATGCAGCCCGTCATCCACCCGCGATAAATTACTCTGAGAAGCTTTTTTCTTCCAAGTGGAGAAGAACTAAACCGCGATGCACTCGCGGCACGTCGCGCGTCTGTCGTTATTCTTCAACTGCGATTGAAAATTAACTGCGAAACTATCAAGTTGCATAAAGTACAAGTGTTACGCAAAATTACAGGGGCATTATCCCTAATTATGAGTGAAGTGTGCAACTTTTCCTTGTAAACAATCAGAGTCAACAACTACTTTCGGAAACGAACTTCTTCTAACGTCTCGGGCGGTAATCCGCTTAACGAACAACGCCTAATTATGCAAATAAACAGAGCCGGGGGTTCGTTAATCAGCAAAAAGTTAGGGTTCATTTACGAGGTAAAAAAAAGTCCTAAAAGAGGCATTTGCCGCGTGCGACCCGAAGTACGAATATCCAGCCCTAATCCAATGATAACGGTGTGCATAAAGTGTCCGCGATAAATTGTAACGGGGCAACTGCAGCCACCTTACTCGCGGCATTCCTCGTGATTTAACTTCACAATCTGTGCTGCGCTCCCCCGGAAGTATCTCCCGTAATATTGCATTATTAATGCCACCCCGCGCATAAAGACAAAAAATTGCGTCGGAAGGGAATGGCCGAGGGACGTTTATATCAGAGATTCTTCAGGCATTCCTCGACAAAGGCGTTCGAGGCTACATCCAAGGGAGGGCAGAAATGAACGGACGCACCTCTTTTGTTACGGATTTTAATGTGGCCGCGGGAGGGGGGGATATTAAATGGAGATATTTCAAGGTATCAAGTGCCAAGGATAAATCGATAACACACTTAAGAGTGTTGTCTGGCGCTGGCGTTTAAAAGCTTCGTTATCCCGTAACAAAATTTGTCTTGTCGCGCTGGGATAATGAACGACTCGAGCCACTTTACGTGCAATTTACACTGTTCTTTTTTATCTATTGGCTTTTTATTTACTCTGCATTCATAGTACGCTCCGGGGGACAATTGTGCCGTCTATTTTCGCGCCTTGCCACGCACGCGACTATCTATGCTCCCTCTCTTTTTTAAATTCGTTATAAATAGGTAGGGGAAATCGTTTATCAATACAGCAGCGCCATAGGAGCTGGCAGAATGATAGCACGAAATGGAAATTCTTATTTAAATGGGGATTACGTGCAGCGTACACGCTCATAACTATTCAGCAAGCAAGATAATGGCATTCATAAACTGAAAAAAGCAATTTCATTCGTTTCATCCGCGGGAAAGCCTTCATCGAAATTGCATTAAAGAGTTTTCTTAAAAGGGTAATCGAGGTACTTGCAAGTAAAGAACGATTACTGGCGCTATTAACAAAAAGACTACGGGTCCCTTCTACTGAACATTAATTTGTCTTTGTTACGTTGCTTATTTTTATTAACCCACGCCAAATATTTCTATATATAACTTTACACATAACGGCAACGAAATAATTCCAAAAAGTGCCATTCCCCGCGCAAACAACTATACCTATACTACTATACTTGATAGGGACTTGCTCTACTTACTATGTTCCGCACTCATGTCGCCCATATCACACATAAGAACAACAGTACTTATTTCCCAAAGAAATTAATCACACCGAACACACGAGAAACTCTTCCCTCCGCAATATACTTGCACCTCAATGAAATATACGCAACGCGAGGACCTGTCCTGAATAATCCCCATCGCGCCCCGACTCAGCCCCAGAACTGAATTGAATATTAATTTCGCGTTCGCCACGTACGCCGCCGTCGCGTGTCGGTGGCTCGAAAAAGGAGACTACTCGAACCGATCTCGTGCCATTGTCTCCTCTGGCCGAGACGAGTCGCGTGCCCCAACTACCAGCGTTCGACTATCGGCGTCCTAAAAGGACCCGGTGATCGCGGATCTCAAGTGGCGGAGTATCGGCTCCGCTCCAGCGTCACGCGAAATTACATTATACTAAGGAACACGAGAATTTAGCACAAGACGCGCAAGGAAAATGGGGAAGAAGCGGGGGAGAGCCTGCATCAGCAAAAGTCCAGTGCAGGTGGATGGCGGCTGTTATTGACCGAGCCACTGCAACCCTCGCTAATACGAAGACTCCTCTCTCCATCTCCTCATCGTCGACGTCGTCGCCGACGTCCATGCTCCTAAAGTTAACGAGTTTTTCTAGCCCGGAAGTACGGGCAGAAAAATCTCCGCGCGACTAGAAACGGATGAACCAGCGAGGGGCGAGCGTGGCTGAAAACGAGGGCAAGAACGAGCCCCCGACGACACGCAGGGAAATGAGAAATTGTGTTCGCGCTTCGATAGCTCCGCACCCATTCCCACACCGCCTCGCATCAACGCTTCCCATTAATATACAGTCGCCACGAAATTCTTAATTAAATCACACAACCACGCTTCGTCGTCTCAGGCTCCACAAAAGACACTCGAGTCGAATAGTCAAGACAGTGGCGCAGTAGCTAGGACTCGGACTCCATTACATATTCGAATTATGAGAGGGTCGACGGGCAATTTGCGTCGCAAACAAGAGCAAGTGGATTCCACGTTCGAGAAAGAGTCCGCTGGTGCGGGGTAAGATTTTCTCGCGCGAGCATCAGTTTTTCAGAAAATCGATCCCGAAGTCACGTGCGAGACGCGCGCACGTAACCAAACCTGCTCCCACGTATTTTCAAGCCCCTTTTTTCTCGAAAACCAAGTATCCTGCAAGAAAATGTTGTTTCACATTTCTTGCCCGCTCCTTCGCGGAATATCAGCCCCGTTTCAATTGTACCATTTATCATGGCTAGATACGAGTGTACGATTGCGAAAGTTTTAATAGCGCTCTCGCTTCCACCCCATTCGCAACGTAAATATTTGTCCGGGAATATTTGAACGTGGGACCGCCCAAGTTTCTTCTACCATCTAGATTACGCTTTAATAAAAGTACCCTCTATCGATGGGGAGGGCCTCTGAAATTCTTGCGTTAGTTTATAAAGGGAAAAAGCGAGGGAATGCCGCAGTAAACACGGCTGGATCAAGGCCAAACGCTTTCATCGACGAGCTGATATTAAATTCAAAGTTTCCAATGGAAAATTTCTTCGTATCCTTAAAATACCCAAAGACTGTGACGAGAACATCGTCGGGGCGCAACGGATAGTTTCATTTTCTAAAAAGCTCCGAATAGCGGGCGCAACGGTTTTTTTTTCCTTCTAAAACAGTATTTTGGACGGGCGCTTGAGCACCGCACGGCTGTGAAATGCGGTTAAAAAATTTGTCTCTCCAGTCGTTACCCTTAAGCGGCAGAAAAATTCCCGCAGTAAATGCGCGTGGACCACTGCCAAAAAATTCGATCGTTATGGCGCTATTACTCCACGCTACTGCTCCAGCAAACGCGTTAAAAGTGCAGTCTCGAAGGTAGAAAAAGTGTCTGCAGGTATCTGCCGCCATTTACAATTCAGCTGGTTTCGTTTCAGTTACTGCAACCGCAGGGGAACAGTATATTTTACCGTGGAAAACTTTTTATAAATAATTACGGTTCTGTTAGAAATTCGAGTATTAATTTCTACGACTCAACCAGCTTCCCCGAACTCATCCAAAATGTCACACTGCACATTTCCTTGATTGCCAAGGATTTAGCTAATTGATCGCGGCCCATTCCCTTATTAATCGTGATTTAATATTTACAACGTACTTACTTAGAGCACTTTTCTGCCCTGCGAGAATTTCTCTATCTACCCCGACGAGTTTCCCCGATACTTTCTACGTCGGATATTGCAAGCTCCCTCTCGAAACTTTCCCAGCAATTTACAGCAAAAAGTTTCTATTGCTAAATTGCGCTTTGCAGGAGAGCACTGCATATTTTGCTACTTCGTGGCGCCTGGATGGAACGAAACATTTAAAGGATGCTGCGATGCGACGTGCGAAGAGCGGAGAGAATTTTGCCCGTGGAGCAGCGTGGCTTGTGCGAGGGATGTTCTATCGGGCTTGGCTTGAGTAGCGTGGATGCACGTGTACGCGTAAATGAGTTCACGCGACGAAATACGCCCTCTAATGAGAGCATGCTCCGATACCAGCAAGCTATGCACCCGAATCGAGACATAGCCCACTATTTGCACAGCGAGATTAGCGCGATTAAACAGGCCGTATCGATAGCGATTTCGCTTATCGCCGCAGATTTTTCTCCGCCAGATACGTGAACGTCAGACCACGCTTTTCTATACCACCAAGTAACAAAGAAAAGGGGGAGGGGGGAGCTTAACTGCACAGTAAAAAAGTGATCGAGGATAAAAAGAAGGAAATTTTGCCACTCGATCACTAAACGCGAAATCTTTTACAATGATAAAGATTTATCAGATTCTCGAATCTACTAACGAATAGACCATTTTTTTCTGTCAAGCAACGAAAGTTTGCTAATACCGTTAAGTTGATCGTCATTAACGGTCTTCGGTTCTATTAGCTTGATAAGCACGCTGACCTCCAAATTGTTCCGTACATGATTTGATAACGCATAACTGTGTGCTGTCAGTGCACAGGAGCGAATACCATCTAACCTGTTACTGTAACCGCAATGAATTTATCGAGTTAAGACGCAGTTATGTCATCACTGTCCCAGTCGCAGACGATTCAAACCAAGTGCGTCCCGTGCACTTAGCTTGTCCTCTGTGACGGGCCTGCCCGACGCGAGTGGAAGGCAATTTAGTAATTGAAAACGGAAGATGGATCCCCTAGCCATGGAAACGGGCAATTTTGCGACATATGTGACGGTAATTACAGAAGATAGAATCTTTATCCTTCTGCCGCTAACGTGCTTGAATCGATGTGCAATTACTGCCGCGATAACCTTCGCTCGAAATTATTTACGGTGACCTTCCACATAACGATAGCTATAACAAGAAGCAGAACGTTTACTACTTCGATAACTGAGTGTATAGAAAATGGGGAAAATAAGCATTACGGAACTTTTTCGCATATAACTCTTAAAGTACAAGAAACAGAGAAAAAAAAATTAAACAAAAGCTTAATTGTAAAATAAGCGCTGCAAACTTTCGTTAACAAAATTTTTAAGAGAGTTTAAAAAAATACCCGACGAAGAATAGCTTTTTTCAAAATTTCGTTAAAGGAAGTTTGCAGCGCTTATTGCACCATTCAAATTTTGTTTGAAACATTCTTTTCTGTCTCTTGTACTTTAGGAGTTATACGCAAAAAAGTGGGAGTGTCTATTTGACTTTGCGGTTAGTTTTCACACCCTTAAATAGCGACTGGGCACGAATAAAACATACCGTTGTTCTTGTCTTGAGTCACTCTATAAACCCACAAAGTGGCGTTCCAATCGGTGAGTACAGGTTCGCGGTATTCCCTTGTAAGTGCAACAAGAGAATTCTTCAAAGGCACTCTGATCCACGGTGGTGCGAGGATCTTCCCGAAGTGATTGCAATTAGGTACTTCAGTTTCAACTAAAACTCCACTCACTCTCAGTCGAATATTAAGTAACCCTCAACTGGAAGTTTCGACAAATGCGTGTGAAATGGACGAAGAACCCTGCGATATTTCGCGAGTTGCCTTGAACTTGGGAACTCGCAGTGAAACACGCGAACGAGAATCATAGACAGCCTTCGTACAACAGAAGAGAATAATAACCGCACGCGGTTTGGCGAGGCCAGAATCTAACGAAACGCGGCTGGATCGAGGAATCGGAATTTACCTACAGCTCAGCCTGACAGAAATGGTTAATTCGATATTCCGCATCGATGAAACCGAATACAGTCTTCGGGGGCTCGATTCACTTTGCCTCCAAGTTCGTCGCGTATTAATTCCTCCCACGTGTACGTGTGAGTATAACAAGGTTCGAAGCGGGCAGCCGTTTAGCCGGAATCGCCGCGAGAGCTTACAAACAATAGGAGCACGTAGTCGTTGCAATGAAGACTAATTAGTGGTCGGAATTAAGGTGTAGCATTGGGGTTATTACAACGCGGCCCCCATCCCGTATAATTAATCACCGTTTATTTTAACGACCGCGGGGTGGTGGGTGGGTGGCGGGATAATTATAACGCGCGTCACGCTCGTCGATATCCGCGACCCAGTCGAAATCCAGTTTCGAAACTGCATCCGTCTAAAGCAGGGCGCGCGACATTGTAGAGAGAAAAGTATTGCGAAGGGGGAGGACAATGGGGGATGAACAAAACGTAAACGTTAACGGGAATCGATGGGTCGTCGCGTAGCCAGCTACTATTTACCAGCGCGCTTTTTTTCCAACCCGCGACACGTGTTAGGTACACATCGCCAATATTTTCATAGCACTCGACTCTGGCCGGCATGCTGGTTCGGTGCCTCGGACCTAGAATCCCTCGAAACTTAACGATTAAATACACGGGCTTGTGTGAGCCGCCTGGATGTATAGAAGACGGGGTGGAACGTATCGACGCAATAAATATCGAGGTAAATGTCGCGATATATTCCGCGTACCTGATGGCCACGATCGAATGCTGCACGGGGGTGAAAAAGAATTGCAAGTGGGAGTGTGCTGCGGGGAATGGTTATGAGGACAAGTCAGCAGCTCGAACATCTGGTTCATTGCAGACAATTATATTTACCACTGTGCACGTAATCTCACTCATCGGGCTTGATTCATTGAGTAAAAAAGTGCTCTGGCTTGCAACTTCAAGTAGGTACACTACTAATACAGAGCCATCCGCGCTATTATAAAATCCTCCAAGACAGAATAAATATATCCAATGAATCTGAATGTTTTAATTAAAATCCTGAATTAATTATAGATACATAGCTTCAATACGGGACACACTAATTTGCAAATGTTGTAGAGATTATTATGTGTGACAGATCCATTTCGAACGCTTGTACCATGCATATTGCTATCTTTTAATATCCTCGACTAAAATACGCCCTCCTTTAAAACTTAAGGGGTCATCCCGGTTAGACGGGTTAAAAAAATCGATTTTTTTTAAACATTTTTCGAAGGTACATATCCTCAAAAATGTACTGTTAAATTTTCATGGAAAAATTCCGATTATTTTAGCTTCTACATAGCGGTTTGTAGGGAGCGCAGGGGCTCGGCCTCTATAGATGAAAACTTTGAACGCGTTTTTCTCGAAACGTCATTTGTCCACATCGTAAAGATAAAATCTCAAAATCTATCGAACCGAATGCTTTATCAATTTTACTGCTTATTCTGCACACCTGCGACGCTCGCAGGGACTCCAACCAAGTATTTTCATTGAGTCTAACCTACTTTTAAAATCGAAAATAGTAAAAGAAAAAATATTTTTCTTGCATTTTGCCCGCCATTTTGCTAATTTTGAAGATAAATCACTAATTATATTCCGAGCGATAGCGACGGTCATACTGATCAAGAATCTGTTTGGATTTTTGGGTTCAGATAAGTCTAACAGCTGAAATCGCCTTCACGAGCGAGACATGAATTTGTAAACTTTACATCAAAACCGCTTTCAAAAGCATTTGAAAAGCAATAATTTTATTACTTTTATATTTTTTATTTACTGTAGAAATGTAGTTTAATAAATAGATAAAAGTTTTATTCCATGACTATAATTATTTTCGTCGCAATAAATTCCTGAAAATCGCTGCATTTATCGGCGCGCTTACCGGAATGACCCCTTAAGCTTTGGGTACATTCAATATGATTCATTCACCCAGAAAGGTCTGTTTCGCGAAGTAATTTTTCCGGTCAGAGTCAGGTCGAAGTACACCGCGGATCTCTAAAAGAAACGACAATTACGAGAGACAGATCGCTATCCTCGGGCCATCGTTCGCGACAGCCCTCAGCAATTACCATTATCGACGGTCTGATGACTCGTCCGTTCGCAAACGGCTCTCGTCCGCCGACGTTGGCGAATTTCCCCGCGGAAAGTAAATAATACCTACCGTGGCCCGTCGCCGAATTAATTACTGACCACTCTAGCTGTGACAACCGTGCGCGGGTATAAAATTAGTCTCCCGGCGAAATGACTGTCAACGCGGGATAGCCGGTCGCTCGATTCACGGAAATTGCGCTGACTGATTACCGGCAGTCGTGCGCGAGCTGCAATAACGCGCGCGGTGCATCTATTCGATGACGAATCATTGACACGCGTTCCACCCATGGGACGATTAGTAAATTAAGGGAAAAATGGCATAGCAGAGGAAGGGTTGCCATTGATTGCAATGCCGCACCCAGAGGAGCGGGGGGGGGGGGGGGGGACAAGGAGTCCTGGCACCCCCAAAGGAGCTTTGTAAAAAGAAAGGCAAACTGGATTTTATTCTTTGAATAAATTTTTATAATCACCTAATGAATTTTAGTGAATTTGAATTGAAAATATTTTCATCCCTTCAACTCGGCTCTCCCCAAGAGTACTTTGTTACCGAAACCAATAGAATTCTACTCCTCCAATAGAAGTCTACTCAGAATTCTCAATTGTATAATCACAAGTGTATAGACTACCCTTCACTTTTCACTTCAAAAATCATAGGCCAGGCAACGAATCTAGACAGCGTCACGCGTCGCCCTGAGTGTCTGCACCCATTGGCGGTCAAGCGAGAACGATACGGCCGACAATCGATTCACGCCACCGTTGGTAGCGATCGATGAATACGCCTAACTGTCCCACGGAACGCGGATAGAAACGAAGCGGTGACAATAGGGCCATGAATTCCGCCGGTCGATCTTGCAACACGCCGAATCTGCATTCCCATTTATATGGAAATTACGAAATCGCGCTTTTGTCCGATCAATTAGCAACGATCGATCAACTGGAGAGACGAGGCCGCGCATATTATTTACACGGGCTGGCCAGAATTTCGCGATGCTCGCGCGGCATTCGAAGCGTCCACCGCTTGCGCAACACGCTGACGCCAAGCGTCATGAAGAGCCGAGAAGGATGTCGCGGAGCCAACACACGCGACGATTTATTTTTTACCAACCATCCACGCTAATGGCTAAAAAAGTTCCTAGACAATCTCCCACAGACTGACCATACTCAATGGAATTTCTGTAGCCAGAACCGGTTCTTTTTGCGTGGCAGTTATGCTGGTAACATCTTATCAGTATTCACTCGACTTTAGAGATGAAATTAGGAGGCTATTAAGTGTTCTACTGATTATACTAGTATTTCCCAAACTTTCTTCAGTCGCACCCCCTTCTATAATATTCAAATAACCTGCCCCCCCCCCCCCCATATAAAGTAAGTAAATTTAATAAAGTAAAGAAAACACATTAAAAATAGATATTTCCGAAATATAATTCCAACTTAATAATATTTAATTATCTTAATACGTATATTAAATATACTTAAAGATATTAAATATATTTAATTATCTTATTTAGTCGCTAGTAGTTTTTTCATTTATGAGAAATCACTGTAACCAAATTAAAATAAATAAACGCTAACCCTTGGGGGTCGTGACCCACGGATTGAGAACCACTGGATTATACATTCGCAAGTGATAATTTTTTAAGGTTGTTTATTCGCGCAAGCCGCATTGGAAGAATCTTCCGACGTGTGAATACCATCAGGGGCTAACTCAATCCGAAGATCACTATCCGGTATCTCAGCGTCCAGAAACGCGGATCAAGCTACACCAACGATGAAACATCAGAACGTTGTTCCAAAAGGAAATGCCTCCCATCCAAAAGCATCGAAGTATCGACTGTGCGATGCTACCAGCTTCTCGAAATGAGATCGATCGAATTACTTATTCTGCCAGTGATGGTACCGCGACTCCATCCAACGCGATACTTTATACCCAACGAATTACGCTCGCGAGGTGCTCGATTACAATACGAGGGACTCGCTATCCAATAGATATCAGGTGAGCATCAACCGTACTGAGGCACACAGAAGCGTTCCGATAGGTGCGAGAGCACGGTATGGGAGATCCTCGCACGAACGCGCCAAAGGGACGCATTCCACGTTTGCATTAATTATCAATTGCTAAAAAGCCCTGTCTCGGCCCGTTTATCAAGCCCGACGTGCATTGTCCGTATGATTAATTGTGCATGACCGCAACAATAGCCGATTCAACGGGCTGCGGGCCGGTAGCATAAGCGAGATAAACGATACGCTGGATGACAACGAATATACTGGCTGAATGTGTGATGCTTTTTCAACAGGATCGTCAAATCAGATCGAAGAAATGGAACGTGAATGGGCGGCCGATATGCTGGTGCATGAGGGACGCGAATTCCTAATCGATTGTCAATCACGCGGTGGCATATGCACGGGCTAGACAGAGTGTGCGCACCCGAGATTATTATAATTTCAAAATAAGCTATGCTACGAAAACTCGCGTCGAATATACTCGACACAGGAAATACGTAAAAATGGAACTTTTAGAGGTCGAGAGGAACGAATTATCGTCAATGTAACTAGGTCCAACAGCGACCTAATCTAATCTAGCAAACATTATCTACGTATCTACGGATGGATCTAGCTGATGTTTCCACGCTTCGAAGCGCCGCTCGATAATCACAGCACGCGGAAAGAGACAGGTGGAAAAAAAGGTCGCTCCCGGTTACTCAACTAATTAGCCAATTTCCCTTCCGCCACGTTCGCGAGGAGCCTCGTCGTGCCGCCCGCCACCCCGGCTCTAAAGCAAACGGATAATCCTCGAGACGGAAAAACTCGAAAACCACTCCCATTTTATCAGTTACTTATGCAAATTTGCCCGCCGAACGTCGCCACGTATATTCAGCGCGAGGCTTGCTTGGCCCCCGGTACTCCAAACCTTACTTTCGTTCCTACGTGATAAAGACACCTAGAGAACACGCGCAATACCGTCGCGTGGTATCGTGAAATTTCTTATTGGACGGCGCTGAGCCTTGGCTCGAGGAAAACACTGACACGCGACTATCTAAAAGCGACACACTCCTCGAAATAATTAGGGAACCGCCGGCTTAAATAACCATACCAATCAACAAGCCATCCGATATTAAAACACAGAAACGAATTGAATCTGTATCCTCTATAAAAGAAATTTCATGACGATGATTTTTCCATGGAAAACCACCTGACTCCCAGTTGCCCCACCTACTGAGACACACCCTGTGCGGGACGGAGCATATTTGCCAGGATCACAGCTCCTTTGCGCTTCCTGTACGCGATAGCCGCGGGTACGCCAATGGCGCTAATTAATTCACGGTCAAAGAGAGGCGAGCAAACGTTCATCGCCGTTTCCGTGTGTCTCAATCGGCCGGCGCGTCCGGCGTAAAGGAAGATCAATGGAAAACGGTGCTCCAATCGGTATCGACGACTAATTCTACGTGGCGGCGGGCGGGATCGAAAAAGCGGCGCGCGATCGTAACTCCGGTGCGGCCGTGACGGCCGACATTAATCGCTGCCACGTGCTACGTATTTGTCTTCGGTAGTTCGCGAAACGAGCCGCACTCGCCCGTTCCACACTGCGAGCCAATTTCCACGAAATCTTAACGAGCCTCGTGAGTGGTTCCCGCGAAGGATTTTCACGGTAGAAGATCGATGGAGATTTTGAGGAATGCTTCCAAGCGAGAACCCTGCGCGCCAGATCGCTGATAGACGTGTTTTTCTTACGTGGCCGTCTACCTCCGCCCAAGGTAGTTCTCGGTGAAATTCTAATGTTATCGAAAGATACGGCGGATGCGTAAACAGCGTTCACGCGAGGAGTATGACGTGTGTAACTGAACGTAGCAACAGCGTGACTGTAAAATTGTCAAATATGTAGATTTACATTTATACCATTGTACAGCGAGGTCTCCTGACCTCGACATACCGTGGTAATAGGTAGAAACTATGTGGTAATTAACATATGAGACGGGTATGGAAGGAGGCTAGTTTGACGAGTAAACGGGCACCGAAGAAATTACGAGTGAATGAGAATTCCTTCTTGTACGTGGATGAACGTGCAATCGTAAAAGGCAGAACTGCTGGTAATAAAGTCAATGATCTACGTATGTAGAATCCCTGGTGTGAGGTTTTAAAGGAACTAATGTATAAATAACTATCGTGGTACTACCGAGTACTTAATTATTCTCAAAACGGGATCACAATATGTTCGGTATTGGAGTACTAGTTTGTCGATACTGGTTTATACTGACACGACACTAACACGCCGCGACTTGTGTGCAAGCTGTCTATTCCTGCTATAATATTACTAGTACTGGTCACGAATAATATAGTAGTAGCAATAAAATGCTATTACTAGTATTAAACTAGAAAATTGCTGACACAGCACTGCTACCCTATTCCTTTGTGACAGCTTCGGTAACAGTGCCTGGCATAATAAAGCAAAAGTAGTTACAAGCGACCGAGAATTTGTTCTAGCGCACGATACGCAAAGTTTCAACCGTAAAGCGAACTGCCAGCAGTAAAACCACTGTGCTCCGAATGACAAGCGATAAACGCGTCGAAGCTGTTTGATATTCGCAGTATTTCGAGAATCGTTTCTGCGGGCAAAAACGTGCAGCAAGGACGACCGCATTTCCATAAAGGTATCGGCGATATTCCAACGCAGTTTTGCGGTTAAAGTTGAATATAATCGTGCGAAGAAAGCCTGTCAACCGTTCGCGACGTTCTCACCTGTGATCCACGCGCGCGCCATCGGGGCTGGATCCGCGCAAAATAACCAATTATTTCGATCGCACGATCGCCCGGCACATCGATGTATCGGTTTGACAGTTCCAGTTGACAGACTTGGCCCGATGCTCCGAAATCGGCGGGAATGGCCGTGAAAGGGACGGCCGGCGAACCGGGAGGGGGGGTTTACGAAAAATTCACGCCTACTCACCAGATGAAGCACGGTGTTGACAACTTCCCGATTCGACACCTGTCCCACTTCGATCAGCCCGATCAGCACGGCGAATTTGAGGCTGTCGTTCATCGCCATCGCCACCACCTCCTCCGGCCGTTTAATGTCACTGAACGGTGGACTTTTCATGTCCGCCATCGCGACGGTAATCTGTAGCTGGCAACACGTTTTCCCCCAGCGAGGAGGATCTACGATAGTTTACACAAAGGATCGTCTTATGCGCGAGAGCTTTTCCCCGTCACATGATAATACAACACAAATTGCTCTGCCATGTTAGAAAGTAGACACTGTTATGAGGGGTCTGCCAGCACCGCACCGCGAAACACCCTAGCGTCGCGATCGCAGTTCCGGCACATACTGAGCTCGTAAGTTCCTACCCGAGCTGGCGCGCGCCGCCCCGGAGGTGGGGGCAGCGGGGTTTACGAACCCGAAATCCGAGTCCCGAACAAAATGTCCTACCGCTCCTTCAATTTGTATACATTTCGGCACCTACTGCCATGCCGCCACGCGCAACAAGGGCATGAATATTTTAATGCCACGCAAGCCTGATTTACCATTACGATGTAACTGCAACACGCGTTCGAAAATGCCTCGCGTTCGTGCTACTTATGCGGGGGCAATCAGTGACGCTTTGTAGATTGTTCAGGATAATTCCGCCGCATATATGGACATTTATTATTTGCATCTGTTAATTTGCTTGCACAATATTCTGTATTTATGGAGCCGTGTTCACGCGTAACGGAATAATCGGAACATGGCGTACGGAAATAATACGATTCGATTTTATCTTTAATTTACACGCGTGTATATGAATCGACGTATGCTGTACGTGCATGCGTGCATTTGAGCGGAGGGTTACAGAGAACTGCGGTATGAGTAAACGCAGGCGTCACTAGTAGTAAAAATGGCGTCAGCGGATGTTGAGCGTGCCAAGGTACGTGTCGTGTTTTTTAAATTTCACACTTACGTTACTTTGTTTTTGGCTGCCTTTCTTACGCAAATACTCATTCGGCTGTCCCTCTTTATATATAAATATAAACCTGGACGCTGACGGATGTATGCGTAGTGTTTACTGCTTGAAGGGCGTTGGTTCGCTGTTCTGTCACAACAACAGTAGCCTTGCGGAAGCGTTATACCGTTCCATTTATGGATGGCACTGTTAATTTCCGGTCGATTCGTTGCTCCTAACATTTATGGCAAATTCGTACTTACAGTTGGAAAACCTGATCCGTAATTTGAAGTTATCCGGTCATGTTGGATTTGACAGTCTTCCAGACCAACTGGTGAATAAATCGGTTCAAAATGGATTTGTCTTCAATATCTTGTGCATTGGTACGGGAAATACTCTGTTATTTATTAATATGCATGCTATGGATCATTGTTGTTGTTTATATCGATGGTTATCGTTATCACAGGTGAGACTGGGCTTGGCAAATCCACCCTCATGGATTCACTGTTTAATACAAGCTTTGAATCCACCCCGAGCCCTCATAATCTTCCTTCTGTCAAGCTCAAAGCCCATACGTACGAGCTGCAAGAAAGCAATGTTAGGTTAAAGCTCACAATCGTCGATACAGTTGGATATGGGGATCAGATTAACAAGGAAGACAGCTTCAAAGCTGTTGTCGATTACATCGATGCTCAATTCGAGGCATATTTGCAAGAAGAACTAAAGATAAAACGCTCTCTGCCGACTTATCACGACAGTCGCATTCATGTTTGTCTGTATTTCATTTGCCCTACTGGCCACGGGTAAATATGCAATGCAAAATCTTTCTTATTAAGTGGTTCTTTAATCCTAATGATTTTCCAATGTAAAATCATGTAACTATAGGTTGAAATCCATTGACCTTGTGTGCATGAAGAAACTGGACACAAAAGTTAATATCATTCCAATTATTGCTAAAGCTGATACAATATCTAAAACAGAATTACAAAAGTTCAAGGTACGTTAGAAATATTGTGCCAAAGTATCATAACTTTTATGAATTACACTCGTTATATAGCTTCATCCGTTTCAGAGCAAAATTATATCCGAATTGCAAAACAATGGGGTTCACATTTATCAGTTCCCCACTGATGACGAAAGCGTTACAGAAGTGAATTCTAGTATGAACGCCCATGTACCTTTCGCGGTAGTCGGTAGCACGGATTTTGTCCGAGTTGGGAACAAAATGATGCGTTCTCGGCAATATCCGTGGGGCACAGTGCAAGGTAAACGATCTTACTCTCATCTGTACATCGATATTTCAATGTATTCCAATAATCTAATAAATGCTTGCTGTTGCAGTGGAAAACGAGTCGCACTGCGATTTCGTTAAATTGCGCGAAATGTTAATAAGGACAAACATGGAGGATATGAGAGAGAAGACGCACTGTCGTCATTATGAGCTCTATCGTAAAAAGCGACTGGAGCAGGTAATTATTTTCGCGAGATAAGAATTCCTCCTGTATTTGAGATGCGACTGTCGATGTTTCATACTGATTTTTAGATGGGATTTAGCGATGTGGATAGCGACAATAAACCGGTTAGCTTCCAACAAACCTGCGAAGCAAAGAGATCCATTCATCTACAAGAGCTCCAACAGAAGGAAGATGAAATGCGACAGATGTTCGTGGCACGAGTAAAGGAGAAGGAGGCTGAATTGAAGGAGGCAGAGAAAGAGGTATAAATATATATATATATATTCACCTTGCGATAATTCAGTGCTCCCTTTCTATGGTTCGTAATGCCCGCGTGTACACTTTCAGCTTCACAACAAGTTCGATAAACTGAAAAAAGATCACACGGAGGAAAAGAAGAAGGTAGAAGAGAGCAGGAAGAAACTCGAGGACGATATTTTAGAATTAAACAGACGAAAAATGCAGTTCGCTCAGCAACCCCAACATCACACATTAACGTTGGGAAAGAGTAAGAAGAAATAAAACGTTCGCCACTGGCGACACGTCATGAAACAAATGAATACGACGCCACACATTCTAACTCAATACGTACGAGTATTATTATTTTAATTACTTAGTAACTGACTACTGAAATTAAAATTAAATTATCCAAAGTTTATAAGCGCTATAACGTCTATCGTATTGTATCATTTATATAATTATAGGTTTCACTTATATCAGACTGATTATTGCTAAAACAGTGATGTTTACCAAACATAATTTACGTTTTGTATTAACATCTGCACCCTAAGACAAATAAAAATATATTTGTTACCTACAAACTCGTCCAAAGACATCTCAGCCCCGAAGATATAAACGCCGATCGCGTTTACTGTACGATTCATCGGAGGCATTCGTAATTAAACATTTTATTGTTCAACAAAATATAACAATTAACACAAATAGTATCGTACTTAAGTGAAGCTGACGTTATTAGCCATAAACGTTACATGAAACGTACGAATTACCATCTAAGTTTTACAGAAGCATGTTTTGATTACTAACGTTAAGCAAGAGCCGAGATTAGCGTACGTGATATGATTGTATCACATTACGAATCATGGAAAAGTAAATCGAGAATCACTATCTTTAAAGCAGAATATTTGTAATTCACTTTATAAGCCTCCATAAGTTTGTTCCAATTTCCAACAAAACTTGCGTATGCTTTAAATAAATTAATGTTCATTAGAACAGGTTCGATCGTTCTAAGGATAACGTTATACGATAGCAACCTATAGATACTTTACGACACGCGTGAAATAATTTCCGAGGAAGTCGTTTAGAAAAAACTGATGAAAACATTTTCGATACTCTGCATAGAAGCAAGCAGGTACAGATAACTTAATCGACCTAGGGCAAACTTATCGAGTAACACGTTTATAGTAATATAATATGGCGGAATCGTCTCATTCGCGCGTAGCAAAATCCATGTCTGCGAATAGCAATGAAATCACCTCGATCACTATTACATAGCAATATATCATCGCGTTATCATGTACAAATAAATACAGTCTCTGCGCCAATACGAACGAAATACCTTAAACGGAGTAGATTACACACACTACGCGTCGAACAAATAATTTACGAAACGTAACACGCTATGGTACAGTCAATTTAGGGTAAGGGTGAGGAAAAAGTCTAACAAAAAGAAGAAAAAAAAAACTTCTTGAACGGCAACGTTGACAGCCTCAACGTGCCGACAACACTCGTCGCGTATTTCTTTGCTTTGGTATTCCGTTGCACATGCCTGTGCCCTTGCATTTCTGTGAACCCAACAAACACATATCGCGTTGTAATATCGACCGTACTTCGTCCACCCGTATCCCTTATCCTACGTATTTATTATAAAAGTACAAAACATATATATTATGGCAGTTATCGTGAAGCATTTTGCGTGTAGCCGATCTTTAATACGTATCGATTATGTGCCAAAGAGTAATTAATTATTTCAGGGTCGGTGAATATAAGAGCGTGAAATATAAAGAAGGGAGCAATTCGAAAACACCCCCGTTCGAACACACAATGTACCTAACAATTTCTATAAATAATAAACCATCTCCCGGTGCCAATTACTTTGACACCATACCGCGATACTCTGTCAATTATTTGTTACTTCATCGAGTACGATAAAAGGAAAAGGAATATTTACAATGAAAGATCAAACAACTGCGACCGACCCTGTGTTTCGTTATAATCTATGTGCCTTACAATTGCTTATCGGCGAGAGATGCTTAAGTGCACTATGAGATTCGCCTTTGCAGGCAACAGCAGCAACGACCAACGTGTATGAGTAATAATCGTCAAGTACATTCACGTTCCCCGCAATCCCGAACCTCGGAGGATTACCCCATAAATTGCATTGCTCTCTGCAAGACGGAATCGTTTGTTCGAAAAGCACAATTTCCTGCGGCGTTAAAGAGGACAAATCTCCCCTCGACATGGACAAGACGGCATTACCTGAGTCCTTAATTGCACTTCCTTCTAATCACACGCGCGGATCGACCTCTGGAATGGCTTCGCACGGGCCGTTACAATCGAGAGTGGATCGTTATCTTGCGATGCAAACGACGCGCCCGATAAGCTGCTCGCAGGCTTCGACGTACCAAGCTACGAACTTTGGTCATTGCGTTCGTGAAGCTACCTCTACCAGGTGCATTGCCCTCCTCTCTATTTCTGTTAGACAATTTCCAAATCAAGCGTCAATATGCCTGTCGTCCGTGGAATGCATGACACTCAACCCTTTCGGTGCTTCATTTAGGATTCAACGCGACCGGCGTGCACCGTGTGCGAAAATCCCGCGGCTTCGTTTCTTAACGATTAGGTACTGTCGAACGCTGACGGGCGTTCCCCGCACACGGGGGCCGATTGAAAGCAGCGCCCAAAGGGTGAACCGTTTCAACTAGGAAGCGAGTGAATATCGTAAGAAAAGTAGTACCTTGTACTGTTTAATACGTAAAAACGAAAAATGGTACAAATAAATATACGTATACGTTGGGTTTATACATAGAGTGGGGCACGTGGTTTGGAGAGGCTTCGATGATGCTGCAAGTATTGATTTCAACGAAAAGTGGTTCGATCGTTGCATAACTTTAGCGATAGGTCAGGTTTTTAAATGCAAGTCAACTTCTCTGTATAAAAATGAATCTAGATAGTTTCGGTACTATCTAAGATATTCGTTGCCACTTAAACTGTCGGCAGTCGACCAAGGAATCCTGAGATTTGAAAGCGATAAATTTTATCGGTAAATTTTAACAGCGCATTTCGCACCGGCACCCGTTGCACGACGCAACACTCTCTGAAAGCAATTTTCCGAGTCATCGAAGTGGCACCACCAGCGTGCCCCGCCCTGCATACGCATCCTGTATAAACGTAATGCGTAACTCGGCGTTAGAGTACGAGAGGGCCGATTGAATGTAACAGTGTTGATACATACATTCGTCGGGGATAATTGAAACAAGAGAGGATAATAAGAGGTAAAGATACTGTGTACAGTCGAACGTCGCGAGTACTCGCGATTACCGAACGGACCTTCCCGCGAGAAGATGGCATATTAACACGCTTGTAAGGACGTACGTTAAACATTAGTGCTCCCCAACCGGTATTACATGACATGTGGTAAAAAATAGTGCCATCCCCTGTATAACTTATGCATGTAAGAAATAGGTGCACTTGGTGCAGCGTGTACGAGTATGACTACGAGAATAGAAGAGATTGCAATCGTGTACATAGCTGGGCAGGCGTGACGTGAACTCCACGCGCTCCCCCCGGGACGTTCGCTGATAGTGAATCGACAGTATATACTCTGTCGCTCAACGAGGCCTGAAAGAACCCTCGAAATCCCTCAATATCGTCAACGCACCGCGAGTGGTTGGAACGAAGGAAGATGTGATATCGGTCCGATCCCTTATGCTCCACGAGAATTTCAATCGTCCATCCATATCCCAACGTGTCTCTATCAGTGTAGCTCCCCTAGCCAGGCCGCGTGTCAATCACCAGTTCGTGGATAAAGAAATGCTCCGCCTCGCAACGCCACCCCTTCGTGTACTCTCTACTCGTACGGAACAGACTAACAGCAGCATGAACGTGAAGTAGCGTGGACTTGTAACAGGCACTGTGCTTTTTAGGCTAGCGGGCCGAGACGGATTCCGGCGGAGGGCTGCGATACTTGGCGCGAATTGGAAGAAAGTTGGTGTGCTTGTTGCCGTGCGGAGAAGGCAGCGTGCTCTCGCGGTTGAGGGTCCTCACCTGACAGGGGTCGTGCCTCGCCAGGAAGTGCTCCAAGGTGTCCCAGCCCCCGCCCACTCTGACCATCATGTGTCTCCCCTTCAAAAGCTGCGAACACGCCGGTACCACGGTCATTAGCTGTCGCGCTTTTACCCCCTGCTACGCGACGTATGCAAGATGCAGCGGGATTCGTCCGTTCGAGAAATCCACCCTTGCACTGAGTAACTTTAAAGAAGCTTACAAGCACGGGCGGATTTGTGTATTGGCTAGGGCAATAAATTTTGGGGAGCGGCAAATTTGGGGGACCATCAAATTTGGGGGGTGGAAAATTTCGGGAGGCGACGAATTTTGAGCGAAAGAAATTGGGAAAGGTTTAAACACAGAGGCTTGAGATAAGTTTAAAAACAATTAATTCTTTTTCATTCAGCAAATTTGCAATGACTCAAATATGAGTTGCCATATAGAATAAACTGAAATTGCCTCAACTCTTTCAAATTAAAATATTTTATGATATTTTGCGGAAAGGGTGGGTGACGCTTATTAGCCAAGGGGCGCCAAATCTTCAAATTCGCCCCTGTTTACAGGAATGGAGAGACAAAGCAATTTCGCGAGGACGAAGGAGTGATAGACTCTAAAAATTTCAGCAACCTGTGAAATCTACTAAGAAGACCGGTCGACATGATAGAACCTGATAAGAAGTAATAATTCAACATTCCGATTCAAATATTGTTTCTGCTAGAGACCAGCTCTGTCACGATAATAAAAACTGTATCAAATATAATGCCAATGGGAGTGTGATTTTACTTTCTGTACACCCAAGGAGAAAACCAACAAGAGTACTTAAAAGAGACCACATACCCTGATGAAGACGTTCCGACCCGCAATGTGGTAGCGCCCTTCGCCAACCTTGCGCACCTTCAGCTTGGAGCACTTCTTCGAGGGGCACTGGCAGAGTCTCTGAATGGCCTCGGTGGCCCTCCTCACCTAGAACCAGAAAAGCACACGGCACGGTATAAAAGTCACCGATGATAATTGCGAATGGGGTATTTTCACGCGGACGTCCAACGAAGAACGATCGATCGCCGCGTGAGATAAATCGTTGCCCGGGTCTGTCGCGGGCAAAGTGGAAGATGCGGAGCCTGGTAACGCATCCGCTCGTTGGCATGCAGGAATTCGACACGCGAGGATCTACGAGCGTGCAAACGCATACGTGCAAAAGGCTTAAAGCGAGCCGTTTGCTTCCATTGTTCCTTTCTTCCTCCCTGTTCCTTGCTCCCAGCGCCCGTGGCGAACGTGACGCGATGCGACTTACGCGTGCAACGTCATGTGCGAGTATACAAGGTGAATTGCAGGCTCGCGTGTGGTAGGTACTTTTAAATAAGATTCCCAAGATTTTCAGAGGCCGTGGTGAATGGGGAGACTCGTCGAGTAGTAAGGGTGGCTTGTAAGGTGAAGTTAATATCACGTACGTGATGTGTACTCCAGGGAATAAAAAAATGGGAAGTAGAGGAGGGTCCTTGAGAGGTGTCATTCGAAAGCTACTACTATTTAGACTACTACCAGTCGAGTGTTAAGGAAGCTCTACTTCGAACACTATTTTACTTTGAGGTCGAATCGTTGTACCTTGCGATCTAGTTCCGTTATAGGCCCCGTGTGTTCTGGCGGTTCAGCTGGCGAGGGCAAAGGTGAGCTGGACGGTGATGGAACCTCGTCCGGATCCTCTGCGCTTCCACGGGACCAGTCGTCCTCCGTCGTATCGCTGGGCACGCCATCGCTACCCGTTGGACCATTATCGCTCACCGACCTCCGCATTTCGGGCTCGTGGGCCGCACCGTTCGTTGGGTCCAACCACCGCGTAGCTGTCAACGCTACCTCCGACGCTGAACTGCACAACGTTACCTTTTTATCCACTCATCCAACGTAGAAGACGAAACATTCGCTGATTAAGAGATCTTTCAACCCCTCTTCGAATCTACGCGATCGACTACAGGCTTCGAGGAGGATTTTCATTTCACTGCCCGCCACTAATTTCCCAACACGCGCCGGCACGATACAGTGATCATGGTCTTCATTAAAACGTTTCCCGACGCGGTTTTTACGACAACGGTAGTTAAGAAGAGGCGCGCACGCTTTCTGTTACTTATCATAATTACGCCGTCGTTTCTTCCACGACTTCGGCGTAAATACCGTAAGGTTTACACGCTACGAAACGCCGACACTCCTACGGCATTGCGTTACGGTTGAGGCAAGCGCGCGCTGTCTTTCCGAGAACGTAACGCCTCGCAGATTCGCCCATTAAGCGAAACCTTTTTCAGCAAACCGAGAGCCCCGAGTCCTTCTGATTACTCCCTCCCTCCTGGAGTCTCTCGTGACGAGAGTCTCGTCGCTCGAAGACGCGAGAAACTTGCGTACGAATCGTCGCGGACGCGTACGAAGGGGAAGGCGATACGTACCTGCTGTGTTTGATTTTCTCCGTCGGAGGCCTGGGCGTCGCGGTTGGGGACGGCGATTGAAATTGCCACGAGACCAGGCTGCTGTGGGATATACCGCTATCGGACAAACAGTGAAGATCCCTCTCTTGTTCAGCGGCAATTTCCCTCTCGAGCTGCACGAGCCCCGGTGGCTCCACGGAGTATCTCGAAGCCAATCGAGCCACTTCCAGCAAGCACAGCACCACGTTCCGTGGCTGCCCGTGTAAAACTGTGAAATTACACGCGTCACGCTATATAATGATTCCACGTTACGTAGAATATCGTATCAGTGCGATATCCAACAGCCCGATGTTTCGAAATTCCTTTCCTGGTGGTCCACAACAGAGGACTTATGTATCTACATAGATACACTGCTTCCAATAAGCACAATAAACACATGGAAATTAGTTGTCAGAATGTGGCATCAAGATGATACACAACACAGTATCGCAAACATTCTTTGTAGGTGCTCGTTCCCTGTTCCTGTTTCATCAAAGAGGAACTGGGACACGTCGAGCTTTAGGAAGCCAGACAAGAGCTGCCAGAGAAAAGCTTTGGACGCTTCTCCGACCGTGTCGAGCTGCCAACGCCGACAGCGACTTTCGACACCTACCCCTAGCAAGGATCGTTTGACAAAGAACGTTATCAGGCTGGCATGTGACTCGGTGAACCATTTCCATGCGACCTCGAGGTCCCATTTCTTTTCATGAACGCGTAACTCGCGAGGCTACAGCGGCGCATTGTTTTCGACGGCATTTAAGGCCAGTCAGCCGCGAGAAAGAGCGCCGAGGCTCGTCCCGTTTCTCCTCTCGATTCGGAGGCAATTACTCTCGCCTCGGGAGCGTCCTGGATTTGCATACTCGCGCGCAGGAGCAACGAGAACGGGACTCGGCGACGTAATTGGCGGGATTTCGCTTTTAATCGACACGAGGGATCGTCGGGCCGCGACACCAGGGAAGGGGACGTGGAAACCGCGGGCTGATTCGACAGTTAATTGAAATTAATTGCCACGTCTTACCGAGATCGTCGCTCTCGAACAGGAGGTTCTCGTGGACGCCCAGGCGACGGCAGAATTGAATGAAGTTCTCCATGTTGTCGCGCGAAAAGAAGCTCCACCTCGCCGCGTTGTCCCAGCATCGACCTCTTATCACCGGCACTGACTGGAAAATAATTGGCGAGCAGCGTTGGTTACGAAAATGTTTATTATAGAATAATAGTAGAATATGTCGATGCATTAAGGGTCCATTCTACTTTGCCAGTAGAAAAAGAGGGCTATTTTCGTGAATTTTTTGTCAAGAGCTTAATATTTTGTTTTCATAAATGTTTAATATTCCTCGCTGTATAGAATTGTATTTTTTATTATTGTATTGTTCGACCGACAAAGTAGAATGGACCCTTAATGTATCGAGCGCACTGTGTCTTTATTAATTAATAACTATTTACCCCCTTCGCTTTTCCAGCGTCGATCGCTGTCCTCGCTTTCTCCTGGATCACCCTTGCCAATCGACACACCACCACGCCATTGTCGAGGGCATCGAAGAAGTTGTCTCCCGTTACATAATTAGCATCTGAAACACAGGGAAACGACGATTTTCTTATCGCAATAGGTGTATACAAAATTTAATTCGGTATTCGTTGCGTAACTTGCTGAGTACTTTTTCGTGAAATGCAATCTTTGTGTCGACGTATGGTTTGAAGCTTTTCATAAACGGTCACTTGTAAACAGTGAAGTGTATCGGCGAAGTAGCGTCATTGTTGGAAACAATGGAGCAACCCTTCTTACGCTCTCCGCTATGGGCGAATTCATTCTTCAGCTGCGGCAGGGTGACTTTCGCTTTGTTGCAGAATTTTCCATGAACACGGTTTCTCCTAAAGGGTGCACGCGTTCCGGTGGAAAGGGACATTTAATTACCCTTTTAGCAGCCTACACTAAGGAGATCATTTTTTAGAGAAGTTACAACAGTAATCGAAAAGCATTCGAGTTCCTTATTTCTTAAAGCTTTTCGTACTTTACGTAGAAACGAAATTTCCAACTTCTGCAACACGAATATCTGAGTCTATTAACTTTCCGAAGGCCCTATCGCGCCATTGCACCCATAAATGATAATCATGGAGCGTGGATGTAAATGTTGAGGAATCGGTATTTTAAGCGGTAGTCAGCTTCGCGAAGAGGCAAATTAAAGCTGGAGCAGCCGCGCGTCGAATCGCTATCGCGATCCATCAAGAGGGCGACGGAGGTCTACGAGATGACACGCGGCCGTCAGGGAACGTGAGAAACGATTCGAGCGACTCCGGATCACCTCTGATTTATCTACGGAGCCCGCTACCTGAGCAACGGATCTCCTCCGCGTGGAATCGACGCGGCTCGATCTCGATTTCCGTCCCTCCAACGGGGCATCGCGTCTCTGCCTAGACAGATCGATCCACGAAAACATGCATCGACTAGAAACTCCATTTACCGCGGCATGCTCGGTCAAGCGAGAAATGATTCTCGCCAGGACACTCTCACGATAGGCCAACTCGTGCGTGACTCTGCTCGTGAAATCATTTCAATTTCGTTCGACTGCCGGCTGGCAAACAGGATCAAGGCCACGATTTTTCGATACCCGGCTGGCACGGTGCCCCGCAGGGGATCGCGGGGACCCGTAGCAACTAGCAACGTGAACAGGACACCTTCTCCCCCGTCGCTTTTCTCCCACGCTGCCGCTGCGAACGATCGACGGCCGAGGATCTAAGGAAAACTCCGGTCGCGACACGATCCGTGCAACACGTGTATATAGATATAGAGGGGATACGATGGGAAATGGTGAACTAGGTTGGGCTGACGGAGCGATAAAGCCTCGTAGATACGGATGGTAATGAGAACCACAGGCTCGTGACTCGACCTGGTAACAATAGGGTGCAAACTCGGGTTGCAGAACCGGAGGAAAAAAGGTTTTAACGGGCAGGCTTATGGAGTAAAGTCCATCACACGTTGCTCCGCAGGACACAGACACATGAAGGAGCATGTGCGCTCCACTGCGCCGCGTGCACACAAACGCCCGCTGGATCTGGATCTGGCGAATATCGTTCGCATATGGCTGGTAACACAATGGCGAGCCGAGCCGCTCGTGATAACGGCTGCTCTCGTAGGATGCCTACCCCCTTTCGATCTTACGAAAGATCACAGGCGTGAGCGTGTACGAGTGCGAACCGCGCGACGAACGACAACTCGGTCACCCGGAACTTCGCGCTATACCCCGGCGCAGGTCTAATTTATGTTCGACATTACGACGGGCAATAATGCGGCTCGATGTTCGCCCATGCCGCTTAAGGGAACGCGTTTCAGGCTGGGAGGTGCAATTAGACGCCGATTTCCATGTGAACTTTGTCGAGCAGGGAAAGGTCTCGCTCCGAAGGGGACTTGTGGGATTTTCAGAGAAATGAGAAACCGAGTGTAACGCGCAGAGTTCCTATCGGCTGAAAGCAAATACGTGTTAATGCTCAAAAGTTTCCTTATACCATGGGAACCATGCGCATCGAGGTATTCGAGGTGTCCGAGATGGGTTTGGGAGAAAGTGCGCAAATAAATGAAAAGTAAAAGTGTTTCATTGGATACAGAAGCAACGTCACTTTTCGCTAATGTCTCGATTTCAGTTCTCCGCGATTACTTTGCCCGTGATTTATGGCTGCAGCCGAAGCATTACTTTCCTCCAACTTTAACGAGCTTATTTTTCTCCTTCTGACAGCATTTGTCGGGGAAAGGGACACAAGTGGCTTCGCAGTAGCCGAGGCAGTGGCTCCCCGTTGTACACATCAATTTCTTCGCGGCCTTGTACACTTTATTGCCGACGTTTCATCGAACGGAAGAGCTCTGCCTGGGTTTTATTGGCAGGAGCGTCCGTCTTCTGTCTTCTCGCTCCTAATAGGAGACAGTCACGTGTATCGATAACTACCGTGCATCGTGAGCTGCATATTCCCTTCATATCCTTCACACGTTACCCTTTCGATTTTTAATACACGCTTGACCTCTTTACTGCCGATTCAAGCCTTTTTCAGCATCGACGACGTCGTCCTTGACATTGTTCGATCGATGCATTAATTCCAACGCGATGTATTACTCCGATCGCACGTTGCCATAAAACATACCACCGTGTGACAATCTCTACTTCATCACCCGGACCTCACACTGGGCGTCCCCGAGCCGAGGATACTTGCTCCAAATTCGATGCAAATGCAGTTCTTGGATAAAAGGGTTTCAGTGAACAGTCTGTTGTGACCTCCCCATATTCAACCCCTTGCTTTTCTTCCAGGGTGAAAAAGATACACCCTAAAATCTGCCAAAATTACGACAAATAAAATGTAGCAAATGCTCATCAGCTGGTGCCTAAGAAAAGTTTTCACATGGACCTCGCAAAGCTCTCCATCCCCGATCTCTTAATACCCCCTTCGCGTATCAGTGACCGTCTCGTCTGGATGCGTCCAAAGATTGCCCCTGAAAGCGTTCTACGCGATATTCGGACGGGTCGATGGAGGTTCGAGGGGGTTGAGGCTGAATCAGCGCGCCGATCAGGACTACCAGAAGGCTTCGTCTCGTCCGATTGCACGGGTCGCTGCTCGCCCATGGCCCATGGCCCATGACCCATGCCGAACAAAACCACCTCGTCCCATCGGCCTCACGACTCGATGGAGCTCGCACACGCGCAAGCGTATTAGGAAGGCGTACGCCCATTATGCGTAATGCGGCTTCAGGTACCCGCGATGCAGGGAGAAGAAGTGGCACGAAGGAAGAGGGGTGGCCGGCCGACTTCCGGCTGAGTCAGACCCATCGCAACCGCGGCAGGCTCGGGGTGTGGGTTGAAAGGTCCCGCGACTCTTCCCTACGTTATTTCAATAATCTCCGTGGAATTTCGGCGATTCGCCCAACCACCGTGTCTGCGGATGCTTTGACACCTTGACGGCTGGCGGGCGTGGGTGGGAGGAATCCGTGGGATTTCTACGCCAGTTTACAATAGTCGTTCGCTTGGGTAATTTACTTGGAGAAGATTAGACGCTAATGCTCGATACTTTTAAAATAATTATTATTAGCAGTATTAAAAACGGGAATCCCCATAACATACAAAATTATATAAACAGTACAAAAACTAAATATAAAAATAACCTATTATCTCTTATGAGCTCAATGGAATAGAACCGCGGATGGGCAGAAGCTTTATTTAAATAAAAAATTTGAATAACGAATAAAAATTAAAAAAATTATTGACGAATGAAAAAATTAACGTTATTCGCGAAATAATCTAAATTTAAAGTAAATTTTATTTAATCCGTTATTTAAGAAATTTTTTTATTTAGTTAACGCCAAACTCTGAACAGAACTTTAGGAGTTTAATATGTAATAGGCTTCTTCGAATATTGCACCTATAGACCATCAAAGAAGAAACAACACGTGTGGAATGAACACGAACGCTACTACCTCACCACCAAAGACTAAGCGTCCGAACCAAATGCAAATCGCTGCAGCGCGGATTCAACTCTTTCGCGGGACACGCTCGTAATTGGATCGAGGAACGCGGTCGTACGCGAAATAATTCCGATCAAATACCGAGACTTCGCCGGTGCCCGTTATTTTTCTGGCCTGCATACGCAAACACACCCCGTGCGCCTCTTACCCTCGCATTATATTCCCCTCTCGATTGAATGCAGACAGGGAGAGCTGACCGGCACGCTGCATTTCAAGCGGTCTACGCGGCGGGGCAAAGTGGGGGTGTGCACTTGAATCGTACACTGGCGAACGAGAATAGTAACTACACACGGCAGAGGTACCCACACCGCTCCAGCGTAAAGGCTGCCGACCCATCTCTCCCGTCGTTCCGGCTTTGAAGCCGCACGGAGCGAGCGGCATGTCAGCGTGATATTGCGATGCGATATAATTAGACTCGTTCGATGCACGTCGATATGCCGTGTGTGCAATTAATCACGAATATGCGCCAGTCATCTGTGGTAGATACGTCTACGTATCGATCACTTATTGGGAATCACCGACGCTAGATTTCGCGAATAAACTGACCGTTCCTATTAACGTCATTGATTTAGAGTGGGTAGACGGGAGAGTGAATGACGTAAGGGTGATTTAAGTAAACCGATTGCTGTCGAATACTAGTATTGAATGTACATCTCTATTATACTCGAAGAAGGGGCTTTGTAAAAAGAATAGAAAATTGGATTTTATTCTTTAAATAAATTTTTATAACCACCTAATGAATTTTATTGAATTTGCTGTAGAAATATTTTTATCCCTTCAACTCGACTCCCCCACTGATACTCGCTCCCATGCATAGTTCTTCCTCAAGTCTATCGATTAGAGAGATAAATCGTAGTTTATAGTGCTTAACAGCGGTGAGGCGAGGTAGAATGTACTTAGGTGCCCCAACGCTGACAGCAAAGTGCATAGTCGTTGAGCAAGCAAGCACTGAAATAGGCGACATGTATATTTTTTAAAAATAGACTCCAAAAAGGCAACGGCGACTTCCTTCGCTGACGAATACGTGTCCGCGGTATTTCATGTAACTGATACGAAATTGGAACTGTTCGAGTCGCATCTCGAGACGACACGGTGTGCCAGCTTATCCGCGTATTAGTCGTTTTTCACCGAGACCGCTCGTGTCGCAATCTTTCACGGTGGTCCAGATCTTGCGGCTGGATTCTTCGAGGTCGCGCGAAACCGCGCGCTCCGTTCACCAAAATATATGGCAACGTTACGGGCGTTTCGTATGGGGACAACCTTGCCCTGCAACGATAACAGCACTGTCGGCACCGCTCTGAAGATAACATCGATAATACAAAGCTCCGCTCTGATTTCAATGCCCTGGCAAATGCTCCGACAAGGCGAATCTTTGTTGATCGGACGTGAAGTATCAGCGACAATTGTCGGCTTCGATGTTCCACGCGATTCGATACAATTTCCGACGCTCCATTCCCAACTTCCATACCGCTAAATTGTCCACCTCTTCTTTCACATGTTGCAACTCATTTTTATAATTAAGGGTGACCGGGGCTAGTTGACCAATGGACCATTGGTATTTTGTTCACTTGGTGCATACCATACTTTTCAGATTTTTTATTCTCATTATTAGATACAACACGCGGGTTTCTGTCACTCCGGCACATTAAATGGCGAGCTGAGTAGTCATTCATATGCTTCGATATCGCGAGTCAAAGCACAATTTACTCTGTAATACACCAATTAGAGGGAATTAGTCCACTAGCCCCGGTCTCCTCTACTTACCTGATGGTATCTGTTCACTTTTAACTCTAGCTTCCTTCAAGCGTGCCACCAAATCCTTGCTACTCAACCATCTCGCTTTACCTGTATGAAAAACATAACGACTCTCGAATCTTCAGAATACTAGTATACGTCCATAGACCTGCTCTCACTTGATAAGCTCTCAGCTAAGTCTCGCCTTTACACCATCTTCGTTTTATTTTGGTGTAATAAAGACGTCTTATTATTATTATTACTTGCGAGGGATCCTCGTTAGACTTGAATTCTAACCCAGATCCTTTCTGGTTCCGTAATGCAATTTATGGTAGAGAATCGCGTTATTCGCTTTGCACACCGATACAGCGATAGAGTAACAAGTTCGTACGACGCTCGATGTATCGAGACGGTTCTATTTTACCCATCGGCTCGTATTGGCGCCGTATTAGGAAAGTACTGGTTCAGAAACGCGGTCACACTAGTCCTCAGGATTGAAGAAACATCGGCTTCTCGCGATAGCTGCGTTACAAGAAAGAGAAACCTGTATTTTGATATCAGAAATCGTTCTAGCAAGTAACCCGTACCTATATTAAATGAATTTCATACGTCTCAGCTTCCTCGGATCCAGTCAAAAGTGATATAGTTTGTAACACTCGATTCGACTGACAGCCCTTCGACCACGAACCGGCGGAAAGTTATGAATAAATGAATTGCACGTGACTCGGAGAAGTAAAAGTAAGAGTCGCGTGTAAATCTGCGATAGCGTAAGCTAAAAAATGCCCACGGAGAAATCAGAAGTTAGTAACGACTCGCAAGCGAGAAGTAGGTAAAATCGAACAACGACCAGAGAACGTGCTCTCATATTCGTTGAACTTACCCCTGAGTTTCTCGGGCGGAACAAGGATAAAAAAGTTTTAAGGTTCTTCTAATCTGCTCTCTACGATGCTTCTGAGAACCCGGCGAGTTCCACGGTCTTCGCCAGTAATCTAGTTTGCCCGAGAAAACTTTCACCTAGTTTGAAATTCGTTGACGTATCACGCTAGGGATCGCGGGCATTGGTTATCGAGAATCGAGTGAAATTTTAACAGATAAAGAATGTTCCATCCATATCAACTGCAGACGTAAGCCGAGTTTAAATCATTATGAAATCGTCAGGCATTCTTTTAAAATTCCAAGATTGCGCGCGATTCGAAGGAGTCGTGTGGTTGGCACAGATATTGCCACCGAGAGGACGTGGCAATTTTTTCGCATAGCCTCGCGTGACCGTGCGCCGAAAACGCGACGAAAGGAAAGGCCAAATGTTACGAATACCCTTTCCCACGTGGCGCGCCAGATGGGAGCCTTTTGTGCGCGCTGCATACGGGAGACTGCGTTACACGGAGAGTCCGATGCACACGCCACATCCTATCGCGGGATGCACCCACCGGTCCCAGTAAGGCGCGCTCGCGGCTCGCCAAGAAAATAACGCGACCGCGGAAAAAACAGCGGTCGAGTGCGCGAGTGGAACGTCCGATCGTCGATTACATCACGTCGATTTCTTTCCATCGCGGGCCACGCGGAAAACGGAGCTCCGCGGTGTGCACGGACCGTCACGAAAACAACAATCCCATTGAAGGATTGCACGGTTGCGAGGCTAGGTACCTAATACAGTGTTTAAACTCATACTTGATAGTCTAGTGGATAATAGTGTTTATCCCCCGTATCATTTACGACCTCGTTACATTTCCTTCATCCCCAGCAGCCAACGGTGCCCAGCACGTTGCCAAGTGCCCGTTAAAGATCACTTAAATACTCACTCAAGGTTTTATTGATCCAATCGGCCAGGTCCTCCTGGAGCGGCAGCAATTGTCTGCTCTGCGCCGAGTGGAGACGCTCGTGATAGAACTCGGCGTACTCTTCCTCTTCCGGCGAGGGCCGCGGTACGTCGGCGCGATTGAACACAGTCACCGAAGAGGGTCCCCAGCTGCTCCGATAACGAGTGTGCTGGGAAGACGGGAATCGATTGGTGTACGACATCCTGCTGGCGGAAAGGGCTAAACACCGTCCCAGCTCCACCCTCTCCAACTCCAAGCGACGGTTTATTCCCTGTTCCGGGTGTCTCCCTGTTCAGATCCGCCGCGGAGCTCCTCAGCTTCCAGACTCTAGATTACCGAAGGTGTCCTGGCGACGCCGTGCCTTGCAGCGCGTCTGGCGATTACGTGAGCCTGGAACAAGAACGGGCGTAGCATTTGAACCGCGCGCTTTATTGCACGCAGGGACGATGATCGTGTTCCATGTTGCTTTTTTCCTTATTTTATCCCAGCAGAGTCGCGCAAACGGGCGATCTGATAAAGGGACGACTCTTCGGCTCTCCCGACGGTGAATAAAGAACGGAGATTAATCGTGGGATCAAACGACACGATGCCGGAAGACCTCGTCCGGAGGCCCGTGCTGTAACCATAAACGGGACGAGAGATTGAGTGGTCGAAGACCTCCTGAGCGCGCTTTCGGCCGCGCCGAATGACTGGCAGCAAGGAAACCGAGCGTGCTTCAAGACTTTCAAGTGTGTTTTCGGAATGAATGGGTTTTATGTTACGGGCGTCTGTTTATAGGATGCTGTCGGATAGCGTTCGATAGTAGCCTTCGGAGGGATGAGATCGCGGCTTCGATTTTCTGATGGGCCTATATCGGGGATTGCTAGGTGGTCGACTGATACCATTCGATGATCGGGCAGGTTTTCTGGTACACTGGCTCTGTGCGCCTCTGATCCTTTTTCGTTAAGAGGGTATTCATTCTAGTTTACAACGCGCTTTTTTAGACAATTTTTGGTATTTTTTTTGTATAGCATCTGCACCATTATTTCTGTCAAACTTTGGTTCATATATTTATCCATGCTTCAGTAATGTTTACAAATTTTTTAGAGAGAAACGATTCAAATTTGTGGCAGCGCAAGCGTCTGAACGCATTCGCTAAAAAAACGTCTTCCCATGGCTGCTGTAATTTCGGCTATTCTGTTCGTTTGGAATAAAAAAAAACACAGTAATTAGGACGGGCTTGGCTATAGTCGGCATCAAAATAAAAGAAAAATATCGACTATTAAAAAAATGGCGGCACTTTGAAGTTTGACTATCGATTTTTTCATGTTTTTCCTACCTTTCGCGGACTAAAAAACTGAGAAAGAAAGATTAGGTATTATGAATTAATTTTGGTATGAACGATAACGACACGTGCACTGATGGTGCACAAAAAATCTGGAATCAATCCGTCAAGTAGATCTTAGGATATCATGGCAACCGTTTAGAAAAGCATGGTTTGAGAAACAACACGCGTGGCCGCATCGTTCAAACACCTATAACTTTTTTAATTTTAATCGTTCAGAGGGCATTGCACAAACATTTTTGGGACAATATTCTTTAAGAAAATGTACAAAAATCGATTCTTTTGACCGTCTAAAGTAGAATACCCCTTTAAGGAATCCAGAATATTATCTCCGTTATCAGGTTGTAGTTTGGCGACTACGCTCTCTACCGAGAGGAATCAAATGATTCTTATCTCGATAATCAGATGGAAATGCCCACAAAAATGCACTTAAAGTTCACGATACTGTACCTGTCGGTGTTACTGGAGTAGTCGATTACTCCACGATCCAATCTCCAAGAAATCGATATAAATTTTCATAAACCTTGCGTCCGCAATGTCCACAAACGCCTCTGTATTTAACCAACATTCAAGCTAGCCATTAGTATTCATCGACAGCCCCCGGGGGACGCGATCCGTCGCGCGTAAATGCTTCGCGATTTTACTGAATCCACTGCGTAGGATTAGGCCATTAAACAGAGGAAGTATTAAAAAAAAAGGAGAAGAATCTTCATAAATCCTTCCAGGCTGCTTGGAGGACGCGACGATCGCCTCGGATGACGCGAGACCGTCGGCGGACGCTGATGCAAGAATGCACTTGTGGATCGATGAAATGAAATCCCCGCGATCGTGTCGCGTAACTTCGGTGGACAAACCTACGTGTGTCCTTCGACATCGATCTATTAACGTGCCGTCACTGCCTCTGGTCAGCGTAATGCAATCCGTCGTAAACAGGTGACGATTCTAACACCCGTCTCCGGGCAACAGGTCTCGCTTGTTTGTGTCCCCTTTGGAAAGTGGAAACGTTTAGAAGATCGCACGGAATATTCCCTTTCGCGGCCGAACAGCGGGAAGCAGCCGTGAAACGCGATATTTCTTCCATTCCCCGTCGAAGATTCGATTGCCGGCCGATCGTTTATGAAGTTTCTCATGGCTGCCGCAAGCGCGTGGGCGAGAGATATCACCTCGAAACCGCGCGATGAAGTTCTTCATAAATCAGCCGGTCGCGGTGATCGATTATTCAACGACAGCCCGCCAATTAATGCCGCTTTCGCGTTATCGTGACAAATGGAGCAGAGAAGCGAGCGTGTCGGTCTCAAGGTGAGAGCCTAGATGTAACGAACAAGTCAAGATAACGAGTTCGCGGCGGGTGTTGTTTGCTTTGGCACCGGTGTATCTCTTAATTACACGGGCTTGTCGGCGCAGACATCGATGCTCGGGAAGACTTAATGCCTATGCACTGGCGAGAAATTGGTGGTAGGGCGTGGGACGGTTTTATTGTGCTGGTTTCGCGCGTGCTTATTACGCCTTCGTCGACAAATTAATGGCGAACGGGTGTATCGGTTTGGGTAAGAAATGGATTAAGAAACTTCCTGCTCTTTCCTGTCTCACTACCAGTAAATATACATCAGAGTTGGGCTTTAACTAAATAAAAAATTATTTAAGTAACGGATCAAATAAAAGTTACTGTGACTTTAGATTATTTGACGAATAAAGTTAACTTATTCGTCATTCGAAATTTATTTAAATACAAATTTTGCCCATCTCTGGTACACATATCCCGAGCAGTCAACTTGTACGAAGAACGCTATTGTATAATAGTACAGTAGAATTGAATGAATCTGAAGAAGGAACTCAATTATACAAAATTAAATTTTGCTCCAAGCTTTTGACTTATTATTAAACGAGGAATCACTCCCTGTACAATTTAGATGAATATGCTAATCTTATTTGAAGAAGTCTGCATACTCTCGCACTGTACGCGCGACCTCTAAATTCTGCAGAAGAAGCATGTTCTTCACCGAGCAAAAAGCAGCTCGAGGTGATCCTCTGCGAGCGCTGCGCTTCACCCACGCGTCGAATAAATTATGCCGATTTTTTAATGAATCTCTCGCGGCGCGAATGACGCCACACGAAAACGTCGTGGATTAGAAGCAGGACGCGCCACGTCCAGACGATTTAACTGCGGACGTAAACGCTGGATCAGGAAGGGAGATTGTTTTAATTGTAGCGCACACCCCATTTATTCTCACAGCGTACGGGAAAGTGGAAAAATCTTTGTAAACCTTCCCCCATTAGCATTTCATGATTCCGCCGGTCAAATATTACGAGGTTCCCGAAGCACGATGATATAACAGAAAATGCATAAACATTTTCGTTACGTCGGAACGCGAACGTGGATTGCTCGACGCATTTTAATATGTTCTGGTAAAGAAACTTTCAGTGGTTCTCGATTTCTCGAAATTACAAAAGCGGCGCCATGTATTCGAATGCAATTTCTTGCAAAGTTTTCAGAAAGCGATCTCCGCGACAAAAATTAATTTTTCATATTAACAATTGGATACTTCGCTGAAAAATCCTTTGACAGAGGTGAGAGAGCGTATCAATAAGATGCGAGGGTATTAATTTCTATCCCGGGCATGTTACATAAAGCGAATCGCACTCTGCACTTCCTACATGTACAAATATATGTACACAATTGTTCAATCAACTGCTGAGAGCAACATTTCCTTGTACCTTGAGAGCCCAGAAAAACGGGATTAATCTAGAATCTAGATTCTAGAATAACTGCCCAAGACAGCACGTACCCATCAAAGTAGCGAAATTAAATTGCCCATCGCACCGAACAAGATCTTATCGACCAGAATAATGACTCAACGCGTACAGTGCGAAACTAGAGCTTCGCCAACGAACCCAACAAATTGCCAAGAAAAAACTATATCGTAACACTCAATAACAGGAAACCAGCGACCACGTTCAATTCCCTACAGTCCCCCTTCACTTTCTCCCTCGTTCCATCGCCGAAACCTCTTCCTGAAAAGGACCAAGCTAAACAGCGCGGGCCATCAATGACCATCGGCTCTGTCTCATTTACCGAAGCACAATTCAGCGACGTTTTCAGCGACGGTGAACAAACAGTTGACAGGGTCCTGGAACGAGCTCGCGGCGAGAGATAAGCATCGAGTGCGTGGCTCTCGTTATTCAATCAGGAAAACCGCGTCAAAGTCCTCGTCCGCGGAGCAACGACCGGCCCAGCAATTGGACAGGCTCGTAGGATAATCGCTGAATTGGATCGACGATAGCTCGTGCGGCTTCATCGACGCTTCCCAGAAACATCACAAAACGGCGTGCGCTGTTGCGAATGCTCGCGCAGGCATCCGTCGGTGCTAGCGCGCACACGCGCCCGGCTTGTGGCACGAGGATCGCGCGCGTGGGCGATAACCCACTGTATCTCCAAGCACGTGTAACACACTGACACCGCTAGACTACAATCACTCGGCGATCACGCGCTCCTTGCCGATCCTGTGCGCTCGCGGATGGGCCAGCTAGGAAAGTCGAATCTCGAGGCAGCTTTCTGCGACGCGGCTGCAATTGCAGTTGATGGAAACGATAAACATTGGAATTTAAAATGGGTGAACAAGGAGAAATTCGGGGCATCAGTTTAGCCTGGGGTTCTATGATCGAGGATCTAGAATTCAATGATCCTAGGATCCAGGATTAAGGATATGAGTGTAGTTCAAGTTTCGGAGGTGTATGTAGGGTTTGTTGATACTATACAGAGCGCAACTTATGGCTGTGATTTATTTAAGGGTATCTATTTTTATATCGCTCTTGATGAATGTCACTCAGCGTTCTCCTAAATGGACCCTGCTTACAACCGCAGGCCAGAAACAACCGCAGCTGATGGTTGAAGCGTACGAACCCAAGTCACGAAGCCCGGAGAATTTTATTCGACCGTGTGCCCCGCTGTTTACGACCGCGCGAGTTTCGCCAGCCGCGTAATTCTCGGACACGTGGGTGGCGGATTACGCGGGAAGATACTGTCGTCGGGCTGATCCGTAAAAGGAACCGACAAAGTCGCGTGGCAACCTGAGGGAGAACGTGATGAAAGCGATACGGTAGATCCGCCGGAAGCGCGGTATTTTCTGTTACGTTGTACCTTGTTCCTTTTAATTGAAGAATCTGCGACAAAGGGGTGACGATTCCAGACATATTCTATACCCCTATCCCAGAATAGACTTCTCCTTCAACATAGAGCCATGTGGTTTCCTTTTAAATATTTCGGATACTGAGTTGTAGAATATTAAGTGAAAAATGGTTAAAGAAGCGTGATCGTATTCATTTTGGTGTCTACTTATGCACGGTGTGAGTCGCCAACTAGGAAGCCGTATTTCGTCAAGATTTACCCGACCGCTCTAATTAAGGGTTTTACTTCTCCGCGGGGGTGGTGAAAAGACGCTTTTGAAATTAGCGCGGTGAACGTAGAATGAGGCGGGTGAACTGGACCGCGTCAACGAAACGTTTCCTCGGTGAAGATCTCCGCTGTGCAGGAACTTTCAAACACGAGAATTCTTTGCTCGACGCTGGTTTTAAAACTGTCAATTCGAGGAATGCTGTAGGATCTGCAAAGATATGCAAGGAAAATGTAAATGTACTCGAGCAGTTGGCACCCAAATCACGAACGACTACATGCAAGGGCGAAGACAGTTAGATTTGCAGCCCGCAATAAAAGCATGCCTCCTAGTACGGCTTAACTCTTAATCCCTAATAAAAGGACCTTGGAAATCTCACGTTCAAATGATAAAAAAAAAGCAACTCGAAGTGCCGAGTTAAAACTACAGTTAATCGCAAAGTGTAACGTCCAACGAGGTCCCTTTAGGAATTTCCAAAGAAATTGGCGTTTCGAATACTTTTATGAACAGTTAAATCAGCGCATAACAAAAATATAAACTATTAACCCAATTCTTTTGATTGATAGCTTGGCTGCGCAAGAATCCGTGGTGATTTTAACGATAAAAGAAGAAACTAATTTAATAAGTGATACTTGTACATAAGACTTGGAAAGTTACTAATATTATACTAATTGTAAGCCGCGCAGCAGAACATCAGATGTGTCTTCTTTGGAAAAAATTTATTCTTCACAGTGAACTGCCATTATGAATAATCACACCGAACCATCTGAATTGCAGAATGGCACCGCTGAATGCTGTATTTTGCCTCAATCGCAGCTCCATACTCCGAAAACTTGGAGCAGTACAAGATTGGTAAGAGATATCCAACTCCATTTGAGCCATCGAACTATAGAACCCCTCAAATTGGAAGTGGTTCTTCAATACTCCGTGGATACACACGCTCTCTGTCTTCCACTGGCCATCGCGAGCGGAGCTCGAGTTCGATTTCAGAAGCGTAGAAAGCCGCGGACTGTCCGGAGAGTCCGCGATGAATCTCGCCTCGATTCGGAGCACGTACAGCACACTTTTTGTTTCAATGTCAGTGGAATGAGAAAAGAGATCGAAAGAATCCGGCGGGGTACAAATGGCACGGCTCTCGGAGCTAATTAAATCGCATAAACAGAGCGTGCCTGTCCAATTACCGTTCCACGGGACTGTACACGTTTCTGCGTGGTTTGGCTAGCGTGGAACGCGAGTCACTAGCCCCGGCTGTTTTACTTCCCTCGTCCACTTAGAGGCCTCGGACACAGTAGTTATTAGAATCAACCTGCGCTAGCGAGAACACGGGGAAGAAGAGGAGAAAACGTTTCCTTCCTAACAGAAGCGGGCTGAACGTAAATAAAGCGTCAACGACAACCCTTTGAAGCCTTTAATGACCCCAGGAGGACCCGAACGAGGTGGGAGGGAGAGAATTGCAGTTTATAACGACGTGGTCGCTGGGTTGATTGAAACCCTTCGGCCTGCTGGATCGTGATTACCTCTATCAATCTCTATGGGGTGTCTCGGGCGAGCGAGACGGCCCGTGTAGTTCAAATAATAACGATATGGAAATGTAGGCGTGCATTCCACGGCTGTCACTGACGGAATTCTCGAGGAGGAGTTGAGAAACGGTAATTTGTGGCTTTCAGAACAATTCTTAAGAAGTCGGCCAGGTTTATGTAAGACAAGGGAGTGTTTGAATATCCCATAGTAGGGTGCAGGTAAGACCTTCGTTTACAGTCATTATAGGTGTTTGGTAACAGAGGATGTTCACTTCGTTAATGTTTTAATTGACCACCATAATTAGACTGAAATTAGGGGTAGTGAGTGAAGAATGAAAAAAAGCAGTGCTGAATTTCGGAAATCGTTGTATATACAAGGAAAGACTGGGAGGGAAAGCTTCGATTATCTTGGTATCATTCCGCCTACTATTTTCATTTTCCGGTTGTTTGCGAGGCCCGGCTACGAGACTCGTAGAGAAGTAATTCTAAAGCGCGGTAATGCTCCGTTAGCGGTAATAAGATTGAAGTAATAAGCAACAGTTTTGGAGCGTGACCACCATCAGCGTGTGTGTATCATAGGTGCGCGGCTACAGGACGTTCCACTAATCGGAAAGGAGGCGGACGAGGAATTCCTGTCTCACGAACGAGAAAATTTCGAAACTACGAGTGGGAGCAGTGGTCGCGAAAGTTCGTGAATTAATGAAGCCTTTTCTTTCGTTTCTTCAGTCGCAAAAATAGGAATCGCTTGGCGGCGTTACCAGCGCTTCCGGTGAAAGGAGAAGCTGCGGGCCGCGCTTCTTCGTCGCGGGTGTACTTGCGATGCAATGCTTAGGAGATCAAAATATATTTCTGGAATATTGAGGGACTACTCAAATTCGAGTGGAGGAAGTAGTGTACGTCTAACATTACAAGAATTGAGTTTAAATTATTAAACTACAAGAATAGCTGTGGAACCAAGTTCGCCCATACCCTAATTCAGTGTTTCCCAACGTTTTTTGAGCCGCGACCACATTTTATAATATTCATATAACCTGTGACCCCTCCCCCATATATGGTAATGTAAATTTAATAAGGTAAAGAAGGTATTTCAGAATATAATTCTAAAATAATAATATATTTAAATATCTTATTTAGTGTGATGGTCGTACTTGCATCTGGCTAACCAGCTTTTTCTTTTTTCATTTATGAAGAATCAGTGATACATCGTTAATAGAATATGACAATGTAATAATATTGAAATAAATAACTGCTAAGAATCTTCAACTTAATATAACCGCGATCCCCAGTTTTGGGAACCGCTGCCCTAATTCGTATGATTTCGATAGAAAGTTTTGAAACCCAGAAGCGCTAGCTTTTTCACTACCACCCTGTATAGCGTAGTGTAGTGAAATTTATTGTTGGGTGGTCTAGGACACGGACTTAGGGGAAGAGTGTATTGAAGCGTGTCATGCTAGGGAAACAAGATTAGTCTAGAGTTTCCTACAGTCTAAAGTATCCGTAACTTTAGTTGGTCCGAGGAATATCTGTGCGGGTTTATGGGAACGCGGTACGCATGCTCGTTTGGAAGGAATAGGGTGGAATACAAATTTCGGGCGAGAAGAACAGTTAAATGTGAAGCGAATGTTACTGACAAGTTGAGAATTGACCTACAAACTATGAGCACGTGAATTGAAAAAAGAAATATCCTGTACAATGTTTCCTATTTTCTCAGTCGATAGTGTGCACGTGGCTATCCGATAGTGGATAGCCTCCTAACAAAGTCGTTTGGGTAAGCGATACTATTTTACGCAGCATACAAAGGAAACGATGCGTGGTACCGAAGATAATGCCGATGCTTCTGGTTTTTTAAGCAATAAAGGGACAACGAATGTGTGTCATTCGGTATCTCTAAATGATCAAACGGTGATTAAGCAAGCCACCAATAATCAAACACTCGCGAGTTTGTCGCTGTTTGCATGGGCCAGGCATTCCTGGAACAAGTTGCTTCGGAATCGTGACTCCGTCAATCGTGCACCGCGACACTTTTATCGCAAACGTGCGTTCGTGCGGTAAAAGTTCAACCACGTTTCTTGAACTGTGCCTGAAAGCCAGATTTAAAGCTATCCAGCGCGGCAGCTTTCGTAACTTGTACGGATCGACAAAATGGTCCCCGCTTAAAATCGTTTAACGTATTCCAAGGATTTAACTTGCATAGCAGTTCTCCAAGCAGCTGTATACATGATGCAACTGATTAACAGACGGCTCTCATTGAGTAATTGCATTGTTCCCAGGAAAACTGTTTCAAAATAACGTCGTTGGAGTGCATGTGTGTGCTTTGTTGACACTATATCGCTGATGAAAGTGTAATTCTTATGAATCATTGAATCGTGCGATTGTGTCCGTGTGACATGTAATCGAACAGCGTTTGAAGAGGTGAGGTGTGGAAAGAGAGTTAGTAAGAAGACATTGGTCTTCTCGATAAACCTGCTATATAGGTACTAATGTAAGTACATAATAGTAAACTCGTGTCTGGATAAAAGAAACTCGGCTTGGAACCAAAGGAATTAATCTATCCGCAAGAATATGCCCCTAATAGTCGCGGTGCAGTTAGAAGTAGGCTGGAAGAATTGAATTTACTAGGGAGCGAGCGAGGCTGCTCGTCAAACATTTGTCCCACTAATTTATCAGCGGGCAGAGGTGCACGTCGACCGCGTTAACAGCAACCTCAATTACGGAAGAAGGCGAAGATCGTCTACTTGTTACATGTACAGAAACAGAGCAGATATTCTCGCCTGTATGCGCGTAATGAGGCTCCTAGTGGCGGGCCGTTGTCCGACGCCTTAGAAATTCTTTAATGACTTTATGTCGCACCGCGCGCACACCAACAAACGGCATTTAAGCTTCATACGCCCGTGGGGCCGCGTTCGGCGTCTTTTTGGCGCTCGAAATGAAAGGTAACCATGCCCCTTTGACAACCGCCACGAATGCTACGTTCAACCTACAAGCTATACCTCAACGTTTCTTTTTTATAATTAAAAGCAAACACGATTAATTGCGAAATTTTTCTCCTCGCGGATTTCAGTCACTATAGGTAGAAAATTGATAGAGTCGCTCATATTGTTACCATGTTACGTGTCGGCTACAAGATTTTCGCGTACTCGATAAGCGTACTCTCTCTTTTGTGACGTGAAGTGTTGCGAATTCCTAGTTTGAAGAATCGAAGAAGTAGCGCCGCGTTATGCGCTGGGTACCTATTACGAGGCGTGTGCCTTGCACAATGTGTTGTGCACGCATGTACACTGATAAGGATACCAGTTACGAATGCATAATAAATAAGCCATCGCTTAGTAATAATTGTCTGGAAAGAATACGTAATAATCCTAGTGGCTTCTCGTTAACCCTGTTCTTAAACCGTAACAATCATTGTGCTCGCACCGAGCAGCGTATCGAACGGGATAACAACGAAGAGACGACAATTAGTACCAATCAATGCGTTATTCTCCTATCGATGAGGTAAACACTTGCCGGCAATGAGTGCTAATAAAGTACGCATGGCAGCGGCTCAAATAATGGATAAGCACGTGGGGACGAGATTACGGCTTCTATTCGCATACCACCGCTTAATCAAATACAGCTAAGCTAACACATAACACAGATAACCCTGTACACCGTGTTAACATTAAATAAACACAGGTTATACACGATCTTCTATTCACGATCGGCTGACGACTCTTCGTAATTCACTTCAATTGCATTCAATTTGTCGCTAAAGCATTTTATCGCACAGACGAGGGGGCGACTGCTACTTATTGCCGCCTCTTTGGCCACGTCGAGTACCAGGATTATCGTATTACGAATACTACTCGATTAAGGATTAACAACTGAGACACCAGCATCGGTCGAGTCACGAGGAATCTGGAAACTCTCAACCCTATATCGTCTGGTTCACTCTCAAACGATATCGCACCAAAACGAACAGCACCAACTCCAAGTTAACCATTCTACTACGTGTCAGAGGCAACCACGTATCAACAGAGTCAATAACAACCTGATAACTTTCCCAATTACCGGCCCGCGTTCCCCACCAACAGTCTTTTCTCCGAAACAAACGTAAATTGACACCGCGTCTGAAGTCGCTGGTGGTATCCGTCCACCGAGTAACGGAAGTAATAATTGATGTTAAGGCTATCACTCACCCGACGAATCTCCGTGAACATCTCTCGTTTCCACTAGTCCTGCGTCCTTTGGGCTCCGAACGTCGAGATTGCGGCTCACCGACGACAGTTTCCGAGGAGGATCGGGACGGCTCCTGACATGCCGTGCGAGCGACGTTTAGCGATGCGCACAAAAGACGCGCACTCGTCGATCATCCGATCGCAACTGCAGCCCTTCGGTGCCGGTGCCGGTTCTGTTGCCGGCGGCAGAGTAAGAAAGAGAGGGAGGCCGGTGGCGTGGGACCGAGACGGACGGATGCGAAAAAAAAAGGAGAGCGAGAAGGAGGCGTGTTATCGGGACGGACGAGTCCCGCGTCCCTCGCTGCTCATCCAGACGCTCGCCTGTGCACGAACCTGCGACCTACGAACCGACTGACACTATTGTGTATTTCTTACGTACAGCCGCGTGAAATTCCGCGCGGGACACGCGCGATTCTCGTCACGGCAGCGGATTAGAAAGAGACGGACGGACGTCGTGTCTCACGCGAGAAAGACGTTTCCGCGCGCAGACGCCACTTTCTTTCGAAATACGAAAAAGCTTTTCTTTCCTTACTGCTATCGAGTTTTACGACACTACACTCCCCTTTGCTTTCGCTCGTCGTTGACCGGGGAACGCCACGTGCACGCCGCCAATGCGTACCGGCTCGGCAACTGCAAAACACACGCAACCAGAGGTGCATGCGTGCGAAAGTGGGTACGCGTGGCGCATGCGCCGTGCACACGCCCGCTCCGTGCAGACCCCAGAGCGAGTATACGCCGACCAACACCCCCGCGGACCGTGTCGGTGCTCCACAACCCCCGCCGACTGCCCCCCCCCCCCCTCCATTCAACCCCGCGCGTTCAGAGAGGAAAACCCCCCTCGACTACGAGGATCCCTCCCGACGAACCCCTTAATCAATACTCTCACCGCTTTCTGCCAGCCAGGAGCATTATCCTCCCGGCCCTCCTCCCTGGACCAACTTTTGGCACGTTGCGCGGCTCGTCGTCCGACCCCCGCACAACTCGATTCTCCTCGTCCCGTTGCTGTTCGCGCTGGCGACGTTTCAACATCGTTTTCTCCGCCGCGATGATAAGATCCGGGGTTTATTCACGCTCGTATACAAGCTCGGCCAAAATACGTGGCGCAGCGAAGAATGTGGTGACTCCGAGCCTGAAAGTATACTGTTTAGAAGGGAGGATGCAAGTATCATTGGATTCTGTAATAATTCTGTACTTACTGGTTTAATGCACAAGTGGGAAGGGGCAGGCAATGCCCGAGGGAGAAGCACGGGGAAGCTTCGATAAAACGGGGATGCAGTATGCGTGAAGAATATTCAGAGGGTGTGATAGTTCCCGGAGGAATGCCGTCACGAGCCTGTGTATTATTTTATTAACCGCGAGGCAGAAGCCACTTTTCATTCAGCACCTGCATTCTCGTTCGATATACGTAGCTGTATCGTGAAAAATTATGGTGCGGTCGAGACGAGAATAAGTGCTGATTGGAACCAGCATTTCTATTAGTTAATGTCATCCGATTATTAGTATTTACCGATTTATTCCTTGGGTACTATTCGACAGTTGATACGCGAAAAGAAGGCTTTTGATGACAGGATATTTACTCGTTAGTCAAAATTCACGTAATTCTGAAAATTCAAGTTCAACGTGAAAACTAATTACAGTCTCACGATTATGTAAAGGGCGTCGTAATGCACGAATTATTAGCCCCTTTTACAAGGAACGTTAAGTATACTTAGGGGTTGAAAAACGTGTCTACCGTGCCGCGCCCAAGTATCCTCGTTTGCGTAGCGGGCGTTTAAAAAAGCCTTCAGCAGCTTGGGGTTTCGAGGGCTTCGCCGCGCTTATCATTCGGATAATTAAAGATAAACGTTCATTTATAGAAATAAATCTACCTCGAAATATACCGGAAGAATAATCTTTAAAATGGAGTAATTACAGTTGTACGAGATTGAAAGGAAACTATGGTAACATTAAAAGAATATTCCTGTTGGAATTAAAGTACATACAAAATAAAGAGATATTCGAGTCAAAAGCAGACTCCAAGCCTGTCAATTCTAGATGCCACGTTTCTTATTTTTCACGAAATAATGCAATCGAGTGGTTATCAGCATGGCCCGATAGGTTTGTGTCATGTTTGAAGGCGACGCTCAATGTTACGGCATTGCGATATCATCGTTATCTCGCGAACATAGGCCAGCTATTTAAGGAATCACGGAATATTGACAATTTCGCCGATTTCGCGCAGTAGTAACATGTATATTTACCACCACCTACGCCCCACTAATAGGTACAAGTAATACATTACTTGAGAAAAAGACAATTTAAATACAATTTTGGATAAACGTCAACACGAAATGATGCCAAAACACGAGGGTAGTAAAAATGAAGGTATCGTGACACGTTAAGGATGATGGTAATAAAACGCCACAAGGTCTCCGATTTAAAATTGAAGCTATGATCTATCGGTACCAGGAGCCACCAGTGCCGTGTCTGAGAGCTCTGTCTAAAGCTCTGCCATGCACAGATTATTAAAAGCTTTATTGATTATGCGTCGAAGCGAAGGTACTTTTATTAGTCTGCTATCAAGATCCGGTCGATAGCGATCTCGCTAAATTGGACTTAAAAATCTTTGTGAACGGTACCAATGTTGCTCAACGCACGCGCCTCTTGCAATTAATTTTTTTTTCAATGGGGTATAGAAGAAAGTTTATTTTATTAACTAAAATAAATTATGAAGTCTGTATCTTTAAAAATAAAATGGAAAAATTTTCAAATGTCGTATCTCATGTGCAGTGACGCACTCAGAATTTAATCTTGGAAGGAGCCGAGTTGAAGGGATAAAAATATTTTTAATGCAAATTCAATAACATTCATTAGGTGATTTTAAAAATTTATTTAAAGAATAAAATCGAGTTTCCTTTTCTTTTTACAAAGCTCTTGAATTACTTTAGTCGTGGTTACACTAATCTACTTTTCCATTTTTCTTTGGGGGTGCCAGAGCCCCTGCCCCCCCCCCCCAGCCGCGGGGGGTGCGCCACTGATACTGTGTATCATAATTGAAATATTTTGATATTCGAAATAATTGTATATTTAATTTGCATATTCGTTTATAACTTAACACGTATATTCCAAAGTGACGTATTTACTTATCGAGCGCAAACTATAGAAAAGACCCAACACCTTGTGAACTTTCGCGCCCCAACTTAGACTGCCTTACCGATCTAGAAATTCAAGACTGATTGCAGTGTCCTCTGTTCGTGGACGACGGTCCGTTGAAGAATTACTCCCCGAAGTAGTAGTTGTGTAGATTCAATGTACTTGCAGCAAGTGTTTTTCTATGAAATTGTAGCATAATACACTTATAGATACTCGATTGTACCTGTTTTCTGTAAATACAGTTAAGAATGGCGCAAAATAGCATTGCTGTAGAAATTAATCCTGAACGGTATACCACATGTATTGTTTGTAATCCCCAATAAATAATTACACAACGTAGCATGGGTACATTATTTCTGTTTCCATAGCGACGTTAACAATAAAAGAGAATCCTACATAGGCTGGGATGAATATTTCATGGCAACAGCTTTCCTGTCTGCAAAACGCAGCAAAGATCCCTGCACTCAAGTTGGCGCATGCATAGTGAACGATGAGAAAAGAATTGTAGGTATCGGGTACAATGGAATGCCAACTGGTTGTAGCGATGATAAATTCTCTTGGAAAAAGGGTCCTTTCAATTCATTAGATACCAAGTATCTATACGGTAAGTTTACTCCAGTCTCTTCTGTAAACGGCAAACGTTTTGTTCCAAGGAGATTTAAGTTGCACCACACAGTTTAATACTATATTGTTACTATAATAGCATAAAATTTACAGTGTGTCACGCAGAAGTCAATGCTATTTTGAATAAAAACTCCAGTGACGTTAAAAATTGCACAATTTACATTGGTCTTTTTCCATGTAACGAATGTGCCAAAGTAATAATACAGTCTGGTATAAAGTTAGTTATATACATGTCAGATAAACACGCGCATAAAGTCGAAACTGTGGCTGCAAAGAAAATGTTTGATGCAGCAGGTGTTGTATACAGGTATTTCAGTTGCACGGATCGGTTGTATAAATGTCAGAATGCTTTAGCAGGGACCACAGATTGAGTTGGGTCGTTTAACAAATTTTCATTCCCTGCAGCTATTAATCCATTAAAATCAAAGTTGCCTGACTTCTGTAATTTCGATTATGTTCCTTAATGCATGCAAATTTAATTCATTTATAATATTGCACTCTTTTCCATATCTGGTAAATTTAGTAACATGCCACATTTCTGATACCCCTGAAACTTCTCTTCAGGCAATATGTTCCGAAAAATAAAAGAATCGTGATTGACTTCGCCGAGATTAATTGGAACGAAATGACACAGCTACCCCCCACTCCGGTGAAAAATAATTTGTAATTGCATTTATGACAGAAGCGACGTAAGTAACGATGGTTGACAATAAAAAAAATTTTACAGTATATTTATGATTTATTCTTCTTTTTTTTTCTTGACATTTTGTAGGGTCCAACGTTCGAGTAACGTCGATCATTCGGTAACGCATGAAAATATGGCTCGCGGTATTGCTGGATGCTGGTGTGCTCAAAGGACCGGTTGCCATTATTTATATACAAAGTTGTGTTAGGAGTAGGTACAGATGGAAATGAAGAATGCCTCTTGTTTGAAATTTTTACAGATCTAGTTATTTTCACCTTGTAACATTAACCACACGAGGTTATTAGAAAATAAATAAAACAATGTACAGAAGGTGAAAGAATTTAGCAATAATACAAAGATGCTATCAAGTATTTAAGAGATAATATTGCCTGCAACTGTGTTGCAGACTTGATTGCTGTACAGGTGTAAACATTGATACGATAATGTATGGCATGGTAGAAATATGTAACAGTGTTTATCATTTATTGAAAATGATTGAAGGAAGGGCGATTGTTGATACGTGGTATAATATTGTTTTCATGTTGACTCGTTATTAATATAACAACAAAGAGAAATTGAACATAGAGTTTTTGATATATATACCATAATAATACGTTTATGTACATACTATACATATCCCAGTTTTTTGTCTTTAAAATATTACTTCACTTACGTTTGTAGTCACAACTATAATGAGGGAAGTTACATAAACAAAGTAATTATATGTGGTGATTGAATTCATCATATAGAAAAATATTCCGACGTGTCGAAGGTGCGTGTGCATTGTTTACGTATATGCATGTATATAGATAACAACACTTACGAGAACAGTTTATTCAGCACTATGAATATCTCCATTGACGTGTGTGAATCGGTTACGGATTCTGACTATTGGTGCAGCAAGAATTATAACGAATTATTTGCTGTGTTAATACGAATTTATGAAAAGTATAATAATAGCTTATTGCGAATGGCAGTAACTTACGACGTAATACAATGATCGAAACAATAAATAACCATAACTTGCTACATATTTGTTCGTTTTTTCTTTAAGTCTCTTCAATTAGAATAACAGATTGCCTTAAGAGTTAATCGTATACGTTAAAAAACTCTATGAAACCTATATGATGAATTCACTTACATGAGGAGATGGAAGAGGATGCGGGTCGAGGTACCCGTGTTTATTATTTTATTCCCTTAATGAGTAAATCAAGGGCTTAAAGGCAGATATGAAACTGAGCCTTTTTGAAAGATTGATAATACCATCCTTAATCAGCACTGTTTATTTCTCATAGTTTCGATAATTACTTTATGAGCGAAATAGAAATTTTTATACCGAGGTAACAACCTCCGATAAAGATTGGAGCAACTCATACGTATATCTTTCCGAAAAACTAATAGCTTTGCTAATTTTCAAGTGTACTGCAGAAAATCTATCCAAGAACAAAAGAGAAAGATAAAAAATATTAACGCTTCGGTAGATGCATGGTATAACGTGAATGTCGTATTTTAATATGCATTAATTTTGAGCGAGAGCTGTCCGTGGAGACAAGTCTTGTATATTGATAAGCTGGTGTGGTGATCGTATCATATTCCAATGTTCGTCCGCATAATAGTTAAATGACTAATGATAATGCAAACGAGTAGAACATCTACGTTATCGCCTATGTTATCATATTACTTGCATAGCCCTGAGAAACATTCCATGCATTTACAGAAGGTATTCGTTCAAACAATGTCAAACGTCTGCATTTATAATATTTTGATAGAAGATTATTCCATCGATGTTGAATGAATGTTCAGTTAAATTTTCATCCGGTATGCGCTTTACGAGTGAATCGAAATGTTAGATATACATCACCGTGAATGATGTAATTACCTTATTTTTATGATTACCATTAAGTTGACTTTTAGTAAGTTTTTAACATTGGCATAACATTAACTAATCGCAAAAATTATACTCTATGACTTAAATAAAATAGGAAATGTGTGTTGTGTGTCTACATATATATATATTTTATATATATATTGTTAAAGTAGTAGCTGAAGTATGTACAAATATTATCACTAATTTGTAGTATTTGCATCTTACTGAACTTTTTCGTTTTGCTTCAAGGAAATTCACAACTTATAAGTATGTGTCGGTATCTCAAAAAATAAATGAGGTAATCATAACATCGTTCGACTTATATATACCGGTATAGACTTTTAGACATTTACCATTTTATTAAAATTTTCTGTAATCCGTTGACATAGAGATGCATATTTTCTTCCCCCCTTTTTTCTTTCTTTCCTATCGACACTTATTGTTTTCGATTTACGATATACTTTGGTAATTTGCGTACACGATACGCAGTTTATTGTTCTTAATAGTAACTTTCACGAGGGACTTTCGCAAGAATGGACACTACCTCCCGTATTGACTGTTCTCGATGGAATTATCAGGGCTCCAATCCAAACGTAGAGATCATTACCCTGCTTGGAAATTAAACACAGAAATAAAAACGCGTCGTTTCTAGAAGGAAAAAGAACGTCGGATTTTGGTTGTGTGTTCTCGCGTTCGAGTTTATCGGCAGAGTTTCCGCGAGAATGAAGTGAGCTAGAAGTTAGTGGTATTACGACTCTGGAGCAAAGTCTGTTGAAATGTAGCGACGAACAAATATGCGTGGTACAATATGTCGGTGCTCGATGATCGTCCAGTTTTCCAGACTCTACACAGTAGAGTATATTCATGTAGACATCGCTGAAAATAGTACACCTTAACATCGAGTAAGAAATATTCATAGATCGCGCCCGCGTACGAATGTATACAAGTCTTGTATTTTGTACCAATGTGTTAGTTTCGCACGTCATTATTTTACACACTGCACCCCCACCCCACCCCCTTTCATCCCGAACCATCATCTTCACTAAACATTTCACACTTCGTCGACCCTCCTTTCAGCGTCATCGCTCCGTCGATAGAGCGCGTCTAATTCGTATCCCGTTCCAATTGTTAATTAACATTTAGCCTACTAGCCATCCATCTCTTCGTTTCACCTAAAATTCGGGACCGCGTCGGAGGCGCGTGCTCGTCGCTTTATTATAATTTATTAAGATTGTTTATCCAGCACTGTCCCAGCACTGTTCACACTAATGAAACCTTCCAAGGAACAGTTCGTGTATAATACATGGTTTAATCATCGTTATTAAATCAATATCCGCCAATTCGCGCGACTTCTCTCACTATGTCCATCGCCTCTGTCCAGTTACCGCCCAACGAGACTGTTCCTTCCCCCATTTTCTTTTTTCTGTTTTCTATTTTCCCTTCGAGTTTTTTTTCTTCCTCAACGTAGATCAAAACGGGCCTCCACTCCACCTCCCCCAATTGCCTCGTCTAGCTACGAAGTGATTCAGCGACGCTGGCGAGCGCGTGCCTGGATCAGTTCTTGATCGAGTTCTCTTTATCTTGGTGATTGGTCGTCACCTTCGTTTCCGGCGGTCGAAAAGCGGTCGCGTACGGGAAACGTTTATGGCATTTCGTCACGTAATCGACTATCGTCGAGTCGCAGTGACCGAAGTCCCCGTTGCGCAACGACTCCAGCACTTTCGTGCAATTCGGCAGCGTTACACCCTCGAGATCGTCGATGCCGGTGACCAGGGAGAGAGCTTTTGTTTGGGCGGACGGGTCCAGGACGTACCACATCCTTGCGCCCTGGAGCAGGTGAGGCAGCGAGTTTCGATTCTTCTTCAAGAACTCCACGTTCAATTGGTTGGCGGTCGAGCTCGAATATATCCCCGCGGTCTGCCGTTTCACCACTTCCCCGACCGGCCCTTCCAGCGGTGAGCGGCCGGTGTGCAGCATGAAGCGTACCAGACACGTGTGCAGGTCAGGATTATTCGGGTCTAAACCGTGCGCGCGTTTTATCGACTTCAACATCAGCAACGTACGACCTGCGGAAAACAGTCCTTCTTAACGATCGCGATCGACCAAATACTGCGCGCGGGAGGTACGAAGAGCCAGTGGTCCTTTATCCAGCACCACAGAAAGCGATCGAAATAAGCGGATTACACAAACCTTTGCGAATGTAGATCTCGAACGCCATAAGGTGCGTCTCTATTCTGTTCGCTGCCAGTTCCTGCAGGGGCTGTAAGAACTTGATCGCCTGCTCCAGAGGGTCTTCCATCTGGAACCAAGAAATCAGTTCCAATCGTGCCACGATTATACCACCTACGACCTACAAACAAGCCCCACATTCGTCAGATCGCAACATTCACTGACCCTCTCCAATTTTTCCGGTATAAGTTCGTCTAGCGTGGGTTGCTCCAGATCAGGGTCGGCCTGTTGCCGCGACTTATTGTGCTGTTCCCTTTTTTCTTGAGCCTGAGCAGCCTGCTGTCGTTCCAGCTCGGCCTTTCTACGCTGTTTCCTCTGCTTGTTTCTCAACTTCTTCAATTCGGATGGCGCTAAGTTTTCTACGAACAAGAGTAAGAGTAAATTATAATTTCGCGAAGCGTCCTCGACGGTGGAGATTCACCGTCGTCCTGAAATCCGGGGCGGCGTGATATTCTAATCGCGGCGCGGTAAATATGAGAACGCCACTATGCAACTGTCCCCGCGGTCTTTCGACATACAAGAGCACTTTTACCGACGCTCAGCGCCGAGCAAGGTCAAACAATGTACGACCGGCGAGCAAAAGCAATTCCGCCGGTTTCGCAAAGCCTTTTCTATTCTAACTTTTCCATCCGCCCCTGGTAGCGGCCAGACCTACTGACAGCCAGTTAGTAGGTCTGGCATGCGTGCACGTGTCACGCGTGCTCGTTGGTCACGTGCAGCAGCGCGCGCGGCCTCCTACCGTGAGACACTGACTCCGGCAAAAAGTGTAACCTGCTCCTGCCTTCGATCGCCGATCCCTCGATTCTAATTATGAAGGGCTGCGATTGATTTGGAACGCTCGAGAAAACGTGACGCACGTGACGTTGGTCCTTTCATTGACAGTGGAAATTAAAATTCGATTTATAGCGACTGAAAGATTCTTACTTAAACGAGATTGAAGATTGAAAAGACTTACTTGCGAGGGAACATATCGAACCCGCACACGCAGATTTTGACGAGCCTCTGCAGATTTGTAGAATAGTGAAAAATATTTCACACGTATTTTTTGTTATCGGCAATCGATCATGTTGAAGGGGTGAAAACTGCCCCTAAGCTGGGAGTCGAAAACATATTTTCCGAAATATCTGGAAAACTATTAGGCGTAGGATAATTTTTTTGAAGTATAAGTTTTTTAAAGACGAATCCAGCCTCTGCCCAGTTTTTTGCCAATAACAAAAAATAGGTATCAAATATTTTCCACTATTTTGCAAATCTATAGAGTCTCATCGAAATCAGCGCGCGCGCGTTGTTGGATAATATTTTAACGCAATCTTCGTCTCTGCTAATTCGACGAGAATGTGTAATTAACACGAAGTCGATAGGCATGATTATAATTAATCGCGAAATGTTAGTTCGAAGAGGAGATTCGAGTTGATCGCGCTAATTTCCCTGCACTTAACTCGCTCAGTGGGCATCAACGTTTTAATTGCCGCCCTATTAATGCAGTTTTATAACACGAAAATCACGCGCGCTTTCTAATTATGTAACAAGCAGTCGATGTGTTATTAGAACGCGGTAGAGACTGGTTCCATGCTCCGTAAATTCGTGAACAATGTGGAAATTGCTGCTGAAATATTCGCCCGATTCCTCGGACGATTTCTTTTTTACTGGCAATCGTTCTCGATCCCGACGCGTAACCCGCAATCCATCTTCGATCCTACTTTCCAACAATAGTCACACGCTATATCAATCAAACACGCTCAGACACCCGCGAAAGCATCAAATCACTCGCGTTTACCAATAACATTTGCACATTTTAGTCCACATTTATTCTGCAAACAGCACGTTACGTTTCCTTCGCGCCACTTGCACGTCGGAGTCTCAAAAACGCACGAGCACTGTAATCAAATCATTAAACCTACTCTAGGCCCATAATGATCCACTTAATTAAACTGACTGTAACGAATCGGCCAACACGCATGCCATGCTCTCTTGCGTTCGCCCGTAACGCGGCTTAAAGAAATCCATTATATCGCAGCGAGTACACTGAAGTTAACCAAAGTTCTACGCTCAGAGTAAATGGGGCAGCCATGCATTTCCCACACAACAAAGTCTGACCGAAGCGCAGGACAGGTAACCGTGTAACACGTCTAAGGATCAGGTCCGTGCCATTATTCCGCTGGTAATGAACGTCTCTGAGACGTGATACCTTAGCTACGTGCTCCACAATACGCCACACGGGCGTCTCCGATCGAGCACGGAGGGGAAGGAGTAATTCGATAAATCCAGCTCGTTAGGGCCTCCATTGAGCCTTTTAATTGGTATCCGCCGCTGTTTGAACGCACGGGGAAATATTGTTGCCAATTAGGGGCCGGTATGCGCACTACCGGCCAAGAATTTTTCATCCTTGACAAAGGGGGACCTTGCGCGTATTACGAGCCCGCTCGGGAATGTGGAGCAGCAACAGGCGGCGCAACACGGGCACGCAACGTTTATGCAAATCGCATCCCCCGATAGCTGCTCGCTCGCGATTATGCGCGCGGGGCCCGCGTTAATTTCCAGGCGCGAGCACCGAGAGAAAATGGATTCCGCCTTACGGGTTTCCTGCAACGGGCAACGCCTCGAAAATTCGATCGTATCGACGAGAGCCTTCAGCGTTGCGAAACGCCAGAGGGAGATCCGGAGCGATCTCCGCGAGCACCGTTGCATTCCGATGCAGAAACGATTTCGCGTTTCTGCCCCTGCGACGCGACCGGTCGGTTTCCTTTTGGCCCTCTCGACGGAAGGAATTTTGAACGAAAGTGAGTGTTGGCGAAAAAGTGAAACCGAGGGCGGTGGGACTGGAACCTAACATCATCATCCGCGGGTCCTCTGCATACTGGCCAACCGCGTTACCGATTCCCCCAACGCCGACTCTTTTCCGAGCTCTACAAATACCCAAACTAACGGGAGCGCCACCTATGTGCCAATCGCAAGTCTACATGAGATTTCTCCTCGTGTCTCTTCGATTCGCTCTTCGTCGAACGATTCACTTCGATCGCTTACAATTACGAAATCGGTTCTCTCGAAGATTGGGTACTTTGCAGCGCACGCCTGGCGCACTAACGCACCCTTGCGTTCTCGAAACCCACGCCTCTATAGAAACTTCTCACGGACCGAGTCACTCGCGTCGTGGGTAATTGACGGTTTAGGCATGGGTCGATCAAAGTCAGCACCTAGGAGGTAAATCGATTCTTATGCTTGCGTTACAGCGAAGGAACTTTTCCGTGGCATAGAAAATGCGTGGGTAATGTGATTATTTATAATGAGACACTCGAGAGGGATTCACTTCAAAGATAACGCGGAGGGAAGTGTCACCTCGAGTGTGTTCCACGTTGCGCACGTGGGAATGTGGCTTAAAGAAATCCAGCGGTGAACAGCCTAGGGTGCCGTTGAGAAAGAAACATCAGATTGTAGGATCAATTCAGATGTTTAGCTTCAAGTACGAAACAGCCGGGAATCTGGAACACCAGCATATTACGGGGCGCACTCAGCGTTTAACCATCTCTTTTGTCCTCCTCTTTAGGTGGCATTAGCGGAGCGGGTCGTCAGCGTTTTAAAAATGTGATTTCCGAGGCGAGGTTGCTGCTTTGCATGAAACACGCCGTTTACAAGGCGCGCACAACGAATTCAGATTTACCCCGGTGAAATAATTGCGGTTAGGTAAGAAGCTGCAAGTAGTGCAAATGACGGGGGCGACAAGGTCGGTGGATGGTAAAAAGACCGTCTCACTTAAATCGTAGTCATTAGACGAGAGCGAAGAGGGAAGCGAATGAAAATGCTTGAAATGACTCTTGGCATCCGTAATTGAGGACGAAGAGAAACATCTGGTATTTCGATTTAATGACGCAAACTGTCGCAAACACACACCCACGACGATCTTCCGTGTATCTCTTTTTCTAAGACCTGTCGTCGTCATAGAAAAAAAATGAATCATTCGTGGGACAGTACCGATTCCGGGTTTAGAGATCCGTACTGCATTCTCCGTCTGGGAAGAAACGCGTCAACGACTATAAATTGCCGATCGAAAGATAATTGCTGAGTAATACCGGGTAGCAAAGCTACAAGCTAACTGGCAACGAGGCAATAAATAATTAATTCTTCGCAATAGGAAGACGATTCATTCATTCTCCCTTGCGCGTGCACAGACGGTGTGATGCAACCAGTGTTTTCCTTCGTTGAATTAAATATGGAAATGAGGAGATAATGTACAGGGTGGTCCAAGTATTGGTAAGTCAAATTGGTTTATACGTAACGTTTCACTCTATCATTTTAGGGGTTGAAGCTCTGCATTCGCGGCTCGCGTGAAAAAGAATTTCAAACGTTTCAATTGCCTATGAAAGAATATACACAATTGCACGTTATGCAAGGAGATTGCATAATTGGCTGAGCGTGGGGCTGTTAGCGGCTCTCGTTACGTTCGCAAGTTCGGTCGCTGGAATAAGCGGAAGTTCAAGAACGCACGTACGGTCAACAGACGGGATGTACGCACCGTTACGCGATGCTCCCCGTTTCGAGAGGATCGAGGAAGTGAAGTTGACAGAAACCCAAGTGAATCGAAGAATACCGAGTGTGTCGTAACGATCCGTGGCTACTTTTACCGATTCGCCGCGAGCGAATCGGTCCTTGTTTGCGGCGAATTCAATTCTCCAGCCTCGTGGAACGTGGGTACTCTTCGGCTCGACTATCGCGCACCCATTTCCTCGATTCCTCTTTTATGGACATTAAACCGCTTTTGAAATATCGATCGCTGTTGAATAACCGCGGCATACCAGAAAGCGAAATCTAAGAATAAAGCTTGCCAGGTTACGCGTTATTGTTCCAGAAGAATCCAACGACCGTCGTTGCTTCCTGCCTCTTCGATAATTTTAGCGCTCCGAGATCTACTGATAACGACACGGAACGTTGCATGTTACGAGACAATACAGGACCCGTTCGTTGTAGAAAATTAATACGAGAGAAGGGTAACAAAGTAAAGCTTAACGGTTACACGATAGCGTTCGCCTTTCGGAAACAATACTCCTCTATGTCCGATAATTAATGATACTTTCGAACATATTAACCACGTGAGACAATACGACACAAGTGGACAGTACAAAACCTACTGCTCACCCAGGAATTAAATCAATGACAGTGCACGAAACAATACTCAACAACCAATCCGAATCTAAAGGCAGACTGGCCAGGTTGTCAGCTTTCCCGATGGCAAGTGGGTCCCCTTAAACACTGTAATTACTAAAAACTATATACATATTTCACAAAAATTTTAATTGTACTTCTTCGCCACTTATGTATTTTTTGAATATTTTATTTATCTCCGGTAAAAATTAAATGATAGCCTTATAGTTGTGGGTGGTCCCCTTTTGTCTCCTGGCAACCAATATTTTTAGACCCAGTCGGCCACTGCATAGAATCAAAAGAAAAGGTCAAACGAACCATAGCAATGATTATCGATCACAAGTTAACCCACCGAGAGACAACGACACAACAAAGTCCTCCACGTTACGCAACCCTGTCCAAGAAGCACCGATCACCGTGCTCCCCATGCGTTCTCCGTAATGAACGATACTCGGAAACGCAATGACAACAAGCAGAAGTTAGTAGGCTAATGGAGAATACAGGAACTGTCGATTACACAAACGCGTAGCGCGATTACGTTGCGCACCGTAACACGCGTGGCAACGATAATGCACCCGCCATCGAAATGACGGTAATCACGAGAAAAGGCCGCGTCTCTCTGTGATCGTTGTTGCGGTGCCGCTATCCGCCCTCGACCTCTTCTATTTCATTTCGTAATCGTCCGCCGCGGTGCGGCCCGTTTTTTTTTTTCGCGGGAGCGCCGTCGCGAGGAAACGCTCTCGGGCTGCACCGATTCGAGGGAACTGGCATTTAAATTCGAAGCGCGCCGAACGGCCTTTGATTACGCTGGCAATTAGCGGCGCGTCGTTGACGCGGTTCCCTTGCATCGCGAGGACAAACCGCCTCGTGGCGCGTGGATCGCATGGAGATTCCGATTGAAGTGCATTCAATGCCGCGGCTGAATTAAGTCGTTAGAGAAGACACTTCTTCGATGGAACGATTCGACAGCGAGCAATCGGGCAGATCGCGGTTACAAAGGCTGTCTGTTGCGTAAGAGGCAACGCTCCTAGCCATTTGCGCGCTATCCCGCCGATCGTGGATATTCATGAGTTACGAGGACGTCTGATCGATCCTAACGGAATTGTTTAGGGGCGAGCAAGTGTGAGGGACCGTGAGAGTTGCGGCTATTGAAATTCGTTCAAGTTTATGGGAGGAAAAGGTTGCCAGGTGGAATCGAATTCTCAAGTTGTATGGAGGGAGAGGCGAACCTAGTCTCAAGTTATATTTTTTTGGGGGTGGGTGTAAAGGTCAGATGTGGTTGCAGGTAGAAGTGTAACTTTAAGAATCAAACTCATATTCGATAGAAGTGATTTATAGTTAAAAAGAATTCGTATCACTAATTCCTTCAAATCCTCCAACGGGTCGTTCTTAAATTAGTGAGGGGGTTTGCGAATTTTTAACATTTTCTTATGGGAGAGCGTCAGGTGACGCGTCTTACGTAATCTTTTTCAACCTAATTTTGCAATATATACAAATTCTATCATTAATGTTCCAGAAAAGTAATTTTAGTTTGAATTTCCCGAAACCGAGTTAAGTGAATTATATGAAGCTTTAAAAGAATTTTGATAACTGAAAAAATGCAACGTAAAGTTATTGGGGAGGGGTTTGGAATATAAAATCTCACGAATTCTTATGTTGGGGGAGGGAGGGTGTAAAAAATCGCCAAAATTATCCTTACGTAATTTAAGAACTGCCCTTAAATGTATATCCAAAGATCGAGATTTTCTTCCTCTGCATAAAACAGTCTCCAAGGACCTTGCAATGTAAAAATTGTTCACTTTCAAACGAACCCTCGCACTTACCAGCCCCGCGAGGCGAAAAGGTCAGATTCCGCGGTGCACACGAGTATGCATTCATATATGTGATTTGCAAAAAAAGCGTGCTACGACCAGCGTGGATATGAAATATTTAAAAACCGATGCCGATGCACGCGCGGCGATAATAATTGTGACAATGTTCGGTGTCTGGGTAAGTCATTGTATGCAGATCGAAGAACACGATCCGGTATTCGCGGTTAAGTCGTAAATTATATATTCGAAGAGTATCGTGATCGCAATGGCGTGTATGCGCCGACGGGGATAACGCGAAGTGACGAATGCATTGTCAACTGGACGAGCCGGCAACGATCGATGTTTGGTTTCAAACGTCCAGTGCAGAGCGTTCCCTTAGGCTCGATTATTTCCCCGTGAAAGTTCCGATCGATTATTCACGGATCGGTCAAGAGCCGTGATTCATCGCGGATCAGCACCGATCGGCCATTAGTTTCCCAACTTTTTTCCCCCCATACAGATCATTTTGCCACTTTGCTCGCCGCCTCGACGCGCCTTAATTCGCGATATTACAGAATAACGATGTTAAACGATTTATAATTGAGTGGAAACAAACCGTGAAACGTTACAGCTCCAATAATTAATGGCTGACTTTTAACGACGAAGGCTTAAGGTTGCGTTGAATCTCTTAGTTGCGAGCAACGAAGTCGTTTCTAATTGGAGCTCGAAAAATAATAAATTAGTACATTGCTGCGGAAGTTTCGTCAACCGATTTCTCGCTGGGTGCAAATATATAAATGGTGTGTGAAATTCATCCTACGGTGCACCCTGTCCAGATGAAGCCTACCTACAAAGTGCCCCATATCCCAAAAATCGATATCACTGCAGCTACCTTTGCACCAAGTAGAATATTCGCGTAATCGTGCAACAGCAAAGAAGATAGCCCAATCTGCGATCAAAGCCACAGCATCTGCACCACTTTCGCAGCGTTGGAAGCGCATCGATTCATCCCGACTCCCCGTAGCCTCTCCCCCTTCGGTCCATGACGCAAATCAAGGCTGAATCTGTGCTCACCTTTCGTCTTTGATTGTCAGTGATTCAGAGCGCAGGGGACCCTCTCTCGTTTCATAACGCGCGCCACGCTGGAAAATAGATTTCGAGCGAAGTATGATTTCAAAGGCTTCGGCCCCGTTCGAGATCGGTTGCGTCAGATTTTGCAAATAGGAAGGCAATGATACACAAGCTGCGCCTCGGCCTATCTCCCCCTTTTTCCTCCGACGATTTCTTTCGACCAACCCTTCAGCGCCAACGTGTATTACGAGATCTTTTGTTCAAGCATCGTTGCCTGATAACTAGACCCGATATCATCGCTCGAGATATATCGCGGCCGAAGCGACTGGCCTAGGTTTCCCTGGCGGAGCCTACCCGCGTCTCCTATCGCCGCGCGGCTGGTGTACGTGGTGAAGGGTGTGCAAACGGTGCTCCACGGGGCAAGTGCTAGGCGTGGCTCATAGGAGAAATAAGAAAGGGACCATGCACCGCGCGGCCATATCGGCTGGAAAGGCCTTACGCTAGACGCCACCGGAATGTTAACTTCCCATGCTGGGCCTCGTGAGCGACGCACACGAAAAGAAAAGGCGAGTTTCGACCCGGGCCCCTCTCGCAAGGCGAACGTGATCGAATCCCGGATTTCGTGCGGCAAGGTCGTGATCCCTGGCTCACAGCAGAGCGCATCGACGCGTCTTTTTCGAATTCAGTCGGACGGAGATACGACGCTCTCCAGAGCTTCTCTCTTTGTTTCGGTTTTTATGTGGGCTCGCTAGGACACCGACTCTCGAGATTCCACCGTCATACGGATGAATCTTTGTTTGGTGGATTATAACATAGGGATACTTGGGTTTTTAGAGGCGATATAGTAATTTCTTTCTACTCGAGAGGATAGAATTCTTGGATAGGTAAATCGAGCTCTCTGTACAAGTCACGGGTGGGAAAATTCATGGAGACTAGTACTGTGAAACCACCACTTTGCACCCCTGAAGGTCGCTGACCTCTACATTATTGGAAAGGTGTGAATTAGAAGCGCGATCTCTGAGGAAGTCTCCGTTTTTGGATACTGGATAGACTGGATGCTTCTATCCGAAGGCTGAAAGGAAACGGTCTGCAAAGTACGAGCGAACCGTTCGGAGCAATGAAATCACTGTATTCATGGCTCGCGTCATGAATTACCGCCACGTAACTGTTCCCCTATGTATTTTCGCTACGAGGAACGTGGATACGAGAAATTGAATGACGAAACAGCGCCTGAATATAAATGTTCATTGCCCGTGGCTTAATGTGCACTGTAATCTCCACGAGCGCCCAAACTATTTCAATGTGGGTCTCTGAACGGCGAAAAATCACGCGCCCAAGATACGCGTTACGAAACTACGTGTGTATTTAGTGTAACTAGATCGATAAGAACGATTTACTGCTCCTTCGCGAGAAAGAAGCAGGAACATTGATAGCACGGTGGTCAAATATGTTTGAGAAAGAAATAATAAATTTGAAGCAACTTCGATTCTTCGGTCAATTAATTACAATCCGACGCTTCGCTCGAGAGGCTTACGTACTTCATGAGAAAACGGTGAAGCCATCTTCTTCGCGGGGGCTATATTCTACGAAAGCGTTGCAAATGTGGAAGGAAATTGGCACGTGGTGAGAGAACGCATTTTTAGAAGCACCCAGTCGTCATTCTAGATTTCTGTAACGTCTAATAAATGCCCGAAACGCTTTACTCAGAAAAGACGTATCGTTTAAACTTCCTTGCCTCACACTGAACAATTCATTGCGCTCCATATTTCCCCTGCTTTACGCCAAGCATTGTTGGCATTGCATAGTCGCTTCAGCCGCAAATACGCGATTTTTTTGTCGGCTCGCCACCAACATGGAAAGCGGCCACAAGTATCTAGCCGTGAATGGGCAAATTCCGCGAATACGGTGATTTTACGCGTACCGCTCGAACAATTAAGGATACGTTCGCCAATAATCATAGTCAATCTTTTTCTTTTAATTTCTATTACTTCCAACGCAGCGTATGACGTAAAGACCCCGACATACCGATCCGTTGCTTTTCTCACGTAGAGGAGAATTCGTATGAATTCAATTTTATACCGCAGAAAGCACGGAATCGTTTGCATTTACGAGGCATGCACCTTTGATACCTCGATACACGATTGGTATTTATTCTGAAATATTGGCTGAGAATTACTTCAGGAAGTACACCATCATTTTCTTTGTTAACTTTATTAATTGTATATTGTAAAGTAAAGGGTCTTTACCCGTGGAATTAATAATAATAAATAATAATCATCATTTGAATAGACAATTCGTAGGTACATGTTTTATGTGGAACAGACATCAGGAAGTACTCTTAAAGAACACTTAAACCAGCTTTTCACTCGTTCAGTATAATCTTTTAATGATCCCGAACGTATTTAATGGCCCCACCGGTCGCGAAAATCACCGAAAAGAGGGGGGCAGGTGGAATCCCGAATAAATCACGGGGAAAGTAGCGGATGTGTAGCAGCAATATGCAACCACGAGCAATGACACTTTCGCTAGGGTACTCTTCTCCCTGCAGAAGGTCATTGTACGTGGAAGAATATACGGACAAAAGCGTCCACGGAATCCGTAATGAGGAATGGAACAAGAGCGACCGTGTTTAAGTCGAATTTCTAATTCCGCGAGCGAAAGGGAAAATCGGCCAGAGGAAAGTTCTGCCGACAATGTCGATGAATCGCAAGCAGCGCTCCCCTCAGCCGAGCACAATTGACGGCTGGCGTTCTTTTTAATGCAAATCGAGATCGGACCGTGCGAGATTTATGAATAAATCTCGCGCGATCTTTCCATTGTCTGACGCACAGCAGTGATTTAATAAGAGGCGGCGGATTTTTGGTGATCTTCTTGTTCGATTCGGTAGCCCTGACGCGCGCGGAACGCTCGGCGAGCCGCAATTTGTGTTTCGAGATCGCTGCTTTACATAAGAATCCACGAATTTGCATTAACACGCTTCGACGAATAATACGCGAAGCCTTCTTTACGTACAACCCGTTTTCTTTCTTTTTTGTTGTCCAAGTGGCATTTTTAAATTTCTGATTCCGCGAGCTGCAGAATCTATTTCCTCGTTTATTGCGCATTCCATCATACTCTGTCAAAACAGTTCGAATATGTCTGTATTTCGAAACGAAAGAATTACTACTTGGATCGTAACGAGGCAGTAGATTCAGTCGCGCGTGGTCAGCCAAGTCCCTGCGCCGCGATCTCTCATGCTATTCCATTGTTGCTGACTCGATTAGAACTAAGTTAAACGGCTTAGTTCTAATTGCAGGCTAACGAACCATAAATTTAGTACTTGACGCTCAACTACTGGCAATCATCTCGGGAGACCTATATTCGCGCAAGTGCTGCTCAGAAGTTTCAAGCATTCCGTAAGGCGCCTCAAATACTTAGAATACTACTTGCATCCTACAGAACCTTTGAGAAATGCAGACAATTTCTACAATAATTCCAAGCACAAGTAGCAAACAACAGAAGCAACGATTAACAGGAGCAAAGAATGCTACGAGTACCGAAGAAAATTCCGTTCCAATTCCATTAACCGCACGCGAGAATTTACCCGAACTGCACGCGAACTCTCTTACGCGGTCGTCGATGTCACCAGGAGTACCAGCACCGAGGGGAGCAATAATTTCCCTGGCAGACGTCCTGTGCTTCCAGCTGGAGCAGAGGCCGCTACGCGAAGAAGAATGCAACGATCGATCCTTATTCTCGTCAGATTCAAGCTGGACGATATACGCGTAGCGAAGTACGACGTTCTTGTCCAAAAAAGGAAGCGACAAGAGTTCCCTGCGACGGTGTGACGTTCTGCGCGCCAACCGAAAGTGAAGACAAGTTGATGGCGGGCTCGGTTAAAGGCCGCAGTGTCTCGTGCTTATAAAGAACAACCTTTTCGCCGTGATCTTGAAATTAAGCAGCTCGACCCGGTTCTCAAGATGTGCGCGCGCGATAAAGCCGCGAGAAACTGCCGTCGCGCAAAATTGCGGGAAAATACGCTTTTGTGATGGCGCACAGCCGATGACAATAGGCGGTATGCACAGCTGTGTCGTGGGGAAAACATATGCGAACGAATGGAGAGCTGATGCGGTTTAAATTATGATTTTACACCGTGGAGACTGAAATTGATTACCCTTCCTTCTTAAAACTACGCCTCATACGCTCCACTCGTCGTTCGATGCTATTATCTGTAAATAGATTATTAATGAAGGTGCGTTAATGAGGGAATTAATTACACTGTTAATGGAAAAGGAAGATGCTAGGTTTCTCAGGGAATTGTAGCTCGGAAAATTTCACGCGTTTCCCTATCTGTTACTTGAACGAGCGAAGAAAATCAGGAACTGACGTGCTATTCGCCTAGAAAATTAGTTCCCACTTTCCGAGGAAAACAGTGCGAACAGCCGCCACTGCGTGGTGCATCGGGGGCTAATTAATCGTAATTAGGAACGTCTGGCAGCTATCATAACAACGTTGAATCGGTCGTTGATAAAGCAGTCAAGTGTACTCTTTCGTTTAGTCTATAGAAGATGAATAAACATAAGCTGATAAAGGTGCATCAGACTCCGCATTGCCGTTTAAACTCGCTATTAAACCAGACATACAGGGTGTCCTATCTGGATAACTGGAAAGTCAAGTTCTTCCGAAGATCACATTGCAGTAGGTCAATGAATTCGTATTAACTTTAACTGACGAAATCTCGAGAAATATAGCGAGCACAGCACTGTGTACACACGAAAAGGGATTAAAAATTCATTAAAGAAGCAATAAAGACGCTCTTAATAAAGTACCCATTAAGAGAATACGTTTAAGAACACTTTCTCCTCTTTCGAACAGGAACTACTCGCTGTTTGACTTCACGGCTGAAGCGCTCTTTTCGTTCATCGTAATTATTCATAAAAATCCCTCGAACCAGCGTTTCTCGTTCTACAACGACGGCCCGTCGTAAACTAACCGAAAAAAGGAAGAAAAAACACGACGAAACTATATCGCCCGTCGCTGCATGGCGCCTGAAAATCGGTAACGCGAAGGCCGTGGCCATGGTCGACCTTGCTGGAGGCAGCCCCCGGGAATCTCTTCCGATGACTCACGTGCTGGATGGCTGCTGTTCCATCGAAATAAACACGCGTCCTCAGCGGGGAGATCGACGCGGACGATCTTTCCCCGCCCGGGATCGAATTGTTTCTCGAGACGTCCATAGACGCTGACTCAGGACGTTCCTTGGAAAAGCGTGAATGAACGATGGATCGTGCCTTAAAAATAGGACCTTCTCATCGTTACGGATTGGCTGGCTCAGGATTTGCGTCACGGCTCGCTGCTCGACGGTGTCGTCAGTGCCCGATAATACGGAGATGCCGACGTTCGAAGCGACGAAGGAATGCTGAATCGCTGGATCGCCGAAATTGAGCTGAGTTGTGCGTGGTTAGTGTTTAGGCTGCATTCTGATACGTGCAACGCCTAAAGAAGATACTTGAAGCACTTGACATATGCTTGACTGAAAATTCATTAGAAATTCACTTGCGTGGAGTGAAGACATAAAGGGTTCGATGAGGGCATATGAAAAATTTGGTGATTGCGAGATTTATTAAAAGGTATAAGTCTTTGGCCGAATACTGCAGTAGTCGATACCAGTTTACGCAAAAGATGGTGGAGATCGAGAGGTTGAACCATCGGAAGCCATCGACCGCATACACAAACGTGTACGTCCAAATATGGCTCCGACAGGGGACCGAAATTATTAACGACGCATCAAGATCCGCGAATAAACCCGAGCTGGATGGATGAAAAAAGTCGATCTCTTCGCTCCTACTTCGGTGCGATATTCAGAATGCTCAAGGACTTTGAAACATATAGAAATTAATGAAACGAGAGAAAAAGTAAAATGAACTGAGATCGAACATAAATCGCATTCGAGTAATATGTGCTTTTTTATTCTTAATCTCGATTATACTCTGTATATTTTGCACATGATGCACATAAAAGACACCGCCTGTATAAAAACTTAAAAATGAAAGATGGGAAAAAGGACGTTACTGTTTTTCACGTAGGATACTGCGTCCTTTGAGTCCTTCAAATTAAACAAGTTTTATCTGTTTTCCCATCTACTTTTCTCTGCAAAAATAAGGAAATTATTTTGATGGGTTATTTTAAGCGCCTCGCCCAGTACCGCGTCACATAAAGTGGCAAAAACTCCAAGTGTCTCAAGAGGCATTCGAAACTGGTACAATAAAAAGGGGAGCTCTGTCTCGGCGGATAAATTTCCATCCTCCTCGGAGCCCGGAGCGGAATTGTCGGGCACGATCGTAAACGATGCTTATCAAGCCGGTGACGAAGAAAATTTCATGAACGCAGAGTCGAGAAGTGGGCCAAACTTCCGCGCACGTTCGTGTTTATTGCACGTGATCAGCGTGGCGAAATATTTTTGCGCGTTCCTTTATGCGCGGACGGATATTTACGCGCGTGCCACCCGAAAAGTTCCTGCTGCCGTGGAGTGGATTGCAAGTTCTGCAACCTATTAACCTGACGAGACGAAACATCCAAAGAGACGCAATACTATTCAAGACAACAAATTATGGTACAACATCGATATTGAATAAACTTCGAAGAATACAGTTTACGCGTGAAATCCTTCAAGGAAAATCGTGGATCTTATCGCCCCAATTTGTTTCCCCTAAATTGTCAGTTTCAATTAAACAGCGTAAAACTAAAAAAAAAGAACACGTGTCCACTGTCGCACTACCAGAAGTGTGTCAGGGCACCGATATTTTAATCCTGCACTCGCCTGACGCCACTCTCTAGGGGAAAAAGGTATAAACTCGGGGCAATTATTAACTCGAATCAGCGGTCACGTCAATTAACATGCGGCTGGTGCGACCAACGTTCACGCGAGGTGATTCTTGAGTGACGCGATTGTTCATGGGCCCGACGTTTCTGTTTCCGTGCTCGTTAGCCACACGATAACTTGTCGGTCACCTAATAAGCCTACGTGCAAGGAGCGTTCAACGATTTCACGGTTGCACCGTTGCCCATCGATTCATTCCAAGATCGATTGAGACGTTTACCTACACCGTGGAGGAGAGCGCGTTCTAACCAGACGCGCGAGGCCTCGGTAAACAGTGCGATGGAAAAAAGGGGGAATGTGTCAGGCATGTCGTCGCCGAGTAACGAGATCATTTTCGACGAATCGCGGATAAAAATGTTACAGGGGCGACGAGGTGCACGGGGTACATCGAGTGGCACGCTACCGGCGAAGACCTGTTGCGAATACCTCTTTTATACAGTCATCGACGACCAGTAAAAAGCAGGTTTTTCCATGTCCGTTTCCGTCTCTGCGCGCGTTACATCAGTATAGTTTACATTCCCGTGTCAAAATAACTTGGAAGCTCGTGGATTACATAAGTTAAACAGCTGGAGCAAAAGTTAAACGTCACTTAAACTGCTCCATTAGCGAACCTCTTTCGTTGCTCTAAATTAGGCTTTACTGGTCATTAGCGATCTCAGGGTGGTCTTGAAAAGGAGCCTAGCCTTCGTTAAGACTGGTACTTCCAGAGCAGTGATCTCCTACAGGTGGGTGGTTAATTCGATCTCGATAGCAACTAAGCTTGTACATAAAATTAATCGACACCTATCCCCGAGGCATGGCAAACCGCGAAGATTTCTAAACTGTGGCGGTCGATTAAGGGGGATCGTGCAGCTACGCCCATTGCGATTCGAAACCATCGAATCCAATCCGCTTAATGACTCAATCTCTAACCCGGTGCAGGCTGCTAAAAACCGCGCAAGCACGAAACTATTAAATCAGATTACTCCGAATAAGATCCTTGAGGCTTTCGCGACCAGTTTCTTGCATCGACAGGTGCCAGTCATGATGAAAGATCCAGTCTCGAAACTTAGCCAGGTAATCGATCCTTCCCAAAATTCACTTTCGATGAGCCTACACTTCTAGACCCACACCCTACGAAAACAATTCGGAGTGCCTCCTTTAACATTCAATCGAGATGACTTGCACCGTTCTAAAAAAAAAATCCTGCATCGCATTCTCACAAGAATCGCATTGTCAGTGGACGCGCGTGCGGATCGGCGTTGAGTCAACGTGATACCAATAACCGAGTCCAGCAGGGGTCGCGCGTCTCCCAGCGCCGTGCTCCCACTCACCCCGCCCTCGTCAGCGAAGTAACAGAATTAGAACAAGCGCGGTGGGCGCGTGGGTGTAGGCGGAAAGTGGCGATTTTCAAGCGATCGCTGGATACCGCGGCGAGGAGCGATTCCGCGCGAAGGTGGGAGAGGGACAGCAGCTCGGAACGGACGCGGAAAGGAAGGGTGAAAGAGGCGTGTGCGAGCGGAACAAGGCGAGTAGCCCGTCAGTCGGCAGTCGTAGGAGAGCCTCGTGACACACGCGGCAACGGAGCTTGTGTCCCTTTCGCGCGAGCAGCACGCTTGCACGCCCGCGACTCTCGATATACAGTCCGATACGTGGCTGGAGTCGCGGTCAAAGAACAGTTCGAAGCGGTCTGCGCGTCCTGACGCCTGCCAGAGAGTGGGACACTGGCGCAGGGCCAGTAGGATCCACCCGATATAAAGATCTGCGTGGACGCAGACCGGGAGGCTATTCGTTTGTTCGTCGCCGTCCCAAGTGCAGTGGAGGTGGGACCGGGGAGACGATAGCTGACCGCGCTATGTCCCGGTGAAACGGAGCTGTCGCCGGGGGCTCCTCATCGTCGACGCTGGGCACCGCGAACGGGGTAGATTCATGTGCCTGAAGCGGCGAACACGCGTCCGAGCGCCGAGTAGCACGCGTACCAACGGAGAGACCACACGAAGGGGACCGTGGAGCGTGGAGCTTAGAGGATCGTGAGTCTCCTTTTCATTCCAACTGTGAACGTGCAAGGGACGAGTGTTTTTTTTCTCTGTGTGGGGGCGGGAGGGGAGGAGAAAAGCTGCCTTATCTCTGACGCGCGCGTTCGACTATCGATCGAGAGCATTCCAGGATGATAGACGATTTCCGAGTAACGAGAGAATTGCAGGGAAACGTGATCGCCGAGCACACGCGTTAACGGGAAAGTACGCGCGTCCGTTTCCTGGTATTCGGATCCGTTGTTCAATTCACGCTTTTCACCTGCACATGCACGGCCAGAGGATTTATATAACGGATATGCCCGGGCTCCCGTGAATCATCGGTCGTCGAATAGCGGTTCACGTGTCCCGCGAGATCGCGGGGAAGGCAAAGGATCGCGGAGTCCTTGCCTCGCCTATGAATATTTATCGAGCGTTTCCTTTCCTCGTTTTTTCTTCTCGCGAGAGCGGCGTAATTACAGGCACGCGGGGGCAGAAAAATGGAGGGAACGAAGTCACCCGATCGCCTCGCAATCGGGCGTAATGATAGGAGAGAACTGGACCGAGGCACTCGAATAATGAATGACCAATGAACTTACTACGAGTAATATCACAGTCCGCGAGCTGAGCTTTCACAAATCGACCATGTGAAATGTTCCCGTGCAGCTTGTGACATTTACCCGCGAAATGTTGCGACCGCTGGATCCGGATTTAACGAAATAACTTCCATTTATCAGATCATTCTCGGTTGCGTGAAATTGCTGGCAAAAAATTGCGGTCCGGTAAGAACGCTTCCGAGAAGCACTCGTTCTAATGTTCGAAGCCATCGCGCACAGGATGCAGATTATTATTGTTCATACGCAGAGGGAGGATCACGAGCGCAGAGGAAACGATTCTCCTATCCCCTAACGCGGAAAGAACACTTCTAACGTTCACCGTGAAAGATCTATGGAACTGTTCCGCAAATAAAAAGCGGTGATTCTGCTGTCAATGATCCTCCCGTTCTCGCACGCACGCTGGTCGTTACCGGTATCCGGTCAGTTTGCGAAAGTTAAGATTTCCTGCAGATCCGTCCAGCCTATATATATATATATATACGCGGGCTCGTTCACGTGTCCGCTTAATTACCCTGGATTTGTCATTAACACAGTGGAGATCGTGCTTCTTAGCCACCGTTAACTTTCACTCGCATCGATGAAAAATGGGGCAAAACCTGTTTGTTTTTGTCACGTGCAGCAGATAGAACGACGTGGTAATCTGTGATACACTTATGACGAGGGGCTTTAGATCTGTTGATCGCTTCCTGATAATGGGATAATTCCTATGCAATGTTCTTTGTAAAGTTGGACAGCTGTAATTGAAACTTGGAGCACACTCGCATTAAACTTTCCTCGCCACTCGATCGCAGCTTGTCGGCCAATTGAAAAAGATGATCTGAAACTTATTACCAGTGGTGTGTATGTTCAGTTAGTCGTGCAATTAGCCTTCCATCGACATAAATGAACGATCGTTCCTTTTTGTTCCGTCGACTCAAGCATATCAGCGGATGGCACACTGATCACCGAGCAATTAAATAGAATTGTGACAAATGGCCGTGCTCGTTTCGCGATTATTGCCATAGCGAACTCCGCGGGTGGCCTATTGAGCAACGCGTCCTTGCATTGACAGGTCCATGATCGCTGTAACGCGGAGAGCCGAGGTAAATCGCGATCTAGAAATCTAATTTCCACCGTGTACACGTCCAAGTGATCCCGTGGCAGAGGAACGAGAAAAGTCGCGCGCAGATATCCCCGCGGATCGATCGCCGCGATCGGAGCACACCGGAACCCCGACCACTTATCAACTTACGCAATTTGCTCTTTAAGCCGTGTGACGACGAGGAAAAAATCATAACCGCACAGAGAAAGTGGCACATAGATACGCGGCTAGCTGTGCAAATCGTGTATCTCGTAACTATAAACAATTTATCAACGGGAACAGGGTCGAACACGTTTCCCAACAACTTGGAATTTCAAACTAGATCTCTGAAAGATGCTTGGAACGGTCCTAGGCGGATGTTCAAGCGATTCTTCTCAGAGAGACTCCACGTGTAACGTGTCCTTTGGGCAAAAGGTCCTTCAACACGATTTTACATCGGAAGAAGTCAATTTTACCAAAATAACAGTTGCACCGAAGACTCGTGGTATCTCACAAACGAGGATATTGCCACTTTCTTGAGCGCGAGTCACCTAAAGGCACGATCAGTTACAAGCTGTGACATTTTTGCAATTATATTCAAGAGAAAACATTATCTGATCGCTGCTGCCATGGCGGACAGCTGTGGAAACGTCGAAAACACTATTCAGCGTGCGAGTTACGGGCCAACGATCAGACCACGAGTTGCTAATAAATTGCGTTTGCACTTGAAAGTGTAAGACCGGCGAGATCGGGTCGAGAAGCAAAAATGAAAACCATAGACCTTGCCGTAACCTTCGTCTCGCCCTGGCTTTCCCCCTTGCCCAGTCCTTAATTGAATCTATCATGAGGCGCGATATGCAGCAAGCAGGGCCGATCGAAGCGTGGGAACACGCCTGTGCACGAGACGAAGCGCGAGAGAGAAAAGTTGGAATCGGCGGGAAACAAATGTGACGCGTTAAAAGTTAACGATCCAGCCGTGATTCATCCAGCGAACCTGTTTAATTCGCGGCGGGTAAATCGCGAGATAATCGACGGAACGGCGCGAGAACGGGAATGTGGAACGAAGCGTAAACACTCGTTCGTTAACAGTCCCGCTGAGGAATCGTTATGAGCTTCACGGATCGCGACGCGCCTGATCTCGGGGGTTCGTTAGCGAGGTGTTTCAACGTCTGTGGAGCGACCTTGATCGAAACAGGCCTTATGAAATGGTAAAAATCGCTGCAATGGTGGCTAATCGCCGGCTAATTGGAAGGTGCTGGCTTTAATTGGTGGAGACTGGATGCTCCAGCATCGATCGCTTCCCTAAAACGGCCACTTCGATCGAGGCGTTTATTTTCGAAGTGGAGCACAACGAAAGGTCATCCCTCGAGCCGGTGCTCTCTTAAAACACGGTACTGAATTGTCGTTCTATGTTCGACGCTGCGCGCTGATCGTTTTACCGCGAAGGTAAGCGAGTAAGCAAACAGGAAAATGGTCTGTGGACGTGCTGATGAAATTAGCGAGGATGTATTTATTGTACGAATTATTGTCTCGTCTGGGAGTCGCGGGTTTCCTGGGCTTGCTTCTGCGACGGACGGGAGCTTCCATTGCACGATACGTTTGTACTAAAAATACAGATGGGCGAGGGGTTCGTGTTATCCTTGTGTGACGAGGAAGCTTCGTCATCTGCTCGCAGCACGATAAGTCCGCGGGGGAAAGAGTTCTCGCGAAGGATGACGATTTTTGTGGGGTGAAAAAATTGGGCCGTTAACCTTGTCTGACCAGTACAAGCTTTTACAGTCGCAACAAAAACGTAAACCGGTATGGGCTGCGCGTATTCCGCACGCGTTCCGATAACTCTGCATAATACACGCCGTACATTTATAATTCTCGAATAGCGTCGACACTCGCGGAGCTGCCCCTCCGATTATTCATACCGCCGAGAAGATCGGTCGAAAACAATTTTTTAGTATCTAGCGAATCAGCAATTCATCTCGAATAAGAACTATTACCAATTACCCTGAATCAATAACAGAGAATCGATTGTATTACGACTCGAAAACGATTGATCTTCGAGATCGTGCGTACCAACAAGTAAAGTCTGCACCGTAGATTTGCACAGAATTTTCGATCGCAAGGCTTTCGAGCCACTGTATAATCAATCGAGGCACCTCGAAACCGAGAAAAAGGAACAACAGAGGCGTCGCGTTGTTGCGCGTAATGCCACCGTTAAAGGAGCTGCGAGCGGCCGAGGAGGAGAATAATCCAGCATAGTCTCGGGATGAACGAGACGAGCATATTATGCAAGCCAGTTACCTTGCAAAGCAAGCCGGTCAATGCCAAGGTGTTCCACTATGGCGGTTGCCACTCGTCTCTGTCAGTCTAACGCTGGCAGACCTCATCACGGATAACTTCGAGGGATCTGCCTTGATACGGATTCGAATTCATGACCGTCGGCGTTTATCCGAAGGCGAATTAACGCGGCACGGTGCCAGGTGATTCGAGGATACGACACCTTGAGGAGTAAACAGAACCAAATTTCAGGGTAAAATGAATGGACTCGATGGGCTGACTGAACTACTGATAGGTCTTGTTATTCTTGGAAGCAGATCTTGAAAGTGGAAAGTGATGATGAGGGTTTACTACTTAGACAGCTGTTATAAGTTGGATTAGAAGACTTTGGAGAGGATCTAGAGTCAATATAGTTTGAGTTCCAATATCCCGAATATCGGAAATGTTCTCATACTCGAACGATCAAGCATTCAGCTGGAAGAAATGACTTTCACTCGCTTCCAGTTTGTGTATTCGAAAATTTCCAGTGGCTAGACAGCTCTAGTTCGTACCTCTGCACCAGGGACAGCCGACACAACGCTATCATTCAATCTTCACAGAGAACAACCAAAGGTGTGAACTAAGCATTCTCGTGAACTACAGAAATCGTGTGACACCTTTTTCCCGTGGAAAGCTTTGTCTGAATGGACTACGCGGGGCAAACAGATAACCGCTTGCACACTTTTAGGAGCCGCGGCAAAGATAAGCCGAACTCCACGTTGGCTCTAGCTTTCACCATCCCGTTACCTGAACGAGGCGCTACAAATTATGTGACAGGCTGAACATTTGAAAATAGAGGAAATTTCGTGGGATCAGGTCTGGTGTGTTTCTCTTCGCGATACCTGGAACGAGGTCAGAAATGCGTTTCTCTTGGAAATTCGAGCACGTGCTTCGCAGGATCACCTGTGCTGCACGTGGTATAAAGAGAGCATCGTCCCAGGGTATGCTTCTGCGTTGACGATTTGGAAATAAAAAGGAGAAAGTAATCATGACAAACGATACGCTATCCCGAAAGCAACGCAGGCTGAATTTTTAGGAGAAACAGAAGAGAAAGAGGAACGGACAAAAAATTGCATGCAGTTCAATGTACCTGAAATCTCCACTGGTCTGATCGGTTATTTAGATAACTTTTTATTGAAACAATCATACGAGTAATTTCGTCATCTACCGGTTGTATGTAGATGAGGACAGGATTGCGATCGACACTCGTTAATCCTTTGGGGACTTTCAGCTGTTATCAACAGGTCAGATAAAACGGTTCAACAAATAGGGATTACAATACTTATCTATCTGATAGCGTATTCTAATGGATTGCCTTGTACACTTACGGAAGAATCATTTTTGCTCGCTGAGCTTCGCGTATCACAGTCTACTGTTATCTAGGGAACGGTATCTTCCGTGGGAATCGCGTATACGAAAAGAACCTGATTTCCATCTGTTATCTAGCCAGCAGGATTTGCAACGCCGAATTGTGGCCGGCGGCACAACAGGCAGCAGAGAACACGGTCGCTGTCATAACAGGAAGCATACCTAAGCAAGTGACGCACCGAAAGTTGCTCGGAGGCATTAGCACGGCGTTAAGGAATTAATGCTGCTCACCGAGCACAACGCGAAACAAAAAGGAAAGTAGCTGAAAGCGTAAACTCAATTGGATAACAACGGCCGGCTATACGCTGGCTCTTACACCAAGTACGAGAGTGGTGTAACGTGTTGCCCAAAACGAGGCAGAGCATCTCAACGAGCCGGCCACCACGATCGGGCGAACGATAACCGGCCAATAAATCGGCGCTGGAACGATCGACGCAGCATCTGAACCACCTACAGCCTTTCACCACCTCTGGAACCGTCGTCTCTACTTCTCAATGTCGTTTCGCTGCACACTCGTAACGCTTTTGGTGACCTGCATCCAGGGCCGCGCACTGTGCGTAACAAAACTATCAAGAACTGTTGCCGTAGCTGGTGACTTCGATTTTACTACCGGAAGCGTGTCAATTCGAGTTTGGAGCGTATTCGATTTAACGCCCGCTCTATGGCTCAGCGTAACGAGCAATTCAGAGCGCCCTTTATTACTCCGTCGCGCGATTTAATTCGTTCTCGTTTGCTATGCTATCTGGGCTCGACGAGATCAAAGGACCATATCGGGGCTAACGAGCTCCGAAGTGATTACGATAAGCTCCCAACTCTTCGGGGACCATTTTATGCCATACCTCGTCAACGATTCGCAATAGACATTTGAATTATCGATGCCCTTATTGAAGCTAAGATAATCAGCATCTCGTGCGTGAATATTATTTTCTACTGTGAGGCCAGGGCGAAATAAAAAGGAAGTACAGTGCTTTTGATGTAGATGTGTAATCGCAGAGGGTTGAGTAGGATTTTTTCTGTAGTTCTTGCGAGGCGAGGCAGCGCTACAACAGCTACTGCATTACAATCGCGCGTTCACCGCGGGCAAGTACGCAGCCTTTTTTCGATCTACATCGAACGAAATCGAGTTGATCTACGAGCAAGGCGGCGGGGCCAGAAAATCTCGTTTCTCGACACGATATTGTGGCAGGTGTAGTCGGAACGGTAGCGTAACAGCACCTGCCACGCCAGGGGGATCGTTCTTCTTACGTCACGTCACGAAAAATCGACGATCTGTCTTGTGGAACGAACGAGACCAAATACTGCTCGACCGTTTCTCAATGCCTGATCCATCCGAGGCGGCTCGCCCTTTGTGAATTCTGAAATAGAGCAGCAACCGAAGGACTCTCGGTCCTCGACCAGTAGAATGAGGTCAAAGTGCCAGGTTTCGAGAGCTAACGTTCCGAATGACACACAAATCTTATCACTTATTACGAAACGAGTCGCACCGTAACACATCGCGTAAGAAGTTTCCTTCTACTACGAAAGAAACATTTCCTGACACCAGCCGGGGAATACAAAACAGCGAAAGAAGAAGCGGACGGATGATTGAAAAGTTACAGAGCCGTCGAAGAAACTTTCGGAATAGCATCGAATCAAGCCTGGACCGGAAGAAAGTCCTTGTCATTCAAATTCCTTATCATCGGCAAAAAGCCCGCCAGTGCGCGCGTCGAGCGCCGCGCGAAAGTGAAAGCTTTCGTTTCGACATTTTTTCGTTTCGTGCACGAGTTGCACCGCACCGATCGAGCCGAAATAATCGGTCAGCAGGAGAAGATTGCGATCCGCGATCCGACGATGGAAAGGCGCGCGGCGCGATCTCGTTAATCGTACGAAACATTTAGCCGACTTCCTCCTTTCCAGTGGCGCGCGTATCTCTCGTTACCACCTGGAAATGGCTCCACCTTTCCGAACCGACGTCCTTGAGAGGCCTGGTGCACTGCGAAAGGTGATGAAAACCGGCCAGTCACGTGTACCATGCCACCGCGACCGGCTGCTCGACAGCTTCGCCCTCCCGTGACTTCGCCTACCGTCGCTTTTCTGATGAATATCGCCGCGAGAAAAGTGTCTGTTAATTGGGCGGGACCGGATCTGGAGGGTCGCTGCGCGCCTACGAAAGGAGTAATCGCGCGTGGTGTCTTCCTGGTGCGCGGAAACCGATTCCACGATCGCGCGGAAGGCGACCAGCTGACGGACCATCGCTTCGGCTTTTAGATCGTCTCGATGCTAGACACGTGAACGGCGGCGATCGCCGAACAAGTGATCAAAGTCATTGCTAGAAACGGAGAAAGTAAAACGCGGCGTGGACGAGCGACTTCCTCGACATCGTCGCCGCGTCCCGGCGCGGATTAGATTAAGCACTATCTGTAGTAACGTTCCGAGGATGATTCGAGCAGGCACAAGCGCAATTGCACGACCCGCGCTTCGGCTGATATCTACGCAAATAAATTCCAGGATTCCGTCACGTTGTTTTTTCACGGATTAAAAGGCCGCTCGCGGAGAAATCGGTCCCACTCGCGCGTAACACGTCGTCGAAGTGTACGATATTCCACGTATCGGTGTGCTGGACAGGTCGAGGCACGGGGCTCTCGGAAGAAGCGCACTACTATTGCGTGCCCGCCACTGAATTATAGCTGCTCGAGGACGCACGAGAGAACCTGGTAAACGATTACCGTCGTGCAGACCAACGGCGACACAGGAAACTGGGAGAAAGGTACTCTTTTAATACGCGTGACGTGTTATCAGTGTGTTTGACTGTTTAAAAAGACGTTTCCGGCGGAATGTTACGTAGAGAAGCGCGTCCACTTGAAGCTAATTGTGCGTTAGAAAGAATTTTATCCTTCGCTTGATCATTCCGGGGAGCGTGCGGGGAAAGATAGAACGAGACTCATCGCTTTCGTTTACAAACAACTGCCGTTACCTAATTACTGATGGTATCTACACAACGTAAATAAACATCCCCGTACGTCCACTAACGATCAACCCAATACTCCTCGCAATTAACTTCGCACACTCGAATGGTTTCTCAACTTTCATCCCCATCAAACGTAGGCAAGATACCAATGGGAAGGTAAAAAAAAAACGTGATGCGAACATAAGATCGTAAATTTGGATTCCCTGTCGGAAACATCGTGCTCGCGGGTCTGCGTTACTTCCGCGAGAGAGACGCGGCAGTGCACCGTTGCAGGCGGCCCAGTTGCATCGAGCGAATGCAGAAACGTGAGCTTGGGATTCGTTACTCGGTTGCAAGTCATTACTCGGAGTTGTGGTACTCCAGTGACCCGTGAATGTTTGTCGACCGTTCACCGGCTGTTCGCGAGGGAAAGGCGTGGCCCCCTCCGGTCCCGCATTCCCGTATTATTGCGATCCGAGTCAATGAAATTGGCGAATTCGAGAAATTCGTGAACGCCACTCGACGTTCCCCTCAGCGAAAGCTTCGAAATCGTCGATTCCACCGAATTGTACTTCGAGGAATACTCGAGCGTCTTCCTGTACATTCTACCGAGTTGAATTGATTGCTCCAATATTCGCACGGGGATGGGGAATCAATTTGATGATAAAGGAAGAGACGCAACGCGAATGGCTGGAGTTCTTTACGCCGCGGTGGTGTTGGATGAAAAACGAGAGATTTTACGGTGCTCTTTTCCCTACGTAATAGTTGAGAAAAAAGGTGCACCTTGAATGGGGAAAGCAAAGCTACTCCGTGGAACGGAAACACCTCCGCAGAGCACAAATAAACTTGCACTTTCCTTGCACGCGGGTGGGAGGGGGCGTACTGACGTGGGACACGGTGGGTTATCTTGAAAGATGAATAGCGTGATCGCGTAATTGAACGACATTATCAAAATTGCCTACAATGTGTACTGGCCGTGAACGTAATCACGGTGATTGCGACGGCAGACTGTCCCTAGCATTAGGTGGTGATGATCTTATTGAATCGTTGACGCAAACTGTTGCACCAGCTCGGCACATGCATTAAGCAGAATTCCTATTCCCATCCTCTGTCAAATTGAAAACTCAACCGAGGAAAGTATAGATAATGCGAATGCACCGATGTAACATATTTCACAGTAGAAACTCCTCGATCTCTTTTCCAGATGATGCGGAAAGAACCTCGTCTACGGAAGCTCCTACTAGGCGTAGCACTGTTAGCCACTTGCGCGTCGATCGTCGAATCATCGTCGATCAGGGAAAGACGGCACGTCGGCGTGGAGGAATCTAGTCATCGTCCAGACAGACACGTACCATTAAGCCGAAGCTTCAAGTCATCGACCAGCAGAAGTAACGAGATAACTACAGAACCCGGAAGGAAAGTGTCCCACAGACTGATCGGCGGACACCTGAGAGCGAGCTCGAAGGAACAAAAGGAGGATGATACGCTATGGGACGACGGGATCCTGTTATCGTCTGCTGGCAATGGAAAGGAGACGAAGAACACTCGCAAGGACGAGGATGACGAGAAGAAGACGCTGTCCCAGCAGGTGAAAGAGGGGAAATACGGTCTCATACAGAACGAGATCTATGGAACTCCACCTAAGCGACCAGGGATCATCAGTTACTTAGGCAATCCAGAGGTGCCGAAGGATACCATCCATAACTTGGGTGGTCTCGACGAGGACGAGATCTGGTTGGCCGAGAACCACGTGCTAGTGCTCCGAGGAGGGAAATTTCCTGGCCACGAAGCCGCACAGGGCAGCGGGGATGGGCCGACGACCTGGCCACCAATTGACAATTACAAAGCGCCCAGGAGGCAGGTCAAGATACCCTCCAGGCCCAAGGTACCGCCGCCGTTTCCGGTTCAGCTCACCGAGGGTGGGCCGCTACAGATCATCGGACCCAACGGCACCAAGGAGATCGAGAACGGTACCGTCGACTACAGGGATAACCCACTATTCACCAAGGGTCTAATGTCCGAGGATGGGCCACTCTTCGCCATTATATCGAACGGGACGCTCGTCATGCCCAACGCGGACAACGCGAAAAATGGTACTTCCAATGGGAAATCTGGATCGAAGAATCAGGATGAGAAGGGGTTGAAGTCTAATTCCCCGCCACCAGGCAGTCTTCCCCCTTTCTACCACGCGATACCACCGGGTGCCGTTTTCGTCCCGCCGCCGGGTAATCAGTCGGATTACGACGAGGAGGACCAGTCGATCTATTATCCACCGCCGTACAGTTTCCAGTATAAACAGGACAACGCGACTGCCGTGCCGCCAGGCCCTCTGGTCCCAGGAATCATCCTCCCACCCCCGCCAGACTTCTTCTCTGCTCTCGAGGACAAAAAGACCACGACGAAGAAGTACACGAAGCGTCCAGTAACCACCCCCATGCCCAGACCAAGGCCCACGTACTTGCCGCCGAGGAAACTAACCACGAAGCAGTACAAGATCGCGACAACGACGCCAATGACGAGAGCCAAGTCGCCGATTGACTCGCGAGGCAACATAAAAATGTACGGTCGAACGTCGTACAGGAACACAACTAATACTCCTACGTCCATAAAAACTGTTCCATATATCGAGGTCACGACACCGACGCCGGATAAACCGACGACTCTCGATAACACCGAGTTCTACAGCATCGGTCCTATAACGGAGAACCAAGTGACCAGCCAGGGGAACGTTCAAGGGAAGGGTCAACCGTGGTCGGGACTGATGACCAGCAAAGCGGCTCCAATATTGACTTACTACGCCACGACCACGAAATCCACTTTAGAAAGACCTGTTGAGGTGACGCCTGCTTCGGTGAAGAGCATCGTCACCACTGACAACCCCGAAAGATCGCCTAGCCAGGCCTCGTACTACTTTTACGAGGAATCGAACGGTGAGTCTCTGGGTACCACGGCCGATCCATCGGCTTATTATAAGACTACGACGGAGTCTGCTTTCTACGAGACGGTAACCCCGCAGCGGCCGCGTCCAGAGGTGAAGAAAAATCAGTATTATAGCGTGGAGACTATTCCGTCGCGGGAAACGTCGAAGGACTACAGTATCAAGTTTATCGACTCGGTGGTGAAAAACTCGGAACCCATTCGATACAGCGACTCGGTCACGCGAACTTCGTCCAAGTACGAGAGCGGATCGAGCAGGGCCCAGGGTCAACGTATGTTACCCGATCGCGCGCCTCTTTACTATCAGACCGTGTCTCGTCCACCCGTACCAGTGCAGCCGTATTACACCACGGCGAAGCCACAGACCTATTACAGGCAGGACGCGAACCCGAAGCCGATCTATCAGTACAGCTTCGAGGCGGCTGATTACTCTAAACGCGGCAATCAGAGGCACCAGTTCGAGCAGCAGCAACAGACCGTCCCCTACGACTATCCAGAGGCGAAGAGCGGTGGCTTCAACGGCCACCGATATGATTACGACCACACCGAGCCGGTGGCCCAGAAACTAGTGAGGCCAGAAAGCGCACCCTACAAGATCCAGCAACCAATCTATCCGTCGACGACTGGCCACCCGGTGATCAACACGACGCCCAACCCCCAGCACGTCTATTACACTCAGCAGGACGAGAAGTTCCTGGACGACGTCACGAAGGAGTACTTTACGATATTCGGGAAGAAACTGTCACACAAGGGTGTACCAAGCACGACTCCCATCTACTCGAAACAAAGCGTCACACAGAGACCGGACTACAACGTGAACGCTTACGTGGAGAACGATTACAACACCGGCGAGGCTCCAGTCTTCAACACACCTAACGTCAAGGTACACTATGGCGATCAGTCCCAACGACCCTACTCCCTGAAGGACGACATCCTCGTCAACTACAGGCGCCCGCTGCCGCCTATCAACCCAGACAGCGAGTTTATCACAGTGGTGAATCCGAATCAACAGCCGCCACCGAACTACAGGATACCGAGCCGGGAGAGCCAACCTCTGGCGCCGATTCGCGCCTACCCACCTCAGCAGGTGAACTCGGGGAACCGGCCGTCCGCGAATTACGTCCCCATCGTGGATTCTCCGGAGGAGATCGATGAAGCGTATCCACAGCTGCCGATATCGCTGGAGGACGATATCAAAGTGAACTACCGTGATCCACGGCCCACCATAAACCCGGACGCGGAGTTCATCGATCCCCTTCCCGTGCAGGAGGGCCAGCCGGAAAAGCCCAAGGCCTATTTCGCGTACCGATTGCCCGGCGACGGTGGCCACTTTTACTTCCTGACGCCGCAGGCGATCACGCAGAGGCCGGAGCGGAACGCGGGTCACCTCTACGCGAGATCCAGGGGAACCAGATTGCTGAGACGTCGACGGCGACCGGGCGACGTCTGATGCCGACGCGCGCGATGCCATAATTGTATGATCGAGGAAACGCGCCGAAGCGAGCGCGATTGAGAGATTGACGAGACGTACACCGTTAGGAATATTTATTACACGTGCGAGTGTACGGGCTGTCCCTTGGTGTGAACAAATTTTTTGAGTTCTGAATCGAGAGAGTCGGGGGTGGAGGGTGAAAGGGACATAGTGAGCTTGTAGCAAGAATGGGTGAAGACGGTGGTGTGGTAGTGTCAAGAGCACAGGCACGAATTCTGTATAGTTTTTCGGGCACTGATGCAGTAGGAGTTTGAGCACACCACTGGTGCTTTAGATCTATGGCTTCCAGGTGTTTTGGACTTGACATGGGCGTAATTACTGGCGAAAGACGCATTTGGTAACTTGTATACTCCAGGAGATCGCTTTGCACGCCATTTAAACGTGGCTGGAGGAAATAGAGTAGGCAATAAGGAGAAGTAGACTGTACATGGCAGACAGTCCACATCTTCATTAATAGCTAGCAGATTCGATATCAGGATTAAAGAACGTTTATCTCGGTAAGATATGGGAATAGACCCATCGTGCGCATGACATTTTTGGCTCAGAATGACCTGCTAAAGGTGCTGGTGAAGTTTGTCGGTTATCTAGCGGGACACCTTGTACATAACGAGCTAGGATAGGATCATTATGAACGCCTTACTCAGTCGGTATATAAATTGCTTAATTTATGGCGAGCCTTTAACTTTAAACTGCTTTAGATTGATACAGACGCGAGATATTACTCTGTTCTCGCGTGCGAAGAATGGTGCGCGCAGTCTGGAGCGAGCCGACGTGTACTCGCGCATTGTCTGTGATTAATGATAATAATGAAGTGAAACACGTACATGTACATAGTTACGATTTAACGATACGATAAGTCATGTCGTAGTTGCGTTCTCATAAACCGTTATACGATATATGTTGGCCGATGAGCATAATAAAGATCGTTTTCAAGTATCAAGTTCTTTCTACCGAACACTGTATGAGTATTCCACCGAGATATTTGATATTTAAGAATATCGACATTCGAATGTAATTTACTGATTTCTCATAATCCGAAAATGATGTTCGATAAATTTTGCCAATCAATCGCTTATGATTGATGAATAACTGTATCGTTGTTCGCTATCAAATGATTTGAATAATTCACTGTAAATATACGCGTAGAAAAAGTCCAAGTACTATATACCGTGAATGTATGTGACGATATTACTATCATACGATTAAACTAGTTTTATAAACGACACGCGACTTCTAATGTAACGACAAATGATCCCCGAGAGATCAATTATTTAAGTTTGAAAATATAATAAATCGAAGCTAAAAGAATGTTACGAGTCTGCTACTACGAGCTGTATAGCAAAAGGCATTATATGAATGTAATGCAGACTCACCAGTGTCGATTTCTTGCGCCTGTGTCGGGTCCGGTAGAGGATCGTCGTGCAGTCGTAAATAAACATCGATTGCACATTTCGCTGCCTTGAAGTAAAACGGATGGGCTCGGAGTACATCCTCTAACCTTAAAAGACCCACGTAAGACCGCAAGGTCATCTTTCTCATACAGTAGGTATGGAAGTCGAACTGATCCTCTATGATTTCAGAGAAGTGCTACAATCAATAGAACGCGTTTAAGGACGTACCGCAGCGGACCGTTACTCGCACATATTACGTACTACGCAACTCACCCTGTCAACTTCGTGGCACTTCTTTAGCGCTTCTCCGTACTTCCCGAGGCGTTTGTAAGCATTGGCTGCTTCCGTCTGGATCCACATGCATTGCATCTCGTTTAGATTCTCCATTGCTAAAACACCCTCTCTCGTAAACTTCCCACACGTTTCTTCCGCCTCCTTGATGAGATTCGCTCGTAACATATACTTGGCACATTTAGAATTGATATATCGATCTGCAGTGTCTAAGCCTTGTGCCTCGTCCAGCCATTTATAAGCTTCTTGAACATTACCGGCGTGCTGTTGAGATGTAAAATATTTTATGCCTGAGAATAATGCGTAAAATGTGTGTCTGAAGTTGAACAGAACGAACCTTATAAATGCGACCTTTGGTAACAAAAAGTTCTATAAGTGTAGGAGTATGTTCTATGGCAGCATCGATTTCGTTCAGTGCTTTCTCTGTGAGTCCAAGATGATCGTAATGTTGTGCTAAATAGTAATAAGTCCACAGCAACGCTGAAGCTGGCTCCCGTTGATTTTCTGTCTCTTGATCGCTAAAATGCCCATGAACTTTCAGTGCTTCCTTATATTGCAAGACCAAAGACTGTATAACATCAACTTTCGGCTGATCACTGTACAGGGAACGAAGATTTACAAAAAGAGGCGGTACACCTTTATGAAGACCTGCAATTCAAATAACATTGGGAATAATATTGCGGAAGATACTGCGAATATTATAAGATACAAACATGAGGCAAGTGTAAACCGTACCTCTTCGTAAGTACCGATCAACTAATGATTTAAATTCGTCCCCTGCAGCATAGTTCAGTTGTAAACGTCGCGGCGCTAGCGCTCGGGGAAACAATTCTTCGTATCTTTGGAGCATAGCTAATGTTTCTTCGGGGTTAGCGTGCCTTTCAGCCTCTGCTAGCCTAGCGTAGTACGTTGTATTTTCAGGATTTATGTTTAAGAGGTCCTTATAAACCTGTACTGCTTCTGCGTATTGTTCTAATTGTAGTCTTAATTTACCTGTAGAAAGAAATCATCACATGTACGAAATTTAGCATTCTTTCGTTAACGGATCACACGGAATGCAATACTTACCATATGTTTCTTTCACAGTAACTTTATCACAAATTTGATCACTATATTTGTCGAGATGCTTCAATGCCTGTTCAGCTTCTCCTGATTCTTGGATAACCATATTTTGGTACAATAACAATTCACTGTGTTCATAATCATAACAAATCTGCACATTTCATGAATACTTTTATTATATACCACCATAGGTAATATTTATCTTAGATAATCAAACATAATATTCTTAGCATCTTTAAAAGAGGTGAACCGCGCTAATATTAAGGTACTTACCATTGGAGAATTCCGAAAAGTGTCTAAAATTTTCAGAGCCATTTCATAATCCTTTAGTAAATGATATGAGATAGCGAAACCTATCCATGATGCGCGCTGCGTGGGACGTAACATAAATAACTGATATCTGGTATCCTGAAAAGAAAGATAGACGTTAATGTAATGTGTAAAAAGTTATGCATAATGGCAAATAATATATTGATATTCATAGTCGGTTCATTACGCTATCCGATTACTATCCGTTATGCAACACGCAACTAGAATATCACAGGTTTATTTATGTATCACAGAAGTCTAATTAATATTAACAAATCAGACGTATGTTATGCCATATATGCAAGTATACATATGTATGCAGATATATATAGCAGCGAATGGTGAGAGGTTATCACCAAATAAAGCTCGTTCGATTAACACAAATATGTTATAAGTTGGAGTAAAATATTATGCATAAAAGATTTACCTTATAACCCTCCAGGTCCCTCATTTGAATTTGAAGCAACGATAAGTCCCTAAGAATTTGTATGTTATCCTTGTCCCATTTGAGGGCATTTCTATAACACTTAATGGCCTCGTCGTATTTCTTATCCGAGCGCTGTAGAAGTCCGTAAACGTGCCAACAGACATGAGACTGCAAGTCGTTCCTAAGACCACGTCGTACATGATCGTATGCTTCATCCTTGCGACCTAAGCAGTTCAGAGTGAGACCTTTCATTGCCAAGGTCTCTCCATGTTCGCTAAATTTAGGGTTCGATAAAATTTGCTTAGCAAACTTTATCCCATTTTTATACTGTTTGTGTTCGTAACACCTCTGCAAGAAACACAAATACGTTTCACAGGATAAAACGTTTTTCGTCAATTAAGCGCCGTGTACTTGAATAAGCTGGCATTGTCGAGCGTAGCGAGGGACGAATACGAAATCGCGTTTTCGTTCGTAACGTCCGCGAAACTCTCGCGATTCATGGTTGCCAGTGAATTTTTTGCAGTTTTCCGAAGAGTGCTTCATCATTAGAGCATGATGAATACTCCTATTAGCCGGAGAGTGGGGTCCAAAACAGAGTATTTTGATTGCTTGTTACTCACCAGAATTCGCTTAAACAAGGCATTTTCTTTGGGTGGCAAGGGATTGCTGGAGGGCATTTTTGTATAAATACAAAAATATAGGGCCTTTTCCACCCGGTAAACTTAATTTTCACCACAAAACCTCGTGGCCACAAACGAAGAAGTCGATCCTCGATCACGTGATCATCTGCGACAATGCTGTTCCGCCGGAAGTTCTACAACCACGGTGCCGCACTCTTTAATATATAACTTTCCTGCGGTTTACGCGAATTTTGTACCGACAGTGATCGTCTCTTTACACACGCTATCGTTTATATTACTTTCTCCTCGATACGTTCGATGATTTTACCTTTTTCGGAATTGCATGAAGTACGCGCTTGCAAGTAATGATAACCAACGATACTTAGGGGACATTTCTATGAACTTGGAAGGGTTTCGCTAAAAATTTCCTTATATCAATTGCATGTTGAAAAAGAACGTTAACATTATAGATCATACGACGCAATCGTTTTCTAAATACGTTCTTTATCAATCTCGCAAATATATCTTTAACGCTGCTGTAAGTGTTCTAATTACTGCTTACGTTAAGCATTGTTTACAAACCGCGATTTACAGTTGCAACGATTGGTCTGCAACTAAAATCAAATTGGCATAATTTGTATAACTGCATGGGTCTCGACTTTATTTAAACCATTAATAATCAGTTTAATGTACGAAAATATGAAGTATAAAACAATTAATAACGTGTAGTGCCTATACCTGATTTTAATGAATACGAAAAGACTGCAGCTTTTATAGAACATAGGTATGATTTCAAGATTTACGCCCAGTATAATCCTATGGAAGGTTATGGAATTATATTTATGGAATATATCTTTCAGGTCTCGCATTTTTAAGCATCGAATTATTTATGCATAGTTAATCCTATACCTGTTAACTCGCACGTGTGTTAAAATGAACATGTCATTAGTGTGTAGAAAACTGTGCTCCTCTATTTTAGCCGAACACTTTGGGCAAATTGTTCAAAGTGTCGGCGAAGATTTACTTAAATATGGTGCGAAACCAGTAGGTTTAATTCGTTTTACAACTCACCTCCCTTCGGCGAAGGTAAGAATAAATTAATCTATTTTCCATTTACTCGAAAGAATTTCTAATTTCGTTCGCTACTGTGAAAAGTATAATTCTACTTCTAGATAAAAGAAGCACTGTGTGTTTTAATAAAGCATGGCTTTGTCACGCATCATCCGACCGAAAGAGGAATTGAATATTCTTTACTTTGTGAAAGAATCATGATGATCCTTCGTTACTCAAGGTAATATGTCACTTATGTATTTTAAATTTACTTGAGAAAGTGATACTTTTAAATATTAGATGTTTCAATTTTAATAGGTATATGTTCTTTGTAAAAACAGTTTGTGGGGATGAGGCTGAAATGATGTTGGAGGAGGTGTTAAAAAATGGATATATAACAGCTTCCGAAGTAATAGTGAAAGTATATAAAAGAATTGAACAGTTACCTTGTACGGGAGCTTTTGTATTAAATCGTTAGTTCGTATTACCGCAACTAACAGATCTAACTTCTGTTCCTTTATATTTGCAGCCGATCTGCAGCCATCGGTCCCAGTTTTAAAAGAGAAATTCGAATTATTAGTTAAAAACCAATTTTTAATGCGTAGTTTATATGTGGAAACACCTGAGCAGGCTGCCAATGAGAAACCTGACTTTCATTTACCAGACCTTAATTTGGCTGTAATTACGAAGCGATTAGAAGGAGGAAACGGTGATCCTGGGGATAACAGAATTTATTGGAAAGTCAATTTCGATCGCTTTACTCAGGACCTTAGGTAAGACATACAGAAACTTCAGTAAACATAAGACATATAAGGAATTTGCAATGTAATGTATAGGGATCAAATTATTATATCAGCTATGCGCAATCGCCTGGATGAGAATGCATCAGAATTGATGAGGCAGTTATTGTTCCTTATGTATTTGAGAACAGCGTCATGGGCAGATACATCCAATCCGATACCCCTGACTGAGATAAAGGAGGCAGTTAGAAAGATCGATTACCCATCGCTTTCCCAACACCTTGACCAATATTTACGTCTCATTGGTATGGATTATACGCGTAGTTAAGCAATCTCGTTAAATGTTCCGATACAAGTAGTTCTATATTCTTGAATAAGTGTGTTATTTCAGAGGAAGATACTAGTGAATTTCTAAAGCGAGTTGGTGACTCAGGTGGGGGTCAATACAGTGTTAACATGAAGGAAGCTTTCAATCAACTAGCATGGACAACTTTGGAAAACATTGTAATGGAGCGATTCGGTTCGAAAGCAGCGAGAATTTTTAGGTACGCTACAAATCTTTATATCTCACGATGCTTATTAAAAGTTGGCTAAATTGTTTTCATTCACTACGCAGATTAGTACGAGATAGGAAGTACATCGAACAAGAACGGATTCAGCAATTAGCTATGATTCCAGCCAAAGAAGCGAAACATTTAACGTACACTTTATTACAAGAGAACTACCTACAGATGCAAGAAATTAAGAAAGGCGGAGTAGCGGCGGCACCGGTGAAAACGTTCTTTTTATTTCACATTGACTTGAATTTGGTTGTCCGTATGGAGGTGGAGCATTGTTACCATGCATTGTACAACACCTTGCAGAGACGAGAATACGAGATGAGCAGTAATAAGAGGATGATAGATAAACAGATACGAATGCAGACACTGACGAGCAACCTAAAAGAACACGGTGCTCCCGAAGAACAGCTGGCAGAAGTAAGTGCACCGATTATTACTTTATTTGCATTCCTGCAATAACGGAGAGACTGTATCCCAGTTGTTTACAGATCGCGGAAATGATGACGCCGTCCGAGAAGCTACAGCTAGAGAAAGTTCAAAACACTATTAAGAAATTAGGCATCTGTGAATTGCAGATAGACGATACTCTGTTCCTACTATTAATGTATTTACGTTATCACTGAATAAAGGTATATTTTCTTTTAAATATGTCGCGTCCTTATGGATATTGCGAGAAAGAACGCCACGGTCGCCATCTATGGTACAGTCAGCGCGTGATTTTACAAAATAACGGATACGTGAAGTTTTATTCATTTATGTAGTTATTTATTTATGTATAATAATGGTTACGCTTGTAAAATACAAACAACAAAGAATACCTAACTTTCAAATTATTATAATAAATATAATCATATGTCTATGTTTATAATAGTGCTGCTCTCTATGTGATACAGTGCATTTGATGTCACTATCTATCAGGGAAAATGATGTTGGAGTACACACCTGCGAACGTTACAGTGTTGACAGACTTTTCAGTATAATTATACGTATTTTCATCTATGCGATACGAGCGTATGTTAGTTGATTAGAAAGAAATCGTTAGAGTTATGAATCACAGCCAGCTCAAGGGTGCCTTATGGATCAGTAAAATAAGTCGACCGCTGCAAATGCTTATTACGATTATCTGAAACGGAATTCTGTTACAGAATACAAGAACAGCAGACATCGGTTGTTGGTGTGTCGCTACTATCGCACGCTTCTAACTTCTTACTGCCAAGCATGATTTTCCCTTTGCTCCTATTATACGCTTTTGTTGCGCTCGTCTTAACACTACCGCGACGGGAACGGACTGCTCCGTTGCGAATGCTTATCGAGTCGTGAAAATTCAAAGCAGATAGCGTTTAACAGTGAAGGTTCACCGATCTTAAGTATACACATTTTGATTGTACGCTATTGACACCAATTAATAATATGTACTACGGTTGGTCGCGTGTAGTGATAAGAGGATCGTGATGAATGCGATCGCATTCAGACATGCATTTGACTGACTTTATACTCCCTTTTTCTATCACGCGCACACACCAGATGCAAACACCTCTCTCTCTCTCTCTCTCTCTCTCTCTCTCTCTCTCTCTCGATCTCACAATCTCTCGCTCTCTCATTTTCACAGTACTGGATAACTATATACATTGCACGTACATATACAAGTTTCTTCTAGAAATAACGGTTGTGTATACCTAAAACTAGGATTGAATTTTCGGTAAAGCGTTATTTTATTATATTTTTTTTTTATCTTCATACCATTAACAACAACGTACATGTAAATGAAGTGAAGTTCTTGGAATATTGAGAGATTGGATGTTAGTGTTCACCATTTTCTTTCTTCTTTGCTTGTTACGTTAAATATACTATAATATTAGTAATGTAGAGTCGTTTTACAATTTACTATTCTTACAGTTTGCATTCGCGCTGGTTACACTCTCGGAGATCCGATGAACGTGCACGGCGAGTGCTTTGAGATTATCGCGAGAACGAATAGAAGGAAAGATGGGAAAACGAAACAGGGGATATACTACATGTCGCGCTACCGAAACAATTTTACAGAGGTACCAAGTGAACATTAATGTTCCGTTTCGACAATTGCGGGATCGCGATCGGTGGAATGCAGAACTGAGAAATTATTTCTAAAGCGAACACCGCGCGGGGTAAAACTATTCAAATCGACAAGAATTCAACGAGGGAGACACGAGCCGAGCTTAACTACGCAGGCAATTTCTGATATCTTCCGTGACTTGAGTTACAAAGGGGGAAAATAACAAGACTGAGGGAAAGGGAATTCTTTTTCCGAAGATTCTAACGATATGGCACAATAGGGAACGATATATCTTTCGCTTGAAATTGATTAATCGTCGTCGTTTTAGTCGCGGGGTTGGGCAAGACTGAGCGGTTGATCTTTGGGGGTGAAACTGGCGAAAAGAATTAATAAAGAGGCGAATATAAGTGGAAATGTAATTTCGCGGAGACGCGAGAGGAGCGCGGTTCTTTTTCAGCGTCGAACAGAATGTAAACGCGAGAAGGGTCCGATTACGCGTTGAAATCTGAGTATTCGAGTACAACACAAACGATCAGCGAACTTCGTGTCACCGTCGTCGTCAGAACTGGCACGTACAACCTCTATTGCTAATGCGTAATAAGGATAACCATTTACAAGAAAAGAAAATGTAAAGAAGATGTAGAAGAGAGAGAAATTAATAGCGATGATAATAATAGCACTAAATAAAACTGATGACAATAATAATATTAAGGGATAATAATAGATATAATAATGACCATGACAAAATAAGAATATGCATTCGCGGTTTTTTAACATCGTTAACATCTACGTGCTTCTCGGAGTAAATTACATAATAATAATAATGTAGCTACGCGGATACATCACAATATAGTTACACTGTACACTTTTAATCGTAGTATTGACAGTTTGTGTCGGGCCCGTTTCCTTTGATCGACGAATACCGCCGACGCATTGTACAAATCCGTGTACATTATCTATATACATAAAATAAATTATTATATCAACATTAAGCTATCCTATCTGCCGCGGTATTGTGAAACCGATCTGGCCCGAAAAGCACGGGCGCGTACGCATCGAGGATACTGGCTCTCTTTTTTTTTTTTATAAAATTATAATATTAGGTACCTTGTATAGAATTGCACTGATTACATATACATACATATCTATATATATAAATAACAAAAAACGGTGAAAAAGGAGAGACGTAGAAATTATATCGAGTTTCACGTCGAGCCAACTTCCGCCAGACCCGGGGGCCGGAAGGGCGCTTGTCCACGGCCCCTCGGCCCGCGAAAACGCTATTTGGCACATAAATATTATCACATCGAGCTCCTAAAATCTTTGCCGTCCGGTTTCCCGGTTCCCTTCGAACCGCGAGACACATTAACACCTACCTATACAATCGTTAATTAAGATCGATGCTCCCCACCACTATTCCCCCCCCCCCCCACCCCCAGCACCGAGCTTCAAACACCGGTAAACAGTTTTAGCTTTTATCGACCCCCATCGGGTGTGTCAATTACCTAACCCGAAACGAAAATGATTGAGAGCAAAGGTAGACAGCGTGTTCCAGAGGCATCGAAGAGAAATCAAAACGCAACACCTCCGTATCAGAATTCGATCGTTTTTAATAAATAACAGAATTCCCCCCCCCCCCCCGAATGTAATTTTATACAGTGAGATTGTACTAAGATCGACGTCTCGCGTGTGCCCATCTCCCTTCGTAGTTCCAACAACTCCTTCGCTTATGCTTCTCGACTCTTCCCTTTACATCTGTTTCTGTCGCTTTCGCAGAAGATCCCTCTCCTCTCGTCGTAACAATCGCTCTGGCTCAACCGACACCGTGCCTGGCTAATCGTCGTTTACATTACGGTCAACAATAAATTAATCACGAAAATACTATAAGTACTATTAAGTGTTTTCAGAACGAACCAAGTGGTTACTTTGACGGACATGTATAGTCGCGTGACGGAACTCCGCTTTTATCCTCTCTCGCTCTTTCTCTCTATCTCTCTCTGTTCCCCGGTCTTCGTGCGAATACCGGATATAGTGATTGCGTGTGATACGAAGAAAAAGGACCGTCCGCCATGGGACGCAGGATTTAGACGATCTAATGCGTGCTTTGCGTATACTTTAGAGACGCGTGATGCTGTGAAGATGCGATAGAACAGACCAGCGTTTCTCTTTTTTTTTCTCTTACTTTATTCTCTCTCTCTCTCTCTCTCTCTCTCTCTCTCTCTCTCTCACTTTCTCTCTCGTTGCGATACGGCCAGCCGGAAGTGCCGTGCCGCTAAACATACACACACACACACACACTAGAAGGAATAGGAACAAGACTTTTTGGCCGCGCACCGTACCTTGCACGTATACATACCGATTGCGTATGCATATATACATATACAGGGTGAAACACTTTTAAATTACCACCCCGATGTACGTTAAATATTAATATGTTTGAAGGAACATAGATAGAACGGAGGTTGCAGAGGATCAAGTGGGACGTAAGGTGCTTCCAACGAAATCTTTCTTCGTTGCCTCGAAATCTTGAAAAGTTCGTTCGATCCAGCTTACGTTCCCCTCGAAACCAATCAGCCTCCATGTCATCCGTCTTCCCCTGAGCATATTGATATTTTAATCGAGGGGGGTAATTTTAAACGTAACGCCCTGTATATACGTTTCACGATCGTCTCGCGACGTGCTAACGCGGCATCGAAGCGCGACAAAACGATTTAAGATCGAGCATCGGCGATGGATCACGTCGAATCGATCCTTCCGGCGCGCACACGTGACACATGGCAGTCTTACGAGAAATCAGGTATGTGTATACATATATATATATAATGTGTGTATATATATATAGATTTTATTTATTTATTTATTTATGTATAATTCTATATCCATGTTGCTTCGCGCCCCGTTTGGGAAACACCCACGAGATGGATACGCACCGACACGCGTTCAGACGCGTCGACGAACCTCGTTACCTAGAACGTTACCTAACGAACGATCGGACTTGGTATCGTTCGGAAAATCCGGCCCCTTGGTCGCACTTTTTGATTACAGGAAGCAGAAGGCGCACCGTGTGCTCCCGGTGTGCAGCGACGCCTCGCGTTCCTTCCCCGCCTCTCCGGCCCCGCTCCACTCTCGTGACAGCGAGCAAAGCAGGAAATCGTCAGGGCCCGCGACGTTATCCTCCGATCTCACGTTTCTGCCGGTGTCCCGTGATACGTAGCGCGGATAACGAAAGGGTGTTGGCCGGTTGCTCGATCACGCGGTGCTCGGTCCGCGACACATCGTTCTGAACCGTGGCCCACCGACAACGGGAGGGCACCCCGCCCTGTGTTCGATCCTTCCCTTCGAGACGATACCCGCGCCGGATGCTGGCCGACGTACAGCGATGGGTCCAGGAAGGAGGACTCGCCGCTCCAATTCGCGGGAGAGTCTCCGCGCGCGGTACGATGGCACAGAAATAAATCGTTATATCACAACCTCTCGGGCGAGGCTTCGAGACGTTCGGTCACTCTTCGAGAACGTTCTTCCCCCGACGACGTGCTCGCGCGTGAACGACCGCGGCTTCCCGCCGAATCTCTCCGCCGTTCTCGAGCGGCTGCTACCCGAGAACCCCGATGAGGACGCCGCCTCCAGTTACCAGAACAACTCGTGGCCGAGTCTCGACGTTGACGCTGATGAGGACGATGCTCCGGGCGGCCATGGCGGCTGACCCGGAGCCATGGTTCAATCCTCGTCGTGGTGTCGCGGACTGGCGTCGTAGCCACCGATGGAGCCCGAGTTCTCCGGCGAGAAGTTCATCATGTCCGTCGGCGACAGGCTGTCCTGGGGATAGTAGAACGAGGGATGGTCCGAGCTGGGACCAGCGGCGCCGCCGTTCAGCATCGTCGCCGGAGGCGAGACGGACGGCCTCCCCGACGGGCCTGCCCCCGCTCCTGGATGATGCTGCGTAGTCATGTCAGAGCCGACCGGCGACAGGAAACCCATCTCCGGGCCGCTGTCGCGACACCAGAGCTGCCTCATTTCCTGCCGCCGTTGCCGCATCAGCGACTTGTACTCGGAGATGCGCATCTTCTTGCCGTCTACGATGCAGGTACGCTTTGGCCGCGGCCTATACCTGTAGTCCGGGTGCTTCTCCATGTGCAGCTTCGACAGCCGCGACTGCTCCTCGTAGTACGGCTGCTTCTCGGAGTTCGACATCGCCTTCCATCGAGCACCTGTCAACGACAAAGGAATATGTAGTTTGATTTAGTGTGAACCTGCGGGGGTAGGTAGTTTGTCTTGAAGTTGAGACGCTACTGATGATTAAAGTAATCGATTGGGTGGTTGATGGATGTTTCTGAATGGCTTACCAAGTATTTTGGATATGTTCGAGTTGTGCATATCCGGGCATGCTTTCAATATTTTCCTACGCTCGTCCTTGGCCCACACCATGAACGCGTTCATAGGCCGCTTGATATGTGGCTTGTTCTCACTCTCCCTCTTCTGCTGTCTCACCATTTTAGCTGAACAGAAAGGGAGAAGAAAGTGTTAGATGTCGGGGGCTACCGCGATACACTCCCGTGAGAAGCGAATCTGATTTCGTGAGCATCACCTGGCGCTCGCGAAACAAAAGCGTAATGTCAGCCCGATCATTCGTCAAAAGAGTTGCTTACCTTTTTCCGTTATGTCTTCCGGTACCTTGTAACCCGGCTCCCGCCACACTGTAATTTCAGAATACCGTCGCTCGTTAGAATACGAAACAGACCATCTCCGTCGCAGGAAAGTTTACAAGCAATAATCAGGGAATTATCAGAAAACCAGACTTGGGCACAACGGAATAATTTCCCCCAATCAATCTCCCTTTGATAACAGGACAAGTATAGAGAAATATATGATATTTACTGTGAGGCGTCGAGAGATAGTCCTGCTCGTCCTGTGCAGCCTCCTCTCTGGACCCAGAGTGCTTGATAGGTCGTTGAGTTTGAGGCGAAGGTGGCATCGCACCTGCGCTAGGTGGCAGCCCATAAATCCCATGCATCGCGAAGTGTTTCTCAACGGCAGCGACCGCCGCCGCAGCCACGGAGCCTCCAGGTCCACCAGCATCGTCTTTGGCCATCACCTTGCCCACTGCCAGGATTTATCGAGATGAAAAAAAAACGCCGGTGGCAAACGAGCAGGCTCGCAAAGAAACGCAGCGGCGCCGTCGCGCGCCATTGTGCAAGCAACCGATCGGGCAACGACATGCTAGGACGATCACCGCAACCGCTTGTTACGATATTACAATGACAACACCCAGGATTCCGTGGGCTTGTTTTTTGGCGATCCGCGGGCACCAGTTTTATCTCAGAATCGCGTCACGCGCCGCTGATTGTGCCATTACTCGGGTGGAAAAATCGGCCGCGAAGGGGAACAGGTTTTCTAACAAAGAGGGGAAAGAACGGATCGAACAATCGAGTAAACGTACGCGCGCTCGAGGATAAGTTTCGTTAAATGGTTCCTTTCGAGTGTCCTATCTGCATTCTATGGAGCATTCATCGTGTTTCTCGCCGCCTCGTCGTCTGTTCCCCTTTGAAATGTGTACAGCATTGTTCGTAAAAGTGGTGAACTCTTGGCCAATTGCGATCGGGAATTAAACGCGAATGGAACGCTCATATTTCCCCGCCGTTCTCTAGCGCGGTCTAGTGCACTTTCCATTATTAGAATTACCGCGACTTTTATTACAACTTTTGCGGAGTGGCTGTCAAAGCAACCGGTCTGATCGACCAAAGTCACTTCTCCCGTCTCAGGAGCGCAGTCTCGAATCTCGTGCTCCTTTGCTGAATCGCGAGTAGCCGTTGCTGAATAGCGGTGAAAACTGGTTACATCGGAGTCAATTAACCGTAGAATTTAATCGCTTCCAGCGAAGTTGAATCACCCCATCTCTATTGAACCATTACAAACGGCTCCTACGATTTTTAGCCCCGGCCCGCTTTTACCACCTGTTTCGCGACACATTTCTCCCCGGACATCGATTTCACCGATCACAGCGCAGATGCATAACTCAGCCAGTAATCGAACCCGGATTCGACTGATTATCATACTTTTTCTCTCTCAATCTGGTATTCCGGATGACCGCTGCCTAAGATAGTTACGAAGTACTGAACAAGAGTGAACAGACTTCTTGCCCGAAAATTGAAGACCCCGAACGGTCGTAGCTTCCAAAAACCACAGTCGTTGAAAGGAATACAGTGAAATCTTAATATTAGTGGGGGTGCAGGAGGTGGACCGTTTGGTGGTGGTTTTATTTCTCTGAAAATATTTTAAGCTCCTGTGGTTCAAGATAAGTGGATGAATACACGTTTGTCCACTTGCACCCCCAGAGAATATCGTTTTCTTTTTTCATTTATGTCTTCTGAGATTTGTACAGCTTAGTAGGTACATATACAAATAGCGTAGTTAATAATTATACATCGTTATGAAAATTTGGTTAATATTCCAGCCGTTGCAGTACATAACATATTGAGGAAAATTTTGTAAGAGAAATAGGAATGAAATAGAGAATCTTAATCACTGAGAGGCTAGTTTATTGGAAATGGAATATCGTTTAACGTACCACATGTGGCCCAACTACCTCACTGTATTTCCTCCATTGACAGTGTACCTACCCGAGAAAAAGTCTACTTACTCGGAGAGGAGAGGGAGCTGAGGTGCGGCGGCAGGCCCGCGTACGGAATCGTCGTCAAGTAGTTCCTCGGCATCGGTAGGCCAGGCGGAAAGAGCTTAGGCGCGGTCGCTGCCAGCGGTTGCTCCTGGTGGCCGCTGCTCCCGGCCCCGGTCGAGTGTGAATCGCTTCCTGGCGAGGAGGAGGACGCCGTGGCCCCCGAGGACGAGGATTTCGGCTTCGAGAGGTTCAGGGGTGCGTCGAGATCCTGAAGAGGGGGCGCGGTGGGCGCGACCGCCGAGGAGATCGGCGTGGGTGACGCTTCCTTCTCCATCTGCGTGGTCATCTGCGCCAGATGCGCGGTCGCCCAGCTTGGACCTTCTCGATGACTGCTGATCATCTGTAACATGCATCGTATACGTGTAGCTTTCGTGGCTGTTTCGTTTGCTTGGTATTTCGGAGGGAACGTATATCATGTCGGAGCGACAAATCGCTCTGGCTGACACGGGGCGATCAGAATCACGGTGCTTGGTAGATTACGAGTTGATCATGGTTATTTTAGGGAGACGTCTTGATCAAGATATCGTAGTACCCACGGTGGACTCTCTGTTTAAGCATTTGTGCAGTCGCACATAAATATTAAAAAATCTGAATTTTTTTAAAATAAGTACAAATATTTATTTTCCATTTTAATAATATTTTTTTGTGAAAATTCGAAAATCGGTTTTTCGGGAATAGTGGAATTCGAAAACCGTTTTTTTTCACAAGTCGGTTTTTGTATAAATCCTAAGTAGTTCCATGCCCTCGTTAGTGTGAAGAATGGAAAGAAGAAATTGGGATTGCAGAGGTGTTTTACGTACGTTAGCGATCGAATTGATATGTTTGTTGGTGGTGGCCGTGGACGTGGCCGACGGTGGTGGCATAGGCGATTGCACTGGCAACCCTCTAAGCTGCTCGAGAAACGGTAGGAACATCAGGGATTGCGGCCCCGACATGCTCAACTGGCTCTTTGTCATCTGAGCCTGTAGCTCCTGGATGTTGTGCTGCATGATGTGCTCTTGTTGCCGCTTCAAGTGCTCCGTTTGCAGCCGCTGTATCTCGATTTGCTTCTGCGAGTCGACGGTCATGTGGGCAGGATACGACTGCAAAGTCACGGACGAGCAATTAAAGGGACGCTGAACCGTTGTCGTTAAGAGAAAAACGAATTAAACGTTCCATAGACTATAATTTCTAGCAGAAAATCCATAACACAACAGATTAGAGTTCTTTCCACGTGCTCTCTGCAAATTTAAATATAAAAATCATATTCCTACTACACTATGAAAATTTTCTTCCATTATTTACTACTTTGGGGTAATCTCGTCACAACGACGTACTTGGTACTCGCAACGAGGGAGCCAAATGAGCTCGTTATTATCCACTGTTTATAACGCGGGAAAACTATTTCCCCATCGATGCCAATCCCCCCGAACCTGTTCCAAATTATAGTTCCCGGGAAAGTCTAATAAAAGACGAATTGCCACCGACATTAACTTTAATTGCTGGTTACAGAGCGCGTCAAACGGAAGCTATTGCTGCGGGGAAAGTGAGATGCAAAAACGAACGCCGTCGGTGTAATACGATAACGCGGTGCTCGGGAAAGAATCTGCGCCGCTTCCAACACGCGTCTTTAATCAGTTGCGTGGTAGCACAATAATTATAGCGTGCGTTGTCCGATAATGGCTGGAGACGATCGGTGTCGCTCGTAAATCAATATCGCTGGGCATCGTTCGATAAATCGAGCAGAACGTTCTCCACAAAATATACGGTGCTCCCGTGTCCTAACTCAGAGAGAGAGCAGGTGCTTTCAGACATACGATCGACGTAGGCACGACGTCTGGAATACGTTCCGGAAATTAATCCCCTTATTTCTAGAGCACCCTGTGCATCACGTTCGAAAATCCTCCGGCACTGCACTTATGCAACACCAGATAGTGCGGAACGATGCATATTATTTATCTTTATAAAGATTGCGCGCTGCTCACGTGTTTATGCGCATTAATTTCCTCGTTAATGGTACACCCACGCGCGAAATGGAATAAATCTAACTCATTGTTCCAACGATTTGCATTCAATGCGCGTGAAAAAAAACTATTGTATCCTGGTCAGACGCGATGTTTACAATTCTTCCATCGTTCCTGTACAAATTACTCATTACGTAATTACGGGAACAGAGCGGAAATCGTAGATCAAATTTGACGCTTAACGTCTGGAGGAATTCTGAGGACTGACCTCGCGCATTTCTAAACTGCTCGTCTCTTCTTTTGTACCATTCTCTGCGACAAGCGTAGTTTAATTCATTACACAGGTGTCCCTGCACTGTGTGAATGTGATTCAATTGAGAAGGCAGGTGAGCCCAGAATTCAAGCTCAGCGGACGCCTCCCCAGCAGACGAATGTGACAAACGTGCTTTTCGGCGGTCGTAAAGTCAAGGTGTTGCGCGTTGACCCTTTTCAGACAGATCTAGGACGCAAATGCACGCCCATCGTGGCAGAAGGGTGAAGGTAGCGTGGTTCGGATGCCCGGGATTCCTCGCCGAGGGAACTTCTTTTTCGAAGCGGCGTCCATTAGCCAGGACAAGCAGCACCGCCATTAATTGGACGGACCTCGGGGCTAGGATAGCGTAACAATCCAACACGGCTAATATCATTGTAGTTTCCTACGACCTGGCCGCGGTCCAGATATGCTTGAAGTTTAAAGTCTATTTTAGACGATAAGGAAGACGTTTATTCATCCAGCCTGGGGCACACCGGCTGAAACGTAACACATGCGCGATATTAGACGACCGCTCTCTTCTCTTGCCTCGGGCCTTTCCGCGGGCGATTATTAATCCACGATGCCCGATGGAAGATCGCGGGTCCCGTGATTTATGATCCGCGCCGGTTTCGTCAAGCAACGGGCCGCGGTATCCTTGCAAGAGGAGAACGAAAAACTGGAGTGTAACGTGTTCAGCATTTGCTTTCCACTGCGCCGAATGCTTCTTCCCACTTTTTGCAAAGAATTTCATTTACATTCCCGTGGATATCCGAGGGTTCCCGGATCCTCGAGTAACTCGCTTCATTTTCCTTCTTCATCTCTCTCTCTCCGCAACTAATTCCACCATCTCTCCTCTCTTTTTTATAAACAATCTCCCTTTCAACATCTGCTTTCTAGAAAACAGGATCTACATATCCCGTGTAAAATAAATTAATCGATATCCTTCGATCCACGCAGCATTGTGTGCCTCACACTTCCTTGGCTCGTTCAACAACGCGATGACTGGTGCAAGATAAACCCGCATATTAAGCAGATTCTGTATGGAAATGTACTCGTTAGCGTTAATTATGACAGCCGGTTCTAATTGCCACGATCTTAGCCGCTATGCATGCGCCGTAAAAAAAGCGATAGCTTTGTAAGGATGGCAAAAAAAAAAATGGGCGAGCAATTATTTCCCCTTTTTTCAGCGACCACTGTCATCTTTCCACGGCAGAGGCTGGCGCGCGCTCGCGCGACACACGGGCTGGTTCCACGACCGTTCAGGCGAGAAGGACATTTTTATCGGTCGGTGGACGGGTAAGAATGGCGACGCTGGTTCATTAAGAGAATTCATCGTCGCCCGTGGCACCGGCCTCGGGAAACGCGGGCGGGAACGTCCGCCGGCGAGTGAAGACAATAAACGGGCCCCGAGAGGGGGTGAGGGTAATTTCTGGTGGCCATTCTAGCCACGCGGCTATAATCGGCATAGCGGAGGAGCCAATGGAACTTCATTATTCATTTGCAAAGTTCAGTTATGCCGATGATACGTATCCGTGACAGCTATACCGCCCACAGTGGCTAAATATAAACAGGCGGGGTGCCAGCAAGTTCCATTCACATTCACATCCACACGCGACGCCGCGGTTCAGTAAGTGAGCATAAGAATATGAGGAGCCCCGTTCTGAATATGCATCCGCGCATTGACGCCAACTGCACCGGCTAAACTTAGCCACGCAATTACCGAAACATACCTGCCCCCCCATAATCGCTCTTCCGCCGGTTATCTATGCCGCTGTTTCGATCGAATGCGAACATTATACGGCGCTTATTGGCGCGCGTATTGTCGCGCGAGTCAAGCCTCTGCCCCTGATAGTGATTGATACTGAATGACCGTCAAAGAAACTGGAGCCTCGAACTTGGGGATATTGATTATAGATCCGCATGGGCTAACGGAGTTTTGTAATTACTGGCAATCGCGGCTGCTCCGAACACCATGCTGACCGTAGAATCGTAGTTAAAATTGTAGAACCGTAGATGGAGCATCGGAGCAGCGATTGATCTTCTGTGAAGCGGAATCGGTGGATGGGATTTATACCGAATAATTATTCCCGAGCTGAAAATTCGCGCGGAGATGAGCGAGCTAAACTCCCGTCACTGGCCTCTCGTCGCGGGCAGCGGTTAACGAAAGACGAAGGCTAAAGGCCACGAAATTTGAATCTAGATTTAGAATCGGAGGCACTGGAGTGCAAGGGGACATACAGGATGACGTAGATCCACCGGAAGTGGTTCATACTTCACGTGCGTTATAAAGACTGTCACTGTGGCACTGTCTAAAATTACGACTACGCCCGAAGCAACAGTGGCTTTAATACAAGCCCATCTTCTTCGCGGAGATCGTGGTCGCGATATCCACGATGGCGGGGGTATCGATCCACGTACACGGAGAGGCATTCCTCCGTGGGAAAATAGAAGACGTGGGGGAATCGATCTGGTGGCAGTGCCGAACGCAACGAATCCCCGTCGTGAAATATGCAGGTAGAGACAACGAGAAGAGAAACGACAAAGAGAGCGCTGGCTGCACCCTTTAATGGAATTTTAAAAGAGTGAAGCGGCCAGAATTCGACGACACAGAGCGCGAGCAGGGGTGGCCGCAGGGATACATAAATTATGGAGCGCTTTGAACGGGATTCGCTGCCGTGCTGGCCGCGGCCGCTGCAATGAAACTTGTGAATGCGGAATCTAGGGCAACCGGAAGCGGTATTTTCGTGGTGCGGCTTTTCCACGGGAAGAGGAGAGCGGATCGCGTCGCGTTATTGCCAGGAGGGTCCACCGGCCATCGAGCACGATTCTTCTCCTTCGAACGGAAACGACCGGTGAAAAGCGAGCTTCGACGCGGCTCATTGATTCCCTGGGAAACACTTCAAATAGAATCTCCTTCCCCCCCCCCCCCTCCCCCGGCAAATTTTTTATCAGACGTTCTTTGAGAGCAAACCCCTTTGCTTCGATACACATTAATGTCCCTTTAGAAATAAAACAGCTGATTATTCCTCATTTTGTCTTCGACTTTGGCTAATTTACTATTCAAGTAGCGAAACATTTGATGTTTCGTTTAAATGAATGGTACGGGACGCGATTAGCTTTCCTTGAGTTCCCTGCTGCCATAATCGTTTGGAAGTAATGATGGAAGTCGAGATGGAAACAAAGTCGTTTTTGCTACGAGGATCCTTCAAAGACCGTGTGCAACGCGTGCAGTCGGCGGATGGAGCGAGTCGTTGAGTCGTATAATATTGTAGTCGATAGAGAGCGCGCAAAGGGAATTATTAATATTACCGCTTTCGAGAAACCGGTGGCCGGGTCTCTAGCACAGCGGTGATCGTGCAATTTGTTTATCCGCCGATGGGGAATATCAAAAGGATTAGAGGCGGCGGAATAGATAATAAACATCGGCCAATAAAGCCGCCCGAAAATATCTCTGGTTGCAACGTATCCGGGGGCCGTTTGTACGTGTGCCTACGTTTTCTGTGATCTATGATTATGGATTCCGCGATGTCGATACCAAACGTATAGCTTTTGACGCGTGCTCCCGCCGTCAGCGTATTCTGCTCGCCCCGTTTCTTGGAACGGAACACTGGGGGGGAAGTCCGGGGGCTGCGTTTCTGTTCTAAACCGCGTCTGCATCTTCTGTGATTCTGAAAATTCTTCATCCGCCATCAAATTCGGCGCTGCTCAATTCTTTCGAACTGGATAACCAAAGACGATTACATACTGCAATTAGAGGCTGAATCTTGGGTAAGTAGAATAGGACTGCGCCTGAATAGACACTTGGAGGCGCTGAGAAAATAAGGTTTCAAGGGTCTTTGGAGTAGAACCGATGATGATAGGTCAGGGCAAAGACCTAAGAAACTGTTGCTCAATGGGTGACTCAGATTCGTGGATGCAGGGAGCTAGATTGATGCAGGGGCTGAGGTGATTCAGAGCTTGAACGACCTAGCTAGGGTGACGAGATACATTTGATTCAGAGTATATACGGTACTCGGTCAGCGAAGGTGCGTCACATAAACAGTGAAGCCTAATTGAATCAATACAAATGATTAGAATCAAGCAGTGAATCGTCGAAGAAGAAACTAGCACGTTCTTCCCCGTTTCTGATCTCTCTAACGGGGACAAGACGGTAGTAAATGAGCTAACGTGGCGTCAAACAATATTTACGGTTGCAGGGATGTACTCTAGCAGCGTGGGATCCATAATTCATCGGGAACGCGCGAGCGTATCAATGGAATCGTGGGGGCTCCTACGCGGGGGAATTTCGCGTGTTTCGAAGATGTCGTGGCACGCGAGAGGACGTACATACTTACGTGTAACACGTAACGGAGGAGAGGATCGTAACGTGTTCGCAGTTGTAGCGGACCACACCGACGGGGGTAAATAGAGTTATCGTGTGCTCACGGCGTGTACGCCGGAGCGGAGGGAGCGACGTTAACAGCGCCTCGGATACTTTATAAGCGCGCGTTTCATCGCCTTAAACTGTGCGCCGTTTTATTCGGTGTTCGACCGGGCGTTCCCTTATCTTTTACGATTCCATTGCGCGCGTTCCTCATCCACGCGAACTGACACGAATACCGCGGGCGACAGCGAGCGTGTTCGAGCGGCGTTTGCGCTCGGAAATCGGCGCCGCGATGTTCGTCAGCCTTTGCGTGAGCTGCTGGTAAACATCCTCCTCCTTCCTCTGTGGATCTTGGTCCATAACCCTCGATCATCCAACTGTCCAAGATCTTTGATAACCCATCGCGAAGTTTCGTGACGCTCGAAGTAAGTAATTAGAGGATAACGGTCCAATACTCTTCGGCAACTCGAGATTAAGAGCAGGACAGAGATGGTAAAGAAAGAGCAGCATCGACAATGGCGCGCTTTATGTTTCCTCGGGATGTTCTTAGACGAGGAGGTTCTTTTATTTCATTGAACCGCGTCCCTGAATCGCATGGAGCGTCTGCAACGCGCTCGGACCCGCGGGGCCGAGCGAGCATTAACGGCATTAAACCGCGTTACCGTAGTTGACAGCAAGACATCGAGGAGCGTGTTCCTCTTAACGGCTCAAAGCTGAACGCACATAGCCGAAATAAGCCGCGACGATGAGCCGGCTGTCAGTGGGATTATTGTCTTCGGCTTCTTATCTGCGACGGGGAGCTTCTTTCTGCGAGGATCGTACGTGAAACGACGGACGTATCCCCCAAGGGGACTGGGGGATGTCGGGACGCGACTAAAGCAACCCCGTCACCTTCGGAAACGAGCAACCAGCTCCTACCGTTCCTCTCTATCCTCTCCGTCCCAGCTTTCCATCCTTTCCCCAACTCCGTCGCGCTACTCTCTTTTCTTATTTCTTCCACCCCCACCGCCGCCCTTCTCGCCCTCGACAGCGATCCATCCAAGATGCGCATTACCCGCACACTCTTTTCCACGGTCGTCCCTTTTCAGCGGACAGCCACGGCTCACCTCTCGTCCTCGTTTTTTCGTCTTTGTCCTATCGCCGGGCGCTCCCGTCAACGCTCTCCTACGGCCAGAGGATTCTTCCTTCGTCGACGTTCCCGTAGTCGACACACTGTCACACCGTGCCACTTCGACACCTCGATTGGTTTACGGGAACGTCAACCGACGTCGACGGCCGGCTCGTGGAAAACGTTCCGGCGCTGCGCTGCGATCATCGCGATTCTTTCCTCGCGACCGTTTTCATCGCCGGCTGTGATTGTGGCCTCCCTGTCGCTCCCCTCGATTCGAAAAAATATTTACAGTCCGCGGCGGCGTTAGTCGTTTTACCGAGGCGATGAAACACGCCAGACCGAACGAACTTTGGGAAGTCTGGACCCTCGCGCGCAGTTGCTCAAAGACTGAAAAACAAAGCTGGGGAGGAGAATTGTATTCTCGGCTGCTGTGCCCCACATATCGTCAACAATAGAACGAAGCGCCGTCTCGTTTATGTAATATTACTTGCTCGCGATTCCCCGTGTCAGCATCGCGCGAGGCAATGACACCGCGGAGAGATTAATCAGCGAGTCGCCGTCGTCGTACAATGTACTCGAGCCTGATTGTAAAGGAATATGGTTAGGTCGAGTTTCATTCTCGGTAATTTGCTTACAATTAAAATAACGCTGCAAGATGCCGACGGCGCGCACCCTGTCCGCGCGCCCCCCGCGTCTACCGACTAGAAAGTGATTAATTCCTAACAAGGCGAGGTTTGCTCGGCACTTGAGCGACCGCCGCACCGCGCTCCGCCGCGATGCACGCCGGCTTTCGGGTGCTGTGGATGGTAGAGAGGCAGCCTCGGATCGGAGGAAGAGGAGAGCAAAGAAACGAGGTGGCTGAAGGAGAGGCGGAGGAGGAACACGGAGGCTGGTGGGAAAAGAAAGGAGAGAAAGACATTACAATGGCGTGGTAGCGCCCACCTAGCTACCTACCCTATCCCCCGTTTACGGCCCACCCCGCTGCAGCACGGGGGAGGTACAATAAACAGCCCCTTGGGCTCCGCCGACTTTAATTAATTTTATATGTGTTGCGGCCGCGAGAATCAAGTCACGGGGCACCCGAGCCTCCCAATGCCCTTCCTCTCATTATTCTTTTCTCTGGCTTATTTCCCCGCGACCCCTGCGCGCCCTCTAGATGTCTCTCTTCCTCTCTTCTTCGTCCTTTCCCCGCTCGAGTGTTTCGAGCTTTTGCTGTAGGGTGAGAGGGGGAAGGAGAGAAATAGAAAAAGAGAGGTCGGGGATCGGCACTCGAAAAGGAGAATAATGCTTGGGATGCACGTGGCACACGGACCCCTCTCGTCTTCTTCCCCCCTCCCCCGTTCTCCCGTAACCGCGATTCTAATTCATCGTTCCGCGTTGCTCTCACACGAGCCCATCGCCCAGCGATTCCGCGCGCCGCATGTGTGCGTGCGCGGGGCTCTTTTTACCGGCGAACTTACATCGAGGAATCGTGCGTGACCGACCGAGGTATCCATTACTTATTCCCTGGCGGTAATACGCGGACGAGGCGCAACGAGGAAGCGCTTTCTTTGCCCGTGTAAAAAGTCGTAGGAGAGAACGATGCATCGTTCCGCCTTGTAACGCCGCATCTTCGGATCTGCCATGTTCCGCGGACCATGGGAAATTACGCGAGAGCCGACACCGCGCGCGAAGGAAACGCCCGTGGCCGTTATTTATCAACCGCCGATTCCCTCGGCGCGATCTTAATTGACCCGGGAAGGCCGCGCCGCTTCCTCGTCCTTTTATCGCTCCGCATCTGCGTTCGATTGTACTCGATCGTTCTTCCTTGCCCACGCGGACGCTCGTCTATTTCTGACGCGCCGATTGAGGTGTAGCGAGGAAACCTGAGAGCAGCTATCACGCCGTTCCAGGGGAATCATCCTCGAAAATGCTGCTTAATGGATCGGGCACGGTGCTCGGTTCAGTAATGGATAATGGAAAAGTAATACCTACGTGTAATGTAAAAGGAATTTGAATAACGGCGCATAATCTATCTCTTACTTTACGACTCTCTCGTACTCTGCGAACAAACGATCAGAGAGCTTCCAATGGAGCTTGAATAGGTGCGAGGGAAGTTTTCACATATTTCTCTTTGCTCGGATCTGAATTATTTGGTTTTCGAATAGGCGTCGAGCCCCGCGATCAAAGTACATACGCAATTTACCTAACGAGCGCCGAAACAGAATGGAGTTCTTTGATGGTTCTTTTAGACTTTTACCCCATTTCGATCTTAGGCCCGGTGCAGACGAGCGGTTTGCGGCAGTTTGCCGCCGCGTTTTGGCAGAACATAGATTTATATAAAGGAGTTCACACAGGACGCAAATTTGTAGCGGCTACCAGGCGGCATGTTTGCGTTCGTTTTGACGAACGCACGAACCGCTTCACCGCGAATGAACGCTGCCGCGATGCGGCGAAGCAGTACATTGTTTTATATACAAGCAGTTCACACGAGCGTTTTGCGTTTGTTTAACGCAGGAAAATGTCTCTCTCAAATCCATAAACATAGAAGAAGAAGAAAGCACAGAACGCGAATCGTGGCGTTGCAAAACCGCTCATGTGAATTGCTAGAAAAATTTCACGCGCGTCTCGTGGCGGCAAACTGTCGCAAACCGCTCGTCTGCACCGGGCCTAATTTACGTAAAGCCGAGGCCGCGGTTACTACCACGGATTCAATTACCCGTGTTATTTAAGTAAACGTTTTAAATCTCTGGGATCTCTTGTCTTCCTTTCTGTCTCACCGCACAGAAATATCATCGCGTTACTCCCCTTCCCATTCAGCCCCGGTCGTCTCGACGTGAAACAAAGATGAATCTTACAACTTTGCTCTTTGCCGTACAAAGCTCCACGTGCTCGCGCTGTTCCTCGTTTTTACGTTATCTGCCCGGATTCCAAGTTTTGTGTTAATTACCAGATCACCCCCTCACATAGACCAAACCATTAAAAATACCCAAGTTCTCGTTGGTACCATTGCAATAATAAGCTGTACTGTATCACAGTTTCATTTTTTACAGTTCTTGCTGTAATGCAAAAATGTATTCGTTCAAGCGAGAAATCTTGCTGCAATATTAAACACCCATTTATGCGGTGCATACAAAGTGCACAGCAGGTACTATAAACAGTAAAAAAAAAACCTTTTAATTGATCGTTCGAAACGCGAGAATAACGTTACTGATGAATTAAAGAAAAGGAGGTTTGGCTCGATTAAAGTTCCTGTTAGTGGCTTGAAGGAATCGCGGAGCGTTGCGCGTGCCGTAAGCCGATACGCGGCGCGTTCCGTCGCGGTGCATCCCTTGCACAGAAATATGCAATATTTATTTCGGCGCACGCGCCGGCACGGCCGTGTGTCCCAGCGCGTGCATATGCCGGCGAAACGTGAGAACCGAAATAAAGATTCGGACGACACGCGGGAACCGGGGTAAACCAGAAATACGCCGTGAATTGAAACTCGCATCCTGGCAGCGGGGACTACACGCCCGTCGCGTGCTCATTTTGGAATAGCGCTCGTTAATTGCCCCTCGAGTCGCTCGAATTACACTTCAATTATCCGAACAGAGCGATCAGCCGCTAATGTCCCTCGAAGCCACTCGAGCCTCCTCTGGCAACTTGGCGAAACTTCCGGCGACGCTTGCCCTCGCGTGATAAAACTGTCGATCGGAAGCTGACAAGTTGACCAGAGATCTTCGACTCTGAACTATACGCTTCAATTTTTTCTCGAAATCTGAACATCGCTCATTGGGGTAGTTCTTTATAAGAAGTCGCGGTTAAACGGTCTCTGTTCCCTGTCAGCCGAAATGTAACGAAGAAGGCGACGGGAACGGTTAGAGAGATCGTTTCGCTCGGCCGTTGTTGCGAGGGGCCGACGAAAAATTTGTACCGCGCGGTGGCAAAGGGCGAGAAAAAGAGGAGTTGGCCGAGGGCCGAGGAAAAATCTGACAGCCGGTTCTCTCCGATGTTCGGCTAAAATATGGAAGCAGGAACGTAAATAAAAGAAAAAGGGAGCCGCGCGGCGATGGCACACAGGAATGTAGCAGCTGCGGGGCTCATTCACATCCGCGGGCACAGTGGAATTCTTACTACCGTGCTCGCGGTTTCTCTCGGGGTCGCCGTCCAAGTTACAAGTATAACCGCACTCAATGCCCGCCCAGTACCTACTTCCATTTCATTCTGGAACGTTTGCAAACGACGCGCGCCGGCTACCACGCGCTATAACATATTCCGTTGCTTCCGCCAAGTAATAGGCGGTGCTAATCATTTTTCTTGGCATTAAGTCATCACGCGTAACACGTCGCTATTCTGGGTCGAGTATCGGTAAAAAGCTATCTATCGATTCGTTGATGCCTGAATAATCTAAATGTGAAAAGTTCTGAGGAAAATTGAACGCTATCGACACTACGGGATGGTGTTCAGGTTGGGAAACGTTGGGAACGAATAACACCTCCGTATAAGAGCGTAAATATCGGGGAATTATCTGCGGGTATTCCACGCGTTACAGCCCAATAATGTATCGCTGCTGGCTGCAAGGTTAACAGCGGGGATACGATTAAAGTAATCGGCCGTGGAATCGATAAGGCGTGGCTTATTTAGGAAGTGATAATTGCAATATTTATGAGAGGTTGTTGCAGGCAACACGGGTCGTTAAGGTTGCCCGTTAAATATCATTTAGTTGCAAAACCAGCTCTGGCTTATCTTGACAGATAAGGAAACGTTTCCTGCTTCGCGGTGCTAATGATTGAAAGAGAAACCGGAATTTATCCTGCAACCGTGGTAGATTCTATCGAACAATTTACAGGAATAGAATTCAAATGTCAAATAAGACGGGATACTTTTCAACGTGCTCACTTGCGTACAGAAATCTGTGGCCCGGGTGGAAAATTCTAGTCCAGCTTCTTTCCCCGCTCTGCAGAAGCCTGTGTAATTATTTATTTTAAGAAATCAAAGACGTGGACGGGTGGAAAGGAGGACCTGCGATGTCGAGGGTTAAAAAGATGCTCGCAACTCCCACGACTGTTCCGAGAGTTGATCGCGCGGAACGCGTTCTGCTGCACGACAAAGGCTCTCCTGATGTCTGACTAGCACACGGAGCATCTACTTGTAGCCGACCCGCGAGCCGCGTTACATCAGCCGCGGTCGAATATCCCTTTGGAGTGGCGTTATCTGGCCGTGCCCGGTCATAATGCAATCAGAATATCCCCCGCGGTAAGAAGAAGAAGGAGATTAGAGGGCACTACTCACGGCATGCTATTTACTTTGAACTATTCTCGGCACCGCGGCCGAAACACACATTATCCGTCGCCGCCGCCACGACGACGGTGTACTTGCCGCTCGCGGCATCATCGCCCAAGGAAACCTCCGCTGATATCCTCGATAAACGACGCCTCACCACGAAAATACCCGCCCGGAGGAGATTCCACTTAATTGGGGGTGAAGAGGGTTGCTAGCACTCGCGACGGATTTATCTTAATCAAGAAAGTTGAAACTGGGGGTTGCATTGGGAGCATCAAAGCGTAGAATTTAAATCTGAGATTAATTTCCTTAAGAACTCCTAGCCTTCCATAGACTAAAGCAGTGGCGCACTTAGATTTTAATCTTGGGAGAGCCAAGTAGCAGAGATAAAAATATCCCTTCTTATAAGAATATTAAAGAATGCAAATTCAATAAAATTCATTAGCTGATTATAAAAATTTATTTCAAGAATAAAATCCAGTTTTCTTTTCTTTCTGGAAAGCCCCTTCTTTGGGGGTTGCGAGGGCCCCTTGGCCCCCCTCTGGGTGCGCCTTTGGACTCTAAATACGACTATATCAACTAAAATATTCCCTTACTCCTCCTAATCATCAAACACTTCAAATACCATTCACTGCCTCAATCACCAAAGAATTATTACAGCGATATCTGTTCACATAAAGTCCAAGGTGCATCGTACCAAGAGGCGTCGACGACAGGACAGATTTTCGAGCTAGCTGCGGTAGTCGCGGTGCAGAAACGCGCGCGGAGCTCGTTGACGGATCGGAGAACGAACTGACGGGGGAGGGTGATGAAATAAACGAACAGCGAGGAGGAAAGAAAAAGCTGAATGAGCGCGACCGGGAATACAATGGGGCACTGTTGTGCCGGGACTCTCGGCGGTGAAACAATGCCCGCTCCCGGATTCAGTTAACAATCCGTGTCGCGAACATGGGGACGCCCGCCGTTAGATAAGAACGTCGCGTCGCGATGCTGCGGCGGCGCGCCAACGCTCCAGCGATCGTGGACCTCTCCTCCCAACCTTTTCTTTTCAATCGGATGGAAAACGTTCGTTCGCTGGGACGAGATAATAGGATGCCGCGGTAATGGCGCAGGATGGAGGCATTGTGCCGTGTTCCGACGAACTTCTCGTCCCATTCTCCCGGGTCGAGGCGAATGGCGACGATCTCGAGGGATGGTTCCTCTAGGGGCTGCAACTGTTATGGAGATCATTGTTGGAAACTCTGATGTAGAGGCTTGCCCCTGAAACAATCGCGAACAAGTGGGAGAACGTCGCCACTGTGGCGGATAAAAGAGGTTCTCGTACGCAAGGGAGGTTTCCAAGGTGGATATTATTCGGTCTTTCCTTAACGAAGCGATGGTTGTAAACTGGAATGAATATTGCGAAACTGTTCGATTCCAGGGGAGAGGGAACGAAAGACGATGGGGATGAAGCGAGGGAAATTCTGTAATTGGTGACGAAGACAACTCCTCGAGCATGATGCTTGATCGTGTTTTTAATAAGCGTGCATGGTTTGTTAGCGAGTAATTTGTTGTTTAATAGTTTGTTTATCGGCGACACGGTCGATGATTAAGCAGAGCGTAACAGACGACTCGAAATACTTTCGAGGGAAAATTATGAAATCCTTGGAGCTGCCGCGGAGCTCTGAATCGCCGCGGGAGGGAGAGAGTGAGAGAGACGCGCGGTTATCGTGCGTGAATAATACTCGTAATTGGAAGCACTGGTTGTAATTTAGCTTTAAAGGCCGTGTTATTATTTCTGACGCGTGTTCGAATGCTAACGATCCTAAGGAGTACTTGGAAGAATGTAATTGTCGAAATTAACAGGCTCGCGCGCGCGCGGCTTAATTCGGTATCAGGGAATTCATTATCGAGATGGTTGTTGATCTTGATCAAAGATCCCGCTTCTATCGAAGCCTAATTTCATATTGAGCACGTAAACAATGCTGCTTCTCCCGCGACAGACACTATCGGCAACTATTATCGCTTCCAAGGAAGCAACCAAGTCGCGAGTCCATCTCGAGGCCGCTGCTACTCGAACGAAGCGCCCGCGAAAGAAAAGACTCGTAACAAAGGCTCGCCGAGTAATCTCTTTAACGAGACTACAAGAAATTATTATCGGATGATCCCGTTGTCAAGAGAGAGGCGCGAGTCGAGGGCACGATCCGTGAACGGTCGGCCTTTGAGTTGAGGCCTCGCTGCACATGGCAATGTAATTAAAATACCGAGCGGCAAGACTATGCCTCTCCATCCCCGGCGAACAATGGGCCACAATGTTAATGAGGAAAATAATTATATGAGAGTTCATTTTCTTCCTCCAGAAAATCGGATGCGGAGCCGTTGAAGGAGGCGCCTGGCCTCTGCAGGCAAGGAAGAGCACCAAAGTAGAAAAGGGGTTCCCCGTAATGCGAGCGCCAAGTGGTCCAGACGTCGTCGTGCATGCACTACTGGCGACGCCTTCACCCTTAACACACCCAAGACCTGTTCCTCTCCGCGTTAAGACGTCCGTCCGACATAAGTGTTTTGTAATTAACGCCGTGCACGCGTGGTATCCCTCCGCCCTCCCTCCCGATTAGGAGCACTCCTGGTCGAGCTCAAAGGGAAGCCAGAGAAATTCCTTCGTCGATCCGAGGATACGTTAACTTCTGCGCGCCTACCAATGGGTCATAATCAACGCCCGCGGCGCGTAGGTACCATTTAATGGGCCAACTTCTTCTTCGTCCACCTAAAGCTACAGATTAAAACTACAGAGTATATATTGAATATTTAATATTGCACAATATATTGAGCGTCTAGGGGCTGCTTACGGTCAATATTATTGTGCTATATATTGCACAATATTTATCCCAGATCAGGACTGGGCAACCCGCGGCCCGCGTTCAGTTGACGTTTGATTCTTGTGGAGTGAACATATCAGGTGACACGGAAGCTGCTTGTGTGGCCATTGCACTGGCTGTGAGCTTGAAAATGAAGAAGTCGAAGAAAAAGCGCAAATGGATGAAGGAGTGGTACACAAGAAGAAGTGAGTACACTCATGAAAACTTATTAAATGACCTAAGACTAACAAGGGAAGATCCCGAACCCGAAAATTCAAAAAATTCTGAAACTTTGTGAATGTGTAGGGGATTTCCTTCTGATTACAACGCAATTTTTTTTGCTGCCCAAAATCACTCTAAGGGGATGAAATTAACCCCTGAAGATTCGGCTATTTTTCGATTTTATTTTGTAACACACAATCTGTAAGAGATAGAAAAAAAGTTTCAAGACAAAAGTTACTTCTTTTAATTAGATCTATCAAATCGTAAAGGTTTTATCAATTGTTTAAACAATTAGAAAAAAGTTATAAACAAAAATATGAATGTTTTCTAAAATTCGGGTTTTCACGTGAAATCTGAACTGCATGTTTAAATAATTATGAAACAGCATAATCCATATTTTTTTTCCATACAATTTCAACTATTGTTGTATCGCGGAACTGTGCTCCGCGACAATCGAAGAACTTTTGGATCCCATTGTAACGTGCCTTAAGCTGCACGACGAGCAATGTTTTTCTAACATTTATTAGGAAATAATACGCGACGCGTAGTAAGAAAGTAAGATAATTTATATACTTTTGTCTCTAATTACACATGGGGAAATTATATCAGGTGGAAATAGAGGAGAAGAAGGGAACTGTTAGATATAACTTATCCTTATTAGAACTTTTTATTTTTAACATAATTATCGAACTTTTCTCTTATTTGCTCACCAAACAAGCGAGACAATGCAGGCGTTTAATAAGCGATTTAAGTATAGTTAGATAACTTTGAAAACACTTGTGTGATTATGAATTATTTTTCATGGTGATGAAACTCTTCAAAAAAATGTTGAAAACATAAATATTGCTTACACCACGCACATCGTACGATAGCATAATTGCCGCATATGGAACAACGAGGTGGAGGTATGAAATCTTGTTGTGAAAAAGCGAAATCTACTGGATTTCCAAACTGATTTGGTTTCTCAACAATATATCCACTTTTATACCATGCGTAAGCAAACACATCGTGATACTTTGGTGATGAAAGTTGATTATGAATAAGAGACTGTAATTTAATGACATTATTCCTTGCATTCAGCTGCACATCGTAATTAAACAATAATACAAGGTCGGAAAATTTTCGTACAAAGTTTTTCCATATCCGAAAACCATATACATCAAGCGGTTGTATCATTCCTGTAGTTTTCTTCGGTATTGTGAATATTTCCACATGTTGATTAGCTGGTATACCGTTTCGTAATGTAGATGGACAGTGACCAGTCCACGAATCCAATAACAAAACGCTTCGAGATCCCGCATGTGGTAGATATAAGTTTGTTAACCATTCCATAACCAGTTCACCTGTTAACTTTCCAGATGTGGATGCCTGTATATAAACATTCCACGGTCGAAACAAAGATTGTTGTACACGTGGACCAAAATTACCATCCTTTTCCTGCAGAACAATAAATAGCGGAGAGAGTAGTTTCCTAGAAGCTGATATTGTGGGGAATATGGTATAGCTATTTGTAGTAGCGGATATAGATTGTACGACTGTTGTAACACTTTTGGTTCCTTGTTCAGCTAAAGTACGGCCCGAATGTAATTCTAAATTGAATCCGCTTTCATCAGCATTGAATGTATCGTTTGTTCCGATATCTCTAATACGAGGTTTTACATTATTCACAAAAGTCGAAGCAATTTCATTTAATTGCGTGGTATCTGTACCGTATGATCTGTTAATAAATTTGTTCACTTTTCTTGAAACTATTTTATACGTTCTCTTAAAATTCCAGATCCAATGTTGAGTTACTTTAAAATTTTCCAACCCTGTCTCTTCATTAGCTTGTAAGGCCCATCTTCGAAGGTCCAAATCATGAATAATGGCGTGAGTTTCAATCCCGTCAACAAACTTATTACACACATATTCAGAAATTTGTAACAATTTTTCCCGACGTGTCCCTCCCCTGTTCACCGTTTCTTCCCATCTAATGAAAACAAGGCAATTTTGCATAGATATAAAACAAATAGATACGAAGCACCTTAACATAACAGTACATCGTTTACCACTCACCTATACAATTGATATACGGATGAAACTTTTCGAAATTTATGTTGGACAGATTGTAAAGAAAGCCGTCTCTTCTTACCACTCTTCCAAAATGCAACAGCCTTTGTTTTATATTCTAAAGTCACAATACCTCCTCCTTCTGGTATACACTGCTCTTCTTCGAACTCTATCGGTTCTAAAAGTTCTTCGCGTGTAGGTACATATATATCATCCACAAATTCTACAGAATGTGGTCTAAACGGTTCCAAAAATTCTAATGTAACATCAGCTTCCATTGAAAATGATGTGTCTTCTTGCGATTTAATAAGCATGTCTTTTATTATGTCGTGTAACTCCATTTCTCTATTATTAATAGGCGTCTCATTATTGTTCTCAATTAGGAATGTTGTCATAAGTAAACGAATTACATTTGCAGGATGTATGGGAACCATTTTCAACACTACACGTTTGTTACACAGAATCAACGTACATTTACTGTTAACACCTATACTTAAACTACAATTAACTAGTATTTCTTATTGTTAATGAGTCCTTACTCTTCAAATGCCTTCGATACTACTGACAATAATAACGAGTCGAAGCATTTATTACTTTTGTCGTCAGGACAAACCTATAGAACTGATAATACCTATCTTATACATATACATATGGCATATGTGTATGTATCTTACTTTATCACGTTTGAAGAAAACATGTTTGGACAGTGAAATGTCTCATTAAAATTGATCATCTTTATTTTCCTTGCAAATAATATATCATCCGATAAGAATACTAATATATGTATTCTCATTATTAATGCTCGAGAGAACAATAGACATTAGATAATACTTTGATGGGAGACGAAAGTAGGTATATATTCACATCACACAAGTGTTTTCAAAGTTATCTAACTATACTTAAATCGCTTATTAAACGCCTGCATTGTCTCGCTTGTTTGGTGAGCAAATAAGAGAAAAGTTCGATAATTATGTTAAAAATAAAAAGTTCTAATAAGGATAAGTTATATCTAACAGTTCCCTTCTTCTCCTCTATTTCCACCTGATATAATTTCCCCATGTGTAATTAGAGACAAAAGTATATAAATTATCTTACTTTCTTACTACGCGTCGCGTATTATTTCCTAATAAATGTTAGAAAAACATTGCTCGTCGTGCAGCTTAAAGCACGTTACAATGGGATCCAAAAGTTCTTCGATTGTCGCGGAGCACAGTTCGATTGTCGCACCGCAACCCTGGCCAGATGCTCTGGCCAATCAGCCTAGTTAATTTTTAGGGCCCAGATATGGCATTTTCCTCCTCTACTTCGTCAATTGGGAGAGGGTTCCTTCTCCGCCGACGAATTCACAGAGGGAAGGTGTTTCCCCCCCTCAACCCCTCCTCGAGGAACGATGTTTCCAATGTGTGTTTCATAATTATATTAGAACAACAATTAACTTTCATATTATTTTCTGTTCTTTATACAATAAAGTGAAAAATATAAAGTTGCCCGCGCTGGGGATGCGACGACGGGGAAATCCACGAGTAAGCCCCAGCGCGCGCGACTCCAGCGGCCGCAGCGGAGAATGAACGGGTTGCGGGCCGCAGAAGTAATTCGATCGGGGCTTTCAATGGGGAACGATGACGGGAATTTGAGCGTTTAGCGTGCCCGCCAGATTTCGCTAGATCAATATCGGTTTCAATATCTGCCGGCCGATATTGGGTCCGGTAATGTTTGGAATTGACTCCGGCACATTTTACGTACGCCTGCGCTGCATCAATGCAAACACCGTTTTTCAAGCAATAATTCTGTTTCATACGAAGCATCGTAGACCGCCCTCGATATCGCGGCCGACTAAAACGCAATGGATACAAACGTTCTGGGTGCTCACCCGACCCACCCACAAGTGTTTGCTGGTAGGTATCGTGGTATTTATTCGACGATCTGTCGACGAATGAATCGCGGAACGGGACGAAGTGTCCGTGAACGGTAGCTGGTTCGATTTACATAGAGCCGAACACCGATCTAGACACCGCGGCATCTTCGTTTTGTCGCGTTACATCGCGCACGAGTGGCAGCTACTAACGTGCCACCCTGTGCATCAGAAGTGAAGGATTTCCTCAAATTCTCGTTGCCTGTAGCGTTAAAAAAGGAAAATCCAGTAAGCGTGCACGGTATCCAATGAGACAGAGATAAACAGAGACGCTGAGAACGCAGACGGATGAAACGCGCGGCAAGAGCAGAAACGCGGAAGAGAATCGCGGAGATCGCGGGAACGGGGATAACGAAAACGCGGAGTCGGAACGGTGGCAGACGGAAGGACGGGGGATGAGAGAGGAAGGGTGAGAGAGAGGGAGAGAGGAATGGACAGATAGGGGCCAAGGGGAGAGGGACGCAATTTGAGCGAGTGGCATCAGTCGGCGGGTTTAATGAGGTTAGCTGCAATTACATGCATTAGTACGACATGACGAGGGCAGCGGACCCGACCTCGGCCCTCTGCAAGAGATATTGGATGTACGAGCCTGGGCGAAAGGGGTGGCCAGAGGGCGGAACGCGAGGAGGAACGGAGCGAAGAGAGCCGCGACGAGAGAACCAGACATAGTGTAAAGGAGATACAAAGAGGAGAGGAGGCTGGGCGCGGATTGGGGGTGGACGAGTGCCAGCGGGGGGGGGGCACAAGGGTGCGCCGGGGCTAGAGCGGGTGGGGGGTGTAAAAAAAGAAGACGAGACGCGGAAGAAACGGGCGAGGCTCAGGTAAAATGCGTTAACGCGTTAGCCGTTAACCTTCCCGCCGCTGTGTGTCTGCGAGTGGCGCGCGTGCACTGCGGCACGACCACACAGAGCGGAGCAGAGCTGAGCGGAGCCGAGCGGAGTGGAGGTCGTGTCTCGCCCACCGCAGCCGCGGCAGGTAACGCGCAAAGTCCACGCATCGTTGCCCCGCGATCAAACGACAAACACCGTCGGCTTGCCGGTTCGCTGCGATAATTCTTTGATCGCTCGAAAAGATACATCCGACGAGCCCGCCAACCCTCCCGCAGGCCCCTTTCCGCCGGCGTAGGCCGAGCGCTGTGCGCCCTGCCTGCTCCCGGGGGGTGGCAAACCCGGTGAGCCGGATAAGCGTGGCGGCCGTGTAAGTTGACGCTTCGCGTGGAAAAAAAAAACGAGCGCGAATAAGGGAGGAGAGACACGGCAAGCGAGGAACAGCGGCGGACGAGGCGCGTTCATTTAGCCCCGTTTAACGCCGACAGGCGAGCTACGAAATCGCGCGAGACACGCTCCAGCGGCTGCCAGAGAGAGAGAGGCGCGCGATCCACCAACGCCACTTTAGTCAAAAGCCGCTGCTTGTTACGCGAATGTTTCCGATCCGAGGAATTTGCCCACCCCCTCGCGAACGGGGGCGCGCTTTCCGCGAGCACAATCATCTCCTCGCGAGGGTGAATCGTTGTGCGACGGTTCCCGCCGTGAACTCTAATTTCCGTCCCTGCGGCTGATAATCGTGACAGTTTCCTTTGCGCTCTTTGTACTCCCGACTCGAGCTGTTCCGTGTTTAATTGGCTGGACACTTGAGGAAAGTATCGACAGGTGACACGGTACATCTGCAGTGGCAAATACATAAGTACAAGCCTGCCAATGATGATTCTACATTGATGAAGTGTAGACGAGACAGAAAGAATCGTGCAGAAAGAAACAGACCGGCTGATCGTCGCGAGGAAACAGTGCAAGGAGATAAACAGTGCGAGGAAAGAGTGGGTTTTGTCCGATGCCGATGTGACAGGGGCGCGTAGTTTTGCCCGGTCCGCCTGTGTCCAGCAGTATTGTCGGTCGATATGGATTTTACGAACGATGGTACAGCATTCTCCAGAGAGAGGGAAAGAGAACAAACACGCGGACACGTTTGATACAATATATAAGCGGTCGGATTGGACCGGGGGTTAGTGTGGGGAGGGGGTCACAAAGTAGCATTCTATTGACAGTGAGCTCGACGCTCTCCGGTCCGCCGGTGATTATACTTGGTGATCATATCGCTCGTATATTGACAAACAGCGATACACACAGAGAGACAGAGAAAAGGGGAAACAGAAAGAGAAGCGCGGAATCATCCCCATTCCCGGACGCGTCCCGTTTCCCGCCCCCCCCCCTCCGACCCCTACCCCGTCATCCATTCTCCGTGTGTGCCTACGGTCTCTCTGTCCCTCGCTCTCTTCCTGCCTCTGTTCCACGGTCGGCCGTCCTCGTCGATCATCCCCCACGGGTCTATGCGCCGCTGCAACCACCCCTCGCGGCGCTGGGGGGTGGTCGGGCAGCGGTGGCCGTTCCCGCGGACGCTTCTCCTGCACCGGTGCACACAGACCGCCCACCAGGCGACCCACAATACGCCGCTAATTCCCATAAAGCGCCGGCCGATACGCAAATGGACAAACGTATGGGCATACGCACAAGCGCCCCCAGGCCCTCTCGCTCTGGCTGGCCAAACACCGCACGCCATACAACCCCCCCTTGTTCTCCTCGCTTCTGACCCGGCATTCGCAGATTGCATATCGCGGACGGACCTCTCTGGTCCCGCCTTTGTGGATTACGCTACCGTATAATAACGACGCACGGTCGCGCGGAAACTGCGCCACGATACCCTCTCGCCATTCCACACCTACGCTCGTGTTTAAGACGGGTTAGCCGACGCCTCGGTGTTCAGGAGGGCGAGGTAACAAGCGAACGACGCTGCGCCAGGGTCTTTTTTTTTCATAAATTTGGTAGGTAAGCGCAATCGAGAAATTTGAAATGACTGGGGTTGGTGAGAAATAGTGTTCTCAACAGGCTTGATAAAGTTATGTACGGGGATGTAGTATTGCGCTAGATTAATTAACCCATTAGCGGCCATTAATACGAGTTACAAAACGCCCAATTCCAATTGCAACCAGAAAACATCGGTTGATTGTAATTAACGCGGCTCCGATTAATTTCACGGTTCCGTAGAACGACGAGCTAACGTGGAGCCGCTTCGAATCCTCCGAGGCATTCAGCTTTAATCGCTGACACGCGACGGAGACAGCGGCGGGCAGAAATTTCATGCTCACCTGCAGCAATTTCGTGGAGAGTCATCAAGAGGTCTGTGTACGGTGAAGGTCGAACGTGCCTGACCAGGTAAGGAGGAAGGTCGTGGCACCGGTGAATGGGGACCGATGAATGAAGGATGGTTCGCATGCTGAAGGGTCCTTTTCCGGTACCCCGTCAAGGACGCGTTTCAAGCGCCACCGACGAGACCCGTGTGCCCTTTAGAATCGATTTTTCGTGCCAGCCAGTGGTCCCCGATGTCCCGTGTAAGAATTTCAAAGATCTATCGCGCTGTACGGCAAACGAGGGTGAACAGGTGTCTTGGCGGAAATCACATTTCCCTTGTACATCCAAAAGCACCACTTAAGTGTGCTCCAATTATCTCGCTATATTCCTTCCAACCACAGCATGCACTTCTACCAACGATGAATGTAAAACAACATTGCCCCAATTGTGTAAAACGCGAAGCAGCTACCGAATATCGTTTCCCTGTGTATAGATATCGAAAATGGTAGCCGATGAGTAGGCTGGCGTCGAGTTGGCCAGCGGGTCGACCGCGTTAAATAAAAGTGGAGGAATCGTCTGCGTCGGTAGCGGTGTGTCGGCAAGTGCACGGTGCCTGCACGGTCGAGCCACTGGGCGTGACAATATGCTCCTGCACAGGTGCAGTCGAAGGTATAGGTTGGTCCGCGGAGGCGCCTCGAGGAACAGGGGAGAGAGAAAGATGGTAGTGCACTCGCCGCCCACGCGATCGGCCAGCTCGCTCGCGGAGGAAGACGGCGGTGCCCGTCGAGGGAGGCCGAAAGGAAGGAAGGAAGGAAGGAAGGAAGGGCGGCGGGCGAGGAAGAGAAGTAGCCTGGCGCGCGTACCTACGCGACGCGGAAAGAAGAGGAGCTAGGTGTAGCCCCCGAAGAAGTGGTGTGCGTTCGAACGGGTACGCGGCCGCACACCTGTGCCAATGCAGCATGGCATAGAGTCGCATAACAGGTGGAAAGGTGAAAGAGAGAAAGACAGAGGGAGAGAGAATGAGAAAAAGGGGTAGAGGAGGAGAGAGGGGGACAGAGGAGAGGGAGATCCCCACTCGACCCCGAGTCTGCCAGCTCGAACATTACTATACGCCCTCCGGGACCCGAGAGGAGGAGAACGCTGAGACTACCGCCTTCCTCCTACGTTCTCCCTCGTCTCTCTTTTTCCCTCTTTCTCTCATTCTATCCTTCTCCCTCCTCCTCCGCCGTGTCACCCGACCGGCCTCGCCTTTTCCTTCACGGTCGCACTTCCGTTTTAACGTCAGCTAACTCTCGAGGCGGCGGCTGCCGCGCAAACGCCGCCGACAAACGCGTTTTCACTCGGTGCCGATGAAATGGCCGACGAGAAAACGTTCTCCACCCTCGAGAGCGCCGACACGCGAGCCTCCGAGCGTGTGCCCGCGACGAGATCTCTGAAGACGATGAGGCCTGACACGAGCCGCGTCTTCTGGAAAGACTCCTCCACCCGGACCTCGATGGGCCTCCGCCTTTCCCTGGCTTCCTACCTTCCCTTTTCCCTCCGCCGTTAAAACCGTCGCGCGTATAACTTCGTTTTATGGTAGCCAGCCGATTTTTTCAACGATTTTGCCGTCTCCAATCCATTGCTGAATCTTCAGACTTTCCAGTTATGAATCCTCTATCAGCGACTTTAATTCAACTCGCTGTCATAAAATTCGTAAAAATTCAAATATCGTCGGGCTGTCTACCGCCGAGTCCTCTGGAAACGCGTTTTCAGCAGAGGTCCCATGAGCATCGATCAGCGTCGGTCCGTGGTACCACCTGGACGCTCGTGTTTGTTCAAACGCGTTCGTAGAATTCCCGCCTCGGGGCGAATTTAGCGGGATACGTGGAGGGAAGGAGCAGCTCGTCCCTGCAGCACGTAAATGACCGGCATAATAACGGTAATACGCCGGGCATTATCTGCACGCGCCCGCATTTTTGCGGGTAGACAGGTTTCTCTCGGCGCGGCTCGATTCCCTGGAGCCGCAGAGGAGTTGTTTCGCTTCCACGCGATGACCCGCGGCTTTTGAGGTCGCGCGAACCATCCAGTCATCGCGATACCGCCGATAGGATCGTCACCGGGGACGTCGATTCGAGTCGACGTCCCCATTGTCCGGGGGATATCCTCCCTCTGGGCCTGGAGATCGCCGACCGATTGCGTAATCTGCTCGCGGGACAATCGGCGTTTCGCCGCGGCCCTTGGCGGGGAATGCGCGGTCCGACTGGAAGCGCTTAGCGCGGCTCTACGATCCTACTCGCGTCGCGGTGGTTAGCTGGCTTCGGGGAAAACGGCGTATCCGCTGCTACGTAAATAACGCGCGTGGAAATTATTACCCCGGATAATAACTTCCTGCACTGGCTGGCGAAACGTGTTTCCAATCGGCGCTGAATTCGTAGCGGGTCTGCTCGCGCGGACTCGACGGAGCGCGTTCGGTGGAAATACGAAGGAACTCGACGCATCGGATAACTCGAATACCTGTATCGAGATTTCATAGAGGGGAGATGCCTTCGAACGTGTAAACTCAATTGGGCGAGCAGAGATTGCACAAGTAGTATACCGGGATGAATAAAGTCTCTTAAATGGGTGGCTGATGTATGTAGATAAGGTCGAAGCATTGTTTTTTTTTTAGATAATGCGCGCAGATGTGTTTAGCAAGCTTCTTTGCTCTGTTTAACGAGCTCTACTGGACAAGTAACTCCGCACTCGCGGCGTTGAAACGATCTGTACAGTTGCTCACTTTGCACGCGAATCAACATTAAAGTCATACCCGACCGTTATCATTTGATCTTTCATTCTTAGGAGAGTAGAATGAGTTTCCCCCCTTTCTTTCAACCAGGCTAACGATCATGTTTAACGAAACAGTATACGGAGCTAATTAAGTTTAATTGTGCACGCAATATCTCGAGCTTTAATTAAAACTGCCACAGCGCAACAATATTTGTTTAACCTCGATGTACGGTAAAATCGAGGCGGCAGCTTTTTCAGCCGAAAGTACCAGCAAGGAATTTTACCGTTTTCATTACTTTTATCCTCATTTGCTTGAATGAAAAAGGACGAGGCGAAAATAGCATATCTTTCGGGCTGCCTCTCCATTTACGTTAGCCAGAAGCACGAAAACTGAATAATGGTATTACGGATCTAAATACTTTTTTAGTTAAATGTCAATTGAAAGCTGGATCGATCAGGGCAATATTAATAGTTTCCGCGGGGCTGAAATAAATATGAGCTAGCTAAGCGGCAGGAGACAAATTACTGGCTATTGATAGATATCTACCGTACACGACAAATTCGAATCCGCGGATGGACAGATTTAGAATCTATCCCCCGATCAATAAATCTCGAAAGCGATACGCGATTATATTAAAGGACACTCACGTCGCGTGCGTTTGAATTTTGTATCGGTAGCGACATTACGATTGCCAATCGCGATGTCTCCGACAATTAATTTCTCCGCTGGCCTCGATCAAGCCAAGAATAATCCCCCAGGCTCTATTAAACGTTCAATTTCATCAGGATCCATGACCCGCGCAAGATGCTCCGTCGAATTGATTCGAACGAGTCACGCAATCCGAAAGGTAGGTATCATTCGTCGTTCCCCCTCGAACGAAAGGCAGAATCCTACTTCCGTTTCTTCCCCATTACCAATTACGACGACTCTATACACTGCCAAGGAAAAGGATATCCCTTAGATGCAACCGACACGCGAACCATGAAAGCGCATCGGATTTTAGGAAATCGGGCGCATAGGGTTAAAAGAATTTGATGATTGACCATACATTGAGAGACTCGTAGGCTATTGGCACTAATTAATACTTAAACTCTCGCGTAAAACCTGTAAGCCTGATCTAAAGGACAGGCACGGTAGCGGAGGCGAGCGCGCGCGCCGTGAAAGTAGAAAGATCAACGTATAGTCCTACCTTGGACTGATCTTGCTGTTGCAGCAGTTGTTCCCTGAGCAGCTGCAGCTGCAGGATCATCTCGGAGAGCCTTCGCTCCTTCTCCGCGAAGCTCTCGGCGCAGAGGACCCTGTGAAGGGCCGAGGCACCGTCCTGCTGGACCTGTCCCTCGGTGTTCTGCATCCTTCCAGAGGCGGGTGGAGAAGGCGCCACGCTGTTGGGCACGCTGGCGACGCCTCCGCTGCAACGTAAACCATATCCAGCCACGGTCAATTACGCTGCTACGCGGGCCTGTGCGCGGGGAAGGGGGGAAATGGCGCGGTGGCTTGTCATTTGTGGCGGTGCAGGGCAGAGAGGTCCACTAGGTCGTAGGCAGATCGGGGCACGTACTATTCGCGGGAGCGAGAGGTTGCAGCGGCTCTGGAATGGGATAGTAGTGGTCCGCGTACATAGGGCTGGGAGCCAGGTGAATAATAGATAGGGTCGTGGCCGTGCAATCACGGCAGCCCGAGTGTTTGCTCCCGTGATGGGGTGTTCCCGCTCTTTCCATCCCACCGTCCCTCTATTTCCCTCTTATTCTCTCTCCTTTGCATCGCGTTCCCTCTCCCCCTCCCCCCACAGATTCTTTCCCCCAGAGTGCCCTCCCGGCCTCCGCCCGGAGCTCTCGTTCCTCTTTTATGCCGAGGAAAATGGACCACGAATAAGTGATACGGACGCATTGTGCCCGTGGCCAGCCACCACCGCGGCCTCTGCACCTCACGAGCACCGGATCCCGTGAAGGACGCCGGATAAGGACGAAGTCTCGTGTGCCCCGGGATTGAAAGAGCAGCGCCTTTAGGAATCTGGGGCAATATACGGCTCCGCGGGGCGCGTATGGCGTTTCTCATGGCGTCACAGGGTCAACGTTAAAGCGGCTGACGAATTTTAAAGATCGCCCCTAGTCGCGACACTCACTGATGCGTCCAATTACGGAATACGAGAATAGCAAGTCTACCAAGGGAGGGTTCATGCTTGATCCGCTAACTAAGTAAGTAGGTCATTTCTCACGAACCTATCAACGCCTTCCGCATACTTGCAAATAGTTGCACCCGTATTTCCCTTGATTATCCAGCAGAATAAAAGGCGAAATGTGCAGAAAGTTCGTTGCAAGAATCTCGAGTACCCTTAACTTCCACGACAAACGTAACGAAGCGCGATGTAAAGCGGCGTGTAATCATTGAAAGCGAACCGATGAACTTGGCAGCGGCGAACGGGCTCAACAGAAACAGAATCGTGCCAGTGCGCGGCCCACACCGAGCGGGTATCGGGGCCAAAATTCTTCCAAAATTCAGCCAAGTGTACGACAGCTCGCGGCTTACGCGACGTTCACCCGCGTTTTTGGGATACATTCAATTCTGGACTCGACCACTCTCCCTTCCCTCTTGCCCCCCCCCCCACCCTCCCTGCTGCTCGGTTGAATAACGGGACTCGCATCGAAAATACTTGCTTAACGGCCGATTGCTATCCGCGGTTTTCAACTAAATTGCAGCCTTCGTAATGACCACCGATGAACACCGTGACGCGTCGCTTTCGAGCGGAGAAACATCGTCCTTTCGTTCTCGCGCTCAATCATCTTCCTCCAAAAATGACAGATCCGATGCTCTCGCGGATGGGAACACGGAGGAGGACAAGCTGCAATCAGGGACTCCGAGCTTTCCTTAACCCTACACTTGTAGCTTGTGATGCGTGTTATGTGAGTTGTTGGATGGGGTTAATCTGACGCTGATTGACTGAGTGATAGTAACTGTCAGAAGTACCATGGCATGGTACTTTACGTTGTGTAAAAATGAGGCGAAAAATGTGAAACGAAATTTATTTACAGGATACTTCATTTTCCAGAAGAAGGGAATTTGGAATTTCGACTATGCACTCGATAATGCACTCGATGAAGTGCCTGTGCGCTCACTTTCAAACTCGATTATCTCGCAAACAAAGCCTCGTATGAATAAATTCTCTTTTGCGCTCTTGACTCAATTTTCACAGAGAATATTATTCCGCAATTAGTTGTTTTGCAATTTTTACTACATTCTGCCAGCTGATAGTTCATTTCATCTACCATCTTCTTCGCCCCGATGTATTACCTTCGAGAAATGGCAAATGGAGAAGAAAAGGCCACGTTTGTTTATGCTTGCTGTTGGAAGCAAAGGTCTAACCGAAGTGGAGCGTAAGCTGCGAAGATACACAAGGCGTTCCTATAAATCTAATAGAGACGTAGGTGCGTGTAATTAAAAACGTTGCATATTTTTAAAAAAAAAAACGTGTACACTTTATTACACGCTCTACTTTTCGATATTTATATCTGCCTGCCAACTTTCACCACGCGTGTGCGCAAATATTTAACGATAGGTAGAGACCAAGCCCACATCGAAGATAATCAATTTCATAATGAGCGCCCGCGGGTATGTTCAACTGAAGTTACGTTAACACGACGAGCGACAAAAAAGGAGGAAACATACGCTAATGAAGCGGAAGAATACGATAATTGTGCAAATAATTGGATAAACTTCTCCTACTTGTGTTAAATGCTTAGTATGTAAGTCGATAGTTAAGCTTAACTTGTTTCCCCGATGATCGTTTGATAATTCCGTTCCAACAGGTGATCTTATATTTAATCGCAGAGTGGGCCGAAAGTAACGTAACGGGTTTATTCCTGTCCACGCGGAAAGCTAAATCCGCCGAATATGTTTGCCAGGCGGATGATAATAGCCACAGAATGAGCCTTTTGTTGCCTGATACGGAGGTCAACAGGCGCGAATAGAATCTTGTAGCCGCCCACCGCGCGTTATTATCGCCTGAAAGAAAGCAACGCACAGCAAGGGCCTTTCATGAGCGTGCAAGGATAAAAGACGTTCCTCGATAAGTAACGGTTTCATGATGCACGATTTTTGTTATCGTCGGTGAGCGGCAAGAAACGTGCACACTGTAACGTCTAATTAAATTCCCAGGCACAACGAGGAATTCATTTCTAGCCTCCCCCTGCTCTGTCCGCGTCCGGCGTTTCTCTCTCGCGCGCGGTTCACTTGAACCTCGCAACAGACGTTGTTCCATACGGAATCATTATTCTCCCGTTAACCGTCGCGATACGCAGAATCTGGAACCATCTTGACGAGGGGATTCAGGGGCATAGGTCGCTCAGCACCCCTTCGCGAATTTAGAATAGAGGTGACTGCGTGCTAACGTGCCAAGGTACCTCTGCCGAAACAGAGGAATCGTCCAGAATTGAACTGGAATTAAACTATGTACATATCTAGAAGTGTGCGTGGGACTTTCAGAGCAGCAGCGAGAGTAATGGTATTTGGAGTAAATAGTGAATCTGGGCAACGTTTGAAGGATAACAACCCTGGCTACGAATTAAACGGTGAAAGGATTAAGCCTTCGCGATACTCGATTGTTCTACCGCGATCTACCGCGGATAGGAAGCAGAGATCGTAACGAAAGGTATAATGAATTAAGCGACGGGAATCAGAGTCGACGATTAGCCACGTGCGAGATAATCTTTACTCTGTATTCTCGACTTTGTACATTGTGTGCGCGAGCAATTGAGAAGGAGAAAAAGCTCCGGCGTCCGTACCGATACAAAGAATCAATTCATTGACAGACCTGATTACACGCGGCAATTACTATTACGTGACCGTGCGATATCGCCGGAGTATAGACTAATCATACTGACGCAAACACGCGCGCACGGGTCTACGTGTGCTCGTTACGAACTTCCTGATAACTTGGCGATTCGTTTCGCCTTTTTATCCACTGTTTTTCCGCGCCGTCGGCCATCGACAAAGTGTCGCAGAAAAACTGTGCGCGAGCACGTTTAAAAACTATCGCCACTCGCGGCCGGCAACTATGTAATTTTCAAATGAGCGGAATAAATGAATGTTTTAATACCGGTGGCTGGCGATCGCCAGGCTCGAGACCAGGTCGCGAGATAATACAGAGGCGTCCGATCTTCTCTCTTATCCGTCCCTTTAGAGACGCGTTTCTTTGTCCCGATGCGAGAGAAGTCAGACATATTTCCAGGCTCCCCGCCTCTCGCTCTCTTCCCTTCTGTGGACCCCTTGTTTTTTTTTTTCTGTCCGGCCCTCTCCCGTCTTCCGACTTCCTTTTCGCTCCGTCTCTTTGTACTTCGCGCGGACGTTCGGCAACGAAGAGTCGCTTTACGACTGGAATCCGTGGATCTCACCGTGGCCGAACAATGGACGCTTTTGTCCACCAAATTTGAGCTGTCCACGGCTGTTATTCACGGAGCAACTGATGCAACCGAGGACTACTACGGGCTGGTCACGTCGATACGGAAATTCCCGGAGGTTTATCCACTCGAAATAGAATCCCGATACGATTCAATGCACTTTGAATTTCACGTCGAACTTCTATCTAATTCTTGTCAAAAGGGCGGTCGCGAAAATGGGGACAGGATGGGATTGATATTAATTCGACGTTAATTTGACAAAGTCTACCTGAGATTACCAGGAATAATTAAATCCATCCGGTCCGGACAGTTCGGTTGATTGGAACGGATTGATGCCTCGATGAATTTATGCCTCGAAGGAGCGTGGAGAGACTCGAAGCGACTTTAAGACCGAAAGGAGATTGCTCGCGAAAGGAGGTCCAAACGGGCAGCCTCGATTTTATATTTTCAATCGGGGCCGTTAGGCGATAACCGTTTTTCGACGATATAAGGAGAACAGTGATTCGTTTTTTTAAGCTATATTTACCGGTTATGTAAAAGTATTGGGAGCGTGATAGCGCCGAGAAGACAACGGCAGATTAAAGCGCGATGATTGCAACACTATAACGAACTCACAGTCGTAATGCCAGCTGGAGCACAATATCGACTAATTAAAAGGAGATACGTTGCGTAAGCGTAAGTATACGTGACACTGCTGACACGACTTCGCCGCATCGAGTGCGCTAGGTGTACGGCGAGGCTGGGGAACAGGAAGGAATACTCGCCCAGCGGAGTTGCTCTCATTTCCCTCGGTCGATTAGCTGTTTCCTGACGCTGTTTAATTAATATCGCCCACTGCATGGTCGAGCCGAAGAAAGGAGGGCCGTGAATGGCTGATAAACGCGATGCTCGCTCACAGATACATCCACGAGTGGTGTACACTTTTATGCAGTCGCTTTCGGGGGTTTGCTTTGTGGAGATAAAAGGATTTAGCCTTGTTGAAAGGGGATGCTGAGAATATATGAGGCACTAGAACAAGGTGTGTACGTTCCTTCGACGAGGCACGCTGAAGAATACACTTCTACAGTGTTATAATGTTTACTACGCATAATGCCTGAATTGAATGAGATCTAACTAAACAGTGGTGGGCGAAAAGAGAGTTTAAAAGGTCAGGGACGACAAAGATACCTTGTATACCTCTATGCCGTGCGGGGATAGAGAACCACTCCAGTTTAGACCACCGGTACCGTCGGGATAAGTGAAGGGTAAGGGGTAAAACAGGGAATGTCACAAAACAAGTTTATCAAAAAAATTAAGTTTTAATACTTTAGTCCACCAGTAAAGAAGCAAGGTTAAATGAATTTAATTTTCTTATATAATTTTCTTCTAAAATAATCCCTAGTTTCACCTTGACGACAGAAGCTTATGCATAGGCAAAGAGTAGAGACATTTCGTTTGTTCCAGTGCAGAGTGGACATTTTCTGTTTTTAACCAGTACCTACACCAAATATTACAAATCGCAAAATCACGAAAAATGGACATTCCTCGTTTTTCCCCTTACCCTTCAAGCGAAGTCATCTAAACCTTCATTCGTTAAAGACAAAGCCACCGAAACAGGAAATAAAAAGCAACAGCGAAACTGTCGCAGCCCAGAACCACACCGTTACTCGAGACAAACCTGCCATTACCCCTACGTGAATACCCTGGGCAGATCCTGAAGCCATTCAAGCATCGTCTGTACTAACCAGTGCGCGTTGTGTCCAGTCGGCGTGGAGGAGGGTGGCGGGGTGTTCCGCCTGGTGTTGCTGGTGTCGTCCTGCAGCGACAAGGACTCGCTGTTCATCTTACAGGTTAACCTCTTGAGGACGTCGTCCATGGATCTCTTGCTGCCCGCGGTAGCCGTGCTGCCGCCGTTGTTGTTGTTGTTGTTCTGCGTGACGGTGTTGTTGTTGTTGTGATGGGGGTGGGCCGGGTAGTAGGGGTCGACGGTTAGGGGTGTGGGTGGCGAGCCGCACTCGGACGAGCTCGCCGGTTCCACGACGCCGCCCGACGAGGACGATGTGTTCGTGTGATGATGGTGATGATGATGGTGGTGGTGGTGGTGATGGGGGTAGTGGTAGGGGGTGAGGGTGTCCTGACCGATGTGGACGATCCTCTGCCGTTTGCTGGTCCGCAGGGAATTGGACGACGGGGAGGGCGAGTCCCTGAGATCCGGCTCGCTGGTCGTCGCCGGTGACGAACAGCCGGACGACTCGCAGTCACCTCCCCTCTGGTGAGGGTAGCACTCCTCGATGCCGACCGGGGTGGTGGGGTCCTCTTCGCCGACGGGTATCTCGCCAGCCGGGCCACCGGTCACCGACGAGGTCGTGTCCTCCTCCTCCTCGTTGGCGCCTGCCACTGTACCCGCGCCGCCCCCGCCCTCCGATAGCTTCGTTGGTGGTGACTTCCTCTTTGAGGACATCCTCAATCTGAAAGCGAAACGGAAACGGCCAGGTCAGATATAGATCGTCCTCGCTCCTGTCGTCGTCGCCGACGTTGTTGTTACTGTTGTTTTTCGCGTCGATCGGAGCGACGTGCGCTCAGAGGCGAGCCACTGCGATTACCAGAATGGTTCGATATCACGCGGTGAGGCGGTCAATTTTTTCCTCTTTTCTTCTGCCTTTTTTGCCCCCTTATTATTTAATTACGCAGCACAAGGAGCACTTTGTTTCCTCGTGTCGCGGACGCTTACATAACTGCCACAAAGTTGCAGCCGTATCGCGTCCGCCGGGCCGGCAGAATTATCGCCGGCGAGCATTCCGTATGCGCGCATGCATAAATCGCGTTACAATTCATAATGCAATGGTTCACGGCAGCATATGTCACGGTTAATGGCACGCTGCCGGGAGATTAGTTTTATTGTGAATTGTCCCTCGGCCGAGAAATCGTCGCACGGGCAGCTTCTGACGCTTTCGTCACTGGCACGGGATCATTGCCGTGAGATATCGAGCAGGATGTTTCAATAATTACTGACTAAACAATGGATCTTCTGCCACAATGGTACCTTACTCCGAATGACGAAAGTATAACGAAAGATCTAAGGAAGCCTCACCCTACAGAACTAAAATCACCCTACACGAGTCGAGGCACCGTCCCCTCGTCTACATCCGCCCCTAACCGCGACAGAATCCAGGATCTCGAAGTCTAGGACCAAGAGGAGAGCTCCAGACGAGCGATAGGAAGAGAATTGGGGCAACTCCTTACCGACGACCCTCGACATCCGTGTCAGCCAACTCCGCCAGCAACTCTATCTATCGTTAATTTAGCTACAGACTAGCCGAGGCTGGTCCACTCATTTCCGTCTACAAATTACCAAATCTAAATCTAAATCGCGCGAACGGGCGAAACGGCGTCGAAGCGGTCCCCGCCGCGCGAACTGGATTACGTAATCCGGCATGAGGCGCAATAATCAAGCGCGATTATTGAGCGTGAATTATTATTGTTGTGCGCTCGTGTCGTAACAGTCTTTCCATCAATCGACAGAGACGCGGGGGCAGAGCGAATATATACGCGGCCGATTATCTTTCCAGCTGAACGACGCTGAGCGAGGTTGCGAGGTCAGAAGCTGTCGATCGGCACACGTCCCCGAAATCACGACCGTCCACGTCGCGGCGATGTTTTCGAGGTCGTTCCCAGTCGTTTATGTTCCACCGACTAATTCGGCAGCCGATGGTTCCACGGAAACAAACATACACGGTTGAATTGACCCAATTTAACGACTCCGCGAGAAAACGGAGTATCGTTAGGGATACGTATAATTTCTCAAAGCAAAGGCTCGTTTCTGGGAATCGAAACGAGTGGCTCCGGAGCCTGGGATCTCCGAGATGTCGCCGGTGTTCCGTGAACCATCGCAAATTGCCATTTTCCAGAGCATACTCGCGGTACCGGAGTACCAAAGGCGACACGGTTGCGGCACAATACGCTCTGTCTTCGCTTTCTTGGCATGCACGCGTGACCAGCCGCCTTTTTTTTTGCGAGCTTACGAGATAGAAGCCTCGGCTTCGTTACGCGTGCATTCGTGCACGCGCGCGCGCGTTACTGCGAGGAAGCATGATGAGGGGACGAATGAGGCGCAGCGAACACGTGCTTCCTTACTACGAGGCCGCATGTGTTGCGATCGTAACGTGCCCGAAAAAAGCTGAGCCACGATAAAGGCGCCGAGTTTCGGCGATGAATCGACCGCCGGCCGCGCTGGACTGAAGAAAGAATTGTTGCTTGTTAGCGCGCTTCCTCCTACCGGGAATGTCTTCTTGCCTCCAGTAATAATAAGTCAGGATCGTCCCCGTCGCGCCTAATAAACAGATTGGGTTTTGGGAGAGATTTGCTCGGAACGTGACTCGTAATAAATGATTTCTGAGAAGCCGTTGAGTCACGGTTGTTTGTCGAATAGTGGCTTACATAGGTACGATCCAAGTACGAATCGGTGAAGAAGTAAAGAGAAGTAAAAAATTGTTCGCGTGATTGCTCCCTTCGCCAAGTTAATGAATCTGTATCCGCATAAACGGAGATTGCAGACAGCAGCCGGAGGAAGAAAGTGAGAAAGCGGGAGCAGTCGCGGCGCAGAATGGGAGAGAATCCGGCGATTTACATATCTCGGATCCGCGAACGAATGAGCCCGTTGGTTTATCCATGCCGGCCCGTTATCAGACGCGCTACATAAGCACCGCGCACGTTCGGCGCTCTGATCTTCGAACCGCATCGGTGCCTGGCTAATTTCTGCTTTTCGTAGGGGGACGCGCCGAGGGCCGGCGAATTATTCGCGTCTGGACACGAGATCTCGACTGCCTCGTGGCACGCGCGTGCCAGAATCGATCCGCTCCGCGCCCGAGGAAAGGGAAGAGATTTATTTTGTCGGCGGATTTTACGGCGTAGAAAACGAGGCTGGCCAGGGTCCTTCCGGAGAAACAAATTCCTGCTTCATTGTCGACGATGAGCGTGATTTCCCTTGCTTTCCATCTGTGATTTCAGTCGCCGCTCCTCCGCGGCATCTGGCGGTTAAAAATATTTTTTTCCGTCTCGCCTCTGTTTTCGTACCGCCTCCTAGACGGCCTAGGCTTACAATTAGATCTGCGTTTCGCGAAGTAATTACGCCAGCCGCGAGCCGTCCCTTTCTCCCTGTTCGCGAGGGACGGAAATACAACTCCTCTCGCGCAAGGTGCTCGCCACCGCGACGAAAATCGTCTGACAGAAATCTAGAACGCGCCCTCTGTCAGCCTCGGACAATGGAAACGGAGAAACGAGCCGACAACGTGACAATGATAGAGCCGCGCCAGCCACCGCGTGAAATTTATCTCGCGCGGTCATTACTCGCGAGCGCTGATTTCCTTTCGAGTTTCGAGTTGCACCGACGCGGAACACCATTGTGCGGCGGGATGACGTTACAGGGCTTCGGGGAACGTAATAAAAATCATCCACCGTGATTTGACATGCCTCTGGAAATGGGGAACAGAGTTTTTTTTTTGGCCATTCTGCAAGATTTAATGGAACTTGGGGGAAGTAGGTATTCAACCCTCGCGTTGGTACGTTGGTAGATACGTAATTTGGATGAATGGAGAAGATTGTAAAAATTTAGAGCGATCGGCGCAGCATCGCGCCTCGTCCCGAGCTACCGTTCGCCGACTTTGACGTAGTCATCTTTCAACGATGTATCTTATCTCACGAAGCAAAGGCTAAGACGAAGGACACCCGAGCCATAAGCCGCTCCGCTTACGCAACAATTGATTCGCCTGTTTAAAAAAACTCCGGCTCACGGGCGGCACAGAATGGCCACGCAGCTTTTGTCGTTGCTCCGTGCCCAGACAGAAGAGAAATTCGGCACAATTCCGTCATTATCGTGTCCCCGGGGTCACCAAAGTCGCGATTGGACTTTCGACTACGCAGTGCCAGACTAACATCGGTGCCATCAATGACCGACATCGAAATTCTCATTCATACGGCGTTAGTCATTGATCGATGATGCTGTTAATTTCGAACATTTATAAACCGCGGAGATAGGATCGTGATTGATAGCGGAAAAAAGAGCACGGAGTATCAAGTGCACTGTTCGGGCGCTAATCGAGGACATCCTTCCAGGGATCTTATTCAGCGAGCGTAAAAATAGGTCAAAGAAATCGAACGGTCGCGCGGAAACCTAATTTTCCGGCAGCCATGTTGGCCATTGGATAAAGACACCTGGCAGTCGCGAAACAGAGGCGTAAATATTTTGTTTATAATTTTATATTGTACATTCATACACGAAGCTCTTGCTGTACTAGAGTGCAGCAAGTATTTCTTTAAAAAAATCGGGAGCTCGAAGATGATGGATGATTATACTCGTTCCAGTCGCCGAAGAGGTTAAATCTCTCGAGTTTTATCGCTCCCCTGTTTTTTCGATAGGTACCTGTGGGTATCATAAATCCTCGGCAATCTGTTGTTTAACCGATTATCGAGAGAACAACGAGCATGTTCGAAGCAGCATTCGGTGAGAAGAAAAAAAAGGGAGATAGAGGGAAGTGAAGTAACCGGGTCTCGATACTCGCGATGCAACTGGAGGAAAAAACATGAAGAAGATAGGTGGTGCACGCGCGGACGATCGTGTGGTGGCTTAATCGTATTCCGGTTGCTCTTGTCACGACTATCGTAAGTAATTATGAAATTAACCGTTTCTAGAGAGGCGTGTAGTAAACGCCGACGCTCCGGCGGAATTATCATGCGCGTACGCTTGATACACGATCGAACACAATGCTCGACTTATCGGGGAAAGGTCGGACATCCCAGTTACACTTCTTCCATAGATAAATTAATCGTAACACCAATGTTACGGCTGCATTTAAAACTGCGCCGGCCTCTTATCGCTGGATTTCTGCTCGCGATTCGCGTTATCGCGGATGAAATTTGTCGGCAAGTGGCGCTCGTTTCCTGTACTTCCGAAAGACGTGTTCGAAATCCCGTGCTTCCGTGGAACGCGATGGAAAGCTTTTCGTAGATCAAACGATGCTGCTTTTTTAGCCCCTTGAGGACGTACAGCGGCGACACGTGGTTGCAGTTAAAGCTGTTAGAGTGTTCCGGGTGTAAGCCCTGCTTCCACCCCGGAAAATCATTCCGACCTTTCGTTAAAGATACAGTATGGGTGCCCCCTCGGGTCACCGATGAAGCCAGCTGCAATTCCAGCGACGGCGCAGGATTGCTTTCCGAAAAGGACACGAGTTGCACTCAGGAATCTATTTCCAGGTGCAGCCGCTCAATAGTTTAATTAAAATAATGAAGATACACCAACGAATTCAGTACTACTCAGTAGCGTTCACGCAGTTTACTTTAAAAACAATGTAAAATCCGAAATCCCTAAAGAACCGAAGCATTGAAGTGTCTCTACGTAAAGTGTTTACAGAGCGATCGCACGCCCTAATGATCCATCAAGCTGAGTTGCTGCGAACGCGACATAGCGGCCCACTTAAACTAACGTGAAAAGCGTGTTTTACAATCGATTTCTCGACACCCCGGTGCCGCGTCGAGACCAATTAAAGGGTCGGCGTAACTGGCAGTCAAATTTTTCCACGTTGCTAGCACAGCGAAGCGTGCACTCGCTCGGTAGGAGCAGCGGCGTGTAAGCCGACGCTTGACTTTCTATTAGTGGCACAATGGGAACGTGGTTTTTTGGGGATGCAGCATCTGTTCGGGCTCAAGTAGCCGCGCAGGGGTGGCAGGGCTCGGCGCGGTTCAGCTTGGAGGGAAGCAGCGTGATTCGAGTCGACTTCCGTCACTGCGGGGCGATTCACGAGCACGCGAGACGTTCCGCAGGACATTCAATAAGGGACGGGGCGAGGCCCGTTTCTGGAAAGTGGTCCATATTTCAAGATAGGGGACTCGAAGAGCCTATGAACCGATCG